>OY982542.1:22561791-24018071 GCA_963859965.1 Ceramica pisi
ATTTTAAACATTTCTTGATAAGTTTAGCTACATTTTCAGAACCACATTTTGTGAAAAAATCCTGTTTCGGTTTCAACTTAAGGCCTGGAAGCTCCGGAAAAGCTTCATACATATAATGTATAGGTACTTAGTCCTCGTCACGAGAAGCTATAACTGTTGAAAACAAAGAACTTCTACTATTTTACATAGCGACAATAATTAATAATCTCAAATACCTACACTCAAAGTAATATACGAGAACGATACGAGTAGTGCGATTCTGTAAATTGATATTGGAATTGTAATATAGAATTGAAGTGTAATATTTAATTGAATTCAATTTTAATAGTATCGTAATCTTACTTAATTATCATCAATTGATTTAAATTTGCGATGCCCTTACAGGGTGCGTGTGTCAATATTTTGACATAATAATGCATGCCTACTTTATAGTATTGTGTAAGTATATGTAAGCAAATAAATAAACAAAAAAAAAACATATCGAAGTGAAGGCGTGGGTGAAGTGATCGGTCAAACCATACAAACAAGATCTCACTTGTCGTTCACTCCACCTAGTACACGGTGAGATTTCAACAGAATAGACCGGCTGGAACGCATCTAACTTATCGAAGAAACATTTGAAACAACTGAATGTGTGTTTACAAAATTAAAAGCTTCTCGTGGCGGGAATTATGAATAGAATTAGCCTACATGCGCACTAGCGGGTAGCGGTCAGCCGCGAGGGCGGTCAACCGCGCGTTTCAAATTTACATGTAACCGCTTGTCATTTAATGGCGGTTAAGTGCGTACAATCACTATGTAGCGGTTGCATATTAAACGGGAAAAGCGGCAAGCCGCGAGGTTCGACCGCTAGTGCGTAGGTAAGCTAAATGGTAATAATAAAAAATAATTAGTCAATATTGCCGTGCTACTGCTACTATTCCTTTGGACTTGAGCCACAAATTCCAATCTTCAATGGTCCCTCAAAACAAGTGGGTTTACCGAAAAGTATCTTACACCCTAACTTACTTAAATACCATAGATGGAGACAAATCATTCCGTCGACTGGAAGAACAAACACTAGCCTGGAAGCTACAGCAAAGACATTGTTGAATAGAATAGAATACTCTTTATTATGTACATCATATAAGTTACAGAAACAATTGATGAAGAAAACATTACATAGTGTGACACGATGGGCGGCCTTATCGCTAAGAGCGATCTTTTCAAGACAACCTTTTTTGTTAGACACATGTGTTTTTTTATGAGTATACATGTTCCTCACAAAATCCCGTCAGGTCCAGCGGCCTGTGCAGAGGGCAGCTAAATGTCCGACACATCCGGCGAGTAGACCAGGACAACGTTGCACTGCGGATGTGTCCTTACGCTCCACAAGCTGTGCTGTGGTGTGGCGACCCATGAGTGGGCTCGTACGCTAGTATGCCGCCCCAGAAAGGGGGGAAAGGCATCGGAGGACAGGACGAGAATTTATAAAGGAGTCAAGAAGCGACTGCTGGGCCGGCGGTGATAGCACTGCCCATTTTTATGGGCGGACTATGTCCGCAGTCGTCTCCTTGAGTTTCGGTCAATATGACATGATGTCGGTGGGGCCATGGGTGGTTGGTGGGATGCTCATGAACAACCCCCGCCTCAGACACACTCGGCGAAGGCTAGATGGAAAGCAAACACGAACGCATTATCACAAACACATGACAAGCAACACATACATATATTAAAATGAATGATCCTGTGAACATAAAAATTCGGTCATCTTTTTGATCAATGATTCTCAAAGTATTCCATCAGGTGACCACTTTTTTTTAAGGATGGGAAACCATCAGGTGACCCCTGGGGCTCCTGAAACCTGGAATCCAATTAAATGGATAGGAATACTTTAGAGGAGGGGATAAAATGGGTTTCATGAAAGTTGGTCCGCTGCTTAGCAAGCCTCAGCGTTAGTATTGATGAGAGAAAGAAAGAAATAATATCGTTAGTGAAAACCAAGCAGGAGAATAGAGCGTGAAAAAAACAGGTTTACAACAGCAAGGATCTTTCGAACTCAAAAACGCGATAAAAACTTTGAGAGCCTCTATAGATAATTGGTTGACGCTTCCCGTGACACGACGCTAAAGTATAACTATCAACCAGTCAATAAGTACAGTACCTTGTATGCTTTAGCTGAAGGTCTGGTCTCCAGAGATGCGAGAAACTGTGTGAGGGTCACCACGAGAACCTCCTTGCTCCTATTCATCAGTGTCAATGAACAGTTCGCCAGAGTAAGGTTAATTTTGTGCTCTGTAATCATTCAACGAGAATATTGTGGATACTTTGATATTCGTAGCTGGATTATATCTTAATCTAAACAAATATGAAAGGCAACGGAAACCATGGGAAGAAGCAAGTCGAAATTAGTAGGAGACATTCTCCATTGCTGGACAAAGGTCTCCTCTAAGTATCGTCACATCGACCGGTCCTGTGAGCCGGATGTAAGTCATGGATGTGACAGCGACTTAAAATATTTTAACAAAAAACCCGTACCAGGAAAAAACCTAAAAGCTCCAATTAAGTCGGTTTTCAAACAGTTGGTAGCATTTATTGTAAGTTCAAACACAGATTTGCTACTAACAGTATCCGGCTGCTGGTGCAGTCAGTTCAATAGCAAGGCATTCTTCTCAGCTAAAACACTAGGAAGTGGTGACGGGCAGGTTGATTGGGGATCTGATTTTTATAAAAATTTGACGTTCAAAAAGTTCTGGTCACAGCCATAAATGACTTTTGCAATGCAGTTGGCAGTTCCCACTTGATGAAAACTTGTGTCTTAAATAAAAATGTTGACAAAGTGGCACTCACCGATATACTGCTTGGACTTATCCTTGTGCGGCGCGCCCTCCACGTACCCGATGAGCTCGCAGAGCCGCCGCCGCTCCGGGCTGGACAGGTGGCTCCACAGCGTCTTGCTGCGCTCGGTGCGCACGCACAGCTCCACGTGGCTCGCGGCCGCACAGGGCTCGCCCGCGCTGGGGGAGCGAGGGGGCTTCCACCAGTCGAATTCTGTTTCTACTACTTCTATGCGATCGGGTTCTTGGGCTAGCAGCTGAAGAAAAAAAATTGATAAGAGGGTCGAGAGAAAATGTCGCGACAGCTGTTATTGCAAAAATGTAAGTGATCAATTTTGACATTTCAGAAGTGCTTGCATTCTCATTCATTTTGGAGTTTAAGAAATAAAAAATTAAAATGGGATCACCTTTGGGGGGGGCAATTAGAAAACCATAAAAAGTGTGTACCGTATGACATGACATATCAAATGAAAGGGCGCATTGTGAGGGTTTCAATTATTGTTTCATAATTAAATGAAAAATTAACGGTACTCCCGCCTTATCTCCGAAACAACCGAGTCAAATATTATTTAAAAAAAATACACGCAATAGTTCTATTGGGGTCGCGACCTACGTGGTATTGACTATTTGGATGGCTACTAAAACGCTTTGCTCCACTGGTGAAAGACAGTATGTTTTTGATACATTAAGCTACGCTAAAATGATGGCTAATGATAGGCTGGCGAATGCACCCGGTTTGCTGTCCGAATATGCTCTGATTCTGTGGCGCACTAAGTGCGGCGGAATTGGATAGCTAGATCAGCAAACCGTGTTCGATGGCAATTATTGCATCGAATAAGTTCTCTGCCTATGGATTACATGAAAACCTGTAAGAAATCTATGGTTACAAAAATGATATATATTCGATCAGGAGCCGACATGCGAGTCCGCCTCGCCCTTGGCCGGTTGTTCTATTTAATTTATCCCTAAAAAGCTAAAGATGAATAGGTACTTACTTCAAACTTCGCCTGCTCCCTCGCAATGATGACGGACACGATCGGCAGACTGTCCTCACACTTCTGCAGGTCTAGCTTCAGCTCGATATCGTTGGGACTCCTCAGCGTGCTCTTGTAGATCTGCTTGTACACGTTGTAGTTGTCTCTGTGCTTCTTGATGGCTGCCCAGGTGTAGGGTCTGACTCTCTGCTCCACCACCACGTTGAAGGCGTATATCCACCACTTTTTGATGTTCTTGGAGAGTGGTATTCCTGGGTGCAGGTGGCGGTATTTTCTGGAATGAAGTTGGTAGATTAGTTTATTTTTGTCATGATACTACTTCTACATCATTTGCTTATCATAGCCGTACACTGCTATTCTTTCACCCCCGGTTTCTGATATACAAATTTGTGATCGTTAGTCTTGAAAATTGTACTTTGGCATCTTTTTATTGTGTAGGCAGTAAGGTCTAACGACGTCTCACACCCTAATGTCATAGTTTCTAAACCGCCTCAAGGGCCTCTGAGGGTCTGTACTTTAGCATGAAAACATGTTTTAGCACAATAAGAGAGTTCAATTAAGAAACCTGGTGTGATTCACTAAAATATTAAGATATGTAAAAGAAAGAAAATGTTTATTTGACGAATCGACGCTCCACCTTGCTTGTTGGCTGCTTAAGTACCTACATAAAGTTTGTTGATTCACGGTCTCCACTCAAGGACACTTAGAAACACTTTTTTTTTTCTTCTTTGCTATAACCTTCATTCTAGGTATAAGTATTTTCCTCACCTATTCAGCTTTATCCTGTCAAACGAAGCCAGTAGGTTGTTTATTGATAAATACTGCCGCCGCGACAGCTGCAGAGCACTATCCTGTAGGACTGCGTCCAATAACAAGCGAGGAACTCTTGCCTCGCCGGAGCGGTTGATGAGTACTTTCACTTTGCAGGTCACTGGTTTTAGCACTGCGGAAATAAATGGTGGATGAGTGAATCAGAACAAAATGTTACTTTGCAATGTTGATGCAGAATTAGAATTCAAGAGTGGGTAGAAATTTGAAATGATCACTGCACCTGATGCGTTTGACCACCATTTGAGAGCACTGGACAATTAATTACAGCATACAGAATTACATATCGAAGTTCTGGAGTAGGTACATACGATAATTTTCATCTGGGAATATAGTCCCTTGGAAAAATTATCAACTTTCAAGCGGGCGCTAAAGATAGTACTATACAAATCCACTCACAAAATTCAAAGTCTTCGTGATGCATCGAGAACTTGTCCAGTCCAGTGAGCATGTAATGCTTCCAGTTGTAATACTGCATGGGCGTGATGTGGGCGGTCTCGTTATCATCCAGGGCAGTAGCCGTGGGATTCCAGTAGGCCGACATGGACTCTATGCGCATCATCTGGTAGACTGTTGACGCGTCCGCTGGAGTCACTGACGGTTTCCATTTGCTGGAAGATGATAAGGTGAAGATACTACATGGTGATTTTTTTGAAGCCATCACTTGATACCAGGAGAATAATTGTGTAATTAAGGAACATCAAGAATGACCAATGGACGGAATCTTATCATCTAGTTATCAGGCATAAAAGAAAACTGAAGCATTATCTAAATTTAAAAAGAAGACGGGGCTACTTTTGAGCCTAGATGAAATATGCTGAAAGTGGTGTCAATCAATCCATACTTGACATTATAATTAATGTCAAAGTTACAGTGGATTTAGTAGTAGTAGTATTTAGTAGGTAGTTTTAATTCCACATCTAAGCATAACTCACCTATTGGTAGTCTCAATAGACAAGCTCTGGAGACACAGCCCACACGCGAGAGGCCCATCCTTTGAGCTGATGGAGTCCTCATACCTGATGTGGACATTCCTCACGTAAATCTGTAGATTGTTCACAATCGCTGTGAACAAGTGCTCAAAGAAGTTCTGAGGACCTTTAAGGACCTCACTTTCAGCTTCCAGGTCTTGAAGAATCTTTCGTTTGGCGGCTCTAGTGAGGCGCCTTTCCCGTTCTGGGTCGAAGTGGCTGTTAGAGATGGCTGGGCCCACTAGCACCAGTACATCCTCGATGTTGACGACGACAGGTTGGGTGTAGAGACCTGACCATGGTATCTGCAGGCCAATGCGGCCAATTGTGCCGATTTTCACATCGATTGGTAAGTCGAGTTCGTACTGAAAAGATTTAAGGGTTTTAATAAGTGCTTATCTAGTTCTAGTGCCAAATTAATTTGATAACTAAATATTTTCAGTAAGGTATGAATAATTTTTAGTACTGGTTGGAAAATAAACAAGTTAACAATTCCTTTAGCCATAACACACTAACTATAGTATATCTTTAGTCTGTGTCTGTAGCACCAAAATCCATAGAGCTACACAGAGTTCCTGTACCTCATGGGGTGCACGGACTTGGCAGCACCGTGCCACATGTACCACATAGGGTACAATATACTATTAACGTGTTAATCCAGATCTACATAACCAAAAATAGAAACTGTGCAGTATGAGGCGTTCGCAAAAGACCTTTATTGAAAAGTTCGAAAGGTTTAGATTCCTTACCAAAGCCTCAGGCTTAAGCTTCAAGTCGGTAAGGTTGACATTCCCGGAGAAGATGCCCACGTTGAGGTTCTCCGTGTCCAGGTCCTGGACGTACTTGCCCAGCAGCCGGTTGAGGATGCCGGCGACGGCGCCCTCGAACATGCTGACGTTGGCTGATCAGCAGCTGGAGACGTACAAAAGATCGTTACTACTGACAGAAACATCCACATTATGCTTCTGAGACAGTGCGCATAATGTACGTATCTATCTATAGCAAGATCTTGCAATTTTTTTTTTTGTTTGATGATCATGTAACCTCGCCTTAAATATGTGCGGGGCGAGACGGGGGGGGGGGGGCGAGACTGCAGTGCAGGCCCTATCATCCTATAGTATCTCTATGCTGTTAAATATTATAAATTGAGATTGTACGATTGTTCGACAGTATCATGCTCATTCCTGTCATCACCCCGCCTCACCGCAACTTCCTACGACGCGGTACAGCGGTCCCGGTCGGATATATTTATGGCATGGAAGAAAAATGCGCACTGTCCCTAAGTAACCCTGTATAAACGGGGAATTTACTAGTCTGGCTTGCACTCCAACTTGCAGTCAACTATTCGAAGGTTAAAATAACAAGCAATCCCCCCAATAACACCCTTATCAGTACATACTCCTAAGTAAAAAAAACAATCATCGTTATAGAACTTTCAAGAACACATCGAACAAGACATGATCTTATCTTAACATATAAAAGAAACTTTGTTAATTAAGTTTGTGTAGGTAGTTATTGTCCAAACACGAGTTCTTTATGTGGTAACTACATAAGTAAGATTATTGATATCACATTCGATCGCTACGATACAGGGGGATCCTCCTGAACAATAAATTTATAAATACATATAATGACAAGCTAGTTGCTTATAAAGATACAATTTATTCAAAATAATATGTCGACATAATATTCAATTAATAAAAGAGAAAACTCAAAAACAACCAAGAGTACCTACAGCAAAAGTGTCCAATAATTCATTTAAGCAAGTTTAAAGATACAATTCAAAAAAATATTCATGTTAAGTGATTCATTTTAAAATATTTCGACATAATATTCAATTATGTCGAAATACCACAATGTAGTCTTTTTTCTTTTTAACCCAAAGGTTGACTGGTAGAGAATGCATTGTTGCATTAAGTCCGCCCATGTAACACTATTGTGCATAAAGTTTAAAAAAAACAAATAAAATTATTAAAAACTCATGCGCCACCAACCCTGAACTTTTCTACCCTCAATAAATTACATCATGGCTGCAATCACGGCTACTACCTACGCTACCAACACTAAATGTCATCGATGAATAATATATGGAAGCACAGTTCCCGTAACAAGGTGCTGCATAACTTATTAAGCTTAGTGCTTTCATGAAAAAGTGTTACATGAACAAAGGAACATCGTACTTAATAGCTTTGATTACGTCAATGAAATTCCTCCAATTCATAGGCAATGTTTTGGTTCTTTATGCGGGCTGTCATTTCGACCAAAGTAACAATTCGTCAGGATCGATTTAGACTGACAGGTTGGCTTGACAAGACAAATTAATAAAAACTTTTTACAAAAAAATACAACCGACTTCCAAATAAAAAAAAAACACTACAAAGTTAATAAATATTTTTATTTTTTTGTAAAAAGTTTTTTTATTTTTCACTTTTTAGTGGTACCCCACACCTTACAACACCACTGCAAAATCGCAGAAAAGCAAAATACGCAATTTCGATTACTTGGGTTACAAAAAACCATCATCCAAGTAAACGAATTAAAATCCAGCTATTTCGATTTAAAATCCAAACTTCGCAACCGATTTTGATAACATTTAAATGGGACCAATCTGCAAGTATTATCCTTTCAGATAAAACGAAAGATATTTTCAAAAAAATTTTAAATCGATTCATAATTGACGGAGTTATGAGGTAACAAACATAAGAAAAAAAAAACAACCGAATTGAGAACCTCCTCCTCATCCTTTTTGGAAAGTCCATTGAAACATTGAAATCCAAAGAACATTGGATTACTTTGGGGGAGACGTTCGCCAAACAGTGGGTCAATATAGGGTATTTTTTCTTCCAAACTATATTGTGCCACTGCTGAACAAAGGTCTCCTCCATAGCCATCCACTCTTCCCGATTAGTTGTCTTTTCCAACCAGTACGGACATGAAGTCTTCACTCCAGTGTTTCCTAAGCCTAGACAATTTAAAAGAAATGTCGTTAATAGTTTTCTGACGAGAATCCGAACAATGCAGTGATTCAGGAAAAATCTCGTAATGATAACAACAACCTTTCTTAGTTTCCAATAATTCGGTCCTTTGAAATAATTTCCAAGGACTTTTTCAAAGATGTTTTGCCCCGGGACTCTTACCTACATAACCTTTAGCAAAGAAAAGGAAACAACGTGCCAATTATTGTCTTTATTTCTAATAGACCATCATCATAATTATCTATCCGTAGACGGATACAAAGAAGAAGATATTCTGCGTTGAACCCGAATACATTGCGATAAGGATGGCGTGATTGACATGAGTAAATCCGTGAAAACAACTATACAGCATTAGGCATTTTAAAATACGAGTTCCCTTTTTTAACGGACTTCCGAAAAAGGAGGAGGTTCTCAATACGGTGGGTCTGTCGCCATAACAACAATGTTAACAGCATTGTTGTGTTCCGGCAGTTAGAGGTATGATAGCCAGTTCCTCTGTTTAAGAGGATTCCGGGTGAAACTCGCTTCCATCTTCGGCCTAATCATCACTTTCCATCAGGTGAGATTTGGGCCAAGAGTTTCCACGTATTGTATAAAAAAAAAAAAAAAAAAAAAAATTGATTCGGTTTGACTCAGTAGTTTTTATTTTATGAGCCTTTTTGCTTCTTTCAATTTCTGCGTAGGAAATGACGTCGTCCAAGTTTCACACTTCAAAGTGTAAAATAAAAACTTTTTACAAAAAATATAACCGACTTTCAAACAAAACACTGCAAAGTATAGATAACTTTATATTGAGAGTCGGTGTTAAAAAACGAAGGAACAAAACCAAAAATACCAACTTCCGAAATTACTTTTTTTTAAAGTTGGGAAATCATCAAATGACTCCTTCCGCTAAGGGCGGAGTGTCAGACTCTTACTTGATTAAACCCCATCCGTTTTCCACCTAATGCCCTTTGCGTTCTATTCTATGGCCGCGGTGACTCTTTCGAACGAATTCTGTAACCCTGGCAATCACTGGCCCTAGTGGGCTCAACGTAGTCCCCTGCTGAGCCCAAATAGGTCAACCAATAGTTTAATAGTTTCGAAATTGCCTTTCAATGACTACCTACTACCTACAATGATTACATTCATCTATACTTCTATACTAATATTATAAAGAGGTAACATTTGTTTGTAAGTTTGTATGTGGGGGGTAATCTCAAGAACTACTGGTCCGATTTAAAAATTTTCAGTATAAGATAGCCCATTTATCGAGGAAGGCTATATATCATCACGCTAAGACTAAAAGGAGCCGAGAATTAATGGAAAATGTGACGCAGACGAAGTTGCGTGGGTCAGCTAGTTAGACAATAAACTTAAAACTTAGAAAATTGCAGTGAAATTGGAATTTAATTTACAATGTGTCCTTCACTTGTCGATATAACATGTAAAGCAACAGCTGTCTCCAAGTTGCAACAAAAACACTTAAGTATTCGGAATCGATGCGGTCGACTATTTTAAGAACGGCTGGCGGTACCGATATACCTCTACTTTTCAAGTTGACGTGGTTTTAAAGACGGAAAACTGGAACAAATAAAAACATGTTTCGAAATACACTAGCATAAATTGATTCTGTACCTGGGAATAGGATCGGAGGACAGAGATCTGTAAGACAGTTTGAAATTGAGCGCACAAAAAATCGCGCAATATTGTAAATTTGTACATTTTGGAGCGAAGAAACAGTTTTTTGAAAGTACTTATCTGTTTTTCTTCTCGCGTTTGACCACTATAATTTCACTTCATGGTAAGCGATGATGTGTTCGTTGTGATGCAGATCGTTGATATTCGCGATTGGATCAAATTATAGCTAAGCGTTTCCAAATGTCTTTTATAATGCGCACAGCAAAGGAGTGGAAACTCTCTGCCTGCGTTTGTATTTCCGAACGCTTGCAGCCCTAATCTCTTCAAAGTTACAGTGAACAGGCTCCTTCTGGGTAAGCTCGCTCCATCGTAGACTTTGTCTCTGTCATCTCAGACCAAGACTAGCGTCAAGAGCAAACCCATCACAAATATGAAAAGCTGCTGTAATTGAGTTACATTTGGCGGTCGGAACCTTGAGTAAAATCTGGCAACTTTAGGCTAATTCCGATTCCGAACAATGCACAGGGATGTTGCCAAGAACCCTTTCCCCTGTGTCTACTGCCCTCCTTGATTTAATTCCGAAGGCGCCAGACATCACTTCAGATTTACATATCGGTGTGTAGGTACTCTAGTTACTGTAGTGTGTTCTGTACAGGGTGACTTTAAATTCGTAGGAAATGTTTCAGGGATGAATTAGGGGGTAACTAAAATGTTCATCATTATAATTATGTACTTAGGGGAGAGTCGGAGGTATTGTACCGCAGGATGAATCGTACCACCTCCAAATTTCGATACCAAGTTTCCGCCTCCAAGTTTGTCTTAGCGTGATGATTATATAGCCTATATATCATAGGCTATATACCATCGCGCAGGTCAGCTAGTCTAAAATATAGGTCTACATTGCCAGTGTAAAAAAATACTGCTATTTGGAGGTGGTAAGATTCATCCTGCGGTACAATACCTCCGACTCTCCCATACTATGATGATGAACGAAATGGTTGCATATAGGGAACAAGCAGTTCTTTGTTTTCGCAAAATCATACTTGGTCCCATAATAAAAGTTGTACAAATTCGTAAGCGCAATAGGTACTCAATAAGAACAGTAGATCGTCACGTCCTTTCAAAATTTCCAATAAATAACCGCCCTAAATAGAAGTATATAGGATCGTACTGAAGGACCAGTAGTATTCTGTATTGTGGACGTTGCACTAACACTAAGCTAGTTTCAAGAGCAATTTGCGATTACACGTATGATATAACATTGGCTCACGAGCATTATATTTCCCAGTTCAGTCATGCACATGAAAATGCGTACACGTTCAGAGATATTCAGAGCTACATTTAATTATAAGAGTATTATTAAAAAGAAGGACTGATAAGGAGTGGAAAATAATATCTTGACAAAGGATGTCTGCTGGAAGATTTATGAACTGTGCCAATTAATGCGTAATACCTAGTCGTCTTAACATTAGTCTAGTGCAAGATAATATCAAATTTAAGGCATATTTATGTCTGCTGATTTATATAAAAACAAATAGGTAAACAAAGGCTTCTCTACTTCGATGTATTTGCTAAAATATTAGTATTTCAAGTGCATCCGGCTAACTGAAAACCGAATCCAATGTAATTGGAGATAGGCTCGACTGACGATGATGAACGTTCTAAATAAAAGCTAGGAACAATAAAGACTAAGTCCTATCAAAAACACATAATATAGTAGCCTTTACCCAACTATATTGGGGTTGGCTTCCACTCTAAACAAATGTAGTTGAATACAGTAAACCTCCACAACCCAGTAACTCGGTACCACGGTACTTCTTGGCAAGACTGATCTCAAAAAAAATACACAGATTAACAATAAAATAAACAAAAGAATTACCAGAACTCCTTGTGTCGACACGTCTATACTCGAAGAAGACAGGCGTACGATTCTACAATTCGCGCTTTTCGAACAATAACAAAATCAATATCTCCGATTGGTCGCCGAGCTAGTAAACATTGGACACGCTAGCTCTAGTAAACTAAACGTGTGTTAATTCTATATCGATGCTTTATCTGCAGATAACGTATCTCGGGAATTATCGATGCGTTGTATGACGTGTGTGATGGTATGTTTGGTTTTGTATGACAAGGGAGATGGTTGACTCAGGTGTATAATACGGCATTTTTTTAAATTCCTGTTTTGTTTTGGAATAAAAGACAGCTTAGTCGACTTTTCCCGTGAACAGAGAGAGAGAGAGCTTTTCTTCGGCCAAAGATTCAGAATTACCGTCCATCGTGACAATGCTGCTAGTGTTGTGTGCAAATTTCCCGCTGTCAGAAATTTATTATTTTAATATGCACTCATTTTTCGATGCCCTTAGAGTTCTTCCCCGCCCCATATGATAGCCCTCTGTACTGTAGATCGAAGCGAACGAAAGAGCGAATTAAAAAAATCTCGAATATGATGATGTCAAGGAAAAGCTAGGATTGCGGGTATGTTACGCAAGTCGGGCTTCTGTTCGTGTATCTAAAATAAATAAAGTCTGATCGCAATTTCACAGAAATTGGCTGAATCATAGTTAAAGGGGGAATTTTGGGGGCCAAGTCACCCGCGTCCGTAGGAGAATACCCTTCAGTGAATCCCTACACGTGGTCCCCGGGTGGTGCTAAAAAGGTGACACTAACCGCCTCCGTGGTCTAGTGGTTATACCACCCGATTCAGACCCGGAGGTCCCGGGTTCGATTCCCAGTGGGGGCAAATTTTTTGCTAGGTTTGGTTGGTGGTGGGACTTCTAAGTCCGCCTGGCAAGCTACCACCATCAAGTCTAAGTCTGTCGCCATAACAACAATGTTAACAGCATTGTTGTGTTCCGGCAATTGGAGGTAATATAGCCAGTTCCTCTATGTTAGAGGATTCCGGGTAAAGCTCGCTTCCATCTTCGGCCTAATCATCAGGTGACTCTCCATCAGGTGAGATTTGGGCCAAGAGTTTCCCCGTTTTGAATAAAAAAAAAGGCTTTACCTAATTGTAAACACCAACAAGTGAATAGACATAGCAGACAGTCATCTGTGTATAAGACATTCATAGATGCGAGCTCAGGCGTCACAGAATAGAATATTTTATTTCTGTACACCATCATCATCTTCCTGCCCTTATCCCATGTTACTTGGGGTCGGCGCAACACGTTTTTTTCTTCCAGTCTGCCCTATCAGCCGTCAAACTTTCACTAACTCCCTTTTCTTTCATATCGCTCCTCACACAATCCATCCATCTTTTCTTTGGCCTTCCTCTTCTTCTCCATCCTTCCACATTAGAAACACTTTAAAGATCGACCCGTGCGGCTATTATTATTTAGCCACAAGCTACTCAGTACTTAGCTGATATGGGTAAATAAATAATGTATATTTATAGCCACTATGGAAAAGTGGGACTACATCACAGGATCCTGCAAAAAGAACACTATGACCAAATCTTTTGACAAAACGTGGTAAGCTAGCGAGCACCAAAACCTCACCCACATTTTAGGTAATTTCCTCCACTCCATGTACCTTCCCTTAATTGAGTTTGTTTTTTTTTTGACAACAGATTACTCCGATAACATACCTACAGGATGTTGTACGAGTACCAAGCTGTTAAAAAAATCGGTCAAGAGCGAGTCAGAGTCGGTCAGCGAGGGTTCCGTACAAATATAATATGTGAAATGTTTTAAAATAAAAAACAAACTTCGGAGATAAGGCGGTCAAATGTTTTACATTTTTCGTCTAAAGTCTAAAACCATGCGGCCTAAAAAACATAAAAATCTTTGAGAATATGCAAATAATGCACATGCCTTTGTAGCCCCATATCAAAAGATCCCCTTTAAAAAAAAATAAGACAACCTGGCGAAATGCCGAAATGGGCTGTCACCGACGCTGCAATTGACGTAAACACCAAATGGGCCCAAAAATCTAAGGAACTAAACCTCGACTCGAAAAGTAGAAGAAGTAGAGGACATTTCTTCCAGTAGTACCTACTAAGATAATGGTCGTCGTAAGAACCATGTCTACACTATCGTGTCTATTTTATTGTGATGGCTCTGCGGCGGGCTGTAATAGTTTAATTTCTTACTGCCGTTATTGATTCGCCGTAAAGTGGGTAAGATATAAGTGAATTGTTACTTACCCACTATGTACATAAAAGTAACGCTACTTAGATAAAATATAATACTTTTAGTTTAAGGATAACATTATGACAAAATAAAGAGGCCAAGTGCGAGTCGGCGACGAAGGGTTCCGTACCAAAAACCGAAAAACACGTTCCTATTTGTTGTATAGAAAGCTTTTTACAAAGTTTCAAAATGCGGAGAATCACGATTTACGAGATAAAATTCATTAAAGTTTCAAAAAAGTACGAAAATAGTACGCCATTTGCAAATTTTTAGGTTAGATAAATTGTCATGGTCGACGTCAAAGTTGACATTTCACGTTCCGTTGACGTCAGAAGTGTTTTTTGTTCAATTGTATGTCTTGTTTTTTTTTCATAATATAATATTTTTATATATTCACATACTTAAAGTACATAAAGGAATAAATGTGAACCAAGTGAAGTGCCATCGGATGCAAGAGCGAGCGAAGCGAGCTCTGGACTTGTGGGCACCCCGACTCGGACAGGTTAGGTTAGAAGGGAATGGCGGGGTCGAGTGAGCGAGCGAAGCGAGCGAATAGACCCCGCCATTCCCTTCGTGGTTATTTTTTTATAAACCACTCAGAAGTAGGAGCCCCGCGAAGCGGGGCTCCGTCGACTGGGCCTCCGCACTGAATTTAAAACTTTTTGAGGTTAGGTTACTATAATTAGTTTTTCTCAAGAACGGTCTGTCGCCTTTACATGAGAGTGGTGCTAGGGCATAGGGGGCACCTCCCCGTCCCTCCTCCTGCTAAACGATACTCAATTTTACCTGTTTTTCTAACTCAAATGCTATTCTAACCTCAAAACTTTAACCATGGATATCTCCATAACCGTGGGGCTCCGGGGGGTGGGGGTGGTGCAGAGGGCAACCCCCACCACCTCCCCCCTCCACCCCCTCCCGACCCTTAAATCAGCGGGCTATAAAGTAAATTTTAACCAAAATTTATCTGTCTACTTATCAGTTCTTGAGAAGTAATACAACACTCTAACAGACAGACGGACAGACGGCCGGACGGACCGCTGCGGCTTAGTAATAATGTTCCGTTGGTTACCCTTCGTGTATGGTTAAACACCTTCTAATTTGTCTACTTCGAAAAGAAAGAAAAAAAATCACTAAGGCTGCGTTTCCACCAAAGATGTGCGAGGATGTCTAGCGAGGAATGTGGTTGTAAAGAACCAATAGAATCGCTTCATTTACCTCGCCTCGGTCAGCACAGCTTCTATTGGTTCTTTTGGTAATGTAATGTGTATAGTTTACATTACCTACGACTACGAGTCTAATTTAAGACGTCTCTTTTTGACGTCTTAAATCACCCATATGTATAGTTTATATAATACTAGCTGACCCGCGCAACTTCGTCTGCGACGAAGTTGCGCGGTTGCGCGCAACATTACCAAAAGAACCAATGAATAATATTGCCAAAAAATTAAAAAAAAATTTAGGTGTGGACTACCCCTAACATTTAGGGGGATGAAAAATAGATGTTGGCTGATTCTCATAGATACCGGATAAGCACAAAAAAATTCATCAAAATCGGTCAAGCCGTTTCGGAGGAGTATGGCAACGAAAACTATGACACGAGAATTTTATATATTAGATGTATGTATTCTGTTTAAATGTTTGTATAATAAATATCAATCGCGTTTCTGTTCTCCATGTTGCACCTACCACTATTTGTCTCTACTGGGAGAGAATGCCTTTTTTTAGGGATGGGAAATCATCCAATGACTCCTCCCGCTCTGGGTGTAGCGGGAGTGAGTGTCAGACTTCTACTGACTAAAACCCATCCATGTTGCTTCATTGCCCTTTGTGTTCCGGAGCCACGGTGTCTCTTGCGAATAATCCCGCCCCTCTGTGTGCTGACTCTCTTTGAGGCGCGCGTGGAACACTAACGCGCCGTCGACACGGCCTGTCGTCACTAGACGGACGGACGGCGAGCCACCCATAGCTCGCCGTCCACAGGCCCACGCCTAGGGTGGCCGGAGGTCACCAGGTGGTGTCCCCCGACGCCCGCGGCGTCTACCACGGCGGCCGTGACGAGAGGGTCTCCTCTCCCTCTCCGCCACCTCCTTCGCTAGCATGACTGCTTCGCAGAAGGAGGCAACGGCGTCCCATTCCGTCTCGCTCCGGACCATGGCTTGGACCAGGGCCGGACGCGAGAGGTTGCCGCCGATCGCCGTTTCGAGGACACGGCGGTGCGCCGCCCAAGCGGGGCAGAATGAGAGAATGCCTGGCATTAAGTTCGCCTCTGTACGTTTGTGCTTAAAGTGTTAAATAAATAAATATGTACTAAGTACTGAAAGCCCTCTCAATTAATCCGATTGGCCATCAGTGCTACCTATTAAGAAACAATTTAATCCGAGATTATCTACGAATGGATTGTTTGATATTTCACCTTGAGCTTGAGTCGTTGCTTTTATGTTATGTATTTTAAGCCTTTACCTTCTTAAGGTTGTGTAGGTATCTAAAGGATAAACAAGGGAATCCTTTGACTCAGCCTTCGCTTTCTCCGTCTGGCTGTCAGTACCTGCTATGCTATTCTCTAAAGATTCAGCCTTGCGCACAGCGCTGCCGCAGCGGTGAAACTCAGTTTTGTATTCACTGAGCCGCGTAAAGCTACACTAGCGCTCAAGGCTGTGACGGCCGTGAGTTAAAACTTCCCAACGAACGAGCAAATTGACACTTTTGACAGTTCTTCATACGTTTTGGTATTTCCTACGAAAAAACAGCGGCGAAGTCGCTTACAGCCTCGCCCACAGCCTCGTTTCGAACTGTCAAATCCAAAAGCTACAAAAATCGCGCGTTCGACTCTTATTTTTAACTTTTTTTTTCCTTAAAAGTATATGAAAATGTCAGCTCGATTGATTATAAAGCTTCATTTATTAGAAGAAGCTAAGAAAAGTGACGATTTGTCGCTCCAAACTATCTTCTAACTAACCTAATATCTCTCCTTGTGCACGGGAGGGGAACGCACTGGTATGCTTAAAATAGGTACACAATGTTCCGTCAGAACAAGCATTATATTATAAAACAATACCTCTAGTAACGTAATTTTATTAATATCCCATGTATCGTAAAATATTAATTGTCCAACTTATATGTAATAGCCACATTTGATACATAAACAGTGAAAATACTTTTCGTAATACCTACTCACATCGTCTGTTGTTTTTTGTTTACGTTCGTTTTCGTCGTCGCGTTGCGTTGCTCGAAATAGGCAAAAGAATCGCCATTCAGTCTTAAAATGTAACAATTAATAAGCAGTAAATTCTTTACAATACTTCAAGATAGGCATTTATTTTAAATTCTTAACCCCTAAAATTCTCAGCCAAGATTGCTAGATTATGATTAAAAGAATTCGTTCTCAAGGCTATATCTCAAGGCTGGCTCGTCGACGAGCTCGCCGACGAGCCCGCCTTGAGATCGACCGAGCGTGTAGCGCTGATTCAAACTGTATTCACTAGCGTGGCTGTGCTTGTCAACGAGTTTCACCGCTGCGGCAGCGCTGTACGCAAGGCTGAATCTTTAGGGAATAGCATAGCAGAGCGAGCGGCACTAGCTCGCGCTCACTCACGTGTCTCGACAGCTGAGCATTTGTTCGTTTTCCGAGTGGCTGCCTCCAGTAGCTTCTAACATGCTTGTTTCTTAACGATTATTTTTCAGTTTCTCACAATACTCAAATTGATAACTCATGCTGCTGAACAACTGAACAACGTTGACCATAAAAATTAAGAAACGCTCTTTCGACTAAGCGTCTCTTCACGGGGTACTTCTTTTCAGCTCGCTGTGTGCCCTGTCAACGAATAGACAGCTGTTCGTTGACACTGGTGGTAGGGTTACTGTACAATTACAAGGAGGTAGTAGTTGCAGTAGGTAGCTAATCAGTAGAAAGGTGAAAGATAAGGAAGGATACTAATGATTTAAACAGCTATGTAACTATAGATAACTGTAGGTATGATAGGTGCTCAGTCGTGTCTCTTAGACTATCTCCTGCCTAGGTTAAGAGGGGCCAGCACGAATATTATTGACATACAGTAACGTAACGTTAAATTTTACCATAGCTACAATACTCGTTTCAT
Organism: Ceramica pisi; assembly: GCA_963859965.1. Taxonomy (NCBI): domain Eukaryota; kingdom Metazoa; phylum Arthropoda; class Insecta; order Lepidoptera; family Noctuidae; genus Ceramica; species Ceramica pisi. The sequence continues at coordinate 22,580,224 of OY982542.1, forward strand.
ATAATATTTGAAACTAAAAACTCAAGTAGTACTTATAGTTTTACTATATTCTTTAAAATACCTACTTAAAGATAGGCATTTATTTAAATTCTTAACCCCGAAAATTCTCAGTCGAGATTGATCGATTATGATTAAAAGAATTTGATTCAAGGCCCTACTAATTCGTCTACGAAACAGCGACGAGAGGCTACAGCTTAAAGTTCGTCGACAAGCACAGCGACGCTAGTGAATACAGTTTGAATCAGCGCTACACGCTCGGTCGATCTCAAGGCTGGCTCGTCAACGAGCTCGTCGCAGCTTACAGCCACGAAATTGTCTTTTAGAGAATAGCACCCCTGTACTTGGCAAACGTTAATAAGTAGATAGCTGGAAGTTGTAGTCCGACTTGCCTTGGTTTCAAAAGTAACCAACGGAACCTTGTCTGTCTGTCAGCGGGCTGTATCTCAAGAACAGAACACTGACTCCTGAAATACAGGTATTCCATATCTAGCTCAGGAGTCAGGGCTTGTAATGTATGTTATCAAATAAACTATTACTAAACTAAACTAAAACAGGTAGGCAGTTAAAATTTTCACAGATTGTGTATTTCTAAGTCAGAAGTAATTTTTTCATTTGTTTAACATAGGTACAGTTATAGTTGTAAATTTTTAATAAAGAGTGCGCTATGTCATGCCAGAGGGCGTACAAATTTTTGTTAGAAATTAAACCAATTATCTCAATAATACATTAAAATAAGTCAGGACAGTAAAAAAAATTAAGGTTTGCCTTTTGTATTAGGCAAACTTAATTTTTTTTGACAATTTATAAATCTATCGCAAAAGAAATTAATGTCAATAAAAATATGAATAAAAAAGTAAATGTCAGAGCACAGCCTGAAAACAAATAATAAGAATATCCAACACAAATGTCAATACAAAACTTATAATGTGAAAATACAGATCAAATGTCAATATACAATACCGATGGATCTGTAGGCCGATCGATCGAGGCGGGTCGATTTACAGGTTTTTTTTTTCTATTGCCGCTATAAGAACAAATACAAAAACAAAATAGGTATATGGTACGGCACCCTAGGTTTTTTAACCTTTAATATGCATATTCCATGCACTTCGGTATGTTTGCAAACCGCAGTTTGACCAAACACCCCAGAAGCAGGATATTTTTTTTCGGTTTAACAATTTCATCATCTCTCTCATAGGTATGCTGGGTCATTTTGTAGATATGACATAGTTATGCGATGTTCTTTATTGCTTATTCCGGCTATTATATACCTACTAGCTGACCCGCGCAACTTCGTTTGCGTCACATTTTCCATTAATTCTCCGCTCCTATTTGTCTTAGCGAAAACAGTGGGAAATGACTGGATGGATATAGCCATAGACAGAGATAAGTGGAGAAAAATGGAGAAGGCCTCTTTACTCTGTAGAGAGGTCCTTAATAATATTTTTTTTTTTGCATGTAATAATTTATTTATTTTGTATTTCATTAATTTTAATTCATGTAATTATTTTTTTGTATGGAGTAATGAATTTGTTTTGTATTTTATTAATATTAATTCGTGTTGATTTGTTATTTAAATTGAATTTATTTTAAATGCTCGAAGTGTATTGAATATCAAATTATGTTATTTCATTAAGGAATAAAGAAGGAATTATAATATTTGTCTTAGCGTGATGATATATAGCGATGCGATATTCTTTAATTTATTACTTATTCCGCCTATTATACCTATATATATATTTATATTATTATATATATTTTAAAACGTTGCCCCACACTAAGAATTTCTCCTGTATCGTGGGTGCGTTTTCAAACATACAATTTAAATACAAAGTCACATACACAAACAGCCGGACCCGAAACAACTATCTGTAGGCCATACAAATATTTGTTCCGTGCGGGAATCGAACCCACGACACGCGGCGCACCAGCCGATCAACCGTGACTATCTAAAATTAATTCCTGCACGTCGTCACTACCTTGACCTCAGATGCCAGCTTCGCTACGCGACCTGTTTACAAGACCAAGGCGACCAATATCCCCTTGAATTAACTTAGTTCAAACGTGATAGCCTGACAACTAGTTATCCAAATACTGAAATATCAATAAGGATACAGGTTTTGATAGTCGTGGTAAAAAAGCTCTTCTCTATTATTTTCGCTTCTCAATGTTCCACTCTCCGCACCAGTATGTTACGCTTTAATCCCCAATTATAATCCTGTATTCACGTAGGTAGTCAAAACATACTGTGTCAAACGGACAGACAAATTTTAATGATCCTACATATAAGGATTCTGTTTTCATTTGGACGTACAGAACCGTAAAACCGATACTTTACATATACATTTATATTATAATAATAATAATAATATAATAATAATAATATCCTTGGACATTTCACACAACGCCATATAGTCCCAAGCTAAGCAACTTAATGCTTGTGTTATGGTAACGAGATGGCTGATAAACTACTTACATACATTAATTTTTTTTTTTTTGTAAATACATACATATTATAGATAGAAAACACCCAGACTCGGAACAAATACATGTAGGCCGTACAAATATTTGTTCCGTGCGGGAATCGAACCCGCGACATGCTGCGCAGCAGTCAATCGCTCAACCACTGCGCCAGCCGTGTCGTTGAATTATACACCCACACAAACACACCCTCAGACTACAGCGCGCCTTTGATTAATTATTATTTTATTTTTGTTTTACTTTATGTTTTTGATTTAATCACTCTATTTTCTAAAACCAACTGTAATGGAATGTCTATTCATTAGCTTATACAAGTTGTAACTACTGGAAGAGCGGAACTTCCTAACACAAGCCTCAAATGGAAATTCCCTGAAGACCAAATGTAAACGTATTCATAAGTTATTGAAATAAACATTTATTTATACTTAGCGACATATTTCTAAGATGTTGACTCATTTGCAGTATATCAGTGTTGTCTTGGTACTTGGTAGCAAGCTATAATCAGCTATGCTAAAGCTATATCAAATTTTATGGGTCACAACCGACTATGGAGAGCCGAAAGGTAGTCCTTTCAAAGCTTTATTCTACGACGTGACTGCCACCTTCGGCGTGCAAACATCTAACTGCTTGATTCAACTTCGGCTGCAAACTGAATCGTCAGGCACCAGGTCGGTTACGCCACTGGGTCTTTGGAAGTCGTCCTTAGGGATGGCGATCTGATATCGATAAATCGAACAATCGATTTTTCAGGCTCAAAAGATTGATTTTTAAATCGATATGCAGTATACTGAATCGATCCAGAGAATCCAAATTTCTTGTCTTTCTTTCATCATTTAGTATGGTATCTTTCTTGTTTTTAGTAAAATTAATTTGTATTTACATTATAAATGCAAGTTTGTAAAAAAAAAACAATTTTCTCTCTGATCTTTAAGACCTCGATTTTTCTGTGAGAATCGAAACATCAGCTGACAATTCGAATCGATTTAAAATTCGCTCTTTTTCGGAAAGAATCGCCACCCCTAGTCGTCCTGCTGCGCTATGGTGAGCTATGACCACAAGCACTGATGACCACTCAACAGCTGGTGGGTTGCCGGCCAATAACGTAAAATAATATCAGTTACAAGTAGGTATGTGCACCCATACGAGTACAACTTTACCCTAGTAAGAGTTTCCCCACTTCTTAAGAAACGGAACAACTTGAAAACTAACTATTTGTATAGAATGGAAGTGTTTTTCCTGCTGGGCGTTATGTAAACTGGAACACTTGTGCCCGGGACCCGGTTCCGGGAATTATAAGCTGTCCCGACGTAATGAGGACAAATCCAAATAGAAATGTAGTACAAGCATAATGTTACGGATATTTTCCTGTATTTATTTTATTTGTAGACAACCCGAGGGTGCCTTGTAGGACAACCATTGGCAACAATGATAAATTTCCATAGTCATTTTCATCTTTAAAATCCTTCCTTAGTTCTCAGCTTTAAAATTTGGCACCGGAATGAGTATCTTTTGTAAGAATGTAATGGTTAAGGGGCTATTCAGCTTATGCCTGTAAAAAACACAATTTTGCATTGATGTAAAAGGAACTCTATCTTCAAGACCAAAATTATTTTTGTTGTTTTTATTAACGACTAGCTGACCAGTGCCCACTTCGTTGGGCGGTAAACATTTTAAATTGTGATGAAATTATGAGTGTGGTTCGGTTAGTACTGAGTGCTATGATTTATTTCCTGACTGCCAAAAGGAGGGTTTCGTTTTTATTGATACGTAGCTAGGCTAGCGAGCCTCTGCGAGCGCTCAGCGCACGTTCAGCGCTAGATTCCCGAGCACGGACCTGCGATGTTCTCCAGCTTTGGTTAGCAAGCCGCTGTGAACGCTCGGAGCTATATAGATTCTCCAGCGCATGCTTGCGAAATATTTTCTCTATTCCTCGAGAGGCGCTGATGATTTTCAATAGCAGACTCTTCCGTACGGCGTACTCGAGCTGCTCTTGTCTGGGATGTCTGACGGGAAAGTTGTGATTTCCTATTAGGCATGACAAACAATCGCTGAAACTGTCTGATATCCCAAAAAAAATACAACCGACTTCCAAAAAAAAAACACTACAAAGTAAAAAATAACTTTAATTTCGGAAATCGGTGTTTTTGTTCGTTTCTTCGTATTTTGACACCGACTTCCGAAATTAAAGTTATTTTTTACTTTGTAGTGTTTTTTTTTTGGAAGTCGGTTGTATTTTTTTGTAAAAAGTTTTTTATTTTTCACTTTTTAGTGGTGCCCCACACCTACCACACCACTGCCAAATCGCAGAAAAGCAAAATACGCAATTTCGATTATCAAAGAATCATCTAAATAGTCAAATTCCAGCTATTTCGATTTAAAATCCAAAGTTCGTAACCGATTTCGATATAATTTAAATGGGACCAATCTGCAAGCATATCCTTTCAGATGAAACAAAAATTTTTCAAATCGGTTCTTAATTGTCGGAGTTATGAGGTAACAAACATAAAAAAAAAAAAAAAAAAAAAAAACATACAACCGAATTGATAACCTCCTCCTTTTTGGGAAGTCGGTTAAAAAACAGAAATACTACAGCTTCAAACTCGAAGAATGAGAACGAAGTAGTATTTGTGTTTTAAGAAACCGAGCAACTAAAACAATTTTTAAGACCAACAACTTCCAACCAACTGCGGACAACTCACCTACCTAAAGACGAAAGTTAAATAATAACTGGAGAGGGTCATTAATCCGAACCAGAAAAATGACGTAATTGCACAACGCCATCTATGGGTAAATGGATGGAATGTTATCCGTGCCTCGGAAAGCACGTTAAGCTGTTGGTCCCGGCTGTCATTTGGAGATCTTTGGCAGTCGTTACGGATAGTCAGAAGCCAGAAAATCTGACACCAGTCTTGCCAAGGAGTACCGTGTAACCCAGTTATTGGGCTGTGAAGGTCTGGTAGGCAGCCGCTCCACGTAAAATACTGGTATTCAGCTGAATCCGGTTTGACTGGAAGCCAACCCCAATATATAGTTGGGAAAAGGCTAAGCAGACGATCTATGGGTAAATGGATAAAACGTCCGTACAAAGTATGTTCTAATGCGGTTCGTGAATGGACGGCGGCATTTTGCGATTTAGTAATTTTATATTTTGATTTTTTCAATTGACATACTGTTTCGGGAAAATCGTATCTCTATAATGTTCTTGTGATCATAATAATTTTTTAACACATAAAAGCTACTTTAACTGCTAAAATATAAAAGATAGAAATATGGTGTTGCCGACTTTTTTGTAGAACTATTCAAAGCGGACCAGGTTGCCATACATTGTTTTCAATTATATACAACTGTTAAGGCAGCGCATGCAAATAACTCTGTTATAAGAGCTATTTTTTTCCGCCTGGATAGACAAAAATTGAGATAGTTCGGTTAATATGCATGATATCTTTACAATTTATAGCCTATAGCATTTCTCGATAAATTGGCTATCCAACACTGAAATAATTTTTCAAATCGAACCAGTAGTTCCTGAGATTACCCCCTACATACAAACTTACATACAAATGTTACCTCTTTATAATATTAGTACAGTTTATAGATATAGATTAAATATACAGGTAAATATATTAAACGATAAATAGATATAGTTTCGTGTCCAGTAGATTTTGTACAAAAAAGGCAAATGAAAGAAAATAATTGAAACATCAAAATAATTCAAAAAAGCTAGGTATGCCTAGGTACTGGATTCCATTAACCAGTTAGATCAAGTTGTCTACGGTAATTTTTTTGGTGGTGTTTCACACAGACCACTTAAGTGGCCACTTAAGTGGAAGAGGTCCTCATTCGGGTGTGTCGGGACCTCGTCCCTACCTTCATCATATTATTTCAAGGGAACGTCGTCACTAGGTACGGGTAACAATATTACCTAAGTATGGTACAGCTACCTCAAACTAATCCGATTCCAACAGCTTGTTTATAGTTTCTGAAGGATAACTATCTGTGTCGCTTTCCCCCGGCCGCGGCATTAGTAAGATACAAAACAAACAATTTCTTGTTTTCCTTGGAACGCTCAATGAAACAAACAAAAGAACTGCAATAAAAATAAAATTCATTGCTCCATAATACTTGTTACCTCAATTCGATGGGGTATTTATGTAAACAACGACGGTGTATTTAGGATTATAGCTGTACAAAATATCCTATTGTGTGTAGGTAGATATCTTAGATGCAAGGAAACTAACGGATACGGAACGGATTGCATACTGAAATTCTGTTCAAACATTGCCTGAATACGAAACCGTGTGGGTGCCCCGGGTAGGATTTTTGTTTAGAGAAATAGACTATCATCTGCCTAGCCTTTTTCCAACTATATTGGGGTCGGCTTCCAGTCAAACCGGATTTAGCTGAATACCAGTATTTTACGCGGAGCGGCTGCCTACCAGATCTCCACAAACCATTGCCTTGGTAACACAGTACTCTTTGTCAATACTGGTGTCAGATTTTCTGTCTTCTGACTATCCGTAACGACTGCCAAAGATCGTCAAATGATAGCCGGGACCAACAGCTTAACGTGCTTTCCGAGGCACGGAGGAAACCCGGTATGTTAAGATGGTCACCCATCCAGAGACCAACCTCGGCAAGCGTTGCTTAGCCTTGAAGATCGACCTGTGTGGCTGTTATTATTAAGCCACGAGCTCCTCGAAGAAATAGACTATGATATGTTTAAAAATAAAACAATATAAGTAGGTAATTAACAATAACCTGAATGTGGTTGGTACAGTGTGTGAGTGGGTATTGGCACAAGAAAAGATGATATTGATGAATAACTTTTATAAAAAGATAAAATTGTTTGTTTCAAGGCTGTGTCTGGAAGTGCTGATTACATAATTTCTTCTGATAATAAAGCTACAATAAGATAGATATATTAGAAAAAAATCCTTAGTAAAACAATAATAAATTGAAAATTAATCAATACTAGCGTGAAGATGGTTCACAGCATGTTAATTTCTAGGTACTAGATTACAGACGCAAACGACGCGACACGACGCGGCGACGCAACTATGTCTTGGAAAATATCAAACCCATGAATTTTAAAACTGAATTATAGCAGAATGTTTCTAATAAAATATCGCTGCACACAAAGCACATTAGACTAAGTTCAGCTGCCAAGTTTCTTGAAAAATTTCCTTCGCACAACAAACAGTTTCATGCAAAAATGTCCATTAGCCCAGGGCAGCAATACTGAAGCGCGTAATATCACACACTTTGGTGCTAACGAAAACCTCACCGACGGACCCAAATTCATTTAAATGCTAATGCTGGCCGCCGGCGATGTACAAATGAAAAATAAAAATAAATACAAACACGCCATCTTGGATTCGGATACTTGCGAAATTGATGCGAAGACTGTTTCAGTAATGCTAGCGAAGTAGGAGGCCGAACGCGTAAGAGTGAGGAAAACCTCACGCCCCAGTCGCCGCAACAGAAGAAGACGCCCCGGGCGTTTAGCATTAGACATTATTGGTTAGATGATCAAACACTAAGGTACAAATCCTTAATGGTGGAAAAAGGAGCATAAAATATTTTAGTGCAAACTGTGTGTGAGCAACACAATGCGATGGGACGCCAAACCCACACCACCGCCACCGCGGCTGCCGGAGCAGGACCAACGTCTTTACGTCCTTTAATAGGCACGTGCATGTCCCACCCACCACCAACTACCAAACTCCATACAACAATTGTTGTGCCATACATAGCCCCACCGCCATTTTGATTTTTTTCAAAGTTGCGTGCGCTTGATCTAACATTATTTGAATTTAATCTTAAGCATATAAGCACAAATAATGAAGTAATTTTCAGAAGTCATATCTCGGCAACGAGCCACTTCAGGGCAACATGTTGCTAACATGTTTCTAACAACAAACTAGAACATAAGTACCTACAGAAAATCCCATTGTTATACTTATTGGAAACATGTGACGCCCACTATAGTATGTGGCGTATCTTCGATCAGTTTCATTCGTCAGTTTTCAGGAGATAAGTAGCCACCTAAGTAAGTATATTTAGGACCGTTTCGTTTTACCAAATCCTCCTAGATATTGTGGCTATTATAAAACTCTGTAAAATGATATCGGTAATACGAATATTGGATATATTCAGCCGAAAAGGTTCCGAGATAAAATCCACAATGGATTTACCCCGAAGTGACTCGAGATTCAATCAATTATAGGGTTCAGGGGATCAGCTATAGCCAAACGAGATCCATGTTATTAATAACATTGAAAAGATTGCCTGCAAATGTAATCTGGATCTTGGGTTTTCCAAACTCATTTGTGCGGATATACCAGATGTTTTAGCTCGAACAAGGTAAGTATGACCTTTCTGTTTGGCGAATTCCTGTGTTAGTCCGGTAGTAGATAGTATCAATTTGCAAGTTTTTGAGTGAGGCCCATATGCGGCAATGGACTTTGAGTTGATGAAGGGAATCGTAAGCGTAAGCTCCGTAAACACTACTTAAAGGCATGTCATTCGTAGTTTGGTCTCGTCATAACTATTGTAAGTTCTCTTAATCAGAAATTATTATAAATCATCATATTTATTAGTATATTATTTTAGCAAATATATATGTATTTTATAGTATATGTATATATATATTATTTGTATACTTTGTTGTATCGATATGACTCAATTATATTTTATTTTTATTTGTTTGTTGTACACCTACCACAGTGTAGTCTTTTTAACCCAAAGGTTGACTGGTAGAGAATGCCTTGTTGCATTAAGTCCGCCCATGTACCACTATTGTGCATAAAGTCTAAATAAATAAATAAATAAATAAATCATCAAAAATCGGCCAAGTGCGTTTCGGGCAATGCGCAGTGTAGGGTTCCGTAGTATCACGTCGCAATGTCGACTTCGCCAAGTACATTTTATAGGTTGGGTTGTCGACTATTACTCGTTAACTTGTAAAGCCTACTTACTACCATGATAGACCGGTATATCCTTGGATGTCAAAACTAAAACACAAAATAAAAAATAATGATTTCGACAGTCAGTGTTTTTGGTACTTTCTTCGTATTTTGACACCGAATTCCGAACTTTATCGTTTTTTAAAGTCTTTTTTTTAATAAAAACACCAAAACCTCCGAAAAATCGCAGGAAAGCAAAATACGCAATTTCGTCAACTTGGATGACAAAAAACTGTCATCCAAGTAAACAAATTCCAGTTATTTTGATTTAGAAGCCAAACTTTCAAACCGATTTTATAAAATTTATATAGTAATCGGGAAGTATATTGTTTCAGATAAAACAAGAATTTCTCAAGTCGTTTCATATATAATATAACGGAGTTATGAGATAACAAATATTAAAATATTAAAAATACAACCGAATTGAGAACCTCCTCCTTTTAAATCGGTTAAAAAGGAATTTATCTCTGAATGTACCTACTTATGAATCTGATTACGAAATTTCTTCCATTGTTGGAAACCGATTTAATATATCCTTCCTACCATTACTAACGCCATTAGCCACATGCTTTTTATTTCGAAAAAGCACTGAGTTTCTTTTGGGATACACCTCAGTAGCAGAGCCGCGGGAAAAGCCACCTATTCTAATATTTTAACAAAGAGAAAGTATTTTTTTGTTTCTTTCTTAAAGTATCCGCTCCAATCAATGTACTTAATACTCTTGTAAGACCTCTAAGCGACAAAGTAATCCGGAATAAAGGTCACGTCTTAAAAGCTCGCCGTCCTGCCAACATTAACGAGTTCTGATGACTTTGTTGGCAAGTTTATTTTTATTTAGATTATTACGGCACGCCGCCGTTAGGCCCTGAAGGGATGATCAAGATATCAAAGCGGATTATGTTCCTGCGGTGACAGCACTTAAATAATGCTTAAGTTTAATGGAATTTTGCAAATTGGCCCCTTGACCGAATTTAATTTTTAAGTAAATATTCATCGTCTGTCTAGCCTTTCTTTATTATGTTCGGTTTGGCTTCCTGTCTAACCGTACGAAGCTGATAACCTAGGTAGTACATGATAACTAGGTCTGATAACTAGGTCTACAACTTGGTGCAACTGCGTTTCTGTTCTCCACAAACTTGTTACCGGTAAAAGCCATCCTCCAAAGAAGGACTTTCAGACTTTCAATCTTCTCCTTCCAGCAGATTCTGTTGTAGCTAACTCTGGATCGACTAGAAGCCAAGCACACAGCTGATGATGATGAATCCAACACTTAGTAAGAAGTTACCATTTGGACATGGCGATCGAAAATATTTTAGGTTATCATGGCATCAGACTTGAACGGATACCGAAGGACTAGCTACAACTAATTAGTGGGCATACAAATGTGATGAAAGAACCTTTTTACAAAAAAAATACAACCGACATCCAAATAAAAAAAAAATATTTATGTACACACAATATACTTAAAACGCAAAATTAACAAATTATACTAAACTAACAAAAGACTAAAGTAGAGCATCAAAATATTCGTCCTCCACGCTGTCAGCTGGTAATGTACCCAAGAGACTGGCGGCATTGCCACGTTGAATGGCAATGCTTAATCTCTGCCCAAAGTAAAAGCCAGCTCTTGGGTCACGGGAAGTGTCAACCAGCCGTTTCGAAATTTCTTTGAAAAGGCTATGAGCACAAGGGCCCCACGGCCCTAGGGTAAAAAAAACACTCAAAAGTATAAAATACGTCTAATTCCGGAAGCCGGTGTTTTTTTGTTTTTTGACACCTACTTCCGAAATTGCTCTACTTTGCTTGATTGATATAAATCTAACAATAGATTTTTAATTATATTTTCGAGCCGTTTGGGGTTGAAACTCTCGGGTCGTGGGGTCCGAGTGCTCATAACTTGTTTAAAGATCTATCAAGACGCTTAGTTGACACTTCGCGTGACCCAAGGGCTGGCTTTTACCTCGGCCAAAGGATACTTAAGCATTGCCATACAACGTGGCAATGCTGCCAGCCTTTTGGGCTCATTACCAGTGGCTAGCGATGCGGACGAATTTTTCGACGCCATTATGTTAGTTTTAGTTTTAGTTAGTGAATTTACTTAAGATATAGGATAGTTTTTATCTCAATTCTTGACCATAATATTTTTTTTCTTTGCAAATTAAAGGTTCACAATAGGTCATATTACTTGATTTTAAGTTGAGGAGGTTTATCTTTGAAGTTCTACGTACAATGCAAATGCAATAGGTAATAGCTATATTATATACGCAGAAAGAATCATCAAGATCGGTGAAGAAACAATTAAGTTATGCCCGAATAGATAACCCCAAAAAGATGAAAATTCAGGTTGACTTGTATGCATCTGCATACCCCTTCACAGCGTACCGGCGTAATGTTATGTTATGAACTGGTAAACAATAAACAGACATGCAGTCTCTGGCCTGCAATCACGGGCGATTTTCTATAATTTATTGAAGAGTTCCGTTGCCTACCTCTGAAGTTCCTCACCAACCGATTCCGACTGAATTTCAAAATTATTTTTTTATTCGAAAGCCTCAACTCTAAGGTCGTCATCAAGTCAGAATCTGATGATTAAACTCTCAAATTTTATAGGCGCATACAATGATTTTCATATAATTTCTAACGCAACTATATATATATATATATATACTTTCTAATACAACATATTAGAAAGCCGAATATTGGGGGCCGAGTCACCCGCGTCCGTAGGTGAATACCCTTCAGCGAATCCCTACACGTGGTCCCCGGGTGGTGCTAAACAGATGACACTAACCGCCTCCGTGGTCTAGTGGTTATACCACTCGATTCAGACCCAGAGGTCCCGGGTTCAATTCCCAGTGGGGGCAAATTTTTTGCTCGGTTTGGTTGGTGGTAGGACTTCTTAGTCCGCCTGGCAAGCTACCACCATCATGTCTAAGTCTGTCGCCATAACAACAATGTTAACTGCAATGTTGTGTTCCGGCAATTAGAGATATGATAGCCAGTTCCTCTATGTTAGAGGATTCCGGGTGGAACTCGCTTCCATCTTCGGCCTAATCATCACTTTCCATCAGGTGAGATTTGGGCCAAGAGTTTCCCCGTTTTAAATAAAAAAAATAAAAAAAAAAAAAAATTGTGCCTGGATTTTTTGTTTGGAACAGTATTTTGCTGGACTGGTCCCAATTCAATTTGGGTTAAGATCTGATGAAGAATGTCGTAGGTAGGCAACGGAACTCTTCAATAAATGATAGCAACAAGAGCTGATCTAGACTTGGACTGCGAAAACGCAAAAGGAACTCCTTTTACCGGCAAATAGCGACACTCATTATGTTTATGGAACCACTAAAAAATAAAACACTTTTACAAAAAAAAAAAATACAATGGACTTACACAGTATAAAACATCATTAACTTTGGAAGTCGGTATCAAAAAACCAAAAACACCCAAGCAATTCGCAATGTGTCAAAAATTGTATGCGAATAACGTTGATTAAAAATTTGTAGAACTAAAAGATAGACGAAAAAAACCAGTGCCAACTCACTTTATACTTGTCAACCTTTAACGCTAAAAACCCTTGAAAGTAAAGAAAAATTAACTTTCTTTTCCTGCGTAGCATTTTTACTACGTTAAGCCGTTGGTACCAGCTGTCATTTGTAGAACTTTGGCAGTCGTTACAGATAGTCAGAAGCCAGTTATCTGACTCCAGTCTTGCCATGAAGAACCGTGTTTACCTTGTTAATGTTTGGAGGTCTGGTAGGCAGCCGCTCTGCGTAAAAATACTGGGACTCAGCTAAATCCGGTTTGACTGGAAGCCGGCCCCAATATAGTTCGGAGAAGGCTAGGCAAATGATGATGACCTTTTTACTACTTACGTAGATTTAACACAATGCAATGCAACGCAGTATTAAGGCAGAAGATGGTGACCTTCCCATAGACATTTTAAAGTACTTGTAGAGCGTCAAGAGCAGCGACATTTACTAGAAACTTCAGCGTCAGGTCGTGAATAAAGTGCATTTTTTATTAGGTTTAGTTAGAGTACCTAGTCATATTCAAACTTCAGCTTTTTAGGGTTCCGTAGCCAAATGGCAAAAAAAGGAACCCTTATAGATTCGTCATGTCTGTCTGTCCGTATGTCACAGCCACTTTTCTCAGAAACTATAAGAACATAATGCTGTTGAAACTTGGTTAAAAGATGCATTCTGTGAACCGCATTAAGATTATCACACAAAAATAGAAAAAAAAACAATAAATTTTGTGGTCCCAATACTCAATTTTCAATTTTTTCACAAATTAATTTTCATTTTTTTTTTAATAATCATGATGGCCCGTAATAACCTATAGTCAAATAAAACTGTAGATTAAATTAATGAGATTTTGATTAAATCATTTATATAATTTTCGACAATTGGTACTTGATTGGTACAGATCTTGGGGGTTTATTAGGCTTTCAGTCAGCGTCTTTAGACGTTAGTTGACCGCTGAACTGCCAGTCGATTCTGTCGATATCTCACCGTGATCACTTAGGTGGAGTGAACGACAAGTGAGCTGTCAAACCATACCACTGACGTATAAATCATATGGACTTGAAACGTTTGACTATAGAAATAAACAGTTATACAAATATCTATCATATCGACGCAAACATGTCAAAAAGCGTTTTGTCTCTTTTTAACTAGCCAAGAGCTGCATATGAAAAAAGAGACATGTATATGTTTGCCAAGTACTAAATTTGGCAACCCTATTGTGTGACGTCAAAATCATGCCTTTGCGTGGCCGGTCGCCATTTTAGGTGCCCAAAGTACTCTGTGGTTTTATGGTAGTTGAGCTGTCAAACAGTTGTATGCTTTTATTATTTTCGTTGTTTTAAAGATAAATACGTCGAAAGCTAGGTTTTTTTTTGTGTTCTGGCTTTGGAAAATAAGAGAAAGATCATGCCATCGTGTTGCATAATACAGTATGGTGCGAGGAATAACAAAAATCAGACTAATTTGACTCTGCACAGGTTAGTTACTAGTTTTCACTATTCCAGTTGAATATTGTAGAATTTTGTGTAATGTATTGTTACCAGATGATCTTTTTAAAGATTATTGAAACCTGTGTCATATTTGTATGGCTTATTATTACGTTATTATTTTCTTAATTTCGTTGTATTGTTTACATAAAATTTTTATGTCTTAGTTAGTGATGTGCGATGTTCGCATCGCATACGATAAGTATCGATATTATTATATTGATAAAGTGTGTAAAATACATTGCAATGCTATTAACCCACAGATTTCCTGGAAATGAAATTTTCAAAAATAAATGGATAGAAGAAAAATATAAACCATAGACATAAAATGTGGCATATCTGCTCCCTGCACTTTGATGAATCTAGTTTTAACAGAACCCTCGATGTGATGAGGTTACATGATGGCGCAGTGCCCACATTGAATATGCTGGTATGTTTTTAAACAAAAATTGTATAGCAATTAGTAGGATGGTATGGATTAGTAGGATAAATTTATAAAATTAGTAGGATGTAAGTTATATGTATGTAAAAATAAATAAATGGTGTTGTAAATAATTATTGTTGACTTTTGATTAAAACCCAATTTCATCGGTATGTTAGAAAATATACTTAGGTGATGGAGACGTCCGTGCCGGCAGCCCATCGTGGATGCAGCGTCATTTCTTTTCTTAGATTTTGTTCCCTCCACCCCGTCTCGAATGACCTAACGCAAGGCTTTAGAATAGCGCTTAGGTACATTTCATTTGAATTTTCAAAAACTTATTCGATGTAGGTACCTTGTTACTTATCCTAATAATGGCAATAGATACATATTTTGGGGGGTATGCGGTACAGAGAGACATGTCCCGCAAAGGCCGCAAACCCCCATTGATATAATAATATTAAGTATTGAGAACCTCCTCCTTTTTAGAAGCCGGTTAAAAAGATAGTGATTATCTAATTTTAGTTTAGTTATTGAACAAGAGAATCGGCAACAATGTCATCCAAACATGTACCCAAGGTATTAGCTTAATCAAAAACCGGGAAGTAAACTTAATCTTTTCTCTTATACAGTTGAAAATCTAGTAGGTACAGCATTAAGATAAAAACTTTAACATTGAGTTGAATATCGATATCAGATGCGCATGTTGCTCGCAGTTACAACCCTACGAAAGGCAGCCATTTTAAGTGCCCAAGTCGGTGGTAG
This sequence comes from Ceramica pisi, assembly GCA_963859965.1. NCBI lineage: Eukaryota > Metazoa > Arthropoda > Insecta > Lepidoptera > Noctuidae > Ceramica > Ceramica pisi. The sequence goes on from OY982542.1 coordinate 22,595,864, forward strand.
GTAAACACGTTTTTTTTGTAGGTATGCCCAGTCCATATGATTTATACGTCAGTGAACCATACGAACAAGATGGAATGATGATGACGGACAGTTATCGACAAAATTGCTAGTACTACATATGACACAGGCCAATTTTTTCGTTTTGCTAGCAAGTGAATAGTGCACATCTTCAAGAAGTGAACCAGTAAGGCGAGTGTCGAGTTTAGTATCCAATAAAATTGCTACTGAAACACTCAGTGAATACAACACCAATTTCTAATGCTACACATCAGAACGAAGGCCTCATAAGGGTGCCTTGCCTATCTGTAGGGTGCCTGTCCATTGAGAGCTAGCAAGGCAGAGCGTAGCGTAGAAACGGAAAAATATTAACCAATCATGTCAATCAAAATGTCAGTGACTCACGTGAGACTCTCGTGGTACGGAGCTTTAATGCAAATTCATTGGTTCAAATTTCCCCGTTTCTCCGCTACGCTCTGCCTTGCTAGCTCTCAATGGACAGGCACCCTAAGACCCGCAGCTTGCGAACCTATGACTGTTCTAGAGCAAAAACTCCCGTCTTCTTTGTTGTTTAATAAATCTGCCTGCATTTTCTGGATGATTCATTACTCATCTGTAATGAATTTTTTAAGTGAAACGATTGCTGTCAGTGGTCAATCGTTTCAAGAGAATGCCTACATCTATCTATCTATCTATCTATCTATACTTATAATAAATCTGTAGAGAGGTCAATTCTGTACATGAAATATATTTCCAAAATAACTATCAGGGGGTGATTAGGGATCGATACTGATGCCAAAAATGCAATCAGTACAATTTTTGTCTGTCTGTCTGTCGGTCTGTCTGTCTGTCTGTCTGTCTGTCTGTATAACCGTTATAGAAACAAAAACTACTCGACGGATTTTAATGAAACTTGGTACAATTATTATTCATACTCCTGAGCAGGTTATAGTATACTTTTCATCACGCTACAATCAATAGGAGCAGAGCAGTGAAGGGAAATGTTGGGAAAACGGGAGAAGTTACTCCATTTTTTAAGCTACCGTCGCGTTTGCAACCTTAATGGTGAAAGCTACACAAAAATCATATATGACGGAAATGTTCTCCTTAAAATTATATAAAAAATATCCAACGACAGCATATGTCTATATTTTATGATTGATAAACAATAACACGTGTAACTCCCGATAGCTTAGCAGTTCGAAGCTTTCTGATTGTATTTGTCTATCTACTCTTACGTTAATAAAACTCTCAGTCGTCCCTAATTAACATTAATAAAATCTATACTTATAATAAATCTGTAGAGAGGTCAATTCTGTACATGAAATATATTTCCAAAATAACTATCAGGGGGTGATTAGGGATCGATACTGATGCCAAAAATGCAATCAGTACAATTTTTGTCTGTCTGTCTGTCGGTCTGTCTGTCTGTCTGTCTGTCTGTCTGTCTGTATAACCGTTATAGAAACAAAAACTACTCGACGGATTTTAATGAAACTTGGTACAATTATTATTCATACTCCTGAGCAGGTTATAGTATACTTTTCATCACGCTACAATCAATAGGAGCAGAGCAGTGAAGGGAAATGTTGGGAAAACGGGAGAAGTTACTCCATTTTTTAAGCTACCGTCGCGTTTGCAACCTTAATGGTGAAAGCTACACAAAAATCATATATGACGGAAATGTTCTCCTTAAAATTATATAAAAAATATCCAACGACAGCATATGTCTATATTTTATGATTGATAAACAATAACACGTGTAACTCCCGATAGCTTAGCAGTTCGAAGCTTTCTGATTGTATTTGTCTATCTACTCTTACGTTAATAAAACTCTCAGTCGTCCCTAATTAACATTAATAAAATTTAACATTATTATCTATTCCATAAAAAAATAATCATAGAAATCGGTATAGAAATACCAAAGTTATACATGAAATACGCTAATAATAAGCCATCGCGAGTGAATACTGAATCATGCTATAAGGATTATTTTTGTATAAGGTCGCGAACGCACCGGCAGGCGGCTAGCTTGGCGCCTAGAGGCTAGCGAGTAGCTTCGGAAAACGGCTTACGACAGATTGCAATATCCTTTAATAATTATAATGTCGAGGGGAAGATGGTTATAATTTCGCTTTACACCAAACGAGTAATATTATAAAAGTGAAAGTTTGGTTGTTTGTTACTCAATCACACCAGAACGGCTTAACGGATCTTAATGAAATTAAGAACAAAGATAGATTATAGTCTGGAATAACACATAAGCTTATTTTCATCCCGGGAATATGTTCCCTAGGGATCACGCGGGCGAAGCCGCTGGCAGAAGCTAGTAACTACATAAAAACAGATATAGACAAGTGTCAGATTATCAGGATACCCGTAAACCTGTATCGACAACCAAAAATATCTACAAATTTCTTCCGAAACCAAAAGGCTAGGTAGGTAGGCAGCAGGTAGGTATTGCTTAACTTTGAAGACCGATGGATCTGTTATAGCTTTAGTTACGAGCTTTTTCAAAAATGGTGTTGTCATTGATATGAAACTCATTATTTGCATTGAAGTAGCTAGTGCAAGACATTATGTGCGTCTGCAGCAAAGAACCGGACAAATTAATTTATTTATTTAAATTTCCCATTTCCCTCGCCACACATCCTCGCACATCTCTGGTCGAATCGCAGCCTTATTTTCGATGTTGTCTTTGTAACCCCAATGACCTCTTCTAAATTCGAATGACTGTTCAAAACCAACCAGAACTATTTTTCTATAAGCCTGCTGTGAGGTTCCTATCGGCAAGAAACCTTCACAGTAGGGTATCCATTATATTGCTTTGCTTTTTTTTTGGCACATCAAATCGAATATCTGCCTGAAATAGATAGCGTGTTTTGAGGCTACGTCTACTTTGGCCTTCGGCAATTTTTCTGATTTTACGACTTTCTATGTTCTACACTTTTACGATACGTGCATGCAGGCGAATTCCAAATATTGTAGAAGAAGCAAACATCAAATATAAAAACCGGCCAAGAGCGAGTCGGACTCGCGCACGAAGGTACCGTGCCATTATTTTAGTATTCGTTGTTATCTAAGCGGCAATAGAAATACATCATCTGTGAAAAGTTCAACTGTCTTTCAGTATCACGGTTCATGAGATACAGTCTGGTGACAGACGGATGGACTGCGGAGGCTTAGTAACAGGGTTCCGTTGGTTATACCCTTTGGGTATGGAACCCTAAAAAACTTGCTAATTCAACACGTAGGTATAGGTGCCGCAAATGGTATTTACAGGTCCTAATGAAGCCCATTCATGAAATAACAACATCAAAGTGTGTCCCTGTGAAACATTTAATTGAAAATTGAAGATGGAAAATACTTATGTTTTCTGGCTACGATACCCATAATCAAATTCAAGATAGGTAGGTAAGTAAATACCTACTAATCAGAACGATCCCTGAGCATATAAAACGACCATGATTCATAGAAATTCGTTACTTAATGTAATAGCTATCGATGAAGATCAATGAAGTGCCTTTAATCAATTACCATCAAATCAGACAAGTTAAGATTAAAGGTCACGAGACACGCGCAATATCACTCCTATACCTACAGGTACATCGAATTGTTATCACATAAACCATTGGGCTATTAATAGACCGAAGGCTGTCATAATCTACGTCTCAAGTTTATTCATCGATCGATCGGAATAGAAAACAGAGAGAAAATTGAAAATAGAATCAAAAGAAGTGCTATCAAAATCATCACGAAAAGAGATTAACCATCGACATTTTAAAATACGAATCAACGAGCTGCAAGTTCGTTGGTCGTAGAAAACGGTAAAAAATTCAGAGAAACAATTACAAAAACATTATTCTTAGAAAAGCAATCGTTTCTTCCACTTACCTAATTTTACATGTTTCTCCAAAATGCACTTGGATTTCCCGTAATTATGGATGCGGTGACGTCAAACAGTACACGGCACTGGGGAGGGACAGACTGATTTTGACAGATGTCAGACAGGGCACCCCGCGGGGCGCATGCGCGGGAAAGCCAGTGGAAAATTATGGAGAGGGCGGGAAACCGTGGGTGGGAAGCGCTCGATACGCGAAAGGATATGACGTGGCGCAGGAAATTAAAGCCTCGATTGGAATCGGTTTTAGTTTTATTTGCTAAAACTTGTGATTGCGTTTTATTACTAGTTTTATTGTGGCTAGTTTTATTTGATGAAGGATTAACGTTTTTGTTTTTATAAAATTGAAAGGACTTGGGGAGTTTCAAATTACAATTCTAGTTTCAAAGATTTATCAGTCAGTAAGTACCTACTTGTAGGCAAGGTTTAATTTATCTTGGAAACCTTTCGAAATATTTAATTTCATCGCGAATTATCTTGAAATCCATGATCGAAGCTTTTATTTTCCCTAAACTTTTTTTCGGCACGGGAACCGGCCATCATGGCCCAACGTGTAGAAAGTGGCCTCCAACGTCGGCCATCTTATCACATGTTGGATTTTCCAGTGCCTCGTGTTTATTCAGTTTTCCCGGAAAAACACTTCAGTAGAAGTATCTAAATATTGAATTTCAAAGCTTGTTCCTTATGAGGTTTCCCCATTCTATGGTTAACAAATAAGTTTGTTGACTGCTTCAAATTTTGCACGTTTTCAGGAATGAGTTGATTCCCGGATAGTCTTGTCGTACCAAATTCATGACGTCATCAGTGACCTGTCACTGACCGATAGTACCAAACCTATAAATTGTCATATCTACGTTCCTGCTTCCAACTTTTCGTTTTTCAGTCTGATGTTGATGTTCAGAGTCTGGTCAGAGTTACCATTTTTTTAAATCAGATTATGAATTTTAGTAGCATTGGTTTTCAAAAACAAGTTTGACTAACTCAGTAGGTGCCTACTAAGCTACTAATTTAGAAACTAACATAGGTAGGTACCTATGCTCACTTAGGTACTCAGTCAAGTTTTAAACACATTCGTATTTGTATTTGTATTTGTATTTGCTCTTTTGAAAGTTTATTTATTGAAATACGTATGTAGGGTTACCCGTATACCCGTATACGTATAATTCAGAAGCTAGAAAATCTGACACCAGTTTTCCCATGGGATATCGACTATCGTATATACCCAGTTACTAGGTTGCGAAGGTCTGATAGGCAGACCTTTTTAGGGTTCCGTAGCCAAATGGCAAAAACGGAACCCTTATAGATTCGTCATGTCTGTCCGTCTGTCTGTCTGTCTGTCCGTCCGTCCGTATGTCACAGCCACTTTTCTTCGAAACCATGCTGTTGTATTTTTATAATTTGGTAAGTAGATGTATTTCGTGAACCGCCTAAAGATTTTCACACAAAAATAGAAAAAAAAACAATAAATTTTGGGGGTCCCCATACATAGAACTGAATCTCACATTTTTTTTTCATTGTACCCATACGTGTGGGGTATCTATGGATAGGTCTTTAAAAATGATAATGAGGTTTCTCAGTTTTTTTTTTACTAAACTGAATAGTTTGCGCGACAGACACTTCCAAAGTGGTAAAATGTGTGTGTGTCCCTGTTAACTTCTAAAATAAGAGAATGATAAAACCAAAAAAAAAAAATATGATGTACATTACCATGTAAACTACCAGCGAAAATTGGTTTGAACGAGATCTAGTAAGTAGTTTTTTTGAATACCTACGTCATAAATCGTAAATCGCAATTTCTGCTTACGGAACCCTCAGTGCGCGAGTACGACTCGCACTTGGCCGGTTTTTAAATACTAGGATAAGGAACCAGTTAGACTGGAAGCTGACTCCAACATAGTTGGAAAAGTCAGGCTAGGCAGACTGATTCGTGAAACAAAAACAGCATAAAATAAAAGAACTCTCGTTTCAATCTAAACTTGTTTTAATCGTAGAACAGCGTCACTTAGGCGGTTCTGGGATGTATAAAGCAGGCGTTTAGGATCCCGATGAGGATCCTATTCTACTAATTTTAACATTCGCATCGAATTCGCATCTCAATCGCAAACTGTCAAAAGGCTAGATTCCATCATCCACAAATTGTAAAACTATTTAGTCCGTCAGTTATAGTATTGAAATTAATTCTGTAAATCAAAGAATATTGACAAAGATAAAACGCATCAAAACTCGGGAGTGGGGGCTCGTGACGTCACGGCTGACTAAAAATTTTGCGAAGGTGTGACGTATTGAGAATTTTAAAAGCGTCGTAACTTCGTCAATTTTGGTTCCCATAACAAAAGATAATCTAACTGACGGACTAATTAGATTTTTTCAGGACACAAGCCTATTAAGGTTTACGATTGACATGCGAATGTTAAAGTTGTTTAAAAATTAGTGGAATTGCCCGGGGTTAAAGTAGTCGTGCTATCTGTGACACTATGTGTTCCATCATCGGACTACAAGACGTACGGCGATGCGTCACGATATATGGTGGACACTTTAATTGTGCATACCAACTCAATACTCAACACTCAAAGTTTATTTGCATTCCACAAACTAAGAAGGGGAATTCCTTACCAGAGTCTGTATTGCACGGCCGTAGCTAATAACAATTCACTAGTAGTAACTTTTCCGTACATACCACAGACCCACAGTCTACTGACCTAGAGGTCAATGATTAATTTAGGAGCCCGTGCTTCGGACGGAGCAGATCAATTGTGATAATTTCTTTACTTCCGCCCAACCTGTAAAAAATGCTGCCCTACCTCAAATTCGACTCTAGCTACAGCCCTGCTGTATTATAATTGCTGTGCTGTGTTTTGTGTGTGTATGTGGGAGCCTGTTTCCTGATAGCAACACCTAGGGGGTCTTTAAGTCAAAACTGAAAAGGTTATTTCATCTGGTTCGTTTTCCATCAGGTGACATTGTGGTGAGAAGCGAGCCTATCAATCCTACTGTCCTACTAATATTATATTTATGCAAAAGTTTGTGAGGATGGATGGATGTTTGTTACTGTTTCACGTCAGAAGCCTAAGAGGATCTTCAAAAATTTTGGCACAGAGGCAGATTATAGCCTGGAATAACACACTTTTTATCCCTAGGGATCACGCGAGCGAAGCTGCTGGCAGCCACTAGTAAATAATACCAATAAAAAATAATACTACCCTCCCACAGTATACTTATTGCTGTTAGGCCGCTATCCCATTGGCGCTTTACGAGCGTTGGCGTTTCTCCAACGTCTATGCAGCATCAACGCTACGCAGATGCGACGTTGACGTTGCGGTTTTTGGCAACAGGTACAGTCACGATGTCCCGTCCGCGCCCACACGGAAAAAGCGAGATGGCGTGATTGTACCTGTTAGCCAAAACGCAAGGTTAACGTCACGTTGACGCGACGTTAACGTTTGCCACTACAGACTTGCACGTTTGAGAAAAGCCAACGCTCGTAAAACGCCAGTGGGATAGCGGCCTTACGTATTTTGTATTGATACATCTTTAATGTAGGTACCTTTACTGTGGTGAGAAATAAATAAATCATTTCAAATTATATCAATAAACCGAACACTAAAGCAAAATAAAACAACCATAAATGTTCAAAATAAACTTGCTTTAATCTTACAACTGCGTAACTTAGCTGCTTTTCGGCTGGTACAAGCAGGCGTTACAGGACCCGATGGGGATCTGGCGGCTGAAGCAGTCGCTGGGGCAGACGGGGCAGGCGGCCGCGTAGGCGCGTGAAATCGAACAGCGCGCTGAGGTCGACCATTGGGATGGGGTGGCGTGCTGGAACATACAGAGAAGAAACATCAATGTTTGCCGGGAGAAAGCTGAACTTTGAGTTCAGCTCGCCCTTTTACTTTTACTATCACAGTATTAAAAGTTATGTTAGTGTACAATATAGAATTAAAAATGTTAAACCGCGGTGCTTGGTAACTGGGCTTATCGCAATTATGAAAGGCCTTTTGTGTCTATCGTTCTGCCATGCGTTCTATAAAGGGATTGTGGTTTTTCTTACTCCCTTGTTGTTCTGTTCTTTTGCTGATTGATTTTGCTGCGGGATCCAAGATACTTGAAGTGTTTCTCAAGGACTCGCCACCGATGATATTGATTTTCAGGAGTTGCACTGGTAATTAGGAATAGTGTAGCGACTGTAGCGAGCTATTCTTGAGCCAAACTCAAACTCAAACTCAAACATTTATTTCAATTAAACCATTTACAGGCACTTTTGAATTGCAAGGTCGGTCGGTCCAAAAAGATGAAGCTATTTGCACGTTCCAAAGCGTAGATCTCTATGGAGAAGAACGTGCAAGAAACTCCACGGACACTCTTTTAAAAATAATAAATTGTTATAAAGTTTTCTTGACATCGTGTTGAAATTATACATACATGTGAGAACGATGTGACGAGCATGATAAAAACATCCGAACTAAAAAAGGAACAATTCAAAGAAATAATTAAAATAAATTAAAATAAACCATGGCAGCTGAGAAATGACCAGTCCCAACCGACGGCGCCATGACATGCGCCAGGCCCATTCGTCTCAACCATTTTGAATGGAGCCACATAATTTAACGCATACTGCCATCAGCTAGGCTTTTGAGTGAGCATGACACTCCCAACCGCCAGGGTACTTGAGTCTATACAATGCAAACACACATATTTAAAAATGTTGGTACTATTGATTTATCAAATAAAGAACAATAAATCAGTGTGTGAGTTAAATTAAATATAAAAGTCATTAAAGACATCTATAGATATACTAAATATATTAATACAAACATTATCAATAAGTTTGACTTTGTTTACTACACCTTAGACTGTCCTATGGAGCAGGACCAGCATGTTTCCAAGCATTCTTATCTTGAATATAATCATCTAATTTGTAATATGCTTGTTTACATAGTGTGCTTTTAATATAATTTTTAAATTTTCTTTCATTTAACTAATTCTAATATGTCACAAGGTATTTTGTTGTAACATTTAATACAGTACCCCATGAAAGATGTTCGTACTTTGGCTAATCTATAAAATGGCTGATCTAATTTATTTCTATTTCTAGTATTAAAATTATGTCTATCACTAATTTTGCTAAAGAGATGTCGATTTTTCCTTACTTAAATAATATTTTCATAAATGAATAGCCCCCAAGTTTGTCTCGAAAGAAGCAGAACATAACCCTATGGTGGAACGATGCCTTTGATAGAAATATCAGCAAAATTTTCCAATTTACCTGAACGACCAACTCACCTTGATAAAGCTGCTCAACACACAATGCACTGTATCATAGGCCGGGCAGTTGAGGAAGATGCCCTGGGTCTTCAGCTCCGGCCCCAGGCAGGCCGTCTTCGCGTGTTGCACGGCCGGCGCCCACTCCGCATGGTCCAAGGCGAATTGGTCCAGATGGGCGGAAACCTTCACCTTGTCCACTGCTGCGCCAACCAGCCATTTCGATTCGCGGAAGACGCAGGTCATTTTGTCGCACTGGAAGCATCGTTTTTGATATATTAGCTAGTGGAAATCAAGGGAACGATATCGGATGGTTTTGAAAAATTGTTAGATACCATGTCAGCAATTAAAGTGAACCTATCCCAAACGACCAGTAAAGAAAACGAAACCTAAAGAAAACGAAAGTAGAGTTTGATAAACACTCAACAGGATCGGAGAGGGGAGGGGTTCAGGAGGCACAGCGGAAACCGCATCCACTTCACAGCCACCTTATCTGAGTTTGAATCGACCTGCGCAGAGTTGTCTGAGTATATTACGATTAGGGGAAGGTTGGACTAGCTCTTTCATTGGACGACCAAGGTAGTTCCCAAACTGTGTAAGCTAGCAACACTCGAACTAGTCGAAACGAGTCCGTGGCGACTCAGTTGTACCCCCCTCTTACCTCAGTGACGCTACGGAACGCGGCGAGGAGAGATCCGTGTGGATGTGTTTGCGACGGTCAAAATCTAATAATTTCACTCACAACAATTATTCCTAATATTGTCTGTCATGTACTGTTATGAAATATTGGGCTGTTTATTTGAGATTCCATCCCAAGTAGCATTTTGTTCTCTTTAGTAGTTCATATTCAGTTCACTGGTGATCTTTTAGTAATAACATTGACCACACATGGTTCCTTGGCTGTATTAGAGTTAACAATTTCACCTATACCTGTTTATGGCATGCATAGAAGTGCTAAATTCGCCTATTAAGTAACTATTGGTGTTATATTAGGATAACGTTAATCTCCTAGCCAGCCTTTATTTTAAAGGCTGATTTATAGCATTAAAAGTGGGGAAAAATACGGCACAGGCTATTAAAAGGTCCACATTTAGGGTGTTATATTGCTGGCATTCTAATACAACAAATGTGAACATTACTGCAGCCAAAAGCTGTTATTTATAACCTTTTGTGAAGCGATATTCAGCTTGAAGCTGTAAGCGGGTCTAGTTTGTGATATATTAATCAGCCTCTATATTATTCTTTAAAAGAGAGTTTAATGAGTTTACATGTACGTGTAAAGTATATTATACGCACCACTATTGATATCTAGTAATACTGACAGCTGTTTATTTATTCACGAGTACCACATTGTTATCCTCTGAGCTGTATAACTATTTGAACGTGGTTTTCTATAACACTTGGACGACGTAATAACCCAAACTAATAAAAATGCATAAAATCAATTGGAAAAAAGAGTGAGGACCGAAGGATTCAGAAGATAAATCTTAAAAGAATATTTACAGATAGTAAGGCCAAATAATCAACACATTGAACAGCAACCTGTTAGTACTACGACGACGTATGAAGCTAAGGCCAAGTGCGACTTCAAACTTTATTAATTACGGTTCCGTACATAATATAGAGGAAAAAGTGCCTGAAGGTTTGACCAGTAATACGATTTAAGCGTAAGTCCAAACATAATTAATGAAGGTTCCGTACACAACCTAGAAGAAACTGAATGTGATGGTTTCAGTTCTAGTGAAAGTGAATTTGAATTTGAATGCGGTTACAAAAAACATGTATCTTTTCGTGAAAAATTAAGTATATGGGCTGCAAAAAATAATATAAGTAATGTCGCTCTAAATGAATTGTCACTCATCATTAACTAACTGATTCCAGAAATACTACCAAAAGATTCTAGAACAATTTTACGTACTCCCAAACAAGTTACTATTAAAAATATTGAAGGCGGACAATATTGGCAAAACCACTTGAAAGATATTTAGAAAATTAGATGGTCCAGATAAAATTTCTATTTAAAACATAAATGTGGATGGTTTGGCTAAATTGTGTAACACCTTTGAGAATCCTAGAATAAAGCCTTTTATAGTTGAAATATACTTTGGAAAAGGAAAAATAAGAAATCTATATGGGTTTTTTGAAGATTTTTTACATGATATGAATACATTACTAGAAGAAGGACTCCAGGTTCCACGTTAAGAAAAAAACATAAAAATTAAAATAAGGTGTTTCATTTGCGATTCACCAGCTAGAGCCTACATAAAAGGTTAGTTTGACTCGTCTGACATTCTCATTACAATACTAAATTGTTTGGTGTTACAATAAATGAATTACGCTCCAAACGAAATTATGAACTAAATTAAATGTACGAGTATAGTGCGATTTATATTTGCCACTCCCTGACTTACAATAATACAGTGATAACCGGATTTTTTCGTGATATAAAGTGTCTCATTGATATTCATTCTAATTTGTTTCGCCGCTCTTTCTTAATTGCTAATCAGAAAACATATCGTTCTTGACCAGATTTTAAGTGAGAATGAACTTTTCTTGTACTTACTTACTTAATTCTTTTTACAGGAGTCTGCAACTTTAATGGGAAACATGGATCCCATAAATGTACCACGGTCGGAGAATATTCTCATACCATACCCACGGTTACATTCTCAAAATAGGGCTAACCGAAAATAATTAGTCTCATTAAAAACATTTCAAAATTAAATGACAACAATTTATTCTCCAAAACATCAAAATAATAACTTTGATTAAAACGACCATTTTCATAAATACACACAGACTAAGAAATATTTCTATGTAATCCTAATCATTTATCCAGGCAGTCTAGTCAGTTTAGTTACTATACAACAACAAAACATTTATTTATAGTCGAGCAATTTGTAAGCAAATGTTAAGCCATTTCCTTCACAGGGTTGAAATAAAAATGATAACTGTTTTCGTAATTTTTATCTCTCAGCTTTATCCATTAGAGTGTTTTCTAGAATTTCTAGTTGTTCTTTATCTACAATCTGCTTGAGACGGAACGACTCATTATCTTCTGGGTTAGCGTCTTTTAATAAAGTTACGGCCACTGGTGGATCAATTTTTTCCGTAATTATTGCTAATCCTCGATGTTGTACAGACAACATCGCCACCTTCTGTGTGAGTTTTTGCATATTTTCAACAATATTCTTGAGTATTGTGTCCTGGTTATATTTTATTTGTAATAATAGGTTTTTATTACCAATAAGTTGATCACAGTTGAGCGTAGGTAAAAATTTCAAAGTTTCATCCGTTATCATGTAATTATCGGCTTGAAAAGATGGATCCACATTATTATCATTATGTGTCTGAAAAACAAAAAAAATACAAAAATGGAAACTGAAACAAGTATAATAAAATTAAAATTTTAAGTAACCCCTGACATACGAGTTGACGGTCAACAAACGCCATCTTTATGAAGGTTTGTTCATACAAACAAACCTTCATAAATTATTGCTAAGAACCATCTCGATCAACGTATTACTTCAACCATACCACCTACTGCATTTACTATCGAAGATTTCGTACTAACTTGAAGTAGGTATTCAAATAAAATTCAAATGTTCAATGCGGATCTCTAAAATTTAGTGTGCTAAAATATCTAAAAGGGTATTCACGTGAACTATTGAAGAACTGCATACCAGCCCAGGGCTGAATATAAGCCTAACAAGAATACGTTGTACAGAAATTAGCATTATAATGGTACACAATGTAAACCTTTCTATAGCTCACGACACTATAATGGTACACATGTGAGACTTTAAAGAGGTGACAACTTTAATCTGGAGTTACAATGGTTCACTGTAGCTGGAGACAATGTCCACCATTTTTTTCAAACATAACCCATAATATTTCTAAATTAATTATGACTTTATCACATACTGCGGAGTTTTCGTTATTAATTTTGTGTTTAATGTTCAAATACAAAATCACAGACTGATTGTAATGCTACAAAAACACAAATATCAAAAATTGGATGGTTCGTCTCTACTTATTTAGAAGGATTTGGTTTGATAAAACGGCATTATTTCTGAGGCGTGTGAAAATTTTAACTCTAAATATGTGTATACTTTACAATAAATTTACATTACCCATGATTTTAACACAATAGAATATAATAAACACAGAGTACTTACCAATAATAATGATATCACAATAAAAATGGCTGTTTAGATTAGACACTCTCGAGCGAAATACGTCATTCCTAAATATTTATTACAAAATGTGGTACTCAAGTGATAATTTGGAGAAAAAGCGGCCACTTATAGTTTTTAGGGTACAATTGTGAGCTTAATACGAGATAGAGGATGTATAATTGTTCACTTGTTACTTCTTATAACTCTCTTGTCTGTATGAAGAACTACACGGAATCAAATATAGTGCCGTTGATCAGCTATAAGACCACTGATCTCTCTTAAACTGCCGTTAAAGTGCTGCTATTCAGCTACTGTGTAACTTTTGTGAACTTAAGGCTGAATAATTTGTGCCCAAACCGGTGGTGTAAGGGCTGTATAGCGTGCTATAGAGCTCTCATACAACCTACTTAGAGAGCTTAAAGAATAAATGTGCACCATTAGTCAACCGATAAAGAACCCCCAGTGCTACTTGGGATGAGTACTTAAATAATAAATAATTTATTTTCTTTCACAAATTATGACGATTTTGGTCTAGTCTTTCTTATCCAGTACCTAGGTAGAGGTACCTTGTTGCCATCAATGGAGCTCAAGAGACTAGAGAGTACTTACCACTTTTGGACCGGTCCAATCACCTTTTATTAAGTACTAAAATCTAACTATTTATTACTAGCTGTCCCCGCGGCTTCGCACCCGTCAACTACCCATTTTTTTATTGATTTTAAACCTTCCCTGTATTCTGGCGAACTAAACAAAAAAAGAATTACCAAAATCGGCCCAACCGTTCTCGAGTTTTAGCGAGACTAACGAAATTCATTTATATATATTTACTAGCTGTCCCCCGCGGCTTCGCTCCCGTCAATTAAGTATTCATTGCACATATCGAGTTTTCATTGTTTTTAAGACAGTCGGGTCGGAGACAAATCCAACGAATCAATAACCATGAAAATTGGTTCAGCAGATCTCGAGTTATAAGTGTTGTAACAAACCCGTCTTTGTTTTATATATATAACATATAATCTAAAATATAATGTAATATAATGTAGGTACTTCACTTAGGTACTACATATAATGTAAGAAAAATAATTTAACTTTTCATGGAATGAAACAGATACGAACCTTATTTTAATTAGTGCCAAAAAAAATAAAAAATAATTAGGGCTCTCTATTGCACCTTTAGAACCTAAGTCTAGAACTAATTTCTCTTTGTCCATTGATGGCAACTTGGTGGTTCTGGGTTCAATGAAGATGCCCACTGCCCACGGTCCAAATAAGGCCCAAGATTTAGTTTTCTTCGTTTATATCATAAAGTGTTTGCCCGAATTGTTTGTGCGTCTGATTATAATAAATAAATTATAAGAAATGGCTAACGGGGCCTCTGCGAGTTGGTTTTGGCCCCTCGTACACCAAAGGACCGGGTCTCCAGGGACCCGAGAAAGTAAAAAAAAAGTCCTATGATATAAAAATAATAAACTGATTTCATTTTAACACGTACTTTTTGAGATTATTAGGCCGTAAAGTCACCATTGGCGCAGTGGTTGAGCGATTGACTGCTGCGCCGTCATGGGGGTTCGATTCCCGCACGGAACAAATAAGGCCTACAGTAAGTAGTTCCGGGTCTGGCTGTTTGTATGATGTGACTTTGTATGTTTGTAAACGCACCCACGATGCAGGAAAAATTCCTTGTGTGGGGCAACGATCTAAAAAAAACTTAAGTGTAGCCTTCCCTTAACCCAAAATGAGTGATAAACCTTACCTCACTTTCATAATTGTCACCTTTGCATTTGGCAGTCGCCTCGGCACTTAACACCTTAGGAGAATTAAGGCAGACGTAGATCTGTAGAGTTTAAAATACATTTATTACCATGAAATAAGATACAGCGCATAAAACTTCTTCTTTTCGAATCGATAATTAACTTTAACGGTACATACCGTTGGCAAAAAAAAGCTGTGGTAGCCGGAAATTCTAGACAAAGTGACATTTAGATTCCGTGTAGGTAAGAGGTCAGCCGTAGGTATTAATGATAGGGGGCCCCGGACAACAGAAGCGGCCCCGACGACCGCGACATGTGGAAGCAAAAAACACTTGACACTGGGCTCCTAGTGGGTCAAGCTGCCTACGCCACTCTGTTTCCTAACTTATTTTCTGAATAAGTTAGGATACAACTTACCTCATCAGGTGTATATCCACAGAAGGTGGGCTGGACGTTGCTTGGCGCACCGTAAACAGCCTGAAACAAAAAATGCGTTCTTTATTTAAACCGGCCAAGTGAAATTCGAACTATACAAAAAGCAAAAAAAAAAACACGTTTTTTTGTGTGGTAGGCCCCCGTTATTTTGAATTACCTAGTCAGTCTGTGAAAATTTCAGATGTCTATCTATTAAACGTCCCTACTATTCCCGAAGTTACTTCGACGAAGTACTCTCCGAAGTTGAACGAAGTCCGAAGGACGTGTCCACACACTCGAGCAACTTCGCGAGGAGCTCATTCGCCCGTTCCCCTCACGATAGGCATCATAGACAACGTTCAAGTGGCAGCTGCCATTGGTGTACTCTCGCCTATTAAAACTACGTGCGTTACATTTACTATGGCTCGACGCGAACCGAAGTGAGCAGAGTAGTGTAGTGAGACGCTTCGTCTTGAACTTCGAGACACTTCGAGTCCTTTGACTTGGCCACAAAAACCGACAACAACTGGAAGTCCCTCGAAGCGAGGCGAAGTGGCCCGAAGCGAAGCGAAGTGCCCCTCTACACTAACGTATTCGCTCAACTTCGATCAAATTTCGAGAATATTGTGGAGGACGTTTTACGTTTGTTCAGATACAGCCTAGCCCGCTAACAGACAGAGGGACGAGCAGCAAACGGATGGGTGGAGGAACAGTAATAGGGTGCCATAGCTTCAACTTTTTGGACCGACCGACCTTGACAATTCAAAAGTGCCTGTAAATGGTTTAATTGAAATAAATGCTTGAATTTTGAATTTTGAATTTTGAATTGGTCACTCTTTGGGTAAGGAAATCCTAAAATATTCATTCATAGGACTTTCCTTATTACCTTCGTATTAGGAAAATGCGAAACCAAAATTCCTTTGATCAAAAGCTTAGTTCTAAAGTGGTTGTTCTGTTTTTCGTAAAGAACTGTATTTGTTAATTCAAAACCTAAGAACACTTTTAATTGAAATACAGAATTGCAACGTTCGGTTCTTTGAATTTATCTTGAAGCTTCTTTTTTGACGTACCTAACTAACAACTTTATCTAACTAATTTTCAATGGAATTTGTGCGTATTTTCCTTTCCAAGTACATTTTATAGATTGACACGATTATAGACCGTGAAAGTCAGCTGCGAATTGGTGGGTAGGTTATGAGTGTGTATTCCGTCCACTAGCTAGATTTTTATTATATGTGGTTTTAAGACACGTAGATAAAAACACCGCTCTGTAGTGCACTGAAGAAATGTATTTATTATGTTTTGAGAGTTATGTTTTGTACTTTAGAACATAAATAGTTGCCAAAATCGATATTTTTGCTAAAAGTGGCCACTTTTAGCAATAATTGCCGTTTTGGCTATTTAGCCATGAGTTATGTATTAAAAATAGCTGTCAAAAAATAATAGATACATTTCTTCAGTGCACTACAGAGTGGTTTTTTATCTACGTGTCTTAAATTTACCACAATTAATAAAAAACGATTGGCGGCGCTAGTGGACGGAATACACACTCATAAAGAACGCGAACGACCGCATTGGCATCTGTCAAAATGTATGGAAATTAAAGATGTTTTGGTACCTAAGTATAATTATTACGACTGACATGTAAAATAAGTCACTTTTGTTTGTTGTTTTTGGCTCAAATTCCATAGGTGATTTCGAATCAGATGATCACTTTGAAACTTTGAATCTCTTTCAAGAAGCTACTAAACTAGCCTGGTTTTTATCGGACTGCAAATATAGTATTTCAACCTCTATTTCGACGATCTATATTTCAACGATAACGAACAACGTACTGTGTATTTCTGTATTTCAACTCAAGACTCAAACATTTATTTCAATTAAACCATTTATAGGCACTTTTGAATTGTCAAGGTCGGTCGGTCCAAAAAGATGAAATGAAGCTAGAAAGAAACTCCACGGACATTCTTTTAAAAATAATAAATTGTTACAAAGTTTGGTTGACATCGTGTTGAAATTATACATACATTTGAGAACGATGTGACGTGCATGATCCGGAATAAAAAAGGAACAATTCAAATAAATAATTAAAATAAACCATAGCAGCTGAGAAGTGACCAGTCCCAACCGACGGCGCTATGACATGCGCCAGCCACATTCGTCTCAACCAATTTGAATGGAGCCAAATAATCCAACGCATACGCCACCATCAGCTAGGCTTTTGAGTGAGCATTGACACAGCAATAAATGACAACGAAGAACCTGGGCTTCACATTGTCAAATCCTAATAAATTGCTACAGTGGCTTAAACGATTGAGTGATGCGCCTATCATGTATAGCGGGTTCGATTCCCGCTAGGAAAAACAGCCATATATCATATATCTATATATAAAGCCATATATCTGTCTGTTATTGATCAATCTAATTACTATAGATTTATAGGAGTAACAGAGTCAATTGAATATGCGTGATCGAAGAATGTCTGGACTGCGCGATTGCTCGAAAGGGTTACCGCGGCACTGGTACGTGATGTGCAATTGAAGGGTGGGTTTAATCATAAATCCTTAAAAACATAAACAGAAAATTTAATACCCTTGCATTGGGCATCATTTAGATTTAGAATATGTTTCGGTGACATCATCCAAGGCGTTGCATTTTTTATTAGTAGACAAGGTCGCACGTGATACGAATAGGAAACATGGACGGATTAGCTAGCTTTCGGCTTTTAAGATATTAAAAGAACCCTCTTTTGCTTACAAAAAGAATCATCATGTAGATAGGTAAAGTTTGGTGGGTAAAGTCACCCGCGACCCGCTGGTGGTAACACTGGTCATAAGCTGACCTAACGTAGTACGGAGTGTCTATAGAATGAGGGGTCTACAACCTACTTACTTTATCTTGGTTTTGATATAGGTAAAGTACCAGGCCTAGGTACTGTACCTACACTGTACAGGACTGTACGTTTTGCCTATTCTCTTTTAATTAACTTATTATATTTACCGCGTGTATCTGACATCGACGCACAAACGATTTCCATGGGTCCAGGGCATGATTCTGGACATCTATTTGTGATGACTGATATCTATTTGTGGTTTTATTCAGATTGCTCTTTTTAGTGACAGTAGTAAATTAATTTATTTTTTTATTAAAAATCTCATTAGGTTAGGTCAGAATAACGATTACGAGCAGTCTAAAGTAAAAAAACCCTTGAAAAAAAAATGAAAAAAATAGAAAAAAGCCGACGAAAAATTCTAACTCTGGGGTGTCCAGAATCATGCCCTGGACCCATGGAAATCGTTTGTGCGTCGATGTCAGATACCTACACGCGGTATAACATTAGGATGCCCTCATTGTAGAAGACGTGGGAATAACCTACCTACCACTTAAAAGCCATAAAACAGATCATCACGTCAAGAATATAAGATGGAATACTACAGCAGCTAGTCACTAACGTAAATAAACTAATGAGTTCACCGATGTCTCATCTCACAGGAAACTACAGTTTATTTTTCTCAAACATGCTTGGAAATGTGAGCATTATATTGACAACCTTCTTCGAGATAAATCGAAATTGCTGTACTGGCCGAGCAGCGGCCGGCAAATGTTGTATGGAAATCCATACATTATCTATCGAGTTTTGCGGCCAAATAAATTACATAGTAAACTCATATCTTTCGTGTACCTAATTAAAAAAATGGAACGATCTTATACCGAACATGTCGAAATATTTTTTGAGAAAAGTCTATCAAGTCTTGGCCACAACTAGGCATTGATGGACTTAACTACAAGTGTGCCTCGGCGAGGCGTAGGTAGTACATCTGCTAGCTAAGTACTACGGGTGGTTACTGGTTTGTGGGTCAATCGGAGTGACTCCGGTAAACTCACAAACCAGTAACCACCAATATTTCGCAAGATAAAAGGAAGAAAAACAAGAGACAGGTAGGTAAACGGCTGCGTCCTTTTAAATAGGAATCGACAGATTATAATTCTAATATCGTCTCTCGAGAAGGGTTTCATCCCATTTCCATTCTCAGTTGAATTCTTTCGTGATCAGATGAACTGGTCTCATAGGTATCTAAGAGCGTAGCTGGCGAATAACTCCTGAGTAGGTATTTATTTTTTAGGTAGGTATTACGGCTGACTTTAAATGCGTCGCCATGGCCACGCCAGCTACTGTACCTACCTACCTACGCAATAAGTATCTACTTTATCACTAGGTAGTAAAAATGAAACAAAAAACCTAAAATCCCATAAAATGTTGCTAAAAAATCTTACCGCCACACAGAATGCAAGAAAAACACAAAACTTATACATTTTTAAAACACGATCGTTCTCGCCAGCTTTAATAAGAAGACTGGATGGAACAGAACAATAACGAAACAGGCTCAGAGATAATCAGTAAGGTCAAGTCAGAGATCGGTCGCACGATGATATTGCTGTCAAATTACTTAGTCAACAACAAGTTTTTAGACCTCTTGGCAACGCAAAAACTAGATAAAGTTCAGTTTGCGGAAAAGTTCAACGTTCGATCGGAGTTTGAGCTTTGTTAGTTCGGTTTGTTCGTTGCTTCAAGTTTAAATTCTAGCTAAGTTTGCCTTGTTGCCAGCTCTTCAATGGATTTTGGCAATAAACTGACCAATTCATCTATGACCTATTTAACTTGTAATTACCTATCCACCGTAGATAAGCATAAGTCATCTCTTTTCTAATTATCATTATCAACAACTTGGCCAATAACTAGGATAAGGCAATCTTGCCGAAACTTTCCATTTTGAACCCTCTTGGCTTTAGGCTTGCTCTTCAAGTAGTTCTCTATGTTGCTCTTCCTGCTGCTAGTTACTAAAAACGGCCGCTAGATGACGCTACCGACCGGTATGTCATGAAAACCGTGAATTATTTTTTGTTTTTTTTTGGAATTTTGTTGTTTTTTTTTGAAACATTAGGTAAATTTATGTTACTGCTTTCTCAAGGTCTAAGCTGAAAAATTTAAAAGCAGGTAAACTACATTTAATTTACAGCCTTGAGTCCAAACAATTTCGTTCTCACCATAAAAAATATTTAAATGTAGGTACACTTACCTTTGTTTTTTATTTTACAATCAAACATAATCCATTTTTTTTCATTTTATTTGAACTTTATCTATTTTTATATTTTACTATTTGTTCATAACATGCTTTGTGAATTTCATTCATGCAAGATTGTAACGACCTCTGTGGACACTACGAGTAAATGGTAGCACAGATGAGATAAAACTCGAGACATCAAGATAGGCATAAAGCTTGTTCCGCACTGCATTTGACGCGATAATAAAATTGTCTGTGAGCTTGTAAACTCTTTCTTCTCAATAAGACATGAATATAAATAGATATAATTTAGATTTAGTGTTTTTACACACGCACAATAAATCTGAAATTTATTGTAATTATAATAAGGTTTATTTACAGTCTAATTGAGTTTGCTTGCATTGATGTGGTAAAATCAATCAATAAATTTCCTGACATATTAAATTCTTCCGTTACTAACTGACTGATTGAGTGACTGACAGACAACGCACAGCCATAACCACTGGTCTTATAAAGCTGATAATTGGCATGTCGGTTCCTTGGTGTGGGTAAGGAAGCAATAATAGAGAACTTCCCGAAATTTCTACGCAAACGGGAAAAAGCAGGATTTGCGCGTACGAAGTCGCGAGCAAAATCTAGTACTACTGTCTAAAAACTCATAGAACAATGTAACCGTATTTAAGAGGAACGAAATTCACTTTTCACCATTTGGGATAATATCTAACATTTTTTTTTATTAGTAGGTATAATACTTTTTTGTTGCTCCTTGAAAATCAAAATGAGTTGTGTCACTTCTGCGAGGAGAATATTATCTTTAGTGCTACTCTTTGTTCTGATTGACGTTCCATTCCAAGATGGCAGACATGCCGCTTGAGCCATGATAGTATGGAATCGTAGGATTACGATTTTTAGGTGTGTCTTTCTAAATATCGAACTAGAATGTCTCCGAAATTCTTGACTAATGTCTTATACGAATGTTCTGACGATGTGAAACAACTCGCTCGCGTTAAGTGCGCTAGTTTTAGGTAACGTTTGTGCCGGGACATATGTAATAAAACGGTGATCGAAATTGTGTTTTTCGGTGTGTCGTGTACGATAAGTATTCTGGTTTGATGTTAAATTAAAATGTGGAATATGATGTGCGACGTGATGCCCACTATATCGGAGGACAGTATCAGTCAAAGGAGTTCGCAGTTATCCGGTGAGGATGCGAACTTCGAGCAGTTGATGGTGTCTATGCTCGATGAGCGCGATAAGCTGGTGGAGAGTCTGCGGGAGACGCAAGAGCGCCTGGGGGACTCCGAGCTGCGCCTCAAGGAGGTGGAGAAGGAACGGGACTCGCTGCACAGACAGATCGCCGCCAATTTGCCTCAGGTCAGTGACTTGAATGCTAATGCCTAGCTGCTTATGTAAAAGCGGATATTATTTACATTGCAGATAGTGCTCAGTTACGGTTACGATGTAGACAGGCTTGGGGTTATGTTCAAGTTTATGTCTAGTATATTTCCAAACATTTTGAATGCCCTTTTTTGCTTATATTTTTACTTGAACTGTGTAGTTGAAAATCTTAAACAAAAATACACTAGAACCTGAATGCTAACAAATAAATCTTCCTTAAAACATTAATTATCTATTTGAACAATAGTGCTAGTCTTTTGTATAATCAGATTGAGCCAAACGGTAGTGGCTGCACTAGACAATTACTCTATTGATGTGCTATTGTTATTTTTATTGCTCGGTCACTATGATTAGGGCATCTGATTATTAGATTATGTGACCAATCAGTTGTTTTAATTATGTTTAGACATTTAAGAGCTTCCTGTGTCTAGTCTATGCTGTTTTAAAGTTTCTCCTTTGCTCATGGGTAAAGAAAAACCTGAATTTATTTCATAGCTGTGATTCTCAAGATAAATCAATATTTGTCTTATTTCTATCAGATCATGAAGTCTTGTGTTTTGCTAATGTTTTCAAGGTTCTTGCGAAGTAGCAAACCAAGCCATGGTTTGCTGCTTCTGTTATCTCTGGCTGTCTGTACGCTATTGAAGTATTATAAATGTCTGTTTATCATCCAGAATAAGAAACCAATGGTTTGATTAAAAAATCTTTATAATGGTTTTCCGTCACAGAGGGTATATTCTGGATGTTAGCTTTTCAAGCTCAAATAAGACTTTCAGTACTTGATGAGCCACTTGTACCAAATAAATGTATTTAATATTTTTCTTATTTAAAACACCTTTCTGTGATCTCCAATCCGTTGCCAAATAGAATGATAATTTAAAATTTGCTGACAACTAAATTCAGTTAGTCTTTTAGGTACAATTATCCTTAAGTATCAAGCCTATATTTTCCCACTCCACCCTCTAAATGTTCCAATCAGCACTGCCTCCTGCCAGTCCACCAGTAGGGGCAGTCTACCAGTAGGGGCCAGTCTTTTCTGCTGGTGTCAAGCTCAGACCCTCATTGTCGCTTTGGACTGCTGCAATGTCGGCTGACATTGAATGATACCTATTCCCGTTTTCCTTTGATCTGAGTATACTATAAAAAAAGTTCCTAATGACTGAGGTTAATAATACAAATCTGAGGGTCAATTCTACTAATTTTTAAACTATGTTTGCATTGGAATTTTAGTTGCAAACTGTCAAAAAAGTCTTAGTTTTCATACATTTTTGATAGGTTGCGATCTATATGAAAATGCAAGCATTGCTTACAAAATTTGTAGAATTGGCACTGAGATGTTGTTTCTTAATCTTAAATAATACAGTATGCAGTGGCAAGTAACAATGAATATTGTTACTGTGCAGACCATGTCAAGGAGAGTAGCAGGCATAATGCTCAGCCTGCGGAACAGAATTAAATAAATTGTACATTCTGTAACTGAGATGAAGAATTATATTTACTATTGCCTTGTTTTGTGCAGCAATTTCAAATATTTCAGTATCTCATGATCTGGTGGGACAATTTTCCTAATAGATTATTTACTCTTTCAAAAATGATGATGTCTCATGTTTTTTAAACCTTGTCTACAAGTCTACGGTCAGAATCTCTGTTTAAACCAGGGATAGAAGATGAAATTCTTTCAGAGTTTTTGGCATGAAGCAAGAGACACCTTGGTTGTTATATTATTTCTGCTTGTGGTTCTCATTTAAATCCATCAAATAACTTTCCATATAGCTTTTTCAACCAAATGATCAGAATCCTGAATCCCTAAAATCAAACGGGCAATAAATTAATATCAGGCTATTATTTTTTATTGTACCACCTAAATAATAGGTACCTGCAATATTTGATTATGGTAAAATCAAGTCTTTGTGGATCTGGAATAGGTACTCACCCACTGTGGTAGGTAATTACAGAATAACAATAACATTCCATAATCAGTATTATTTATGTTGCCAAGTAAGTTCACAGAATGTAAATCACCACTTGGTTCAATGATGAGACCAAAAATAATTCACAAACTATGCCTAGTATTATTCAAATATTGATGTTAGGTTAGTTATCACTCACAGTATACATG
Organism: Ceramica pisi; assembly: GCA_963859965.1. NCBI lineage: Eukaryota > Metazoa > Arthropoda > Insecta > Lepidoptera > Noctuidae > Ceramica > Ceramica pisi. The sequence continues at coordinate 22,619,947 of OY982542.1, forward strand.
TAGATAAAATCTTTGGTAGACTGAACACTATGTGATATTATCATGGCACTGATAACACTATGTAAAACCAGGGAAATTAATTATTAACGACTTTTGACAGCACTTTTGAGGTTTTTTTTTAATGACTTGTAGATTTAACACACCTTTGTACTCTAGAGAAAGTGACATAAAGTTTTTCCAGCAATTATTGTCAAAAAGATACTTTGACAAAGGATTTCCAGGAAAATTTACGCCATCAGTTGGCGAGAGGTCAGCGGCCTTGAAAAGTCAATTTAACAATTGTCTGAAAACCTTAGCTTTGGACCTGACGCCTCAGTGCTGCCACCTGAGGCTCGTAATTTCAAGAAAACCTCATTGTAATCTCTAACAGGATGTGCAAACAACATTCAACCTTAAGGTCATAAACATATAATTTCCTGATTGTTCATAACATAGTTTGTGATAATGAACATTCCACTACTTCACTCTATGGTAACAGCCTGAATTAAGTAATCACTGTTATCAAATCAGTATCACTGGCCAGGCCTGAAACATTTGATGCTCTGTGTATTAATTAGCAGCTTAGGTGTTTTGGGATGATTAACAGAGATTTGCATGCACAATATGCCTTATTTAAATAGCAAAGTTTAGTTTTAAATTATTATTAGTTGGCATAATTTTTTCATGAAATATTTAGGAGGGAAGTTGATGTCTCAAAGTCAAAGTCAAAATGTTTATTGCAAAATAAGTGTTGTTGCTGTTATCGCCAGTTTTAAAAAAACAGGATTTTCTAGTTTTACCTCATTATTTAAAACAAGCAAAGGGTATACTTTGATAGTAGCACAGATGACAACTAGTATAATAGCGGCACCGCCTAGAGAGAGAATTTTTCGGTCTCGCGCAGTATGCGCTGAGCATAAGTTTCAACCGCCAGAGCTATAGTCTGGAATGGTCAGACCATTTCTATGACTGAATGTCACTCACTGACAGATTTGTATGTAAATTTTCGACAGTGGTGTCCCTAGCTGTGGCCATCTTTTATTTCACCCCCACTGTGCAACGCCTATTAGAGCACATCTCCGAGGAGGCTAAAGGGATCTACCCAGACCCTCACTGCGCATGGCAGCATGAGATCACTGTGCCACCGCCTACCCTAGAATCATTTGGAGGGCGAACAGAGTCCTCACTCTGAGCGACTGTGGTTCCAAGAAGCCCGCTGCTCTTAGTAGGGTGGTAAGAACCATCGTCTTCGTTAGAATTCTAATCCCCTGACTCTGACTGCTCCGTTGACCTCGCGGTCGCCAGCGCGTAGTCCTGGGGTCGATTACCAGGTCAGGCAAAATGTGATTGGGTTTTTCCGTTACGAATTTGTCTGTGACAGCCCGGAGTTTGGAAGTTGGTGGTGTGACACCGCCGTGCCTCGGAAAGCACGTTAAGCCGTTGGTCCTTCGCTAGATCTCTCTTCGGTCGTGTCGGGTTGCCGTCAAGTTGGAAAATGAGTGTGATAGAAGAGGGAGTGCTCCTGTGTTTGCACACACTCGCCTGCACTATAATATGTTCCGCGTCGATGGCTAGTCTCCGTTGAGATTCGCCGCCATGGCCGAAATCGGCCAGGAGGACTATATAATCGTTGTCAAGCGAAGCCGAATTTAATTTACCAAAGGTCTCCAAACAATTGGTAAGCACTTCAATCACGAAATTGCTAAACATTTTAGGAAAATGACGTAAGCATCACCAAAAACAGTGTTTTCTCGCCCACGTTTCCTGTCTGACTGTTGATTTGCATCCGTTTGTTTTGATTCAATTCCGATACAAATTAAGCAGGTTTCTTGTAGGTTGTTTTATGCGATGGTCGTAGGGGCGGATATCGAAGTTTAGTAAGATGGCGTTGCTTATGCGACTAGCAACAGATTGTAGCTTTTACAACTTGTCATGTTATTTCAGCAGGTAAACACCCCCTGTAATAATGAACTCCGAGTAAAGTGACAACCAGTCATACTTATGCTTTTATAGATAAGGTGGTAAAAGGTAAACAGGACTACTCACAGTCGTAGACCTAGCCATTCTTATATTACTAACATACCTAGTATAATACCTACATCTACTCCTAGTATAATTATACATTTCTGGTAAGTAATCGAAGATGCTATTGTCCATCCCTTTGAAATTTTCGTTACATTGTCTTTTTGATATAACACGTGTCATCATCCTTCCCTTATCCCAATAGGCTTGTGTCCTGAAAAAATCTAATTAGTCCGTCAGTTAGATTATACAAAAATATTTGACCCGTGTTTTTTTTTTTGTTACGGGAACCAAAATTGACGAAGTTACGACGCTTTTAATATTCTCAATACGTCACACCTTCGCATAATTTTTAGTGAGTCGTGACGTCACGAGCGCCCACTCCCGAGTCTTGTTGCGTTTTATCTTTGTCAATATTCATTGATTTACAAAAACAAAAAATACGTGTCCATTATTTTTCAATACTCTAACTGACGGACTAAATAGTTTTGCAATTTGTGGATGATGGAATCTAGCCCATTCATTTGGGCTCGGCGCAGCATATTTTCTTTATATTTCTTCCACACATATCTTTTTGCTATCATCTCAACTATCCGAACAAAACGAAACTATAGTCCAGGTAGACAAGTTGTAACTACGCACTTTCATGGTTAAAAAAATCCAAATTGGTACCTACGTTTAGGCCACACTTCTCGAGTCAACCGTGATGGTTACTGCATCATCACCCCTCGCTCGGCCAATGAAGCGATATGAAATTTTCCGTCTAGTCAGATCGATTTATTTTGCTCCTATGTTATCTAAAAACGGTTTAAAATAGGAGTGGCGTTACACTTTTATTATCATTAAACTAGAAGTTTAGAATTGGGTTATCACTGGAAACATGTGTAAAAAAAACATGGCCGTTCGATGGTTGGCGACAAAAAGATTTTTTGCGGATTCTTAAGTGTGTTCCGGGTTTTTCGAGATGTCGTGTCCCAATTCCACACGTAATGATAGTGTTCCGATCAGCGAAGATCCTGCCTTGATCCTGTTCGAGTTACGTCGCCGGTTTTGTCAGGAAGTCGTGTTCCGTTAAACAATGAATATTGCCTTCAAGAAGACACTTATATGTGTTATATGGGTCCAAATATCACGTGAAATCACACCCACCATCATCTTTAACTGCCACGTTTTTAACTCGACAGGGTCCTTAACTCATGAGGAATCGTGATTTATCATTCAAATGCAATTTACGGCCATGTAAAATGATCGATTACCTACGACCCTGACAATTTTAAGGGACCCCGCACTCGCACCAAAAATTCGCTCAGTCTTTTTATGTTCGCCCAAAATAATTGTGTTGAGTTTATACGAAGTAATTTGCTTAGAGAATGACTAGAGTTTTCCTCGCAGTGATTTATGAATATATCCGTAGCGCAATTAGGCTGGATTGTCAGCGATTTTGCAGGAATTAAGCAAGCCTAAAGTACCTGGAGGTAATTCGGTGGAATTTTTCAATAAAGAATGTTGTGAAGCCGTGAGGAGTTTCAAAATGGAGTGTTATTAAGTCTGGAATGGTTTAAAAAGGTTTTTAGAAGGTGTCGAGGCGGTAGCAGCTTTGTTTAATGAAGATATTTATGATTATGAGCATAGTTTGGGCTGTGTCATAAAAACTTTTTAACAGCTTTCTGAACGTTATTATTAGCGCTGTCTTGTTGGCGTGAGGCGTTGTCATTTATCCCTGTTACTTAATGTGTTCTCATCTATACTAATATTATAAAGCAGAAGAGTTTGTTTGTTTGGTTGAACGCGCTAATCTCAGGAACTACTGGTCCGATTTGAAAAATTATTTCAGTGTTAGATAGCCCATTTATCGAGGAAGGTTATAGGCTATATATCATCACGCTTAGACAAATAGGAGCGGAGCAGTAATGAAAAATGTTACGCAGACAACGTTGCACGGGTCAGCTAGTAATATTATAAAGCAGAAGAGTTTGTTTGTTTGTTTGTTTGTTTGGTTGAACGCGCTAATCTCAGGAACTACTGGTCGGATTTGATAAATTCTTTCAGTGTTAGATAGCCCATTTATCGAGGAAGGTTATAGGCTATATATCATCACGCTAAGACAAATAGGAGCGGAGCAGTAATGGAAAATGTGACGCAGACGAAGTTGCGCGGGTCAGCTAGTCTATACTAATATTATAAAGCAGAAGAGTTTGTTTGTTTGGTTGAACGCGCTAATCTCAGGAACTACTGGTCCGATTTGAAAAATTCTTTCAGTGTTAGATAGCCCATTTATCGAGGAAGGTTATAGGCTATATATCATCACGCTAAGACAAATAGGAGCGGAGCAGTAATGGAAAATGTGACGCAGACGAAGTTGCGCGGGTCAGCTAGTCCTTTAATAAAAGACTGTTCATGTTTAGCTGAACAATCTACACAAACAACATTATTCATAGCAAATCGTTTGAGCACAAAATAAAAACATTTTAACCGCGTTCTTTCACGGCGATCCTGACAAAACTATCTGTTTTATTTTCAGTATTTTCTCAAGCATCCCGGCTCCGCCTGCATTCCTCATAATCAATGTCTTCCTAGAATGCCACTACACATTTCCGGAAGCATCTATTTCGGTCAGCACCGTGGCCGAGTCAAAATATCAATGAACTTCTAATGCCCCCTATATTTAGAACGGAGATAATTTGGAACACTTTCTACTAATGTCGGTGCCGTGAAACGGTAGCTATTACTGGGGTTTGCTTTTGATTATATTTTAATACTATTAATATACAGGTGTATCTGGTTAACTAAACCTACTCCTCAATCAATCCAAGCAATGTGTTCGTCTAATTCGGTGTCCAGTCCGCTGAATCTAAGAATCACCGTAACGATCGATATGACGACGCTTATGAGAGAGAGCCTTCTGTCCAGCATTGTGGACGTATTGTGGTTGAAATGATGACAATCAAATTATTGATCTCTCTGTGTCGCTACAAGGCCTGTCTCCCTTACCATGTTTTTTTTTTAATTTATTTGGGATGGGTTTGCACTTGACTTGAATCTTGGTCAGAGATGACAGAGACAAAGTCTATGATGGAGCGAGCTTACCCAAAAGGAGCTTGTTCACTCTCCAACTTTGAAGAGATTTGGATTGTAAGCGTTCGGAAACACAGACGCAAGCAGGGAGTTCCACTCCTTTGCTGTGCGCATTATAAAAGACGTTTTGCAACGCTTAGTGCAAATTGGTGGAATAGCAACAAGGTAGGGATGGTAAGTTGCAGTGCGTCTGGATGTCCGATAGTAGAAGGGGGCCGGTGGAATGAGGTCGTGGAGTTCTTGGGCACAATCACCGAAGTACCTACAATCTGTAGAAGACCGACAAGCAGGCAACCTTTCGTTGCGGGATCCAAGACAGTTGAATCGTTTCTCCGGGACTCGTCGGGTTTCATTAACTCGGCGTTTCTCTGGTGGTCGCCACTGTTGATTCTGGCTTTCAGGAGTTGCAGTGGTTGGGAATGTGTGGCGGGCTTGTCCAAGCAGGCAACCTTACGGCGATGAAAAAGCTGTGAAGCTTAGCATCCACCAGCTTTTCGTCGCCGATGAGCCTCTTAGCTCTGCGTTCCACCGAGTCAAGCGCGGCAAGTTGGTACTTAGCTGAGCCATCCCAAAGGTGGCTGCAATACTCCATGCAGGATCCAGTTCCGAAGAAGTCCAGAAGGGGGCCGGTTGGATGTGGTCGTAGCACTCACTGAAGTACAACCTGAGAAGTGTTTTCTTAGATCTTCTTCGAATTGCATGTATTGATATCGTTTATAGACCAAAATATTTACCAAATAATCTCCTAAATTAAATACAACCTCTCTCTTAAGAAGCGAATATGAAAAAGTTCATTAATTATATTGATAATTGAAAGATACTTAATACCTGTAAGTGTAACCCAAGTAACGGCGTGGGACAAGTACCGTTTTACGTTTAATAGCTTGTGGTCTAGAAAGTAATTAGCTAAGAAACAACTGCCTGACTGCTTTGCGTAATTAGTTTTTTCTGCAAGATCTATCTTGAGTACAAGAATGAATAATTACTATAGCTAACTAAGAAATATTTAGAAATAAGTCTTTGCTGGGGACTTATAGTCACAATATTCACAATACTCGAATCACATTTGTATTCAAACATCTGGATTCGGAACACATCTGTAGGCTATACAAATATTTGTCGTCATGCCGCATACGACCTGCCGACCCTGTGCAGACGAGAACATTTCGCTACCTACAATGGCTTTTTCCAGTAGCTAGGCAAATAAAACAAAAGCAAACTAATTTGATTTTAATTTTCTTTGTTTGTAAAACATGGCCTGCCTGTAAAAATATAACTCAAGTTCAACAAATTAAAAGACAGAATGAATGACTAGGTTTCTGTTTGTCATTTCACGAATACCTAATTAAATTGTGGACATTGTAAGAAATCCAATCTAAGCCTGATCAGGCACAGGTAGCTGTTTCGTAAATTAAATATAAATATACTCAACAAATTTATTCAAATAATTACATAAGCTTTTGTATGCTCTGCGGGGTCCCGTGAAATCGTTGGAAGTTGTGATGTAACCACAAACCAACTCCGACTAACAAGCTTCGACACGTTGTAAGGTAAATGATAAAAATCCCCGATTTCAACCGGCCGCCCTGAGTTTGACCCAAGTTTCCATTCCAAGTATGCCGAATATTTAAGCCTGCTCCTTGTACAGTCGTCTCGTCTAACCTGTGTAATTTGACAATTTACGAGCAAATATGAATGTTTGACGGTTTTGTTGGCATAACTTTTATTGCTAAACTTTTTAACGTCGGACTGCTGTAGTGGTGTAGCATTTATGGAGAAGTCTAGATCTGCTTACATAATATTTTGTTTAACTTACGTAACACAGGAATGCATTGTTGACAAACTGCGTTTTCTACGCATCTGAGTAAACTGGTTTTAATTTATATTTACTATAGCACTCTACTGCGTGATTTAGCTTATGAAGCGCAAAGATCTAAAAGAACATGTGAATACACAATATGTCCATCATAATGACTCAACAATATCTCCGAATCTTCACTGGACATTGGTGTCGCGCTTTCCCGCCCTTGAACAATGTCACGACCACAATTATACATTTATTTATTTGGAACATTTAATAAACACGCTAGTAACAAAGTCGATATGAAAACATCCCTATTGGCTTTGAGCCAGGGCGCGTTAGAGCGCGAACGGGCACATAAAGTTGTACACAATCCACCATACTCTTTTACACGACGCTCAAGTTTATGGCTGAAGATATTATGATAAACGGACACGTTATTGTTGGGAGTTTGGAGATGTCGCCATGATTGTTTGTGTGTCTTAACAACACGTCCTCGTAAATACTCGAGAGATCTGTATCTTGTGGATCAAGTGTTCCTTGTGCTAGAAACCAGATGTCAAGCACAGCTTTGGGAGAGCATCTACTCAAACGGAGATCCTTGTAAGCTGGAGACCATAAAATAAAAGTCGTTAAGAAGTTAAACGCTTTAAGCGTTATTACTTTTAGTGGTAATTAAATTCCCTATTTGGTATTAGAAAGGCATAGTTTCTAATGTTTTGTGTGTCCATTTTAGAGGAGAGACAATCGAACAAGAAGAATGCTTTTATTTATTGGATGAGAATTATCTCCATTCAGAGCTAGTCATGCGTTCAATAGTGACAAAGGAACAATTTCTTTTAAATCGTGTTTCCTAATAATTGTCTACCAAATAAACGAAAAGTATCAATTAAAATTTGTAATGGATTTCAAGATTCTTTCAATAAGGCAAGACCTTGCGACCTGATCACCATTTTATCTAAGTATGATTTATTATACCCCAATAAGGACATAAATACTACGTACCAACAATTTACCGATAAACTCGGAACCAAACGACTAAACATTCTGTCCAAATCTTTTCCCTTGTAAATCTGTTGACTCTCTGTATGTACACAATAAGCTGCGCCTGATTTGCAAACAACGGCAAACGTTTGCACAGGAGGAAAGTCAAATGGTGACGCGGGCTTGAGAGTGCGTAATGAACTATGCGGAATGGTGGAAGTAGTGGAGTAGTGCCGCTATGGTGATGTTGTAGAGAACCAATAAGAAGATTTGTGTTGAGCGAGACATTGAATCGAGCTGAAAGGGTGGAAGAAACCGGTGACGAGTATCCTATAGCCATAGCTTATTAAGCAATTTTTAATATATATATATATAGGTATAATCATTTCATATTCTACTAGCTTTTGCCCGTGACTTTGTACGCGCTCATCCCGTTTTTTTCCCGTTCCCGTAGGGATTGAAACCACGTGAAATCCTCCCCTACAGGGTGTAGAGAAGCTTCATGCCAAACAGTAGTTTCAACTGTGCGTTGTCTGTTAGTTACTCAGTAACAGAAGAGTTTTATATATTAGGATTGTATATGAAAAATAATATAGAAAATAGAATCAGCGGTACCGAGAACCTGTCTAAACTCTTGTTCCATCGGAGAAAAAGAGTGTAGGCAGGTCTTGAATATTTCTATGAGAGTTCTGCAAACCACCAATCGGAAGTGGTGACATACTAATTTGCAAACAAAAGAAAGTACCAACCGACGTGGACGCATGCGCGTATAATGAATTACATGCTAAAGTAATAGCAGTCGAATGACGTCTACAGTTATTGCGTAATGCAGATAATTAAGACAAATCTGGGTTCGTAGAAAATGTTGTTAAACGCGGGTAGTTTGGTTGTGAAGTTTCAATTCTGTTGGGTCTGTCGGAACTGGCAAATAAATAATTTTGAGAAGGCTTAAGGTGGAAGCGCCAGGGTAGCCCGCGAAATTCAAATATTTTGATGTTTTCTGCAATTTGCCGGTCAGTGTGAAGCTGTATGTTAAATAAAATACGATTCGCGGCCGTAACGCATATTTATCTAAAGAATTATACCCATTTTAATTATCAATATAACCCTCTAAGTTCATACAACTCGATTGAATGACTTTTTCACGAAATTACATTCAATCGAATAATATGAACTTAGAGGGTTATATTGATGATTCAAATGGTTATAATCCTTTAGATAAATGCTTTTTACGATCGCGAATTGTTTTCTGTTTGACATACAGCTTCACATTGACCTGCAAATTGCAAAAAACATAAAAATATTTGAATTTCGCGGGCCACCCTGGAGCATCCCCCTTAATGAAAACATTGATTGAGACTGCTTTCCCTGAATATGTTGCAGGCTACATGTAGCTTACGGATTAAAACTATTTTTATTTTTTTTATTTGAGATGGGTATGCTCTTCACCCTAGTCTAGATCAGAGATGACAGAGACAAAGTCTACGATGAAGCAAGCTTACCCAGAAGCTATATTGAATTGGAAGTCAAATAAGCCAACTGCCTCATGATAAGCGGTCACCGTAGCTTATTTGCAAGATCAAGTCATGACAGATACATTGCCATCCTAAATATATTTATCTTCCACTAGCTGACCCGCGCAACTTCGTCTGCGTCACATTTTCCATTATTGCTCCGCTCCTTTTTGTCATAGCGTGATGATATATAAGCCTATAACCTTCCTCGATAAATGAGCTATCTAACACTGAAAGAATTTTTCAAATCGGTCCAGTAGTTTCGGAGCCTATTCAATTCAAACAAACAAACAAACAAACAAATCTTTCCTCTCTATAATATTAGTGTAGATCATCATTCAGACATCCTAGACACATTTGACGTCAGTCGCAATATCTCGTGACGTTTCTGATTTGCAAACAAAAGAAAATGTCGTCGCGGACTAAGCGCGTAATGAATTACTTGCTGGAGTAATAATTGAAGTCGAATGTCTAGAGTTATTACATCATTACTTACAGTAATATTGCGCAATGAAAGTGTATTAAGGAAACACGTAAATAATATTAGAAGTAGAGAAATATCTTTCTGCCGTAAATAGTATCTTCTAAACAAGATCAATGTTGCTCCATTCCTGGCCGAGCATATATCTGGGAATATCAGTAATGCAGATATGTCGACCCAAACGAATCTTTAGACAGACGGATTAGGCGACCCCGGAGCTCTTAGCCAGAAAGAGGCTTTGCCGTAGCTTCAGCTACATTCGGATATTTGCAGGGGATTTGGGCTTCAAAGCCGGCCACTTTACCGAAGTGAAGATTAAATACTGAAGTGTCTGAGGACCTTGACACAGCTACAACAAAAGTAGGCCTGAAACGCAATGCGCAAGAAATGAAATCATGTTCAGTACAAAAACATTGCCGAAACGTAATTAATTTTCCATTCCACGTCAAAGCCTTTTCCCTGTATTTCAGACCACTTCACGTTTCCAAGTAGAGCCATATCAAAATCCAATTGGCATTTGGTACGATGCCGTAATCATAAGTTGAATACCGCTTCATCCCTGCCCGCTGAACGGCGCACCGGGATGTTTCTACGATTATGGAGCCCTATATAGGATTATTGATCCTGATATTGCACTTGCGTATTTTGTGGATTATGGAGATTTATCGTTATTGTTTGTAGATTGAGATGGAATAGCATTTAGGGAAGACTTAGTACCATGTTATCAATTCCTGCCGCTTAGCAATGTTCGTGTTTGAAAGGTATGGGTGTTAGTATAGTTACAGGCACAGGCTTCGTTTCTAGGATGGCAAGGCATCTGCAAGATAAATTACAGATGCTCATAGGCTCATAAGCGGTTTCCCAAAAATAAGACAACAAAAATGAGGATGTCTGCAATGATAGGCATTTTGGGTATTGGGATCAACACTAATCAGACGCTTGTGCAATGGGAACATCCGCCTTCAAAGTGTAGTTCTCGGTTTTGTGGGCACTCGGTTCTCAAGCAACCTGTTGATAATTCGATCCCATCACGATCCTCCAATCACATTGTCATGGTTCTAGTGGAGCTAATCGCTGTTAGTTCTGGATGATGTCGCTTGGAAATCTGTTGGTCAATTAACGGAAATATTTTCATTGTGCAAGTTGGTGTCTTATTTATATATTGTGTGTTTTAAGTAAAGGCCGTAACTTGCATGCCATAATCATAACTTGTTATTGTACACTGCCTTTAAAGTTATAAAATGAGAATCAGTAGAGGACTCAACTTTTAGTAAGGAATCATGGACGTTTTATAACTAAATCGTGTACAGAGTAAAATACTCAATCTTGTAACTCTTGACCTGTACGCTCACGCTTTGATAGACAAAAATACCTGTGAATCGTGAAGTTCTATTTGTATTTTCCCTCAAATAAAGAACTGTGTGGAGTTTTGTTTAGCGAACCTATTCTAGTAATTAGCGAGCCGTGAGTGAGCCAGATGAGAGAAACTTCAACAGAGATAGTAGTAGCTACTAAAATATTTAATGATCCTCTGACTAAACTTTTCATGCTTTTAAAACGTTTTGGTATTAAAAAGTTTTTATAGTTAGGTGCGACTGTGCAAATGAATATAGGGCACAGGGTTTTGATACAGTTTGTAGGATCACCATCTACGAAATCTAACTGGTTGCACGCAGTTACAGCATCCTCATGAGGTAGTCTTGACCGTTTTCCTAATAGAACTGATTTCTCTTATTATAAGCGACATTCTTTGAGGTTTTTTTTTTTAAACGTTGCGTCACACTAGGAATTTCCCTGTATCGTGGGTTATTGTACAAACATACAAAGTCACACATTATACTGTTTTGGGCCTAGTAGGCGGCCACGGTTGATGCATCGATATTTCAATTAAACCATTTACAGGCACTTTTGAATTGTCAAGGTCGGTCAGTCCAAAAAGAGGAAGCTATTTGCACGTTCCAAAGCGTAGATCTCTATGGAGAAGAACGGGGAAGAAACCCCACGGACACTTAAAAATAATAAATTGTTACAATGCTTTTTACATCGGATTCAAATTAAACATACATGCGAGAACGATCTAAAAGACGAGCAGAATAAAAACATCCAGATTAAAAAAAGGAACAATTCCAAGAAATAATTTAAATCAACCATGGCAGCTCAAAAATGACCAGTCCCAACTGACGGCGCCCATTCACGAACATGACGCATGCGCCAGCACCGTTCGGCTCAACCATTTTGAAGGGAGCCAAATGATCCAACGCATATGCCATGGCCCATCAGCTAGACTTTTGAGTGAGCATGACACTCCCAACCGCCAGGGTGGGTACATTCAAGTCAAAAACAAACCTAAAAAAAGCCTGTTTAAGTCATCTAGGCTGAAAGTGTATGAACAAAAAATAAATAAATAAATAAATAAATAAAATAAATAACATTTGGGGCATTCCAGCAAATTGGACATAGCCTGAACTGCTCCGCACTCGCACACGATTTTTAGGCTAGATTTCTTCAGAATAAATGAAATCACGTAACGGTCGATAGTGCAAGCAAATTATATTATGATCGTGAGAAGATACGCATGGCTGGACAATGGTCACAGCCTCAGCAGCACTCTGTTGACATTATTGTGAATGCATGATGTAATGGTTGGATATCCGTTTTAGAAAATATCGTTAACCACATAATTATGAATGAGTGTAGAAACGCTGGCTTTGTTTGTTTATGCTGATCTTTCCTTGTGTGCTAAGGTCATTACTGAGTCTAATTTCACACCTAGACTATGTCTGATCTTTGTTTAAATTCATATACCTATTACGTGTAGGTGTAATGACTGCGACTTGTAGAACATTAACCAACTCGATCGTTTGTTCTTCAGCTTTTAGCTTTAACTAGCATTATTTTGTTACTAGCTTCGTTCGCGTGAAACGTATATAAACTACTAGCTGACCCACGCAACTTCGTCTGCGTCACATTTTCCATTAATGCTCGGCTCCTTTTAGTCTTAGCGTGATGATATGTAAATGCCTATAGCCTTCCTCGATAAGTGGGCTATGTAATACTGAAAGAATTTTTCAAATCGGAGAGAGATTCCTGAGATTACCCCCTACATATAAACTTACAAATTACAAACAAATGTTACCTCTTTATAATATTAGATAAGATATAGATTAGAATTGAAATATGGATTCAACGTTGTTACGCAATTTCAAAGTGTAGGAACATTTTCACGAATTGTCATTTTAGTTTCGCCTATGTTTTCTACTCGTTATCTTGTTACTAACTTCTTTTAATTCTGTATGGGCTAGATACTGCTACCTTTTATGTCTTGTACCAAATTCCTAGCTGCGCCCATGTCGCAGAGAACTAATCAGGGCGCGACTGCTTCTTTCATAGCCACTGGCGTCCTAGACTGGCCGTGTCCGTACTTTGATATGTAAGGGCAGCCGATTCTGTACGCAGTACCACATTTGTTGAGAAAATCAATTTTTCTAAAGAGTTGATGATAGAGCTCTAAGAAGATGATACCACGATCTCGTCCATCAAATACAGTTCAGAAATCAAGTTTTCTAAAAATACCGGTAGTACTTTTGTCCATACCATCGTAAAAATTACATTCATATCGTTATTAAAAAATAAATTGCCCTGCTGTTCCGAAAATATTTAGCGCGAGCTCTAAAAACCAAATAAGAATCTAGCTTTTGGACCGCAGCCCACATTTTATGCACAGCTGCAATTTTATAACGCCGTAGAATGTGGGAAATCTTATAAGCCGCTATTACTATTAAATTCCGAAATTATTGCGCATCCAATGAAATATAGTAAGTAAGGAACGATTATGGGTACTAATGAATCACCTCAAAGACCTTGCATAAATGGACGGATCCGGTCTCAGGTGTCTGTAGGTCCAGATAAGTTAATAAATTAAAATCTGTATGTACTATCACAGTTTTGCAAACTTCCATCATATCAGTTTCCTTATGGTTTAACAAGAACTATGTATGGTTCTTGAAATATGTATAGTTCATGAGATTCGGCCGCGGCTTTCCCCGCGTTAAAATCTGAAATCTCATGTTTTTATCCAGGACAATACAACATTTTTATCCAAAATATCATCCAAAACGTTTAGCTGTAAACTGAAAAGGAAACAAACAGGGATACTGTCAGCTATATAATAGGCTACATTCCATCATCCACAAATTGCAAAACTATTTAGTCCGTCCTCCCGCTCTGGGTGGAGCGGGAGGGAGTGTCAGACTTCTACTGACTAAAACCCATCCATGTTCCTTCATTGCCCTTTGTGTTCCGGAGCCACGGTATCTCTTTCGAATAGTCCCGCGCCTCCGGAGTCCCGCGACTCCGGACCTACCTACCACCTAAGCTCACATTGTGGAATGCAATAAATTTAATATACCTATTGAGTATTGAAGTACCTTTTTATCTACAAATGACAGCCGGGATAAACGGCTTAACGTGCTTTCCGAGCCACGGAGGAAACACGATATGTTAAGATGGTCACCCATCGACAGACCAACCTTGGCAAGCGTTGCTTAACCTTGAAGATCGACCCGTGCGGCTGTTGTTATTTAGCTACGAGCTCCAATGTGGCTTACGTGTTTTGTAAAAGAATTTTCAAAATGGGTTCAGTACATCGGGAGAAAACGCAAATCGTCGATGTGGCTCAAAAGCCTGCCTAACTTAAATGGGACTAGGCAGGACATGTATGCCGCATGCCGGACAAACTGTGGGCCCGTAAAATACTGGATTGGAACCCTGAAACAGCGAAACGAGGTCGCGGCAGACCGCAAAAGAGATGGCGGGACGACCTGGATGTCTTCCTTACGAATTGGAAGGAAGAGGCACAACACCGACAGAATTAGAAGGAATGGAGGGAGGCCTTTGCCCAGCTGTGGGACAGTACGGGCTAGTAGTAATAGTATTAATAGATCGAGAGCCTCACAAACTCACCAAGTTTACCTCTTTATTATTCATCACAGAAAATAAATAAATTGTACTAGTTTAGGACTTAATATCCCAAGCGAAGCCAGGGTGAATACTGTTAAGCTTGTTCTCGCTAAATCCGAGCCGCTCAAACCTTGCACCATTCGCGTCTAGCAGATAATCAGTGCGCAACGGGCGTTCCCTTTCATACAAACGTTCACTCGGATATTGTTACGCGTTTCAGTCCTCACAGCAACGCCGTGTTGTGTTAGGTAATGGTAGAACTCAACTGCGGTAGCTACGTTAGCAATCTAATTAATTAGTTCAGCTTTGCCATTTTCATCAAGGAAACGTGTATTTGCCAATTTCATGATTGCTTCAAAGATTTTGGGTGGTTTCTATTGCTGCGTTTGAACGTTTTCGAGTGTTTTACGTTTAAGAGCTGGTGCTTTTGCAAGAAACCGTTCCTTCCTTATGTTGACGCAAGCCTCATAGTGCCTTCAAACTCTCATCATCAATATAATAATCCCATCTCAGTTGTTTAATTGATTCATTTACAACTACAATATTTAGGATCCGACCGAAATCTAGTCCAACCATAAAATGTCTCGGTTCAACGGTTTTATCGAAAGCCAAACAATGACCGCTGCGGCCTTTATTTCTTTACCGTTTAGAGATAAATTGATGAAGAGTTTGACTTGCATTTTTCATTGTGGTTTAACGTTGTTTTAGAAAAAAAAAAAACCTGCTTCATGCTCTCTGGCATTGAATGGACGTGTCATTTTAATTGCAGTCTTTGTATCATATAGACAATGCTTTGGATTACAGCAGACTTTGTTTACATAAAACAATAATTAACATTTTTCTTCAATTTAAGTAAGCAAAGCCTTAAGCTGCCCAAAGATGTCAAGAACAAAGTTATTAAACATTTCATAAATCCCGAAAAGAAAATCCACCCTATATTGTATTCCTTGAAAGCGATTCTTGTCCGTGTAAATAATTGATGTCCTGTATATAGGGTAATGCACCTCTGTAGAACACCATTAAATATGAATTAGATCTGACCCATTACAAAATCAATGTTTCGGGTGCCTTGTGAATACGAAATACAAAATTGTCGATCGCGTCAGTTTCTATTTCAGGACTAATCTTGGATATTACGGGCTGGATTTTGGTACGTTTAACGTTCAAATTGGCTTTACGCATAAGAATGTGTGATTCGCGAAGGCTGCTGAAATAAATACAGAAACTTGTCTTCGCATATAAATCTGTGCTACTTGATTTTCTAAAAAAGTTATCCAAGTATATTTTGCTTAGCCGCTCCGGATTTTGTTTTCTTGCTACATTTTTACGAAATCTGCGTTCCTTGCTTCTTACATCTTTATGAATTCTCGTTCTAATAAATACTTTAAGTTTAGCTAGAAGCTACGCAATTCAGAAACTCGGTAACAGTTGGCAAAGAAATAGATACCTACGATAAATTTTCCAAATAAGACTATTTGAAAATTTATTGCTTTCCGAGCTTTACCTTAATTTACCGATACGACAGACTCTGGAATTGAGCCCCAATCTATTTGGAGACTAATTGCTCGATATGAATATCTTCCTTCTTACGTTCATAACCAATACTTACTTATTTACTGTTACAATGTAATCGCGGGCTCAATATACCCTTTATAATGCCATAAAATATATTTTATTGTTTGATTTTAATACGTAACAACATCAAATATCGATTATCGCTCCTTCAATGCAATAAGGCAAGGTCGTTAGGGTAATCAAAAATCTTGGAACCACTTCAATTGCAATTTATACTGTAGGGCTTTAAGAAAAGAATTAGATTTCTTTGGCAGTGTCTTGTTCATTTTCAACATGCCGTAATGGTTCTGATGATGAATGGGGTATACGAATCTTGTTCTTTGGAATGTCGACGGTCGATGAACCCGTCTCTTTCTCTGACGAATCTACTTTTGTTGATTAGGTTTTTAATCTTGAAGATGTTCCTCGTTAACTTTGTCCTGGTTACAGAGATGTGGTTTGTGATGTTTTAATTAGGATGTTATTTTCCTCATTTTCTTTGCCATTTCTTTTCCCAATATGTTTGTGGTAGTAGAATGAGTTTGATAAACCTTTGTATTTCCCGAGCTTTTGGCAGATTGTTACAATTATTGGTACAAATTGCGGCAGTCCATATTGCTTAGTTCTTATAAATCTCTATCCGAAGGTTGATTATTGAAGATTTTTATCAGAAAAAAAAACTTTCTAAAAACAGCTCACAAAAAAAAACTTTCTACGTGTGTTAAAGCAACTTCGCAAGTTATTCCCGATTTTGTGTCCACAAAAATTAACGAACCATCGGCAATATCACAGACTCCACCGCCTCTCTCCCGGGAGGACATGTATTGATTATGTAACTGATTATCCGGCCATGTGTACCATAAGTAATGACACACGACACTGAAGGGAATTGCTGCCCCAACAATATACCAACTGTATCTGCCTCCATGTTGTCATGAGCTATTTACTCTCTGATATTTGCACGTGTATGGAAACCAGAAAAAGTTTTGCGCAGTGAAAAGTTGGCTGTCTATTAAGTTGGTTATCTTAATCTGACGATAGTGTCGGGGCTAATTATAAAGTTACAACTAAGGTCTCCTAGTTATTTATATTTAATGTGGCAATTTGTACTGGTAGTAGCTATTCCAGTAACCTGTTGTTTCATCAAAGCCATCATTCCCGTGCCTACGTCTGTTTAACTCCCACATCTTATAACTAAATCAAATTCAGTCTTATCAACAAGATAATATTCCTCGTAATTTTTATTTTATAGATTCCATAAATTAGCACACGTAATTGGAAAACCCACCTTATGTTTACTATGGGCTCGTCTATTTATTTATCTTGAGATCGTTTTCAGTAATTTTGAAATGTTTTTCTATGTACACAAAACGTATTTTACCGCCCGCATCGATTTTATAAACAATATTCTAATTTGTTTCAAAGAATTTCTTCACAATTTCCAGTATTAAGACGCCTTCGCCAAAAGTATTTTAGTTCATTAGCAAGAATATTTACCAAAACTATTCCATCAAGGACGAATTTTATTCATTGCGAGGGAAATCGAGCTCAATTTACAATTTTGGCGCCCAACTGGGACCATTTTCAAATAATTATTTTGTAATGATAGCTGACAACTAACTGGAAATAAATACGTAAGACGTCTACAGTTTGAAGGCAAAAAGTAATATTACTTGTATAACAAGAAAAAGATTACTAAAGTAAGATAAATTTTATTTTCGCCCTCGGAGTTTGGAAGAGCAAAGGTCATCTGTTGCCATGATGGTAATAGAGCTACGTCGAGTTGCTAAGTTAAACGCTTTGTTATTTCAAGTACTAAATAACATCAATTACAACACAATTGGTTTCTTCTTTGCCCAATTAAAATACTACTTTCATTCTACTTGAAGCAATTGAAAATTGAATCCGATACTCAAGAATAAGTTCACCAAATGGCAAACAAAAAGGCTGGCGGTAGAGATACTCTTTTTCAGATTAAATCTGCTCCGAGCAATATGTTGCCCAGTAATTATAGCTAATTAGAACATGAAAAGTGGAAAAATTATGTTTTTTAAAACATTAAAAAGAAGGCTCTTGCCATTAATGATTAAAACCTCCTTTTTCATTATTCGGCAAATGAGAGTAGGTATGTCTATCTTGCGGGGTTTGATTTGTGCAGTTAGTCCTTATGTCGGACTATTGTGCGAGTTGTGCGTGCAACATATACGAGTTACATATCAAATATTGTTTGATTACGAAAAACATTGATTGGTGATTACATTTTATGTTTTTTTAAAGTTAAATGCACCTATTTAACTTTAATACAACATAAAATGTAATCACCTCACTATCATGTTGTTCAGCAAAAATCGATAATATGCAAGATTGTATTCCTTTGAAACTGTGAAGCGATTTAATTTAATTTCTCGAGGCAACGCTCTGGCGTGGCACCACCTACTCCTTATTGAAGCCGTAAGTGAATCAAATTCTGCAGTGTTCGGAAATATTTTTGCCAGGGTTTGGGCGTCGCGTCGCGTCGGTAATAATATTAACTCGTAAATACTGCAATGGCTAGAAAGGAGGTTACTTTTGAGATGAGTTTTGACGTACAAATCTTTGTTTACCTTAAGCTTTTCCAAGCGTCTTTCATAATGCGCACAGCAAAGGAGTGGAACTCTCTGCCTGCGTCTGTATTTCCGAACGCTTACAACTCTAATCTTTTCAAAGTTGGAGTGAACAGGCTACTTCTGGGTAAGCTCGCTGCATCACAGAGTCTCTGTCATCTCTGACCTGCTAGTCTATTCTGTAAATAACCATTTCGATATCGACTTCACCTGAGTGACTAAGCTAACAAAGTGAACTTTATTTCACACATCATAAGGTCTTATATTTATACGAATTTGAAACTCACCTCGGATTCCGCTGTCGAGACACGAAAATGTTGTTACAGAATAGCACTGCTGGAATGGAGCCTGGAGCAAACCCATTCCAAATAAAAAATATCGGCCGGACAACACTTCGCAGAAAACCAGGATCTCGTGCAAGTCAAATGATACGATTTGCTGTTGAAAATTGTATTCAACCAATTGTCAAACGCGTTTTATGTAAAAGCGCGTTTGACAATTTGTAACAAAAATCGTGTAATCCTTTTCGTTTGAGAATATGCGCCGTAGATATGAGAAATGTAACAAAACATCACGCCTATATGCCCCAAAGGATTAGGCACAGTTGTTGGATATGTAGGTACTGTAGAGTACCTACATTCCACCAGTTAAATCCCACGTTATATTCGGCGAGCCTGCTGCCATCAGACAGACATAAATCCGGCCTCCGCTCACCTCAGAAATAAATGCCTTGACTTGAAAATACTTTCAGACAAGCTCCTCTTAAAGAAAAAGGCTAAAAGCTATAAATAAAACAAATACAGCATTCCTTTCGGTACAATATGGGCATGGTCACGTTTTAGGGCGGTATTTGCATATTATATTAAAACAGTATTGAAGATTAAACTTATTGGTGTGGTGGGAGGATGTGGGCTAACTGGGCATTTTTGCTGTTCGTAAATGTTTAGTTATTGACAATTTTGTAATGGTATTTTAAGTGGAATTTCATCATCTGCCTATCTAAGGAACTATGTACTTGTATTGCGGTCTGGCGTCCAGGAAAATCTAATAAATATTTACCAGTATTTTACGTGCAGCGATTGATTATCGGACCTCTACAATCCAGAAACTGGTTAACACCGTACTTCTCGGCAAGTCTGGAGTCAGATTTTGTGGCTTGACCATCCGTAATGTCTGCCAAAGGTCTTAAATGTTTTCAGAAACAGATATTTTTGTAAATTCATATACGTAGCAAACTAAGTTTGTTTGCCCAATTAGAGTGCAAAAGTCGGTTTTTCAGGTTTGAACTCAGTCTGTAAAATAGATAGTTTATACCTATCTAGTTTACAGACAGAGCTCGTCACTCGGGTGGTTACCATGCCAACAGCTACAATAATGATCGCAACTTCACAGGTGAAAGCTTCATTTCTATTCAAATCAGCTATAACTATTCACAAACATAAACACCAATTTTCCATGACTAATTAGATACACGTACTGAACCCTAAGCCGTATTCACGGTGATTGTAATTGATAGAGGGTCCCGTGGCTTCATCAATCAAACGTTTTATAGAACGTCCCGCCGTAATTAGGGGCTTTCTCCAGATTCCTCAAGTTTTTGTTACAAGCTCAATATGAAAAATCGACTTGAGATTTTATGGGGTCTCGAGTACCTAATATTTTTGGGTGTTCTTGGGCGGTTTAGCTCATAAGAAGCAAGCAAGTAATTATAAGAATTTGAGTTATTCATTTGACAGGAGCTCGTGGCTAAATCACAACCGCACGGGTCGATCTTCAAGGTTAAGCAACGCTTGCCAAGGTTAGTCTGTCGATGGGTGAACATCTTAACATATCGAGTTCCCTCCATGCTTCGGAAAGCACGTTAAGCCGTTGATCCCGGCTGTCATTTGTAGATCTTTAGCAGCCGTTACGGATTGTCAGAAGCCATTAAATCTGACTCCAGTCTTGCCAAGATGTTACCCAGTTAATGGGTTATGGAGGTCTGGTAGGCAGCCGATCCACGTAAAATACTGGTATTCAGCTGAATCCGGTTTGAATGGAAGCCGACCAATGTTGTTGGGAAAAAGCTAGACAGATGATTTGAGTTATTTATTTAGACTTTGTGCACATAGGTACAGAGGAGATTTATATGTGCTTGGCGTTCTCTACCAGTCAACCGAGGTTGCTGGTGGTGGCAACAAACCCACGTGATTTAACTGGTTTGTATTCCACATACTTAGTATTTGATAAATATTGATAAACGATATCAAAATACACTCCACCTTGGATATAAAATAATTATTTCTTGGAGGGTGTAGGTACCTACAAGTATTTTGACAAGTTGTATGCCCGCCACTGGGCTCAGCTTAACGTAAATGTTAAGGACGTCCTTAGCGACCTTTGACTTGACGTTTACTTTGTACATTGTTAACCCGTAGCAACTGATCTACACAAAATAAAGCCCACTAGAAATCCGTGTTAATAACAGGGATCCATTCGTAACCCCTCAGCACGTAGCGATAATGATTAGATAAAACGAGCACGCCATTGATTGCGAATCAATACAGTTACTTATCACCTTCAAATTTTCGTGAATTTATTTAACAAAAAATCATAAAAGTCCCTATTAATTGTGGCGCCCTTAAAATTTTATTATCTCAACCCAACAACGTCTTAATGTCGAAAAAACAAAGCAAAATACGTTTTATTACAGCAAAACGGTTGTATTTCTGTTTTGTTGTATAATAAAATTGAAGGCTTCAAGTTATGAGCGCTTCAAAACGTTTTGTAATAGAGTAACAAGAATTGTTAATTTATCTGGGAAACGTTCTTTTCAACAGAAACAGCAATTAATTATTTACAACAACGACAATGAGAGGCCAGTACCCGGTACTCTGCCCGGGCAGAGGCAGTGTTTTTCAAGTTATATGGTGGGCGCGTTATTCAGAATTGAAATTTCTCGGGAATCGTATAATAGGCCTCATTTCCTTTACTACCTCTCATCTACAAATTTTCCTTGAAAATTGAAACTAGCATCATCTTCCTGCCCTTATCCCATGTTACTTGGGGTCGGCGCAACACGTTTTTTTCTTCCACTCTATTCTCCGTCAAACTATCATTAACTCCCATTTCTTTCATGTCGCTCCTCACACAATCCATCCACCTTTTCTTTGGGCTTCCTCTCCCTCTTCATCCATCCACATTTATGGATGAACATTGAAACTCTAGCGAAAACCTATAATCACAAGAAAGTCGGGTTTTGGGGGCCGAGTCACCCGCGTCCGTAGGAGAATACCCATCAACGAATCCCTACACGTGGTCCCCGGGTGGTGCTAAACAGGTGACACTAACCGCCTCCGTGGTCTAGTGGTTAAACCACCTAATTCAGACCCAGAGATCCCGGGTTCGATTCCCAGCGGGGGCAAATTTTTTTGCTCGGTTTGGTTGGTGGTAGGACTTGTTCTAAGTCCGCCTGGCAAGCTACCACCATCATGTCTAAGTCTGTCACCATAACAACAATGTTAACAGCATTGTTGTGTTCCGGCAGGTATATATAGAGGTATGATAGCCAGTTCTTCTGTGTAAGAGGATTCCGGGTGAAACTCGCTTCCATCTTCGGCCTAATCATCACTTTCATCAGGTGAGATTTGGGCCAAGAGTTTCCCCGTTTTGCATAAGAAAGTCGTGTTCCTGAAACAGTTCATTTATTACGCAAGTTTCTTTTCGTAAAACAAATCGTTCATCGTTCACACCGTTTCGCTTACCTTTCATAAAAAAAATCTCTCTAATCATTTTATACGTCAATTTACAAAATTTTCTGAATACCCAGCAAGGAGGCTTGCCCTAAATTCGGAGGTCCCAGAGCTCGTTTAGGTCAGAGGGCAGTTTTCACAGACCCTCTGGCCGTTTAATATTTAAAGGAAACACTCAGCACGGCCTCCCCGAAGTATTTACCAGCTGTTTTTGTTTAGATTTATTCATGTTTATCGTGTGCCGTGAGTTTACGGCGTTGTGCTGTCAATTTTGCTAATTATGAAGTGTCGGGCTAGATATTGAGCGGATGAGCAGGAAATTATGTTGGTAGCTGAGCTAATAGACGATTACTGTTGCAGTTTTCTGTGACGCATGATTGAGTAATATGACTTTTTGGCGCGTGTATTGCTCGTTACCCTCCTCAAAAAGAGTCCTATAGGCAAAATTCTTAGCTATAAACCTTAAAGTTTTCTTCTGACTCCTGAAACATTCGTACATCTTGAAAACTTGACCGTATTTTCGATCTTATCGTCCTCGCACTTGACCTAATTTTCAACCATTCGTCATTTATTTCTCCTTTACATTTCCCGATAACTCCGCATTCGATTCACTGATCTAAACATCTAACAAAACCAATCCCAATTGTATGTAGGTTATCAGATAATGCAGGTCGGAAAATATCGCGATGCACTTTTGATAGTGAATTCAAAGGCTAGATAAATGTTGTGTGTGTAAGATAGGACTGATTACGGCATGTCTGGATAGAGATATACTATCAGAATGAGATAAAGTGCAGTAAAGTCAATACCCTGGCCGATAAACAAACAGTACGGGGAAGTAATAATAAACGAGGATTGCATTTACTTTGTCTAGTCTGCGTAGAGACGTAGACGACGTGCTGTGAACTGTATGGACTTGCTAACGTTTTTTATTGAATTCCTGAAACATTTGCTCAAAATTTTGCTATTCCACGAATTCGCACTAAGCGTGTCCAAACGTCTTTTATAATGCGCACAGCAAAGGAGTGGAACTCTCTGCCTGCGTCTGTGTTTCCGAACACTTCCTACCCTAATCACACTTTTGGCACGTAATACAGTTTTACCAACTCCACGCATACTGTTCCGTGTACAAACCGGCCTGCACAGGCAAAACTGTGGTGAAGCTTGTGCGTGTAGTAGGCCCATTACATACCAATTCTGAATTAATTTATACCAACTTTAAAGACCAGTCTTCAAGCCCTATCCTTTTCTAGACTAAGCTTACTATATTTGTATTAAAAAAAAAAAATATCAATGCTGCCAGTTATAATCGTGTGGGGCGCTACGTAGGGCCGCCGCTGATATAAATAGCCTGGTCGATACTCGCTCCAGACTCGATGCTCGAATCAGACCTAATGCGTGGCACATCAGCCGGCTTACTTTGGAGACTAATAAATACTTTGTTGAGCCACAGGATAAAATAAAACAGTAGGTCGATGTATCCGAGGTTTAATTGACTTATTGATTTACTTGGAAAATTGACTGTTTAGCATGTAGTAGAGGATAGCAATGTGCTTCTTGGATTTATCTTCCCTGTGTTTTTTTTTTTGTCTCTATGTCTGTTTGTTCCGGCTTACCTTCGAAAC
Source organism: Ceramica pisi (assembly GCA_963859965.1). Taxonomy (NCBI): domain Eukaryota; kingdom Metazoa; phylum Arthropoda; class Insecta; order Lepidoptera; family Noctuidae; genus Ceramica; species Ceramica pisi. The sequence continues at coordinate 22,644,275 of OY982542.1, forward strand.
GGTTAGACCTATTCTGATGGTACTTTCTCTTGTAAATAGTCAGTGTTATAAGGAGTAACGTATGCTACTTTTAAGGTTCCGAACCAAAAACGGAAACCTTATAGGATCACTCGGGTGTCTGTCTGTCTGTTTGTCCGTCTGTCACAGCCAGTTTTCTCCGGATCTACTGGACCGATTCTGTTGAAATACACATATTGACTTCTGTGCCGCACACACGGACACGTTACGTAAATAAATTAATTTTGAGGTCCCTTCACTGTTAGGGGTTAAAGTAGAAAATTATATGTATTTTTTTTTAAACTGCGACATATCGTGCGACGTATCAAATGAAAGGGCTTAAGTGATACTTTTTTCATAAAACTTTAAATACAAAGTTCTGAAGTTATTCAAGACATTAGACCAATTTAATGACCCCCTTATCTTCTAAACTACGGACCACATAATTAAAAAAAAAATGCATAGAATTGTTCTTTACCTACCTACAGATTACAGAAAAACCCATGGAATTCTATAGTGTTAAAATAGCATATTACAAAAATCCAATTGGTTCGGAACCCTTTGTACGCGAGTCCGACTCGTACTTGGCCAGTTTTTTTTTATTCATAAGGTTTTGTATTAGGGTTCCGTGCAAGAAACCCATGAAAACGCCTTACTCGCGGGCAAAGCCACGGGCAAATTTTAGTCCTAAATAAAAATCAACTTCACATCGCACATGTACCTCACACTGGAAGTAATTATTAAACTCTATTTAACGTATAGCAATAGGGGCAGATAATGACTTGTTAACTGTTACTAATTGACGGGTAGTTTTACGTTAATTCTTTACTTCATTAGGAATTACTTGTAGCTTCGGTTCCGTTCCGCTACCATTGTCTTTAAATCTCTTCATTTTACTTGACCAAGTGGGTCGTTGTATAAATGTTAACTATGCTTACTAACTCAACAACTTCAATATTTAGCCGTTCTTAGGCTAGGCGCGCACTGGTGAATTTTTGTCACCGTGACAATATCTCTCCGTTGCACTTCTCAAATTGCGAAAGAGAGAAATGTACTGTCATGGTGACAAAAGTCACCTGTGCGCGCCTAGACTTAAAGTTGTTTATGATCATATTTATTTTCACTAAAAGGTTGTTAGTGTTTTACAAAGAACCCTGCGTAACTATTGCGTAGATGACAGTGACATGTACACTGTAAATTATGTAGTTACGTGTCGTCATCTTTTTTCAAAACAGTTCGTCTTTCAAGGGTCTCACGAATGATTGCAATGCAAGTGTATGCATATTAGAATTATAATCCTTTTCCCGTATAACCAGTACAACATAACACTCATAATAATAATTGTTCGACACGATTGTGTACACAGTTATCAACAAAGTGTGATTTAATTACTTCAATTAATCATGTCGAGCTTTGAACGGTACTAGCAACCAACACATACAATTAAAATAGTAGAAGGACCACAAAAAAAAATCTTATGACTTACCACTACTGTTAGCGCCGGGCAAGGAACTTTTGCTTTGTAGCCAGGGTAATCAGTATCTATTTAGGAACTATCAATTCTATCAAATTACTGACGCTTGGGAAATTACGAGTGTTGAACGTACGACACCAAGAGAGTGGTGGTACATCACGTCAAGCACGTGTCAAAGACGCTGTGACTCATTCGAATAAATTACTGGACCCTGGCAGTCACTAGCCCTAGCGGTCCCCGTCTACTAGGCTGATATCTCTTTGATGGTGCTTGGAACGCAACGCGCCGTTAATCCAGGCCTGGTTCTGATCGGACGGGGAGCCACTCAACGCTCGCCGTCCGCAAACCCGCGTCTACAGTGGCCGGGAATCGCCCTGCGACTCCCAACGCCCGGGAAGTCTCTTCTGGTCAACCATCTACCATTACGATATTATAACATGATGTTTTATACTCTCTATTAGCTTCGGCCAGCGAAAATTATCCCAAGGGATCACAGGCTAGGGGGGGTTAAGCACATTAAACCTACGCACATACATACGCATAATGGTTTAAAATTGTTTGTTTGGAATAGGTCTACTGTATTCATCCATTCTGTGGCTAACGTTGATGTGAGTTCACCATTATCTGCAACATCAGCGTGAAATATTGGGAGGAAGTTTTGTTTTGGCGTGTTTTAAGTGCGGAGTACTTAAGGTGCTTTGTTGTAGATATTACGTAATATGTTACAACGAGGGTTTTGCTCTTGAAACGTTTGAAGGACAAGGAGTAAAACATTGTCGGAATTACAAACATGAATTTTGGAAAACCCGTAGAGCTGTGTGGCTCCTGGCAGTAATTTGTAGATCTTTGGCCGTCGTTACGGATAGTCAGTGGGCAGACGATCTGACACCTGACTCGCTAAGGGGAACCGTATTTCACAAGTGGATTGTGGAGTTCAGAGAGGCTGTCGCTCCCTCGCTCAGTCACAAACGGATGTCGCATGCCGGATGGTCAGACTGGAAGCTGACCCATAGTTGTAGATGTGGGAAAATCTGGTAGCTGATGGTCTGAGTCACGAAATGATTATGTTCTTAAACGAGGTCATTTGCGAAAAACTCGTTTAATTTAACCACAAAATACAACCCCAACATTGGAAAACCCCCTTTTTATTGGAAAACATTGGAAATCATCCAATGACTTCTCTGGGCGGAGCGAGAGGGAGTGTCAGACTTCTACTGACTAAAACCCATCCATGTTGCTTCATTGCCCTTTGTGTTCCGGAGCCACGGTATCTCTTTCGAATAATCCCGCGCCTCCGGCATTGGAAAACCCCTTACTAACAACAATCCAAACCCCTATTCTCAAAAACAGTAGTCACCTAAAAACCCGAGGCGGTAACGTAAAAAAGCGCCACAATAGTATGAATGAGTCGGTCCCACGGTGTCGCGTTGGACCGGTCGCGGTGACCTTGTCAAGGCGAGCCGGTTACGTATCGCACCTTGCCGAGGAATGTTAATAGCTATCTCTATTTGGTGCCTGCGTTAGAGCAGTCAAGGGACTTATCGAGCAGATGTGTTGTCTCATCTGTAAAGTGGTTGCGATTGGCTAATGGGATTTGGAATTGAGAATTTGTTGGGAAATACGAAGGAAGATTTTCCATTTCCAGAGGGCTTTGATAAAGTGAAACGGTTGTAAATTGTCCCAAATGTTTGGGATTGACTACGTGGCATTGCGTAAGCGCATACCAAATCCTTAACATTATCAAACTGTATCGCTGATGGAACTTGATTTTATTTAGAGGTTTGTCTCATTCTTCGTATCATCTAGATATTAGACCTCATCGTCATTTGTATTGCCTAAAGCCTAAATAATATATCTTCCGTCCATTACACCAACTGACCACAGCTATAGTCTACTAATCTCTTAGTAGGCTTTCATTTGGGAATTATATCTTTCTTCATCTCACAAAACAAGTATTTGAAATCTGTAAGTTAAAGCATACATACTTTTTGGCCTAGATCTGTTCTCTCTTATGAAATTCTTACATCAAGTAACTATTCAAACAATTTCGTTCTTAATTAACGAGCACAAGCGCTGGGAATTGCACGCACACACAATTTTGCAAACATAATCAAGATCACGGTTTGCAAGCAAACAAAAAACATTAATATTCATTACTTTAAAGGTGTTCGTTTCAATTATGTAAACTTTAATGGAACGAGGTCTCTGATCATGCCACAATCTTCTAGAATCCAAGGTAAATAAGGAATTCTGTCAGCCTGATAAAGAGAGAATTCCCCTACCTCTATATAAAAAGATAGCACTGTCTTCAATCTTCAGTTCTTTGAGTTCTTACCAATACAAAGAAGAGGAATCAAGTCAATCAATCCTCATAAATTTAAATTTTATGACATGAAAAAAGGAGATCGTAAAAACGTAACATGGCAGGTGGACTGTAAGATGTGTTGACCATTATGATCTATCTAATGGTCAAATCTCTGTGAGATCAAAGACGCATATCTCAGCATAGAAACTCAAACCTAGGATGGAGACAAACAAAACAGGTAGTCGAAGAACCAGTACAGATACATAAATCTTATTCAATGAAACTCGATTTATTTGTACAAGCACACCGCGAAATACGCTTACCTTCATTGCGTCTGCCGATATACTGATTGAATCATCGAGAACTCAATTTTGGAAGTACCTACACATGTTCTTATGGCGTCATTCAAGCCCATGTAGCCTAAATTATCTCACTTGAATGGTCAAAGCTTTCAGGTTGTAAACAAGTAATGTCTCAAGCAAGGTGTCATTTCCTTAAAGCAAATACTTCTCGAGATGAAGGACAAGTTGCTTTTGACTATTGGTATAGCCGTCGACATTGCTAGCATCGTTTTATTATGTCTAGAACACTGATCATAAAAATATCAAGATTACCAAAGACAAGAAACGGTACGTGTATGGGTGACAAACTTTACCATAGAGATTCCTCCGTACCTCGGAATGGACGTTAAGCTGTTGGTTACGGCTGTCATTTGTAAATCTCTGACAGTGGTTGCGGGCTAGTCAGATGCCATAAAGTATGAGACGTTTTTTTTCTTATTTTGCCAGATAACCGGTCGCTCCTTGTAAAGGACTAGAACTTAGCTGCATCCGATTAGATTCGAAGCTGATCCCAACATGTTGGGAAAAGGCTAGGCAGATTGATTGACCCCGGACAAGAAAAAGGGTAAAATACCAAACCAATTTGTTAACCGCACAGTCTTACGTTCCTTTACAAGAAAACGCAAATCTTTATCAATATTTGGAATATCATCACTAACCATTCATACTTTAAATATATCTCGTGGGTTACCCTAATTCTCTTCACCTTGAACAGCTTATACGGGTATTAGCTAGCCATGTAGAAGATAGTACAAAAGGACCAACCTTAAGAACTGTGCAGTCCAATCTAGCTCACATGCTCGAAGCTTAGCGAAACGTAAAAGCCAATGAAGGGAAGCCCATCGAGGTTTTTCATTTTTCCATTGTTTGTGCTTTGTTTTACTTCACTGACATCTATGTTGTGAAGTAATTCAAAAGTATTTATAATGTGTTGTGTTAACTTATTTCTAGTGTGTCTTGTTACTGTCCTCTAAATCGCGCCACGTTGTTAGATGTATCATCTTCAAAACCCTTTGATGTTAGAGACTCAGATGTTTATCATCATCATATTAAAGAAGCGTTAGTCTCCCTTCTTACAAAGGATTTATTTGACTTAGCTTTAGCTGACATGCAGTTCAGTCCAAGTTACTTGACAGTTCCATTCGTTTTGTCCTCTATACAGGCCTTCTATACCTCATACAGTGATTGTACTCGGTCCATTAGCCAGCATACGGGCACTCAACGAAAATTTAAACGCATTTGCCAGTTGGCTGTGCGGTTATATCTAGTGACCGAAACGTTGTAAATAACTAATGTGTTCTGAAGGATGGCGGCGCGAGAGGCGCAGAGAGGCCCGAAATTGTACTGGAAGTGGTGGTTGAAAGTTTTTATGCTTATTGAGCAGTGGCCAACATTTTCGCTGCAACGTTTTCTGAAAAAAAAAAACTGCATCATCTGCCTAGCCTTTTCCCAACTATATTGGGTTCGGCTTCCAGTGAAACCGGATTTAGCTGAGTACCAGTATTTTACGCGGAGCGGCTGCCTACCAGACCTCCACAACCCATTAACTGGGTAACACGGTCCTTCGTGGCAAGACTGGTGTCAGATTAACTGGTTTCTGTCTATCCGTAACGACTGCCAAAGATGTATATATGACAGCCGGGACCAACGGCTTAACGTGCTTTCCAAGGCACGGAGGAAACTCGGTATGTTAAGATGGTCACCCATCCACAGACCAACCTTGGCAAGCGTTGCTTAACCTTGAAGTTCGACCCGTGCGGCTGCAAAATACAACTGCAAACGTGATAAATGTTTCGATGCGTGTCTACGTGTATTTCGAGTGAAGACCGCGTAAACGTAAGGGGGAGACGTCCTCATCGATCTTCCCAGGGTGGCTGGTAGTTGGATGAGTGTCACTGTAAATCAAGATAAATAGTATGAGCTGGATAGGCCTTTGTCCAGCAGTGGACTGGTGTGGGCAGATAATGATGCTTTGAAAAGAGACAAGCTAAATCAACAGATTAAAACAACGAACAAAGACATAATTATTCTCATATTACTGAAGGATGCTCATTGCTCATAAAATATTAATGCTTTCCAAAACACGCGCTTAATCGACAAAATCTGGCTTTACCTTTTACCTAAATAATCAACAATGAATTATTTACCTCCACTTAATAAAAGTTAGCAGTCAAGCATTGAAATTAAAACTTTTATCTACTATAAACCATCCACACGGTTAAATGATAGCTCATTGAAGTGAATAGCTCTAACTACCCTAGTTTTAACTTCATGTGGCACAGTTAGCAGATTACTCGGGACTTAGCTGCGTTTAGACGGCTAATCTATACTATATTAATATTATAAAGCAGAAGAGTTTGTTTGGTTGAACGCGCTAATCTCAGGAACTACCGGCTCGAATTGAAAAATTGGATAGTCCATTTATCGAGGAAGGCTATAGGCTATATAACATCACGCTATGACCAATAGGAGCGGAGCAGCAATAAGAAATTTTGCAAGCGGGAAAATAGCTTCCGTTGCGTGCGCTGCGTAAACGGTTTAAGTTACGCAAAAATCAAGTATTACGAAATTATTCCTCTTTAAAACTTCTAAAAAAAAGTTCTGCACTATCCCTTTAGGTTAACTCACTATGACCCATTTTATGGAAATCAAATTTGTTATAAATTAATGCATTGAAGAGTTTATTTGTTTGAACGCGCTAATCTCAGGTGAGATAGCGGTCAAACGTACGCCTATCAATATTGTTACACGCCAGAATCAATGCCGGGTACACAACGTACTACTAACGTCATCTAGTATCGAGTAGTGGAACTAATTGGGGTCACGATCTTTCTAGACTTTTCGATGCTAGAACATTCTCGATGTTTCGACACCTAGTCAGTCGGGACCGGTATGTTCCCGAACTTTCTAGATATTTCCATTCTCGAAGGTTCTGGAAATTACTGTGGGACTATATAAGGTGCGTATCGCTCGCGACTGAGTCAGTATTGAATTGGCGATACAAGCAATACATCGGAAGCGATCTTCAACTGCGAGTTAAGTAAAGTGAAGTGTTTAATAGTGCGACTGTGTGTTGTAATTAGTGTGTTTAAAGTGTTAATTAGTGTTGATAATTAAAGTGTCATTTATTTTGGTTAAATAATCGGCTGTTTTTATTGTCACGAACCCCAAGCTCGTAACAATATTTTAAAAAAAAAATCTCGAACTACACTGATCTGACTAGAAAAAATATTTCAGTGTTAGATAGCCTATTTATTAAGGAAGGTTATAAATTATATATCATCACGCTAAGACAAATAGAAGCGGAGCATCAATGGTAAATGTGACGCAGACGACGTTGCACGGGTCAGCTAGTTACTTATAACTTTACTAGCTGACCCGCGCAACTTCGTCTATCGTCATAACCTTTAACCTTCCTCGATAAATGGGCTATCTAAAACTGAAAGAATTTTTCAAATCGGACCAGTAGTTCCTGAGATTATCGCGTTCAACCAAACAAACAAACAAACAAACTCTTCTGCTTTATAATATTAGTACCTATAGATAATTGCAAGTTGATAGCTCGCTACACAATTTGTGAGAAAAAGTCTCTCATGTATATATATATATATCCGATATTCAGTACCTAAGCTATGATATGGGTGGTTAGGTTATATCGAGTTCTATGAAGACATGGTCGATGTTGTAAGTTTTTGGCCCACTGACAAAAGTATTGCTTGCATGGCAGACTTTGTCTGGCTAGTTTTCAGATAAGCCTTCGTTTCTTGTAATTCTTCTGGCTTCTTTATTCTTAGCAGATTTTTAAATCCCTTATTCGAATGAATCGTGAAATTTGGTCTGTAAGGCGATTATCACACGGCGCGGATTTCGTAGCGGTGCCCCGCGCGGTAAGGCGGTTTACGTGTGTTTAGCATCAACGGATTTATTAGAGTCCAATGCGACATAAGATCCGCTTCACCGCCTACCGCAGCGGTTCGCGGTGCCGTGTGTTAATGGCCTAATAGATTGTATTTAGTTCTTGAAATATAATTCGTAGATTCTTCTGTGACTATGAAATAGTTGTCTATCTGGTAATGCAAAACCCGGTGAGTAGGCCACGTGCAAAATTTATATACTTAAGTTGCTCTAACATATATTGTCTTCAACGCTTTTTTCCGAACGCTTACAACTCTAATCTCTTCAAAGTTAAATTAAACAGGCACCTCCTGGGTAAGCTCGCTCCATCTTAGTCTTTTTCTCTTTCATCTCTGACCAAGACTAGAGTCAAGAGCGAACCCATCTCAAACGCCTACACGAGCTTATATTGAAGAGCAATTTTGAGTTCTCAGCCAACTTTTTAGTACTTACAAAGTCTTCACTTTTTTGCTTTGTATTTCTATTTTTAGGCCAATTTTTCGGTCAAGACAGGCTTATTTTGATGTCAGGTTTCAAACTAATCAAAATACTTGTTCTCAACAAAGAAAAAACAGAGGCTTTAGAACTTGCAAATTGTAAAAAGATGTTAAATATAACCGCGATGGGCGAACTGTGCCCAGTCGTAAGCTTCAACACAGATGTCTTCGCCCACTCCTATTTTAACTTTAATTCCCTTTAAAAGTGGGTTATTTTTGGCCAAGTTGAACACTCCTGGCGTTCTGTTTGCCAAATTATTAATTTACTAGCTGACCCGTGCCCACTTCGTTGGGCGGTAAACATTTTAACTTGTGATGAAATTATGAGTGTGGTTCGGTTAGTACTGACTGCTATGATTTATTTCCTGACGGCCAAAAGAAGGGTTTTGTTTTTATTGCATAATAATATGTATGTAGCTAGGCTAGCGAGCCGCTGCGAGCGCTCGCGTTAGCCTCCCTGTCCCTTGTTGCAGAGACATGCTGCTTTAAATCACTGAGACGCTGTGCACGTTCAGCGCTAGATTCCCGAGCACGGACCTGCGATGTTCTCCAGCTTTGGTTAGCAAGCCGCTGTGAACGCTCGGAGCTAGATTTCCCAGCGCGTGCTTGCGAAATATTTTCTCTATTCCTCGAGAGGCTCTTCCGTGCGGCGTACTCGAGCTGCTCTTGTCTCATGTCTGGGATGTTGTGATATCCTTTTAGGCATGATAAACAATCGCTGAAACTGTCCGATTTCCCAAAAACAGAAATATCACAGCTTCGAACTCGAAGAATGAGAACGAAGTAATATTGTAATTGTGTTTTGAGAAACCGAGCAACCAAAACAATTTTAAAGACCAACTACGTACAACTCACCTACCAAACGACAAAAGTTAAATAATGACTGGAGAGGGTCATTAATCCGCGGAAAATCTTAACACCACGATTCAGAAAAATGACGTAATTGCACAACGCCGTCTATGGGATGGATAAAACGTCCGTACAAAGCATGTTCTAATGCGGTTCGTGAATGGACGGCGCGGGCGGCGTTTTGCGATTTAGTAATTTTATATTATCTTCGAAACTATTCAACCAATTGACATACTGTTTTGGGCAAATCGTATCTCTATGATGTTCTTCTGATCATAATAACATTTTTTTCGATAAGGTTTAATGTTTTGTTGTTTAAAAAATCGTCCAAAGATAAGTACGTCGAAAAATACTTTTTTTAACACATAAAAGCTACTATATCTTCTAAAATATAAAAGATAGAAATATGGTGCCGCGGACTTTTTTGTAGAACTATTATAGGCAGACCAGGTTGCCATACATTGTTTTCAATTATATACAACTGTTAAGGCAGCGCACGCAAATAACTCTGTTGTAAGAGCTATTTTTTTCCGCCTGGATAGACAAAAATTGAGATAGTTCGAGTAATATGCATGATATCTTTATAATTTATAGCCTATAGCACTCACGAATAATGTAGCTTTCTATCAGTGAAACAATTTTTCAAATCGGACCAGTAGTTCCTGAGATTACCCCCTACATACAAACTTACAAACTTACAAACTTACAAACAATTTTACCTCTTTATAATATTAGTATAGATGAAACTGTAATTTATGTTCGTATTGCCAAACTGATTTATGAATGTCTCGACTCTCTGGTCTGGGAAACTGCAGTGGCTTGGTTATTGTGAATGCTCATAACTTGAGCTACTTGTCTAGTTTGACAAGTAATATTGACGTGTCCTGTATTTAAAATGACGTTTATAATAGCTGGGTTTGATGTATTGACAGGTATTGAAACTGTTTCTAACTAAAATAAAGGGTCTACTTGCTGTTGAGGTGATAAAGTAACATGATTTAGGGAAAGTTGATTGTATTACAGGTATTTGATGTATTCATTTGGGCTTTGAACTATCACGACACAAATGAGATTGGATAGCTATAACAGTAGATATAAAAGTAAAATTTGCTAGACGCTTTTATAGTATATTCTCACACTTTCAATTTTCTCGTTCATAAAGCATAGAGTTTATCGGCCACATATACTTTCGCAAACGTTGTGAAGTCAATTGAGTGGGACGAATTACTTGATCGTTACCTACCTACATGTATTGTAATTTGTAAACCATAAGCCTGCTAGGCTTGGCTATAAAAATCCAAACTGCAATATAAGACCAAACAACACCTAAAGGCAACAATGTCGAAGGGTCTTCAGTGATAATCTGAGCCTGTTCAACAACTGTGATAAATCCATACTTGATACAAGCATACTCATCCTAATTGGGGTTAACATCAAAGGCATGAAACAGTTAATTAACTGATTTTCTCTAATGACAAGATTTACCGCCCGAAAAAACTCTTTGGCTTTACTAGACGAGTAACATTATCCCATTCATAATAAAAAAAATATATTGTTTCTCATAAAATGGTTCTACAGCACAAAATTGAGGCAGCCCCGATAAGTTATAAGGACTCTTGATATGAGGTTACCTCGACATAATTAAAAAGGAAAAGAAAAAAAATATATGTTCTAGATTTATGTAGAATAAATGCGTTTCTTAATATTGGATGGGTTCACGTTATTCCAGTTATATCTCACTCGATAAGTGATGATGCTGTCTTTTTCAATGGTGATTCTTAAGCAGTTTGGCCCCAGTAGGTGGCCACGTTTATAGCAGCATCAGTGGCATTAATAAGGTTGTCAACGGTCCAGGTGGAAGGACACTTGGGCGTTCCTGCAAGTGGGTCATGTTTTAGCCATAATGATGGTCTAATTTATTTAAATTACAGGCTTACAAAAGCTCATCATCGGGCCATAAAACGTAAGGATGACGACGATAATATTCGGTTCATGAAGACTGTTCTACAATATTCACTCTACTTATGGAGCTCAAACTTTCCCCCATACAATCCCCTGCGACCTACTGATCAGCTAATTTGTATACGCAGTTAAGCCTGTTATGCTGTTTGTTTGTTTCAACCATGTTATACTTTTTATGCACAAACTTGGGCGTTTTGTAAATGTTTGTGTTTTGATCGTGTTTTCACGGTTAACGAGAGTTTGTTGTATTTCGGTCGTTTGAGGATATTGCTGTTATAAAATGCAATACAAATTATGTGAGAATAATTATGACAGGTTTCGGAAATGTTGGGTGAAAAGTATCTAATCTTTGCATTGTTATCCTAGGAATGGTTGATATTTTAACTTAAGTAACTACTAACTAGGTAAGCAAGCAACCGGCCAAAACCACTCAAGTGAAAAGCGGAATCGTTAAAGAAAGGCCTTTAAAGCCTTCAGGACAATGTCTAGTACTCATTCATTCGTATCTTGATGATTACCTAGTTGGCGATATTTAGCATTGTCGTATTCCCGACTCAATTACCTAAAACCATTCTCTCTTCAATACTCGTAATCACCAAACTCATCTTATTCAAACGAACGTCTTCACAATTCCGCGACTCCGTTGTTCTAACTCGGAACTGGTTTCATCCGGTGCGATCCGCCGTAATCCGGTTATATCCGGCCGGCGGATATAGGACACTATGTAGAAAAGCCTAGAAGGCACAGTTTTTTTATCATATTTAATAAGGAACTTGCTGTAAAGACACTAATAACGAAACCTGCCAATTACTTACGTTTTGGTCGTATTTGGTCCTTGCCTATGTTGCTTATATCCACGAGTGATAAAGGCACTTCTGTCTGGAAAGAGCGGTTAAATTCTGTTTCTAAAAGAAATATTCGAATTTAATTTTTTTGACAAATTTTTGATATCAGAGGGCCTAGCACGAATATTTTTGACGTATAGTAACGTGACGTAAAATTTTACCATAGCTACAATACTCGTTTCGCACATACTGTTTATTTGAATTAGCAACTAAATTCATATTTTTAAATGATATAAATTGTGTATGTCCCATAAAATTAAACAAAAATACTTTTGGGTTGTAGTTATTCACATTCAAAATTCACTTACGCTAACGTAACTATACGTCAAAATATTCGTGCTAGCCCCTCTGTTGCGTCTGGGTTGTTGGTAAACAGAATACTATGCACCGATTAAGTTCTTCTACTTCATCTTCTGTTGTTTTCATAATCATCCACAGCTCGACTTCAACCACGGCTGAGAATGCGCCTATGTTTTCTTGTACCGGTTGGTCCAGTGCCAGTGCCAATTGTTTTAGTCAAAGCTTATTGCTTTGCATGAAATTGGCCTTCTCTACTTATCCACTGTATGTATTGTACGCCGGTTAAGTTAATCGTTGCCGAAGTAAATAGCTTTTAACAGTCGACGCCGAACTGTAAACAGGGATACGGTTTATTGGATAATTGACTTTATTTTTGTTCGCGCCTGTCCAATTCTGGGAAAGTGAGCAGTTTATAGTGTAATAGTGCTGGGACGTATTTTATTGTCAGTGTAACTAAGATGTATTGCCCATAGCCTGCGAGAGTAATCGTTTCAGCAGTTATAGCTTACCGAGTGTCAACTGCCACTTCTTTATTTGTGGTTACCTTCTCTGTTCTCAATTCATTCTATCATTTCTTACTGCTCAGACTACTGTACTGTCTGAGAATGAATACTTACAATTATTGTGGCTTTAACGAAACAAACAGGTTTGACTTTGAAGACGTCTTTGAAAGGATAATCTCCCTTTGTTGTTAAGGCAAGCCAGGAGCAGATCGACTAGCCCTATTTTAATTATGTTGGGCCTACTGGCTGTTTATTCTTATTTTGACTAAAACTCCTTGTATCTATGCTTAGGTATCAAATCTTTAGCCCTGAATATCAAAGTACAGCTGAAATTAAAAAAAAAAAGAGTTTTTGTTTAAAACGTGAACATCCGCTTTAATAGATAAAGGATATTGGAGGAAAGGAAGGAAGGGCACTTGTATGAAACTCTGAACTTGAACACGGGTTTCATTAATAGAAAGAGCGATAAACGAGAAAAGTTAGTGTAGATAATTTGCACCCCCGTAACAGCTGGAGTAGGTCGCTAATATTGTATACTCTTGCCTTTTCTCCGATTTTAAAGTGCTAAAAATCCCAATCACAACCTCGAATCACTTCCATCAAATCAAACACCTCGATGCTAACCGACTCCCCCGTATTGAAGTCAGTAGGTACGAAACCCGCAAGCCATTTGTCGTGATATCGCATTGTGATCACAATTGTGTCAATGAGCACCCCAATTACCCATTCCCCACAACTGGCTTATCTCGTGGGATCACAAACATCTTGAGGTGCACAAGAGATCGCTTTGTTATCGTGTTTGTGACGATGGTCCTGCAGGTTGAGCTCCATTATACAATCATGGTCCTCGTTTTAGATTCTTCCATGTTTGCTACATATTGCTTGGCAGTTGTTGTTAGTCTTTCTTCTTTTTATCAGCGTTTTTGGTTGTTCCTCTGATTTAAGTCAGGATTATTATTTTTAGTTGCTATAAGTTCATCATGTTTTCTTCTATTATTTTCTTTAACTTAGATATTGTTGCTGTTGTGTTGTGCGTCGAATGTTTTCTTATCTTTTTTTCTTAATACTTTGTATTTTTGCGTATCGGTCGGTTAGTTTACTTTGTAAGCATGAAATATATTTGACTAGCTTTTGCCCGTATTTTCCTGTTCCCGTAGAAATTTCAGGAAATCCTCTAAGTGTTCCCCACACTCCCCAAGGAAGCTAAATGCCAAATTCCAGCTTTCTACGACTCGTTTTGGCTGTGCGTTGTCTCTCAGTCACTCAAGCAGTCGTAAAGGAAGAATTTTATATATATTGATTGATGATGATTTGTCTCACAGCTCAGGAGTAAAAAATGTAAAAACTTATTAAAATACTAGCTGACCCGCGCAACTTCGTCTGCGTCACATTTTCCATTACTGCTCCGCTCCTATTTATCTTAGCGATGGTATATAGCCTATAACCTTCCTCGATAAATGGGCTATATAACACTGAAAAAATTTTTCAAATCGGACCAGTAGTTCCTGAGATTAGCGCGTTTAACCAAACAAACAAACTCTTCTGCTTTATAATATTAGTATAGATTACTTTTCTGGTGACATCACTTAAGTTTGAAGTAGGTATAAATTAACCTATTTTTATGTACATATTGTGAGCGAGCTTGCTTTCTCCACTTTGTCACATAAACCTTTATAGGTTTCAGACAAGTGTTCTATTTGTTAATGCACCTTGTAATAATGTTTTTGGAAAATAAACGAAAAAAAAAAAGGTGGCTATCCTATTTTCTCAAAGTTTATTTGCCAGTTTCCAAGAGTTTCTAAGATCAGATACATACGACAGTTATATGGGTTAGCAGTTATTCCCGTTCTTGCTTGGAAGATTTGGCTTAGAGTACCTAGTACAAGGGCCGATTCAATATATCTGAGACTGTTTTACTTTAAGAAATGTGAACATCCGTATACTTTGTTTTACCTACATGATTTCACGTTAACACGTTTCGTTTCTATATTTATGTGTGGTGTGACATTATATCCTCGGTAATAAACTAATCAACCTTTGTCTCTTCTATTACATTCCTTTACAATTTTCTACGTGACTTCGTTCACGTCCACGTGTTCTTCTCTCCACCTCTCGCCCTTAACTGTGAAAGCTACTGCCACCTAGTGGGGAACGTTGGAACTGTTTTATGAAGCAACAGGGTGTAAGTTCAGTGAGGGTTGTTTGTTTCGAGTCAGCGCTTTCGCCCTCGTTTTAGTTTCACTGCCCTCCGGTAGATGGCGTTACATGTTTGGTCATCTGTTGCAAGTACTCTTTTTGTAAGTGATTTTTTTAACATTTCTTTTGTATTCAATGGATAGGTATATTTGATTTGTGAATTAACTATCAAACGTTATAGTTTGCCAAAAACCACTATAAGTTTGCTCGTATAACACGACTATCGTCGAAGAATACTTGCAATAATTACCGTTAGATATTAATACTGCAACGATAAATCTTCCATGTTTACAATCAAGCAAAAAAGCTTCTAATCATCTCAACAGCAATCTTAACACCTCATCTTCATATGGTAAATCTTTCTTATAACTATTACATAATTTTCCATACAATAGAGATTACTTCCCAAGATAATGTTTACGTTCGTCCGTCATCGACTGCATTATAATTATGACGTCATTTGGCAGTTACGATGCTTACGAGCCGGTTATTATAAACAATGCTTGGCAGATGGTGCGTGCGGTGTGACGTCAGAGGTGTAATATTAGGTTTTAGTGGCGGTGAATGTGGTCGTCTAGACAAATAGGTGTCTCGCGCTGGTAGTTACGAGTTTTGGTACTAGATGGCGTTGGTTGTTGGATTTGTAGTTGTTAAACCTTTTCTTTGATTTTCTCGTACTTGTGTATTTTTTTGAGCTTTTATTTTTATTTTTTTTATATGGAGATCTACACCGTGTTCTGGACTATTTACATAAACTTCGACCAGGTGTTCAGAATATGGAAATAGGTAAGCATTTTCCTCTATCGACACTCATTAATCAATTCTTATTTTTTACTTGACGTAAATCACAAAGACAAATGAAATTCAAATAGCATTTGATAGATTTTTCATTTTAATTGCACTTGAACCCATTCATACTGCATAGCACAATAATTGAATGAAATTACAAAATCTTTGTTTCGCTACAAAGATGTTTGTAATAGGGAATATGAATGCGATTTTTTTATTTGCAAAATAAAATACTTATTAGCCCTAGTAAACAATCATGAAATTTGATTTGTTAAAGTTATTTGTACTGCGTTTGCTGAAGTTTGTGGATAACGTGAAGAACACGGTGTATACTCGATAATAGAGTTCAGATAACTAATCTTCAGTCGTAAACATTAATCTGAACTCTTGACCATCTGTAAGGCAGATTCTGTCTTGATTTTCTCCTAATTAGTTGGCAACGAACGGGTGGTGAACTGCGGTTTATTTTTAACTTCTCCATAAAGAGTGACGATCTGCTGCAACGTTGAAATGTATCATGAGCTTTTATTTACACCGGCACTATTAACCAAAACATAGCATTGCCACTTGGTAACAAGAACAGGAGTCATAACAAATTATTCAAATGAAATCACATATTTGAATCTAGAAATCAACACCAATGAATCGATTACTCAGAAGTCAGAAGATGATGTTGACATGTCATATTATTATTTGTCAATGTTTCCGAGGAAATGCAGAGAATATAGAGGGGAAGAGGGGGGACGTTTATTGGGTGTTAAGTGTGGACACGTGGTGATACAAGTATTACATTGAGCTGTTCTTAATATACGATGGGTGGTATGAGTTTTTAGACATAAACACAATGTAAACATGTCTGAACTTTTATGACGACTAGTAGAAGCTAGATATATAACCATTTCTTTTTGTTTTTCCAGGTACGTTCCTTTCACATGTTCGACGTTTGAACGTACTACAATCGAGATCTATCAACGAAGATCAAAGTAAGTATTCCCATTAATCATTAAACACTTAAACGTTTACTAAAATAAACAACAGAACAAAAAATCAAAGAATTCAAGTCTAACACACGTAACATCTACGTGACAAAGGTAAACACAATTTAAAATATTTAAAAAATCAATAACATTAGTTTGGCACACCGCCTGAGGGTCACGGCACTATTTTTGTATGCGCGCACGCATTTAGAGTTCATTCATTCACCATTTAAATTTAGAACGTGACGTTCCCCGTTGTACTCGGTCAGTTCGTTCGCAGCTGTAGGCGTGTGCGGTTGTCATCCCAACTAATTAGATAGGCGATATAATTCAATAAATACGGTTTCCTTCCGTTTAATGTTGACTTTATACTATTTTAAGATTCTGTTGGTAATTGGGCGTGAGTTTAAACTAGATGATGATGGAATTATAGCACCTATGTTACCGTAACTGGTAAATATCCTGTCTTACCGAGCTATTTGTAGTTCAATTGGGAATAAAACGATTGTATCAGCTGTTGAACATCCCACACACGGAGGGTCAATTGATGGGTCAACAATCTAATATGTTACTGTTAGATGTGACTTGAGCTGAGCTGATACAATTAGGTATGGCAAAATTGAGATTTATATTTATCTTGACAATACGTTGATGGTGTAATACTGTGATGCAGCCTTTGTAAATGTTGGCAGGAAACGATTCTATCTTCGGTCGTGCAAATAAAAAGAAAATTATTAGCTTAGGAGTGGAATTCCCTGCCTGAGTCTGTGTTTCCTGATAGCTACAAACTTCTTTAAGAATACAATAGAATTGAATAGGTTACTTCTAGTCAAGCGTGCTGCTTCTTAGACCGCATAATCGCTTAACATCAGGTGAGATAGTGTACAAACGTATGCCTATCAAAAGTAATAGAAAAAAAAAGTTTTAGGACGAGATTTCTAGTAGCTTGCAAAGGAATCGTTTAGTATTATTTATTGATTTATACGTTCATCTAGTTTTACTATAAACTAGCTGACTCGCGCAACTTCGTCTGCGTCACATTTTCCATTACTGCTCCGCTCCTATTTGTTTTAGCGTGATGATATATAGCCTATAACCTTCCTCGATAAATGGGCTATCTAACATTGAAAGAATTTTTCAAATCGGACTGGTAGTTCCTGAGATTACCCCCTACATACAAACTTACAAACATACAAACTTACAAACATACAAACTTACAATCAATTTTTACCTCTTTATAATATTAGTATAGATAAATATAAACGTCACACACCACCCCTATTTGACAGTCTTAGCGATGACAAGGCTCATTTATGAATCGCGATTAAAATCTATGTAATTGATTACTCAAAATGAAGTAGGTACCCATGCTTGTGCAATGTCTTGTCTCCATGTTTTGTTGGTTCACTGAATAGTCAAACGCGAATCAGTATTAACATCCTCAAGATCAGAATCCAATTAACGTGTCATTGAATTACAGATGAACTGTTCGTCACTTACAACGATAGGTATATGTTACCCGTCAGGTCTCGGAGCCCTTACCCGTAGATTGATTGCTCTGTCACTAGTACCAAACGCTGTTTGCAAACATGAAATATATTTGCACAGAGATATAATTAATGTCGCTGTGATGTCTAACTAAATAATTTTCCATTTATGCTGGTTTTGTATTCCATAAGCATTTCGTATTCAGCTACTGACAATATTTATAAGTCGATTGCTGTCGCTCAGTTGAAACACCTGTGTTTTTTTTGGATTAAGGAATAAGTATAGAACCCATCACTGGCGAAGGCCGCAAGGATGCGAGAGGCACAGAACCGAAGTGGCGAGTCATAATGTCTAACATTGTACATCTTTAGGTGGAAATTATTATGATGATGAGAATCCTACATTTGACAGTAATTTTTTACTGTATTTTGGGCCCGTATTGTTACGCCAACCTTTAGTCAATAATCATTCTCTCCATGGAGAGGCCTCTCCCAAATTGCGCCACTACGCCGCCAGCACACTTCCAAAACGGCCAGCAAATTTCTATGCTCCACAATAAATTTCATCTAACAAACAAGCTGAACATACTACAGCGACACAAATACTGTCTGACAATAGGATCGCTTGTACAAACACCAGTTATTATGTGGGTTAGTGCGTGCCCCACCCACTACTTGGACAAATGTTGCCATATGTGCCAGATGGACTGTGTCTATTGTCATTGTACGATCAGCACAGAATTGATCGGATATCTGTCTAATTGAGGCCGCGGTTCATGATGCTGGCAAGTCGACAAAATTATTGTGGACGTTGATTTGGAATTTAAATATGCTGCCGTCATGATTAGGCTTATAAATACGGTTCGCTTTGAAGTATTGATAGATATTATGTAATATAATAACCGTCTCATGCTTAAATTAACCGCTCGGCTAAATCGATCGGCTGATACAAATAACGACGACTACCGAAAAAGTGGAACGGAACCATACTACGGCATGATAGATATTTAATTCCAACCCAACGAAAGTATCTCCCTAAGCTTGAGTGACAAGGTTGTCATTCCAAAGAGTCCCTTAAATATGTCAGGCGTGTTTAAGAGGCTTTTTCGGGACTTGAATTTATTTTCTCCACTTGTACTTCTTAACATGTCGATGTGTTCCGCGCCTACGCGTTTCCTACTTGAACGGTACTTCGTAACTGCTTCCTGATCTTGACTGACACACTCCGTTGGTTTTCGGTCAAGGTCGCGGTTTTAAAGTACTTGGATGATCGAGACAGTGAACTTGGACAAACGACTTACGACTTGGTTTCAGGCAGATAAGACACGAGTATAAAATATGGGAGCGGAGTTTGGTGTCATAGAAATTTAGGAAGTAATTTCCATAAATTATTTCCTATACTATACTATATCTCTTCGTTTCATTTGAACACCCATGTGTTCCAATGAAAAACTGAAGAGATACAGGTATGCAGTCTAAGCGAATAGGTAGGTAAACTAGTAGTCAAAGCGCTTGGCAACGTCTAATCGGCGTGGCGTTTAGACTGGTACTAGCGATAGAGATATTGGATGTCGACATTGTTAACAATGTTTCCACAAGAATAGAAATCAATCTGCCTAATCTTTTCCAAATTGTATTGGGGCCGACTTCTAGTCGAATCGGCTGCAGCTACGGCAAGACTGGTTTCTCTCATGGTTTTTCTTACATATGACTATCCGTAACAAATGTCAAAGATCATCAAATAACAGCCGGGACCAACGATTTAAATGGTTTTCCGATCCTCGGTGTGTACTGCCTATGGCAAGACTGGTGTATCTAATGTTTATCTTTCGTCTGACTATCCGTAACAAATGTCAAAGGTCTTCAAATAACAGCCGGGACCAACGGCTTAAATGGTTTTCCGATCTTCGGTGTGTACTGCCTATGGCAAGACTGGTGTATCTTATGTTTATCTTTCGTCTGACTCTCCATAACAAATGTCAAAGGTCTTCAAATAACAGCCGGGACCAACGGCTTAAATTGTTTTCTGATCTTCGGTGTGTACTGCCGATGGCAAGACTGGTGTATCTTATGTTTATCTTTCGTCTGACTCTCCATAATAAATGTCAAAAATCGTCAAATAACAGCGACGGCTTAAATTGTTTTCCGATCCTCGGTGTGTAATGATGTTACCCTTTAGTTATGCCTTGGCTTCTCAAATCAATACTGAACTAAATTAAATTAAATAAATCCCCAACCCTATCGCCTGATCACCGCTAACTGTAACCAGCGACAAGTTCAATACACCTGCTAGTACATGCGATAGCCTGCATTGCGATAAATCTGTCCCCGTTCACAATATGACACAGCCTGCGCTGCCCGACCAATTGCAGCGCATAAATCAATGTGCTACCACCAATGTTTTGCTTTTCGCTGAATATCTTATTAGGGTGTGGTGCGTTTATTTCAAAGGTAAAATAAAATCAAAAGTATCCTAACTTCATTCTAATGTAGTTGAAATTCTGATAGACAAAAAACTGCTTCGGCTCTCATTAACCACAATATCCCCAATATTTGTTTGTCAGCCAGAACTCCTGGCCAAAGGCCTAAGAAGCCAACCAACGCATATCTCAGTGTTAATGTAGATTCTAATATTTAACATGTCCAGCTCACTCGTGTCGTAATAAATGGATTTTGAAACTAGGCTGCGGTTCAATATCACCACTGCTCTCAAAATGGTGAACAAAAAACATGGTAAGGAAACGAACACGTCCTTTTTTAGGGATGGGAAATCATCAAATGACTTCTCCCGCTTAGAGGGCTAATTCACGTAATGTTATGACGCACCGATTAAGTTTTAGTGCAGTTGCAATCAAGTTTAAGTTCGAGTGATAAACGGTATTCTTGTAATCTTTGAACTGCGCGTATACTGCGCGTGAACTGCACGTCAATAATAATTGCACGACAACCAAACTACCAAACTTACTGACGGTGGAGAGAAAAATATTATTCATGAAATAATCGTTTAGAAACGAATAAATTTCAATGAATATAGACGTTATTATAATATTAAAAATTAAACTTAAGCTTATAAGCTGGCATTTTGGGACGTCAAACAAATAGTAGAATACCGATCATGTTGCGTTCCGAAGCACGCACCAAAGACGCGCAACAGTAGAATGCCGTTATTGCGCTCGCGTGACGTGTGCGTGTCTGACAGCGGTAGAGAATACGAATAGCGTTGTTTTGATCGAAACTTAACTTCTACTGCACTTGAACAGCACTTATTTAGTTACGTGAATTAGCCTACTGGGCTTAGCGGGTGGGAGTGTCAGACTTTTACTGACTAAAACCCATCCATGTTCCTTCGTTGCCCTTTGCGTTCCGGAGCTGCGGTATCTTTTTCGAATAGTCCCGCAACTCCCGCAACTCCGGCAGAAACGAACACGTCCTAGAACCGAAAATTCAGATTGTTCACGGCCTCAAATCTCTTTCTATGCACGCGTGGCAGCGTATGGCTCATTATTCTTTAGAGGGATGCGGTACAGAGAGTAAAGTCCCGCAAACCTCCATTGAAAAGGGAGGATCCTCCGACCAGGCGGTTGTTGTGCCTGGTGGGCTACTGCCCGATAGTTCATATTCGGGCGGATGTATATGTTCAAATCGCATTGCTATGCGATTTGAACATATACTCTGCTTGCGCGATGTAGGATTTTAATTCGCCGCCAGTTGGATAGATGGCGTCGCGGTTCTTTTTGTCGCGATGTTGATTTGTTTCGTTGGTTTTTCTTGTGGCGGTATCGACAATTCTCACGGGAAGGGGAACCATCCTTGGGTCACGTTTAGTTGGTTGGGAATGGATAGACAATGGCGCTAGTAGTAAAAATGATTCATTAGCCAATACTACTGTTCACTATGATAGCGTATCGTTTGTCATTGTGACTCGCTACAATAACAATTATTCACTACTGCAGTCGTCATTATAAGCATGCATTTATTGCTTTTGTTCTTAGCTAGTATAGTACACATAATTGCTTTTAAAGACGCCTGCGGCTACGATCCCGTGACTTGAACACAAAAATGTGCTGTGTCTATGATAAAGAGCGGCTTGTGACAATCAAAGATAGTGTTCTTCTTCATTTCGAGTCGATGGTTATCTCCTTAGAATTATTGGGCTCGGTAGGTAGCTAAGTTAATGGGCTTGTGTCCTGAAAAAATCGAATTAGTCCGTCAGTTAGATTATCAAAAATATTTGACCCGTGTTTTTTCTTTTGTTACGGGAACCAAAATTGACGAAGTTACGACACTTTTAAAATTCTCAATACTTCACACCTTTGCATAATTTTTAGTGAGTCGTGACGTCACGAGCCCCCACTCCCGAGTTTTGATGCGTTTTATCTTTGTCAATATTCATTGTTTTACAAAAACAAAAAATACTTGTCCATTATTTTTCAATACTCTAACTGACGGACTAAATAGTTTTGCAATTTGTGGATGATGGAATCTAGCCTATTGCAGCGTCATTGGTATTTATTAAATCCCCCAAAGTACAGGCGTATGGGCACTTGGGGCTCGGGCACTCCAACATGTGGCTCATGTTCTGAAGAGGAGCACCCCACTCACATTGAGTATCCTTTCAAACAAAGATTGTGTAACGTTTAGTGAATTTTCGTAGTTGATCAGTACTTTCAGAGAAAGGCTTAAATAATACCTAGCGTTTTCGCATCTATGTTGGAGTTGGCTTCCAGTCTTGCCTTCTACCCGTAACGAACAACGTCGCTCCGAAGCACGGAGAAATCTTGATTTATGTTAAAATGGTCACCAATCCAAGGACTAACCTCGGCAACCGTTGCTTAACCTTGTAAATCGACCCGTGGAGTTGCTATTATTTAGCCTTTTGCAAAATAAACAACTCTTCCTCTGTATAGATGCAGGTTCCATAGCAGGCTCGCCTTTCAATTTCACCAGATGTGGCTCAATTTGTCCCGCTTAGCCGAGCAACAAAACAAATATAATCCGATTCGAGATGTTTTTCTTATCGTGAAAGCCCTGAAACATGAGCTTCGATAATATTTTCGCTTTCGAAATAAGAAAAATGGATCTCCGCTTGTTTTATTTATTTAGTTGATTCTAGATATTTACGTAGGAATATCCGACTATGACACGGGTAGAGTTTTTGCTGTATGAAAATGTACGGAAGATAAGTTTTTTTTTACTTCACGTGTGGGCAGTAAGGTCCAACGACCCCACACAGTGTCAGAGTTTCTAAACCGCCTCAAGGGTCTCTGACATGGTTTAACGATCGCCTTTCGGCGGCCGGGACCACCGGCTTTATACGTGCCTTCCGAAGCACGGAATCATCTTTTTATGAGAAAACCAGGTGATTCAAGACTGCAATGTCCTAGCCAAACTGGAAACAACTTTACAAAGTATGCTTCCCGAGGGAATCGAACACCGGTCACAGGGCAAGCGCCTAAACCACTTGACCACGGAGGGAGTCAAGTTTTTTTTTTACTATATGTGCTAACATACAAATAAACAAACATAATCGTTACACAAGTCTTATGTGTTGTACTGTTGGTCTCCCACAGTTCTCGATGACAGGATTCAGTCCCATAGACCCATGTTAAAGGGGACCCGCCTATAGCCAGTTAACGAGCGCAATTCCTTTTGGGGGGGGGGGGGGGGGGGGGGGGTTTATATAATTGTAACACTTTTCCTAACAGAAAAACACAAGGGGAAAGTTTGTCCGAACCGCGAAATTAAGATTGTGTCATTTGGTCTCAGGACCAATATTAAACGCTACAACAGTAGCCTAGCACGTTTCTTATACATAATCGTTTATTTTCATTCGAGGGTTATATTGTTTGATTGTTTCTTTGATAAATGTCCCTTAACTGCATCCTAAGCTTCCAAATTTGCTGCCAGGGTCGCGGAATTGGTTCGAAAGTCACCGCCTCCCTGGAACGTAAAGGTTATTAGGAAGAACACGGATGGGTTTTAGTCAGTAGACTGACACTCCCTTCAGCTCCGCCCAGAGAGGAAAGAGTCATAAATTTCAGATTTCGGCATAAAATTTCTTATTTCAACCGCCGCCTCGCCCTTACGGATAGTATTTTCACGTGTTTCAATTCCTTATTCCAAGGAAACTAACGTTCTACTGCGATGAAAAGTATCCATTATCTTACGTAGTCTTGATGAACCTGTGTGCAAAATTTCGTTTCAGTCCGTTCCGACTTAGTGGCGTGATTGATAAACAGACTTTTGTTGCTAGCTTGTTGTTTTACCTGCGACTTAGAACGCAGACATATCCCATTTTTAGGGTTCCGTACCAAAATGGTAAAACGGGCCTATGACTCCGTTGTCCGTCCGTCTGACACCATGCTGTGTCTCTTGAACCGTGATAGTTAGACAGTTGAAATTTTCACAGAAGAGGGGTTTCTGTTGCCGTTATAACAACAAGTACTAAAAAAAAAAAAAAAAAAAAAAGGGGCTCCCATACAACAAACATGGTTTTTTTTGCCGTTTTTATAGACTCGCACTTGGCCGTTTTTTCCTCGTCTGCATAGGAATTTTGAGGAAATCCTTAGGGGTCCCCTCTACACTCCCCAAGAAAGCTACATGCCAAATTTCAGCTTCCTACGAACAGCAGTTTCGGCTGTGCGTTGTCTGTCTGTCTGTCACTCAATCAGTCGAGTGACCAGTTACGGAAGAATTTTATGTAAATTGATCATCATCATCATCTTCCTAGCCTTTTGGGGTCGGCTTCCAGTCAAACTGGATTCAGCTGAATGCCAGTGTTTTACGCGGAGCGGCTGCCTACCAGACCTCCACAACACACTAACTGGGTAACACGGTACAGGTTGTTTGTTTGGTTAAACGCGCTAATGTCAGGAATTACTGGTCCGATTTGATCAATTCTTTCAGTGTTAAATAGCCCATTTATCGAGGAAGGTTATAGGCTATAACATATTATCACGCTAAGACAAATAGGAGCGGAGCAAGTTGCGCGGGTCAGCTAGTAAATAAATAAATTTACTTATAAAATCATTGTAAAAAATTGGAACTTCCTCAGATTTAAACCCTGCCGTTAAGTATGCTCGTCTACCATCAAGAACCGAGACAGAAAGATCGTAAGGTCATCGTGTAGTTTCACAGTACATTTGTTTGTCCAGAGGCACTTACGCCGATTTATTGCCGCCCCGTTAGCCGCAGAAGACATGGCTGAAACTAAACATACGGAATATTAAAAGGGCTTTCTATTTCACAACAAATCTTCCAAAGGAGTGATATAATTTACTCAAACATACTAGAAACAGGTCTCACCCACAATTCTGGCTTCATTGTTATATTTCTGTAATATCTTCGCCTGGTGTTTGCCATGTCTTTGGTCAGCTCCTAAGTTATATTTACAGGCTAGTCCAGCCTGGCACATCCAGTATACTCATATCATCAATTTTCACAGTAGTCTTTCAGGACATCACAGAGTAGGAGTATAATTGATTATCTACTGCTATTCAATTACAGAACACCAACTTTTTCGCTATTGATGGGCACACGTTTGACCACTATCTCACCTGATGATAAGCGATGATGTGGGCGAAGATGGACCACGCCTTCTACGGAACTTATTAGTGTCTTTTCAGAAAATGTCAAATGGGTATCCTTAATTTTCCCACAACCCTTTAGGTTATTGTCCCGCTAAAATACCTAACATTGTTTGTAATTTTCTTATAGCAACGCGGTTCAATACCAAATTAATTTTTATTCTCACCCATTGGCGAATTGGCGTGTATACCTAATAAAAAATAACCGCCCAATACAGCCGAAACATGGATAAACCGTTTTATTGCATCCGTAATTGGGGATATAAGGCGATCGACGATTGATCCGCAATTCCGCATGCGCCTTTACCGATAAGTCAGCTAAAACTTCGCTTTGCACGTTTTATTAGTCGCTTTTAAGAAATATTTTTTAGAATTCGGAACACGTTTGACGTCTGTAAAATACGTTATAATTAAGGGGAATGCAATTCTGTGTTCCTATTTAGTTTTTAGCTGTATCAGTTTAACAAAAGCATGCCTTTAAATGATTTAAAGGCGTTTAATTTAAATCTATGAGTAGGTCATCATCTGCCTAGCCTTTTCCCAACTATATTGGGGTCGGCTTCCAGTCAAACCGGATTCAGTTAAATACTAGTATTTTACGTGGAGCGGCTGCCTACCAGACCTCCACAACCCATTAACTGGGTAACACGGTACTCCTTGGCAAGACTGGTGTCAGATTTTCTGGCTTCTGACTATCCGTAACGACTGCCAAAGATCTCCAAATGACAGCCGGCACGCAGGAAACCCGGTATGTTAAGATGGTCACCCATCCACGGACCAACCTCGGCAAGCGTTGCTTAACCTTGAAGATCGACCTGTGCGGCTGTTATTATTTAGCCACGAGCTCCTCGTAGTAGGTACCAAATAATAATAACATCTCCTTACCGTTCTTTCACACACTTCTCCGTAACTTGTCATCTCCGCAGCTCCGTAGTCAATCCCTTTCTAGACATATCATCATCACCATCACCCGAAAGACGTCCGCTGCTGGACATCGGCCTCCCCCAAGTATCGCCACAACAACCACTCCTGTGCGTGTGTGGGTCTTGAAAATATATCATCTTTCATAAAGTCCATCCATCGTGATCGACTCTTGTAACCATCACCTATAGTATAATATCACTTTATCATCTATCAAAGAGTTTTACCACCAAAAGTCGCTCCGTATGTTTCTCCACACTGATTGTCAGAACTCCACATTAGAAGGTAAACTTTCAGCCATTGTCCAGTCATCACCGGCTATAAAACATTGTTTTTAGAAACTTGAGTAATTAAAAACATGCCAGTACTTAGTTTTAAAACAAAGAGCTAGTTAATGTCCCGTTTAATGGACAAACTATTTAAAACTACCACATTTATGAGGTTTCGTTGAAGTAAGTTTTTAGTAGCTCTTGTCATGAACTCCTTTATACATTAAGGTTTTGATTCAAAATTCCAGCTATTGACTAGCCCATACATACTTCATCATCATCATGTCAGCCGGAAGACGTGCTCTGCTGGACATAGGACAGTTCTGGTGGTTGTGGCGACACTTGGGGGTAGCTTCCGGTACGCAGTCCCACTCCAAAATTTTCGGCCCTATCGACCATCTGTTCTGCGAGCAATGCGCCCTGTCCACTGCCACTGCAGTAATTCACTCCATTTACTTAATAATATTATAAATGCAAATGTTAATCTGTCGGTCTGTAACCTCATGTCTTTAGTGATGTTCTTGAATGGTTTAATATTATTTTTACGCTTGGATAACTTCGAATTTTACAGCGTACATTTAGCAAGCGTAACATCTGGTAGAACTAGTGAGATAAAAATCTAATTTAAAACCCTTGTATACCATGTTTTACGCAAATAAATATTTTATTCTATTCTATAATCCAACGTAGATTCTATTCTCCTAAAGATGTTCTATCCAATCTGTCTTCACTCTATTTCATACAGAAACAACATTCAGGGCTAGCATCTGAAATCTAATAACAAATCTTACACTTGCATTGTTTTCGAGATTAAAAAGTGTAAATAAGAAGAGTAGCGGAGTAAGACTCGTGTATCGCGGGGATAGACGCCTCCCGGCACAGAGCGCCAATCAAAGCTACTGCCTCCGGGCGGCTATTCAATTAGAAATGCCCCTCTACAGTTTTTGTGGAACAAGGTAGAGGAGTAAGCTAGATATTTTGGTGTCTCAAAGTTGAAGCGGGGTTCAAAATTAATGCTATTAGGTACGTAAATTATGTGTGTTAGCATCTCTTAAAAAATAAGCTTGAACTGCTCGATTAAGCTCTCGATTTTGCTCTGTAAACTGTAAACCGTGTAGTGTCAAAATGTGTTTACTATAGTCCCCAATAGGGTGTCTCAATTGGAGTGCAGCGTTCAATTTTGTGCCAAAATGCCTATTCAATACGTGCTAACAGTGCAAACACACACACAGCAGCAAAGGCGGATCAATCGTGTGTTTGTAAACGCACCCACAATTACAAAGGAGTAAAAACTCAAGGTCAATTCAAAGACAATTTGAAGTGCTCTATATTTTGTTTTCAGGGGAAAACCTTCAGAATTCGCCTGGACTTTATGGGAAAAGACAGTGACGGATTTATCCGTCACTAAAACTATCACGATCAGCACATAGAAAGGGCCACGTAAACTGTTAAAATACCACTCCGATACCCCCAATCTGGAATGAGAAACCGCTTTACGCTTGTATGCTGCGTCGCCCGCTTACAAAATACTCTATCAGAAGGGCGGGTGCGACGGTCGCGGTGTGTACTACGTACAGCGGTAGGTGAATCGGCTCCAACACATAATACGTCTTTTTGCAAGCCCCGCTCACATTTCCATGTCCAAATCACCCCTTTATTTTCTTTTTAGAAATTCCGTTTAATTCCGATTTCAAAGGAGGGGCAGTAGAATAGATTGTTGATGCTGGTTTCATGGTGAATTATACATTAATTAAAGGGTTTTGGGGTTTCTCTTTTACGGCGAACGGGTCCATGAAAAAAATCATTCGCTACTTTTTCAAATGCCACGTAAAAATAATAGAATTGACTTGAAAGCGGCTTGAGACAGTTGCCTCTGACGTCATGAAAAAACAATCTAGCGAGCTGACAATTACGAACGACGCACGGCTGAAACGTTTCTTGTTTTCGCGCGTCAAACGCCTGTTCAATCTTCCGTCGACTTGATAGGCAAATCTCACAGAATTCCCAAGCCTAATCAAAGAGAAGACAGTCTCCCTTCCTCGCATACTCGCAGTAAAGTAAAAAAACAAACGATTCCCAACCTTCCTACAACCGTACAAAAGTGTAGAGAACAATTTATTTTTATGTGTACACTGGTATCAATAAGGTATAACACGACAGGTTTGTTTACGAGGCTGGGCGTGCCGAATGTGTGGTGTGTTTTGGCGGTTCCGCGCCGTGTTAGTGCATGCTTACATGTCGTTGAGTTATAGTTTTACTGGGCTGTCACATGCGATAGGTAAATAGGTAGACAATGGAAGGGTGGTTTGACGATGTCAAAATAGAAAATAAAATGGCTATTTGTGACCTGGAATTATATTTAATAGTCTTCAATGGCTCGAGTTCGTGGATAAATAACAGCCGCACGGGTCGATCTTCAAGGTTAAGCAACACTTACCAAGATTGGTATGTGGATAAGTGTCTATCTTAACATATCGAGTTTCCTCCGTGCCTCGGAAAGCACGCTAAGCCGTTGGTCCCGGCTGTCATTTGTAGATCTTTGGCAGTCGTTACGGATTGCCAGAAGCCAGTAAATCTGACTCCAGTCTAGCCAAGAAATACCGTTTTACCCAGTTAATGGGTTGTGGAGGTCTGGTGTTTAGCTGAATCCAGTTTGGGATAAGGCTAGGCAGACGGTGGGTCTTCAAAGGCAAAAATATCTTCAGCTTTCTTGTCAAAATGTACGATTTTAAAAGTACACACAATGCAGTTTCTTCCGTGTTATTTCCCATGCGACTATTTGCTGTCTAATAGTATATTAGTTTTCTCATATCTATACTAATATTATAAAGCAGAAGAGTTTGTTTGTTTGTTTGTTTGGTTGAACGCGCTAATCTCAGGAACTACTGGTCCGATTTGAAAAATTCTTTCAGTGTTAGATAGCCCATATATCATCACATTCATCACGCTAAGACCAATAGGAGCGGAGCAGTAATGACAAATGTTACGCAGACGACGTTGCACGGGTCAGCTAGTCCTAGATACAGAATCTCCTAGATCTAGATTGCTATCCGGAACGGATGCTCTTATAAAAACAGACAAGAACCTCATAAAAATACAAGCCAAATGAAACATGTTCCTAATTACTTTTTCTTAGCCTCAAGGGCTAAATATTTTCACGGCTGTTGCTGCTTTTAAAGAAAGACCTTGATAATAAAATAATATAAGAAGTTTACCCGAGGTTTCTAAAGTAAAAGTTATAAGTTGATAAGCTTTGATTCTGTTCATTTTTTACGTGGCTTGCTTTTTTATAATAACAATGGAGGCTATCGAACTTTTTTCTATTAAATTACCTGTTTACAGACTATGATAAAAGGAATTATGGACTAGCAATTCGTCCAAGTGTACTTATCAGATATGATATGTGTATTTCCTTCTATCTTTCATATGGTATTTCTACCTAAGAAGCTTGTACTTCGTCTGAAAGTAGCTTTGGAAAACTGGAAGCGATTAAAAATCGAGCTGAGAATATGTGACGAACTCTGTCCAGACAAAGGACAACGTTGTTAAGAGTCCTATTACGAATCGTGAATGCTCGTTTGCAATAAACGAAGTTACGTTGGTCTGCGTTGGGAGTACATCTATAGTCCGCGAAACAATTTTGATACTTACTAGTCTGAATAAGATTATAGTTTATTTGGGCGCTCGCGCGAGACTGAGGAGCGCGCGCGCTGAATTGACGCAGAATATATAGTACTTTAATTTTATTTATTGTAATTTTGTTTAATTATATTGACAAACGAAAACTTATGAAACGTATTCATTGTAGATTGAAATTTTATATCATATTAATTATACATAATAAATTTTTTACATAATAAATTTGAAAAAAATGTTTTTATTTGGAATATAATGGACGCTGAATCAAGACATTTCTGGCTTAAATTAGGATTTCTTTACGTTTTTTTCCGTGAAAACTCAAGGAATTTAAAGAAATTCTAGAACTCCAATAAACAAGTAAAACATTCAACTTACCTTTTAGTAAATTCAGCTTTTAAAAGAATTGATTGTAACAATGTGAATTAGACCGTCAAAGTTCCATCGCCGACATTTTTTCTTGCAAACTGAGTTCGTAAAATATTTATAGTAAATTACACGAAAAGAAAAATGAAAATGTGTAACTCCAACTTAAAATAAAGAGACTGGCACTATCGTTATTCAGGATCAAATAATTAAAATATCTTACTGCTGCTGAAAACTACAGCGTCAAAAATCATGAATTTCCGTAAAAAATGTAATAGGGCTCTTAAATGCCTAATCGATATAACTGTCCAATTTTCTTGTAAATAGTCTCGTTTCGAACGGTAAATCATGTACTTTATGAGAGCCGCAAGGACTAGCCATTTATCTTGTGTCTAAGCTTCAAATATTCATCAATATATTAGAAGCTCGCTAATATCTCTGGGCCCAATACCTAAGCCTAATGTATTCCATAAGCGATCCGGCCTTTTAACTAATCTATTATAAGTAAGTTTGTAGCCTGTCAGAGTCGCTGACAGCTTCGCAGAACGTCCCCCGAATAGTAAATATTTCATACTTTTTTATTCGAAACTGGATTAAAGGATCTACGCTTGAATGGCCGGTAATGTCTTTCTTTTGTTTTCGTTTTGTCTGCTCTGATGGGTCAAATGTAGGACGGGAATCTTTTACAGAATTCTGTCATTTCGAAACTCAAAAAATAAATCAATGTTTACCTGATTGCTGTCAATTTTTAGGGTTCCGTAGCCAAATGTCAAAAACGGAACCCTTATAGATTCGTCATGTCTGTCTGTCTGTCTGTCCGTCCGTATGTCACAGCCACTTTTCTCCGAAACTATAAGAACTATGCTGTTGAAACTCCCAGTCCCCATACGTAGAACTGAAACTCAATTTTTTTTTTTCATCTAACCCATACGTGTGGGGTATCTATGGATAGGTCTTTGAAAATGATATTGTTTTTTTTTCTAAACTGAATAGTTTGCGCGAGAGACACTTCCAAAGTGGTAAAATGTGTAACCCCCCCTGTAACTTCTAAAATAAGAGAATGATAAAACTAAAAAAAATATATGATGTGTATTATGTAAACTACCAGCGAAAATTGATTTGAACAAGATCTACTTGCACTTGGCCGGTTTTTTTGTTAATGAACCGACAATCTTGGCTACAGACGTGCTTGATTAAAACTGAGCTTTAAAACATTCGCTAATAGAAATATGCAAAAATAAACATCTATTAATTTCATTAATTGATGGACATTAGCTTGGCTCTAAATTTCTAGAGAATGTCTCTACTAGTAGTATAAAAGTCTAGAATATTCTTTTCAAGAAAACATAAAATACCCCCCTTAACAAACGCACACCTTCCCTTTAAATGATAAACAGCTTATGAAGTACCCTCGTTACTTAAAGTTTCGCGATCCCGGCGCGGCCTCTTATTACATCGGGCTGTTATTACGCCCTTTTTCTCCCCTCGGACAAAGGATTACATGTTTTCTTTGTGAAATCATTTCTTAGTAAAGAAATATACGGAAGACAAAGTTATAAAAGGCGCACAGTGAAAGCTTATACTAGCTTTAACGAGAAGGCCAATTCAGTAAGCTAGAAGTCGTTTAACGCCAATTGTAGTTCTTAGAAAACGTTCCAATTCAAGTCGCAATATCAACTCAACGTCAATCAAAGTCAATAATTTGTTAAAATATTGGGAAATTAGATGTGTTTTTGACAGTTCGCAACTGCTATCCGAAGATGAACTCTATAAAAATAAAGAAAACACCTTTGGTAATTAAAGAAAAAATATCAGTTCCAACATATTGCACTAAAAACTTTTTACTGAAAAATATAACCAACTTCCAAACACTACAAAGTATAAATAACCCTAGTTTCGGAAGTCGGTGTTTAGTTCCTTCGTCTACGCAGAAATTGAAATAAGTAAGTAAAAATGCTCATAAAATAAAAACTTGTGATCCAAACTAAATTATTTTTTTACGGGACCAAATTGCAAGTATTCCGCATCGAACACAAAGAATCACACAAATTGGATCAGAAACCTCGGAGTAACAACAAAAAAAAATACCCGCTGGATTGAGAACCTCCTCCTTTTTGGAAGTCGGTTAAAATTGTTCATGCCAGTATTCCCAGACATAATTATTAGTATAGTGTCTTCACATATTGCCACTTGTGTTTATTTCCCATGTACCTAATACGCAAGCTAACCTATCCACATCTACCGAGCTCGAATCTTAACTGTGAATTTACCATTATGCTGGGTAAAAGACCAAAAAACACGTTTAATTTTGTTTATAAGTTCTGTATTAATAATTCACACAAGTGTTAATAGAAAACAACAATGTAAGATAGTCCAGAATAGCTGCTGCAAGCGTTTATGCGTGCACCTATTATAAAATGCAATCTGCAGCGCGTAATACTCGTTAAAATTCATAGTTTGAATTAGAAAACTCATTTCTGACCCTCACGTGTTTATTAAGCGCGCCGGTTCTAATTTGCGTCCAGTATGTTTTTACAACTGTATTTTGAAGCGTTTGCACAGCGCATAGAGCATTGACATAAACTTGTTATAACATTTAATCGTGTCAGTGACTGTAACCATTTATTCATAGAGGTCCTTGTAAATTCTGACTTTCGCATGATCTTACAAAAAAAAAAAATAAGTTCAGTCTCTTCAGCCTGAAAACCTATTCCCCTCTAACACTAAACCAAAAACCCGTCCTTTCTATGACAGTTTTGAAACTTGTGTGAAACAC
The DNA here is from genome assembly GCA_963859965.1 of Ceramica pisi. NCBI lineage: Eukaryota > Metazoa > Arthropoda > Insecta > Lepidoptera > Noctuidae > Ceramica > Ceramica pisi. Next base: position 22,678,245 of record OY982542.1, read on the forward strand.
GAATGTGGTGCTTGGAATGACATCTCAAGTCATGGTATTTGTAGTATCTGCCGGCACACACATTCTGTGCTCTGTTTCTGTTTCCATACAACTATTCTTACTTCTTGTGACGCGTAATGAAGCCGGTCAAAGATTTAAACAAGGCTAGTCTTAAGTTTACCCAAGACTTAATTAAGTTGTTGGTTCTCTTCCTTATTTTTGTGGAGTTAAAACATGCTGCTGACGTTTAAAAAGATATAAAACGGAGTCTCGACAAAGAAATGCCTTCACGAAGTAATAAGGAAGCCATGTTTATTCAGAAAGGTGTCTCTGAGAATACAGTACGTTGAGATTAGGCTGCTCGCACACTAGTGATAGGTTGCAACGAACTGTCATGCCATGAGGAAATATTTTTTTCGTATATGGCTATACATACCACGCTTTCATATTTCAACTCCAACAAAATGTACTCACCCCAGGACACTTTAAACGCTCGGGTTCTAAATCATGCCAGGCCCACTGATCTAAAGTCTATACTTACCCGTTCGGCCATTATCGCCTCAAAACTTCGTAATAGTTTCGAAGCCGAACGCTGCACGTAATATGTGGCCACATAAATTGCACGCTGCACATAATTCAATTCACTGAACAAAATTTTGGTCACAATTAATTTAATTTTAAGTTTTATTATTGATATCGAATTGGTTCAATTTATCAAATTGGTCATCGAGCGGAAAGCCGATACTTTTATCTCGTTCCGGATTCGGCATCCGACAAATAAGTGGGTAGATCGATTTCTTCTTGGAATCAGAAAGTACACTTAGTGTGAGGGCTTTCGTCAGTCGTCAGGGCTTGACGGGTGATTGATTGCTGCGAATGGGATCAGCAGTGGACGTGATCGACGATTCCTTGGATTCCGCACAGAGAGAAAAATTAAAATCTCGTTACAAGGCTGTCTTCAGAATTTAAAAAAAAAACCTTGATTTGCGTTTCAGTTGGTTAGGAGTGCGATTTCTTTTATTTATTCATTTATTTTATTTCAATTAATCTCTGCACTCACAGTAAAAACCAACATGTACAGATAGTCAATAAAATAATCAAAAAATAATAATAAAAAATGGTAGCAATAATCAAAACAATAAAAAAAAATCAAAAAAAAAAAAATGTCACTAAAAATCATCAAAATCATACAAAAACAAATAACCAAATCAAAAAAAAAAAAACAAAATAATAAAAAAATAATCTAAGCACTAAAACAATCATTACATATTTCCAAGAATTGACCAGAGAGTAATACCCATGTTACATTAAGTTATTTTAATATTTATCTTTTTGCTTGTAATAATCCTTTTTACACTCGTAAGTGTAACATAAAAAATATCTACAACCCACTAAGAATAATGAAAGAGAATTGTGAGGCCCAAAACGTCAGCCCCCAGGCAAAAATCCGCTATTACACCGTACGATCCCATATCAGAACTTCCCCATACAATCATGGAACTCGTGAAATACTGAGCTTGGATCTTGAAATATGAATATGACTTCATGACTTTAGTACTTTTGAGAACAGCAGTTTTCAATCCTGAAGAGTTAGCTGGTTTCTACTTTATGATAGTAGGAATTTCATTTCACTGTATCTTGTACTGCATAGGTACATATATTACTGGGATAGGTCTGGTGACTATGTCTACATAGAATATCGCTCAGTATAAAAGCTGTTGTAAGTTATAGTAGTAATATTATTTAATATCTAGAAGTTGAATTCGAAATGAAAATGAATTTTAAGATAAGATGACTCTTCTGTTTGGCAATGTGGGACCAAGGTCTTTTTCTTAGAAAACTAGTAATATATCCAGCATGTATCAATTAACAGTAATAAAGAGGTACAAAGGAAGACGTCGGAACGTTACTCATCCACTTAAGAAAATGGAGGATTCTCTGACCAGACAGGTATTGTGCCTAGTCGGAGTGTTACTTAATGTATACTAAGTTCAATGAAAATTGGCTTCCGTGCTATAACATTCCCGTGGCGTCTGCTCCAATGCGTAGTTCGTATAGATGTCGCCACAGTCACATCTAGTGTACGGGTAAAGGTACATTTAAATGATAAACTTTTTGTTAGTTAAAGTGTATTGATCTAAACACCCAAAATTAAGATAAATATATTGATAATCGACCCGCGGCGAATGAGTCGTTCACCGATGCTATGCAACTACTAAAAACGATTACTCAAATGTGTGATTTTATTCATTCGCTGCGCGTCGATTTCAGCATAAAAATGAAACGATATTGTACGGTAAACCGAAACCTATTTAAGACCAGCAACATTAAATTCGTTGTGAACTACTTAACATTAATTGACTTTGGTCCTTTGAGTCCACTCAAACCAAATGAACACTAAAATGTGTGCTAAATTTTAAGCTCTTGAAAATGATGTTTCCAATATGCTTCTAGTACCACATTCTAGCTACTACCGATACAGTAATCCCCTCCGAAGGTTGCCACTACGTAAGCTTTTAGAAGGATTTCACCGGATAAGTTTTAGTGCCAGTACTTGCCAAATCCCAGTTCATGTCATGTAGGCTACCAGGCTAGCCTATGCTTCCAGTTTTGTAACTGTCGTCATAAATGTAGGGTACTTGTAGTTGTAACGAGTGACTTTACGACCGACTTAAGTGATATTTATTGAATCCTCGTACGTCATCGAAAATATTGGGTTGGTTTTAAAATTTAGGGTAAGTTGGAGAAAAACGTACATTTGCTTTGCAGCTTTTTTAAATGAAAGTAATATTAGAGATTTTTGCTGGTAGTAGCTAGATGAGAGTTGTTAAGAATGAAGATTGCTTGAAATAGAGAATATTATGCATGCAATTTTTTTATTTGCACAATGAAATACTTATTAGCTCTAGTAAACGATCTCGAAATTATTTTTTAAATACCCGCATCAGCGATGAAATTATAAAGCTTTAAAGATTATAATTAGAAAGAGAAGTCCGAAATGAACTTATACGACAAAGTCCATGGGCACCCATCCACAGACCAACCTCGGCAGGCATTGCTTAACCTTGAAGATCGACCTGAGCGGCTGTTATTATTTAGCACGAGCTCCTCTTTAGATAGATTAGAAAAATTATATAGATTTATTAAATATTTTTTCATGCGTTTTCCCTCTATTCTATTCTATTAGGGGGTTTTGGTTTCCGCACTTAGTCCTGACGTTGGACCATTGTACGTGAGCCATGGCGGCCGTTACTGCTTTTTTGTTGCGTTTTCCCTCTTGGAGGCAGAACAGATGAATTGCGCTAAACAGCCGCCACTGTTCATCCGTCTGCTCGTCCCTGATGGACTAGTTAGAAATGATGATAGTTTGTTATAAACACCCATTTTTTTTTTTCCAAATTGATCCCATTTTATAAAGATATTTAAGCAGAAAATATTCCCATCTTTCTCTTTCTCCTGTAACGTTACAAAGTTACCATACACTAGCTTGACTAGATTGACGTAATGTAAAGTAGTTTCGCCTCTTAAGATTTATATCACAAAATATAATTCGCAGTTTATGACAAGTTATAAACATAAAATTCTGAAGAACTTATGAAAAGCTTTTAAAAATCCTTACCCACTCTGACGTACATTTTAAAAAGGAAATTCGAAGAAGTTGCAGAAAGAAACTAGCTACTAATACCTCCCTTTTCTCGGTTCCAGCCTGTTCCAAGGTTTGTGTGCCTGCAATCTTAACGGTAAATAGATAAGACAAACTAAAACGACGAAGGCAGTTGAGATAAAACCTTGGCTTAGTTCCGAACTAGCCTTGGCCAAGAATAAGAATAAAAGCCAGAACTAATATCCTACCAGCTAAAATAAAAATAAAACGTTTAAAACCAACTTTATTTAAGTAATACCCATCTCAATCCAACACCCACTCAAAAACTTTCAGCTTACCTGAAAAATATACCAAAGACGAACTCAACGAAGAGATTAACAATAAATTAATCATCCCAGCAGAAAGTTTTAATTATCAGCTCGTTAAACTAGAGGCGCTCACTGAACGAATTATTAGCTTCGTTCAGTCCCGCTCCCTCACTCATAGGCCGGCTGACAACAGAATTGGCAATTTGCGAAATAGTTGACCGTAGTTAGACAACCGTTTTAGAAGCCACAGGATTATAATGTTAACAGGATTTTAATGAAACCGAACTCACGCACAATGTCTAATTTTCATGAATGTAATGCTGATTCTATTGGGCTATGCGCGCACTGGTGACTTTGTACGCGTGACTGTACATTTCTCTCTCATTTCTCGCCATGTTATGTCCATAACATTTTTGCGAGTAAAAAAGTTCATTTCCGCGCGAATTAAGGCTGGGCGCCCAAAACATTAAATTTTTATTTTATTTATTATAGCCCACTTGCATTCACAGTATAAAACCACACAAACAAGTTCTTGGTCTGTAAACATATAAATGGATAACACCACGTGCCCCGAATACTTCATAGTTTGAAAAATCATCGCACTTATATCCTACGACTGATTCGGATTTCACATTTTCGGCCTGACATGGGAAAAATCGGCTTTCGTCCATTACGTCATATTCGGCGCGACCTTTCGCGTCGCATTGCTACGGTCGAGCTACGCGCGGCTCGTAGCGGTCGCGTAGCAGTGGCTACGGGCGCGTCAGACGCGCTGGCTGAACGCTACGAAGCGCTACGAAAGCGTAGCTGTTGAACTTGACGAAGCGTGAACTGTTAAGTTTGTGTTTGTTTATGAAGTGACGTTTATGAATAAACAAGTGCGTGAAATTGTAATTTAAATTAAATGATTATAATTAAATTATCCGCAGCTTATGCTGATAAGTAAACCTCATTTTAATTACCGATTTATTTAATTAATTTTGCGTCGGTATCTCGTATGGAAGTGTTTCAACATGTGATCGTGTGCTATGGGTGAGGGCTCATTGCCGGGGGTGTTCTTCTGCGCCGGGGAGAACGGCAACGGGTACAGGCTGTCGGTGCAGGGCATCAGGACGCTGCAGGGCTTCCTCAGGGAGCATGGCGCTGACTGCGTCAGGCAGTTTATGCAGGTACACCAGTACATCCATACCCATGGGTTAATGGAGTGGGAAACAAGTTTGGAATGGAATATGTGGGAAACCAAAGGCATTCGATGTTTTACCATCCTGGTAAAAAAGCTGAAACGTAGATGTTATGTGTCTGTCATTACATCGGCAACTATACTTCATACAATTATTTTTATGGTTGGTATACCTACCTAACTTCAACTGTTGATTCCTAAGTGCGAATCTTAGACTGGGATAAAAGAATTATTTTTTATAAATAGTATCGTTGCTGCCGAGTTGAAATTACAGACGATTCCAGTATAAAACAAAGTTTTAATTAGAACGCTGACTGTAATAACAATAACATTATTTTCTGTTTCTTCTTGCATACTAATGGTTTTTTTTTCTAAAGTCGGATACCTTTTTTCTTTTCTTTCTTATTCGTTTAGGAATCTTCAAGATGATGAAATCTATTCTGACATGATGCTCCTACGAACAAGTCCTCATGCCTCTAGCGGCCTGGCCTATTCCCAACTGTCTGTCAATGCTGCTTATCAACCAGATGCAACTGAATTTCAGTAAGTTTTATGGTGCACTTTACCTTAGGCACCATAGTTAACATTCCTTTTATTTTTACTTATTTACACTTAACGACGATGAAGTGACAAAAAAGAAAGAAAGAAAATGTTTATTCAGGACAGTGCCATGAACTCCTAACTGATATTTTGGCGATTTTAGTTTTTTTACGTAAAAAGAGTTTAAATAATCGTTTGCGTGAGCTGACAAAAACAGATAACTGTATATCTTATTGTAAAAATTAGATATACAGTTATCTGTTTTTGCCATGTCAGTTAGGAGTTCTCACTTCATCGTCGTTTATGCACAATAGTGGTATATGAGCAGACTTAATGCAAAAAGGCATTCTCTACCAGTCAACCTTTACCTTTGGGTTAAAAAGACTACACTGTAGTAGGTGTACAGTAAACGAATAATAATAAAAAAAAATTGAATCTTATCGATACAACACAATATACAAATAATAATATTTAATAAAAAAAAATACATACATATATGCTAAAATAGTATACTAGGTAATAAATATGATGTTTTATAATAATTTTCTAATTAAGAGAACTTACAATATTTTTTTGTGGTCTTGACACAGTTACGTATGGTGTGAAACTTACAACGAGGCTTGAAAAAGACATTCCTTTGACAAACCGACAGACGGCGTAGGGATCCTTAATTCTCCTTGCCACCCTTCAGGTACGGAACCCAAAAAAGCATTCATAGCGTCTTAAGTCCTTCAACTCCCGCCCTTAAATAACCGTATCTCCCTTAATGAGTCCACCGCTTTTGAAATGCAGTACTTACGGACTTCAATCTTCAGCACAGGTCCTTACATTCTTGGTACAGTCATAGTAAATATAGGTTCGTCAACTTTAGGCCTATTTTTGTTTGATGAATTAATGATAGAAGCTGCTTCACTGACTCAGTTTTGTCATTCTGGCAATGTAAAAGAGTAAGGTGACACTGTCAATTTATATAAATGAAACATAATGATTTATCTATATGTCATGAAATGACTAGTCTATTAAAAAAGTTTTTAGTTTTATGTTGACTAGACATTGGTGAAAGGTTTTTAATGGTAAAATATGGTATTCACCTGTGCTAACTAGGTAGGTGAAATACTTTACTTGCGATCTTAATTTTTTAGGTAATCACAGTAGCTTTCTGATACCGATATATCTATTAGAAAACCTTTGGACGGACTGAAATCTACCTAACATTTTAAATGTGAAAGTTTGGATGTTTGTTACTCAATCACGCCAAAACAGCTGAACGTATCTGGATGAAATTTGGAGCAGAGATAGATTATAGTCTGGAATATCACATGGGCTTTTTATCCCGGGAGTATGTTCCCTAGGGATCACGCGGGCGAAGCCGCTGGTAGAAAAGCTAGTACCTTAAAAGGAGGGCATGAATGTGAAAAATGACGAAGGAATAAACGACTATACTGTACAAACTTCTCAGTAGAGTAAGTACTCGCAAGTTAGATGTATTGTCTACACGACGGCTGCCAAGTGACGTCGTTTGTCACAAAGAGGACGCGAACTTCTACAGGATCATTGTTTTATGACAAATTGTGGAGATAGGAACTTGCTAGCTTGAGGAAATAACGCATCTTACTTAGTAATCTAAATCTACTTTAGTCATGTAAGACTGATATTTAAGTATTCGTTTCTGTATTTTAAAATTATTAGAGGATGTATAGCTTTAAGATATATGTATATCACAATTTTTCTTGAATTTTAGCGTTTTATTCGAGTTTTGATGTGTGATTTTGCTTTAGATATAGCCTTAAAAAAAACAAAGATATGCCTAAGACAGTTTGATCATTTATCTTGGGAGTGTTCTAAATAAATATTTCAATTTGTTCACGTAGGTACATCAGTAAAATCCTTGACTCCGCAAAGGATGTTTCACAAAATGTTGCTTTAGGGAATCTTTTGATGCCTTGGTACACCGAAGATATTATAATTTAATCATTTATAAAAATGTCAACGGTACAACTGTATCTTCTACTTTGGAATGTTCAAATCAATTTATTAAGATTTATACAGTAACACACCAAAAATAATTCTGTAAAACTGAGAGTTATTGACAATTTTCCGTACGAAACTGTAATTTTTATCTATGAAATTATAATCCAAATTCAAATAAAAAATATTTAATAATTAAGGTGGCGTTGCTATATTGCTTGAAAAAAAAAAATTGGTCTAATTAAAAGTAAAGTAAATATTTTTAAGTAATTGTTGTATGCAATGCAAAAATCAATATAAATCTTGTGACGCGTGGTATTCAACTTTAGTCAACCTGAGCAATTCGATTTTGTGAAAGCGCTCTTAATGCCTGGTGTCTGAGGTTTTTATCGGTCGTTTATGTGTCCTTTAACGCTATTTGTCATAACGCCATTGGTTGGTTAATGGTGGCACATAAACGACCGGTAGAGTACCTCAAAAACCGGGCATATGTTCTGTTTGTAGCTCAATAATACAATTTAAAGTAACTTTTTTGAAACTACTCAACGCGAACATCAAGTATCTTTGGGCAAGACTTTCAGTTTAACCTGATTCAACTGAATACAAGTGTTTCCCATGGCGCACCTGCCTATTGAATGCGGTTGTTAACAAACACAATATTTTGTAAATTTGTGTCTTGTTCGTATAAAAATATTTGTATTTCGAATTAACGATATAGGGCAAGACAGCTTGTCCAATACTAGAATTGGATTTTCACTAAGTAGCAATACACTGATTAAAAAAATCAATAGTTATCTATAGTAGCCGGCACAAGTCGTGAGCACAGATGAATGCAGCTGGGTGATCTCGCCAATGTACGGTGGGCAAACGAAACTTGCAAGTGCGTGATGATCAAATTTATAATACTATTGTTACAGCTCATGCTTTTATTATAATTTTTTTATAGTTATACCTATTATAATTGGTGGATTTGGTAATTGACTTGTCTATGAGCATTGACTGACTAACCAATAATGTTAAGCGTCAGAGCTGTCGTCGTCAAACCGACCAATGGAGAGTATGCTCACAACTCGTGGCAGTTATTGTACGTTGCGTAAAACTACTACTCTTTTTTTACTATTGATAGGCATACGTTTGACCGCTATCTCACCTGATGTTAAGCGATGATGCGGTCTAAGGTGGAGCACGCTTGCCCAGAAGTAACCTATCCACTCTTGACTTAAAGACTCCCAGGTTGTAGCTATCAGGAAACACAGACTCAGGCAGGGAATTCCACTCCTTAGCTGTATCTATCATTATTAAAACATACATAAATGCGAATCGATGTATGTAATTAATACTGGTAGGACACTTATATAGGCTACTTATTAAACTCTCAACAGACATCTTACTTCCCAAGTTTCCCTCTCATCACCCAACCCAAGATACCGGACACCTAGGTACGCGTCCCAGCGTCCGGTGCCGCCTCGCTACCCGCTAACACAAATCTGAGCCGTCCGGAGTCCCATTCATCTTAGCACTTGATAGCTACCGATATAATTAGTACCCCGGCTACCGTTTGATAAATTGCCGAAATATTTTCACTACTATGTATATTTGAGCTGGGATTTTCCTTTGAGGATTATTTCGTTTTAATTTTAATTTTGGGGATTAGTAATGTCATATTTCGACGTGAGTTTGGGACGGATATTTAAAACTAGCCTGTCTGAATTGACAGGTAGGATTAAGGCAAGACAGACAAGTAACATGCAAAATATGAATATTTTGCATGTTACTTGTTAAATCAAATACAAAACAATCCGTGTAGAATTGTTGTGTAGAAAGAGGTCTAATTGGGAACTGGGCTACAAATATAAATTAGCTGAAATGGTGACTGTCAGCGTAAATGATTGTTTGTATTAATGTTGCGAATGGCTATAACTTCATTAATGTTATTTTTATTTATTTACTAACTGTCCCCCGTGGCTTCGCTCCCTTCAACTTTTTTACTTTTTTCTTTCATGAGAACATTCTACTCATAATCACAAAAAGAATTAGCGAAATCGGTCCAGCCGTTCACGCGTGATGCTGAGCCCAAGGGAAATGGGGATTCATTTTTATATATAAGATGTAGATGACAGGTAACTTCACAGTTGTCTGTAGGTATGACAAAATTATGAATTCACTACATTTCACTCGGGCTTAAGTTTTATTTTGACAAAACAATTGGCCTATAACCGTCTCCATGGTCCCACCTGTGTAACAAAAAAACAACTACCTAAATTGATTCAGCCGTTTAGGCGTGAAACCGTTACAAATATAAACTCACTTTCGCATTTACAATATCAGTTATACATTACCCCAATGTCGAAGTACACCATAAATACATAATAACATTGTCAGACAGCACTATGAACCCTTATTTATAATTCCTCGACATAAACCCTAAATACTAAGATACTTACCCAACACAGCAAGTTGTGTAAGTGGCTAAACTAGTACACTATCTAAACCTAAATTACTCGGAAGCTGTGTTGATAATTAATTACCTTTCAGCGCACTACAGCCACACGACTGACGTTCTCAAATGCAGTGGCGGATCCAGGATTGCCATTTGGGGGGACTTGTCGGGAAAAGCCCATGACTGCTGAAAACCTACATTGAAGGGAGGTGTTTAGCAAGGTAGACACTAGAAAACCGGCCAAGCGCGATTCGGACTCTCATACGAAAGGTTTCGTACCGTAAACCGAAAAATACACGTTTCTTTTATATATCTTTAATTTTGAACTTTTATTATTTGTTGTTACATTGGCAATAGAAATACACATCGTGAAAACATCAACTGTTTTTCTATTACGGTTGTTGAGATACAGCCTGCTGACAGACAAACGGTCGGCGGACGGACAGTGGAGGCTCAGTAATAGGGTTCCGTTGGTTACCTTTCGTGTACGGAACCCTAAATAAGCTTAGATTAGCTTTGCGTAAATTCATAAATTTTTTCTTTAGTTTATATTCCACCAAAGATATCTCTGTGGTTTTGGGGAGGGGGAAAAGTTGGGCTTGACCCCTTAGCCCCCCTCCCCTGGATCCGCCAGTTCTCAGATGCAACTTCAGAACGGAGTTGGAGAGAGTCGAGCTACTCTTATCTGCGAACGGATTGACTTTGATCTATCGATTGCTTGTGTTTCTACCGGCGATGTGGGATCTGGATTTGGCACAAGTGGGAATAAGGGGGCTGGTTGTATGCTTAGGTTTTGTAATTCAAGTTCTTAAAACATAACAGACGGATGTGTTGCTGGGGACTTTGGCCACTTCTTCGCCACAGCTAAAACACTAGGAAGTAGTGACTGGTAGGCGTTTTGAGGGACTGTCTTTTTTTAAAACTTGACGTTAAAAAAGTGCTGGCTCTCAGCCTAATTTGAATAAATTTCATTAAGAACTCGGTTTTTCCAGCGGCTTTGCCTGCGTGAATATCGAAACCTATCCCACGGTATTTTCGACGATAAAAGAATACCCGTGTCCTGGTCTAAGAAATCCGGACAGGCTTTGAGGCGTGATTGATAAACGAACATCCAAACATACATTTGACACATTAAGAGTGTGTATTCCGTCCACTAGCGCCGCCAATCGTTTTTTATTAATTGTGTATATACATTTGTAATACATTTCTTCAGTGCACTACAGAGCGGTTTTTTATCTACGTGTCTTAAATTTACCACAAATAATAAAAAACGATTGGCGGCGCTAGTGGACGGAATACACGCTCTTAAGTAATGTCATTGAGTAGGTAAATTAAAATATTTGGGCTTATTCAGTTTTGTTAGGTTTGTTTTATGATTAGGTGTTTCTAACTGGCATTTGATTGTCCGCTCTACGCATTGTGAGTAGGTACTAAGGAAACACAGCCTCACTTGCAAACAACAGCTTTTCCAGCTTCATTTGCTTTAAAAGCTTTGCAGTCCGAGCAAGCTTTAACAGACTAACAAAACCAAAAGATTACGCAAATCTTCAGCTTCTTACAAAAATATAAGCGAATTCTGGCTGTAATAATGTATCTAAATCCTTAAACAAAACCAACTTTCGATCGCTTCCAGTTCACAAGAATTATGTAAAGTTAACCGCAAGTCTATTGTGACGATTTGACATTGATAGAACCTTTATGTCGTAGCAGTAAGGGCGGTTTTTGTGCTACTAAATTTACTATTAACGTGCAGTTTGAACACGTCTTAACAAGAGGTAGCTTTTAGTCGTTCGCACTGTGTACGCCACAGACCACGGAACGCCAGCAGCGACTAGGGAAGCAATTGAACTGAGCACAAGATTGTACTGTCATAGTCATTGTTTGAATTTTCACCCCGATTTGTGTATTGAGAAAAAGGTAATATTGGTCAAACTGGCTCTGAAAACCTATCATGCTTTCGCACTAAACTAGTGTACTGCTGTGTAACTTCGCAAAACCGGTCCTAACACTTTTTGTGTTATAGCGTCAGTTAGATTACCATAAAATATTGGACACGTATATTTTCTTTTGCCTCGTAAATAAAAAATGAAGACGAGACAGTGCGTTTAAATTCTGCGTTACGTTATGACATAGAGTGACTTAACAAGCCCCCCCAAAAACTTGACTCCTGAGCTTTGAACGTTTTATCTTTGCCTATTTTTATGGATTCGATAAAGCATAAAATCCGTATTTAATACGTTTTCATAACTTAACTGACGGATTAAATAGAATCATATTTTTTACATAGGGTATAGAAAAAGTGCCTTTTTTTTGTCATCAGCAGTGTCCGCCGATACGCCTCATAGGTCTGTGGTGTCAACCATGTACCGATGTTAGTGTGTTTGTCAAAAGACTACGTCTCATCGATTTTTGTGGCCGTATCGTGTTACGCGGGCCTGGGAAACCAATTGGGGACATCGGTTTTTATGAAGGGAAACTGTGAAAGGGATCTGTAGGAAGAAATATTATTTTGTGTCGTAGATATTGATTAGCTGCGTACAGTAAGACATTGTATACTGACTTCCTTTTTTATTTGAGATGGGTTTGCTTTTGACTCCAGTCTAGGTCGTTGAAAGAGACAAAGTCTACGATGAAGCGTGGTGTACCCATGTTCAGTGTGTCATTTCACTAAGTTTTATGAGCTTGCGTCTATTGAGGATCTCATGGCTAAAGAATAGCAGCCAAACGGAGCGATCTTCAAGGTACACGCTTGCCAAGGTTGTTCTGTAAATGGGTCGCCATCTTAATATACCGAGTTTTCTCCGTGCCTCGGAAAGCTCGGTAAGCCGTTGTTCCCGGCTGTCATTTTTAGATCTTGGATCTTTGGCAGTCGTTACGGATGGTTAGAAGCCAATAAATCTGACTTCAGTCTAGCCAAGCTTGCTTGTGGAGGTCTGGTAGATAGCCGCTCCACGTAAAATACTGGTCTTCAGCTGAATCTGGTTTGACTGGAAGCCGACCCCAATATAGTTGGGAAAAGGCTAGGCAGATCATGATAATCTATGATTTATGTAAGTATACGCAAACACAACGGCTTCTTTAGTCAGCTCAAAGTTCTATTGATTCTGGTAAGAATAACATAGTTTAATAGTATTCGTACTGCTCACTTCTACAACTACGTCGGAAACTATAGATATTGGACACATTCTCAGAAACAACCCTTTGTGCCACCTGGTACAGTTGAGATAACAACAGAACAGTTACATATAGAACAGTTGCATGACTTACATTCAAGTCTATTATGAAATTCTTCAAAAACAAGACCGACCATTTCTATGAAAAAAAAAAACCGGCCAAGTTCCGCAAGATTCTCACACGAAGGGTTCCGTATCATGAACCGAAAAAAAAAACAACACGTTTCTTGTATGGTCCGCTGACAGACAGAGGACAGCGGAGGCGTAGTAATAGGGTTCCGTTGGCTACCCTTAACGGGTACAGAACCAATGAAATACAGCGGTATACACAGGAATTTATGATTTATTTATGGCACCCATAGAAATGTGCCGAATGTTGGAATACAGGTCTTTCATGTATTATTGAAAAAGGTTCAAAGGTAAAATTGTACCCAAACAGAATGCAGCTTTTAGATTTTATACTTTGTATTATGTAATAACGAAAATAGAAGATCTTTTTGCCACGTGCCTTCGTCCTATTATAAATGTTTGTATATGCAAGATTTTTTGCCTTTCAATTTATTAATAACTTTTTACTTAAATCTATACTAATATTATAAAGCAGAAGAGTTTGTTTGTTTGGTTGAACGCGCTAATCTCAGGAACTACTGGTCCGATTCGACTTTTTTTAGTTATTATTCTTTCAGTGTTAGATAGCCCATTTATCGAGGAAGGTTATAGGCTATATATCATCACGCTAAGACAAATAGGAGCAGAGCAGTAATGGAAAATGTGACGCAGACGAAGTTGCGCGGGTCAGCTAGTATTACTTATTAATGTACATGTTAAGGTAAATGGTAGCAATCCCGATATGAACTATTCTAATATTACTTATTAATAACAAAACTACTTAAATAACGATTTATTCCGTTTGTTACAGGTAAACATTGTGGAAAGGTAGCTGAAGCACGGTATAAGTACATTATTTATTAGAAATATCAATGCACTCCATTTTTCGGAAACAATGAGAATATTTAAAAAACGATCTTTCTAGGAGAATTTAAACTGGGCATTTATGAAAATGCCAATGAAAATTCTATGATGCCGATCACGTCTACGTACTAAAAACTAGGGTAGATAGAATACTCTCGAGAATTATTTTCAGATATTATTTTACGTAAGTACGATTTCGCGGGCAAAAGCTAGTTGTTTTACAAATTGCGTCTGATTAATTTGAAATTTATCAATTAAAGACACGAATTTAATTGGATAAGCATGATTTTAGCAAAAAGTTGGTGGTCAATGAGAAGATAGAAATTTGGTCAAATGGTCCCTTACAACTTTAAGGTTAAAAACCGCTGTACTAGACGGAACAGATACTAGTTAATCGTCTTGTAGCGGCATCAATACCGCCACAAGAAAAACCAATGAAACAAATCTACATCGCAACAAAAAGAATCGCGATGCCATCTATCCAACTAGAGGTGGGCAAAGTGTATCATTTTTGCGATTGGAACATTTGCATCTCGATCATTGAAATGTTCCGAAACACTGATACGTTTCATTTGGCTCATTTGGATCATCGACTCATAAGATATAAAACAGAATGTTTCGAATACAATGTTACGTCGCGGGTTCGTATTGACCGAGTCAGTGAAACATTCAGCGGCTAGTCCTTAATTTATTACCAGCTGGTCAATGCAAACATTACATGCAAATAACTATCTTATAGTATTTGATACGTAAGGACCTTAGTGGTAATTTTTACGTGCATATGATACACTTCTCCTCATTTGTTATCTCTCTCTGACTTGTATAGATTGTAATTATTTCGCCCGCTCACTCGCCACGAGCGAGTCTATAGATAAATTACTTAGTGTTTCAGTTTTCTGTTCTCTCATTCTCTCTCACTCCCGGCCACGCGGCTCATTCGCCTCGCCGCTCGCGTGACGTGTCGTGAAACGAATTGAGAGAGAGTAATGTTCCAGATCCAAAAGATGCGTTTGAAACGTTGATACTGAACGAATCTTTTGAATCACTTCAGTGATCCGGATCAGTGAGTCGGTTCCGTAAAGAGTTACACACGCCTATATCCAACTGGTGGCGAACTAAAATCCTAAATCGCGCAAGTAGATTTTACCATGCAATTTGAACATATACATCCGCCCGAATATGAACTATCGGGCAGGAGCCCCCCAGGCACAACAACCGCCTAGGCGGAAGATCCACCCTTTTCAATTGAGGCTTGCGGGACATTACTCTCTGTTCACAACACACGTACATTATTCAATGTTAACAGCATTGTTGTGTTCCGGCAGTTAGAGGTATGATAGCCAGTTCCTCTGTGTAAGAGGATTCCGGGTGAAACTCGCTTCCATCTTCGGCCTAATCATCACTTTCCATCAGGTGAGATTTGGGCCAAGAGTTTTCCCGTTTTGTATATAAAAAAAAAAGATTACGATTGAGATGAGAATGTGAAAATTAGTCTAAACTAAAAATATCTCAAATGAAGTCCCAGAAAATCTGATGTCGATACTTTCACTTAATATTCTGCGGGTATGAGTCTATATGGTATATTGAATAAACCATTTCCTCTCACAATATGTAAAGTACTTACGTTCATACGCCGAGTGTATTGGGCGTCACATAATCTACAATTTGTTGATACATCGGATTTTTTGCCTGCCTCAAATAGGTATGCGTATAATACGTACTATATTTGCCAAGAATGCCCGATATTTTCGATGGTATAAGGTACCCCTATTAATATTTATGAGGAGTCGTTATGCCTTCATACTCATGTGTGAGCGAGAACACATCAGCGTTGACCCACGAGCTCTTGAACTGAACTGAACTGAAGGTTGGAATTCAGTAAAATGGAATGGTTAGTTATGTGATCGCGTGAGTTTGCCACTAACTGTCGAACCCCAGACTTTGTTTCTGCGAAGTTTATTCACTGTAAACCCATTTCAATTTGTTTAAGCTTTAGTACAGCCTACTGAAAGGATTCTTCATCCATTTAAAAGTCGGCACAGATAGAACTATGGTAGGCGTCAGATAAATTTGCAATAACGGTCATTCACCCACATACGTTAGTTGACTTTCGTAATATCAAAAACAACAGTAATTACATAAAGTTGTCTTGAATCGACTTCTATCGTAATCCTTTGTGGTGCATCCACACTGCAGTAATTTGTGGAGCATCAAAACGCAACACGATAACAACATAACTTAAGACTAACTTATGTACTAACAACAAATACATTTTTGCTATCGGATATTGCCCACCAACACTTGGAAACGTTAGAATAGTTAATATCGGGTTTGCTACCATGTACCGCTGTGTTACTCCGCCGAAATATCAGAACCTCGCAAATAAAAAGGTACATGGTAGCAATCCCGATATTAACTATTCTAATGTTAGTGACCATGAAAGTTTAAAACTTGGAAACGTTGCTCCGCAAAACGTAACTGCGGTGTGGATGCACCTTAACGTTCACTAGAAATGAAAAACGGTTCGTAATTAATTATTGTTCGGGTATGTATGAAAGGATATTAGGGAAAGGTTAATGTACTTTATTGCAAGTTTATCTGGTGCCTAGCATAGGTACATATATATTTACCTGAGCTACCACATATTGCTGCGGGACAGTTTTCCACAGGTATTCAGATTTAATAAGCGACTTGAGAATTCCGAATTCCGACGGAAGAATTTTCTCTTTGAGCTGTTTGCTGGTCGTGACCTAGCTAGCTATGAACAAATTCATAACTTTACCGTATAATATAAGTTTGAGATAGCATATTTATTAATAAACTTTTCGATAACTCAGCGTTCAATTCGATCAGGCTTTTGCAATTTGTATTTAAAAAACATATCGATACGTACCTTAATTAGTAAATCAGCTAACTCCACATGAGTAAATTTTTCTAGAGACACTTAAAACTGTAAGTATATTCTTGTAGACTACTTAAGAAGTAATGGGTTACATCATCAAAAATATTATCTACCAACGGTATTTTAGATTTTTTAAAATCAAGTAGTCTACAAAAATACTCAAATTCAAAAGTCATTTATTCAAATTAGGCTGAGAGCCAGCACTTTTTGAAGGTCAAGTTTTACAAAAGACAGTCCCCCAAAACGCCCACCCGTCAGCACTTCCTAGCGTTATAGCTGTGTATTATACAGTTGTGCATCCTGGCAAATTTTCTCATATTGTTATGGAGTTAGCTGGTTTGCTCATTAAGGTATCGATATGGGGTTTGCTAGACTGCTTCTATGCTACACAGACTGTTGCTCAATCATTTCGTATTGAAGAAGTTGCCATGGTATTACCCGTCTACTAACTAGTGAGTGAAACCTATCATTTTACAGTACGCAATAGCTTACCGCAAAATACGTCTGTATTGAAGAGCAGGCCCGCCATTCTTGAAGTGGATAAAAGCGGCGTTACGCCATCTATCGGTAACAGCTGAAAGTTTTACTTAAAATACTCTTTGCTACCGGCATTGTGATTGTGAAACGTTTTTATCTAGCGGTAGTTTACAAAAAGTTTCTCGCTTAAGAAGTTATGACTAGTAGAAATGACAAGCTTTCCAAAAGTCATCAGTAGGTTGTGTTCCACAAAGTTTTCTCCCCCTTTTCAAAAACTTATACGCGAACGTTTATTTTCCTTCTTCATAATAGTTTTTCTTTGGAGCATTTAAGAAGTCAACATTCCCTCACGTTTCCTAACAAGTAGGACGACTTGTTCACCGATAAACTACTATAATTTAGGACTACTTACTACAAGATAGAGAACCAAAAGCAATAAAAAACTAAAGAACTAAGATTGTTTACAATATTAATGTTTGTGAGAGACTAGCTGACCCGCGCAACTTCGTCTGCGTCACATTTTCCATTACTGCTCCGCTCCTATTTGTCTTAGCGTGATGATATATAGCCTATAGCCTTCGTCGATAAATGGGCTATCTAAAACTGAAAGAATTTTTCAAATCGGACCAGTAGTTCCTGATATTAGCGCGTTCAACCAAACAAACAAACAAACAAACTCTTCTGCTTTATAATATTAGTATAGATTTTGAATATCTCTGGAAGTAAGCTCTGATCCGATTACGAAAATTCTTTCAACGATGGAAAGATATGTACACCTATAGGTATTGTTGAGGAGTAGGAGGTTTTTTATCCCTTAGTAGGTGTTCCGCGCAACTTCGTCTGCGTCACATTTTTAGAGTTCCGTCCGTACCCAAAGGGTAACCAATGGAACCCGCCGTCCGTCCGTCTCTCCGTCTGTCTGTCAGCGGGCTGTATCTCAAGAACTGTAATAGGTAGACAGTTGAAATTTTCACTGATTATGTATTTCTATTGCCGTTTGTTGTTGTTTGTTGTTGCACCGTTCCTGTGCCAGTCCGACTCGCACTTTTCCGGTTTTTTCATGAACGCTCCGCTCCTATTGGTCGTAGCGTGATGTTATATAGCCTTCCTCGATAAATGGGCTACACTAAAAAATATATAAATCACGTGTCACGTTGTTTGTCCGCGACGGACTCCTAAACTACGTAACGTAACCGATTTTAATCAAATATTGCACACCGTGTGCAGTTTGATCCAACTTGAAAGATAGGGTAGCTTACATCTCAATTTTTTGTTGCAATATTATTTAGGAGCGGAAAATGTGACGCAGACGAAGTTGCGCGGGTCAGCTAGTATTAGTATAGATTACGTTTCTCACATTTCCTATGAGATGGGCCGAGAACGAAGCCGCGTAAAACATGTAGGAAATAAAGCGCTTTTTTATTGATACAACAACTTAAAAGTAGTTTCAAACTATAGGTACGATACGGGGTTTTACAAGCACATTAATTCGTTTTTAATGTCAATCAGTAAAAAATAATATCGATTCGTGTTTATGTTGCACGCCATTGTTTTAATAACGTGCTTACTCATAATTTGCTTTAATGGCATTTCCTTGTATCAATGTTAGTGTAGTGTAGTTATGAGTAATATGGACATGGCGGAATTGAACCTTCGCTGTATATGGATTGTTAAAATCAGAAATCCCAAAGGTTGACTGGTAGAGAATGCCTTGTTGCATTACGTCCGCCCATGTAACACTATTGTGCGTAGAGTTTAAATTAATAAATTACATTGAATTGAATTAAACCTAGAGCTTCAATAGAATAGACAGGGCCCGCTAGGTTTAGTGCCTGCCAGGGTTGCGGAATTTGTTCCAAAGAATCACCGCGGCCATGGATCGCAAAGGGCATTTGGAGGAACACAGATGGGTTTTAGTCAGTAAGAGTCTGACACTCCCTTCCGCTTCGCCCAGAGTGGAAGCAGTTATGTGATGATTGACCAAGGCTAAAAAAATAAATAGCCTTCAATATAAACGAATTACCTTCCAGAAGGCCAATTCTCTACTTTAAAACATTTTTAAATTCAAATGAAATGAAATGAAATAATTTATTTGCTATGAATGTAGGTACAAAAAATATGGTGTTAAGTAAGAGAGGGATCCAGTACATTCTACCGTGAGGCATGCAATTTTTTTTATAGGAGAATTAATTATGAAATAATCTTAAAAAATTAAATATTTAACGAGTATCAAATTATTAAATAGAAGATGATGTCGAAGATGTCGGGAAAATAGAAGGGAGTTAAGTTTCCGACTGCGATGCAAAGGCGAAATATGCTCCTTAAAAATACGAGATTGGCCCCTCAGAAGTCTATCCTGTAGAATTTTACCGTGTACCTAAACTTAGGTGAAGTGATCTATCAAACCATAACATAAAGTGTAATAATGATAGGTCACTAAGTTTTCATGTGAGCAATAGAGCGTTTCACATTATTATCATAATTTTTTTTATAAAACTGCCCCACACTAGGAATTTCTCCTGTATCTTGGGTGCGTTTACAAACATACTGTTGTGCGTGTTATGTTAAATGGTCCGGAATAAATGATATACACTTGGATTTGTACTGAATATTATTAAGGTTTATTTTCGGTTCACAATTACTCAGTTATACTAATGTAGGCAATCGTGACGTGGCTGAACGGAGGTATGTAAGCGACTGGCGAGCTCGGCTCTGACGTTCCTGTACTATATCAAAAATGCAACTCAGCAACTCGCCTCGCTAGGGTCGCTACAATACAAAATCACATACTTACACAAACAGCCAGACCCGGAACAACTATCTGTAGACCATACAAATATTTGCTTCGTGCGGGATTCGAACCCACGACACGCGGCGCAGCAGCTGAACGCTCAACCACTGCGCCGACCGTGCCGTCAACATTATTTCGGCAATTCTTATTTGCATAAAGTTTGTACAGTCTCATAACACAGTTTGTACAGTCTCATTCTTTGACGCCTTAACTGCAACATTTAAATTGAATTCTAAAAAAGCTTTATCATGGGAAATCCTTTAGTAACTAATATGACCAAATACACAAATCTTACAGCTAACTAAAACATAACATCAAAAAATTCGTCCTCAACGCTATCAGCTGGTAATGTGCCCATGAGACTGGCGGCATTGCCTCGTCGAATGGCAATGCTTAGTCTCTGGTCAAAGCAAAAGCCAGCTCTTGGAGTCACGAGAAGTGACAATCAGCCGTTTCGAAATATCTGACTATATCCTTTGTGAGTATGTATGGTTGTAGTAAACTTTCCTCAATGTCGCAGGTAAACATTCAGTTTGCAATTCAATCGCAACCAAAGATTTTCATCATATTTGTCTTCCTTTAGTCCCGATATGAGATCGAAGAAATCCAATTTGAATCGTTGGCCCCGATAGAGCGCATAAGATATAATATTGTATGATATTTATTTAGAACTAGCTGACCCGCGCAACTTCGTCTGCGTCACATTTTCTATTACTGCTCCGCTCCTATTTGTCTTAGCGTGATGATATATAACCTATAACCTTGGTCGATAAATGGGCTATCTAATACTGAAAGAATTTTTCAAATCGGACCAGTAGTTCCTGAGATTAGCGCGTTCAACCAAACAAACAAACTCTTCTGCTTTATAATATTAGTATAGATTTCACTTGATGTAGTGAACTGTCGAAACTTATATTATTTTAAGAGGTAACATTATTATTTGTTTGCAGGAATTGATCCGATAATGTAATATTGTTTCATTCAGCGTAAATCTTTTTTTATTTAGATTTACGCTCAGAACTTTTTCTGAGTGTTATAGCCACTGATTCTATGCCCAGTTCATGTGGCCGGGCTGTGAAATAGTGACATAAAAATGTTTCTTTTTTTTTATAATTTGACTTGACGGTGTCAAAAAGCGCTTCTCTGTAAGCACGGCTGTCCTTGTCTTTGGAAACCTTAGCTTTAACACTAGAGTCTACTTCAAAGTGTCATAATTTTGAATATTGTACAGTTCATTTGTTAGATAGACTTCTACCAACATAATAGATTACCTTGATATAGTATTGTTTGGCGACCCACTTGGCTTTAGTCCTGGCCTGCTTGGCATGCGTGCAGCCTTGAAGGCAGACAGTCTGGAGATTCTATCTACTATCCAGTAAGCTAATATTGAGTAAACTTCAATCATATAGGCTACAGGGGCAGTGCCCCAGTTTAGAATGTGTTGTCTTACTTTTCACAAGTGGAAATTGATGCCATTTCTATTGCCATAGGCGACAATGTGTGGTCGGAGTGGGATTTAAATTCAAATAAACTTTATATTTACGGTAATGCATGTTCATGTTCATTTGTGGCATTTCTGTTCGACATCAGTGGTTCCTGTGGGCTTTGTTAAACTAGGTGTTTTTTTTTTTCTTGTTTAATATTGACATTTACAACCTGAAACCTGAATAAAACGCACGCAAAATATCATTGAATCTAAAATTCAAAGGTACAACAACAGTTATCGTAGATCAAAGTGGTCCCAAAAAAAGATACAGACCGTGACGCAATTTATCTGTAATTGTGCAAACATTAAAACCCACAGAAGTTCGTTTAAACCACCATTTTAATGTCTGAAAATTGTTCGCCAAATGAAATCTGTTGCCAGCGCCATCTGTTGCATAGTTATCAAACTGCGAGCTCGGCGCCCAAGCGTTGTATTTCCGCTGTTCTCCGCAAATATTGAAACTAGATTAGTTATGCCTTTGCTTGTGCTCGCTAGAGGATATTGGCGTTAAACTAACATTTTTTGTCCAACAATGCTTTAGATTAATTAAGAGCTTAGGCCTTATACCTACTGTAGAGGGAGCTAAATTCTGGTTTGCGACGAAGGCTCGACAATTGGACTCTGGTCCTTTTGTTCTCGTCGTTCATAAAGCCAATACCTACTGTATTTCCATCTACCTACTTAGGATAAACGAATTTTCTTTATTCAAACAAGGAGCTAAAGATATGAATCTTGATTTCCGCCCTTCAGCTCAGAAGCCGTTTTTATTTTCGTTTCAAGACTTTCGCTCAGTGTGAAAGGACTGAACCCTTCAGGAATAGGAATTGCTTTAGGGCCTACATCTTAAATCATTTGTAAGGTCTTGCCGGCGGGAATATTGTTAGCCTGAGACTTGCTTTTAGATTGTGTACATAAATAATCGTGGAGGTTGCTATGTCGTGCGAGAAACGAAACTTGTCGAAGCAAAACGGTCGTTTTTTTTTGTTATTTAACGGTATTTGGTACATGGTTTATTTACTTCGGGAAAATGAAATATGCTTGGACAGGGATATCCTTTTATAACAATGTTTTATTCCGACATTTTGACTTTTCAAAACGGCAAAAATATGTCAATGGCTTAGAATAAGAAAACCGAATTCGCATTAGTATTATAATTAATGAAAGTCAAGGTCAAAAGGCATCCACACCGCAGTCCTTTTTGTGGAGCAACAGAATGCAACACGATAACATAAGGTAACATTATTCAACTTATGACTATCTTATACCTGTACTAACAACAATTACCTTTTTGCTATCGAATTTTGCCCACTAACACTTGGAAACGTTGCTCCACAAAAACTAACTTAAACAATATTTTGACTAAGTACCCAGGTACATAGTTAAAATATTGTTTGCAACTTAAATCATGTATATGTTCCGGCAATACCGGCAATATTAGAGCTTATCTTTCCTAAACCATAAACACTGTAAACCTCACAAATCTTCCATAACCGATTACCCAATTAAACCGACCATAACTGTTGTTTTCACTTATCCTCGTAATAGCTTTAACAACACAGCATAATACATATTCCTTATAACCGTATTAATGCGTACAGAAGGACCAATATAATATTAATTAACTTCGAACACAACCAATTATACTGGTGACGCCAATATCAATATGCTCTGTCAGTTAATAGATTTGCCCGCGATATTATGAATGTGGGTAGGAAAGAACTTAAGATTGAATTGTTGACTAGATTATACCTTGGTAGCCTGCAATGTAATGTAACTTGCATGCGGAACGAGGCCTATGGGAACATTGATTTAAAGTATAGAAGGGACAAATCTATATCTATACTAATATTATAAAGAGGTAACATTTTTTTGTAAGTTTGTATGTAGCCAGTAGTTTCTGAGATTACCCCATCTCAGAAACTACTGGTCCGATTTGAAAAATTCTTTCAGTATTAGACAGCTCATGTATCGAGGAAGGATATAGGCTACATATCATCACGCTAAGACTAAAAGAAGAACAGTTCTAGGCGCGAATTCTCCATTTGCGAGGTTTTGCAGGGTCATTAATAGCTGTAGTGATATAATCGACTTGCACTTTGACAGATTGGAAAAATTGAAAGCAAATTTTCATAACAATCTCCAGTAATTACAATTTTTTTTTTTTTAATTCTGAAGGAAGTGTTTATAAATAGATTATAGATTAAGATTTAGTCATAAGCCATTTTTATCTTAGATCTCTTGTTTTTAACTATTTAAGAAACTAGATTAGTTAAACATATTATGTAATTTTTCTTTGTACAACTTTCATAATAATGCATGCGGTGTTCACCTATAAGTGATTGTTGCACTAATGTATACTAGTTTATTGCATTTTATTTTTAATATAAAAGCAGTGTGAACAATTGTTGGTGAACCAATAAATAAATAAATAAATAAAAGGAGCCGAGCATTCATGGAAAGTGTGACGCACTTCTTTTTTTTTATTTTTTTATTTATTCATTTATTTAAATACTTATTTGTGAACATAGGGTATGGTAAAAGATGTTATACAAATATAAGTAAAGTCCCAACAATGTTCCGCCAGAAGGCATACAAATATTAACAAAATTATTGATGTAATTTGTAAGTTATTATTAATAAATTGCTAAAATGTTAATTACAATACAAAAATCATTCAAATAATGTCAAGATCTAAAATGTCAATACCTAAATAGGCACATTTTAATTAACAACTAATTGAATGTCAAGTTTTAATTATAAATAGTCAAGAAAATAACACAGACGAAGTTGCGTGGGTCAGCTAGTTAAATATATACCCCTCCTGACCGATTTCAACTCAGATCTCAACGGAGTATTATACTTAGTTGTACAAGTGTGTGTGCAAACAAAGGTGCACTCACTCTTCCATCACTCTGGAGGAGGCCGGAGTACGCTAAATGTGGAAAGAGTAGAGGAAGGCCTTTATTCAGGAGCGGGACAAAAATAGGCTAACAGAAATAAATAAGACAAAGCGTAATAAAGCTATTACCTTTTTTGGGAAATTATCAAATGACTCCTCCCGCTCTGGGCGGAGCAGAGGGTAGTGTCAGACTCTTACTAAAAACAATCCATGTTCCTCATAGTGCGTTCCAGGGCCGCGGTGATTTTCTAACAAATTCCGCAACCCCGGCAGGCACTGGCCCTAGCGGTCCCCGTCTACTATGCTGATATCTGTTTGAGGCCCGCGTGGAACACAACGCGCCGTCGACCCATGAAGCGATTACCTACTGGGGCCCGAATCTGCTATTTTTATAAATTTGTCATTCCGACACGATCCCATTGTCATTTTGCTATTTCGTAATCTGCTAAATTCATAATCGCACGGTCACTGGCACGTCAGTGGCCGGTCACTGGTTTCGTAATAGAATTGCGGTAGGAATGCCCGTATTGCCATTATTATAAAACCGAGCTAAATTTGAGCATTTATTCAAGGTAGATTTTATTTATATTTAGTTTTACATATTATTTATTAGTGTTATAAGCAATCTGGAGTTGTGAGAAGTTCGTAAATACTAATTCTGTCATTTATGTACGAGATTACCATTCATATGGCTTTCTTTCAATGGCGTGTCAGTGTTTGATCATTGGAATGTCATAATGACGCCATTATGATGCCATTATGTTAGTAGATTACCAAACTTGTCAAAATCAACCATTTTGAAATCGGTGATCGACCATTCTGACACTATTGTAATAGCAGACTGCCCCTGCTGGTCGAATATATTATCACATCTAACTGAGCCTTCTCGACCTAACTTACTCCCAACTATTACACCAACTAACCCCCCATAAATATTAACATAACGCAGCACTAATAACGCAGCGTCGCGTCGCCTCTAATCTGCCGCCGCCGATATTTCTCACGCTCCGTCGAAGGGCATGATGAGCGCCATCGAACGCTTGCTAATAGTTCGAGAGTAGGCAGTAGTTATAGATTAGTCAGCTTTAGAAGGTTTCAATTAGATAGTTGGCGTTAATTTTAAGGCTGTCTGAGGTGCCGTCATGTGAAAGTAGATTGGATGGTAAAGTTGCGTGTGATAAATGACGAAGCTGTGATATATTCCTACAGTAAGGCTGCGCTTCCACCAGAGATGAGCGAGGATTCGTAGCGAGGGATATGTTTATGCTTTAATTACCTAGCCTCGCTCAGCGCAAGCGATTCCATTGATTCTTAAAAATAATAAATAACCTGTGGTAGAAATGTCAAAAATAACAAGAACAAACATGAGAAAATTTTACCTCCAATTCCATAATTGATCATTTGAAGTTGAGTATTTTTAAACTGAACTTGAGCCTTAAAATATGGCACAATTTTACATTAAAGCAGAGTTCGACGAGTTCTCAAATCAAAACACCTTAACTCAAGACGTCACCTCTATTCATATACATATCAGTCAGAAAAACCGGCCGCCCTACGGATCTCTCTAGTAAAAGTTTTGACGGTTGGCGCAGTGGTTGAGCGATCGACTGCTGCGTCGCGTGTCGTGGGTTCGATTCCCGCACGGAACAAATATTTGTATGGCCTACAGATAGTGGTTCCGGGTCTGGCTGTTTGTGTATGTGACTTTGTATGTTTGTAAACGCACCCACGATACAGGAAAAATTCCTAGTGTGGGGCAACTTTTTTTTTTTAAACGAACGTAGGTGGCAAAAGCGTACTCAATGTGTTCGCATTTTAGTTAATCCTTTTAGAATTTGTTTAATTATATTAAAGGTTTTTCTTTATCCTAAATAGCTTTGCTCTTGACTCTAGTCTAGGTCAGAGGTGGCCATGGTGACAGAGACAAAGTCGACAATGGAGTGAGCTTACTAAGAACCCTGTTCACTCTCAGCTTTGAAGAGATTTGGGTTGAACTCTTTGCGTGGGTTGAACTTTAATATCATACTAGTAGATCCCACGCGAGACCTTTATAAAGGTATCCACTTATATAGTAGGCAATTTTCGAAGAAAAGGAACGTAGGTATATTAAAACTTTCCAGCACCTACATCATTTTACAACAAGCCTAGCCTTTTCCCAACTATATTGGGGTCGGCTTCCAGTCAAACCGAATTAAATAAATAAATAATAATAAACAGCTGAATATCAGTGTTTTACGTGGAGCGGCTGCCTGACAGACCAACTCAACCCATTAACTGGGTAACACGGTACTCCTTGGCAAGACTGGTGCCAGATTTTCTGGCTTCTGACTATCCGTAACGACTGCCAAAGATCTCCAAGAGACAGCCGGGACCAACTGCTTAACGTGCTTTCCGAGGCACGGAGGAAACTCGATATGTTAAGATGGTCACCCATCCACAGACCAACCTCGGCAAGCGTTGCTTAACCTTGAAGATCGACCTACACAACAAGCCTCATTCATACAAAACAATAGTCCGAACTATTTCAAAAGCAACCCTTATTTTACGAGACTAAACACCCACGACAAATATGATACTTTATCGACAACTTGTACCGCCTTACGATCGGAACAATATCTGACAAGACAATGGACGCGAAACTTTATCTCGCACCCTTTTGTTTAACAGGCTCGTAAATATTGATGTTATTTCTATTGTCACTGTTGTAAGCGAAATGGAGGTAGTTTGTCGATATATATCAATTTGACTAGTCTTTTCTCAACAAAGGGTCCAATTGAGTCTAACTGGATGTAGCTGAATGCCCGTATTTAACACGGAGCAACTTCCTATCTGATATACACAAACCAGTATAGAAGCCGGCACAAGTCGTGAGAACAGATGAATGCAGCAGGGTGATCTCGCCAATGTACGGTGGGCGAACTAAGCTTGTAAGCCCAATCGTCGATGAGCATCGACTGACGAACCAATAAAGTACGTCAGAGCTGTCGTCGTCAAACCGACCATTGGAGAGTGTGCTCACGACTCGTGTCAGTTATTAAAACTGGATAACACGATACTTGTTGGTAAGATAACATGTAAAACTGGTACATTCTAAATCATGACCAATGAAATATTCAGATTTCCATCAGGTTTCATACAACCATCAGTCACTACATGACACGATAGGCTATCCGCCAGTCAAGCCTTGACTGTGTCTAAACAGACAGCAGAAATGACATTCAAACTTGTCGTGTATTGGCCGCCTGACACAATACCAACAAATAACAACTACCTACATTTTGAAAACAAAACTGCAAGCTACTGGACTACACTAACGTTAATTGTGTATTTATTCGCTAAGTGAACAATGTATGTTCTTTTAGAATAAATAAAGAATCTTTAAACCGAAGATTGGCTTCAGATTTTCTGGCTCCTGACTATGCGTCACTACTGTCAAAGATCTTCAAATGACAACTGAGAGCAACGGCTTATCTATACTGGGTATGACTAGTTGTCAGTCTTTCAGTTTCTGACTGACTGCCCGCAATAAAGACGAGCTTCTCGAAATATGTCACTTGGAAATGTTCAAGTTTTTGTTACTGTCTAAGCAGGAAATAGTGCGGTACATTGAATTTCTTCTGAACGGTTTTTATCTAAAGCAAAGTGCTTCGAAGCGGAATGGAGTCACCTAATTTGCTTGCTCAGAGTTCACTAATGCAGTTCTAGTTTTGTAGAAAGCTCGTCAAATAGTTACTGGAATACCTAGATACCGTTTATAAGTCATGAAACCAAATTACTGAACTGCTTCTTTGTTAGCTCAAACCACTGTTTTTTTCTGCAACCATTTAAGTTAAGACTGGTTATCACCGCAACCTGCCGCAGTCCACTGCTGGACATATCCCGTTTCCAAGCTGCAAAATCCTGTCCTCAGCCTTCTGCATCAAATATGTCCCAGCTACCCGGACAAACGATAACCCGGTCCGAAAACGAAGATACCAACTTCTTAAACGCAGACTCCTTCAGAAAACATACCTACATCCAACATTACTCTCACAAGTCGCGTACCTCAAAATCGAGACGTATCACCTAAAAAGACGTGCTACGTTAAAAAACTCCCGAGCGCTCCCGGTTCCAACGTCAAACGGCTTCGCGTTATCACCTTGCCTATATTAAGCCGTAGGGAGGAAACATACGCGCCGGCGTTTGGGACGGGAATGTGTGGCATGCTGACGTCGATGACGTTTGATCTGTCAGTGGCGTTCATGGAGGTAGTGTAACTAAGTTCCGGGGTACAAATTCAATTTCACATCACTGTGATGACAAGTGTAGTACTTACACCGTGCGTGAAAAAAGAAGTTTTCCGGTAGTGTCAACCAGACGGCGTTTATTCAGTTTCGCTATCAAGTACGTAGAAAAACTCGAACTAAAGCCACGAAGCGTTCAGTAGTTTCTGCCTATCTATATGAGATGACATAAACGTACTTAGTACTAAACTAAATTGCGACGTAAAAAGCGCAATTGTTGTTAAACCATTCCGCTTTAGAGCATTTGCTTTTACTTGATATTAATTAATCTGATTAGGCTTTAACTGTGTGGCTTTATTTTGAAGAACAAAATGTAATACGCTTTCATCAATCAATATGGGGTAAGGACTGGAAGAAAATGATTATTATTAGGATTTACTTTACGCAAAAAATGAAAATCACTGGTTACCTACATAAACATTTCGATGATCTTTCTACTAGGTAAAGGATGTTAACAGAGTGAATTTTTAAAGTGTGCGTGAATGGCAATGTTCAAAACAGAGGTTTGGGCAATTTTGCTAAAACCAAAACTGCGTCATTAGGTTTTTGAAAAATCGTTATTCCTAGCCAGAAATCAAACCGGATGATAAAAAAAACACCCTGAACCACCCAGATCCATTACATATATCCAATGATTTATAAAACTATAGATACGTTTTCCGCACTCTAAAATGACAACATGAAATGAAGCCAATTGGCTACATCGCGCTTAGTTACGCACCAACCTGTCGCGCGACACTACGTTTGTCAATTTGACTATTACGATGTCAATTTGTCTATTACTTATCCTGTGACGTAACTGAAGATGTATATTTATCTCCCTCTAGCAACAGGCATCCCGCCGTACGGTGACATATTTTCTTCCCTTTCTTCATGCGTATTAGTAGCTATCTAGTATTTTCGCCGTTTTTAAGCGTCGCGATGTTGGTTTATGACGTGTCTATATATAATACGTCATTGCATATATCTACATTTCTTTTAAAGACTAATCGCCGCGTGTGCGTGCCCAATCTTCATCCGTATACTCTCACAATTTCCATTTTTCCCTGCTCCCCGGCCTAGGTACAAATGCGTTGATCCTCTAATCTTGGAGTCACCTGTGACGCTACTACTAATGAAATGCTGCCTCGAAGGACTTGCTTATGTTACCTTAGTAAGTGATAAGGGTACTTAAAGGTATAGGTGATAAGGAGACGTGATGTGCGGAAAATGTTTATGTATGTGGAAAGGGATTGTTTATTTGAAGGTCGTCTGAGTGCCAATTCTACTTTTTTTTTATACAAAACGGGGAAACTCTTGGCCCAAATCTCACCTGATGGAAAGTGATGATTAGGCCAAAGATGGAAGCGAATTTCACCCGGGATCCTCTTACACAGAGGAACTGGCTATCACACCTCTACCACCAACCAAACAAGTCCTACCACCAACCAAACCGAGCAAAAAATTTGCTCCCGCTGGGAATCGAACCCGGGCCCTCTGGGTCTGAATCAGACCAGAGGGCCAATCAGATATAACCACCAGACCACGGAGGCGGTTAGTGTCACCTGTTTAGCACCACCCGGGGACCACGTGTAGGGATTCGCTGAAGGGTATTCTCCTACGGACGCGGGTGACTCGGCCCCCAAATCTGTCAAAAATGTATGAAAATCAAGGCTTTTTTGACAGTTTACGATTGACATGCGAATGCGAAAGTTGTTTAAATATTAGTAGAATTGGCTCTCTGGTTATCAATAGTTGAATGTTTACTATACAGTCTGTGCGACGTCCTGAAAGCTAGACCATCAACAGTGATCGTTTATCATAACGTCAATGGTGTTCTGACATTTCCGTTATTTACTTGGAGTTTTTCGACAAAAGTTCGATATGAAAAGCCATGGAATGCGGTCAGAAATCGGCTTGAGAGCATCATTTTTCACCATTTTACAGGAGCTGTGTTTATATGTAATCGAAAGTTTGTTTACGTGGTTTTGAAAATATGGTGTGAATAATTGATATTGTTCCACTTTCCCAAATCCTGAAATCTATGATTCCGATAGAGTTAGATCTGTGTCATTTTTATATCTTACTAACGTACTTACATCTCGTTAAATTTAAAACAAAATGTTTAACAGAACTGCTCCTTACCTGTAAATCTTTAACAAACTGCATAAAAATCCGTGATAAAATTAAATCCCTAATTCCCTACTGCAATTTTATTAAAAACCCACTTTAAAATGTAGACATTTTCTTTGAACTGACATTGTTAAGTGCAGTTTTTCGTTATAACCAACCGACCGGCCAGGCTGAAGGCGTCGCTGGAAACTGTCAGGCAAAGCTGAGAAAATCTATTGTTAAATACGCTGCGCTGTTGTACTGACGTGGTAGAAATATTGCGAGGCTGAATAGGAAAGAAACTCAAATTATAAAACTCATAATTTTATTGCTCTTTGAAAAGTTGCCTTCTAAAAGTTAATCCTTGTTCTGATGAAATTTAAAGAGCATATATCGCAAAAGTTCACTATTGAACGAACATACCTTCTCTATACATCTTTTTCAAACAGTCGTAAATTAAGAGCTGATAGAGAAGAAAAAAAGGAAAAAGACAGAATAGTTTCTCATTTATAAAACTTTTTGCTGTATTCCTTTGAAAAGTTAGTTAAAAAAAATTAAGCCTCTGTGTCTTACACATGTATACGTCCCAAGTTTAATTAGAATCGGTTCATTCGTTTCTAAGAATAAAAACTTGCGAGTTTGAAATTTATATAATACCATTACGTATACGCACTAAACCACGAATGCCTCGACGAAATACTCAAACGGATGTTGCTTGTGAATTTCGTCGAGGCATTGAGGTCTAACTACAGAATAGACTCACACTAAAACAGCACACAACAAATACACGTGTAGCTAATACGTTCCCCTTTGCCGAGGTTCTGCTTATGGCACCTTTTAGCTCGCACAATGCAAGCCTCAACAAACAGTAACATAGGCCAGTGAACTTGTGCCTCGTACGACACAATACTTCCTTTAAACCCAGAATGGTTAAAGGTGGTCTTATAATTAGGGTCGGTTTTAATGGTGGTTCAAGTTTTCTTTGACTCAAAACTTGGCTTAGAAATGAGAGCTTTTCAAAAACTGTTTTGTCACCGATTTTCAGTCGTGCTTTTTGTGACTTTTTAGGCAAAACAATACAGATAATCTTTTCACATCATAAACATTCCCTAACACCTAAATAAAACGATAAAAAAATTCAAATACCTCCGAAACAGCAAGATGAAAACAAAAGCGTGTATTACAATACGGCCATATTTCCATTTCAGAGCACATTCTGGTCTTATTGGCGGTACAAACGATCCCTACCCTACCTGAAAAACGCAAACAACAGACCACCAACACAATGGGATTTCAATTGCCGACAAAAGTTGAGGCCAGGTGGCGGAGACGTCGCGGTTCGATTCCCGACTCGTGCATGTAAATAGACTCATTCTGCGCGTCTATATTTCTATAGTTTACAGGCTACGGCGGTGTTTGTGCGCCTTCATTTCCATACACCTGCGGAATTCCGACAAGAAATATTCTGATGAGAGTTTGTGCTTTGAACATCTTTGTTTTTGTTTGGTTTGTTATATTCTCATCATCTTCCAGCCCATGGTCGTTAGGGTCGGCTTGGAGAGGCGTGCGGTATAAATGGATGGTCACCCATCCACGAACCGACTTTGAGTGGCTTTGCATAACCTTGACTATCGATCCGTGCGGTCAATATCACTTTTCCTCGAGTATCTACAGTCCTTACACAAACCATCTATTATATAGACCATAATTAACGTTTTTAATAAGCCATCAAACTTCAGTAAAAGGCGAAAAGCCTAACAATTAGGTACGATTCTCAAACGCAGTGACAGTGACATGACAAGTGAGCTGTCAATTATTTTATAAAAAATACATATGACATTTATCTATAATTGTTATTCTAGTCAATCCGATTCAACAAATTATTTTGGTCCTTACAGTCGGGTGACTGGTCGCCTAGGTAAACTTGTTATTATTTCAAATAGAAAATCGGGTGGTAAAGCTAATGGCATTATAATTGAGTTCGGCGCTGTTGATGTTATTCTTGCTAAACTTTGCTCCGCAGTTTGTGAAGTTATTTCAATTGTGACTTTTCTTAGTTTAGAAAACTTAAACCGTAGGCTATTTTGAAAGGGAAATCAAAAGATTCGATCGATTGGCGTTCAATGTGAACCTTCAATCAGGAAGTAATGGATGTTTGCATTCTCAATACGACTCAAAATCAATGATTATCACTAATTTAATTAAAAACGTCGCTAAAGCTAAAAGCAACATTTTATAAATATCCGTTTTGAGCAGTTTAGCGGTGTAATTACTTGTCAAAGCAGTGAATCCGTCCATTCTGTCTGAATCCTGACTATCCTGAATACTTTTGAGCCGCTGACGTCATTAGCGAGTCAAAACTGTACCCCCTCCCCTCTCCTACCCCTCGCATTACTCTTTTAGTCTATCTAAGTACTACGCCACGCCGCCGTCGCACTATAGCGTACGTTTTTGTGACGAAGTCTGGTTTAATCCTGTCCGAAGTAGTTGCGACCCGATTCAACCGCCTCGTTCCGGAGCTGAATGCATTTTGTTACCGCTTGTAATGGAATTTACTCACAGCATTGTTACTGTAATATTTGTACTCATTATTTTAAACGACTTTTTTAATAGATATCGTGGAAAGGAAAATACGTTTTCTTCTTTTCTAATTGTATTTAATTTAACTGTTGTTTGCACATTTTATACGATTCTTTGTTGTTGACGACAAACATTCCGAGATTTCATAACATACAAAAACTCATAAAGAAATTCTCAAACAGTTGAAACGTCAAGAGGTCGGCGCTCTTTTTAATTTTTGCTCCCAAAACGATAAATCTTGGATTTATTACGAACGTTTCCTTCATTTGGGTAAAGTTTGCGTGTTTTACGTATAATTGTATCCTTGGAGGGAACTGCGGGAAGTCCGATAACTCACTCGACGTAACTATCCACTACTAACTCACTCGACTCTCACTTGAAATTCGTGTTTTAGAACGAAAAAAGAGTAATGTCTTAAAATAATGCGAAACTAAAAAGATGAAGTCAAACAGATGAAAGTATTTCGGCCGCGCTAGAGACAAGAGCAGCAAATTATTCTGCAGAAAAACACACTTACCGACCTTTCTCCAGCGCGGCAGTTGCACATTCCGAAGAGTAGATCCTATGGAAAAGAAACACCATGGACTTATCCTATGGAAAAGAAACACCATGGACTTAAAAGTACAGTTAGTATAACAAAAGGATCAATATGCATAGCCAGGATTTCAAACTAAATTCTACAACATTAAGGGATGAAAGCTCTCTTTATAGCGTAGGATAAGCAACGGCATTATGATTTGGTACGATAAAATGGTAGGTTTACCTTTTCATTTTAGTTGTTAGGGAAAACTTACCATGGCTAGCGGTTTCCGTCCAATGAGTTTAAATTAAACCCTGTTTTCATATGTAGGTATAAGGTGTACGACAAGATATTTTTTGACTGACTCCCAATAAAGGAGGAGGTTCTCAATTTGGCGGGTATTTTTTTTTTGTTTGTTTTATGTGTGTACACCGATTAATCCGATTTCTAGGATTATTATTTAGTTCGATGATACTTGCCATTTGGTACCGTAAAAATTTAATTCAGTTTTGCAGTAGATTTTATATTATGAGCATTTTTGCGTACCTATTTCAATTTCTGCGTAGACGAAAAGGTCGTCCAAGTATCATCACCACTTACAAGTGAAAAATTAAAAACTTACGAAAAGAGTAACCGACTTCCAAAAAAAACTATAAGTACCTATAAAATAAACTTAATTTCGGGAGTCTGTGTTAAAAAAACGAAGATACAAAACCAAGCCATACACAGTGGTACAAGCCTCCACAACCGACTTCCGAAATGAAGGCTATTTTATAGTTTATAGTGTTTATGTTTATTATTAGTTTCTACCTTATTCTTATTATTTTGTGCACACTAAACACACAGTCACAAGTATAATAGAGCAGCTTACATACAAAGGCGGGTTTAACCCAGGATCGGGTTCTTTAAACCTAACTTTGCTGTATGCAATGTACATGAAACATACAGTTTGCATTTTAGGCTTGTGTTATTTTGTTTCATACCAAATCTATATCCTACTTGAGTTATAGTACATTACTGCAGCGGCCGGCAAAAGAGGCATTGATGGACGAAGTGTCACATACGTAAATCCATCAATGCCTATAGTTTACGCCAGATAAACGTGGAATAAAGTACATTGACCTTTCCCTAATATCTCTTCGTAGATACTAGAACAATAAATTAAGAACTGTTTTTCATTACTAGAGAACGTAAAGGATCACGATAGAAGTCGATTCAGGACAGCTTTATGTCATTATTTCTGATTTTGATCTTAAGAAAGTCAATAAATGTATGTGGGTCAATGTACTTTATTCCACGTTTATCTGGCGTAAACTATAGTTGGGGCCAAGGCTTGTGTAGTACCTACTTTCTCAAAAAATGCGCGGAAATTATAATACACCTACTTTTCAAAATCAATGTCAAACAACCAACAACAATAATAATAATTCCCGCGTAAGTGTTTGATAAGTTACCTCCTTGGTTGCCATGTTTCGGAATATAAGATCGTTCCGTTTTTAATTACACGATAGATATGAGTTTAGTACTTATGTAATTTATTTGGCCGCATAACACGATAGATATTGATTTTCATACAACTTTTGCCGGCCGCTGCTCGGCCAGTATGGCAATTTCGATTTATTTCGAAGAAGGTTGTCAAAATAATGCTCACATTTCCAAGCATGTTTGAGAAAAGTAAGTGACCTTCACGATACCTCAAGGATCCAAAGTACACCACATTCTGTCAGCAATTAATAGTATACCTACATGGAGTGCTAAATCATTATCAAGTTAATCTGAAAGTCAAACTACATTACAGTACTAAACTACAATCCTTTCAACTTGTCGGCACTTGTGTAGGGCTGCTACACGGGTAGAAGTCATCCCTACTAATATTATAAATGTGAAAGTAACTCTGTCTGTCTGTCTCTTCTTCTTGCCTAAACCATTGAACCGATTTGGATGAAATTTTGTACATCAGAATACAAACAAATATACAGAAATAGATTACATAAATACATAATTATAAAAAAAAATATTCACACCTTTAATATAATGTATGTGTTGTCTAGAGCGGTCGTAGCCCGTCGGGTTGTAAGACTGTCTTTCGAATGACATGGTGACATATATTATAGTAAAGAAAAGAGATAGTGCTCTTTGACAGCTTTTTTGAAAATGGAAATATTTTTACTTTCGCGTATGTTAGATGGGAGTGAGTTCCACAATCGTACTGCAAGAAAAGAGAAGAAGTGTGAATATGAATGAGTTTTATGGGATGGGAAGTTTATATGAAGTTTGAGATGGGATCTACACAGCGCATCGGCAGGGCGAGCAATCGAGAAACGATCGATCGCGCAGGTAGCCAGGGTATCTATGCAGGATCATAAAGGATAGAACATAAGTTTCAGTAAACAGATTTCTAACCACAGCATTAGTCTATCAAATGTATGGATTCTATATGGAAAATGGCTAGGTACTTCATCTTCAATCTGTCGTAAAACTCTTCCCGATCTTTACCAAACAAACTTGCTGCTTACGCACTTTTAAAGTCTATGCCCCCAGCCCTAAATTGCCACAGATGCGAGTGCCGACCTAAACTAGATTTATAGCTCTTACGGTAAAGTTGCGTACTAGGCGGCGAGTACATGAAACCGCTATTACTACGGGGGCGCGGCCCTACCTAGCGGTTTGCGAATAAAATTGCACCGTTCAGTTATCTGCTAAATGCTGAATTATCTTGGCAGATTGCAGCGGTAATCGGGTTCCGTGGTTACGGTTTTGTATGTTTAGTTGAAAGTGATTAGAATTTAAACGGAATAGACTTGAATGGTATGAGTATGTTTGAAATTTGAATATCAAAACTAGATAAGATAAGGCGTAGCTGATGAAAGGAAGACATCTTACTGCAATTATAAATGCGAAAAGTTGGATGGATGGATGGATGTTTGTTACTCAATCACGCCAGAACGGCTGAACGGATTTGCATGAAATTTGGCACATAAATAGATGACGAAGGAGAAAATTAATAATGTTTATTCGGGACTCGCACAAGAATAGAATAGAATAAGTTTATTTGTTAGAATATTGTTGTTACAATAGGTGTTACTACAATTTTAAGTCCAAAATATTCTAACCCGTGCTGCTAGCGATTTCGCCAACTGGTGCGCGCGAAAAATAATCAGCGTTATTGTCAGCACTACGCACGTACTCGATTTTGTAATTATATGCTGACAAAAACATTGCATACCGCTGTAACCTGTTCGCTGATACCTCTGGAATGTCACGGCTAGGGTTAAAAATTGCCAACAAGGGTTTGTGATCCGTCTTCAGAATAAAGGGGTCGGCTCTGCCGTATAAGTATTGGTGGAAACGCCTCACACCAAAAATAATGGCAGTAGCCTCCTTTTGAATTTGAGAATAGTTCCTTTCTGCTGAAGATAACGTTCTTGATGCGTACGATATAGGCCTCTCCACACCGTCAACACAAATCTGAGAAAGTATTGCCCCCAAACCCATGGGGGACGCGTCTACCGTTAAAATGATCTTTGCATCTGGGTCGAAGTGTGTTAGTACTTGATCAGAGGTTAAAATATTTTTAATTTTTGTAAAAGCTTGTTGATGTTCCGATGTCCATACCCATTTGCATTTTTTCTGTAATAATTTATATAAGGGACATAAAATGGACGAAGCGTCGGGAACAAAATTACGATAATAGTTAATAAGACCCAGAAATGATTGTAATTGCAATACATTCGTCGGTATTTGAGCTTCCAAAATTGCTTTGACCTTTTCAGGGCATTTCCTTATTCCATTTTTGTCAATTTGTCTATTACATGACCAAGGTATTGAATCTCATCTTTAAAAAAATCACACTTACTAGGTTGTAATGTCAATCCAGCTGATTCCAACCTGTCTAATACAGCGATTAACCTTTCTCTATGCTGAGCCTTGGTACCCCCAATCAGAATATCGTCTAGAAAACAGACTGTACCATCTATGCCTGCCAAGATGCATTCCATGGCCCGCTGGAAGATAGCTGGTGCGCTGGCTAACCCGAACACCAATCTGGTATATTTAAAGAAGCCGCGGTGCGTATTAATGCAAGTTAGGTCTTGCGCGTCCTCAGATAACACAAATTGTCCGTAAGCCATCGAGAGATCGAGCTTAGTGAACTGCTCCCGGTGCAGCTTGGCGAACAACTCCTGTACTGTTGGCAAGGGGTACTTATCAACAAACAGCTGTTTGTTTATTGATACTGAGTAATCGGCACGAAGCCTAACTCCGCCATCTTTTTTTAGCACTGGAACCACAGGTGAAGCGTATTCCGAGTGTTCCACCGGCTTTAACACTCCCAGGTCTAACAGACGATCAATCTCTTTATGTAACTTATCTTTCAAGGCAAAAGCAACCGGGCGGGGCTTGAAAAATACTGGCTTGGACCCTGGTTTGAGATGAAGTTTAATCGTGTATTTATTGAAACAGCCTAATTTGCCAGAAAACAATTTAGGAAATTTGTTAAACAACCCTTGCGTGAATGAGTCGTTTGTCTCGGTGGAAAGGTACTGAATAGCTGGCGCGAGCTCGAGGCCGAACTCGTGAATGAAGTCACGGCCCAGCAGCGGTGGCCCGCCGCTTGTCACCACGAATACTTCCAGCACGCGAGTGCGACCCTCGTACGCCACACTCAGTCGCGCCAGGCCGAGGCTGGCTATTTTGCCGCCCGAGTAATTAAGTAGCTGCCTGTTTGTCGCTGATAATGGTACATTACTAAAATATGCGTCATACATAAGTTTTGCTCGAAATCACACTAACAGCTGAGCCGCTATCTATTTCGAATTCTAAAACCTGACCGTTAACCAATACCCGCGCTGCCATCGGCCTACCCCTCGCACAACGAATATTGAAAACCGACTCACCGTCATCTCCTTCATCCACAGACTTCTCATCTACGTGCTGTACTTTATTTGACGTGCACATACGACGCAAATGACCCTTTTTGCCGCACTTTTTGCACTTGTAACTTTTAAAACGACACTTGTCGGCTTTGTGATTGTTATACCCGCACACACTGCACTTTTCGCCGTTGGTGAAGCTGAATACGGGCGCGCCGCCTGCGCCGGCCACCGCCACTGGCGCGGGGCGGGCACCGTCCGGCGAAGCCGCTGCCGCCGCCTCGCGAGCGCACCGCACGCTCTCCGCCAGCTCCACCGCGCCGCTGAGGGTTAAATCCTTCAGGCTTTGTGCGAAAAGCTTGTCCTTCTCGTGGCCAGCTACCATACCCATGACGAACTTGTCCAGTACGGCCTCCTCGAGACTTCTAAAACTGCAGTGTGCTGCCAAACCTTTGACTCGGGCCGCCCACATTGCGTGACTCTCACCTGGCCTTTGTACCGCCGAATAAAAATGGAACCTCTCCGCAAACCCGCACTTTTTGGGAGTAAAATGCTCATCTAAAATTTTGATGATGTCGTCGAATTCCACTTCTTCTAATACCTTTGGTAATACCAGGTTACTAGCTAACTTGTACGTCGCTTCCGTAAACGCGCTGAGCAATATTGCCCTCCGCTTGACCTTGCTCTTGTCCTTAACGTCGTCCACGTCATTTGCGATGAACCACTGGTTCAAACGGGATTTATAGGCATTCCACTCTTGTGTTGAGTGGTCAAAACCCGAGAAAAGTCCGAAAGATACGGCCGCAGGCATTATTCGCGAAGGTTCCTCGTCGCCACTTGTTGAGTTCGTAAGGAGATGTGAGAACGGGACGCACGTATTGACAACACGGTAGCTAGTTGCACACTCTTTATTCAGAACGTTACACGCGCGCCGTCGCAGCGGCGCTTACCCCTCCACATTGTACCTACATACATAACATGTACTAAGACAGCAAAATAAAATAAAGTAAGGCCAACAGTAATACCTGTGGACGGCGAGCTATGGGTGGCTCGCCGTCCACATGCTAGTAGCACCTAAGTACCGCGAAACTTGTCGCACTCGGGTAATGTGTAAAATTACCGGTAATGACAGATCAGCTCAACGTCTATGAATATAATCAGCCATTTCCCATTATTACCTTCTTGGAAATTGCGCAAGAACACGCCAGGCTGGTGCACTAATCTATTTGTTGTTCTAACCAGTCTGTCTAACGGTACGAAGATTATATGTATTTACTAAGTACACAAAGTTGGTTTTTCCCGTTTTTTATGAGATCATGAGTTATTTCAAAGAATTATATGAAAGCTGAAAAAGAAGCTCCTGGTTAAAAAATAACAGCCACACGATCCGATCTTCAAGGTTAAACAATGCTTGCCGAACTCGTTCTGTGTGGTTGACCATCTTAACATATCGAGACTTCTCCGTGTCTCGGAAAGCACGTTAAGCCGTTGTTGGTCCCGGCTGTCATTTTAACCCCCGACAGAATGAGAGGGGTGTTATAAGTTTAACGTCTCTGTCTGTGGTATCGTAGCTCCCAAACGGATGAACCGATTTTCGTTTAGTTTTTTTTTATATCATAGATCATTTTTTAGACCATGTGCAGTCGTTACGGATTGGCAGAAGTCAGAAAATCAACATCAGTCTTGCCAAGAAGTACCGTGTTACCCAGTAACTGTGTTGTGGGGGCCAGATACGCAGCCGCTCCACGTAAAATACTGGTATTCAGCTGAATCCGGTTTGACTGGAAGCCGACCCCAATATAGTTGAGAAAAGATTAGGCAGATGACTGAGTACTACATAAGTGTTTCGTACAAAGACTTGAAAAGTATTATTGCAATAATTTCAACATAACATAATCGGTATGTTTCCCTGTAATAAAACTATAACATGGAATTGGGTTTGGTAACAATTAAAAGATTCAAATTTTCTACAAACATGAGTCTTTTGATAAGTACCTACCTAAAGCTTTTTGGTAAGATATTGCTGCTTTAAAGTTCAAAGAAGATACAGTTAAAATCACCCTAACGAACATAAGTACATAGTTATCTGATACTCGTGCCAAGCAGATGAGGGATATTTGAAGTGATCTTTGAAACACGATACTGCAGCTTCGTCCATGTGTTCCATATGGAAACTAATTTCGTACCGGAGTTCATAATACATGGGTACCTGTCAGTACCTGATGTCCGAGCTCGTTAGGCACACGATCTCGCTTTTACGTTTTTAGACTGCGGATTAACGATGCAATCTGTCCGTCCTCGTTAGTTTTTGCTTTGGTTGAATCTATAAATCCAGTACACGTTGGTGTATAGTTATTGCAATGACCGTACGCTTCCGAGTTACATGTTCCAGGGTCATAATCATCGTCGTGTCAGCCGACGTCCTC
Organism: Ceramica pisi; assembly: GCA_963859965.1. NCBI lineage: Eukaryota > Metazoa > Arthropoda > Insecta > Lepidoptera > Noctuidae > Ceramica > Ceramica pisi. The sequence goes on from OY982542.1 coordinate 22,719,735, forward strand.
TGCTGGACATGTCGCCACATCCACCGGTCCTTAGCGTTTCGTATCCAGCAATTTGCCACGGCCTCCACCAGGTCATAAATGATAAATTATATTTATTTTGTAAGTAGGTTGTAAATTTATAACACTTTTACACGTCAATCTTTTTGGTAATCTTAAACTAGATGAGGCCGGCGTTTCTTAGCTGACTGCTCTGAGAAGAATCACCGACACAAACTCATAGGTCCACCTTGTAGATGGCCTTTTTACGCTGCGTCTTCTAGTACTACCACTCACAATTCAGGCTGACTGTCAGACTTTCGGGGTTCTGACTACTAGTATTTTATTTTGGCCCCTTCATAGAGGCCAAGGCTCAAGTGGCTGCTAGAAAGTTGGGGATCCTGGCAAAGGTGAGACGGTACTTCACGCCGGAACAGCTTCTTAAACTGTATCAAGCGCAAGTTCGATCGTGTATGGAATACTGCTCTCATCTTTGGGACGGATCTGCCAGATACCAGCTTGATGCCCTCGAGTCAATTGAAAAACGAGCCAAGAGGATCATCGGCGATGATAAGCTCGACGAATCGAAGCTCCAAAGTCTTGAGCATCGACGCCGAGTTGCTGGCCTGTCGGTTTTCTATCGTTTACATTTTGGGGAGTGTGCGACGGAATTGCATAACTTAATTCCGCCAAGCCCGTTCCACCATCGGACCACAAGACGTACGGCGATGTACCACCGGTACATGGTGGACATCCCACCTATACGCACAAAACGCTAGCAAACGCTAACAAGCTAGGAGTGGAATTCCCTGCCTGAGTCTGTGTTTCCTGATAGCTACAACCTGGGAGTCTTTAAGTCAAGAGTGAATAGGTTACTTCTAGGCAAGCGTGCTCCACCTTAGACCGCATCATCGCTTAACATCAGGTGAGATAGCGGTCAAACGGTACGCCTATAAATATTAAAAAAAAGTAGCGACTGCTAAATATTTACAAATGACAAAATTGTACTTTGGTATTACTGAGTGAAACTTAAACTTCTAGGCCTCAAGATTCCAGAAATGGACAAAGGCCTCAAAGAGAAAATAACGCCAGCTCAGCATATTCCACCAAAAATACGGTAACAATAATCATAAAAGATCCAACAAAGCTCTCCTAAACGGCTTTAACTGTATTAATTAAATTATAATTGAACATTTAGGGATGTGCGGAGTATCCCGCGGGATTCATACCGGGAATTGAATACAACGGGCTCTTGTACTAAAGCTTGTGTTATGTTCGTGTATTATTACATTAGTAATTAGTTGAGAGGTAGGTACAACGTGTCGACTTGCACACACACGCTAAGTAGAAAAAAAAAGCTATGAAAGGGAGACCTTTACCCAGCAGTGGCAGGATACTGGTTGGTAAGTTTTTTCTGCATTTATTAGTATCCCTTCATCAGACGCATTAATCGTCTATTGTTTTTGGACCAAATTAATTTTATCGCTAGCGAATCCTAAACCAGCAAAATATTTTGTAAGAAAAACCAGTAAACTTATTGAACGCTAACTTCCATCGAGCTGAGCTGATAATCCAATTTAGTCAGCGCACATTGTAGAATTTTAATGGGAAATATTTCCAATCGCCGGCTAATCAGACACGTTGTTTTCTTCTTCTTGTTTCACAGTAACTTGGAATAGAATCAAATCTAGTTGATTTTTCTGTATGTTTCTATTCTTGCTACAACTATTGTTCCAAGGAAGGAGGTGCTCGTGGCTAAATAATAACAGCCGGACAGGTCGATCTTCAAGGTTAAGCAGCGCTTGCCGAGGTTGGTCTGTGGATGGGTGACCATCTTAACATACCTAGTTTCCTCCGTGCCTCGGAAAGCACGTTCAAATCAAATAAAAAATCAAATCATTTATTCGCATAGCACGTTAAGCTGTTGATCCCGGCTGTCATTTGGAGATCTTTGGCAGTCGTTACGGATACTTACGCTTACAACCCTAATCTTTTCAAATGTAGAGTGAACAGGCTCTTGCTGGGGTAAGCTCGCTCCATTGTAGACTTTGTCTCTGTCATCTCTGACCAAGGCTAGAGTCAAGAGCAAACCCATCACATAAAAACAACATCACACTTCAAACGAAAACAAACATCAAAACGATTTTTTGTCCGCAATTCTTTTTATAAACAACATACTTCTTATTTTGCTGACCATTTATTACCTTAGCGATACCTCCAAATAGGAAGACACATTCACTACCGGGAACCTCACTAAATTGAATACCAATTTCTGCCATCAAATTGTTTACTAGGGTAAACGATTCCCGGCCCCTGTCAAACGAGAACCATACTTAAGGACACGTACGAAGCCTCTTGGTTCAACTAAAAGCTTCTAGTGTTACTAACAAGAGACATTGTTAATCAAACGTCCACCTTGCCGAGAGCAAAGATATCTATAAATAGGTACATCTACAGCATCAATAGCGACTGTATGATCTTGATAACACCCTTATGTCCGAACAGTAAGGGTGGTTTCCGTAAATCCTGGGCTACTGAGGTGTATTTGATTGTGTCTGTTGCTAATAACTTGGTGGATTGGGTTTCTATGTTGCACTGGCCGTCTTTATAGGTGTTAAAGGACACACGTCTGGATGCATGGCTGGACTAGTTGAAGTAATTTGAAGACGATTATGTCTGTATCTCATAAACAGAGTATAATCCGCGTGCAATCAGGATGGGATGGAACTTTGTCAAAGTAAATCGAAAATTACAGTTCTCTCTTCAAGTAGCGTTAGCAAAAATGTTCTGAATAATGATAATAAATTAGTTATTTCTACGATCTAAGTATCATATAAACTAATTTATTATCAACTAGCTGTCCCCCGCGGCTTCGCTCCCGTCAATTAAGTATTCATTGCACATATCGAGTTTTCATTGTTTTTAAGATGTATTCTGCTATTCGGGTCGGAGACAAATCCAACGAATCAATAACCATGAAAATTGGTTCAGCAGATCTCGAGTTATAAGTGTTGTAACAAACCCGTCTTTGTTTTATATACAGTATGTCTACGACATATATGCAATAATTGAAACCACAAGTAACACTTGTCCACAGAAATGTAAATAAATTGTTATAAATTTAAAAAAACGTAAATGAAAAAATTTAAGTTTTCAAACAAAATAAATATGAAAATAAATTTAGTAAAAGTAAATCACCCTATTTAGAAAACGTACCTTGACCTCGACTGACCTCGAGAAGTGCGGCAACAATGCTCGCGCGGCGGCGTTTTGATTTATCTTTGGCAATTGCGATGAAATTCACTATGGTTATTTTTCACCCGTTCTTTTTTACTTCGCGTTAAGTTGATTACTGAACTAATCTAAATAAATTCTGTCATAGCACAAGATGGATTAAAACTTAAATTTTCTCATGTTCAAAATGTCCACCAGGTTTTTGAATGCACAAAGTGACATCGCCGAACAATTTTGTCCCGAACCTTGCCCAACAAATTTCGACCAGGATTCGAGTGTTTATTTCACCGTAAAAAATAAGTACCTAGGTATGTACAAATAAAATTAAAAACACAATTTACACACACAAAAGTCCAGTACCTACTCAGTGTCTATTTCACTGTAAGAAAATAATTACTAATACATACAAGTGAATAACAAAAATCACGTAAAACAATGCGTGTACTTAAGTACCTATCAAATCTTTGCGAAATGCACACACGCTATCCCGGAAGACTCGCGGTGAACTGACAAAACTTACATCCGTACTGGCAAAAAATAAAAGTCATAGGTAAATAGGGTAAACAATGTAATAATTGTCTTTTATCGATACTTTTCTACAATTACTTATCTAATAAAGACTTAATACGCAATCAAGGCATTACAATACTAGTACTATTTTTAATAACCGTATTTAACAGTGAAGTGATAGTTAAATTTATTGGACTTTTAAAATAAATTTTAATTTTTGTACGTCTCGACTTACGAAACTACCGTAGGTACTACCTAGATAGTGAGTAATGTAGAAAACGGGTGAGTACGTTTTTTTAATAGGATGTTTCTTCCTAAAATGTAAACATTATTACATTATTTTTTATCTCTAAATCCACTCAATTATAGTTTTTAATCAGAATAGGTAGGTAGGTACATAGTGGTGCTATAATAATTCTAAACTAACCATGTCCATTAAAAATAGAACATCTTTTTTGCTAACCGATCATTATTCTCTTCAAAAGACAATGAGAGAAAGCTGATAATATTGTCGATAACTGTGTCCAACCCTACGCGTCGAGCGCGCGCGCAACCCGCTCCCCGCGCCCCTCCTCGCCAAAAGCCGAAGGCCTTTGAAAAAGCCGACACACGCGTGCCGCGTCTTTTTGTACTAAGCCGACAAACGAACCGCGCCGCCGTGACTCGCAGTGTACACTTGCAGGTATTGTTGGAGTGTCTCAGTGAAAATGAATTTGAGTAAAAATAACAAAATAAAATTTCGGCCGTGACAGGTCAAGAACATTTCACAAGGAGAAATTTCACGTACGAATGTAACGAAAAACAAACAATATTAAGATTTTTAATAGTCGGTCCTACAATGTTCCCTCTGGTTAGGGACAAAAGCCTCTTCTCTGTGAGATGGAGTGGGTTGCAATCCACTACGCGGGCCATACGGGTTGGTAGAAATCACATGTCTTCGATTTTTTTTTTCTAGGACATCTTTAAACTTGAAGTTTTCTTTCATTCACCGTTTTGAGAGCAGTGATGATAAATAAATTACACAATGAAAAGTGCTTGCCTGGTCTCACCCACGACCTTCAACTATGCCACAACAGCTTTGTTCTGTTTTCAATTAAAATGCAATACAAACACATTAAAGTCCCGCCTGTCATTTAGGTGTACCGAGTTCGCATTTTAGGTAAATAGGTAAAATGAGTACAACTGCGTAGGTGAATGATTGCACAGCGTGGCAACGTGGCTTTTCAATGTTCAAGGATTCAAGTTCATTGTACTATTAACCTACTGTTGCAATTCTACAGAGTGTTCAAATTTGCTTTAAATTAAAACTCGACTTTTTGACAAAACTACTGGACCGATTTCGTTACTTTTTTGTATAGCGTTATCAAATACCATAACTAGTATGTGGTTTCAAGGATTGCATATATGTCGTAGACATACGGTATAAGAAGATAATCAGAACATTTTATAGGAAAAGTGCACCTAGCCATATTTAAAAAAATAATAATTAGAAAAAAAAAACACGCCATGTCTAAAAATGAACTAAAATGAAAAACAAGCAACTGGGGGACAGTAGGTATCTATTCTGGAACATTTCTGTAAAGGTCTGTATCTGTAAAGGTAAGTTCAATTTTAGACATGGCAGGCGTGTTTTTTTAAAATTATATTTTATTTCTTATTTAATACCTTTTAGTGGACCTTTTACGAGGAGGGTTTTCGTAGCTCCTGGGTTACTGATGTGTAGTTTACTATGCCTGTTGCTAATGGATTGGTGGATTCTATGTTAAAAATATCTACTAATTTAGTATTAAGTGCTACTAACAGATACTGTGGACCAAAAAGTTGTCTTTTTCTGAATAAAATTTATTTTTATTTTATTTATGTTGCACTGGCCGTCTTGTCTTTAGGTTTTAAAGGACACACGTATGGATGCCTGGCTGGACTAGTTAGTTAGTAATTAATTTGAATACGTATCTATCTGTGTTACATGTAGGGGGTGTTGTATTGGGTAACCCAAAGGTTTTGTCACATTTTAAAACTGCTCCTGTCCATGTATGTCATCGACAGTCTGCCGGTCGGTTTTGTAAACATGTCGATGTGAACGCTTAAGCGAAGTGTAAGTGTGCTGTCAAACCATACAAATAAGATGGTATGACAGCTCACTTGTCATTCACTCCACCTAAATGTAAACCGTGAGACGTCGACAGAATAGAACTGCTGTATTTCTAATAGTACGAACAGATAGAACAGTGCTCTTCATTCTATTTTCTTTGCATTCGGTGATCTTAGCTTCCACGTTGACAACTGTGTCAAAGAAATCGCTGAGCCGTTCTCATTTCGATCTCAAGTTATCCCACACGCCTTGTATTTATTTCCGACACATTTTGGTGAGTCATAAGAAATTTCACACCAAACAAGGGTTGTGTAACATCCCCATCAACCAAATCAGCGACATACTAACAGGACTCATCCAAGTATCTTGCATTACTAACGACAGCGCTAATCACAAATGTGCTGCAGCATCTGAACATATAGTAGGTACGTGGTCATCAATCTTGCTCTCCGGATCGTCTTACAGTCTCATCTCACAATTTCACTGACAAGCGGATTTATTATTTTGTGCGAGCAGTGCATTGTTTGTTTACTCAAAATTTGGGGATAACAGCGGTGACTGTTTTAAATGAAGTGATTAAAATTCTATGATATAAAACTAGCTTGCGTTTTTTAAAGATGGGAAATTATCAAGTGACTTCTCCCTCTCTGGGCGGAGCAGAAGGGAGTGTCAGACTCTTACTGACTAAGCTTACAAAGTGAACTTTATTTCACACGCCATAAGGTCTTATATTTATACGAATTTGAAACTCACCTCGGATTCCGCTGTCGAGACACGAAAATGTTGTTACAGAATAGCACTGCTGATGGCGAGTCACCCAATGCTCACCGTCCGCAGGCCCACGCCTACGGTGGCCGGGAATCGCCCTGCGACTCCCGACGCCCGGGGCGTCTTCTTCTGTTAGGGCGGCCGGGGCGCGAGGTCGGGATCACGCGTTCGACCTCCTCCTTCCCTAGCATTACTGCTTCGTAGAAGGAGGTGAGCGCTTCCCATGCCTTCTCACTCAAACTAGCTTTTACCTGCGTCTTTGTAAAGGCGTATATCCTGATTTTCCCGTAGGAATTTCGAGTATCATCTCTTAGTGTTCCCCTACACTTCCCAAGAAATCTACATGCAAATATATTGGGCGCCTACCACACAATGGGCTAGATTCCATCATCTACAAATTGCAAAACTAAGAGTATTGAAAAATAATGGACACGTATTTTTTGTTTTTGTAAATCAATGAATATTGACAAAGATAAAACGCATCAAAACTCGGGAGTGGGAGCTCGTGACGTCACGACTCACTAAAAATTATGCGAAGGTGTGACGTATTGAGAATTTTAAAAGCGTCGTAACTTTATCAATTTTGGTTCCCGTAACAAAAGAAAAAACACTGGTCAAATATTTATTGATAATCTAACTGACGGACTAAGTAATTAGTTTTTTTCAGGACACAAGCCTATTTTGAACGTGATTATGGACCCCCCAGTATTGTATCTTCCGCGTACTTCCAGATACTCTCTTGTCCTGTCACTACTAGGAACGAGCTGCGTCGCCACAGTATCATAAATCACATTTGATCTACCTAATTAAACAACTTCACTTTGTCCCCACAGAAGCGCACTGTTCGTTTTATAGCCTGCAGTAATAAAACTGCGACCAACTTAGTCTAATTTCCATCTAATTATTCTTAGTTGAGCTCGTATAAGCGAACAGCTATTAAGCATCTCCCTAAGGCTCTGATAATTTGTTAACATTTCTCTTCTCATATTTATGAGGCTAGCTGCCGTCTTCGACTCTGTCCGCGTCAAACTCTTAAATATTATTATTATAAATATTTGTGGGATTTTCTTGCTTTGCGCGGAACTTTATTGTTTTACAAAAATATACCTTTATTTACTTCCAATTACATCAGCTATCTCTCAGTGAAAGTGCCTTCAAAACCGGTACGACTGTTTCGGAGATTAACCGGAACAAACAGACAAACATACAAAACATTTAAAAATGGTTTTTTTATGTAAGCTGTATCGTATGATATAATTTAATATTCATTTTATAAAAAGCTGTGATTAAGATTACAAATAGACATTTCAATTTTATTTATTTGTTTAGATAACATTTTATTTATTCGACCTCCTATAACTTACAAAAGGTTAACGTTTTTCAATTATACAAGGTTTGGGAGAACCTTTTGTTTGCGAACATTACGTTACTGAAATCAGTATTTATGCCGTTCGGAAAGTTATCGAGAGCCGTAGGTTCTGAATTACGATCTTAGCTACGCTTTAGGCCAATTTTGTGTCGCAATAAAATCCAGTTTTTTAAACGCGCCGTCGACGCGCGTTTTAGAAAGGCGCCGTCGACGCGCTTTTTAGAAACGCGCGTCGACGGCGCGCTTTTATCCTACAGAGCAGTTTGTTATCGTTTGTATCGATACAAATGCGATGCTAACGCGCATGTATATCGCGTTTGAATTGATACAAACGCGCGTTAGCATCGCGTTTGTGTTCGATTCAAACGCGCGACACCAATGCGACCGCTAGCGCGCGCGCCTTCCCTAGGGGCGGGGTTTCCCCCGCAACGAGGGAATGTATGTGAATCTACGCTAGTAGCACAGGGGTTACAGTCTGAAGAAAACATTAGCTCAGTATCACGTGACCACAAACTGTTATATTCGATAAATTAACAATAGATGGCACTGTTCTTCCTTTTTTTTTAAATTAATAACAAAGCGCATGCAATCAATGCTGTCTCGACCGACGCCATCTTGCTACTATTGACGAGGTTCTGCTTAAAAACGCGAAATGCCAGCGCGTTTGTATCGATACACACGCGCGTTTGCATCGCGTCTGTATCGCTACACGCGCGCGTCTGTTTCGATTCTAACGCGTATTTGAATTTATGCAGGTGTGCAAAGATCACTTCACTTCTAGACTTCATTAATAGAGGATTTCCCGAAATTCCTACGGGAACGGGAAAAAACTGCATATGCGCAAGCTAGTCAATAATAAATATCAGCTGACGAGATTTAAATCTCACAATACAATATATTAAGGAAAGTCCTTGAAAGACTTGTTGACCATAAATCTATACTAATATTATAAAGCAGAAGAGTTTGTTTGTTTGGTTGAACGCGCTAATCTCAGGAACTACTGGTCCGATTTGAAAAATTATTTCAGTGTTAGATAGCCCATTTATCGAAGAAGGCTATATATCATCATGACAATCAAAGACATCAAGACAAATAGGAGCGGAGCATTAATGGAAAATGTGACGCAGACGAAGTTGCGCGGGTCAGCTATATACACTTAAAATAGTAGTAGCTAGTATTTACAGTCATATATATACAGTCTTGCAACACGTTGACATGAACACCACGAAACTGCAACTAATTTTAATAACCAGACTTATCAGAAACCCTAAAAATCAAACTCATGGCTTCCCCCTAATCACGGTGACTGGTAAAACAAGCAATTTAATCAGGAGTACCATCGATAGCGGTATCTAATCAGCCGAATCCTATAGTGCTTCTGAAAGGGATGGCGCGATTGTTGTCATGGCAACTAACTCGTAAGTGAATGAGACAGCTGATATAGGAAAACTTGTAACTTATGTGGGTTTTATACTGCTGAATATTTGGCAGCACAGAAAAGGTAGAAACTGTTTCGTTTTCTTGTCCTACTCTCTAAGCCCGAAGTCCTTAGTTTCGGGCTTAGTTGCGGGCGTATTCTACTCCGTGTTATCTAACCACTAAGAATTAATGACAACAAAATTCGAAATTTACTGTCAAATCGTGTTGCCATTCATGTTTAGTTCGGTTTCGTGACTAATCGTAAGTCCGTAGGTGATACGGACTAGAATACGCCCGCAAGTAAGCCCGAAACTACGGACTTCGGGCTTAGAGAGTAGGACAAGAAAACGAAACAGTTTCTACCTTTTCTATGCTGCCAAATATTCAGCAGTATAAATCGGTAGTACGGTTCAGTAGTATCGGGCTGTAATCCGCAATTCCACGTCCATCCAGTGTGTAGTTTTCAAAAGATCTTATAAGATCTCTAAAGAAAAGTTTAGCACAGTTTATTTGTATGATAGGACTTGCCTACATAGAATGGAAAAAAAAGAGTAAGAAAGCAGAACTTGTGGCTAAATAATAAAACCCGCACGGGTCGAACTACGCGGTAAGGCAACTCTTACCGAGGTAGGTCGAAAAGAAAGAAAGAAACAAATTTCGAGAGTCGTTGCTCTCGGCTGTCATTTGACGTTTTGAACATCTTTAAAAGCTGGGTAGCCAGTCTACTTAAGGGGAGTCGTAATTTCCATTTACAGGGGTCTGGGGGGTAGGCAGTCGATCCATGTATAATACTGGAATCAGCAGCATCCGGTGAGACTGTTAGCAGAACCTTACAGAGTTAGAGCCCTTTTCCTGTCATTCGTGTTTTCGCCCGGGCGTGGAATTTTTTGAGTTTCAGTTCTAAGTATGGGGCCCCCAAAATGTATTGTTTTTTTTATTTTTGTGTGAAAATCTTAATGCGGTTCACAGAACACATCTACTCACCAAGTTTCAACAGCATAGTTCTTATAGTTTCGGAGAAAAGTGGCTGTGACATACGGACGGACACACAGACAGACATGGCGAATCTATAAGGGTTCCGTTTTTGCCATTTGGCTACGGAACTCTAAAAAGGCTACACATTGATTATAATAAACACAGAAGAAGTTAGTACCTACTTCTTCTTTGGGCGTAGCGGAAGGGAGTGTCAGACTCTTACTGACTCAACCCCACCCGTGTTCCTCCTAATGCCCTTTGTGTTCCAGGGTTGCGGTAACTTTTCAAACAATTCCACAGCCGTGGTACATACAATCTACACTGATCAAGAGCATATTTGACAGTCATGCAAACAGTTGGGCAGAAACCGATGAACGAATATAATAAAATTTAACTTCAATAAATATTAATTTCCAGCACATATCGTGTCAATATCGTTTTACCGGTATGTGGGTTAAATCAATTAAGTAGTTAATTAATGTCACGCCACACATGTCATGTCACATTATGTGTTGGTTTGTGTAAATGTCAGAAATGAAGTAATGGGGTTTACCTATAAGGTTCCACCATTTTTAACCGACTTCTTCAAAAAGAGGAGGTTTTATGTTTGGCTGTATGTATTATGTATTTTCACCGATTTCTCCGCCAAATAAAGACCGATTAAAAAAATATTTTTGGTTTCGAAAGTCATTACCTACTCCTGAAGTGGTCCCACTGTCACCAAGTCAGATCTCATGGAATTAGAGGGAAACCATTAAATTTTATCGGTACATACATTGTTTTTCATATACTTTCTAACATAAGTCACAAATTTGTGCCTGGTAGGTCATCATCTCATGTTGCTGAGCTGATAATGGAAGGTATAAGTCAGGATCTGGTGACGGAATCCCATGAAAATTTTTGTTGAGTGATATTTTCGCCAATTAACAACGGTTTGAAAGAGTTTTTTCCCGGATCCCCAATTTTGTTAAGATCTGATGAAGAACTTCGGAGGTATTCAACGGAACTCTTCAGTTAATGATAGCAAATGGATCGAGATTGCTGAAATTTTTAATTAAAATATTTTTGTATCAGCCCTAATTAGGACCACTATATAATAAGTGGACCACCGGTTGTTTGATTTGACCAGCTCCTTCTGCAATCTTATACGGGGTTTGCAAGGACCATTTACTTGTCAATCAGATCAGTCAGTTTCAATCAGTTAGAACGACTGCAAGAACCTTTGAGTATCTACCCTAAGAAGGGACAAAAGACATTAACGGCCTTTTTCGCGCCCTGCTGTCCGGTTTCGTACCGGTTCATTGATCTGAGTGCCAATTCAATTGTGCAAATGTATGAAAATTAAGGCTTTTTTTAAAGTTTGCGCCAATACATGCGAAAACTGTTTAAATTAGTAGAATTGGTCCTCTGGAAGTTAATTTGTGACACAGATGTTGTTCCATTTATCGATTTTACTGGTTGATATTTAGGGTGTATTTCATCAATCTGAAAATAATTGCGATCAGTTTCATTGGTGAAATCCGCTCTTAGTGTTTTATAAAACAAGCCCTTCGCTATTTTGTAACATGATTTTTTTCTCTATTATATTTTTTTTGTAACTGTGTTTATTACGTGTTAAACAACTTAAACTAAAATAAATACTTATCATAGAACATTATTGTTTCAGGTAATTTTCCGTTCTATTGTCAACGCGAAAAGCAGCTTCGATAGTGTAACTTGCTTGAAATATTGGAAAGCGTCCATTGCACACACGTAAGTAAATACCATGAAACATGTACAGTATGCTCTGTTCAGTGGGAGCAATTGCGAGGCGATGACCGCCGCCCCGCTCCGACCCTGACCCCGATCAACTACTATGCAGGGCTGTCACAATGGGGAAGAAGGAATATATCTTTTAATAAACTTGTTGCATGCTAATGCCGACGGTCGTACGATATGTAACGCACTACTTAAAGCTACAGTGGATTATTAAAGTAATGGTACTGGAATTTTTCCGCAAGTTCTTTTTTTTATTTTAGATGGGTTTGCTCTTGACCTTAGTCTTGGTCAGAAATGACAGAGACAAAGTCTACGATGGAGCGAGCTTACCCAGAAGGAGCCTGTTCTTTCTAGTGAAAGTAAATCCTTAGGCACTCAACAAAATTATAGTACCTATCTATCATTAACAGGCAGATATTTGCAATCGGATTAGTTCTTCAAGAGATTAATCTCTTACAAAAATAAACAAAAAATTACGTCTAGACTTTCAACTCGCATAGTTAATTAAAAAAAATCTGCTAAAAGTAAAATTACCAAATGGAAGTCATTACTAAATGTTTAAAAAAATAAATCCCCTACTGTTCACTTTGTATCCCATTTTATATACCAGTCTTAACAAGCACAGATTTCTCAAGAAACAAAAATATAAGCGACATTACACGCAATCCTACAGAAGCAGTACTAAACGAGATTGTTTTGAGCAAAAAGTACATAACCGAGCAAGTGGAATTGTGCCGCCCTCATCTAATCTTAATACCAAAGTTTTTACGCTCTGGAAATATTCAGACCGGGTTAAACCCACTTAGGATTAACGCCTAGTTTTCGTTGAAATCGACAGATAAGGTTTACCAATAGATTAAGTTGTTAAGATTTAATATGCAATATTTATTTTAACAATGAAACTTCATAATAGAAACTTTATTTATTTATTTATGTACACACAATATACTTATAAAGAAAATTTTGTACAGAGAAAGTGCACAAATGTACTGCTTATTTTCAAAGTTATTTCTACCAGCAGACCTGCGACAGAAGAATTTATTAAGAAATGTAGACACGGTGTGTCGAAAAGCAGAGAAGGAATCTTAAAACAAACTATAGTTATGTACTAACTTAACTAAAACAAATTATAATCTAAGTATAAAAATATACACAAATAGATTTAACTAAATATATAATGATAATAACTTTGTTTCATTCATCGTAAAAAAGGGCGACGGATGGCTATGCCAGCTTCTATACTGCAAAATGTTCGAACCCTCTTATCATTACTTCTAACTACTAACATGAGAATCAACTGCAAGAACCTTATTCAACTTGTCATCTTGTTTCACAGTGTCGCCTTTAGATTTTAGATTTAGTTGGTTACGATTTCACTTATAAAATTTATTTTCTAACTTCATAAAAGAGCCTACAGCCCTGTCCAATGTCCAGTCATGAGGAATGCACTGAACAACATAACCGTACTATACCCGACATATGCGGATATGTGCCTGAATCCTTTTTGATCCTATCTCGTGTTGAAAAACAATACAGAAAAGTTTGCCCGTCCTATAAATATACCACTACTTGTATATGACGAGGTATAAGCTATAACTGCTTCGTTTTAGCAAAGTAATGGCGGATTTTGACTCACCTACGAAGCCTACGATGTCATGATTGACGTCTTTAGTTCTTAAAACAAAAGTAACGACGTAAAGCCACCTCAGCTCAAAATATTTAGTGACAAAAAACGATAAACTATAGTATTTTGCTCGGGTTCATAACTTTATATGAAGAGATATTTGCGAAAAGGTAATGACCGCTATTGTCCTGCTAAAACGACCAACTAGGTACAGATATAAAATAGAAAGGGTAGGTATGGAAAAATTACGTGGTTTCGAACTTACTAAAGAGGAATACTAGTTGTGCGTACCGTGCAATGTGCATTGTGACAACCTTGTTGCACAAACTACACTCTACATTATGTGAGCATTACACATGATGCTCTAACCAGGACAGGTGTGGGCCGACTTACACATAATCTATCCTTCTGCATCCTTGAATCACATCTAGTAACACACTGAGTATCCGGTGAAGATATATCTTAGCACAATTCTCTTCTTCTGTCTTGCAGATGACATAAACGTATCTCAGGATATATTGTATCCTTTATTTCCTTTGATCCGTCGAACAAATGTAACGCTACACTGTTTCAGAGATCTTCGTCGATACTTATATTCTTACGTCACACATTTTCACTACAACATTTCGAGAAGTATCAAAGAATTGTTTATGTGTTTCTCTGATATGTAAAATTTTGCGGTGTTTTCCTCTGGGTAATGCAATACGTCACACTTTCCGATCTATCTGTTGCTCCAATTATATATCTCGCGTGACACTTCGACAAGCCCGTCGAATATTTGCCTACAACATTCTGCTAAGCCAATTTTTGTCCGATGTGAGGTAAATAGCCTGATTTGTGTAGGTCCTAGAATCGTGTACTTTATACCTTTAATGTGTTACTTGAGAGATTATTTGAAGATACTTTTTAATACCGAGTACGGACCAATGTTACAATGACAACAATTTTGTGGATCTTCATTTAATCTTCTTCTTGATTTCATGACTATTGTCCACCTAGTATGGGGCTACTGCTTACTTTAGCCGCTCCGTTATTAGGTACGTTCAGATGTTTAGACATAAAAAGCAAATAAAGAAGGTGGGGCATATCTTATGGATCGGCTCCAAAGTAGCACTGTATTTGGGATAATTCAAGATACTCCATTTGTTTCCATTACCAACCTCATGTATCAAAAATCTCTTAAACTTATCCGTAATACTATCCCAACAGCCCTCCTCTATTTTGACAGCCATAAGTATGGTAACCATACTTATGATTAACCAGCGTCTTTTCCCCGTATAAATTAGAACCCATTAACTTTGACAGGCTAAGAATGGTAATAATACCTTAGAGTTGTTTATTAAACGTGTATTTTTTAGGGTTTCCACGACCCACTTTTACCTTTTCTGAGTTTTTTTTTCCGATACGTTTTTGCGTTGAATTTTGAGACTTTCTTTACTGAAATATCGGATTTTTGGACCTATTTCTCATGGCTATCCATTAATATTTAGTAAATTCTTCAGTTTCGTTTTAAAATTCTATACTAAAACTGATCATGATCACATTCTTATTTGTATCATTTGCGATTTGCAATCACCATTATCAGTCTATAACATTCCAGAGCTTCACATAGACCTCTCCAATCGCACGTCACACATCCCGATTCTCGGTACCGATCAACAATTTGTACCACCAATACTAATCCTACAAAACATTACAAAACCAACCGTTGATTAAAACTAGATCATAAATTAAACGTCAATGCGTTTTCATTAAAACCTACAAAGTCGTTGGTTTAATTAAAACTTTTAGGTTCAATAGGTGGGTACTTCCGAAATTAGGCTCGACGATAAAACTGGCTATTCTGGGGAATGTAAAAACGTATCGTATAACGAGTAGCAATTAAACGTAGTACACACTAAACGTAGTACGATACAGGTTGTTTCAGAAGTACCTGGTCATATTATGAGATGTCCTGTATTAACATACGGCAAAGAAACAACAGTAAAATATATTCTTTTCTTCCAACTACGCAATAATTTCATCATAACTAGCCTAAATAGTGAGAAAAAAGCAGCACTTTACTGCTTCAGAGTAAAACAGTGCAGTAAAGTATGTATGAAAATCCATTACTGCACTGCTTTCGCCCTAAAGTAAAAAAAAAAACCCAGGTGACTGTCCAGTCACAGGCTTAATCTTTACAATACTAGCCAACTAGATTTATACCAGTCAATCGGCGCTATTCTGACTATAAAAATCGTCTACAGCATGACCAACTAGTTTTCTGCCAGCCAATCTGCGATATTTTGATTCCCGGGAACAATGACAGAATAAATGTACAAATTGGCAAAAAAACCAATTGGCGCGAATCGAATGGTACTATTAATATTTCTAAATATAATGTTTCTACTTTATTTAACTTCAGTTCTATGTTCTGTAGTTGAAAGAAAAGCAGATTATAGACCTCGCGAAATTGACGTTTATAATTGCACTCTTGTTTCAGAGTCCTAGGTGAAGGGGGGCCTCGCTCGGCCTCCAAGCTAACACTCTTTGCAAATAAGTTACTTTCTGCTCGATGCAACAATCTACTTTTGTTCTTTCTTTTACTGTTGATAGGCATACGTTTGTCCTCATATAGTAGTATCTCACCTGATGTTAAGCGATGATGCGGTCTAAGATGAAGCACGCTTGTCTAGAAGTAACCTATTCACTCCTGACTTAAAGACTCCCAGGTTGTAACTATCAGGAAACATAGATTCAGGCAGGGAATTCCACTCCTTAGCTGTAGGCACAATTAATGTATTCCCAAAACGATGATGTTTGATGTTTTTCTAAATCTCGACCGCAAATCTGATGCAATTGCTGGCATTTCATTAAGTGCAATCACAGACTTGAAGTCACCTCCTGCATCAGACTGGTTCAAAAGTTTTTTGTTAAAGTTAATATTTTTTAATTTTGCAATTTTTTTCTTAATTGTAAATATCAGAAACGGAACATCACACGTAATATGATCACGTACTTCTGAAACAACCCGTATAAGTTCAGTAAACTCAAACAAAACAATATTCACTAATTAAGGCGCGTCAGTGAATAAAATCGATGGGGGAAGGAAATATGAAAGAGGAGTTATGTTTTTATCGTCCGCGATTAAAAGGGGTGGTTAAACTGTCACGATAATTTATCATTAGGAAGTTAAAACAAGACAGCTTTAAAGGTAAACTTCTAAGCTGGGCATACAACTTTGATTTGCTGTAAAAAGTGAATTATAAGATGAATTGATGTTTAGGTTAGGTACCGCAACCAATCTCTATTGCTAAGCCCTGATCGTCCGACTGTTTGACCGCGGGTTGTATCTCTTGAACCCTATTGGGTAGACGATTGAAATGTTCATTGATTGTGCTAAAGGATGCTCCCATACAAGAAAGTAGTTTTAAATGACCCAGCTGTCACTAAATGACATATTATTTTGCACAATATGACATTTTAAAGCCTCAAAAACTCAACTGGCAATAATGATAACCTAATACTGCTTCTGATTATAATTATAGTGACAATGACATCAAAAATCAATAACTGCCAATTTAGCTGTTCAACATCGTCACCGCAATTGACAGCGGTATAGATTTTATCGTCCGTTTGTTAGCAGTATCGATAGATAATTATTATTGTGGGTAGACGGGCAGTCCGTCGCATGTCCGCTTAATGTCCGCCTGACGTATTGCGAAGCCGCACAAATGGTGCGACACCCCTGGGAATGGGACAGGGATGTGCAATCACTGGCGGCTGTATTATATTGATATGATTGGGTTAAGGTCGCTATTATTATTTTATTCATAAAAGACAACTTTTGGTCCACAGTAGGTGATAGTGACACTTAAGAATTATAATCATCAAAATCATCAATACAACGCTCTATAAAGTTTCTATAAAGTTCATAAAGCTCTATAGGAATTTCTTTTTCCTTTTTTTTTTGTTCCTAGGCCTTTATGAACTTGGAGGGTTGTATTGGTGATTTTGATGATTATAATTCTGTAACTACATACGTCTTACAGCCGCGAATGATATTTTAATCAACATACAACCTAGCACTGGCCTGCAAATTGCAAAAAACGCATGCAGAATTTTTGCATTCATTCCTGTTCGACACGTAGATTTTTGCGAACGTTCGTGTGTTGTGGATGAGGTTGGCATAAGAACGTCGTGTTTGACACAAGCGAAGAGAGGCTTATGCCCAGCAATGAAGAACATATAAGAAAAGCTCTTTTTCAATTATGTAATAACTCATTTAGATCATCACATGAATACATGTAGTCTGTTTCACTATTAGGTACATTCGTTTCGTTCCACGCTTAACATTCATAATGGTGTCCTTGTGGCAGTTATTTCAAATGCCGCTATTCATTTTCGGATAAAGAGGGGTTTTCTAAAGCCTTTCGGTCATTAGAGATCTATTATTTCTACCTTTTCAAGTCCCAAACCAATTACAAAATTCACTAAAACCTTTTTGGAAGAACTTAATCATATCTCGAAACCTTTTTAAACTAGATCTTGGATAATAAATATCCGATGTTTCTTCCACTCGAAAATTCGCGTGAAAGTAGATTTTTGCTCCTTCAAACGGAAATTCGTTTGCAATTGAAGGCGCCTCGATTGGAATGATTGGCGTGGATCAGGACAAGGCCGTGGCGTGTTACAGATAAGGGCCCAGCGGTGGGTAAATACGGGCTCATTAGCGTTTGATAAAATATATCTATTTGCAGTATATATGTGGAACATATGGATTCGTGTAATGGTGTCTGAAGTAAGTGTGAAGAATCGTTTACGCGATATTTTTTGGTTCAGTGTCGCGAATTCAGTAATCATGGATATGAAATCAAATCCGAGTGTTTGTCTTAGTTCTTTATGTCATCATCATCTGCCTAGCCTTTTCCCAACTATATATTGGGGTCGGCTTCCAGTCAAACTGCATAAAGCTGAAAACCAGCATTTTACGTGGAGCGGCTGCCTACCAGACCTCCAGAACCCATTAACTGGGTAACACGGTTCTCCTTGGCAAGACTGGTGTCAGATTTTCTGGCTTCTGACTATCCGTAACGACTGCCAAAGATCTCCAAATGACAGGTTAACGTGCTTTCCGAGGCACGGAGAAAACTCGGTATGTTAAGATGGCCACCCGTCCACAGACCAACCTCGGCAAGCGTTGCTTAAACTTTAAGATCGACCTGTGCGGCTGTTACTATTTACTGCTGCTGTGCTTTATGTATTTTTGTCGATTTATTCACGGTCGGCGCTATTATCCCAGAATTCAAATTTGACAAGTATTTAGGTAGGTATGCTAAATGCTCCTAAACGGTTAACACCTCAAAGGTTTGATCGACACTTTTTTTTTTTTTAGGGATGGGAAATCATCCAATGACTCCTCCCGCTCTGGGTGTAGCGGGAGGGAGTGTCAGACTTCTACTGACTAAAACCCATCCATGTTCCTTCATTGCCCTTTGTGTTCCGGAGCCACGGTGTCTCTTGCGAATAATACCGCGACTCCGGAGGTTTGATCGACACTTACGTCCCAACTCCCAGGCTAAACACACTCAACACCAAACACCTCAAACATCGGTCCGAAATTCCTGCGATACCTCTATTGGTTAGTGTCCGATCGAATGCGCTCCCTGTTCAATGATACGGGACACTCGTGTACAAATTGTACATACATCCTCACACTGTCATGTGCATTGAGTGAGCTCTGCGGGGATCCAGCGGTAATGTGTTTATTTGAACATGCTGGTTTTTGAATCGTTTTAGTATTCAACTGGATTTTAGAGTGTTGAAGTTTGGTGGTGAAATGGGACATATTTTTCTGAGTTTTTCAATGTGGTATTTGGCATGTTTTATCGCACAGGAGACTTGAGTGATGGTGACTTTGCATGTGGTATCTATCGGACAGCCTAGCTCTCCTAGCAGCTGAGGATTGAAGCATGTTTTTTTAACTATAAGTAGTTTCTTATAGAATATAGCTAAGAATACAGATAAGCTGTAAGGAACGGTATTTTTTACAAATTCATCCCCTTTAGGTGATTTAGAAGATGAATTCTCGTCACTTTTGCCAACTTTGTGACGTAAAAACTACATCAAACAATTTGCTTTTTGTACATTCCTTAAGAATCAATCATCAATCATCATCATCAATATAATATAAAAATCAATGCCACTTTTCGTTGTAAGTAATTTTATAACTCAAGAACGGCTGGGCCGATTGCGGTAATTCTTTTTTTGTTTAGTTCGGTAGATTACAGGGAAGGTTTAAAAGCAAAAAAAAAATGGGTAGGTAAGGTAGCCAGTTAACGGGAGCGAAGCCGCGGGGGCCACTAGTAGTATATAAAACACTAACAAAGCTCCTCGTATAAGAAATAGTCTGGAAAAGTTATACGAAAAATGCACCGAGTAATTTCCAAGATGACACTGCGCGTCTCCAGCTGAGTGCCTGCTAAAAGCATTGAATACGGTGCAAAATGCGAGCACTTCATTGCTTTGTCGTTCCATAGAATATGAAGACAAACAGCTGCACTATCTGTTACCTTCCAAGCATTTATTACGCAACCCTTCTCATTAGCCAGTTCTGCGTTGATTTGAATTAAGCCTCCACGCTCAGCGATAGTAGGAGCTCGTGGATAAATAAAAAAAAACAGCCTCTCGAGTCGATTTTCGAGAATACGCAACGCTTGCCAAGGTTGGTCTGTCGATGGGTGACCGTCTTAACATACCGAGTTCCCTCGGTGCCTCGGAAAGCACGTTAAGCCGTTGGTCCCGGCTGTCATTTGTAGGTTTTTGGCAGTCGTTACGAGATAGTCAGAAGCCAGTGAAATCTGACTCCAGTCTTGCTATGAAGTACCGTGTTACCCAGTGAATGGGTGTACAGGTGTGGTAGACAGCCGATCCACGTAAAATACTGGTATTCAGTTGAATCCGGTTTGACTGAAAGCCGACCCCAATATAGTTGGGAAAAGGCTAGGCAGATGAGACTCAGCGATAGTCTGAATTTCTATCACTGAAAGAATTATCCAAATCGGATCAATACTTAAGTGATTAGGTACTTCCAATCACCAAACGGTTTATTTAAATTGTGACAAGCTCGCTACACTCTTCTCAACCGTTGCAACTCCTGAAAGCTAGAAACAACAGTAGTGACCGCCTGAACAAAAACTGTCAATGAGCTCGACAGACTCAAAGAAACGATTCAACTATCTTGGATCCCACAACGAAATTAATCAGAAAAGAATAGCGGAGGAGTTCATTGTGCGTACAGCTAAGGAGTGGAATTCCCTGCCAGAGTCTGTATTTCCTGATAGCTACAGCCTGGGAGTGGTGAATAGGTTACTTTTAGGCAAGCGTGCTTCATCAGGTGAGATTGTGGTCAAACGTATGCCTATCAATAATAAAAAAAGTAAGTCTAAAGAATATTTTAGAATCAGTTTAGAAAGCATTATTGACTTGGCACCCTCAGAATTCTATTAACCCCATAAAAATTTGAGCCATTCACGGGATCTCCCCGTAAAAAGCCGATAACCCAATTTTGAGTTGGTAAATCATTGAAATGCATTTGGGCGTGCCTTGAGCCCGTGAGGTGCTTTCAGCGAATGTTCATTAAATGCTGAAACCTCATTACCTTTACGCACGCACGACGTGAAGAATGCTGTCGGTGGATGCCTTCGCCACGAGCTGATGAAATATGGATGCGATAATTTGAGAAATTTGCTAGCGTTTTGTTTTTGAAAATGCTTTATTAAATAAAAATTTCTGTTTTGCTGTGATGTGTGGTAAAGGCCTCGTCTCTGATACTCATGGTTGTAGGTTTAAACTCGGGTTATTATACTTTACAATTCACATTTACTTTCTATGCTTATTTTGGACACGTGAAGGCAAACATTTTGAGGAAATCTGGAATTATGGCTCAGTCGGCAATCGCCCAGTCTTGAACAAGCGTGATGTTTATTGCTCGAGTCTTCTCTGTAAGAGACTTCACCCTACAGACAGAAGGACAGATAGAGGCTGGTATTATAACTAACCAAATATTTTTGCTGATCGTTTAAGCAATTTCATTTCTGGGAGGTATGTTCAAAGAAAAGACGAAGATTATTTTAAACTCTGCAAATTTGTGATCCCAATGTAAACAAAAAAATGTAATTGGCACGTTAAAAATGGGAAGTTTTTCTTCGATTTGAAAACAACAGATAGGCTATAAAATCCTAACCAATAGATTAAGCAAAAACTTTGAAGAAAACGTTTAAAGTATTCCAACATTAGGGTTTTCTTTCGCAAAAAAGTGTTCCGAATCGCTTGTATCTCGCTACTTTTAAACGATTACGTCATTTAGTATTTTCACCAGGCTCCCGACCATCAGGCGATTGGCACTTCTTCTCTCTAAGTACTTACAGCGGTGGACCTTAAAGACATTATGGACAGGGGTCGAGCACTTAGCCCACTTAATTGCACGAAGGGGTGCAACCCCATAGACACCTTGAAAGTGTAGGTGGTTGATGATTTTTGTTACGGGGGACTGTGGAAGAAGTGCCTTTATTCGGGAAAGGGGAACCACTAATGTGGGTAACGATATAAATAGAGTTAGGATTGCAAACACTAGGTTGTTTTTTTATTTTTTTATTTGAGATGGGTTTGCTCTTGATTCCAGTCTAGGTCATAGATGACAGAGACAAAGTCGATGATGGAGCGAGCTTACCCAGAAAAAGCCTTTTCATTCTGAAGAGATTACGGTTGTAAGCTTTCCAAAACACAGACGCAGGCAGAGAGTTCCACTTTTTTGCTGTGCGCATTATAATAGACATTTGGAAACGCTTACTGCGTAAAACAGAACCGTTGAAACTAAATATCAAGCGGTTTTGCGGCGCCAATCCGCTAAATTAACCAAACCACAAAAACATGTAAAAGCAACTCATATGTGTAATCATAACCCATTCATTTGATTGACCAATACAGCATTTAAAAGCTCATGTAACACAACATTTAGCGGTCCGATAAGTCGGCAATGTTTTCGTACGTCACCGAGGGCGGCGAGCCCGTCAGATGGGCGGGAAGAGCGACCCGACCGCCCGCTTCGCGCGACCGACGCGCCGCGAATAAATACTCCAACAAACGAACCACCGAATTCAATTTTGAAAATAGATTAACGGTTTTATTCTTTTTCCATTTGTAATTGTTGACAGCCAGTGATTTTAGTAAATTTTAGTGTTGGGATGTGATGAGAGTGCAGTTTATAAACTAGTGATTCAATAGTGGATTTACTCAACTTTTAATCAAATCTTGTGCCAATTGGATTTACTATTTTTTGCAGTGGTGCTAAATTGTATTTGCTATAAAATAGGTGGTCTGCTATCTTCGTTTAATTAAGTTGTGTTAAGGGTGTTCGGGTGAACGGATAACTTAGCGGGTAATTGAATATTATTAAGTTTGTAGGTTCAGTCTTGGGATAAAACTAATCTAACGAACGAGATATTTGGTCCTACCTTGCTATGACGTAACGCACGTTATTTAAATGAATTTTATTAAGTAATAAGCTTAATGAACGCGGTTAAATGAATCGAAATCGAAGAAGCCGATTAATTGACAATCGCTTCATTTGTTTCGGTTCGTTATTCGTAACTTTATTCTCCGTATCTCATTTTAGCGGTTTTCAGATGGATATGCCAGGATAGGCTTTGCCTAAGGTCTATAGTCAACAGACTCCTTCTTGCTTGCCATCGTAGACTTTGTCTCTGTCATCTCAGACATAGACTATAGTCAAAAGGAAACCTACCTCAATTAAAAAAAAATATTTATGTATATTATTGGATATAGTTCGATAGGTATCATAAGATTGGTTTGAATAAATCCTTAGCTTACATACGTATTCTATATTAAACTTTGAAACGTCCTTAGATCTCAATCTAATCGCAATCCAATCTAGTCGAAGTGTTCAAGTTTCATTAAACCTCTTCTTTGAAAGACGTGAACATCCGAGCTCGAATCCAGTATTATACAATACGTCCTAATTGAACAACGCAATTTACCAGCGCCTTTCTCGAAGTCATACAAATTGTATTCCATTTCCTACCATCTGAAGTACCTACGAATTTCCTGTAAGTTGGTACCTCTGCTGGTATCCGTCGAGATTAGCAACAGGCACCCATCGGTACCAGGGGTGCAATAATACGGGGTTAACGCACGAGATCGCACAAATAAGAATTACTTCACAGATTTTTTCTTTTTCCACTTTGTGTTTTATCTGCTCGACAGTGTAGAAGCCATTTTTCTTGGATTTCGTGAGTGTAGGTAGTTGTGGTTAGGGCATGGATCCCGGAATTCCGAGATTTCGTAACTCCGGAATTTCGGATGATTTTTTACAATATTTCAATTCCGGAACTGAAGTAAATATCGCAATCCGATACTCATATACTTATTTGTAAGATAAGTTACCACAATAATATATTTTAAGTGTTCTTCCTACAAGTGATGAGAGTGAAAGAGTATTTTCGTGTGCCGGGTAATTTGTAACCCCCTACGAAGCTCGCTCTCAGATAAAAAGTTAGATGCTCTGATACTCTTGAGAACACATCATTATCAAGAAGAGCGATCTTTTTAACCGACTTCCCAAAAAGGAGGAGGTTATCAATTCGGTTGTATGTTTTTTTTTATGTTTGTTACCTCATAACTCCGACAATTATGAACCGATTTGAAAAATTCTTGTTTTATTTGAAATTATATACTTGCAGATTGGTCCCATTTAAATCATATCAAAACCGGTTACGAACTTAGGATTTTAAATCAAAATACCTAGAATTTGACTATTTAGATGATTCTTTGATAATCGAAATTGCGTATTTTGCTTTTCTGCGATTTTGCAGTGGTGTTGGTAGGTGTGGGGCACCACTAAAAAGTGAAAAATAAAAAACTTTTTACAAAAAAATACAACCGACTTCCAACTACAAACGTAGTGTAGTGTTTTTATTTGGAAGTCGGTTGTATTTTTTTGTAAAAAGTTTTTTTTGAAAAACTGATTCTTGTCTTATTAACTTTATATTTATTTTTAATATAAGTTGATTTAAAGATCTCAAGTTCCAAAAAATACGACAACGTAAGTTTAGAGTTTTTTTAATATTTTTAAGTTTTGTTTTTTAAACCTATTTTCATGATCTCAGAAGAGGAGAACTTGTTGATTTTGTTCACTGTGAGTTGTTGAATCTTAGGTAAATACATCATAATTTTATTAGATAGTTATTTAATTAATAAGCTACAATATGGCAATTGCAAATAGCTAGCACACGTTGATTTTGCTAATGTATCTATATTATTGAAAAGTATTATTAAATTACAATGTTTACAGTATCTACATTATGTACAAACGCGTATAAAAACAAAATAAATCATTGGGCATCAAAAAAATAATCCACATCGCTGTCAACGGCAAAAGTGCCCAGAACACTGGCAGCATTGCCACGTTGAATGGCAATGCTGATTCTTTGGACGAAGAACAGCCCAGCCCTCTGGTCACGTGAACCGTCGACAAGTTGTTTGCTGATGTCAAAAAAAAATTGATTATTGAAAAGTTGGTTATTTTTTGTTATATTTATTAAGAAAAACCTAATAGAAGGCTGTTTAATTGATCTCAGTCAAGAGTTTTTTGTCGATTTATTTATTTTTGTAATAATGATTTGATTTAGACAAAACACTTATATGCCTATTTATTGTGTTTTTTTTTTATTTCCTATACTTTTTTCTAATTCCGGAACCGGTTCCGGAATTCCGGAATCGAACCAGTAGTATCGTAAGTCAGTTCCGGAATCGAAGCGCGCGTCGGGGAATGTAATAGCGTGTTTGTTCAACCGCTGGTATGTTTCATTTTGATCTTGAAATAAATCACTTTTGTCTCTCTTCAATGACAAGCCTCTTTTCAATTTCCGCTTTTTGGTCTACTAGCTTCGTCATTGCAAGAAAACCACCTACCACGCTACTTTGATTGTGAATTCTACGGCAAAAAAAATCACGTCCCAAGTCACCATCTTGCAATTAAAATCAATTCAAAGAATTGGTCAAGTCTTATAGCATGAATAGGTAGGGCCGATCCGGTCGTCACATTCCCGATTCGTCAACTTTGAGAATGGCTGTATTCATTCCAGTTTGATCAACCTTTTTTGTTCAGCAAGTACAACCAGGAGTAAAAGAAAATATACCACTGTTCATGTTATATCTAAGACTAGCTGTTCCCCGCGGCATCGCTCCCGTCAACTGCTACTTTTTTATTTTTTCTTTCATAAGAACCTCCTAACAGTAACAAACACAACAAAAAAGAATTAGTGAAATCGGTCCAGCCGTTCACACGTGATGCGATGACCAAGGAAAATAGGGATTAATTTTTATATATACAGATAATTATATAATACTAGATTCTGCCAGCGGCTTCACCCGCGTAATAAAAAGTAGCTTTGTGTCATTCCAGACTATAATCTACCTACCTGTATGTCAAATTTCATGAAGATCCTTTCAGGCCTTCTGACGTGAAAGAGTAACAAACATCCATCCATTCTCACAAATTTTCGCATTTATAACGTTAGTAGGATTAATTTCAATGATTGCGGAATTAGTTCAAAGGAGTCACCGCGGCCCAGGGGGGCTACTCTCAAAGCCCGAAGTCCGTAGTTTCGGGCTTAGTTGCGGGCGTATTCTGCTCCGTATCACCTAACCAATAAGAATTAATGTCAACACTATTGGAAGTCGCTGTGAAATCGTGTTCTTACTCATTTTTAGTTCGGGTTTGGAACTAATCGTAAGTCCGTAATTAATACGGAGTTGAATACGCCCGATTTACAAGCCCGAAACTACGGACATCGGGCTTAGAGAGTAGCCCCCCTGGAACGCAAAGGGCATTAGGAGATACACGGATGGGTTTGAGTCAGTAAGAGTCTGACACTCCTTTCTGCTCCGCCGAGAGCGGGAGGAGTCATTTGATGATTTCCCATCCTTAAAAAAACAGGATTAATTTCAATAAAGTATTCACATTGGTAATATACGTGATTCTTTGGCTACATTATAATGACAATTACTGGCAGTAAAGGTTAGAAATAATTATAAATGCGTGTAGACTTGTGGACATTGCGACAATGCCAGTACGTAATAATTGATTTATGAAGCTATGAAACATGGTTTTCATTGTTTCAGGAGCACAGTTTTATTTTATTTTGTCGTACCTACAGGAAATTGAAATTTGAATAAGCTTTTGTGAAAACCAGTTATTTACATAAAAATACAGACGTTCTGTACTGTACTAAAACGCTCCCAAATTATCATATTTACGTCATGAAAATTTTAATTATCTCCTTTTTTTTGTGGTCATGAGTTTTACTGTCAATTAATAAGCATGTGTATCTTCTATCATATTGTGTACTAGCTGATGCTGGCTTCGCCCGCTTGACAAATTATATTTTATACTAAAACCTTCCTCGAGAACCACTCTATATACATTAGCGAAAATAGCATGAAAATCAGCACAGTAATTTTTGAGTTGATCGCGAACAGACAAACAGACGTAGTGATAGTGACACTGTACAAATTATGAAACCAATCCGTATCACTTCAAAACGCACTTCGCACTCCACAGGCGTGATTCGGTTTAAAGATTCTTTATTTATTCTAAAAGAACATACATTGTTCACTTAACGAATAAATGCATAGTGAATGTTAGTGTAGTCCAGTAGCTTGCAGTTTTGTTTCCAAAATGTAGGTAGTTGTTGTTTGTTGGTATTGTATGTTGGTATTGTTGTGATTCGTCCCGCCAACATCATGTACATCACTACCGCCACTACTTCCGCCATTGCAATATTCAAACTCAATCAACTTTGCCGTTTGAAGCGCAGTAATTTGAGCAGTCGGAGAGAGAAGCTTGGAAACTTATGACGTATTCTGTTACTGAAGACGTAGATATTAAATTAATTCTAGTAATTGTAGACTGAAAGAGTTATGAATGTAAATGTAGATAGATGTAGGGGAGAAAGGGCTAAAGAAAAGATGGATGTATTGAGTGTGGAAATTATATGAATGAAAAGGGTGTCAGTGTTATCGTGACGTCTGACAGGACGATATGCAAGTTGAAACCATGTTGCAGTGAAGTAGTATATCAAGTAGTATGGTATTAAGACAGAATAATGATGATGAGTAGCATGAAGATATTGCCTTTAGTATGCCATTGTTAGGAGACGAAAGTGTGTAGCAATTTTGATTGAAGCAATATTAGCTACGATTTAACTCAAAAACTACTCGACCTATTTTAAAAATCTCATTCGCCATTAGAAAGCTGCAGCTGCTGTCTCATTCAGCATTATCCCTGAACAACATTACGCTAAGTAACATTGGCTATATTTATTAATAGAACAAATTTGGGATCCTCAAGAAAATAGACTTGTCTACTGAAAAAATCTATTTAGTCTGTTAGATTATCAAAAAATATTTCACACGTGTTTTTTCTTTTGTTACGTAAACCAAAATTGACGAAGATACCACGCTTTTAAAGTTCTCAATACGTCACGCCGTGGCATAATTTTTAGTGCTTTCTGACGTCACGAGCCCCCACAGTTTTGATGCGTTTTATCTTTGTCAATATTCATTGACGGACTAAATAGATTTGTAATTTATTGATACTGGAAACTAGCCTATTGTGAAATGCTGTATTCAAATAAAGGTATACTTTAGTAAGACATAGTAAGGTAATAATGAACATCTTAAATTTGCATCAAAATATTGTAATTTTATAATGTACCCCACATCCGCAGGGTAAATTAAAAGTTATTATCGTCACATTTTCATATTTAGGGGAGGCATGGCCCTATGGGGATATCAATTTTTGTTTCCTTTTGAGTCTCTCTGGTGTCATAATTAATCGCCTGTTACAAAGGTGTGCCTTCCGCATCAATTTTTATGACAGCCTGGGGTCTGGACATCTATACTAATATTTGAAGCTGAACCTGAATAGCTGAAGACTTTGTTTCTTTGGTTGAACGCGCTAATCTCAGGACTAGGACCTACTGGTTCGAATTGAAAAATTCTGTTAGTGTTGCATAGCCAATTTATTGAGATATTTTAACATCACGCTTCGGCCAATAGGAGCGGATCATTAATGAAAAATGTGACGCAGATAATTTTGCGCGGGTGAGCTAGTCTGTTACTTTTATACTAGCTTCTGTCAGCGGCTTCGCCCGCGTGATCCCTAGGGAACATATTCCCGGGATAAAAAGTACCTAGCCTATGTGCTATTCCAGACTATAATCTATCTGTGTTCCAAATTTCATCCAGATCCGTTCAGCCGTTCTGGCGTGATTGAGTAACAAACATCCAAACTTTCGCATTTACAATATTAGTTAGATAATATACCTTGGATATACCTACCTGATTTTTAGTTCAGTGTGTCTTATCTGAAATAGCGAAAGCGTCCAGAAATATTTTAGACTAGCTTTTGCCCGCGACTTCGTACGCGCATATCCCGTTTTCTCCCGTTCCCGTAGGAATTTCGGGAAATCCTCTCTTAGAGCTCCCCTAAACTCCCCAAGGACCCTACGTGCAGCTTCATACGACCAGTCAGTAGTCTTGGTTGTGCTGTTGCGTTATCTGTCAGTCATTCACTCAGTAACGGAAGAATTTTATAAACCAAATGAAAATAAAACTAATACCTATAAAAAAGTGAACGTAAATTAGCCAAAACTTATAAAGCTATCGGTATCTAAAAATCTATGCGTACCTACTTCACCTAAAAAGAAATAAAATGTAAACTATTAATAATTTGTAGTTTGAACGAATATTTAATTAAACACTACCAAAATAACTTATACCTATTTTATAAAATAATAACAAAAGGAATCTTAAAATAAATTATCAAAGACTAAATTATGTATTGTCTGTCAATAAGGTCGAACGCTCTGAACGTCAATTCGCATCAACTGGCAAAAATTGTATGAAGCTCGCGCTTTTGGCCTCTCGCAGGTCAACCTGAGAAGATTGGCTTCTGCTTAACCCGACTTGCCTGTGAAGGCTTTAATATAGTAATAAAGCCTCCAGCCAGGCTTTTTATACCTTCGGCCGCGAGACGCGTCGAGCGCGGCGACCACAGGCGCGACCGTTTCTCGAACGTTCGCGACCGGCCGCACTGCGCGCTTGGCGCCTAGCTGCTAGGCCGGTCGCGAACGTTCGAGAATGTTCGTTTTACGAAGCTACTCGCTAGGTGACTCGCTAGCCTCTAGGCGCCAAGCAAGCTGCCTGCCTGTGCGTTCGCGACCTTAGACAAAAATAATCCATAAAGCATGATTCAGTATTCACGCGCGATGGCTTATTATTAGCGTATTTCATGTATAACTTTGGTGTTTCTATACCAATTTCTATGATTATTTTTTATGGAATAGTTAACAATGTTAACTTTTTATTTAGGGATGACTGAGAGTGTTATAAACGTAAGAGTAGACAAATATAATCAGAAAGCTTCGAACTGCTAAGCTATCGGGAGTTACACGTGTTATTGTGCGTCAATCATAAAAGAAGGACATATGCTGTCGTGGGATATTTTTTACATAATTTTAAGGAGAACATTTCCGTCATACATGATTTCTGTGTAGCTTTAACCATTAAGGTTGCACACGCGACAGAAGCTTAAAAAATGGAGTAACTTCTCCCGTTTTCCCAACATTTCCCTTCACTGCTCTGCTCCTATTGATTGTAGCGTGATGAAAAGTATACTATAACCTGCTCAGGAGTATGATGAATAATTGTACCAAGTTTCGTTAAAATCCGTCGAGTAGTTTTTGTTTCTATAACGGTTATACAGACAGACAGACAGACAGACAGACAGACAGACAGACAGACAAAAAATTTACTGATTGCATTTTTGGCATCAGTATCGATCCCTAATCACCCCCTGATAGTTATTTTGGAAATATATTTCATGTACAGAATTGACCTCTCTACAGATTTATTATAAGTATAGATATAGATAGATAGAAGATGGACTAAAGACCTTTTATCTAGTCATTTATTGAAGCTTTTTCTTAGCCTTCAACTATCAGCTTTGAACTAGAACGTCCTGTCTGACATAATACACACAGTTATAAAACCTTCCTACCCGCACTTTTATTGCCTCTAGCGCACTTTATAGCGATATTTAATGCCGCCCTTGGGATTGACCGATTTTGTTACGTCACTACCTCCCTATGTTCGTTTGAATGTGGAAGCTCCAGGGTAGCCCGCGAAATTCAAATATTTTTATGTTTTTTGCAATTTGCCGGTCAGTGTGAAGCTGTATGTTGAACAAAATACGGTTTGCGATCGTAAAGAGCATTTATCTAAAGGATTATAACCATTTGAATCATCAATATAACTCTCTAAGTTCATAGAACTCGATTGAATGTTATTTCGTGAAAAAGTCATTTCGCGAGCTACCTTAAAAGTATCGGGAGAGCCGGCTGAAAAAGGACCTGTAAGTTCAATATTCTAAAAGTCAGGAGTTAAGTTAGTAGTAGGTAATAGACATTCGAGTTTGGTAGAAGTTATTTCTGTGATCCTTCACTTATCAATCATCAATCCTAATCTACAGTATGATTTTTTTAAGTATGACTTCAGGGTTAAATCCGAAACCATGAAGAATATCGAAAAACACTGAAAGAGATGTGCTTTTTGTTTTTTTCAAAATCAACCGGTTCGATTACTGGGTAGAAACAACGATTTTTCAAAAATCCAATGCAGAATGTTGGCTTTCATCAAAATCGGGATCGAGACTCTCTTCAGAGTTTTTAGATATTCCTCATATGTTCGGATCTGGCCATGAAGGTACCTACACTTTAAAAATTCGCGGGTGCGGTAAGTGGATTTCCCAAAATTCCTACGGGAACGGAAAAAAAACGGGATGTGCTCGCGATCATCTGAAATATATTTTTTGTAGTCGCGGGCAAAAGCTACTTCAGCATAAAGATGAATAATGATTTGTTTGCACTGATAGTACAGATCCGAATACTAAAATTCTTCTCCTTTGGGATAGACTACAGGGGCAAAGCATCGGGAAAACCCAGTTTAATTTTTAAGTCAAACCCGACCATCAGCGACTTTCTTCCCATCCGCCTGATAACAAAGTGTTTCTTTACGACTCAATAAAAAGGGGATGACCTTTAAATCTAAGCTACCCGACAAGTTCCCTTATAGGCAGCAATTTTGTAAACTGCTCAATTTTATGTCTAGAGTTGAAAGTGCTTTTATTTATGATTGATTACTTACTTTGTAGCATCATTGTTATCTTCAAACATTAAAAAACCTTTAATCCTGAATCATTGAGTAAGATGTTAACGTTACGGTGGTACTCAAAGAATGTCTCTCATTTCAGTGCGTCTGTTGAAATAGGCCTCCTCTAACTCCGACGCTTCCTATCTCTAGCATTCTTAATAAAACTTTAATTCGGATAAGCAACATCCAGATGGGTTAGTAAACCAAAAGCCTATTTACCCTCATAGTTCCCGTTCCCGTGGGATTTCCGGGACAAAATTTTGTATTTGTTGTTTTCCGAACAACATCCCCCAACAAAGGAGAGTCGTACCTCCCCGCTATGGTCTATAGGATAGAGTTGGAGCTAACCCGCACTCTGCCGAGCAAAGAGGCAGAATTCTGTCTGACGGTGGCACGGAAGCCATCGACGTGTGCTTGTGCAAACATACCTACCTGATGCACTGCAGAAATGGGACAGCCCCAACAACATCCTGAACCTGTTATTACACTGTACCCGTAGGACGCTGATAGCTCGCTGAGTATAGTTGGTCCACCGGCTGCACGTGTAAAACACTTGGCAATAAGCTTTAAAAAGAGTATTTTGACTTCGTTTCTACAGCATGCAAACCTGCGAGCCAACATGTTATATCGAACTGCCAGCTCCCTACGTTCCCTCTCAATATCCGCCTGGTCGCTCAGATCGTATTACCTATGTATCACAAAATTTTCATAACTAAATTGTGGTTTTCTTTAGCAAAACATAGACGGTCACACCTTGAATATCTCCTACCTGGTATACCGCCGTTTACCCGAATTTTATTTGCCCTAATATCATTTGCCATAATAGTCAACAGCCATAATATCATACGACATAATACTCATTTGCCCTACTCTCATTTGCCATATTAGTCACGTGCCAGAATCATTGTTTCCCATAAAGTCACTTACCATAACATCATTTGTCATAATCATTGTAGGCCCTAATAATCACATGCCATAATTATGATATGCCATAACATAATTTGCCATCGACATCGGGTGTGTAACGGTTGTTTATATCAAGAGAAATTGGATGCAATTGGGACTTTAGGGCACCCCGACTCGGTTATTTTTTATAAACCACACAGAAGTAGGAGCCCCGCGAAGCGGGGCTCCGTCGACCTAGCCCACCATCAACCATGCACAGAAAAAAAAACCATGCACAGAATAAATAAGTTTATTCTTATTATACCAAACACTGCGCACCCATCGACATCGACAGCCAGAAAGCTAGTAAGTAAACGCTTAAATATAATGTCATCATGTGTAATGATTATTACGGGGCTTAAATATTTGTCTAATACTTGTTATGCCATTTAAATATTATGTCTAATAATTATTATGGTACATAAAAATAAGGCAAACAATACTTATGGCATTCGTATCTTATGGTATCTAAAATTCGGGCAATTAAAAGTATGTCATATGTCTTTTACGGCAAATGAAACATTCGGGCAAATGAAATTCGGGTAAATGAAATTCGGGAAAATGATGATTATGGCATATAATCTTCGGGCAAACAATAGACAACCCTCCTACCTTTCTCAATCGATTGTCGATTAGAACCACGTACGACGTTGAGTCTCAAAGTATTCCAAAGTGCACTACACACCGGTACATTTATTGTTCTCAACACAATAGTCACAATACAAATAAAGTCGGTATTTCAAAACATCCACTAGAGCACGTTATTCTTACATTCAAGGCAAGCTTTTATTTATTTTATTTTGAAGAAAGCTTGCAGACTAATTACAAACTTAGATCAACATGCTTAGGTAGTGACATTTGCTAATTACAAGCTTCCACATAAATATGACTAACTAGCTGACCCACGCGACTTCGTCTGCGTCACATTTTCCCTGAATTTCGTTTGCTACAAACCTCACGGAGCCCGAGACCTTTCCAACGAATGCAAAACCGTGGAAATCGGTTCGTGCGTTCTGGAGTTATAGCGTCAGGAAGGAAAACCCGACTTATTTTTATATAATAGATTACTTACATAAGTAGTAATAAGGTTAGGGTAAAGTTTTTCTCATGGTTTCGCTTCTGAGGCCTATGTCACAGGAATCGCGCAATTTTTCAGATTGAAGGCACTCAGCGAGAGTGTCGCTTTCTATTTTTATATCAGTGACAGAATTTTCGTAATACGATCAGTACTTTCAGAAATTCATCTTTCTAACAAACGGAATTATTTCCTGACTTTTCGCCCTAGACGTATCCCGCCTTTTCTTCGTTCTTTAGTAATAAGAAAGCTTTCGATTGGGAACGAATTTAAAAAATTGGTCCAGTAGTTTTAGACAATTTAAATTGCAAAAAAAACACTGTGCTATATTTGGTTCAGGTCAGTTTCAATTATATTAGACCTTCTCAAGGCTTAGAAATGTGTAGCGGACAGGACCGTCGGAAATCGGAATATGAATTAGCATAAGCTAAGTGTTTTTTTTACGATAATGGAAGTGTTTGAATAAAGGCTTCACTTTAAAAGGCAGCTTCTGCTCATTCACATTCCGTTTTTTTTTTAGCAGATGTGCTGGCAGATTGATATCGATGCAGATGATGCAGAATCTGGTCAGTGAACGCCATCGAGATTGATTATCTGTGTCTGGTAGCTCAGGTTGAGTATTTTTCGTCTCTTCAGGAGATTTAGTGCACCTGAAATCTGAGTTGGATTGATAAGTTGAAAAAAAACTTTTTTTATCCCTCAAATCCTCATGTTTCTAATAGTTTCAATTACTGTTTAACGCCAATTAATTCAGATTAGCTCGTCACAGGTAATTAGCTTATTAGCCATCCTTATGTATGTAATCTAATTCGTCACACCTGACTAATGACTAATTAGATACCTACATAATTATGTCATCCTAAAGCCTATTGATTACATTAACTCATTAGTAGGTAGAGATTCCAAAATATCGAATATGCAACAAACATATATCAGAATACAGAATAACGCAGCACTAATTTGGCATCACTTGGTGAACTTGTCGCAATTAGGAAATAATTAGTTGCACAATATGGTTTTTGGTATTTCCGCCTAACCAACTATATATAGGAGATTCGTTAGCAAGAGATTCCAAATCAAACAAACTATTATCATCATAATCATCTAGCCTTTTTCCAACTATATTGGGGTCTGTTTAATTTCCCAAAAATTACGAACTTTTGAAGAGCCAAATACCTTGTTTCAATAAGAGAGTTCCTTTCCTTCGCTATGCGTTGTTCGCCACTAAGTAAAATTTCTTACTCTCGCCCCTAAAATCTTAATCAACATTTATCAAAATTTTATACCGTTCTTAAGGATCTAGTTGTTACTTAAACTCTGACACGAGACAGACTGAGTAATATCGGCACTTTAAAATGAATTTTCATTTGAAAATTCAACTCATCTAAAACCAAGGGTCAGTCAGATCCAATCCAATCTCCGTCCAGACAACTCCCAAGATAATTCACTTTAATATCGCTCACCTATCAATCCTGCAGTCCAATTTACTCAACAATAGCTCGACATTCACTCAACTCCATCGAAAGTCCCACAGCAATTGTTCGAAGCCTCACAAATAAGTGTTGAAAATTCAGAGGGAATTGAATGCTGTGTGCAATGTGCGGTACAACGGGCCTCGTCAACTTGTGCGGTTATTCGCAAACAAACTGCTTGGTTGACTGCGGCGGTGACTAACGTTCGCTACTAGGTGATCGAGCTTTGGATGGATGGAATGAAGTGGGAAAGTCGTAAGGCCGTACCCTGAGCAAATAACCTTGAGCATTTTTTCCCTCAATAACAGCGCAAGAAATACAATAGCGAATACGCTCAGAATGTTGAATAAAATCGTTATAAAATCTAATTTTGGTCGTTTGAAAAATACTTCTACCAAAATGTTCATAATTAAATTGCCTATCCATTAGTGTAAGTACAAAATCAAAATAATCGTTAGTTTTCGAGAAGATGCATTTTTTCAGTATTTTTTTTTCTCATTTCTGTGGTTTCGTTGTGAGGAGTTTACTTAAACATTATACTTAGTAATAAAAATAAAATCTACCATTTTGAAGCCAAGATTATGTAGAAATTTAATGTATTTTTTATTAGTTGGTATTGCTTTTGGATAAAGAGTAGATAGCTCCAAAAAACTGCACATAAAGCGCTGCGTTTTGCTCTGGGACGCGCCTTAACGTCGAGTTTGGCTATATGTGGACTTGTCGTACGTAGAATTTTGGCACAGAATTATGGCATTAGGTTTAAGGTTGATTGGGAAAATTTGACTATGACAACGTAATGTGCTTTCTGATTCTGCTAAAGTGGCCTTTTTAGACTCCCTGTTGAATTCAGTCTTCTTTATCAGGAAAATTAAGCAAGTATTGTTCAGAATCAACTTTACTCATATACGGCTCGTTTCTTGTCTTCTAAATCAAATATTATATTAAGTTTTGGGCAAAAACAGTTCAGAGGCCTTAGTGTGAGTTTTTTCGACTCACGTTCGAACGCGTTCGATTGCGAGCGCGTTAGAATTTAGTATGGGAAACTAGGTTCTACGAGTGACCACCAGGTGGCACTATAACTAAATTCCCATACTAAATTCTAACGCGCTCGCAATCGAACGCGTTCGAACGTGAGTCGAAAAAACTCACACTAAGGCCTCAGACATATATGGTTTTTGTCATGGATGGATGAGACATGTTGATCCGTGTTTCGGACAGCGGAAAGTTTACCTACATCCTCTTACTCAGAGCGACTTACGACATAACACAACAACCCTTCAACCCTTAAATCCGCAAAGATTTAGGCAGTCGTGTTCAACCCTCGATAACAATAACAAACAAAAGCAATCTCTATCAATAAAATTGACATAACTAACCACTAATAGTAAGTGATGTGGCATAAAACCCGTTACGGCAAGGAGCTCGCCTCAAGGAACTGTTATTGGCATAATAAGTCCTTCCCTCATAACCAAAATGGCGCGAGACATCGGGAAAGTTCTCAAACTTTTATTTTACTACCCCAGATCAACAGATAGGGTGATTGCTTTGTTATCTTTCTCATCTTTCTTTCTTTTCCGGGTGAAGCACATGAAGCCATTAAATCGTTCGGCACGCATGCGGTGTCTTATCGCACGCTATGCGTGTTTTTTGTAACATGGAGACATGTTTTAGGAACCCTCGAAATATATGACAAGGAGTCTTTCTTAGGTCGCTGAAGTTTTTAAAGATACAAATATTGTATTAGAGATGAGTTTTTTTTTAATTATTATACTTATACTGTCCCTTTGCAATACAACGGCCTCCCCTAAATCCTTCCAGATACTTATTTCCCGAGCCACTTCGAACCAACCTATTCAGTAGCGTCTAGTTCGTCTTGCAATCTTCTCTAAGGCCGGTCAAAGGCGCATTAGGCTTGATGGTACAACATCGAATTAGCTCTTTGAGTGATTTACTCCAACCATATTAAATAGCACGTTGTTTAGCTTTAACACAATTAAATTAACACTTCAACATGTAGCTTCCAAACATCATAGAACATTTCAAACCGATTAACGATCATTAAAAGTTCTCAACAAGTTATCAAGGCACTAAAACTCAACACCTAATCGATGACCTGAATGCCGACAGCTCTCCGTGATCAATTCTGTCTAAATCGGTCCATCTGACCACCGCAGATCAATAGCGACCGTTACAGCCTGCAAATTATTAGGCAATTGGGAGATATGAAGCCACAATGAAGGAGGTTCTAACTACCGGAATAAACTCATTCGTATCGGAAATTGGTGTAAATGTTGAAAGCTTTCTCGAGGACTTTGTAAGCGTCTTGGGATATTAGACGTTGATTCTGAGAATTGTGTGTTCCTGGAAGCTTTTTAAGGCGTTTTGTGTAATCCCCTTGAGTTTTTGCTGGAAGACAATGGTTTTCTCCGATTTTTTTATCTATTTTCAGAGTAAGATAATCAAAATTGTTTGGTGTTACTGAAAAAATGTGAAGTGTGTCGACAGTTCACTCAAATTCCTATCTCAAACCACGATAGACGTTGATTCATAGTGATGAACCGAAAACCGAGCACAGTACACTAAACCTCGGGCAGCTTGACCACAGACTGGTCGGCTGTAACCGCGGAAACATCTCAATCAATAGCGGCCATTAGCTCACGTCAAATCCTGTGCTCATTAATTCAGATCACGCGCGCCAGCCCGCCTCGCTTTCACATGCAAATTGTTCATCGAGCTCTGATGGAATATGGAGCCCTGGTACCTAAGGACCCCAATTTTTCTCACGTATCCGAGAGTTTTAAGTGGAAAAAGTTCTCAAGTCGAAAATTAATTATTTTTTGTAGGTATTTTATTGCGGATCAGTTTTGTACGGAAATTAATACATCTCCACAAATACTTCGGCCCGCGTTTCCTTTGATTTACGAAGACGTAAAATCTTATTTCGAAGATAAAGTTAAAATCAAATATTGGATTACCTCTAGTTTCGGTAATCGTAATCGCTCAAAGGCTTCTTTTTATTGGAGAGAAAACAAGCCTACAAAATAGCCAAATGAAATATCTAAAAATGAAACGTGAAATGGACTTGAAGTAAACTCACTTGGATTTATTACAGCTCTCATAGTTTATTCAAGCTTTAACAAGCTCACCGCTACCAGGACATTTATCTCGAGGATTCACCATTATACTAACGAAGCAGGCAGTTTCAGTTTCTATAACAAGTCTGCCACTCTGATCTACGAGCAACTCAGCGTTCAGAACATTATCATATTGTTCAAAGCACGGTGAACTGGCTAATTTCTAGCTCTGGCATAATATCGTATCTCGTCTAAGAAACGTTTGTTTGCTTGGCTGAGTAAATTAACTGGAGTTGGAAGAGCAAATATGTGGGTTTACAGCGAAAAAGATGGCTATAGTCTCAGATTTATTCATTTCTTCAAAAATGTACCTACTGAGCAAAACAAAAGATATTTGCTATTGAAAGAACTATTTGATCAAACCACTAGTAGAGGATCAATCTAAGAAATGAAGCCTGAAAGAGTTAAAGTTGACCATCGCACCCGAAGTCAAACTTACAACCCATGCATTCAACGTTCCATAACTTTTCCTCCAAATTTAGTTTACAAATTCTCATAAGTTTTTCTTGTTTGGCGAAAAACCTTTTTGCTCCGTGATTTAGAATACGAAATGAAGCTCACGACATCCGGACACCTCCATTGTAGGTCCCGGCAATCATTTCGCTTAGCCTGTCTAGCTTAGTATCCACGCTAGGACCGTTTTTAGGTACGACACCTTTGTTTGTCTCGTGTAGATAATTTCAAACGTCTAAATTCGTCCCAATTTACCTACCACTGTTTTTGTTTCCTGAGCCGCAGTTCTCGGGGGCCTAATTTGCAGAATGACTAGAATTTATGACCTGGCTGTAAATCTTGAAGCCGGTGGTTAGGATGTTTTTGTAAGAGGAGGCATACGAATTAATGAAGGGCGATAAATGTAGGTCCGTAATTTATGTTTTTCCAAAGGTCATTCATGTGCCAATGTAGGCTATATGTTTGGAGTCGACTCCTAAATGGAACTGCGTTTTTTTGCTTTCTTTTACTCTTACACTAACAGAATCTCCAGCTAATTTGTGACCTAAAATGTCGTCACGTCGTCGTTCAACATAGTGAAAATCTCTTAGTTAGTTGTCGTCTCGTTTGCTAACGTTTACAGAAGCCTGTTACGTTACTGCAAACTTAAAATATATTCGTGCGGTCTGCCTAAAACTTGCCTTGAAGCAGCTTGTTATTTTGCACATGCTTGCATTTCTCATTGTGCATATTTAACTTTGTAGTTTGAAGTTGAGTTTAGTTTAGCTAATGCGCCTTGTCGGTAACTGACGGCTTGACACCACTTTGTGGCTTTATTTATAATGGAAATTGGTACGTATTCTATCACCTTCACCTTAGAAGTTACGCGGCTTGATCATGTTAGATGTGTTAGTTCAGTGTTTCTGTTTTAGTAGTGATCATTTTCAGGTTGCAATTTTTTCCATCATTTTACTCACGATTGCTTTCAAGTTATTTGTTGAAAAATACTTAAATTTGTCTGACTGACGAATGTTTTAAAATAGTTAACAAGATTGTCATTACCTGCTGACAGTTAATTAACGTAAAATAAAAACAAAGTCTGTTGTCATCACCAATTAAATATTTCACAACAACTTCATAACGTATCCACAAGAACTTTTCATACAAAATAAACCAACATTTCTTCTTTAAAATCTTCAACAAACAGCGACGGAAATGCCAGACGTACCGCGAACTATTAGTTGAACATTTTTAATAGCTTCCCCCGGTCTATTGTGAGCCTGTCTATTAGAGGGATCACGCGACCAAACTTTAATTTAATTTTAAATCCGCGACTTCGTCCCCAGACGTCCTTACTTCGTTTGCAGTGGTGTGGTTTCATCCTCCTTTGACAGGAATAAAAGTTAAATTGTGTAGCTGTAAAGAAATGTTACCATCAGACGCATCTATTATCATCCGTGTCTTCCAATTTACTTCAAGAAAGCTCGCGAAGTTTTCAGTGATTGTTATTGAAGTCATCGTCTTTGATTACATGGACCTACCTGTCTACCTTTCAAGCTTTTAAATAATGACTATCACTTTGCCAAGCAAAACTACCTACATCTCTTCACTTAACATTAAAGTTAACGTATACCTGAAGTTCTGTTCTTCCAGTATTCGCTTCTATTAAAAATCCGTGTCAGACGTCAACGTCATCGTTAATGACCTGAAAAATCCCTCTAACGTTTACTTTTTTTTTTTTTTTTCTCCACACTTAAATTAATTAAAGTGCTGGGAGAGGTTTTATTGACTAGTGGATTTTTTATGAGAGATGGATTATATAAAACGTATAAACTACTAGTTTATCGGGTTTTACATAATTATAGTTGAGCAGCAAAGTGAGTGTAGACTGTAGGGCCAGGCGTGTCATTTTCAGTTGACCATTTATTTTTTAAAGTAAAAGATGCCTTAGAAGTGATAAAGTTTACACATGAGTGCTTACGTACATATACCAAGGCACATACAAGTTTGCTCTATTTTTAACTAAATCCGTAAGTACAGCTAGGAATATTCTTATAGTTGTTGCTGGTTTGATTAATATAAGCAGAAATGATGTCCAGATTCTGCTTTTATAGGTATGGTACCTATATTGCCGTGTGCCCGGATAGGATTTCCCATTACAAATACAAATATTGATCAAATACAAATACAAAATCCTTTATTTCAAATAGACCAGTTACAGGCACTTTTGAATAGTCAAGTTCTGTCAGTCAAATAGATTAAGCTAATCCTGCCGCGCTAGCGACAAGAGCTGTTCTGCAACATAACACACCCACTGACCCTGTCTCCAGCGCGGCAGTTGCACGTTCCAAAGAGTAGATCCTGTGGAGAAGAACGTGTAAAATTATATAATGCAAAAGGGAATGAGTCTATACAGTGCAAAGATAGTCTTACAATCTCCAACAACAACATCCCCTGTTCAGTCCCTTGTAGAAATGATTTTTCAAAAAGCCTTAGTGCTCACCTTTGTAGTTGAAGGGACTTGGTGCAAAATTGTATGTTACTACCGGCTGTTAAGACAGTTATTTGTGTGAATTTTGTTAAGCTTATGTTATTCTTGACAAATATCAAATCACTTATTCAATAAGCATTAGACTCGTCTCACAGACTACAGTTATCATCAAAAGCACAAGTCTCCTTACTCAACAATAATACCTGATATAAATCATAGAGTTAAGTTTCAGATTCCGTGCAATATTTTAACAAAGAAGTTGAAAGTTGTAATGCATTTTTCAGGGAATTAGTGCCTCGTCCCAGACATTGAACCCGTTGCGTTCGTGCGGCTAATCATTTGAGACACGGCATCACGTTTGCGTTGAGGTTTTTCTTGGTCTGTTGACAAGGAATTCGTTAATTTGATTATGGTGAATTTACAAACTATTTTTGATTTATGAATGAAAATTTCAGGTTGAATTTACATTTCAAATTATGTCCACTTGTTATGAAAAAATCCTTAGAGCGGTGGCACACGATGCGTTGCGGCGCCGCGCCGCAAAGATTTCACCGTGTCAGTGGGCACACGAGCGGTGCGGCGCCGTAACGTTGTTATGTCGCAACGGCGCCGTAGCAGCGTTGGACAGTCTGTTTTGTTGTGACGCAAAACAACTGAGCGGTGCCGCTCCGACGTCGCAACGCATTTACCCCTCCCCGCCTCGTCTTGGTGGTTGCAAGTACAGTGCGGCGCCGGAGCGCATCGTGTGACATGCCGCAGATATTTGAACTATGTAAGACGACGCAGCGACACCGCTCCGGCGCCGCACCGCCGCCGCAACGCATTGAGTGCCCCCGCTCTTAATCTTATTTATTACAAGTTAACTTTTTGTCCCAGCGTTGCTCTAGTTTCCTATATTGCAGGTGCCTATAAAAACTAATGAAAGGACGTATGTATAAATTGTGATTGCTTGGTACAAACACAGCCTATTTATACATATTAGTGCACATAGAAATATCTTAAGAGTGTTGCTGCACTCAATCAAAACATTTCTTCTCGATGTTAACTCTAAAGCAAACTAAAATAACATTTCTAGCCCCGCTTCATCCGCGGACATCATAAATTCCCGGCTGCCGCTAACTTTAGAAATTTGATCTTCGCAATCCTATTTCCAGGCCCTTTTTAGCTGTGATTCAGTCATGTAGGCAATCTATTCCTACACATCTTGATTGCTTTATATTGCACAAACTTATGCCAACGACTCTGCCCTCGTAGATGTTGAAAATTCTTCTTAGGAAATATACTAATAGGATGTACAATTCATTATGACCTCATCCTCTGTTCGGGCCAGTAAGCGGTGGCGGCTTTATATGGACAGGCAAGAAAGTTGTGGGTGGCATAGGAAAAGCGTGTCTTTTTTTTTTAGGGATGGGAAATCATCCAATGACTCCTCCCGCTCTGGGTGTAGCGGGAGGGCGTGTCAGACTTTTACTGACTAAAACCCATCCAT
This sequence comes from Ceramica pisi, assembly GCA_963859965.1. Taxonomy (NCBI): domain Eukaryota; kingdom Metazoa; phylum Arthropoda; class Insecta; order Lepidoptera; family Noctuidae; genus Ceramica; species Ceramica pisi. The sequence goes on from OY982542.1 coordinate 22,762,771, forward strand.
GTTCCTTCATTGCCCTTTTTGTTCCGGAGCCACGGTATCTCTTTCGAACAGTCCCGCGACTCCGGCAGGCGTCGGCCCTTTCGGGCCCCTCTGCGAGGAAAAGAGTGTCTGGAAGATTTGGAGCAGACCTTTTTTATTTGCCAAGCCATGGTATACCTGTATATCAAATTTATTATAGTCATAAACGAAAAAGATCAGTCATTTAAATTTCATTTTTTTTAATTTTTCCTTTGAGTTTTTTAATTGATAAACAAACATTGAACCTCACAGACGATCAGATTTATAATTATTACTGGGATAGGATCTCATTCAATTTGCTGTTTCAACAATGTAGGAGGATATCCTTGCTAATTGCGCTCCTTGTAACTACGTGTGTTAGAATGGGAAGTTATCTTGTATGTAGGTAGGTAATAATATCATGGCCTATTCTCGGTTCATCATTTGGTATGCAAACATAGGTTCCGAAGTCTTTGTGGGCGTGCATGTGTGGTCTTTTGTTTTATCAACTGCAAGTAATGTGAGGTTAAGGTAACTAATTGAAGGAAAGGGTCGCTTTTAGTAGGCGTTTTGAGGTGACTAAGGCAGGCAGGCATTTGGCGTTATATTTCAGTTCACTCGGAGGAAAGAGATTTTAAACTTGTTAAGCACTAGCTTCAGTAACAGCATGGAGAAGGGAAATGTTCTCATATTAACGTTACTTCCAAGAGAGCACTTGTTGGAAGTCAACGTTAACACGAGAACATTTCCCTTCCCGCATTCAGATAATTTTAATGAATAACTTTTGATTTTGATTAATTGATTTAGCCTCTTAGAAATAATTTACTATCAGGCAGAATTCAATGAATTAAAAAAGAAAGATTTTAATATTGCGTTTGAAAACAACACCACATTGACTTTCGCCTGACTTCACCCAGCAATTTTACCACGCCTATGTTTGATTGATTTCATTCAGCGCCTAAATAAGTGGTTGAAATACCAAGAATGACCTTGTAACCTTCAAAGTTAGAATCTTTTTGCAAAAAGAAAAACGTTTTTTTTTTCTAATACTAAGTTATCTTTTATAGGAAAGCGTTTGCTGTCTTGGAAAATCTCAGTGTAAGCTTGGGTTCGGATTATAAGATTAATTTAGTTTGGCTGCTAACTTAGCTGTCGTAGTTTTTTTTGTTGGAAAATATTCTTTTGGCACTGACCTTAAAAAAACACGCGTGTTTCATCAACTTGTATTTTGTTTATTTAAACTTTATGCACAATAGTGTTACATGGGCGGACTTAATGCAACAATGAAGTCTCTACCAGTCAACCTTTGAGTTAAAAAGACTACATTTTGTTAAGTTTCGGCAAACTTCTTCCCACCCGTTTCACGCATGCATAAGCTATATATTATTATAAGTCATAGGTAGTACTAACTACAGTTCGGTATTTGTACTTTGGTATGAAGTGTCATAACAGCTGTCTGTCAAGAACTCATCCAGACTGAACTTCCATGAATTATATTACTGAAGTTATCTAGATTTTACGATATTTTGACTGCTCCACAGAAATCGCTCAAGCTTATATTATGATAATGTTATTACATTGTCTAGTTACTTTGTATTCTAAACTCATTTCATATTATGTAGTATATAAACTCATTTCATTTTTTTCTTCAGAATTTTAAACATTTTATTTTTCCCTAAAATCTGAAACCATAAAACCTTTTTTTCTCTCTAATTGGAAAGTAAAATATTTTCTCTGCATGAGCTATGCGAAAGTGGCTCGTCTTTTGTTTTGAAGAGGAACGTTAGTAAAGGCAGTTGCCATGAATTGTTTCACGAGGCTCTTAATGCACCCCAAACTTACATCCAAAATGTAACAACTAAACTAAGGGTAGTAAACCGCCCCACAGAATTAGCGATGTGTAATTCCTGCGATTGTGTTGACAGTTGACACAGCGGGGCGTCTCGACATATTTGAATATAGTGTGACTCGGCAATATTTGTAGTGATATAATGTTATTGTAATCTTAGCTGTTGACAACCATGTAGTAGTGTGTTTACTGCCATGAAACACGAGATATAAATAACCAGCGGCCAAGTGCGAGTCGGACTCGCGCACCGAGGGTTCCGTACAAACCTGTAGGTATAAATTATAAGCGACAGTTGCGGTTTACGATTTAAGACGTATTAAAAAAATACTACTTACTAGATCTTGTTCAAACCATTTTCGGTGGAAGTTTACATAGAATAGAATAGAATAGAAGAAAAGTTTTTTTTTTTGTACATGGTAAATTAAGTAATTAAAATAAGAGAATGACAAAAGTAAAATAAATCATATTTTTTTTTAGTTTTATCATTTTCTTATTTTAAAAGTTAGAGGGGGGGAGGACACACATTTTACCACTTTAGAAGTGCCTCTCGCGCAAAAAATTACATTAGAAACCTCATTTTTGAAGACCTATCCATAGATACTCCACACATGGTTTTAATAGCCTATGTGCTATTCGGAATAATAATATCAGCCAATTGTGTCCACTGCTGAACGTACGCCACCCATCCCGGTCTTGAGCAGTCCGCATCCATCCGCTGCCTGCCACCTTCTTCAAATCATCTATCCATCGTGCTGCAGGGCGTCCCACATTACGTTTGCCCATACTCTAACTCATGTCTGCTGCTATGTGATACTCTATCGAATTCCAGACTGTAATATGTGCCAAATTTCATCCAGATCCGTTCTGCCCTGATTGAGTAACAAACATCCATTAATCCAAACTTTCGAATTAATGATAGTGATAAGATAGGTGAAATCATTTTTTGGCTTGTCAGAATATTTTTGGTGAAAATAAGAATCTTCGACGGGCACGAGAACATGAGGGACGCATTGTGTTAGTAATTGGCAATCTATTGTTCCCTCATAAAAGTGATACCTATCGCTCAAGATATAATGAGGAAGTATTTGTAATCATACTTATTAGGTAAAAGATAGCTTTGAAACAAAAGCAAACAAGGCTAAAGTAAAATGTATTTTTTTTTTTGTTTCAATACATTTTTATGTCACACGACTTCGTCTGCGTCACATTTTCCATTAATACTCCGCTCCTATTTGTCTTAGCGTGATGATATATAGCCTGTAACCTTTAAAATGAAAAAAATACAACCGACTTCCAAAAAAAAAAACTACAAAGTAAAAAATAACTTTAATTTCGGAAGTCGGTGTCAAAATACGAAGAAACTAACAAAAACACCGACTTCCGAAATTAAAGTTATTTTTTACTTTGTAGTTTTTTTTTTGGAAGTAAATATTTGGAAATTTGGAAGTATTTTTTTTGTAAAAAGTTTATTATTTTTCACTTTTTAGTGGTACCCCACACCTAACAATACCACTGCAAAATCGCAGAAAAGCAAAATACGCAATTTCGATTACTTGGATGACATAAAACTATTATCTAAGTAGACGAATTCCAGCTATTTCGATTTAAAATCCAAAGTTCGTAACCAATTTTCATAAAATTTAAATGGGACCTATCTGCAAGTATAACCTTTAAGATAAAACAAGAATTTTTCAAATCGGTTCATAATTGTCGGAGTTATGAGGTAACAAACAAAAAAAAAAATAAAAAAAATACAACCGAATTGATAACCTCCTCCTTTTTGGGAAGTTCGGTTAAAAACAAAATTTCCGTCGTCGATGAATGGGCTTACTGACACTGAAAAAAAAATCGGACACCAGTAGTTCCTGAGATTAGCGCGTTCAAGCAAACTAAACTCTTCAGCTTTATAATAATAGTATAGAAATTAGAATTAGTATAGATTATCATAAGTAACTTTCCAACATAACATTTTCAACAACGTGATCGTTTTTCAACGCTTCTTAAAACCATGAATAAAAGAAAGGCTTTTCCTTAACGAAAACATACCTAAATGCCCGAGAATGGTTAATGCCACATACTAACTTCAAATAGTTCGTCCCAAAACTAGTCTGAGTTACCGTCTAACGTAACGCAAAAGGTCCACGATAGCTGAAAATAGTCTCGTAAAAGAATAGGATTTAGAAATGGCGTCGGTTTCACTCTCGCCGTATTCAACTCACTATTTAGAGTATTTCAGAGGATCAGGAAAATGGAGCACTTAGTAACTTAGTTTCGAGGAGAGAGAGGTACTACCGAAGCTTTGTTTTGCATGATAGAAATGGATTCTAGTAGGATACATTCCCAAATTCTACCGCAAGTAAGAATGTAGCTCACGCAAACAAACGTGCTCAAACTGTCTTCAGGTCCTTCAAGGTGGGCCTTTCGCAGTCCTCTGCTGATGACAGTATTAGCTATGTAAGGCATTTTCGGAAAACTTTAATTGTGCATAATGCAGCTAAGAAGTGGAATACTCTGCCGGAGTCTGTTTCCTGATAGCTACAACCTGGCAGTCATTATGTCAAGAGTGAATAGGCTATTTTCAGGCAAGCATTCTCTGTCGTCGATCACATTCGACCGATTGCTTTCCAACAGGTGAGATTCAGTCCGGCCCCGTCAATGATTATTGAAAAGAAAGTTAAAAGTCAACTCATTATAAGGAAACTTCACTCACTCATTGCCATTCAGTAATTCTGTCGAGATATCGGCGTTTTTCTAAAGCATTTTTCTGAAACATGCTTGGAAATGTGAGCATTATTTTGACAACCTTCTTTGAGATAAATCATGGCTGTACTGGCCGAGCAGCGGCCTTGCAAAACTTGTATGATAATCGATATCTGTCTGGGCCCAAATAAAATACTTAGTAAACTCATATCCGTCGTGTAATTCGAAAATGGAACGATCATTTATTCTTAAACATGGCAGCCAAGGAGGTAACTTATCAAAGGTTTTATTTAAATTTCGAACTGGCTTGCAAATAGAAAGCTTTTTATTGAAATAAAAAAAATAACACTTTTGCCCGGGAATTTTTATTATTGTTGGTAGTTCGATATTGATTGTGAAAAGTAATTGTATTTTAATTTCCGCGCATTATTTGAGAAAAGTACCTACTAAACAAGCCTTGGCCACAATTTTGGCCTCTTTTGCTGGCCGCTGCAGTAATGTACTATTACCTCGTAGAATCCTATTAAATTCTCCAAGTGGGTCACGAATCTCTATTTAATTATAAACAGTAAAAGATAGCAAAGTGCAAGTTCGCTAACTATTCCCGCGTTCAACTATAAACTTGGCAACTTTAGCTTAAAGCAAACAAATTACGCATGGGATTTTATTAGCCTGGAGCAGCGAGCTCGTTACTTGATAACTTATAAAAGAACACATGCTGATACTTGAGTAGGTACGCTGTTTGAGAATTCTTTATGTGCTTTTTTAGAGCGAGAGGAAAAGATGGTTAAATATTACATTTATTAACAGACGAGGAATCTCAAGGGAAATGAGGAGTTCTTGTGAGCTTTTAAAGTCAATCCAGATTTTGAATGTAATTTTAGTCTTAAGACAGCAGTCTGATCTTTACAACAGTTGAAAACCTAATAGGTAAATAATTATCATTCAAGAACAGAACACTGAAATGTGCAAAATCAAAGAAGTTAAGTTAAGTTAAAGAAGTTAATCCAATTAAATTGCCAACATTAACAAATCTAAATATAACACTGACCCTTGTAGTCGTGTACGTCCCAAAAGACCAACTCACAAATTAAACAATATTTCATTACAGTAAACATTTCACCAAAAATGTTATTATGACACTTTTATTGCTCCCACTTCTGATAAGCCCGCTTAAATTGTCTGAAACGTTCCAAACTGAAAAGTTTATCCCTGTATCGATCCTGAGTGTTATACCAAACTACAGAATAAACATTTTTGTAAGAAAGTCCGTGCTTGCTTTAGAAACAAAGTATTTAGTTCGAATCTAAAGCCTGGTGAACCGCACTAATCATGAATAATAAAGAAATATTGGTCATAATATCAACCGTAGTAGAAAGGCTTTTCCGTTTTATTGCACAATAGTTCCAAACAGTATATATTTCTACCCGTAGTTCAAGTTTAATAATGATAAGGCGACCACGTCGCATGCAAACAGTAAATAAACGTATTTCAGTTGTCGGATATAAACCTGTAGCTTTGTTTAGGAACTGTTAAGTAATTAAAAAAGGGATTTAACCTCTAAAGGACTTCCTTATCATCCTGGACAGCTGGTCTCACCACAAACCTTTTAAGAATAAAATTGCTGCTGAAGATCTGATATCCCGGAGTCTTTAAGTTAATCTATACTATAATCTATCTATACTAATATTATAAAGAGGTAAAATTTGTTTGTAAGTTTGTAAGTTTGTAAGTTTGTATGTAGGGGGTAATCTCAGGAAGTACTGGTCCGATTTGAAAAATTCTTTCAGTGTTAGATAGCCCATTTATCGAGGAAGGTTATAGGCTATATATCATCACGCTAAGACAAATAGGAGCGGAGCAGTAATGGAAAATGTGACGCAAACGAAGTTGCGCGGGTCAGCTAGTAGTATATAATATTATAAAGCAGATGAGTTTGTTTGTTTGTTTGGTTGAACGCGCTAATCTCAGGAACTACTGGTCGAATTTGAAAATTTTTTTCAGTGTTAGATAGCCCATTTATCGAGGAAGGCTATAGGCTATATATCATCACGCTAAGACCAACAGGAGCGGAGCAGTAATGAAAAATTTTACGCAGACGACGTTGCACGGGTCAGCTAGTAGTGAATAATGCTACAGAGCAAACATACTCCATCGCCCACCACATCATAGCTTGCTGATTTAATAAATATTCTCGTTCAACAAATAGGTCAAAGCAACATCGTGGATGAGTAAGCTTCTCACAATACGCTATTGTCATTGTAAACTATTGCCAAAGTCCACTTTGCACGCCCAAAGTGTACTCAACTTAATCCTTTAGTCTATGGCTCAACTCTCAGAGCCTAAATCTTTCATTGTACGCCATAACCCCATTGTCTATCTATTCTACTCCACAACTCACCATCAAATTAATTCTGTGAAGTCCTCAAACTTCATCATAAGTCGTAAGTACGGTCAAGATGCATGTTGTAATGTCGCAGCCCAACCACAGTATAAATATGGACAGTACGGAAACTAAGCCTACTTGAGAATATAATTACCTACGCTCCATTGAAGCAAAAGGGTTGACACTTTTAATGTTTTTGATTTTTTTTTTACATTTTTGTTCTGTAGTGATCAATCAATCGAATTTGAATAACTAGCTTACAAATACAATAAATAGGTAATCTCCTAGCGTTAGTTAATCTTAACAAAACACGATACTTTAAACACGGAAAACAATTTAATATTTACACACAACAACTTGTAGCACTAACTTTGTCATTACGGCGTTACCTTTTAAAAGTTTTGGCGGGTACGCAAGTTGCTGTTGGACGAAAACGTTTCGGGCGCTCGGTAGGTACCTTTGCAGCCGCCATCTTGGATTCCCGTTTTGAAAGCACTATCGGCTTCAACACGCTCGTAAACCATGAAAACGACACCCATGACGAAAAAATTTTTACCTATTGCAGCCGCCATCTTGGATTCACGTTTTGACATGACTCTTGGCTTCAATAACCTCGAAAACCATGGAAACGACACCCATGACGAAAAAATTGGTACCTTTTGCAGCCGCCATCTTGGATTCACGTTTTGACATCACTATCAGCTTCAACACCCTCAAAAACCATGAAAATGACACCCATGACGAAAAAATGGTACCTATTGCAGCCGCCATCTTGGATTCACGTTTTGACATGACTATCGGCTTCAACAACCTCGAAAACCATGGAAACGACACCCATGACGAAAAAATTGGTACCTATTGCAGGCGTCATCTTAGATTCACGTTTTGACATCACTATCGGCTTCAACACCCTCAAAAACCATGAAAATGACACCCATGACGAAAAAATTGGTACCTATTGCAGCCGCCATCTTGGATTCACGTTTTGACAGCGCTATCGGCTTCAACACCCTGGAAACCCATGAAAACGACACCCATGACGAAAAAATTAGTACCTATTGCAGCCGCCATCTTGGATTCACGTTTTGACAGCGCTATCGGCTTCAACACCCTGGAAAACCATGAAAACGACACCCATGACGAAAAAATTTATACCTATAGCAGGCGCCATCTTGGATTTACAAGAAGTAGTAGTAGGTACCTAATAGTTTTGAAGTTCACGAATTCATTTTGATCGATCATACGGACTTATAATTCGATAACGATTAAATAACAATTTCATTGATTCTTACCTTTCAAAATCAGCAGGAAGTTTAAAATATAACGTATTTTCGCTCCGGTTGTGATGAAACCGAGTTCAAACAACCGTGTATACTACGCAATACGTTCGTAGCATTTTTAAAAAGATCGCGGGGCTAAACTCGTTTTGACGCGGCCGGCGGCAGTCGGCACTCACTGCTAAGAGTACCGCGACGGGCACCAAAAAGTCTCGTCGGTGCGCATGTTTGTGTGAGTGAGCCGTTTCGAGCGTTTGTAGGTAGTTTCCGTACTGTCCATATTTATACTGTGGCCCAACTCAAGTCTGCTCAACTGTGCCACTAAAATCTAGCCATAATTTACTTTATGGACTAAGCTAGAACTGTGGTTCCCCAGAGACGCGTAAGTCACAATAAGGGTTTAAGTTAGTGCTTTTAAAGTGACGTATTTTGTAATATGCCGTTAAAACTTTGCTGCTGGGTTGTAGGATTTGTTGAAATTATCTATTAAACTAAGGTAGATAGGTAAAATGGAAGCTGCAGCTCCTGTTTAATTTTCTTGCTCTCTTTTCATCCTATGTGCTGTGACCGCATTTCCGTCCGTGCATATCGAGTTCTTCTATTTTTGCGGTATGTTACCTGAAAAGTACGGAGGATATTTTCCAATGTCCTTTTGCAGTACTGAGCTGCATTCCCGTCACTATTTTTTGAATCTGTCCGGCAGTTTGCTATAAAATGTATTTCGAAAGTTAGATCGAGTTTTTTATAATAATTGTGGTATAGTTACAAGTTGTAGCGGATTAAACGCAAAACCTGATGAGTCATTGTACTTATCATTATGAACTTATACTCATGGATTTCTTAAATCGCTAAAAAGATCACTCGTGCCATACATTTTTGTTTGCTGGCTGGCCACCCACCTACGTCACACTTTGCAGCACCGATAATCGGGGCGATTTTTCCTAGCTAGGTAAAAACTGACGATTTTTTTGTGGGACGTGTGAATTACACTATTGCAATCAGTACGTTCCATTTTTCTCCTGCAAAAAATCGGTCGCCGACTATCGGGCGGACACCCTTACTTGACGAAATCTACCGAACATTTTTTTTTGCGATTTAAGTGTTCATCCTATATTATAAGTTCTTCATAATTATGAGTACCTCTTTTCAGGTTTTGTAATTAATCTGTTTCACCCTGTCATATTCCTCGAAGATCACTGAATCGAAGGTCATACATTACAAATGAGAGCTATATCTCCATAACCATTGCATGGTGTTACCTCCCACCGTCTCCCCACGTTTTATGCGAGCTACGTGACGCCAAGGGCCGTCTTTTGTGGCGCGCGATTTATAGGCATATCTTTATTTTACTAGCCAAAAGTGCGACTTTTACCGCCTTTAACGACTTTATTTTCATTGCTGGACAATTTTTAGGACTTCGGGGTAAGTGAAATAGGTCTAGAACAAAAATGCATACATATCGAAGTTTGAAAATATCTAGCATTTCTTGTCTCAACAGTTTCAAGTTATCGTCGAACTACGATGGTACAATTTATGGGACAATTTGTTATATCAGTTCTCATTCCCAAGGTCCCTTTATTCATTAGCACACAGACCGCTACAATTCACGTGTAACCTTTCCATTTCACAAATCATACCCTCCACAGCATCATAACTCAAGATTTAAACAATTCACAGGTAAACCTCTTCTCCATAATTTATAGGCTCATCCATTGCTTACCGGTTATCCTAGTCATCTCCTGTTCTCAGAGAAACGGTAAGATGTAGACGTCATCGTGACGCTACCAACTGAAAGAGACGTAATTCGTATTGTTTCTGATTGTTATTGTAAGGCTTCTTATGTAGGAGAAGTAATTTGTTCCATTAAGTGACGTATTAGACAGAAAATGTTGGTGTTATTAATTTCCGTCTGCGCTGTTTTTAAATTAACATAACACATATATTTTCCGTTGTACCTACAGTAGTCCTGGTTAAAAGGTTGTGCAAGTGGAATGTCCAACGCCAAAAGTTAAGGAGATAATTTATGACGCCAAACATTAAGTCCAGTGTTCTGGTCACACTTCATGCGAAGTATGCGGGTGTATAATATTCGTGTTGTCTCATCCAGTACTCGTGCGATTTGTTGGCATCCCAACCCCTCGACTCCCATGTTGCATACTTGCCGATTTTCGCCACAAATGTAGGTTGCATATCTCGCAAAGCGAATTCAGCACACATGGTTTCTCTCTCTATCAGAATTCTAGCAGAATTCTAGAATGTTTTGATCAAATACCTTATTCGTATCGTAAGTATACCAAGTCTGAAAGCCATCTCGAATTCAATCCGAAGTCTCATCTCACGAGATATTCGTCAAATAAATTGGACGCCATGTCTCTTACCTCTCAGAAGTTACTACCGTACGCAAAATAAGTTAAATAGTTTGTCAAACATGCTTTAAGTTTCCGATCTTAGTAAATTTGAATAAGAGAGTTGTACAACGTTAAAGCTATGGTTATCCACAACATTTCTTGTTTTAAGAAAATCCTGAGTTGATTTTGCCAAAAATCATCATTATATTCTTAAATCCACGGAACATATGTTTCGTGCTTAATAAATCAATCCCGGATTATTCTACACAGCCCTTTATTAACACTTCCGTCTCGAACACAAAGCTGAAAACCGAAGAAAATATAAGAACAGCTTGAGCTGGAGTGTGTAACCGCGCCAGCTCTAATGAACCGATGGCTCCAAGCTCCGAAGGTAATTGTATGGAAAAATTGTGCAATCCGACCCCGACACACCCGGGCTTCGCATAGGACTAGTTAGCGAACACTCTCCTTGCAAGAAGCGAGAAAAAATGGGGACCGAACTAATTTGACGGTGTTTTTGTGTAGCCACCTTATAAGCTGAGTGAGAAAACTGGGAATAAAAGTCCTTCCGACATACGTTTTGAGTCAACCAATAGTTATAATCAAAGGAATGCACAATTTTCTTGAGTAAATATTAGTGACTACCTGACCCGTGCAACGTAGTCTGCGTAACATTTTTCATTACTGCTCCGCTCCTATTGGTCTTAGCGTGATGATATATAGCCTTCCTCGATAAATGGGCTATCTAACACTGAAATAATTTTCAAATCGTACCAGTAGTTCCTGAGATTAGCGTGTTCAACCAACCAAACAAACAAACTCTTCTGCTTTATAATATTAGTATAGATGATAAGGAAGAACGTTCCAGAAACTTAATAAAAGCGCGGACTCCATAATAGAAGCTTATATTTCAACCAGTTTCTATTAGGAGTTTCAAGCGAAAAACCGGCGAAGAAAAAATTAAATGTTTCTGTTTACTGAAACAAGAAATAATAAACAACAATTTTCCAAGTTGAAAACTGAAAGTGGTGTACAACGCTTGCTATGGGTGTGTGATATCTATATTAATATTATAAAGCAGATGAGTTTGTTTGTTTCTTTGGTTGAATGCGCTAATCTCAGGAACTACTGGTCCGATTTGAAAAATTATTTCAGTGTCCATTTATCGAGGAAGGTTATAGGCTAAATATCATCACGCTAAGACAAACAGGAGTGGAGCATTAAAGGAAAATGTGACGCCGACGAAGTTGCGCGGGTCAACTAGTGTTTAAATATAATTGTATCGAGTTGTGTTTTCTGCCGTGATTGGTGTGCTGGTCTGGTTGACCTGACTACACATATTGTACTAAACTTTATATTCTACCTCTATACACCCACTAACAAAATGTATAACTACCAAAGTTTTTGCATCAAGCCCTGTAAAATGTAATTTAACCATCTGCCCGTATGTCAGACAAGAATTTCTATTGTTTCCACCATTCACGATCCGTTGAATACTCCAGACGCATTACGGTGGTGTATAACTGTACATTACACAGCATTTAGCGACATTATTATAAAAAGGTAACATTGAGTCGGTCGGGGTGAATGCGTCCGGACGCGGTTGTAACTCTTCATAATTGTGTAGCGCCGTGATTCTGATGTGATATTACGTTTTCAAAGGATGAAAGTGAAGTTTTAATTTCATGACTGTGCCTGTGCATAGCTTAATCTTCACTTTGCTGAGCGCTGGCGCTAGACTGAGTAATAAAGAGTATATTGTAATAAAAACGCGATTAACAGCTAACAATGTTGTGGTTTTAAAGTTAAAAACTTCATCAGCACCGCTAAATAGTCTCAGCTCTATAATATCGTTTAGTTTCAGTTTTAAGGAGCCAGTTTATGGCATACTGCTTCCTTTTTCCCTGGATTGCATTTTAATATTCTTCTTCTTCTTCATTATGTTCGCCTTCGTTGTTTTTGGAGTCTTCTTTATCAATTCTAACTCTAATTTCCAATAAGCTTCTACAATTCACTGATTATCTCTTCTAACATTTCACTTTTCGCTTATAATCCATCACCACAGAACAAACAGCTCAGAATCTCGACACTGAACATCGGGACACTCACGACACTCGGTACACACTGTCGCAGACCTCGTCTCGATAGCTTGGTGTCCAGTTACTTTTAAAAGCACTCTCCACACTGTTGTCATTTCCATCCTATCCAGCCTTTCTAGACTCCGGTTGCGCTTTATTAAATTTCTTTCTGATATTTCTGTAAATATTTTTTTAATTAACGTTTTATCTCGCTTTGAGAATTAACTTCAAAGTAAAAATGGTTAGGTTTCGTTCAAAGTACCTTATCAATATACAATAACCTTTTTTTATCTTAGATACAATTTTAACATTCAAAGAAATGTTAAGAAATAGTCTTCGTTTAAATTATCAGTTATTAATTTTCTATTGAGTAATTTTAGGTCAAAGATATTTAAAATTTCAAATATTTATGTAGATAAAAGTTCACAAGACATGAAATGCGCCTCATGTTATGAGGTGAAAATGAACACGATTTACATCATAACAATAGTGAGGAACAACAAAGTGATGGGAGACGTAACATTTTGTTTGAAATGTTAGCTCAGCCACACGTTACCAATGAGGATGAGAATACGCGTGGCTCACAAAAGTTGAATCCTCGCGCTACCAAGACAGACTGACAAGCTGAATAATAAAGCTGTCCTGGGAATAATCGTGTAGGTTTTGTGTAAAAATAGAATTGGTACAATGATGTATGATGTGGTGATTTGATTTGATTTGACAGACCCCAAATACTTGTGGCATGAAGATGATGAATATGATGATGATGATCGTTGAAAAGCTCACGTAGAATTTGGAAATGAACATCATGTATCAGCTGAAGATAAGATGGGATATGATAAGTCAGTAAAGTACCTAAGCCATCAAAGTTAAATTCAAAGCTGAAAGTGTATCGAACAAGAACAACTTGCAGACAATTGCTGAATAATAAAGCAATTACGATAGCTGTGCTGTAACTTCATTTTCATATTGCGATACAATAATTGGGTTCGACATCTATGTGTCCCGGTATATAACTTCACAACCATTATAATGTAAGGAAAGCTTGAGAGTGGGAGACATGAAAATGGCCATTCTTAGAATGTACAGAATAAAGTATAAAAAAGTCAATATTTGCGATCTCATTAACTTGACAGGTATTCGGTAAACTAAGTAGTTGAAATTTAAGGGAGGCAGCCCACCGGAACTGAGATAAAATCTTGTCAGGTGAAGATTCTAAAAATGTTCCACGCTTTTGAAAGTGCCTACCTTCCGAAACATTTTTCAAGTCGGCTTGTCCTTCCGCCAGTCAGCTTATTGTCACTCACCTCCAGTTGGCAAACAACAAACAAATAGCCACGGCTATTTTTGGGTCTCCTATATTGTTTGGAGTAGCCAAAAATGTACCTCACCTAAGCCGTCAATTGCGTCCTTGCTATTAAATAATGTCTTCATCCGACATGATCGTTATCAAGACACTATAAGAAAAGCTGACTTTTTCTAATCCAACAAACAACCAACATTTTTCTAAATCCTATGATCACTAGTTACCTCGTCCGTACAATGCTTTGACGAGCCCCTCTGTAAATCCGCTGTATTGCACCGGACCACTGTATCTATACACCCGTTTCTTATTGTTTTCTTTGCCCCTGGCGATTAATCGAGCTTCCATTGAAAACGTATCAGGAACAAGGGGATTATTGCTTCATTTTTCTAAAGACAAAAGAAAGAAAATATTCGCTAAGAGTATTAAAGATTGCTTTTTTTCCTTTAACTGTAGAATATTCATGAATAATGGTTTTAGGGGGGAATGTTTATTCCTTTTGGGGTGACATAAAGTGAAGTGCCACCGTGGAGATGGGGAAAAACAACATGCTGTTGAAGCTAAATTAGGAAGAACCACAACATTGTAAAAACATGAAGTGCTTCTAGTCCCTTATGTAATTAAAAACAAATTAACAGAATAAGGATATTTGTTATTTTTTCTGTGGTCTTACTAAACTTGGTAGGATATGTTCTGGGCTTTTGACAGTCACAAATTACTCATGAAACATATCAGGAAGAGCACTATTATGATTTATGTTTTGTCAAGATAGTCCAATTAAACGAAATGTTGAAGTATCAGGTGCGATGATAATCCACCCAGAAAACCTCACTTCTTTTAAAATTGCACCCCAATATTGCCCTTTTCCAAACAAACAATCGGCAAACAGCAAGCAACAAATTTGACATATCTCATTAATACTGCAGCCGGTTCCTGCCGGTGGTCGTGTTGGGGCCCAGTGGGGCCACAGGGGCCCGGCGGGGCTGTAGCTAGTAATTGGCGTGGTTTACGATGCTTTGCCCCCGGTTACACGCCTGTGAGGGGTTGGAGCGAACGCTGATAGATACATGTCGGGGTTAAGGCGATTTGTCAAACCACGCGTAAAGGGGAATTTGAGAGTGACGGCTTTTGATTTTGATAAGTTGGGGTAAATGAATAGACTTTCCTGAGGATATACCTTGTATTTGTAGTATAGCCACTTCACAATTAGCTACATTTCACATTTCTAGATCAACATTGAATAAGTTTTCAAAAGGGTCGAAAGTAGAATCAGTTAACACCTTGCTCGGAAGTCCCTTCTAAATGTTGATATTCTACTTCTAAGCTTTCTTCTAATGTATTGTTATTGCAATACCCAGATTCAAAACTGTTTCCTAATTTGCAATTGACAACCCGATGAGACTTCCCCGAGCTTCAGACAGACAAAGCATTCAATAAAACATGGCGGCGGTAACTTGCAGTCGGCACCTGGTTTAGTGGCCGACTGAATTCGATAACGAACCTGTCTGTAGTATTGAACCGTCTTACACAACTGTTTCTTTCGGGTTTTAACGATCAAGTTCACGTGTTGTCACTTGGCGAAATGCAATGTTGAATCTCAACACGTTGTCCGGTTTTGAAGAATGTTGCGTTATGTTGTCTACGGGTTGGAACGTGCAACTTTGCGCCAAAAACTACGCTTTGGAAAGCTTCATGTTTTTGACTGACCGACTTCGAAGTGCCTTTATAGTTTGTTTAAAACAAAAGCTCTAAGTTTGCGTGTTTTACAGTCGCCATTACCAATTTTAATCTTATAGATTGAAAGTATTGTAAGCTCTTTTAGGACCAGCAACAGAGAAAACAAAATCTACAACTGTACATTTATTTTCTTTATTACCCCCAGCAGTCACTTAATTTAATACATTAGTCACTTAATTTAATACATTAAGATAAAATTGAATTACCTAGTTGAAAACATTTCAATTTAGCTTGATCTATCGGTGCCGTCTACGAGAGTAGTAGTTAAAATACATCATGTTTTCGTATTAGAAACGTAAAATGAGATACAGAGGACGAAGAAATAAAATCCGATGCACTTACACCTCGTAAAGCCTAATATAACTTTTTTTAAATGTTGTCTTATTTGATGATAACACAAACCTAATCCAATGTAAATAACCTAAACCAAAAGTGAACTCAATAACCAAGTGAAAGTGCTGATAACGTTAATAATGCTGTTGTAAGAACATTTGCGCGTTATCAACGCGCACGAGGGATGGTCGCGCGCGATGAAGCGCGGCGGCGGCGCGTGCGCGTGGCTCGGCACGCCCTGCGCGCGCAAGAATGGCGCCGTGTGCGCGTGCCGCGTGCATACTGCACTGCTGCAGGTAAATATTGTCAAAGTATCATCTTCCAATAGACCACCAAACATAAAACAGTGCGCTAAACAAACAAATTGGTAATAGCTTTGTACATGTACCTCTACACTTAGGAGTCTATTCCACCCTCATTAGTCATGGCAACGACTACAACTGGATAAGGCGCTGATGAAAATATCACTAACGCAGAAGGTACATTTTGCGATATATCTGACCTTTTGCTACTTTTACCTCGATGAAAGAAGAATTGATCTTACCCCCTTGAGAACTTCTACGACACGGTAAGGTACTGATAATTAACACAAAATCTGTGTTTCCTGAAAACTACAACCTGTGAATCTTTAAGTCAAGAGTGAATAGATTACTTCTGGGCAAGCGTGCTCCACCTTTGACCACATCATTGCTTACCATCAGGTGAGGTCAAACGCGTGCCTATCAGCAGTAAAAAAAACTCAGGAAGACCGCCGTATATAAAAAAAAGGCTAGGGCTGGGTAGGCTGCATTGACCGCGCCTTTGTGCGAGCGTATAACAGGCATCATAAATGTTTATCCTTGTCCTACCAAGGATCCGGCTCGAAGGACCCAATTATTTTAACGATGATTTAACTTGAATTGGCTTTGCTGGTCAGTTGGCAGCCGTATAGAGATTCATTTGTAGTGTGTTTTTAGTTGTGCATTAATTAATAACACAAACGCAGTATTGAAGATCAAAAAATCCTTTTTTACGTGAACCTACATGTGCAGTAACAGAGCATCAGCAACCGTTTTTTTTTTTTTTTCAAGTAACAGCTTTCAACTGTTACTTGTAAAAACGGTTGTTCAACTAAATAGTTAACATGCATGATTGAACGCCTCCAGTCCCTATGTTATAAATACTTGAAGATGACGATAAGGTGTTAAACACTTTCAAGTAAGTTGAAAGTCTATAATTATACCGCGTATGTAATTAGGTCGTTTCTAAACGCGTTTGTTCCTATGAAAGGTCTCGGTACTTTAACTTGAATTAATTTCCCACCTCAAAGTCGAGGCTGAAACGCTTCGCTTTTGTGCTAATAAGAATGAGTTTACAGAGAGAAAAATTTCAAGCGTATCCATTAACGTTTATTTTAATTAATATGGTAACGTTTCGAGATAATTAAGTACACAAAAGAGGAATGAATCTTTTATCTTATAGAATTTAACGTATGCACACTTCTTCACTCTGAACCGGCTGTTAATTGAACTCGTTGAGTTTAAAAAAAATACAAAATTATTTTGTTCAAGGCCTTCCGTTCTCTATGTGTGGCTTTTTCTGTTTTTAGACTTGATACCAGTCTCTGCTTTACATGAAAATGTGTCAGACAGCATAAGGCTGCATAGGTACTCGACGGGATAATCAGATAAATTCCAAAGATTCTTATGAAGTACACTTAGCTTGGAGATAAAATTATTTCATGTTCGAAACACATAACACACTTGGCAAATCGTAATGTATAGTCGGACTTCGGAGCCACTCTGTACCGATTTGATTCAATTTGACGCCCGCACTGTCGCTAGATAATAGTTAGTTCCAACTACTACTAACAACTTGTGCACACTTTCCTGGCAAAATCTAGTTTAGAATTCTGAAAATTTCACCAAAGTTTGGCCTTACGTGATGCAATTTAAAATTTTGACTTCACCACATGTGTGTTTTCTCTTTTGGAAGGATATGAAAAATTGGAGCTTGCTATTTCATTTCACCTGTCGAAAAATTTTTGCTGATCCATCAAACACTTCTGTTTTCAAGATCTCTGTAGCAGGATACTTACCCTGGTCAAACCTGCACAAAAGCCATAATCAAATCATTGAACAGAATCATAGATGAGTTGGACCCTCTCGATAGGATTAAAAATATTTTCCAACTGAACCAATAATAAAGTCATACATATTTAATTCAGCAACCGAGACTATCTGGTAACAATCCGAATGCCAGTGGAAGTGTGGACAGATAGACTGACCTGAAATAGCGACGATGAAATAGCTGACTGCGACTCTAAATAAGGAATTAGGTACATGTTTAATCGAATAAAGTATTTTGGGAAATAGAAATCATTTATTTGCCCATAATATAGGAACACCCCGATACATTTTGCCTTACGGCATGCAACATTATTTAATACAGTAACATAGCTAGACAAAATATGTATTACAAACATCCAATAAGCAACATTACTAACATTATTAAAACAATTCTTTTTTTAGGCCTCGTTAGACATTTCAAATGTAATGGGGCACAAACCGGCGATTATCCCTGTATGCACTGAAAGTAATCCCCGGCTGGAGCAGTACTATTGCAGAATATGGATACAAAAAAATGAAACTATGGGTTTAGGTGGTTTAGTGGACTGATAATCGTTTATTATAGAAGAACTATATTGGCCCCTGCCTGACCACTAACAATATACACGGCTTTTAAATGGCAGGGTCGGTAAAAACGGTCGCTAGCACAAAGTGACGTAGCGCCAAGGTGGCAACATAGCCTGAGGTGCTAGAGGAGTGGAGAGGTATACCACGGCTATCAGGACAATCCCGGAAGTGCGGTCAAGATCTCTACCAGCATCTGTATTAAAACAATTCTTATTGTTAAGAAATTAAATACTTTGGAATCAGGCCAAGGTCAATGTCAACAAATTACATAGGCAAATGACAGAAAATTATACCAACAATGTCAACAAATTAAATTAAAAATGCCAGATAACTCAACGCATAACAAATTAAAAATGACAATAAATACAATTATATAATTCTGTCAATAAATTCCATTACAAAAAGGGTGGAGACTAACAACTGAAATGTGATGTTAAATAATGTGCTAGAATTTTTTTCCCGTTAATGTGAAGTATTAATTTATTTGATAGTCTCCGGATTAGTCTTTCCTTATTCATAAACTAACGGAAACCTGTGTAATGGACAGAAGATAATAGAAAACGTTAACAAAACACCGCTCTATCTGACGCTGTGAAAATTAAGGCTGAGGCACGACCAAAGGTAGTTTGAGGAATAACAAATGCAATAAATAACCATTGTTAGTTTAGTATAACGACAATTTTCAAGCTACACAATTAAATTCCTGTTGGTCACCACAAAACCTCGAACCAGTTTATTGAAAATCCATTTCCTCAGCTTATCTCAGAATATAATTTAACGAAACACAATTGGAACTACTATAACGTTAGACATAAAAAACTTTTTGCAAAAAAAAATACAACCGACTTCCAAAAAAAAAACTACTAAGTAAAAAATAACTTTAATTTCGGAAGTCGGTGTTTTTGTTAGTTTCTTCGTATTTTGACACCGACTTCCGAATTTAAAGTTATTTTTTACTTTGTAGTGTTTTTTTTTTAGAAGTCGGTTGTATTTTTTTGTAAAAAGTTTTTTATTTTTCACTTTTTAGTGGTGCCCCACACCTAACAACACCACTAAAAAATCGCAGAAAAGCAAAATACGCAATTTCGATTATCAAAGAATCATCTAAATAGTCAAATTCCAGCGATTTCGATTTAAAATCCAAAGTTCGCAATCGATTTTGATATGATTTAAATGAGACCAATCTGCAAGTATATCCCTTCAGATAAAACTTTCAAATCGGTTCATAATTGTCGGAGTTATGAGGTAACAAACATAAAAAAAAAACATACAACCGAATTGATAACCTCCTCCTTTTTGGGAAGTCGGTTAAAAATATATAGTTTCACTGTACAGTCAAGGGCAAAAATATAAGGACGGCTAGACAGTTCTAAGTTATGTGAACGTCTAAGTGAAAAAAATGTGCGTCTCAATTTGAAATTTTGTTTTGGTATTCCACACTGAGCTAGCTAGAGCCATCAAGATGGTTACGATGGATGAGGTTCACGATCAAATGAGAAACCCAGAAGAATTAAAAATACTCTTTTTGTATACTAACAAATCACCAGGTGTTTTTGCTTTGAAAGCTATGTTGTGACAATGTGCAGTGTTTTTCAGAAACCTTTTTTTTTATTTGTTTTTTTTTTTAAAAAAAACGTTGCCCCACACTAGGAATTTCTCCTGTATCGTGGGTGCGTTTACAAACATACAAAGTCACAGACACAAACAGCCAGACCCGGAACAACTATCTGTAAGCCATACAAATATTTGTTCCGTGTGGGAATCGAACCCACGACACGCGGCGCAGCAGTCGATCGCTCAACCACTGCGCCAACCGTGTCGTCAAATCATATGGGTTTGGTCTTTACTGACGTCTTGACATAGTTTAATTTTCTTATTGGTTTGAACTTACTTGACTGTATAATCATCTCTATATTTCCTATAGTATCTGTACAAGCTACATCATCTCAGCGCTCAATCCGCTCCAAAGCCGTAAAAACGGATCGGGAACGTTCCGGAAAACCGTTGTGTGTCGAGTGTCATGTTTAATATATATTTTTTGTTCGTTTCGCCGGAAATTGATTCGGTTGAAACTAGCGGGCTGCTAATTGGAACAACTGGCACGATATGTTTGTAGAAGGAAATTGAACTTATGATGGAATGTGGGAGCGAGTCTTGCTGGAAAGTGGCTGATAATAACATGTGTGTTTGGTTGGAAGCGCCTGTAACGTTTCGGATACATGATTGTTCGTTTTGCTCTTTTCGAGGCTGTGTTTGAAACGTTGGTCTTGCGACACGTATTGACATGGCAGAGATTTACCAAATAAAGTTTGAACACCCCAAGCAAGTGGAAGCATCGAATTCTAAACTACACAACGACTGACGTGTTGACGTTTATTGCTGAAGTTTCAAGGAATTGTGTTTCTTCTAATTAAAATTCGAACTATTCATGTAAGCTGCTTAATTACTAGATGCTTAGCTCTGAAGGATGATCTTAATGAAATTCCACCGGCTTCACTCTGAGGACACGGGTCAGTGGGGTCACCTACATAGTCTTGACCTGTCATCCCGCCATTTTGACGTCATCTATCAAGATTTGCAGAATTTTACCTGAATACGGTATAGCCAGATTTATGATAATGTCTCTTTTGACAAATGCGTTACGTTGTGGCCCATACATCATCGAATTTGTCGCTTGTGAGTGATGGACCAAAAAATAGAACCGTTAACATATTTCGTCGATATGTTTGGTTCAAAAGCGAAAATTTTCAACAACCTTCAATGAGATCCTTTTTAACTTATGGAATCAACTTCAAATAAAGTTCATATCCGATAAAGATTGAACCACAAAGATAAATAAAGAAACGGTATAAACAATCGCAACCAATAGATACATAAGATATAGAGAAGGGATAGGGTTGAAATATTATAAGAGCTCTTTAAACCACAAATGCATAATGTAACAATCATCTGACGATACTGAAATTGTCGCGTTAGATACGCGGTTTATCGCTACCTCTGAACATGTGTTCCAGGTGTAACGTTCTTGGCAGCTCGCCAGACACAGTTTTCTAACCAGACGCTACTAGAATTTTCAATTGAACCTACTTTTAGAACTACCATTGAGGCTGTATCGCTTACTTAACTCACAGCAACTCGTTAATGATTTAGATAACTGGTAAAAGCTTAAGAAGAATTGCCAATTGACTGAAGTTAATTAAAAGGCTACAGAGAATACTGAAGCCATTTCACAAAGACAAATAAGAGTAGCTGAAGTTATAATTACCCGTGACATAACACAATCTACGAAAACAAACGAGCAGTGAACATTAACATAATGAACAAAGCACAAAATCATCCACTCTTCCAACAGATAACCAGTGTTCGCTATCCATAGCCACATGACAAGGACGACAGACAAATGAAAGCGAATAAACAACTCAATAGATCTAAGGCTGTCAATACAACACGGCGACGCGGTGTACAACATAATAGATGAAACAGAAGACCAATACACAATGTGTGCTAAAGGACACAGTAAGAATAACGTTCTTTTGTGTAGAAGAGTGAGCATAGATGGTGTATACTCACCAATAACATTACTCTCATTGTATATCTCGCTGCGCTACCGTCAACACATGACACTGTCAGAATAGTTGTTGTCATCGGCTCAGTTGCCAAACAAATAAAACATGATTCTCTTGAGCTATAATCCCCATGTGTTTGGGACAAGACAATTCAACTTCTATGATATATCTCTTTAACTGATAGAGATGTATCATAGAAGTACTATTGGCTACCCCAGAATTCAGCGATTATCTAGCCTTATATAATTATTAATGTACAACTTTATTGTACACCAAATTAAAAATACATAAAGGAAACCCTTAACTAACAACATACAATTGGTGGCTTTATCGTATTCCGCGATCTCTTCCAGGCTACCTGGAATGGATGATCTTTCATCCAATCTATCTATCGTATCTTTGTCCTCCCTATACCTTGGAACCATTGACATTCTCAAATACATCCTCACCGTTTTCCTCACGATACTCCCCTATTCCTATTCCTTGGAAGTCAGTTCAGGAATTCCAAATGAACTGTAGCAAAAAGTGTACTTACTCTGTTTTATTTCTATTGTGAGATGTCGGGAGCGCCGCAGGGTGCAAAGTGCGCCATGCACTATTACTAGGAATAGGATCAGCAGAATTGGCCCAATGAAAAGCCGATCAATTGCTCAAATGTTTATTGGGAAAGCTGTATTGATTTTTAAATGGATGGGAGTGGGAATTTGGTGGTGTGGCGAAAATGGAATGTGGAAGTCGTTTGCTTAACTTGGGGAGGATTTATAAAATTTGATTTAGGATTTCCATATTTTATTGATGATTTTAGAAAGCAAGGAAAACTTTGGGGAGTTATATCCAAAACTTCGGGTTATCCAAACCGAAGACCTACTTGAATCGTCATCTGAGCCATTGAAAGAAACATCACACACAACAGGTATAAGCACTCTTTAGGATTCCTATGTATCCTGTCGTTACTAAATAATAACAGCTCGTGGCTAAATAATAACAGCCTCACAGGTCAATCTTCAAGGTTAAGCAACGCTTGCTGAGGTTGGTCTGTGGATGGGTTACCATCTTAACATAACGAGTTTCCTCTGTGCCTCGAAAAGCACGTTAAGCTGTTGGTCCCGTCTGTCATTTTGGATATCTTTGGCAGTCGTTACGGATAGTCAGAAGCCAGAAAATCTGACACCAGTCTTGCCAAGGAGTACCTTGTAACCCAGTTACTGGGTTGTGGAGGTCTGGTAGGCAGCCGCTCCACGTAAAATACTGGTGTTCAGTTGAATCCGGTTTGACTGGAAGCCGAACCCAACATACTTGGGAAAAGGCTAGGAAGATGTATCCTGTCCTTACAGATGTTCCGCATCAAGAACTTAACATTTGAAATGTGCAAATACTTTTCCGAAGATGCTTAATCGAAGTTTCTTTTTGTCGTTTTTCTACAAAAGAGTAAAAAGTACAAAAGTTCCGTAGAATATTTTACTCACACTACCGCACACAGCTCAAATAATATCAACGTTTCTTTCGTCTGGTAATCCAACTTACGACAGTTTGTTGTCGGAGATGCTTCACTCCCTTGTTATTTTTTCATTAGCTAGCTCAGACAGAATGCCAACATGGACGACTTCTTGAGAAACACTCGATTTTGATAAATACAAACCAAGAAAATATAACTTTAATCATTATTTCTGTAGACCTGTTTCAAAAATATTGTGTAAACGCCATTGCAAGTAGACCTGTAAAACAATAAAAATGTATCTGCGTTCAAACTTTTTATTTTGTACCGTAATGCTAAGTCTGGCAGTAAATGATTGATGACACACTAATTAGGGTAAATAATGTTATTAGTAACAGGTGCACAAGCTCTTATGACAAGCATTAGGTACCTACTGTTATTATATTCACACACATACTTACGCGCACACACGGTATAAGCACAGTTAATTGAATGTCAGTCAGTAAAATGCCTGACTCTGGCAACGTGTTGTTGGCCCAACACAATAGCTGTGTACGTTAATTGTCCACATGAAAAGGCTTTTAAGAGCAAATAATTATTGAACAAATTCAAGGCCTCTAAAAACTTCAACGAATAGTTTTCGATCCATTTTTAACGATTTTAAGCGAACTTTTAGACAGGCAGAAAAAAGACCTACAAAACTTCACCGTTACGCAGACAGCATGATAGTAATTCTCAATTCACCGAGTTATTACGAAATATGAGTACATGAAATACCTTTTCCCCCAACCTCGTCGCCAGCTTTATCTATCGACGTGACTGCAGACAGGGCTTTTGCGATATCCTGCTTAATTTACAGCCTCAAGTGTGGAGCCAAGATCGATTTATTGGGAGGATATAACTTAGCTACATTAGCACGGCTGATAACAAGTTTGATCCGGTTAAAACTGGAGTCAAAGGCTTTGCAGATCGAAGGAGAATGTGAGAATAAGGAGTATCTTTTGTTATGTGTGTCTACAAAGATGTTTTCGCTGTCGTAAATCTCGGAACACCGATTTTTCAGGTTTATGAAGATTGAAGTCTTAAAATAGTCGTGTCGTTTTTCGGCGCTTATGATTGAGTACGTTGGAAGATGGGAAAGTTATAATAAGCGTAATTTCAACGTTCACATATTGAATGCTTAGATATTAAATGTGTGCCTTATTATGGTAGAAGTTGGTATAGAGAGCCTCTATGACATAATTTTTGAGTAAAATTCTACCTCATACTTTATTCTTATCCCCGAACTCAGTCATCCCTACACGGCAATGAACAACTTCGCATGCCTAAAAAGCCTCGTTTTCAGAACATAAACCACTGTGCAACATGTAGTGTACAAAGCGATGGAGAATATTTTACTACAACGGACATTGCAAGCCGACTATAAAACAGCGACGTGCAGGCACTAAAACATACCTCCATGTACTGTGATCTAGGAGATGCACTCGTTGCTTGTGTGCATTAAGTTTTCAGGGGACCACATGAAGAATTGGAAGATGGCTTTTCAATACTGAATCAATTTTGAGAGCTTTACCTACCAAGGTATTCCTTTTTTTTAAGGACGGGAAATCATTAAATTTCTATTCTTCTGGGCGGAGCGGAAGGGAGTTTCAGACTCTTACTGATTAAAAACCATCCGTGTTTCTTCTAATGCCATTTGCGCTCCAGGACCGCGATGACTCTTTAACAAATTCTGCAACTCTGCAAATTATTAGGTATTCCTAACCTATAGGTTTAAGTTGGTTCCAGACCATAGTTAGGTTAGCTTAGCTCGCATAGCTGAAGTCATTTTTAACCCACTTCCCAAAAAGGAGGGGGTTATCAATTCGGTTGTATGTTTTTTTTATGTTTGTTACCTCATAACTCCGACAATTATGGACCGATTTGAAAAATTCTTGTTTTATCTGAAAGGATATACTTGCAGATTGGTCCCATTTAAATTTTATGAAAATCGGTTACGAGCTTTGGATTTTAAATCGAAATAGTAGCTGGAATTCGTCTACTTGGATGATAGTTTTATGTCATCCAAGTAATCGAAATTGCGTATTTTGCTTTTCTGCGATTTTGCAGTGGTGTTGTTTGGTGTGGGGTACCACTAAAAAGTGAAAAATACTTTGTAGTGTTTTTTTTTTTTGGAAGGCGGTTGTATTTTTTTTTGCAAAAAGTTTTTCATAGTTTTACCCGTATGCCAATGGGTAGAATTGAATGAAAATAAATGCAATTTGAAAAGGATTAACTGTTGTGATTGATAAGAGGATATCAGATTTTTTGATCACAAGACAATCATGGCTTGAATTCGTATTCATTTTTATCTTAATAAATGAATTAATATTAAGTTCTTGCGAAAACCGACTCCAGAGGCCGTAGGTCAAGCTTTTACAGGTCAGAATAACGCTGAAACTGTAGTTAATACTCTGTATAGTTAGTGTTCATTATTAAAATATTAAGGAGTAGCGCTGCTTCTATAATTCACGAGGATACAAGAGAGATGGTTAATTAACTGCTAGAATATGCGAGGTCTATTTGCCAAGTTTATGTCTACAGCAGTCCGAGGGTCCTTGCTCAGTGAAATTATAGTTACTTGAAAACAAAGAATGTGAATTGCTTTGTAATTCTGTCTAGACCCGAATTATTTACAAACGTATTAGAAATTGTATTTATATTATGTATACTAACTACTCTTTAAACGGTGGTTAATGATCTAAGTTTGTGGAATGCTACATCGCCGCCCAAAGCAGTTTGGCAGACTTATTACCTACATTGACTATTCTGCTTTCGGTTCTTATTGGTATTTGGTTTCACCCTTATTGATTACGACACGATACAGCAATGGGTTCATATACTCCATCACCCGTCATTTACATACACTGATAGTAAATAATAAAAAAAATCCGAAAAACTTTATTCTTTCCAAGAACACATATATATAATATTTCGGTTAATACAACACCCCAAAATCCAGCTTTAATATTCAGCACTTTTACGGAACGTAATCTGATTGCACGCCGCTAAAATAATATCGATACGTGGAAATGAATCCGAGTGAAATACGTCTGTTTCGAGTACCACTTGCTAAAATCGACGGAATTAATTTGTTTTACCATACAAATCCTATTTTAGGCTGATGAGTTCTTTTGTGGATTAATTTTGTAAAAAATGTCAATAGTTTGCGATACGCCAGAATGATGAATACACTCAGAAAATTTAATTTCGACTTCGTTTCCCATAATTATAATATGCAAATGTCCAAACGCCCATTAAAAAACAAGTTCTCCAATTTGCATGTTGAAAACTCGTGCAAAGTCAGCCCGAGTCGGAAAAACGTACGTTTGAGAGAATTTCTTTAATGATTTGAACTACCTACTTAGAAGTTTGAAATCATAGGTTTGTATTGTGTTTTGATGATCTTGTTCTGGAGTTGGTCCTAGTAGGGTGCTTGTGGCTTGTAAAGTCCATCCGCTTTTATAGTTTATTGCTTTGAAAATTACCATTCAACACTCCAACACAGACATTGTTTTTTCTTAAGTATTATTCTGTATTATGTACTAGGCACGTACATTTTGAGATGGAATCATTAAAATACCTAATTTAAAAACTTATTTTTAACTCAAGGGGATCGCCGTTGAGGTCTGAAATATAGGTTTTGTCTAGTTCGGCCCCAAATGCTAATACTGTCGTGTACACTAACTGTCGATTATGCATTCAAATTGTGAAAAAGTGTTCAACATTTTTGTCAATAAATAATACTATTATTGTGTACTATGGAAAATTGTCATCATGCTGCATGCTAAAATGGCATGGTAAATCTCTGGTCTAAGTTTAGTTATTACATTTAAATTTTCTCTAACATAACATTCATGTGTGCCGTTTGTTTGCCCCGTCACTATTCGAGCGTATAGACTTTAAACCCCGGCGGGGTGCTGGCGTTTCGTTCCGTGTCAGTACCGCGACCTCGTTTATCCTCCGGAGGCTTAAACTTACTTTGTGGTACACCTGTGCCCGTCTAGACCCGAATCTTCTTAGCCTTTCTTCGATAAAGTGATTCTTACAAGCTCCGCCGATTTGGATTTACGTTTTCGATGTGTTATGTTCTCAAGAAATCTTCTGTTTTATAATATCTTACATCACTTTGTTTTTAGTGCAACATATCTTCTGACGAAATAAGCTGTGTTCTCCGATTTGATTGCTTTTCTCTAAAAGTATCATAAAGTATGAAATTGAAAAATGACGACTGTTAGGAGAAATTTTTATGTCTATATTCGTATACCACGACCGGCCAAATGCTTTTAGATGATTGCCTTACATTTGTCTAATGTTATTTCTTTCCTTTGTCTGCAGGAATTCGCGACTCTCACAAAAGAGCTCAACCAAGCACGGGAACAGCTCCTCGAAAGGGAAGAGGAGATCTCAGAGCTCAAAGCGGAGAGAAACAACACCAGGGTAAGTTATTGTACAATAGTATAAACCTCTAAGAGTGGATAAAGAAGGTATGGTATCTTCGATAACTGCGCAAGTCGCAATTGTGATTGTTGGGCATGGAAATCTATCATAGGGCTCTACTGTGTTTGATTGCCAGAATATTTAAACTATTACTGAGTTTTTCAGTAAGTTTTCTCTGGATTTGTGTCCTTATAGTTTTGGCTTAACTTATGAGACTGGATTTTTCCAACACTAGATAGCTTTATCGGAGGAATAATATTGAATTTTTGACAGTTCTTCCATACAAAAACTGTCAAACGTTAAATTTATTCCACGAATAAGAGTTATCTGGCGTTGGACAAATCCAGCCTTAAACGTGTAGGAATATCGAGCATTTAACTAACGCCATTGACCAATAAAAATCAATTCAAGATCGCTAAGACAAAGTAGTTCTCACTTTCGATAATCCCAAGCTAAGATAGCTATAAAGTATAAATCTGACAGCACAACGACACAGTTGTCCTCTGGTCCGGATGAAGTGCACGTCACGTAAATAACCTTAGAGAGCAGGCGAGAAGCCGTTTAGAACGCTCACCCGACCAGACGCGGTGCACTCAGAGAGCTTCTTCAACCGATCTCGCCATTTTTATACAGTTTTCACTTTCGAATTTATATTTGCTGGAGTTTTTGTGGCGCTTTTCTTAACTGTTTTTCTCGGTTGGACTTTTTAGCTCTAAAATAATATAATGAGAGTTGATTGCCTTCTTAGCAGACAGTCACTTTTGTCGCAATTGGCTCAGTGGAAGACAGTGTATTTCATTCCGCCTTTATCTTAAGCATTGCAGCTGAAATATTATGTCCACTGCTGGCCGTAAGTATATTTCCCCACATCGACCGTATGTACTTCTTGCATCCAGCACTCTCAAACAGGTCACTGGTCTATCTCGTGGAAGGCCTTCCAAAGTTTCAACGTATTTATCACCTTAAAACAATACAAGTGGTTACTATATATGAATGTGAAATCCCTGGTTATATTTAAAAATGGCCCAAAGTTTAGCTGCGCACGCAATTATGTATTTTCAGTGACATTAGCAGACTCTTCCCGCACACGAAATGTTGAAAGGTCGTCCATTGTCATTCATATAATGAACAAGACAAAAGATTTAACCACGGTCCGTTAATTAAATGTTGAACAGATTTTTAATTGAGTTTGTTCATTGATGAAGTCTTGTTTTGGGTCTATAAAATGTCTGAATCTGATGATATTCAAGATTGTCTGCAATGACTTCTTGCAGAAATGGAATTAAAGTGGCAGGCAGCAGTAATAATGTGCACATATGTCTTCTTTACCAGCGCTTGAACTTTGAGTTCTAACTTAGCCTTTGAATACCTAAAAAGTTAAGCAAAAGGATCTTAGGCCTCTTCTACTATTTCTCTTGCTTTTAAACCAATTTATTTTGGGATTGTCGCAGCAACTAGTTTTCTTGTTCCTATTTGCTCTATAAGTCATTGTCTTAGTCGTCAACCCCTTTATAGACATATCATTACTTCATCAGTTGCATTATATACGCCATAATGAGTCTTAAACTTATTCATTGACACCCATCTTAGTGTCGAAGAAAGACAACATAACCATCCAATATTCGATCAGAATTCCAATACAGCAACAATGTACCCAACATAAGAGTATACTTACCTCAATATCATCTACAAACATGACATTAGAATATTTTCCTATATCTTAGCGCCCCATATAAAAGGTGCTCCAGCGATTCGCTGAAAGGCGTTGAATAATTCACGACGTGCCTCGTCTAGACCGCGCCTCGGTCTTAGCTCTCTGGGGCTTTCAGCACTTGATTGAATTCGATGTGCTAACTCGATTAGCGCTTATTACATGATCCCTTTTGAAGTGTTTCGCCCTGAAAGTTTCGGTTTAATGTGTCGAAGGCCTAGCTCAAATCTAGAGTGATGGTTGTAGAGAGGTTAATTTTAATTTTGTGTGCTTTAAACTTTACATCATCAATAATTAAGGTTTACTTTAGAAATCGAAAGCTGGTGTTTAAAAACATCCTCTAAAAGTATTCTTTTTTTTAACGCATTTCAATATTAATTTTACATCATTGTTCGTTGTAACTTTCGCCTTGACACTCGGAATATACATGTATCTCTTCTATTCATGTAGACATAGGCCTCTACAAACATCTCCGCAACAAGAATGCACGTGCTGCCCCAGTCTCGTCTCCTGTTTATCTCCAAGCCTCCTCATAGTGAGAGGCGAGTAAGCTGCGATCACCACTAATCTCCTTATCTCGATGGTGTCGTTGACCCGGCTTCCCTCGGCCAAAGTGCCTCGAAGTCGACCCGTTTAGTTTCGTCCTGTTTCACTTTGTAGCTTTTGTTGTGTTTGCTAATTGACTATTATGATGTATCTATTGTCTTGCTATGACCCGAATCTTTGTCATAAATAGAAACGAATATTCGATGTTGGATTATATATTATTGTTGTTAGGCCTTTATGAGGGTCAGTAAAGGTCCGACGTCGCTAATCCCGGCTGCCAATTGTGGTAGACACAAATGTCATTATTTGTAGAGAAAAATCTCGAAAATCTTGAAAAAGTTGCTTCCATATCCCTAACATGATAATTGCCCCTAGGGAAAAGCGGATTATTATTTGAATAAACTAAAACAATTGCAAAGAATTGGATAAACATTATTTTAATCAACACATTTTTTTAACATTGTTGATTAATTTTAAAACAACTCATTTCCACTAATTTTTTTGGTGTTCGTTGAACCTTTTGCATATAACGATCCCACGTCCACGTCAATCCCAATAGAAAGCCACGTTATTGGTGAGTGTCATAGGCTATATATTAACCCGAGAAATACCGCCCAACGAACTGGGTACGGGTCAGCTAGTGCCTAATAAAGACGTACTCGTATGACAGAAGCGAACTGCTACGTCAACCACAAATATATTGGGTTCCTCGTCCCGCCCTTATGATCAAGACGATCATTTAATAAAAGTACATTCTTCTTAAAATCCAAACAATAACGAAAATTTTTGTCATAACATTTTCATTATTGTTTTTTTTTAATGATTTGACAGCTTTCAGTTGAAAACGATTCGCCCTAGGGCTTCAAAGTAATACTTTCAACCCGCTTCTCAGCCAACTTCAGGCCTATTTTCCGAGTATGAGTAACGAAAAATCTATTTACATAGTACACAGTAGTGTAGTGCCATGGCCCAGTAGTAGGCGAAGTAGGACCAAAGAATATGACGCAGTATTTGTTATATCAAGTTATATTGCTCATTCCACATTAGGATACCCTGTCCCGTAGTTAAAAGTTTCTCCGTGGAGATATTGCAAAATGAAAATAATTTATTAATTTATTTTGTTCCACAGTTATTGCTAGAGCACCTAGAATGCCTGGTATCAAGACACGAGCGCTCGCTGCGCATGACAGTCGTGAAGCGACAAGCGGCCGCGCAGTCCGGGGTTTCCTCAGAGGTCGAGGTGCTGAAGGCACTCAAGAGCCTCTTCGAACATCACAAGGCGTTAGACGAAAAGGTGAGATTACCCATCCTCATGTGACATACTTTGGAGATCGATGATTCTTTGAAATTTGATACGAGGTAGGGTGTTGAGATTTTGCGTGCAACCTTCCTTTGGGTCTTGTAACAAAGGATATCGTAGTACAGGGTTGCAATGCGTTATTTCTAGTTAATTGGTTGTAATCAAATTCCTGGGGACGAAAAACCATCATCCAAGTAGACCAATTCCAGGTATTTCGATTTAAAATCCAAAGTTCGTAACCTATTTTGATAAAATTTAAAAGGGACCAATCTGCAAGTATATCCTTTCAGATAAAACAAGATTTTTTCAAATCGGTTCATAACTGTCGGAGTTATGAGTTAACATACATTAAAAAAAAATACAACCGAATTGAGAACCTCTTCCTTTTTGGGAATTCGGTTAAAAAGACATCAAAGTCAACATAACAGACCGTTCAGTAGATTCGTCTAGAACATGTTTTGCGTATAAGAATAACGCGAGCGATCAACACGTATCCGAAACTTATCGCTTTTACCTACTTATACCCAATTTCCCTGACAATAGAAAATATTTTCTCTCACAGGTGTGTTCCCAAATATAGTTATTTCTGTATACATGTATATCTGTAGTAACGTGTATGTCGGTCTCCTAGTACTAGTACCTGAACATATTATTTCTTGTAGAGATACATTTACCTATGTTCACAAAAAGAAATGGGAGATTCTATAGTAATGCTGGTACAATTTTTTTAAATGAATTTGCCATTCTACCTCATTCTTTCTAACTGACCGAATAGAATTTCATGTCTTGTTTTAATTGACTACATCGAAGGTTTTCCGCCTCTATACTCGAATACTTGATATTTCTCTTCTTCTATCAGCTAGCCAGAAGAAATTGTTGCCATAACATCAGATTTTATAGTTAGATGCATTAACAGAAAGCCATCGCCTGTTATGCGCCATCTTACGGCCTGTTCCCACTTGTCGGTTGTCGGGCCCGGATGTTAATCGGAGAGCCAATTCTACTAATTTTTAAACAACTTTCGCATTCGCATGTCAAGCGCAAACTGTCAAAAAACCTTAATTTTCATACATTTTAACAGCTTGCGATTGAGATGCGGATGCGATACGAATGTGAAAATTAGTAGAACAGGGAAAAAGTATTTATGATCTGAACAGTTTGTCTAAAAGTACCTATTGAAAAATATAATACTAACTGTGAAATTTGAATCTAAATTGTTCGAAAAACGAACGAGATATAATTATTTTAAACAAATATATCTGTCCCTCTCGCGAAAACGCTGTTTTCTATGGCAGCTGTGTAGTCGTCGTGTAATTTGACGTCACATGACGTATCGGACTTCTCTTTCTAACTGTAGTCTTTGAAGCTTTATAACCTAATAAATGATGAAGGTATTTAAAAAATAATTTCATGATTGTTTACTAGAGCTAATAAATATGTTATTTTGCAAATAAAAAAATCGCATGCATATTCCCTATTGGCACACAGGTGTCGGCGCCTCAATCAAATCGGTGTAAGACAAGTGACTGTCAATTGCTTCATATAAAATTCTCTGCTACTGCAACATCCGATTAAAATCTGGGCCCGACGGCTGAAAAGAACGGGCTGTAAAGGCTTACTAGTACTACTTTCATTTTTTAATGTTGAAAATATAAATTTGCAAAGTATTGAAGATTCTGTAGTAACCTGTGTTTGCTGGGACGTGTTTCAGGTGCGGGAAAGATTGCGTGTTGCGTTAGAGAGGAACACGGCGCTAGAAGAAGAACTAGCGCTCACTAAGGAAGAAGTAAGTTGTCCACAGTTGTTTTATTTGACTGTTCTCGCAGAACCACTTATTTGTAGGCCTGGGGGTATCGAGCGTATACTTCTCCCTGCTACAATATAATCTGCCCGTATTTTACTGGTCTAGCTATAACCTTTTATAATCCCAGTAATTTGAGTATCACAAACACAACAGACAAACTGGGGAAATGTGGTTTCACAAACCTTTCGGATACTCTTATGAGTGCGGTGCTCCTGTTCAAAATATGATCCACACGTTGGACTACCCCAAGTGTCCATGCACCTTTACTTTGGGGGATTTAATTAATGCCACTCACGCTGCAATTAATATAGCCATTTTCGGGGTCCCAACAAATCTAAGGAGTTAACTATCGACTCGAAATGACGAAGAAGAGTTTTTTTTTTGTTTTGAGACAAGCCCGCCACATATTCCCAACCACTGCGACTCCTGAAAGCCAGAATCAACAGTGGCGACCACCAGAAAAACGCCGAGCTAATGAAGCCCGACGAGTCCCGGAGAAACGATTCAACTGTCTTGGATCCCGCAACAAAATTAATCAGAAGTACAGCGGAGGAGTAGGAAAAAATAAATCAACAAGAGTTTCACAAAACGCCTGTCGCGCCCTTATCCCATGTTACTTGGGGTCGGCGCAACACGTTTTTTTCTTCCAGTCTGCCCTATCAGCCGTCAAACTTTCACTAACTCCCTTTTCTTTCATATCGCTTCTTACACAATCCATCCATCTTTTCTTTGGCTCCCTCTCCATCCGTCCAACATTCTGATCCATACATTACGACAGGTCTTATCACGGTCTTGTAGATTTTGCCTCGCGACTGATACGGCGTCATAAATCGCTATACAATCGTGTGATAACATTACACTTTCAAATCCAGTTTCCCAACACAGTTCAAACGCATATCTCTGATTGCTGATAATGTAAAACAGAGCTGGGCTTCCATGAGCTGTCAATAGTAGCCAGATTAAGCGCTACTAACGAACTGCCCCGGCATTACGAACAATATGTGCAATCACGTTGTTTTGACACAGTGCACATATCATTGGCATGCTACACTTCAGTGTTTCACAGAACTGCTGCGTACCTATTGACTATTCAGGACTTTGGAGCGATTCTATTATGATATTTTGCTTTTACATGACTCGAGTTTGTGGCTAAACATTAACAGCCGCACCGCTCTAACTTCAAGGTTAAGCAACTCTTGCCGAGGTGGGTCTGTAGATTGGTGACTACCTTAACGTACCGAGTTTCCTCCGTGTCTCGGAAAGCACGTTAAGCTGTTGGTTGTTGTCATTTGTAGATCTTTGGCAGTCGTTACGGTTAATCTGACACCAGTCTTGCCGAGGAGTACCGAGTTACCCAGTTAATGGGTTGTGGAGGTCTGGTAGGCAGCCGCTCCACGTAAAATACTGGTATTCTGCTGAATCCGGTTTGACTGGAAGCCGACCTCAATGTAGTTGGGAAAGGCTAGGCAAATGATGACTTCAGTGTCTCACAGTAAAGCTGCGTACCTATTGACTGTTGAGGACTTGGCAGCGACTCGATTATGACATTTTACGTTTACACGACTCTCTAATGGGGATGTGCTTTGTTTTACTGGGTTGTGTTAATTATACTTAATAACCATTTTTTCAAGCTTAAATATTTTAGGTTTCTGATACGAATGATTATGAACACAAGTGATTTATGGAACATAGTGCAAAAGTCCCATAAGTGAAAGCGGGGCAAATTTATAAGTGGGAATGACCAGAAACTATGGCAGGTCCTATGCTATTCCTATATTTTTGATTAACTATGTAACTTCTAGTAACATTAAGTTAGTAGATAGTAATATTGTTTACCTATAGTGGTTATTATAATAACAATGTAATCTAACTATCTAATCTACTAACTAATATTATAAATGCGAAAGTTAGGATGGATATTTGTAACTCAATCACTTCAGAACGAGAAATTTGGAACAGAGATAGGATATAGTCTGGAATAGCACTTAGGTTACAGAAGTACATATGTTCCCTAGGGATCACGCTGCGAAGACTCTGGCAGAAGCAAGTAAGAATCACTACAATTCCGGTGCGGACTTGTTTACCTATTTCTGCTCTAAACCAACCTCCCGACTAGTCGTACCCAGCGCTTCTCCTCCACATTTATTATGCGCACAGCTAAAGTCTGGAACTCTTTACCAACGTATGTGTTCCCGTCCACCGTCTGCCTTCAAAGCAAGAGTGAACAGGCATCTTTTTGGCACGGTCGCTCCATCATATACCTCATCCATCGCTTTCCATCAAGTGTAAATCTAGTCAAGAGCAAGCCCATCACTTAATTATATAAAAAAAACCTATATTTTTCTTTACAAATTCGGCCTATAAGTACAATCAACAGCACATCAGGTTATACCAAACTGTCTAAAATCTCCAAATGATTCGGAACCTTATTCAGATGGGAATTGAGTTCAAAATCAAAGTAGAAAATTTGACAGTTGATGGTAACTTGATGTGCTGTTTTTTTATTACCCAAGCTTCTAACACATAATCTCCCCATCAGTTACAGCAATACAAGTCGTCGCAGGACGACAAGCCGAAGGAGAACGGCACCGTCCCCAGCGGCTCGCCCGAACAGAACGGGGAACAGCAGACCACTAAGGTAGGTGCTCACCGCTCGTACTGGGAGGGACATTGTGTGCCGAGTTGTGGCAGGGTTGAGTTGTTGTATAGTGTTGTTGGTGTCGACGGATTGTCAGTAAGTTATGGGAATAATGGATATCATAAGTGTTACTATTATAAATGACTATAGTGGCCTGCCCCAGTTTCGCTCGTCCCGACAGTTACGAACTGAAAACAGGAATGATCTATTTTGGGTCAGTCGTTACGAAGTTATGCGCGTACCTACATACATTTCGGAGATTATTTTTTAAATGTACCTATACTTATTTTCATTTTTATTTATACAGAAAAATATTTCCATAGGTATCTACACTTTGAAACGTGCTAATTAATAGCTTCATGTTTTTGACTAACCGTTCTGACAATTTAAAAGTATAAGTAGTTTTAAATAAATGCCTTGAATCTTTGAAAATCTAAAATTTTATTTTATCTAGATTCTGAAATTATAAGTAACGAACGTTTTCTTAAAAAAAGAATAAGTAAGTACAGCTTATGTAACGTTGTAGGCGAAATCGAAGCTATTACCAGTGGGGTCACGTTTTCTGTATTATATTTTTTTTGTTAAATATAATTTTCCTATATACTGCGTAGTAAGTTAACTGTATCTATGTTCATCACGTATGAACCGCTGAAAATAGCAAGGTTAAGTTCATTTTAACAGTTCTGCTAGCAAGTAATTTACTGACAATCCTTAACAAATTCACGGGGAAAAACAGCACCAAAGAATAACGATATCTGTAAAAGATTCTACATACACACACATGACACTAACAGAAAATAACTTAAAGAAACACACTCAAAGGAATATGTGTTACTACTAAATTCCCCTTAGATGCTTAGGCTGCGAATTTATTAATGACTAAAAAATCCTCTAATATTTCTTTTTAACAAATCTCAGCCATCTTGATGGGTCAGGGCGCATTCAGTCACATTTAAATGAAAAACTTTGAAAGAACAACAAAAGAATTCGTCCATAAAGGAACCTTTTTATCGTTTCTGATTCTAGTCGTTGCTTCAATTAAAACTCGGTAAAAAGCTCGAGGTGTCCCGAAGTTAAAAATACTTTTAACAATTTCCCGATGTCTCGACCTTTCCAAATTCGTTGATGTGTTCGCAGCCTTAGTGGTTGGTGATTGTGCTCTATTTTTTACATACCTTCTTTGAAATTGTCGAAAAATACGGTTTTTTTTGTCAGACTTTCCTAAAGAGAACTAGACAAAGCAATTATCCTTTCAGAAAAGGTATGTGTGTGTTGTGTGTATTAATTTTTTTATTATTATGTTTAGCTCAATTCATAATTTCACAACTATATAAAAGTGTATCGTCCTTGGTTTATTTAATTAAATGGGACGTTAAAAAAATATGAATTAAGTGAAACATTTCTAGAAAAAATCCGCTTAAAACAAACTAAAGTGAATAGCGTTTAGTTTACTTTAAAATTTGTTTTTTGATGGACGACCCAGGATCCAAATAATGTAAACGGCGAATCGGAGACGACAAGGAAAATCAGTGAACTCCAAAATACGATCGCCAAGCAGGTTAGACACATGCTGAATACAAGCATCACGCTCTACTGATGATTAGGTGGTGTTGAGGACTTGGCTTCATGGCCTGGTGGATGGACATTCTAATATGGGGTAGCGAAGTTAATTAAAAGACTAAGTGACAACCGTCAGAAAAAGTAATAATAGCCAAAACTTGTTGCGAGTTTAAAACTACTTAATCGAACAGACACAGCAAAGTTAGTTAAGATTAGTGCACAGAGCATAGGAAAGTTTCCAAGAAAGCAATTGATTATGTGTTAATGTAAAAAAAATACTAAATTGAAATCGATTTATTTGTTCACATGCTATGTATGACGCCGCAGAGACACAAAAACAGGCGTCAAACTTAACACCCCTTTAATACAAATTGTAACGTACGACACGTAACGATTTTATTTTTCCAATAGCATTTCTGCTTAAATATGCAAAAGATGAAGTTATACCAATCTAAAATTTACTCAGTTTCGCGTTATGTACGACGTAAATATTTCAAAGTGATATATCGCATCTTATCTACATATATTTTTCTTCCGCATCAGTGAAATTTTCATCAAAATTGACCGTGACCCTAAAACGGGCGAGACACATATCTATGTAACTCTCATTAACCCTGTCTGCCCTTGTCATCCTTTTTCGGGTTAAAAGGCCCATCATACTCAGCCCTACAAAGAAAATAATATGAGTTTTTGCTCATCCCAGAGGGGATTATCTGTTTATCTTTAAAGCAGAGTTAGTTTACTGCAAGAAAAACTTCAAGAGTAGGTAATTTTAAAATACAAGTAATTTTCTTATTATGAATACACTATTACTTTTATTAAAACAAAGTTGTATGAAAACAAAGTTTCATCTCAAAATCTTATATGTATTGGGAGTTTCAGCAAATATTTTAGTTGTAATTGAGTTGATACTATATTTTTCAGTGGCCTATCCTACAGGAACCCTGAGCTTATTCAACGATTAAGAGTAACCTTTGCCACTCAGGGATAGTGCTGTTTTTTATATAAATGAAAAAAAATATATCGATATCTGATGATTGCTTCCTGAGATTAGCTCTTAAAAATTTGTAAAGTTTACAAGTTTAGATATAGGGGGAAATTAACAAATTTTCCGAACAATGCGATTCTGTAAATATGTATCCATGTAATAATCAAGATAAAATGACAGCGCATTTCGTGATCACTTCACCCAAGCTTTCACTTTGATAATTTACTGAATCGACCGGAGTGAAAATGAGGAATATTAAAGTTAATATTTCAACAAACATATTAGAAGTCCATCTTCCCCATTGACGCCTTATCTCAAACACCACCAAATCGAACTAACAGGCCCCTAACACCGCGGTCTGGTCGCCATTGCACGATCGTGTCGCCATCTATAACGCATACATCGTACTAATACGCATATCAACCTATACTACTCGTACTGTATATTGCTAACCAAACGTATTTAGTACTAATAACCTGCTAGATTAAGTAGCGCTAATCTTGAAGTCTTGAACATTGCATTGTGGAAATAAAAATATGAAAATGACCTGGGTGTTGAAGAAAATCAGTATAGTAAGTTTATTGTGTAGCGTATCCTTCCTGAAATAAGTTTGGACAAGATAGCTTACAGTCCAGCATGATGTGGTTTGATAAGCATTTATATTTTAAATCTAAAAATTAGTCTTAAATCTAAAAAAATCTGCGCCGGTAAATGCAAGTATTGCCCTATAAAAACAATTTTTCGCTCTCGCACGTTTTTTTGGATATGATGCAATGGTCAGAACTCTTGAACTTGTTAAATATAATAACCCAATAATATATCGTAAGTTAGTTTAGTGTCATTTGTAAATATATTAACCTAACCATTTGTCAAAACTGGACACATTTTGTTCTGTAGAGCTTAAATTGCAGTAACTTGGTTGTTGAAAATTGAACCTTATCTTTGTATTTCGTAGTATTGAAATGATGTTACCGCACTCTAAACTCTACATTATTCATATATATTTAAAGTTGACCAAGCAAGAATGAAAAAGCATGTTGCCTCCCTGATAGCGTAAATGATAACTACTTAAAGCTTGCCACTGCCCTGTATCTTAAATAATCGCTTGGATCCCAAAATGCATTACTTAAGCAAAAACAGTTTTGACCAATGGAAAATCAGACTTGAGCAATCTACCACCTTCAACCACTATCCAAGGATATCTTGCTCAAGTCAGACCCAAATTACCCTAGTAGCATGCAACCCCTAGAGTAACCCTCGGCGCGCACTGACATCACGAAAGACTACCATAGGACCATAGGATCACAATCACACTAACACTTACCATCACCGGTGAACCACTGTAGTTGGGGTACTCCATAGTAATCTGTATTTATAAACCCTTCACACATTGGCTGGCGTAAATTGTAGACCGAATGGTACGGGGTAGATGAATTTCTGATCGTATAGAAAAATAGACTTAATTATAAGAGCAGTTAAGTTCAAAATTGTAGAAACGTTTAACGACTTCTCGAGCGTTCTGTTTAAGATTGTGACATCTTATGATAAGGCCTATTTTTCAATGACATCAGAAATTCTCTGCCCTGCGCTATGAGGGTGCGTTGAGTTTAAAATGGAGCAGTTAAGGCCATCGCTTCAGCTGTAATATTAACCTCAATGTAGTAAAGAAGCGATGTATATAACCCAGCCAAGGTGTTAAGGTGCTACAATATGAATAACCGGTAAGTATAATATGGGCCGCAAAAAACTGATAACCATTGTAAAAACTAGCCATAAGCTAATTTTTTTCCATTGATCATAATAG
The DNA here is from genome assembly GCA_963859965.1 of Ceramica pisi. NCBI lineage: Eukaryota > Metazoa > Arthropoda > Insecta > Lepidoptera > Noctuidae > Ceramica > Ceramica pisi. Next base: position 22,803,285 of record OY982542.1, read on the forward strand.
TACCCCCAATAAAAGTAGATACAGATTCTATCACGTTCATAAAGTTGAAACTCTAAAGCCACCTTAACACAGTATCAACAGAAACGAATGTTATCTCACCGTGTCCAAACCAACTAACACCTCATTCTTCATACAGTCAGCAGAGCTTAGCTCGTGGCAGCGCCGAGTGGCAGAACTGAACAACAAGGTGTCCGAACTGGAGGACCGCCTGTCCAAAGGGGAGAAGGAACTCGCCAAGAAGCAGGACGAGTGCGTCAAGCTGCAGAGGGACCTCAGAGAGAACGTCGCGCAGAAAGAGGACCAGGTGAGTGCCTTAGAGTGGCAGAACTGCACACCGAGGGGTCTGCACTGGAGGACCGCCTGTCCAAAGGGGAGAAGGAACTCGCCAAGAAGCAGGACGAGTGCGTCAAGCTGCAGAGGGACCTCAGAGAGAACGTCGCGCAGAAAGAGGACCAGGTGAGTGCCTTAGAGTGGCAGAACTGCACACCGAGGGGTCTGCACTGGAGGACCGCCTGTCCAAAGGGGAGAAGGAGCTCTATAGCAACCAAATGAGGGCCACCTTCTCGATTTCTACGTCATAACAAGAAAATAAGAAAAAATGTTTATTTGGCACTTTCTTTTCAAACTGTGATGTTTTGCAGTTGAACTGACCTAATTATTGTACTACTGACTGTAATATTTCCACAACTTGCACAAAAATGGCCATCATTTGGCAGAACATGTCCATAATAAACTAGTGTATACTTCTGTCCAGGGATCATTATTTGGCCGACCATGTCCACAATAAACAAGTGTATATGTCTGTCCAGGAGGAGCGCATAACGACGTTGGAGAAACGCTACCTGAACGCGCAGCGCGAGTCCACCTCGCTGCACGACCTCAACGAGAAGCTGGAGCAGGAGCTCAACCACAAGCAGGCGCAGCTCAAGGTAAGCTCACCGCAGCCCACAGGAGCCCAGGGTTTGTGTGACTGCCACCCACGAGTCAGGTGCGAGGGACAGACTTGGTTGAGGGAGGAATTACAGGTCATGTTCAAGATCTGGGTATACTGAAGCGAATTTCGAACGCGCATATTTGAACCATAACCAGACACGACGGTCCGCTTTATTTGTTTCAATGATTTGGAAGTAACGTGAATGTATGCGTGAGTTGGAACACCTCTACACTCAGAGGCGTACTCCAAATACAAAGCGACCATTACGCGAAACCGCAATCGTCGCGTTCACTTGTACAGTAACCCCGGTAGCGTTTTCACGCCGATAGAGAGCGCCTCCCGGTTTTGCCGAACAAATTAATGCAACAAGCGCCGTTTCACGCGATGAACGCTTATTAAGACGGTGCCTCATAGAGATGTTCAAACTGCCGCAAACAGTCTTTTGTGAGTTCCTAAAACATGAAACAAATTAAGCTTGCAGTCGTGTCCCGAGCGGAATTCGTGTCAGAATGGCCTGAGCTTCACGGTTTGGAACTGTAGTTAGTATAGATAGATGGCGTAGCAATATCTTTTAATGGGCCATTTTATGATGTGGCCGAGGTTAGGTTAGGTTTGAGACGGCCATTTCATTAAATGGTGAATTCAAGGATTTTGCTACGATATGGAAAACTAGTATAGAGTCTTGTAAACTTCAGGAAAACCATCAAGGGTTCTGCTCAGGCAGATCATGAACATAATCGTTCTTGCATGAGATCTAACATTCTGAAAGGATCGGATTTGAGATGGAAGAGTGTGTTTTAGTATTGGTTTTAATTGTTTCAGAATATTAAAGAACATTTTAAAATCAAGTAAAACTCAGGGATGTGGATTGAAGTTGTCTATGAGGCAAATATCTTAAACTATCATCTCCTTGTAGCTTTAACATGGTATATAGTTGATTTTAGTATCTAGAACTCTCGCAAACATAGTACAGTAATTTCCAGTTACTTCTACGCTGCCCGCCCACGCCAGACTTATAGGACCGATAATCGGCCTGATTTTTCCTTGCTAGGTAAAAACTACCAATTCCATTTTTCATTACAAAAATAAGGTCGCTGGTTATCGGACGTGGGCGTTCAGCCTTACCCTGGGGTGGTATAACTTTGGCCCAAACTTGTAACCAATAGGAACACAGTTAGTGAGTTAAGACCAAATTTATACCTCAAGATCAAATTAACTCGAATTTACGGTATTGAGTTATTTTCGTAGAAATGTGTCTGGGATCAAAACTAGAAATCCGACCGATGAATCGAGTGGATTGAGTTACCTAACCCATTATTTCAGCGGAGCCTTGTAACTAACAATACTAACGTATATTAGCTGGCGCGATTCGTGAGCACAGACGAAAGCAGGGTGTTCTCGCCAATGTACGGTGGGCGAACATGCAAGCCCAATAGTATATGAGCATTGACCGACGAACCAATAACGAGAAGCGTCACAGCTGTCTTCGTCAAACCGACCAATGGAGTCGGTTATAGCCCTGCTTCCAGTAGTGAGCACATTCATAGCCCATGCCACGTCCATTCGCATTGCAGCTGCAAGAGGAGAAGATTGCTGCCATAGAGGAGAAGCTGGAGCTGTCTACTCAGAAGCTGGCGCAGATGTCCTCGCTGCCCGAAATGGAGGAGCAGTTGAAGGCCAGGATGGAAGCTCTCAGCCAGGTGGGCAACGTGTTGCATGAGGGGGTGGGGTAGTGTTCACTCTTAGCTTTAGAGCGTTTAGTTCTCGCGGTGTCGTTGGAAATGAATGAACCAATAGGCTAGTTTCCATCATCCACAAATTGCAAAACTATTTAGTCCGTCAGTTAGAGTATTGAAAAATAATGGCCACGTATTTTTTGTTTTTGTAAATCAATCAATATTGACAAAGATAAAACGCATCAAAACTCGGGAGTGGGGGCTCGTGACGTCACTACCCGCAAAAAATTATGCCACGGCGTGACATGTTGAGAATTTTAAAAGTGTCGTAACTTCGTCAATTTTGGTTCCCGTAACAAAAGAAAAAATACGAGTCAAATATTTTTTGATAATCGTAACTGACGGACTAATTAGATTTTTTCAGTAAACAAGCCTATCTGCGACTCTGTTAGCGCCCGAATTAATAGAATAATATAAAGATATTACAATTTTGGCCCAATAGGGTCTTACGGGCGTTGACAGGTTTGAAACTTGTTAAGGATACGCAAGATACCTTTTTTTTTTTTTTTTTTTAGGGATGGGAAATCATCCAATGACTCCTCCCGCTCTGGGTGTAGCGGGAGGGAGTGTCAGACTTCTACTGACTAAAACCCATCCATGTTCCTTCATTGCCCTTTGTGTTCCGGAGCCACGGTGTCTCTTGCGAATAATCCCGCGACTCCGGCAGGCGTCGGCCCTTTCGGGCCCCTCTGTGTGCTGACTCTCTTTGAGGCGCGCGTGGAACACTAACGCGCCGTCGACACGGCCTGTCGTCACTAGACGAACGGACGGCGAGCCACCCATAGCTCGCCGTCCACAGGCCCGCGCCTACGGTGGCCGGAGGTCACCAGGTGGCCCCCGACGCCCGCGGCGTCCACCACGACGGCCGGGACGAGAGGGTCTCCTCTCCCACTCCGCCACCTCCTTCGCTAGCATGACTGCTTCGCAGAAGGAGGCAACGGCGTCCCATTCCGTCTCGCTCCGGACCACGGCTTGGACCAGGCCCGGACGCGAGAGGTCGCCGCCTATCGCCGCTTCGAGGACACGGCGGTGCTCCGCGCGCGCGGGGCACACCTGCACAGTGTGCTCCACCGTGTCCTCCGGTCGACCCTCGCAGTGGTGACACCCGGGCGTGCCCCTGTCGCCCGATTCGGTGCAGGTACCTCCCGAAACATCCGTGTCCGGTGAGGACCTGCGTCAGGCGGAAGGTGAGGATGCCGTGGCGCCTCTCTAGCCACTCCTCAAAGAGGGGACTTATCGCCACTATCGTGGCGTGCCCTATACGCAAGATACCTAAGTCTTAAAAGTTTGTTAAGAACTGTTGGACACAGTTAGAAGAGTAATCTAAAGATTAGGTACTAATTAAAATCTCTATCTATCTATCTAAATGCTTCTACGGAAAAGTTTTGAACTAATTCTTTTGAACTAGGTATCTTGCGTGTACGTACAATGTTTCATTAAAATAGGTATATTCGTTTCCAAGGACTTTAAAGTTTATATTGTGAGGACTTGAGGACTAAACGCTCTTACCGAACTGGTAGAACATTTGTTAGGTTATAATGGAATGGCCAACTAATTAAACCAGCAGAGAATGCTTTTATAGCATTTTGACTGTTATTAATCAATGTTTTTGTATAAGAAAAACATCGCTTTTACAGCAAATTACTAATATACTACTACTCGATCGATATACATATCTGCTATATAAAATCTAAGATTAAACCAATAAAAGAAACTGCCACAAAACTTGTTATGAAACTTATAAATCGATCCAGCTTTTCGAAAACATGGAATAAAATTCTGAATTGAGAAGGCAATATGGTAAAAAAAACTAGATGTATTTATATTTTCTATGTTATAGTGACTAATAATACAGTTTTGCTTTCTGCTTCTCATGTTCCATTCACATTCTAGTATTTCAACATTTGCCGTGTACATATTACATGGAATAACCCTAAAGCGATGTTTTATCTTTTCTTTTGCAGTAGCTTTTAAATGTTTGCTAACTAATTTAATAACCTACCCAATGTTATAGTGCGACTTTATTTAATTTTATAAATATTTTGTTGTCGAAATAGATATGTGTTTCAAAGACAGTGTTCACAGAGAGCACTGGCTTCGCGAATTTTGTTTTAAAAACATTTTATTCGCGAGCTTTTTAACCGACTTCCCAAAAAGGAGGAGGTTATCAATTCGGTTGTTTTTTTTATGTTTGTTACCTCATAACTCCGACAATTATGAACCGATTTGAATTTTTTTTGTTTTATCTGAAAGGATATACTTGCAGATTGGTCCCATTTATATCATATCAAAATAGCTGGAATTTGACTATTTAGATGATTCTTTGATAATCGAAATTGCGTATTTTGCTTTCTGCGATTATGTAGTGGTGTTGTTAGGTGTGAGGCACCACTAAAAAGTGAAAAATAAAAAACTTTTTACAAAAAAATACAACTGACTTCTAAAAAAAAACACTACAAAGTAAAAAAAATAACTTTAATTTCGGAAGTCGGTGTCAAAGTACGAAGAAACTAACAAAAACACCGACTTCCGAAATTAAAGTTATTTTTTACTTTGTAGTGTTTTTTTTTGTCATGCAATGAACGTTTTAGTGTCTGACGGAATAGTTTTAAAGACTGAAACCGAATTTCGGCTTTAGTGTTAGTTGCATCCGAAACAGACACCGTAACTTCCTTAAAAGGTCATGTTTTCTTAGGAAAATCAAATCAAATTTAAAAAAAAATCGAATAAGTCTGTCAGATATATTTTGAAAATATTATTGGGCACGTATTTGTTTCATTTTTCACGTAAACAAAAAATTAAGACAATACAGTGCGTTGAAAACTCGTGTGCCGACACTGGTTAGTACACTTTTTACTATAGTGACGTCACAAGCCCCCACTCTTGATCTTTGGTGCGTTTTATCTTCATCAATTTTTAATGAGTTGATAAAGCAAAAAAAAACATGTCCAATATTTTTCGATAATTTAACTGACAGACTAAAGAGATATTTTTTTTACTCAGGATTCATCCTCATTATAATTACTGCGAAATAAAGTAAAAGATGCAAAACAATATTACTTTGCATATGACATTTCGTCGCTAGCAGCTCCGTGCACCAAACATGTCCAACCTTACGAATGTAGTTTCGGTTTCGGATAGCAGTTGAAACCCGATTTTATCCAAAACTAGGCTGAAACCGTAACCGGAACCAGAAGTACCGTAGAAAAATAGAATATTAATTAAATGATTTTCGTGTTTTGATTCGCATACTATTTACCGTCTATTCTAACAACGTCTCAACGTGTAAACTTAGGTTGAGGGAGCGTTTAAGTGAACGGTCATTCCATCTTGTTTGTATGGATCACTGTATGTTCACTTCCTTTTACAAAGCCATACTGCAGTACTTGCTAGTGATACCTTTTACAAACAAACAATTTTATTTCCTTAGATTCTAAAGACTAGAATATTAGTTTTAAATAATGATATAAAAATAACATTCGTTTTTCTATAATCCAGGCTGTTTGTCCGCAGGCTCAAGAGCGCCACGGATCGGCGGAGGACCGCATCCAGCGACTGGAGGCCAGCGTGGAGGAGAAGAACGCCGAGCTCATGCGCCTCAACCAGCGCCTGCGCATGAACGAGGAGCACAACACCCGCCTCTCCGCCACCGTCGACAAGCTGCTCTCCGAGTCCAACGACAGGTATGTTGTTATACTGTGTGGAGGAGAAGAACGCCGAGCTCATGCGCCTCAACCAGCGCCTGCGCATGAACGAGGAGCACAACACCCGCCTCTCCGCCACCGTCGACAAGCTGCTCTCCGAGTCCAACGACAGGTATGTTGTTATACTGTGTGGAGGAGAAGAACGCCGAGCTCATGCGCCTCAACCAGCGCCTGCGCATGAACGAGGAGCACAACACCCGCCTCTCCGCCACCGTCGACAAGCTGCTCTCCGAGTCCAACGACAGGTATGTTGTTATACTGTGTGGAGGAGAAGAACGCCGAGCTCATGCGCCTCAACCAGCGCCTGCGCATGAACGAGGAGCACAACACCCGCCTCTCCGCCACCGTCGACAAGCTGCTCTCCGAGTCCAACGACAGGTATGTTGTTATACTGTGTGGAGGAGAAGAACGCCGAGCTCATGCGCCTCAACCAGCGCCTGCGCATGAACGAGGAGCACAACACCCGCCTCTCCGCCACCGTCGACAAGCTGCTCTCCGAGTCCAACGACAGGTATGTTGTTATACTGTGTGGAGGAGAAGAACGCCGAGCTCATGCGCCTCAACCAGCGCCTGCGCATGAACGAGGAGCACAACACCCGCCTCTCCGCCACCGTCGACAAGCTGCTCTCCGAGTCCAACGACAGGTATGTTGTTATACTGTGTGGAGGAGAAGAACGCCGAGCTCATGCGCCTCAACCAGCGCCTGCGCATGAACGAGGAGCACAACACCCGCCTCTCCGCCACCGTCGACAAGCTGCTCTCCGAGTCCAACGACAGGTATGTTGTTATACTGTGTGGAGGAGAAGAACGCCGAGCTCATGCGCCTCAACCAGCGCCTGCGCATGAACGAGGAGCACAACACCCGCCTCTCCGCCACCGTCGACAAGCTGCTCTCCGAGTCCAACGACAGGTATGTTGTTATACTGTGTGGAGGAGAAGAACGCCGAGCTCATGCGCCTCAACCAGCGCCTGCGCATGAACGAGGAGCACAACACCCGCCTCTCCGCCACCGTCGACAAGCTGCTCTCCGAGTCCAACGACAGGTATGTTGTTATACTGTGTGGAGGAGAAGAACGCCGAGCTCATGCGCCTCAACCAGCGCCTGCGCATGAACGAGGAGCACAACACCCGCCTCTCCGCCACCGTCGACAAGCTGCTCTCCGAGTCCAACGACAGGTATGTTGTTATACTGTGTGGAGGAGAAGAACGCCGAGCTCATGCGCCTCAACCAGCGCCTGCGCATGAACGAGGAGCACAACACCCGCCTCTCCGCCACCGTCGACAAGCTGCTCTCCGAGTCCAACGACAGGTATGTTGTTATACTGTGTGGAGGAGAAGAACGCCGAGCTCATGCGCCTCAACCAGCGCCTGCGCATGAACGAGGAGCACAACACCCGCCTCTCCGCCACCGTCGACAAGCTGCTCTCCGAGTCCAACGACAGGTATGTTGTTATACTGTGTGGAGGAGAAGAACGCCGAGCTCATGCGCCTCAACCAGCGCCTGCGCATGAACGAGGAGCACAACACCCGCCTCTCCGCCACCGTCGACAAGCTGCTCTCCGAGTCCAACGACAGGTATGTTGTTATACTGTGTGGAGGAGAAGAACGCCGAGCTCATGCGCCTCAACCAGCGCCTGCGCATGAACGAGGAGCACAACACCCGCCTCTCCGCCACCGTCGACAAGCTGCTCTCCGAGTCCAACGACAGGTATGTTGTTATACTGTGTGGAGGAGAAGAACGCCGAGCTCATGCGCCTCAACCAGCGCCTGCGCATGAACGAGGAGCACAACACCCGCCTCTCCGCCACCGTCGACAAGCTGCTCTCCGAGTCCAACGACAGGTATGTTGTTATACTGTGTGGAGGAGAAGAACGCCGAGCTCATGCGCCTCAACCAGCGCCTGCGCATGAACGAGGAGCACAACACCCGCCTCTCCGCCACCGTCGACAAGCTGCTCTCCGAGTCCAACGACAGGTATGTTGTTATACTGTGTGGAGGAGAAGAACGCCGAGCTCATGCGCCTCAACCAGCGCCTGCGCATGAACGAGGAGCGACATGGCGGCGACGTCTCGCGTCCGCCCCTGGTTCATCCATGGTCCGGAGCGAGGAGGCATGGGAAGCGGTCATCTCCGCGCTAGCGAAGTAGGAGGCCAAACGTGTGAGAGACAGGGAAACCTCAACTGAGTAGGTAGGCAGGGCGGGCCACCTACTGCTCGCCGTCCGATCAGAACCAGGCCCGGGTCGACGACGCGATGTGGTCCACGCGCGCCTCATAGAGTTATCAGCGTAGTTGACGGGTAGTGCCTGCCAGGGTACAGGAATTTGTTCGAAAGAGTCACCGCGGCCACAAAGGATATTTGGAGGAACACAGATGAGTCTTAGACTGACACATCCTCCCTCTATGCCCAGAGCGCGAACGGAAAAAAACTATTTTAGGATCAGATCCTGTTGTCCCTTTGCAAAAATACTAAGAATAAAACTCTTGAATAACGCACCCATATTGCTTATGATGTTGATTATAGCTATAGAATTATTTCAATAACAATGAATCGTTTTTGTTCGCAGGCTACAAGTGCACCTCAAAGAACGCATGCACGCGCTGGACGAGAAGAACGCTCTGACGCAGGAGCTGGAGAAAACGCGCAAATATGCTGACGAGCTGCTGGCGGAGAAGCAGGACATACTCAAGGAGCTCGCCAAGTGGCGCATGGAGACTGAACAGGTACCTACACCACTAGTTTAGGAGCCAGTGTGCTAATGTTCGAGCCGTGGGCCTCTAGGAACCAGAGTGCCAATTCTACTTTTTTTTTAAATAACGTTCGCATTCGAATGTCAGTCGCAAACTGTCAAAAAAACCTTAATTTTCATTAATTTTTTAACAGTTTGCGATTGACTTGCGAACGCAAAAGTTTCTTGAAAATTAGTAGAATTGCCACTCAGGTTTTCCAACAAGATGATTTTTTTATCTTTGCATGAATTACAATATGAAGTATTTCATATAAAACTTTAAACAAGTTCGTCATGAACATCACGATCAACCAATTTTAAAGTGATTTCAAATTCGATTGACACTTCAAATCCAACTCGAAACGTTTGCTTGATGAATTGCATGCTGTACAGTTTCTCTCCAGTAAACCTTTACTTTGATCACAGAATCTTCAATATCAATCTCATAAAAGTACCTGAACGATATAACACTTTTATGAGATCTTGGCCCAGAAAGAGGTGGCGAGATGAGCTGGACGCGTGTCGTGAGGGCTGGTACGAGGTGGCGCGGGATACTTGGAAAGACTTGGGGGAGGCCTTGCCCAGCAGTGGGACAGTACAGGCTAAAAAAAATAATTGCCCCAAGTAACACAGTCTTGTATGTTTAAAACAAATCTGTCTATTGACAGTCTATTCATGGTTAATCTTTAGATAGGGGCTTTCTAAAGATGGTTTAAATCAAGAAAATGTATTCTTATAGAGTTTTTTTCTCAAGCTCGATTATTTTTAGAGCATTTGTTCTTTAACACACTTATTTTAAGTACGTTTATAGGTATATTGAAAGTTTTAAGATAAAATGCTCTACAAATAGTCAATAATGCCTAAAGGTAGGTACCTAACTTTAAGTAATTTTATAGATAAGATGATATATTTTAAGATAAAACATTCTATTTTAGCTATTGGTACTCTAATCTTTGTTTATAAAGAGACTTAAGTCTAGATAAAATCGTTTAATACTTAGATACATTAAGTTTGTCTAAAAAAATGATAGTGAAAACGTGTTTTTAGTGGTTTTTTTCCTAAAAATGGCTTAGATAAGTGCATTTATGTTACATATTTGAATTGGATGATTTTATGCAATGGAGACAGTGAAAAAAATTATAAGGTCTGGTGGCTTTCGTCGAAAAATCGGCAAATATTTAAAAAGGAAGAAAAGTGAAGAAGAGTTGCAAAGTAATTCAGATTCAGAAACTTTCTATGGTTTACGCCAGATAAACGTGGAATAAATAATGACATAAAGCTGTCCTGAATCGATTTCTATCGTGATCTTTTACGTTCTCTAGTAATGAAAAATGTTTCTTAATTTATTGCTGTAGTATCTACGAAGAGATATTAGGGAAAGGTCAATGTACTTTGTTCCACGTTTATCTGGCGTAAACCATAGTAAATTTTTCCAAAACGCTGGAAATTGTTCTACGATATACGATAAAGACAAGACAGAAGATGAAGATACAACTGAATTTGCAGAGTCCCCTACAACATCACAAAATTATGTTAGTGAGCAGTCCGATTCGGATGAAAACAACACAAATGACGACGACGAAAGTCGTGATATTAGTAGGTATTTATTAAATTACAATGTTTACAGTATACATTATATACAAACGTGTATAAAAACAAAATAAATCATTGGGCATCAAAAAATAATCCATATCGCTGTCAATGGCAAAAGTGCCCAGAACACTGGCAGCATGCTGATTCTTTGGCCGAAGAAAAGCCCAGCCCTCTGGTCACGTGAACCGTCGAAAAGTTGTTTGCTAATGTCCCGAAAGACTCTATGTGCACTCGGACCCCATGGGCCCAGTGTTTCAACGCCAAAAGGCTCAAATATATAACTCCCAATTAGGTTATTTTATTTGCGCCTTTTGAGGTTTTCTGCACCTGCAGCAGCCGCCCCAGCACAGCCCGCCGTGCTAAGAAGACGGGATGGCGCAAGGGTGTCCACACATGTTGCATCCCACACCAAAGGCCTACCCACCTTCCAAGGCATTATGGTCATCCCATCTGGCCTCTTCCCATCGTCACGTGCCAAGCCGTGGGGTCCGACCCGGATGATGTCATTAATGCTGGCGTGCCGTGCTAGCCTACCAGCGCTCCTACTGCAGGACAGGCCATGGTGTCCGAGGCGGTCGACTGATTCACCGCATTGACACCGATGTGGAGCTCCGCTAGGAGCACCCAGACGCAGACACGTAGCGATCCGGAAAGTACTGTCACTTAGCATAGTACCTATGTTGGATGACGGTAGTGCCTGTAGCCAAAGACCCGACTCCCATTCACCAACAGCCAGCAGGCGGGCACGCTCCGCAGTATTGGTGGTCGTGTTTAAGAGGTTATTCCGTACCAACCTGCAGAGTGGCTCATCCCATTGCCTCTGGGAAAATGGGTTATCGGGTAACACCGTGTTCGGGCAAGCCACTTTCCAGGCGTTCACAGCATCGGTCAAGCAAGGCACTTCACAGTTAACCAATGTTGGAGTTAAAATCCTTTTGGTTAACTTTTCAGTGCTGTTGACCGAAGACAGGAACGCCGGTAGGCTTATACTAGAAATTTTGCGAATGCCGAGCCCACCAAAGCGAATGGGTAGTGTGAATTGGAGCCAGGCTCGGTCATTCAGAGCCACATTTAAGATAGATGTTAGTGCGCATTGAATGATTTGATTAATTTTGTCCAAAAGGTGTGACTTTTTCCATAAAGGGGAAGAGCGGAGAAAATAAATAATATTTGGCCCAAAACAGCAATATCTCATGAGTTTGAAAGCCTAATTACAAAGAAAAACTAATTTTAGAAAGTCTTTCCGAAATATCGTTAAAATGTTTAATTTTGTCGTCAATGAATGAAGAAAAATTCATTGATGACGTCTTCCAATATTGGTGATCCTAGGAGGTGCAGAGAACTGTTATCTAAAATTTTGATGTCTGGGGCTATAGAATTGAATTTGTGTAGAGTCATTGGTCTGTCGGTATCGTCACAAATAAAAATTTCACACTTGGAGTGGTTGAGGTCAAGGCCGATGGATTGGAACTGCTTTTTCAGGTAAATAAAATCTTTTAAAACGGTGTCTACGTCACCTCCTAGTGTTCCATCATCTAGATACCAAACGTTAAATTTTTAATTTAGTTTTTGAATGATTGGATGGATAGCCAAGCTGAAAATGACTGGCCCGAGGGGGTCACCTTGTTGGCATCCAACTGCAGATTCTAAAACGTTGTCTTTGTACAATAATTTTGAAGAAATCGAAAGTCGTTGAATTTATTTATTAAATTGCTCTGCTATTACATAAGTTCTTCCGTTCACAACACATCAAATTATCTGTTCACTGATGAACGTCTAGAAATACTGTGAGAAGATAAAAAGGAATATAGAGATGACAGTTACTAGGTAATTTTAAACCACTCATAAATCTGTTTATTCTTTCACTAGACAGTTTAGTATGTAGCAAGTGAAATTATTCTTGTCTAGAGCTAGAGCCATACTACAGAAAATATTCTAGAGTGTTTGTTCTATTAAATTCGTTTTTCTAGTAAATTTTATCTTGACGCCATTTTTATTGCCTATATTTGTTTCAAATAATTTTTGTTACATATATAAATGCTTATTTTTATGATTTTATCATTAAATTATGTCTAATTAAACATTTAAAATGTTTTAAATGACTATATTTTAAATAAAATGAGTATTTTAAACATGAAAATGCAATTAAAAAAAAATCTTTTAATAAATAAAATTCATATTTGGTAAAAAAAAATATTAAATCTTACATTTACAGGGAGCGCCCTTATTTTAAGAGAGTTTTACAGAATATTCGACGATAGAATTTCAATCGCATATAGATTTGCTTGTTTACCCATTATTAACTAGCTAAACAGTAATGTAAGAAATAAGAAATTTGTTACGCCATGATGCAATACAATAATAAGTTTAAATAACTCTTGTAAGTTCTGCGCCATTATGTGTCCTTGTCCATTACAAATCAAATGTAACTTATAGTTTTTAGTCTTGAGTTAATTTAGGTTTAAAAACTTGACGAATAAAGACTTATTTAAAGGTCTCAACTTTATCTTTAAACTATCTACTAGTAAACACAAACAGTTTAGTGAGACACTAGAAAAATCTCTACAGACAATTTCAAAATACTAAAACTCTTATCTCTATCTATTCGTGTTTTCATAACTCATTCTTATGAGAAATGATAAGATTGTGCCCACTTTTACTAAACTGTGTCTATAAGCGTTCTTGTGTATTACTTGGGAGATATTTTACTCTAATGGTAGACAGTACAATTAAATTCTATTAGATGTCTAATAGTCCGTTTTTAGACACGATTGTGTTACTTGGTGGGATGTTATGTTAGCAATTTCCTGCTATCAAAAACCTAAATAACCGCAAGTGCATTTCTATACCCAATAGCTGCATTGAAAGCTATTATGATCGTTAACAGTAGTTCGTTTCCCTCCCAGCTCAAGCGCCAGATGTTGGAGCAGGAGATAGCGTTCAACATCCAGCAGACGGACGCGCTCACTCGTTCCTTATCGCCGGCCGCGCAGCAGCAGCCGCCGCAGGGCATGTTCCAACCCAAGGTATGTATGTGTGCCCTCCAGCTCAAGATGTTGGACGTTCAACATCCAGCAGACGGACGCGCTCACTCGTTCCTTATCGCCGGCCGCGCAGCAGCAGCCGCCGCAGGGCATGTTCCAACCCAAGGTATGTATGTGTGCCCTCCAGCTCAAGATGTTGGACGTTCAACATCCAGCAGACGGACGCGCTCACTCGTTCCTTATCGCCGGCCGCGCAGCAGCAGCCGCCGCAGGGCATGTTCCAACCCAAGGTATGTATGTGTGCCCTCCAGCTTAAGATGTTGGACGTTCAACATCCAGCAGACGGACGCGCTCACTCGTTCCTTATCGCCGGCCGCGCAGCAGCAGCCGCCGCAGGGCATGTTCCAACCCAAGGTATGTATGTGTGCCCTCCAGCTCAAGATGTTGGACGTTCAACATCCAGCAGACGGACGCGCTCACTCGTTCCTTATTGCCGGCCGCGCAGCAGCAGCCGCCGCAGGGCATGTTCCAACCCAAGGTATGTATGTGTGCCCTCCAGCTTAAGATGTTGGACGTTCAACATCCAGCAGACGGACGCGCTCACTCGTTCCTTATCGCCGGCCGCGCAGCAGCAGCCGCCGCAGGGCATGTTCCAACCCAAGGTATGTATGTGTGCCCTCCAGCTCAAGATGTTGGACGTTCAACATCCAGCAGACGGACGCGCTCACTCGTTCCTTATCGCCGGCCGCGCAGCAGCAGCCGCCGCAGGGCATGTTCCAACCCAAGGTATGTATGTGTGCCCTCCAGCTTAAGATGTTGGACGTTCAACATCCAGCAGACGGACGCGCTCACTCGTTCCTTATCGCCGGCCGCGCAGCAGCAGCCGCCGCAGGGCATGTTCCAACCCAAGGTATGTATGTGTGCCCTCCAGCTCAAGATGTTGGACGTTCAACATCCAGCAGACGGACGCGCTCACTCGTTCCTTATCGCCGGCCGCGCAGCAGCAGCCGCCGCAGGGCATGTTCCAACCCAAGGTATGTATGTGTGCCCTCCAGCTCAAGATGTTGGACGTTCAACATCCAGCAGACGGACGCGCTCACTCGTTCCTTATCGCCGGCCGCGCAGCAGCAGCCGCCGCAGGGCATGTTCCAACCCAAGGTATGTATGTGTGCCCTCCAGCTCAAGATGTTGGACGTTCAACATCCAGCAGACGGACGCGCTCACTCGTTCCTTATCGCCGGCCGCGCAGCAGCAGCCGCCGCAGGGCATGTTCCAACCCAAGGTATGTATGTGTGCCCTCCAGCTCAAGATGTTGGACGTTCAACATCCAGCAGACGGACGCGCTCACTCGTTCCTTATCGCCGGCCGCGCAGCAGCAGCCGCCGCAGGGCATGTTCCAACCCAAGGTGTGTATGTGTGCCCTCCAGCTCAAGATGTTGGACGTTCAACATCCAGCAGACGGACGCGCTCACTCGTTCCTTATCGCCGGCCGCGCAGCAGCAGCCGCCGCAGGGCATGTTCCAACCCAAGGTATGTATGTGTGCCCTCCAGCTCAAGATGTTGGACGTTCAACATCCAGCAGACGGACGCGCTCACTCGTTCCTTATCGCCGGCCGCGCAGCAGCAGCCGCCGCAGGGCATGTTCCAACCCAAGGTATGTATGTGTGCCCTCCAGCTCAAGATGTTGGACGTTCAACATCCAGCAGACGGACGCGCTCACTCGTTCCTTATCGCCGGCCGCGCAGCAGCAGCCGCCGCAGGGCATGTTCCAACCCAAGGTGTGCACTTCAATCTAATCTATACTCATTTATTCGAACTAAGCTGAAAATCAGCACTACAGCACACATACAGTACAATTATTTTTTCTTTGCCACTCTGAAGTTAGCTTTTAGTGACGACCGCGCAGGTCAAATCGCGTAAAACAGTGTTACGTTCTTAGAATATTTTTCCGATTTATACGAAGAAAAACCACCAGTAACAAGTACAAAGTCACAAAGTAACACAACAAACATATACACCACAAAACACACAAAACACAAATGAAACAGTAAGAAAAACCAAAATAAATAAGTTACAACAATAACACTTTTCGTATCAACGGTCGTATTACACGACGAACGTATACGAGGGACTGAGACTGCATGCGCGACCTACCCGCGCATGCGCTGTTCTATGTTTCTTGTCAAATTGACATCCTGCGCAATCGATTGCGACGTACTTCGCATAGGCAAAGAAAAAGTAATCGTACTGTACATGTAGAGTTGACCGCAAAACAAATTTATCCTGGTTTGTCATGGCTCACTTAAATTTCAAAAGGGTCAAGGTACAGCAGTCAGTGACCCCTGAATAGTGTGTTAAATAGAAGTGAACTTAGAGCATGCCTAAATAGGACTTACTGTTTGATGGTTCTGAGAAAGGACTTTCAGGAAGAGCTGTTTCGCATACGACCACTGATCATAACACAGCGTTATAGGATAGTTCGATCAGGAGACTCTTCGTAGCAGCTGTGTGTGTCTGGATCTGTGTTCGGTAAATTAAAAATAGCCTCACCTCTTAGTAAGTGAGATTTATGACAAATTGTAAGATATAATTTATACCTTTCGAAGAATACAAACATAAACAACCTGTAGCATAATCAACGCAATACCTGAAAGGGGGTCATTGTACTAACAATATCATTATTGTAAAAACGTTTTAAATGATAAATGATAAATGATATTTATTCTGTAAGTAGGTTGTAAATAACACTTTTACACGTCAATCTTTTTTGGTCATTTTAAACTAGATGAGGCCGGCATTTCCTAGCTGACTGCTCTGAGAAGAAACGCCGAAACAAACTCAGAGGTCAAAGTCTCTTTTAAAGTCCATACAATCGTACTGGTCAAATCATATGAGAACCATGTAGGTTAATGTCTGAAGTGGTATTTTGAGGAAAGTACCACACAGATTTGAGTGGACCTGTCCAGACAGTGCAAGCATTTGCCAGTTATCGTGTAGCTCAAACTTAGAACTTAAAGGAGCTCAACGAACTGACGAACAATACCAAAGTAAGGATATAAGGGTAGGCCACAAAAGTACTCAAACTGCCAGACATCGTTCAAAATACTTTAAGAGAACAAAAAGAAAATAATAGCCCACATAGTTCCCATATTCACAATAGTAAAACGAAAAATAATGAAATAATAATAAATAAATATGTCAAATATAATGAATTAAATCAAAAAAAAAAAAAAATTGAGATTACTTAAAAAGTAAACATTGATGTCAAAAATACAGAATCAATTAAAATATAAAAATGTCCCATTTTGGGGACACATTCATAGTGCGTACAGCAAAAGAGTGGAACTCCCTGCCGGAGTCTGTGTTTCCTGATAACTACAGCCTGGGAGTCTTTAAGTCAAGAGTGAATAGGTTACTTCTAGGCAAGCGTGCATCATCTTAGACCGTATCATCTCTTACCATCAGGTGAGATAGTGGTCAAACCAGTGCCTATAAAAAAGTAAAAAAAAAAAACAACAGCTTGCTATGTCACCAACAATGAAATCGCAAAACAAAAACAACTGTCCTGATGGCGACGATAGCTCGTCGTAAGTTAAATGAAAGTAAGAGTGGACTGTATAACAAATACAAACATTCATGTGCATAACTCGACAAAATATTCCGAATAACTGATTTTTTACACGTTCATTCAGTTATAAGTCGTAGAACATGTGTCTGTATTCAGCTAACAAACGCGTATGTCCCCTAGCTGGACGGCTCGTGGGAGAAGCTGCAGCAGGCGCACGTGCTGGCCAACGTGCAGCCTCCCTTCGACGTGTCCAGCGACGCCGAGGTCAGTTCTCTATACGAAGTTAGTTCTACCCTCTTTATTATTGCATGCTACTCACTAACTTTGTAACATAAGTTTATTGACCCTGCCTCACCATAAGGTGTTTGCTCTGTTTGTATGCTTTATGCCATGCAAAATCGCCATTTTACTTTGGAAGAATTCGCTATTTGATTATAAATCTACTAGGGCTTGTAAGCTGAATTCACTATAACTATCAAGTAAATGATAAATAAATAAAAAGTTGCTTGATTTTGGTTCTTCGCCAGACGCTTATGTACCATTGAGCATACAATACGAATTAAAATCCCAACACTTAAGAGTCCTATTACATTTTTTACGAAAATTCATGATTTTTGACGCTGTAATTATCAGCAGAAGTAAGATATTTTAATTATTTGATCCTGAATAACGATAGTGCCAGTCTCTTTCTTGTAAGTTAGAATTACACATTTTCATTTTTCTTTTCGTGTAATTTACTATAAATATTTTACGAACTCAGTTTGCAAGAAAAAATGTCGGCGATGGAACTTTGGCGGTCTAATTCACATTGTTACAATCAATTCTTTTAAAAGCTAAAATTACTAAAAGGTAAGTTGAATGTTTTACTTGTTTATTGGAGTTCTAGAATTTCTTTAAATTCCTTGAGTTTTCACGAAAAAAAACGTAAAGAATGCCTAATTTAAGCCAGAAATGTCTTTATTCAGCGTCCATTATATTCCAATTAAAAACAATTTTATCAAATAAATTAATATGATATAAAATTTCAATCTACAATGAATACGTTTCATTAGTTTTCGTTTGTCAATATAATTAAACAAAATTACAATAAATAAAATTAAAGTACTATATATTCTGCGTCAGTTCAGCGCGCGCGCTCCTCAGTCTCGCGTTTGCGCCCAAATAAACTATAATCCTATTCAGACTAGTAAGTATCAAAATTGTTTCGCGGACTATAGATGTACTCCCAACGCAGACCAACGTAACTTCGTCTATTGCAAACGAGCATTTACGATTCGTAATAGGGCTCTTAAGCATTTTTTATTAATTTTCTAAATATTTTGTAGTTTAGTATTTTTTCTCAAACATGCTTGGAAATTTGAACATTATTTTGAAACCTTCTTCGAGAATGCCTGCGTCTATGTTTTTGAATGCTGGCAACCCTAATCTTTTCAAAGTTAGAGTGAACAGGCTACTTCTGGGTAAGCTCGCTCCATCGTAGACTTTGACTCTGTCATCTCTGACCAAGATGTGAGCAAGCCCACATCAAGTTAAAAAAAGACAGAAAATTCATATCTGTCGTATAATTTAAAAATGGAACGAACTTTTAGTCCGACAAATAGCAACCGAGGAAATAACTTATCAAAGGTTTTATTTAAATTTCGAATTGACTTGTTAGTGTGAAGATATTTAAATACAATGCTGTTTATTGAAAAACAAAACAAAAGAACACTTCACGGGAAAAATCATTGTTGTTTTTGAAAATTAATTGCATTTCAAATAAAAAGTTCTGCCTAGATACTACTTAGTTTTAATTTCCGCGCATTATTTCAGAAAAGTACTATACAGGCCTTGGCTACAACTAGGCATTGATGTACTTACGTATGTGTGCCTCGGCTACGCCTCGGCCCACATTTACACGTTCGTCCGTGCATGTCTCTTTTGCTGGCCGCCGCTGCAGTAAATAATAGGGAACATACATTTAAAAAAAATGTATCTATACAGTTTACCTAAAAATATACAAAAATATAATACTAACACTGAAAATAGAATCAAAATAGCTCGAAAAACAAACGAGATGTAATTATTTTAAACAAATATATCTGTTCGTCTCGCGAAAACGCTGTTTTATATGGCAGCTGTATTGGCGTATATATGGCCGATATGGACTTTGACGTCAAAGTCCATATCGGACTTCTTTATCGGAATTGTAATCTTTGAAGCTTTATAACTTCATCGCTGATGAAGATATTTAAAAAATAATATCATGATTGTTTACTAGAGCTCATACGTATTTCATTTTGCAAATAAAAAAAATCGTATGTATATTCCCTATTTCCTATAAAAAATTAATCCATAGTTGCTCCCACAGTAATTATTTTTTTAACACCTTTATACTAAATATTCGTGCATTGGCAAAATCAATCATTGGCGTATGCTAATACGCAACGAAGATTGCAACGAAGACATTTGCGGTTCTAAAAAGGTCACTTTAGAAGAATCAGCCAGCACATCAAGCTACCTAAAACTATCAAATTTTCCCAATCGACCTTGAACCTTTTCTTGTTGCGATAAAGATGTAAATGATATTTTTTCAGATTGTTCTGTATTTAATATTAAGGTTCTAATAAAGTGGCCTTTTTAGTGCCGCTGGCCACCTAGGCGTGGTGTTACATGTACGTTTGGTCCGCAGAACGATGAGTCTGACGGCGGCGTGGAAGGAGGGCACACGGACGCGGCGGCGCTGGCGCTCATGCTGCAGGAACAGCTGGACGCCATCAACACGGAGATACGACTCATACAGGAGGAGAAGCAGACCACCGAGGCGCGCGCCGAGGAGCTGGAGTCCAGGGTCAGTACCATACGCGTATATATGGGGGTAGGGGGGAGGGTCACCAGAACAAACTCCATAAGATTGTAAAATATCGTGTGAAATTGTTAACTATTTTTTCATAATGACACGGATATCTTGTAAACTGAATTGAATTGAATTGGGACCGGTTTATTGTTTACAAAACGATTTTTTTATATAATATCTAGAAATAATAATCTAATAATGATTAACTACTATCTTATGGAGTCCGAAATTTTCCAGTGACTGCTATTATGTTAGGAGGTTAGAAAAGTTAAGATAAGAGAATGATATCAGCTTTTGGCCGGATATTGTACCTTGGTAGTTAGGATTTAGGGTGACAAAACTTGGGAAATAAGCTATGAGTTAAATGAAGGATATCGCCCATACAAAATTGCCGCACCTACAATAAAGAGAAGTACCTCAAATTAATGATAAAATAAGCATAAATAAGAACAAACTTACAAACGCCATCTTTTATAACTATTTTTATATTTTATTTGAGACTAGCTTTTCCCCTCTACCTCGTATGCGCATTTCCCATTCCCATAGGAATTTCGGGACGAATTATACAACTTTACCATGTGAAGATAAAAAGGTAAGTCTCTTTACTGTTGGACATGGGGCAATTTTGAACCTTTTTTAGATATAACGTTTGCATAAATAGTAGCCGAAAAGAAGACTGAATAAATAATTTATGTTGTAAAACTTAATTAGCGACACTCTGACTAGAATTTAGTACAGTAGGTATATTGGTGAGAAGCAGCGTCATTAAAAACCGCATAAATAAGGTAAGGTTATTTGTGGTGGGGGTATATTATCATACTGACTAGATACATACTTATACATTTTGTATAAACTAGTAAAGAATCAATGGTTGTGGATAAATAACACGACAGTCGACATCTGTGTATCATAAATTGTGTTAAAATGTTTCAGCTTGCATTCTGCTTATACCACTTGTATTTTATAAGTAAAATAATAGAATTCTCGGTGATGGCTCATCCAGTCTGTTCATTTATATGGTGGTTATAGTGGCGGCACAATTTATTTATTTATTTGGCTCTTCAATAATGAGTACACTTTTAACATTTACATTAAAAAAAAACATTTCAGACTTAACTTTAAGTGCCTGATCTCTTAAAGAGCACTACATGCACTATACTGTACGCATAAACTGCTATAAAAACAGAGCTAAAAAAAAATTGTATAACTAAAGTGAAAAATTAAAACAAAAGATTATGAAAGAAACACTTGTAATGTAAAATTTAAATAATACCTGGTATAAAACATATTGTTTTTTTCTTGTTTCAAACAATAAGACATCCTTTTTTTTATTTGTGATGGGTTTGCTCTTGACCTTAGTCTTGGTCAGAAATGCCAGAGACAAAGTCTACGATGCGCGAGCTTACCCAGAAGGGCCTTCTCCCTATTGAAGAGTAGAGGGCCTTCTCCCTATTGAAGAGGAGAGGGCCTTATTCTAAGAGTAAAGTGCCGCCACTTGAATTTCATTTCATCTTTGAAGTTTCGTAACAAAACCATCGCCTTGAATCACTTCTCTAACTGCCGACCACATATTTGTACTACGATTAATCTGCGGAGAAATATAATGAACGAGAAAATTGAGTTTTCTGGGAATATCGAGATGGCGAGTTCATTCCTTTGTATAAATGAAACGAATTAAAATAAAATCTACAGATATTGTTGAGATGCGTTTTCGCTGTTTTTTTAGCGTGCCGGACTTTTTTGCCTTGAATCTTTCAAATGAGATTTTTAGTTTAACTAAAGCGTACCTCTATATATTGTTCGTTGTCCTTAATCTGTTCAGATATCCGGAATACAGGGTGTATATTGGAAGTTCCATGTCCGCCCCATATTATCGTACTCCTTTTAATGTTAACGACACATATGTGGTGTTTACCGTGAATGCAAGCACCTTTAAATGAAAATAGAGGTACCAATGGAAGTTTTAAAATATAACACAAATTCAACCTCTTATAATTGAAATTAGCAAAAATGCTCATAAAATAAAAACTACTGAGCTAACTGTATTAATTTATTAACGGGACCAAATGGCAAGTATGCCGCATTGAACTATAAAAGAATCACAGAAACATCAGAGTAATCGGTGTATACACATACATAAAAAAAATACCCACCGAATTAAGCACCTGCTCCTTTTTTGAAAGTCGTTTAAAATAAACGATTCAGTATTGATATTTCTCAGAAAACTTGAAAAGATTCGTACTTGTTGTAAATTAGAAATGCTATAGTTAGTGTGTAGTACGGGTATGTGCGGGTCTGGTAGGCATGAGTGGGTGGTTGCTATTAACAGGATGTATATAAGCGGGTGTGGTGTGGGCAGGTGGGCAGCTACGAGCACATGAACGTGCTCGCGCGCCGCGCCGACTCTCCGCCGCGCGCCGCCTCGCCCTCGCGCGCGCACGCGCTGCACGCGCAGCCGCACCACAAGTACCACACCGTACGTATACATGACACAACTCACTGCTCAATCATACGACATGAAGCTCTACACAATCACGGAACACAAGGATCTTAACAGACGCACAGGATGAGTATTCACACAACACACACACACACACACACAACATGAGTGTCTTCACACACACACGTCATGAGTGTCATCACACACACACGTCATGAGTGTCTTCACACACACAACATGAGTCCCATCTCACATACACATCATGAGTGTCTTCACACACACAACATGAGTCCCATCTCACACACACGTCATTAGTGTCTTCACAAACACACAACATGAGTCCCATCACACACACACATGAGTGTCTTAACACACACGACATGAGTGACTGCATACACTGGACATGAGTGTCTTCACACACGACATGAGTGTTTTCACACACACAGCATGAGTGTCCAAATACACACAACGTGAGTTTTGTCGCGCAAGCACAACACGAGTATGGTCGCATACACGCAACATGAGTGCAGCAATACTTACCTACCAGTAACAAGCACACAAGAACAAGAGACAGCAAAAAAAGCTACACAGTAAAATTGACACTATTTTCATGCTCATCAGCCTATATTCGTGTGTCTATCATTTATTAGTAGCGCCACTATAAAATGCAAACATAATTGCAATCGCGTTACTTGCAAATTGTCCATTTTACTACACACATTTCTAAAATTAAGGTGTTTGCCGATTGATGATCGATGCCCGCTTCCTCAGAAAATCACACACAGACACACACACACCTACATGACAATAATATTTTCTTTTTGATATTATTATGACAAAATTAATCAATCCATCAGTCCGTTAAGTCTATTCAATTGAAGGACTGAATTGCCTATACAGGTTGTAAATGACGAACGCTTGATTCCGATGACATGTAAGCTAAACTACCTAATACAGAAAATTAAATATTCAAACTATTTTGAATTCAAAACTAACTATACATCCAATAAAGAAAATATTTCTAAACCTCGTTGAAACAAGCTGTATATTCAACCCGGCCTATTTTTAATAAGCTAAGTAACATAAAGTAAGTAGTAAATCTTAACTTGGTGTTTGGTAAAAAATTGTAAAATAAATATCATTTTGGTTCAACGTTCATAAAATATCTGTAACATGATATATAGCACTAACTGTGTAATCATAAGCAACTGGAAACACTGGGAACTAATTTCATACAAAGATTTAAATCGTAAGATTTGCTAATCGATCCATTAAGATACCTCTGCCACACACAATGGCAAACAATTTTTTGTGAGAATAAAATAAAGTTTTCAGGGGCAGGCGCATTGTGCTATTTTTGGCAATTTCAGTCCGAAACCGATATTTTGATGAGTTGATCGGTGTTGTCGAAACACCATAATAGCCTGGAATTGCGCGCAATTTATTGCCTGTGTGAGCATATCCTTTGGACACTTTTTCGCTCGACTTAGTACTGTGAAGGTAGACCTACGATTTAAATCTTGCATTTGGTGTACAATCATAAGGTGTGCTAGTCCTAGCTTACTAACATAACTTGGTACGCTGGTGTGGCCCAGGCGCCGGCGTCGATGTCGCCCGCGCACCACTACCGCGCGCCGCCCGCCTCGGAGAGCCTGCCCGCCAGCCAGGTCCGTCACCCTGTATTAATACTGCCCAAGTATCGCAGTACCGAACTATTTGTGCTTGTTTGTACCGCTAAACTAACCTGTCACGTGAGAAGTATGTTTGTCATAAAATACTCATCAGTCGTTGTTATAAATCGATATTTAAAAAATACTATGCAAGGGTTCCCCAGTTCGCTAGTTCTTGGAAAAAAAATCGACCCGACACAAATAAAAAAAGCCATTGTCGGTTGATGAAACATATCCTAGCAGAAACTACTGGTCGTAGTTATAGTTGAAATTTGTCATGCAGCTCCGGAGGGGAGCACTAAAAAGGATTGCCCGAAATTCCTACTGGAACGAGAAAAAAACGGGTTATATGCGTACAAAATCGCAAGCAATAGCTAGTTTACCATGACAAAATTTGATTATTTTCGTTAGAGCAACTTTAGCCTATGTTATCGCGATAATACTCATTCGAGAAACTGGACCTAAGTTCCTCTCATAAAATATTTGGATCACTATCCGCTTCCACTATCATCAAGAGTACAGTAGGACAGTTTAGCGGTACATTCTTGTACAAGAAAGGTATGCACGCATTCACAGGAATGGCTTACAGCTGTGTGGAAGTTTGCGTCACTTATCAAAGCGTATATGTACGGTGAAATAGTCTGCTGGAAACTATTAATGAATAAATACTCTTAATGCAGAAGTTTTTTGTAAAACTTTATTATTATTTTATAAAGTACTAGCTGACCCACGCAACTTCGTCTGCATCACATTTTCAATTAATGCTCGGCTCCTTTTAGTCTTAGCGTGATGATATGTAGCCTATAGCCTTCCTCGATAAATGGGCTATCTAATACTGAAAGTATTTTTCAAATCGGACCAGTACTTCCTGAGATTACCCCCTACATACAAACTTACAAACAAATGTTACCTCTTTTTATTATTAGTATAGATGAGGCTGTGCTGACCCACAAAAGGCATAGGGTTCCCTTTGATCCTTCCACTTTCTCCGTTCTTCTGCAATTTTGGGCCAGTCCTTTGAGGAGTCCAGTTCATCCCACATCTCGTTCTAGGCCAGCCGCGTTGTCGTTTCCTTGAGTTTGAGATTCCATGCGTTGTCGTTTCCTTGCGTTTGGGAACCTATATAATTATACAGAGGTAAAGTTTTTGAGGATGTTGGAGGTAGGTAATCTCTGGGTCTACTGAACTGATTTGAAAATTCTGTTACGAATAGAAGGCCACGTTATTTGTGAATGTCATACGCTATTATACATATTATATTAAGGTGAATGCTCCAACCAGCCCGGGAAATTCTAATTTTCTTACGTTTTTTGCAATTTCCAAGCCAGTGCTAGGTTGTATGTTGATTAAAATTATTATTCGCGGCTGTAAGACATATGTAGTTACAGAATTATAATCATCAATACAACGCTCCAAGTTCATAAGGCTCTAGGAATGACATTTTCTGTTTTTTTTTTTTTGTTCCTAGGCCTTTATTAACTAGTAGGGTTGTATTGGTGATTTTGATTATTATAATTCTGTAACTACATACGTCATACAGACGCGAATAATATTTTAATCATCATACAACCTAGCACTGGCCTTCAAATTGCAAAAAACGTAAGAAAATTTGAATTTCGCGGGCTGGTTGGAGCATTCACCTTAACCCAAAAATACCGCCCAACAAGGTGAGAATGGCTATGAAACTATCGTAGTGAATTAATAGGTGGTAAATTTAAACTCTCTCAAGAATATAAGAAACAATAAAAGCAGACCGTTTCACCATTTCTTATAAAATTCGTATGTCCTACTTGTAGCTTATATTTAGTAATAATATCTAAGTAAAATGTAAATATATGATATCCTAGCATTTAGCATGACACGCCCACTATCAATATATTGTGATCAACTGTTATGGATTTGTATTATTATGCCTTATTGTGAAATACGTAAAGTGATTTTCACCACTTCATTCAAACTTTCGTCAAATTTAGCAAAACATAATATACACCTTGATCCGGACGATAAACAAACTTCGTCCAGATGTAATATTTTTCATAGTGGACACATTAATCTATTCTTAGTGTATTATTTTATTCATACCTTGATGTAAATCACCCGATATGCATGCCTCTTTATCCAAATTGGCAACGAAAAATAAATAAAACTTAAATAGCATTTATATAGATTTTTCATTTTAATTGCACTAAACGGCAACACAGGCCACATTAAGACCCTTTCATACTGCATAGCTCAATTATTAAATGAAATTATGAATATCTTTGTAACTAATCCTTTTAAAGACTACTTCCTTTGTTGGATTTGATTTGTTAAAGCTATAAAAGCGTTTACTAAAGTTTATGGATAACGTGAAGAACACGGTGTATAGTGCCATTGCGATTTTAATAATTTTACTTTACTGGAAAGTGGAGAAAACCAACTTTTTATTAAAAAAGCGGCATGCCAGCTATGTCTTAATAATAATATACAACACCTATGTATTAGCAAGTAGTTTATGATTTAGTAATATAAGTAAAAAACAATATTTTGTCATAATGTTATTTGGCTGTTAGAGCCATAATACCTTGATTAAAAATCATTACAATAGATTCATCTTTAAATATATCTAAATTATTTTTCAATAATTACTTTCTTAAGTACATAGACTCGTAATAAGTATAATTTTGATTAGATTCAGAACATATTGTTTTGAACACACGCATAAAAATTACTATTATGTTTATTTTCGCATGTGATCTTAGTTTTACCAGAATCGAGACAAACCTTTGATAATTTCTTTTGTCTGGCTAGAATATCTACATACTTTCAGATAATATTTTCTGATATAACTTACTTATTTTGGACTAGCGTTCGTATAACCATAGCGCAAATAGAAATAGATAAATGTCGTACCAAGAGTTTGGTTCCAAAGCACAGCTTGGACCGCTAGCGCATTCTAGGAGATGTTCTCATTAAACATTGACTATTCCATTTAGCTGGTGTCTACTTCTATGTCTGTCTACTAGACGAATAGAAGCCTTAGGGTTGATCCAAACATATCCGGGCCGTGATCTGACACTTTCCGAAAACGGTAGTATATAACGATTTCATATAATATGTACGTGTATCGGTTTTTTATGAGCTCCTGACGGGCCTCAGACCATCCGCGTCCCAAACACGACTCGGGTATGTGTGAACCTTAGGGCGCCGTTCACACACAACCGGGTTCCCATTCCTGACGGGACTGAACGGGACGGAGATAAAGCAAGTTCGTTAAAATCGTATGTAACCGATTCCTCTCCGTCCCACTCTCCGTTACGGTGCTTGAGAGAGCTAGCAGTAGCCCCAAGCAAACGGTAATGCCCGAACTTTGACGCCATACGAACGCTAGTGCTATCAACATGACTAGTGTTTACAAACTCGTGTAAATCTACAGCTGCAGCTATGCGAGGAGGGCGGCGGTCCCGTGGTTAGCGGCGAGGGCGCGGAGTCCCCGCTCACGGCGCGCTCGCTGAGGCTGGAGCGAGCCGCGCGCGCCATCCACGCCGAGAGGGACAGGCTGCGCACGCACTACCAGCCGCCTTACGACTCGTGAGTATCATCACAACCTATGATGATTGCATCTAACCTACATAGCTTTCCATTTTAAATGGTCGATGATCATGGGCGCCTGGAGTGGGGTGCAAGGGTGTCTGTCTTTCAATAAAACTTACGAAAACTAGAAATAAAAAAAAATAGACAAGTGGAATGTGGGTGTGGTGTGTGATGGGGGGGTGGATGTGGTGGATGTGGTGTGTGGAGGAGTGGTGTGGAGATAGGTCTCTTTTACTACATTCCGCTTGTCTATTTCTTTTCTTTGTTAATCCGAGGCGAGGTATTCCGAGCTCCCTCGCGTGCGGCCTTGTATCTGTCTTCTTTAGTTCTGAACTAAAGACAACCTATCCTATTCTAGGTGGGCCCTTGAAAATGGTCCTGCTGGCACCCATGTCAAGGATACGCCAAAATGTGTTCGCAATTTGTGTTTTGCTGTGCAATACGAAATTTGATATGAAAAGTCGCAAAAACTCAGATGGAGTCATTTTAGTAATCATTATGAAATACTTTTACTATGAGAGCAAGCAAACCTAAATAAAAATCAACCGGCCCATACCATAACTCAGCAAAATGTAATGAATAAGTGTTGGTACCATTAGTAGGTAATTCCAATACCATTAATAAGTAATTCATAATGGTGAGTACGATGAGTGCTTTAGAAGATGTCTCGATGCTTATAGAAGCCAAATGGTCCAAATAATATATTAAAGATTTACTTCATAAGTTCACCATTGAACCCAAAACTCCAGACGTCTTATGGAACTGTAATAAACTGAACACATGTACAATTGTACATTAACAACTGCTTATATTTGTGTATGTATGAACAACTAATCTACATTGTAACAACTTTCCATTCCACGCTGCCAGGACTTCAATAATGTCGGGCAGCCTCGCTCGGATCCCCATGCACAGGTCTCGGCACTTACCTCACCCGGGGCTCAAACCCCTGTCCCTCCCGCAAGTGAACCTAGGGCACGTGTGGTGCGACTGCCCCGACACACTGTTCAACTATATGCCGCACCGACTCTGCCTAAAGTCCAGCATGTATAGGATCGTCGATAGCTATCTTTTTCATCACCCGTGTTTGGTTAAGTCGGCTAGTTATATTTGAAAGTTGGAAAACGTAGAGTCAAGAGCAAACTACAAATCAACAAAAAATCACGGATATTTGGGCCGGATTAATGTGCGTTTTAAAATCATTACAGATCTTCATTATCAATAGGCGCACACTAAATGTGCCTTTATAAGTTATTATTGCAATGTGGAAAAAATAAGTTTGAACTCTTTGATCAAAAAACAATCATGAGGCCACTGTGCGCACTGTATTGCTATATGAAATTTAAAAATATATATTTACAACTTCTGTCAATACGCGGTTGAACAATGTGTCTGGGCAATCAGTTTACGATAGTGTTTTATTTATACAAATGCATGCATTTCTTTATTTTCAGATTTTATGTCATTTTAATTTTTCATTTATACTTGAATAAATATTTAGAAATGTTACAAAATGGAATTACTAATTCTTTTCGCCCTATAACGTCATGGAAATGAGATTTTAAATTGTCAACGGTATGTTTTTGATTATTTTTATGTGTGATCCCCGATTCCATAGTAGAGGTCGATTTGTGGCTAAAAATATTTTTTTAGTAATTCCATTTTAGCTAGAAAGATAACTGCTAGCTATCTTACTATCATAGTTTTTCGAGCAAACAGTGATACTCAAAGTTTTTGCGGGTTAAGAAAAAAAACATGAAAACATAGCTGTGGGTTGAGTAACACTGGTTGAAGTTTAGTACGAGTACTTTTATTTTTCTGTTGAAAGATCAATCCAGCATTTTTTTATAAAGCTTTCTTAGAGTTCTCAATGTCACGCGCTACTTTCTTGATATTTTAACTATTTCTCCATAATCCCTAAATGCACTTCTCGCTCCAACATAGCTACAGCACACACATAATTATTGCCATTGTAAACGTACCATAACCAACTAACTGAGTGCCCATTTCTTCACGTAGCAATATTTCGTCCAGCTCAAGCCAAGAGTCCCTGGGCGGCATGTCGGTGCCGCTTGGGGGCGGCATGGCCAGCACGTGGGGCGGCGGCGGCGCGGCGCGGGCGGGCGGCTCGGCGGCCGCCTCGCTGGCCTCCATGCACCAACAGAAGAAGCGGGGCATCAAGAGCTCGCTCGGACGGTTCTTTAGTAAGAAGGAGAAGGCGGGGATGCCGGTCAGTGGAAATGATACCTTTTATACTGTATTTCTTGTAGTTTCCATTCTTCAATACTTATGGTATTTCTCTTTCAAGACTCGGTCTGCGCTCACTCTTGGATGTTTCAAACTACGTCATGATAATGAATAATATTTTAATTTTTTAAATAATTCAAATGTTCATAAATATCATTATTTTTTTATGAATGTGTAGTAAGAAGTCAATATATAGATGAAGTGTGCTGCCGTTGTAGGTGGCTAACATAGCATCGTGTATAATTCTCTTTTTTAGGGGTTAATACATTAACGGCCGAACCCAATAACCTAACTATCACCAGATTTGGCATACTGGACATAGCAAATCTAATGAAACAATATGAAAATTATATAGGTTTTCTGTTGTTTCATTTGTTTTTCTATCTCCAGTATGTGATAGATAGGATATTGGTTTTGGCCGTTAGGGTCTGTTTCACAATGTACCGATAAAGTGCCAAATACTTAATGTTACACATAAATTATTCAGATGATAAAAGTTCTGAATAAGAAACTTTGCGTTTCACATACTTATTTTATCTGACACATAACTAATTGAGACTTATATGTAAGCGCGTTGGCAACACCATTTACATACGCTCCGTTTTTTGATGTCATTTTATTAAATACAGAGAAAGTTAACACAAAATACGTATAAATTTATTTACATTAGAAGAATTGTTTTACTTTATATTTTTAGATAATTAGTTATTATTAATTACATAACGATTAATATTCTACATAAAACCTTATACAAACGATTTAATGGTAATTGAATATTGCTTGTAACGAAACGGGATGTCGTTTGACAATGACATGACAGTGGCACTAATACCGTTACCGTGGTATTTTTATACGATTTCATTATTAATTTGTTGTTGGTGTTTGTGTTTCTGTTTGTTTTGTTATTCTTGCGATTTGAGTGTACTACTTGCTAAATACATTTTGTGCACAGTAATTTCTTTAAATAGTTACTTTTAATTAAAGTAAAAAATGACGACGCCGAAACGTGAACGAAGCTTTAACTTCAGCCGGGAAGAAGTTGAGCTTCTAACCTCACTTATTGATCAGTCTACACAAAATGAAGACTCTGATGAGGAAAGGTCTTCAAGAAAAAAGATAAGTAAGTAGTGTTCCTGGTGTACCTCAGTATTGTTGATAAGCACACCTTCACCACAAACTCACCTTTTCTTTTTAATTTCAGGTCAACATACTACACCCAAAAGAGTTGTCAATGACGAGAAGTGGATTAATTGGAAGCCAAAATCTCTGGGATCCAAAAAACATCCAGCTTTATGTAAGTTCTTTATATATTAGCATTAGAATAAACAAAGTTATTAATTAATTAATTAAATTAGTTTATTTCGAGTAACTAAGACTCATATAAGTATAGACAACCAATACACAAATGACACTTAAAAGCACATAAAATACATCACAAAACGATTCACAAAGCACATAGAATACAGCACAAAAAATACAACAGAAAACACATATTATATAAATTATTAACAATTACAAACGAATAAGTACGAGCACTCACATGTAACAAATATGCCTACTACAGCATTGCCGGATGTAGGGGCAATCCAGTCTGTTAGCGATCATTGCCAAGACCCTAGAAACCAAAAAAACGAAAATGCCTAGATTATGTTATTATTTAAATAATTTATAATGAAACACAACATAACTTGATTTAATAGAGTTGGTGAAGTAATGGTAGAACCACTGACAGCTATTAAAACCTGTGGTTTGATTTGTCTTAGCATACATCTAGCAGTATGTGGCCATAAAATCCGGTCTAGAGGAGACTTACATATGATCTGCAGTGAGACATGTATGGATCAAAATAATCATATTGAAACTAGGTTGTGTAATTTTACCAGTATTCAAAGTAAATAAAAAATCTTGTTTCAGCTGCTGAGAAGATGAAAAGGCCATTTGAAAGAGTAGCAGATTCAAAATTAGAGATTGCAGATTTGCAAAAGAAGATTCTGGAGGAAGAATTATCAAATAAGAGAAAGCAATGGGCCTTCGAAGAGGAAGAAAGAGAGCACAAACGAGAAATGTGGGCGTTGGGAAAAAAATACTTTTTAGATAAATTTGAAAAATAATTCGTTTTTTATTTAACTTAAAACATAATACATAATAATATAATATTATAACACACCATAATGGAATGCAAAATTCTGAAATAAATGACTATTATTATTATAGTAATGATGGGCCCAAGAGGTTAATTAAATTACTTCGCACTGTTGCATCCCCCACATTTTCTAGTCTACTTTGATTCACATCATGTTCATCTGGCTCATCTACTGGATGGATGACTTCAAAATGATCATCTCGCATATCTATTGCAATATTGTGCAATACTGCACATGCCACTATTACAGCCTGTACACGAGATACAGACAATAATTTTTTTTTTGATAAAACGGGGAATCTATTTGTCCAACCACCATAGGTTCTTTCCACTACATTTCTGCTTCTTATTTGGGACTCATTATACAGATGTTCTGCTGGAGTCATGGGCATTTGTAGTGGTGTAAGTAGGTATGAAGTATTTTCATATCCTTTATCACCGACAATCATACAGTTTCCAAATTCTCCATTTTGAACTCGTTGCTTTATAAAAGAATTATTAAATATTGTTTGATCATGGTGCTGCTCCTGGCCATCTAGCGACTATGTCCAAGATCTTTAACTTTGCACTCACTACAGTTTGTACAATGAAAGAAAATTGTGACTTCCTGTTTCATAAGTCTTCTGCACTGTTTCCACCTGAAAATAATAAAAACTGCATTTATGAACAGGAGCTTACTTTGATCATATAGATACATACTTTGATAGATACTAGATACATATTACATATTTAGGAGGTTTTTTTCATAATATATGGATTCATATTATATAATTTATTTTGTACCTGGAGATTTTATAGGAACATGGGTACAATCAATAGCACCAATCAGTCTTGGGAATTTAGCTATATTATAAAACTCTTGCTGGATTTCTTGAGTGTTGGTTGGAAATTTGATAAACTCCCGACGCAATCGTGCAATAGCTTGTGAAACGAGATAGACAATGCGACTGGCAGAAGCTTTGCTTGCACCTGAGAAATCACCTGCTACTGTGAGAAAGCTTCCCGTCGCGTAAAATCTCAATGTTAATAGTAGACGAGTAATGGGCCTTATACAATGACGTATTATATATAGACACGTCATAAACCAACATCGCGGCGCTTAAAAACGGCGTTAATACTAGATAGCTACTAATACGCATGAAGAAAGGGAAAGAAAATATGTCACCGTACGGCGGGATGCCTGTTGCTAGAGGGAGATAAATATACATCTTCAGTTACGTCACAGGATAAGTAATAGTCAAATTTACATCAAAACAAACGCAGTGTCGCGCGACAGGTTGGTGCGTAATTAAGGGCGATGTGGCCAATTGGCTTCATTTCATGTTGTCATTTTAGAGTGCGGACAACGTATCTACAGTTTTATATATCATTGGCCTTATAGCCCGATTCCTGAAAAAACATAGTTTGATTTAGATCAGGTATACCTACATATCTAAAGCTAGACGGAGGCGCGCCATTATAAAAAAATGCAGGTTGTAGGTTAGGTGTGTGGTTACTCACTTTTCTGTAGTGACAGATATTACGTTCTCAATAATTGAATACACAAACATCACAGCTTTCTTAGTGAGTCTGAAGCGCGCCCTGAAATCCGTTTCGTCTAATGTCTCCATATATTTTATTATTTCCCGATACACAGTAATAGTTTTATCTAACTTTACCAAACTGTATCTAATTTAAGCTAGTAACATGTGGAAACTTAGTGGATTGTACAATTACCTATAGCATAATGTGTATCTAGATATTTAATATACATTGGACGATTGTTTGTTTTCCCAAATAAAATAAAATAAAAAAATACACAGGATTCCTGCGTGGTATTCATCTAACTCATCTTCAAGAGTCTCAAAAATCTCCATTTTCGTTATAAGTAGTCCGTAAAACTGACAAGAAATGATTTTTACGTAAATATATACAACACGAACGAAAGAAAGACAATGTTATTTAATTTTAACTGTCAAACACGCAACTTATGTTTAAGATAAATGTGCTATTTGCCACTTCCTCTGACCCACAACTTATGGTGGACTTTAGGTCACACATAGCGCTATTTGACAGTCGTGAAACGCAACAATTGTGTTTATCCTACGAATAAGCAACAGATAGCTTATTCAAAGCTTATGCAGAACTTATCGGTACATTGTGAAACAGACCCTTAGTATAGCAAGCTAACGTAAAATTATTATAATCTTAAAATCTTTCATTAAAGTCTATAAATGCACGTTAGTTAATCGACTTCAGTTCCTAAGCCATCAGCACATAGGGCTTTGACATCTGTTTAAACTTTCTGACTGTCCAATGTAATCTTGTCTATAAGACACAATATTTGTGACTGTACAGCAGGGCCAGAGCCCTCGCTCGCTGTCGTCAGTGTCGTCGCTGGGGCTGTCGTCGCTGGCGGACGAGGCGGCGCCGGACGCGCTGACGCCGCACGCGCCGCTGTCGCACGCGCCCATGTCGCACCAGGACTACGCGCGCAGCAAGAGCAAGTCAGTACGCCAACTCACAGGGAGGCAGCGCAGCGCAGACCATGCCCGCCAAGTTTACTGAACGCGTGACACATTCATTTCTACCCGAGAATGCGCGAGTACTCGCGAGACTTCTCGCGGACATACCATCGTCATTCGTTTTGCAATTTTTCGAGAGTCCAAACGTGTACGGCCTAGCGCGCATGCTCGCGCATTCACGTTCCTTCGCGTTACCTTTCGCATGTAGTCGCTTTGATGCTCTTCAGGAATTATTTGTTGTGTTAATTAGTTTTAATATTATTTCAATGAGGACAATGTCGATATTAGTTTGACAGTGAAAAATTATTTGCGCTGCGCTCCGCCATATGTGCGATGCATAAAAAGAAAGCAGGTAGCTGGTGGTGGTTTGACAGTGTTAACCAGTACGAACTGGTGCCAAACAAATTGGATCTGAGCTCTAATCTGGTTTGTATGATTTGGAAACTACTTTTGTAACCAACGTTGACAACAGGTGCCAGTCGACTGTAAGCGCTGGCAAACTGACACCAAATATCAATGCCTTGCAATTTTGTTTTTTTTTCGTTTATATTTTTCTACTTTTCAATTTGTTATTTACGCTTGTAATGATATATTTGAATCCCACAGAGACCGCGATTACCGGCACGAGTTGCTCGGCGAAGCCATGCGAGCTGGCACTCCATTCGCTCTATGGAACGGTCCCACCGTGGTGGCGTGGCTGGAGCTGTGGGTGGGCATGCCGGCCTGGTACGTGGCGGCGTGTCGCGCCAACGTCAAGTCCGGCGCCATCATGTCGGCGCTGTCCGACCAGGAGATACAGAGGGAGATCGGTACGTAACCTGCGTGTGGGTGGGCATACGTGGTGATGCAGCCAACTAGACGGCATTATTTCATGCGTAAGCATATTAACACGACGGTACGCGTGCGATCGCATGCAATAAACGAACGCGAATCACAAGTACGTTTCAAGAATTACGTCTTAAGAGTGTGTATTTTATATATTTATAGCGCTAGTTATTTATGGAGCAAATGTGCTAGACCTCTCAAAGCTATATGTCGTGGGGCAGGTATCAGCAACCCGCTGCACCGGCTGAAGCTGCGGCTGGCCATCCAGGAGATGGTGTCGCTGACGTCCCCCTCCGCCCCGCGCGGCACCGCCTGCGCCGCGCTCGCCTTCGGGGACATGAACCACGAGTGGATCGGCAACGTCTGGCTGCCCTCCTTAGGTAAATTAACCACTACCTATCTTCTTCTATACATATAATAAAATCGTAGACTTGTTTATAGGTTCATTGAATATGTTTGATAAAGATAACAAAAAGAAACCTCAGGAAAAAGACATAGAACACAATAATATTTTGTCAGTTTACTCATGGTCGAAAATGTCACAGATGACGCCTTTTTTTGAATTACGGTGTATTTTTTTTTCTGATACTAAAAGTAAAAATTACGAAAAGTATGTGCCATAAACGAGCATACAAAAAAAATTGTAACGCTCAAAAGACCGAATTTCGATCATGATGGCCAATCTCACCGGAGATGTAACCAATCACGCAGGAAATAGTAGCAGCGCAAGTTTGCGCGAAGAAACGGACACATTGTCTATTCCTTTACTATCATAGTCCGATGGGACGCTATTCTTACATAACCGAGGATAGACACAGTTATGTTATAAAACAGCATTATTCTAGGTTTACCGCAATACAGAACGACGTTCATGGAGTGCCTAGTGGACGCGCGGATGTTGGAGCACCTCACCAAAAGGGACCTGCGGACGCAACTCAAAATGGTCGACAGTTTTCACAGGTAACGCTGTTTTTTAAACTTACGGTAACTGAAAGTATTTAACTGGACCTAAATCATGTTTTCTTTGTGTCACTGGCACGATAGTAACTCAGATTTGAGTGCCCCAGTGTCATACATATGTACTATTTTTACAAATAAGAAAGGACCAAACTGATGTCCTTGTGGTACCCCTGTATGTCATACTTTGAAATATTCCATTTTAAACAAATTTACGTGGATGACCTGTAAATCTTTTTTTTATTATTCATTTGTAAAGGATTACAGGTATTTTTCTGTCACTAGAAAGATGGAATTTGTATTTTAACTTCAAAAATTATATGGTATGTCTTGTCAAATGCCTTTGACAGACCCGGAAACGTATCTTTTGGGTAATTATTCGTATCATCTTTGCTCGACCATGGCTCGCTAAGAGCGGCGTAAACTGTAGGAGGGCTGACCATCATCATCTACCTAGCCTTTCCCCAAACATGTTGGGTTCGCCTTTAGTTTTTTACGTAGATCCACTGCCCATTTGACCTCCACTTCTGGCTATCAGGAGGGTCATCCCAAATAGGGAGAAAGCCAGAAGATTGATTAATCCTTCGGCATATTGTTCTGAGTGTGCGATTGTTCGCAGAACGTCGCTGCACTTCGGCGTGGCGTGCCTGAAGCGAGTGGGGTACAGCGTGCGCGCGCTGGAGGAGAGGCGCCGCGCCGCCGACCACACCAGCCGGGACGTGCTCGTGTGGACCAACGAGAGGCTGCAGCGCTGGCTCATCGCTATCAACCTCAAGGTACGCATCCTCACTTCTACTACAGCGTGCGCGCGCTGGAGGAGAGGCGCCGCGCCGCCGACCACACCAGCCGGGACGTGCTCGTGTGGACCAACGAGAGGCTGCAGCGCTGGCTCATCGCTATCAACCTCAAGGTACGCATCCTCACTTCTACTACAGCGTGCGCGCGCTGGAGGAGAGGCGCCGCGCCGCCGACCACACCAGCCGGGACGTGCTCGTGTGGACCAACGAGAGGCTGCAGCGCTGGCTCATCGCTATCAACCTCAAGGTACGCATCCTCACTTCTACTACAGCGTGCGCGCGCTGGAGGAGAGGCGCCGCGCCGCCGACCACACCAGCCGGGACGTGCTCGTGTGGACCAACGAGAGGCTGCAGCGCTGGCTCATCGCTATCAACCTCAAGGTACGCATCCTCACTTCTACTTCACTTATAATCAATACGGTTTTACTATTGGAAAATCCACTGTCGATGGAGCGGTGTCTGTCTGTAAAATTTTCAAATCATCGGAACATAAATACGTGGTTGGAATCTTTCCCGACATTTCTGACGCTTTTAATAACGCATGATGGCCGATGCTACTAATTTAAATGAAACCCCTTGGTTGCTACAAAAACATCGACAATCTGATTTATTCGTACTTTCTAAACTGCTCCGCGAAACTCAAACTTGGACATCATTCCATTACTAAGTCTCTAACCATGGGATGTCCTCAGGGCTCAGTTATCGGTCCATATTTATGGAATTTTGGCTATGGATTTCCTCGCGCTTCCTGCGGCTGTTCA
The DNA here is from genome assembly GCA_963859965.1 of Ceramica pisi. Taxonomy (NCBI): domain Eukaryota; kingdom Metazoa; phylum Arthropoda; class Insecta; order Lepidoptera; family Noctuidae; genus Ceramica; species Ceramica pisi. The sequence continues at coordinate 22,841,284 of OY982542.1, forward strand.
TTAACCGGTTACGCGGACGATGGCTTGCTGCTCATTCAGGCTGAAGTACTCGGGCTGGAGTCGAGAATTTTTTATTTAGAAATAAAACTGTTCAAATGTTTTATTTTTTCAATAAACAGCTTTCTATTTGCAAGCCAGATCGAAATTTAAATAAAACCATTGATAAGTTACCTCCTTGGTTGTCATGTTTCGGAGTAAAAGATCGTTCCATTTTTAAATTACACTACAGATGAGTTTACTATGTAATTCATTTGGCCGCTAAACACGATAGATATGGAATTTCATAAATATTTTGCCGGCCGCTGTTCGCATGTATTTGGCCAGTACAGCACTTACGATTTATCTCGAAGAAGGTTGCAAAAATAATGCTCACATCTTCAAGCATGTTTGAGAAAATGGAATTTGTGACTAAATTACTTAAAAATTAAATAGGGCGTGTCAGACTCATGTTTGATAATGATATATTGCAGGAGTACGCGAACAATTTGTCGGAAAGCGGCGTGCACGGCGCGCTCATCGCCTTAGACGACAACTTCGACGCCAACAGCATGGCGCTGGCGCTGCAGATACCCACGCAGAACACGCAGGTACGACACTACCCAATACATCCACCTTCTCTTCTAGTCCTGACATCTGTGCCTCAAAAAATTTAGCCAAAGTGTCCAATGCGCTGCCACAAACGATGCCCTGGAAGTGGCAAGGTTTCCATCAGCAAAAAAAAACATTGAGGGAGCTACATTCTGGTTGATGCAGCCCATGAACCGCTTGCCCATGAAATGCGGCAGACGTGTCCGCCCTGTCACATTTTAGCACACTCTGAGATCTCGGCGGACCCATGCGAAGATAGCAAGACGAGCTTGACGCCTATCGACAGAATTGTTCCACACTTGTCCAAAGCCGGAAAGAATGGAAGGAAGAAAGGGAGGTCTTTGGCCTTTTTTTTAAGGTTTAAAAATTATCAATGAGTCCTATCGCTTTGATTGGAGGGAGGTAGTATCAGAGTTTTACTGAGTAAAATTCACTCGTGTTGTGCCCTTTGAGTTACAGGGCCGCGGTAACTCTTTCGGAATTTAGCACAACCTTAGAAGACCATTTTTTTGCAGTATATAAGTATATCTATGGCTAAACAGCCGACAGATATCACGTGTAACGATGGCGCTCTGCCTCCCATAAGTAGGACCGATGAGCTGGTGAAGGTCGCGGGTAGCCGATGGATGCGAGACGCGCAGCGGTCGTTGTGGCGACGCGCGCGGGGAGGCGTATGTCCAGTAGTGGACGTTTTTTGGCTGATATGATGATGACGACGTGTATTCGTGTCCTCAGGCGCGACAGATCCTGGAGCTGGAGTTCAGCAACCTGCTGGCGGCGGGCACGGAGCGCGCGGCGCGCCTGCAGCACGAGCACGCCGCCTCCTGACACCACACGCTCAACTAGGTAACACCGCCTTACCAAACACTATCGGGAGCTTGCACGACCGGGGTTATTCCATCTAGCATATACGACACTATGCCATCTAGTGTCGCATATTCATCGGCGATGATAAGTTCGTCGAATCGAAGCTCCAAAGTCTTCAGCATCGATGCCGAGTTGCTGGCCTGTCGGTTTTCTATCGGTTACATTTTGGGGAGTGTGCGACGGAATTGCATAACTTAATTCCGCCAAGCCCGTTCCACCATCGGACCACAAGACGTACGGCGATGTGCCACCGGTACATGGTGGACATCCCACCTATACGCACAAAACGTTTTGGGAATACATTCATTGTGCGTACAGCTAAGGAGTGGAATTCCCTGCCTGAGTCTGTGTTTCCTGATAGCTACAACCTGGGAGTCTTTAAGTCAAGAGTGAATAGGTTACTTCTAGGCAAGCGTGCTCCACCTTAGACCGCATCATCGCTTAACATCAGGTGAGATAGCGGTCAAACGTACGCCTATCAATATTAAAAAAAAAACATTTTTGGGGTCAGAATAGTTGACATAAGGACGCTTCTGTGCGTTCTTAGACGCTCAGTTTAGGGGAACGTGCTCAGTAGACTGTGCCATCTAGCATTGCCATTCCGAATTTTATAGGTGAAATATACTTGAGAGTGACATTTCTGTGCTGCTATCTATAGTTTCTTCACGTTCTCTATCGTCTCTGCCAACGACTCCTAGAGCATTCGCATGCCAAGCGCAAACTGTCAAAAATGTCTTAATTTTCATACATTTTTGACCGATTGCGATTGAGATCCGAATGTGAAAATTAGTAGAACTGGCTCTCTTGTCGGTTACAGACCAGTGCTAAAAGCAGTATACTGTAGCAAATTTGTACATGTATGTACTTTGCAAACTATTGACCGTCAAAATATATGGAGAAAATGGTAAAGAATTTTAATCTAATGGTTTACCAATGTTTAAGGACTAATCATTTTTGTTCAATAAATTATAATATATTTCCCTTGGGGTCTAAAAAGGCCACTTTAGCAGAATCAGAAACTACATCAAACTACTTGTCACTGTCAAATTTTCCCAATCAACCTTGTACCTAATGAGTTAGCGATAAAGATGAAAATGCAATTTCACAGATTTCTGTGTGATTAATAATTATTATCTCTCTACTAAAATGGCCTGTTTAGACCCGCTGATCAACGTCTCTATTTATTAACATGCAGTTTGAAAATGTGAGCAATGCTCAAGTTTCATCAGTATGAAGAAACTTCTGTCCTGTCCTAAGACAACCCGCAACTAACAAATGACTAATCTAGCAGTAGACATTATTGTTTGTGGTTTATTCAGTAAGTCCGTGTGTGTTGCAGGCCACGTGGTACCCGCGCTAGCTGCACAGACGCGCGAGGCGACCCTGTAGTCTTACGATACGTTATACGTTCATACACAACTATTTATTTGGTACAAAACATTCACCTCGCAACGCGCGAGGTATATGGCGGCATTTTATAGTAACGCTTCACTCATTTCAAACAAGTCTTTACATGTTCATTGTGTAAATACTTCAAGGTTGACTGATATATTTATCGGTAACCGACTCTGCTTCTTTAAACGTGTAAGTCTCTCGTCGCCACAATATCTACCAAAGTACTATAAAATGCTATCATAGATGTAAGTTGTTGATACAATATATTCTCCGTAAAGTGTATATTGAAGTAAACAGTCGTAGCTAAGGCTTCACATAACAAAGTGCTCTGAACTCTGTAGACTATGTACTTAACTTGTAATCTGATATTTATTAATAAAATTGTAACTTGGATACAAATGTAGCGACGCCGCGCTGTACCGTGTTTAATATGATACACTAATGTAAGTATTACTCGCCTTAAAGTATTCTCTTAGATGTACAGTATACTTGTTATGAAGCAATATTGGCTGTTATTTGTGGCACTATTCATCTGGTAAATAGCAAAATACACAAGGAAATGTATATAGTTTGATGAGATGAATATTTCCACAATCTCCTATACAAAATATTTAAACAAAATAGCCTTATATCGCAATAGTTTATTGTGTCGGTCTCTTAGACTAACATCTTGAACGGTGATAGTCCAGGAGTCGGACAATCTACGCCATTTTATTTAAACGTTGACAAAACACGGTACACGCAAATAAACATTGTCATACTCTGATGCCAAATATTAGTTATATTTTAACTAATATACATTTGTATATTGTCGATGACACAGTCTGGAAATTGTTTTTCTCTGCTAACTTATTTTCTTATGTATGAAAAAAATATAAAAGCAAACAAATTGACTTCGAACCTGACTCATGACGTAGGTCAAACGGTTGGATGACTGGAATGGATGACTATTCAAACTATAAATATACTGTGGGAGTTGCTAGTAGGTACTATCAGCAAAGGAGCAAGGTGTATACAGGAACCAATTAACCATCTTTCTACAAAGCTGTTAAACACAGTAAATGATGCATAAAATGGTTAGAAATAGGTGCCTGAATATTTATCTGTTTTGTTGTCTGTACCTATAACACTAAAACTGGTTTCAGATGAATCCGTTCTGACTGTAAGCCAACTCCAATATAGTACTTCTTATCATTGTGGGCAATAAGATCTGACGACCCCACACACACCCTAGTGTCAGAGTTTCTAAACTGCCTGAAGGGCCTCTGACATGGTTTAACGGCTTATACGTGCCTTCCGAAGCACGAAACCATATTTCATCAGACAATCAGGTGATTCAAGCCTGCAATGTCCTAGCCAAACTGGAAAGCAACTTTATGTACACTTTCCCGTGGGAATCGAACCCACGACCATTGAGTCTCAAGGCAAACGTCTAGACTATTCGACCACGAAGGCAGTTAAAATAGTCCAATATAGTAAAGATATAACAACGTCAGTTTGCAGACTGTGGCACCGACCAGCTACTCGTAAAGTTACTGTGTTGTGAGAGATGAGTGTATAGATGTGGGCGGCCGCTCCAGCCCTCGCGTGAGCTCCAACTGTTGTGCCACACTTAGCGGTATACCTGACAGACATATCAGCTGTTCACGAGAATTGTATGGTATTACTGATAACCAAAAAGAATAATAAATTAGACGTGAATAGAGAACAACACGTCGTTGACAATGAAATCTGGTGTTGCATTTTTGAAACTTGTGACAATGACACTTCTGTGTTGCCACTTAAAGTTCTTGCGCGTTCCCTATTGTAAACAGGGTTTATTTATTTATTTTTTATATAACAATTTATATACACACATTTATTAAGAAGAAGGAAACAGAAAAATAGGTGCAAAAGTGATGCTTATTTCTAAAGAAATCTCTTCCAGCATACCTGCGAAAGGATAGTAGAGTAAAAAGAAATGTAGACATTGTGTGCAAATGTTATAAATAGCTAAAATGATAACAGTAATTTTTAAATATGACGTACAATACATAAATAACATACTAAATAATATTAAAATATAAATAACTATATGACCCGCGCAACTTCGTCTGCGTCACATTTTCCATTACTGCTCCGCTCCTATTTGTCTTAGCGTGATGATATATATGATGAATTTTTCAAACCGGACCAGTAGGCACTGAGATTAGCGCGTTCAACCAAACAAACAAACTCTTCTGCTTCATAATATTAGTATAGATAATATATACCTATATGCATCTATGACGAGACGGGAAGCAACTGACGAAACTGAAACCTCTTCATGTGATTTCTGTCTTGCTTTCGACTCGAAAAACAACTTAAAATAGTTGTTGTTGTAAATGTTTCCCGTCTGTGTTATAAGTAAGCATGTCCCGGGAATATTTCGTTCTTTTATTTATTTATTTATCATTTACAACAACTGATATTATTGCTCTAAGAGCGGATTTCACCAATGAATCTTTCAAGTTATCAGTGTCAATATTCCATAGAAAATAATGACACTGACAGCTCATTTCATAATTATGTTGATGGCGTTCAGTTTCAGATTGATGAAATCCGCCTTATGAAAACCATTTGTGACTTGGTAACTTTCGATGTACTTACCTATAAAAAAAAATTAACACTAAATATTACGCTACGATATGTGACAAAATTCCTAGTAACCTGGTGCCGAACTGGTATAACTGTCAAGTATACCGGAAAGTGTCTGGCCATCCAAACAGTTGGAATACATGCTGTCTTTCTGTGTCACACAATTTAACTGCCATCAACTGCATGGTTCACGGTATAAATATTAAACGTTACTGAATTCACTATTATAATAATTAAACTAAGACTACAAGATGACTTGGAATGTTTGGGTTCAGTCAGTTTGTGTGATACAGGAAGATATTTCGTCTAACCTGTCTACCAAGTGCCTCGCTGAGGTGTGTATATATATAGCTTTATGTAGTTGAATGTGTGCCTCCGACGTCGGCGGGCGGACTCGAGTGCACCTTACTAGTCTTATGTACAGTGTTATTACATTGTTTTGTAATCTTCTATTTTATTAACTCGCTACTAGATCAGCTGAAACTTAGCTAGGTATATTTTTGTTAAGCGTTTTACAAATATCCTGTAGCGTGGCAGCCCTGCCGCACTTGTGTGACCACAGCGCAGTAGGGCTGGCGGCGAATAACATGAATGTTGTAGTTTTATTTGGTCCGTCGACGTGCGGTGTGCGATCGATAATGTTTTGTGATGAATTCGACTGCTGTAATGTAATTGGCGTTCCTACCACGCTCACCATTAAATTGGCAATGTTGCCGCAATGTGTTTTTAGATAATTACACGATTATAACGAATGATAATGTTTTTAATTTTTAATCAACATCCATCGCACACCGCACGCCGACTTCAATAGATAATGAAATAAAACTTAATGAAATGTATAGCTAAAGCGATTTTAGTTTGAAAAGTGAATCTTTTTAACCAGTAGCAAATATATTGTAAATACTATCGTTTATATCATTTCTATCGACTGTAGGTGTAATAGCAATATTTAGCTAAGATGTGTTCAAAACTGAAGGATTTTTATTGTATTATTACTTTGTAATGATAACCGCTTATTTATTAACTAGATTTTATTATTTATTAAGTTATTATAGGAAATGTATTAAATATACCGGTTTATTATAAAAATTACCTCAATAATGGTTTGTGTTACGGTTGTCGCGTATCACAAGTAATGTTACGAGTGTACGGCGTACGGTGTGTAGGCCTCAGCTAATGTTTGTATAGTTATCGAGTAACAGTATTAATAAAGTAAGGTGAGAGACGGCGCCACCGGTGTGATTTTTTTATAAAATTAATTAATTTTTAATCGTAGATAACATTTGGATATTTATACTTCTCGGAGTAAGCATGTGCAGCGTCAAATATTGCAAGACGTCACAAATATACATGTCATATAAAGTTCGCGCCTATCCTTTTCAGCATATTGCTCATAATCCTTCAGACGTGTTGCAATGCTTGACGCGGTACGTTTTCAAAATTTTTCATAATAAATTGGAAAGTAAATGGTACCTACTTTGTACTGCGTGACGAGTTAACGTGACGGTACGCGGCGGTGAGGGACGGCGTGACTGCGGTTATGTGTTTATTATTGTTTATGTGGCCATAGCTAGGGAACAGATTCAGCGGTTAAAACGACTTCAGAGGAACAAAATTAAATTTGAAACAAAATCCTATCGACTTTATAAATTGCTGTTATTTCTCGTGCAATCACAAATTCACAACATCACAAACTAATCAATTTAAAAGTGGGTAGTCGTTTGTTTACAATTTTATTCTTACTGTGAACGCAGCATGCGCTGTAGAATACTTAGAAATGTCTGGAGTGTAACCCTGGCCAGGTCCAGTCGTACAGTCACACGGAGAGCTGCGGCGGCTCGTCAATGCGTTGAGGGCGTGGGTAGCTTAGTTACGGACGATCGGAGTACGGAACGAAAGAGTTTCAATGTTATCAGCCTAAATCCAAGCAAGAGCAGGGTGAACTCTTTAGCAAAATGTAGTCTAATTGAACTTTAATATATTAAGACAGGACTTCACGAAACTTTGAATATAGCGTATATAGCCGTCGCTGGTATGAGGGTTGAAATAAAACAATTCTAGGAGAATAATAAAGTATCAATACTCTTCATTTCGTACTCATCGTTTGTCGTTCTGACGTCTCGTCAATAAAGCCTGACTATCTATATCATACGTACACATCATCGTTTCATTATCAGAATATAAATAAAATTATATATATTAGCTACATAAAGTTTGTATACAATGCAAGTATGGAGTACTATGGAGATGGTTATTAGTTAACTGTTAGTGTACTTATAGCTTTTCGACGTAGCTAATCAAGTTTTGTATAAAGTTTGGATGACGTAGTATAGCCGAGTGTCATGGCCGCTGTGCGGTCCCTTTGTAATCATACATTTTTATATGTTCCCGCAGATAGCGTAGTGACGTCACTCGTCCGGTTCCTTGCGCTGCGCCCGCGCACGCTCGGCCACGAGCTTGTAACGTTCGGAGCGAGTCGGCCATGTTCGGTAATGTTCGGTTACGAGTGCGAAACGTGCCTTGTTACTGTTACACTAGATCAGTTGATTGGATGGCTCCACTTTGTTCTATGAAGTTGTGTTTGTTATAATGTTTGGATACTACCAATCATTTTTAGTGGACGAATATTGTCCACTGAGAGTTAGTACGTATAAGTACAGTAGATATTATTCTATTATTAATGAAAGAAGTTACATATCTGATGTTACAAACCCGTCGCCAGCGGCAGCCGGGCGCCAGCAGCTCCACATAGTTGTGTTACGCGATCAGTGTTGCCAGTTGTTGTGTCTCGGTGTGCACCGTGCGCAGACGTGTGTAGCTCCACAAGTGCCAAGTAACGCCAGTCTGGAACGGACGCGACCGAACAATAACTAGAATAATTTTATCACATTCCAACGCCGGTCACGCTCTATCGGATCCGTATCGAACAAAAACAAATCAAATATTTTTTCAAGATTTTTTAGTCCCAGTGGCTCGCGCTACCAAAGAATAAAGTTACCTTCACGTTAAGGAATTAATGTAAAATATGTTTATTAGTGAAAAGAATTGGATATGTATATAATTTGGCCTGTGTGTGCATAGCTTGTTATAGTGACGGGTATGTGCCGAGTCGCGCGCGAGTGGGAGTCTCGTCACCGTGTTACATTCCAAGGCTTTCCGTGTTATAATGATCGCTTTGGCCCTCGACTAGATAATCGGTATATCGTTTCAGGTGAACCCTTCTAACGGCCATTGTTTTGATGTCATAACGAAATTGTTAACTAGACAATGTTTATTTTGACCAATGTAATCTGTACTAATGTGTAATCTGTGCGTTTGTAAAAACGTTTATCAAAAGTGCGATGACGGCATACGTTGTGCATAATGATAAGAGGTAAATACAATTTACACGATACAATGTCTTGTTTTATTTACTCACTTAAACCTGTCGTATAACTTGATTTTCAGAAAGACTATAAACACACAGACGACAATAAATGTCTGTTTTGAAGTAATTCTACCCAGAGTAAGACTGAAACTAATTGAGGCCTAAATGAGATCCTTGAAGAACCCCATTGGGATAGCCACGAACGGCGCATAGCTACCGCCGTCTCCTTCGTGGCCTGTCATGACAGTCCTTAGCTAGTAGGGCCTGTAACCTTGTTTAAAAAAAAATACGCTTAAATAAGGGCCCCCAAAAATGTTTGAAGGCCCCTTTAAGTCTAGCTATACGCCACTGGCCACGAATCGAATATTCCTATGATATTAATGGAAGTTATCTATAACATCCTGCTGTTTTGTCAGGGGAAACTGGACCTTAACGCAGTTTTACCCCAGTGAAACATTTTATGGAGGAAATCGTTCCGCATCCGATTTCAGTCAAAAGTTGTTCATTCTGATGAGTAAAAAAGGCAAAGGGGATGAACCCCTTTAAAGTATTGTTAAAAAAAATCTAGCCGGTTTTGTCCCACTGCTGGGAAAAGGCCTCCTTCTCACTTTTCCACCGAAACCAAGGCTTCAGTCTTGGTTTGGCCGAGAACACGACAAAACATAGACATAGAACCCACTTACTACCTATACCATCTACAGACATACATCAATCTACTCGCGACCAAAATGAAAATTAGCACAGCATCAATGAAGAAAACGAACACCACTGGGCCGACCTTTTCTATTCAATAAGGAGTCGAGCACAAGGAGACCCGTTTTCTCTTCAAAGCTTTTCACTGCCACACTCATTGGTGAGAATAGATTATCAAATTCTCCGCTTCACCTATGATATGGCACTTTTTTTCTCACCAGCAGCTGATGTAAGTAACATGCTCGCAGAAATGAACAAGCGAAGCCTCGAGATTGGATTTATGATGAACATATACTAAATCTTGGCGAACAGCAGCCCAAGACTATACCTATTTGCGGCAATAATAATATAAGTCTACTTCCAGGCGCGACAAGACAAAATTTGCTTGACGCACCGATAGCGCCTAGAGTCAATCTTGTTCAATGAAAGATCTTCTAAAAGGAGATCTGCCACTGTGTCTCAAACAGAGAATTTCCCCTCTTTCTCACATATCGTGGACAAACATGGTCTTTGGCACTTTATTTTGGTGACGGGCGGGCGTTTTAGGAGAGTCTTTTGTAAAACTTGACGTTCAAAATGTGCTGGCTCTCAGCCTAATTTGAATAAATAAATTTTGAATTTGAAAGGTCCACGCTCGAGGTTGACCAACGACCCATGGAGCGTAGTATCCTCTTTAAGGGTGGGAAATCGTCAACTGACTATCTGGGCGGAGCGGAAGGGAGTGTCCGACTCTTACTTACTAAAACCCATCCATGTTCCTACAAATGCCCTTTGTGTTCCAGTGCCACGGTAACTCTTTCGAACAAATTCCACAACACCGTTGTAATACTAGGGGACGTCTCTTGGACCTCGTAAGGAACAGAATACCTGCACTCCAAAACCAAATTCAAGGATGATGGTCGTTGCCCAGAAGGCCGCTAAGCTTAAGTGGGACTGGGCCGAACATGTCACGAGAAATTTAATAATAAAAAGAAACTATAAAATACATCGCGGCAGATCGAGGCGAAGGTGAAGGGACTGCTCTACTCCTACCGAAAGGAAGAAGAACATGGCAAGGGACAGAACATTTTTTTTTTCTGTTAAAAGTCATGAGTCTATGTGTAAGCTAATATTCCGCTTGAGAAATAATTGCCCACTCTAAAATTACTAAGTTCTAATTCATATTCTGGTATGAATAGCCTTGTTGCTACATTATGGAAGTTGCTAGGGTTGGCAAGAAAATCAAACAGTAATCACATCTGGGGTTTCTTTTTATTACCAACTTTACTTAAATGCCTACATATTTTCTTCTTCAATTCTTTCTGTCGTTTCAACTTTTTCCATTCCTCAACCTCTAGTTGTTTCTTATGTTTCTGTAATCTTTGCGCGGTGGCTTCTTTTTGAACCTCTTTCTTTTTCTCATAATTAGTCTTCAGCATCTTCATGACGTTCGAGACCTTCTGCTCTTCAGGATTCTTGATAACTGCTATCCTGTTCTTGAATTTATCTTTCGGGTTTATACCAGACAGTGTTGTGGACTTTTCCTTAGGTTTGAACCTGTAGGGCAAACCCTTTTGAAGATTCTTGGGTATCACCAAAGGTTTGAATACTTTGGGCGCTCTGTTCACTTCAGTATACATTGAATCAGTGTTTGCATCATTCTTGATGTTTTGTTCTCTCTTTAGCTGCCCTTTAGTCTTCATGCCTTGCCAGGCGTTCTTAGCTCCAGCAGGCAGCAATAGGTTAACGACAGGCGCATAGAACTTAGTGACGTCAACTTTAAACCATGTACGACAAAATATGATGTCGCTCATCAGAATCTTGTCTTCGAAGGTAGCTCTGAAAGCACCTTCTGGCTTATTCAGAGCTTTCTTGATCTGACCTCTGATGCCTGAAACTGTCTTAACTCTAGCTCCTTCAAACTTCGCAACTTCTAAAGTAGTTGTAAACATGTCCTTGATAAAAGCAGTCTTCTTGTATATCTTCAATGGAGTACCAACTAATTTCAATTTCTTGACTATCTGTGTTGACTTATTGATTTCGTTCACACTTCCTGTAGCAGCTATTCTGAAGCCTACTCGTTTGATATCGTTTGTATTGTTATTGACACTCTGTAGGGCGAGGAAACCTGTGTTCTGTGGTGTTATGGGGCCATAGAAGTGCATGTTACAAGTTACATGCTCGGGAGTGTACTTCAAGTACCTGCATTTCATGTCATCTTCTATCTTTGAATAGATAGGTAATGTTTGGAAGCGACGCCAACCCAATGAAATTATGAGAGGATCGTTGGTCTTCAATATTTTCTTATACCACCTGTGCTTCTTAACTTTGCATGATACAAAACCTATATTTTGCTCAGCCATGTTCAGAGCTCCAATGAGTATTGGATAACTGGAATCGAAGTTCGTTACAAACTCAGATGGCATGTTCTTGAATAACATTCTGACATACAATCCGGGTCTGAAACCTTCAACTTCGATCCTCAGTCCCTGGTCTAAGTTCTCAAACACTGATTTATTGAGTTCTGATTGTTTCAAAGCTTCTGCTTTTAAGTTTTCATAGTAAGAGTGGTCTCCTTTGATTCTATGGTCATCAGGATTGTCATACTCTGAATCGAATTTAGCTTTTAACTTCATCTTTTTGTCTAGGATTTCAGATTTAGTTAGCTCTGCTTTACGTTTAGTGCCAGCTTCTTGAGTTGTCTCTGTCTTTTCTTCAGCTTTATGTTTCTCTCCTGTTTCTAAATCTTCAAAATCTCCGTAAAGTTCTTCATCATCGCCATCGCTGGCATCGTCTAGTTTCAACAGCTCTGATGCGTCTTCGTCAGCCGACCTCTTACCAGTGACGAAACTGTTGATTAAAAATTGTTTATTGTTTTCACTTGTCCAATCTCTGAGATTTGGTTTTTCCAAGGCATAGAAGAAAGAGCACTCATCTAAATCTAATCTTTCCTTTTCTTTATGCTTCTTCTTTTGCGTATCTGTTACTTTCTTAAATAGACCACCAAGCTCTTCATCTTCTTCTTCAGAATCTTCTTCTTTTTTGTTTTTGGATTTGTTTCCTATCTCAAATTCGCCGTAGACAAGCTTCATTATATTCTTTGATGTCTTTTGTCTCTCTAGATATGCTTCTGTGGCCTTCTCTCCTAGCTTTTCTTTCCATTTCATACCAAAATCTTCTTCTTTCTGTGGTTCTTCATCAGAGTCACTATCATCTTCATCATCACTCATGTCGCCTTTCTGTTTGTCATCCCCATCGACACTCATTTCTCCATCATCATCTTCTCCATCTGATTCACCTTCCGAATTATTATTATCCCAAGGAAGTTTATTTTTCTTCTCTTCTTTCTCACTTTGATCTATTCCACTATCATTATCAGAATCACTGTCATTGCCCTCATCCTCAGAATCTGATGCATCTGATTCAGCTTTCTTATTCTGTTGCAAGTACTCATCATCTTTGATCATGTCAGGATAGATGACTGCACCTCCACTGAACAATTTGAACCCTGACTCTTGCATCTGTTCATCAACTGTCTCTTTAGTCTCTACTACATTCTTGAGTAGAGCTTTCTTTTCATTAGTTTCTTCATCTTCTTTCTTATGTGAGTGAGAGCCTTGCAGCTCTATGTAGACTGCATCCTTGTCATAGACAATGCCTCCAACACCAGCAAAGGGTGCATATATCTGTCTCTCTCTTTCCATGAGATGCCGTTTCTTCTCTTTGCTGGGGAGTGGACATGGATCTGGTAGGTAGGACAGTTCACTGATCTTCATGTCTCCAACACCTGGAAAGATTGAACAAGTATGTTACTTTAAAACAGTACTGGCAATACAATTCAGAGCCAGTTCTGGTAAACAAACCAGAACTGGCTCTAAATAGTAGTTGAAAGATCCATTCATTGTATTTTTCTTTTTACTATTGATAGGCATAATAAGTTTGACCGCTATTTCATTTGTTATGTTTAAACAGCAATGTTTATAATAATTAATTAAAATTTTAATAATTCTTTTATAAAACAAACTTTTTGCATTTAATAATAGTTATTTCAAATGAAACCCCAAGTAAAAACCCTTTTCCTTTGAGAGGGATTTAATTTGAAACTAGCTTCTGCCAGCGGCTTCGCCCGCGTGATCCCTAGGGAACATATTCCCGGGATGAAAAGTAGCTTATGTGCAATTCCAGACTATAATCTATCTTTGTTCTAAATTTCATTAAGATCGTTAAGCCGTTCTGGCGTGATTGAGTAACAAACAACCAAACTTTCACATTTATAATATTACTCGTTTGGTGTAAAGCGAAATTATAACCATCTTCCCCTCGACAGTATATTAAAGGATATTACAAACTGTCGTAAGCTGTTTTACGAAGCTACTCGCTAGCCTCTAGGCGCCAAGCAAGCCGCCTGCCTGTGCGTTCGCGACCTTATACAAAAATAATCCTTACAGCATGATTCAGTATTCACGCGCAATGGCTTATTATTAGCGTATTTCATGTATAACTTTGGTGTTTCCATACCGATTTCTATGATTATTTTTTTATGGATTAGTTAATAATGTTAACTTTTTTAATTAGTGATGACTGAGAGTGTTATAAACGTAAGAGTAGACAAATATAATCAGAAAGCTTCGAACTGCTAAGCTATCGGGAGTTACACATGTTATTGCGCGTCAATCACAAAAGATAGACATATGCTGTCGTGGGATATTTTTTATATAATTTTAAGGAGAACATTTCCGTAATACATGATTTCTGTGTAGCTTTAACCATTAAGGTTGCACACGCGATGGAAGCTTAAAAAATGGAGTAACCTCTCCCGTTTTCCCAACATTTCCCTTCACTGCTCTGCTCCTATTGATTGTAGCGTGATGAAAAGTATACTATAACCAGCTAAGGAGTATGAAAAATAATTATACCAAGTTTCGTTAAAATCCGTCGAGTAGTTTTTGTTTCTATAACGGTTATACAGACAGACAGACAGACAAAAATTTTACTGAATGCATTTTTGGCATCAGTATCGATCCCTAATCGCCCCCTGATAGTTATTTTGGAAATATATTTCATGTACGGAATTGACCTCTCTACAGATTTATTATAAGTATAGATAACTACTTTTAAATGCAAAAAGTTTTTGTTATAAAAGAATTAACTATTAAACTTTTTGCAAAACAGTCATCTTATATCAGTTTTTTTTTTATTTCATAGATTCTTCACATCACATTTTAGATTGAGAAATCAGTCAGTATTTGGTATATCAAAAAGTTTCTAATCAAGATCTTACCTGCTATATGAACTGAGGACTCCTTCATCAGCGGCACTCCCCTCACATATCCATACAGCACCACATCTCTGTTTACCTTCGCATCCTTCCTGATCAACTCCTGACTAGTTATATCTTCCAAACGGTCCGCCAACACATATGCATGGGTCATTCTCCAGCTAAGCGGTCTGAACTTCATCACTGAGATGAATCTAGACAAGTTCTTTATTTCATTCCTCAAATATTCCCCATGTATGATACCAGACAAGTAGAATAACTTTGCTCCGGAGTATACTTCAGTCCAGAACCTATGTTTGAGAGTTTTCTTGGTTGTTTTCAGAGTCTTTGCATTCTTTATTATGTCAAGATGTGTGAGAACACCCATGATTTTGGGCATGCCATGCACCTGGCAGATGTTAAGGAACTCGAATATCTCCATTTCGAAGCCGAAGCTCGCGTCACAGAGCAACAACACGAGATCAGCGCATTTTGCGATGTCGATCATAGAATTGACGTCGTTGTTACATTCTATGAGTGTAATGCGCCGTTTCTTCGATGTAACGATTGTTATGGGACCGTTCGTGTTTGTCACATTAGTTTTTATAAAACTCTTGATCAAGTTATTGATGAGTGTAGTTTTACCGACTCGAGGTGGCCCGACAATCGCCACAACAATTGGTGGCGGTTCCAGGGGAGTTTTGTCCACTTGTGGAATGTGCTGCTTCTTCGAGATAACATCTTCTCGGCGACGGAACTGTCTCTCAGCTCTCACAGCAGACTGGATAGCAAAAGCTTTAGGATTTCTTTGTCGAGCACTTAGGTTAGATTGATCAAGTTTGGTTTTATTTTTCTTCTTCTCTGCTTTGCGCCCGGCTTGCTTAGCACGGTGCGACTTCTTTTTATCAAAAGCAGTTTCATCTGCCATGATTAAATTACAAATCAAATGCGGGAACACATCACAAATATTTCAAAATAATAAAATAACCTCACGTGTTACCTACATGTTGAACTGAACAAAGTGACAGTTGATTTTTTTAATTAGGCCAAGCAAATAAAAACTAAAGACATGAGTTTGGTTTCTAGTCTTTTCAGAAGTTAATAGAATGCTTCAAAAATTATTTTAGCAATATAAAATAATAAAGCCAATCATATACCAATATTTTTTTTTGAAATCGTGTAAATGTGTAAATCCATTTCATTAATCTTATTAACATTTTACATTATTTTACAGATGTTTGTTAAATGGACCTTGCAACACCATAGATTACCATAATTACTAACGTATGCAACACCGAATCCAGTTGTCATTGACTACAGCTAAAGAAAGAGATCAATTTTATATTTTTGTGCAAAAAAAGTCCATTATTTGGATGATGAAAGCAAAAAACGCAGCTGGTAATGATAGCTCAGTAGTGGCAGAAACTAAAGTGAATTAATCAGGACTGTTATCATGACTTCTTCAGAGCTAGACAGCCGGAACATCGCCATATCGATGTGAGTAATATACGCATTTTTCCTAATTATAGAACGATTGTGTTATTGTACTCGTCACTGGACATTGTTTGTGTTGTTTACTAGTTAGTACTAGTTGTTCAGCGAGCTAGGATACGTCAAAACAGTCTTATTGGTGCTGATAGGTCGATGATCTTTGTACTCAGTCGTCCCCGCAATGCAGATGTTAAACACCATCATCAGCTCCTTATTGACCTTAGAAACGTTCGTCCAGATCCAGAATCCAACTCAAAATATTTCTAGTAATTTTTTATATAGTTAGGCATATCATTTTGACACTCTTGTTTACTTAAATTGGGACTTATACAAAGCTTACTGGGTCCTGTTTCTACAGTTAGTTTTAACTGCTATACAGGCTAATTTTCTGAAGTATTCGTTTACCTAAACTTGGGAAAAATTATAGTCCTACACGGTGCTATTTTCAAAGATTTTAGGAACAATGACACCTCAAAATTGATTTGTTTTGTGTCAAAAATAAATGACCACGAATTTTGACTATGTAGGTAAGTATTTTAGGAGTAAAAACAGTTAAATTAAATATAATTATCTAGGTAATATTCACAAGTAGGTAGTTTGCCAACTGAAAATGTTAACTAACTAATATTTGAAACAGTACTTGATTTATACATAACTTCATTGAATATGCTGATAACATTTGCATACGAAAATATTCAAATAAAATCAACTTTTAAGTTTCTGATTAAATAAAGTAGTATAATACATCTTATTAACTAGATTTTATTCTAAAAGTATGATAATTTATTAAAATAATGTTAGTGATTACAAATTCTAATTAAGTAATTTAATATTATTTAAACAATGTTAGATAAGTTTACATTCAAATTTGTTGATAAAACTTCTAGAAAAATTAATACAAATAATTGTACAATGTTATGAAAACTCCCATTGTATTAAATTTAAATTAAATATATGTATATAAATATTTTTGAAAATATATATATATATTTTTTTTTTTTTTTTTGAAGTAAGTCAAAACTTGTAGAACAAGCCTATGATATGTTGTAGAATGTAATAAAAAATCTTCTTTTTACTAACTTCAAAGTGGTATAATAATTAAATAGAAAAGCATGGCTCCCTCTGCATCACTTAGACTTGTGTTATGTTATTTATTTGTGGTCCATACCAAAATATTTAAAACTAATATGACTAACTTTGAATGTCTATCATTCTGTTTAAACCGAAGTTCCCTCACAAAAAGTACAAACATTAATTCCACTTTCTTCAATTAACTAAAATCTTCAACAGGAGAAAATCAGTGGAAAACCTGGTGATATCATCTCAAGATGCCATCGGTCAGAGCATCAGCCAAGCGCTCACGTTCTCCGGCGTGATCACGCAGCACGCCAACAACATCATACAGGAAAACAGGTAAGATTAGCTAAAACAATGGTCATTGGACAATTCACTATCATCAGTGAGTAGGTATCAAGTTTAAATGGCTATATTTGCATTAATGAGCAGATTAAACTGTGTTGGTAATTAACACTTTATTTCTGTCTAATAGAAACATCAAATTAAAGTTTTAACAGCATTTTGAAACTGTTTCAAAGTAAATTTATAATATTGAAGGTTTTATTCCCTAAATTGAGTGTTATTAAATTATTTTTTTTATTTGTAATGTGCATGCGTATAACTCAGCTTGTTTGGTGTTTTCCCAAAATAATTGAAATCACAACTTTGAGTTATTTTGATTTATTAAGTATTTAAATCAGCTGACTGATTTATCGCGTCGAGTCTCCCTATTGAATTGAACTTATAAAATACATAACAAAAAACCTACCCATGTAAATTTAATTTCCTGTGATAATTCTATTTTGCCTTTATCACTGGTTTTTATCAAGCTGAAACTAAACAAATAACAATGTAAGCCCATGAATATTATAGCTGGTTAATACTAATGAATTGTGAAAGCCAGTTACTGATCTTTTCCTAGCCAAACCTGCAATTTAATTTTGATTAATTTCGTTAAAGTCATTAATTAGGTATTCCAAGGGAATGGACTTTCGGTATAAAGATCCTGTATCCTTTTTTTTTTTTTAGTGATGGGTAATCATCCAATGACTCCTCCCGCTCTGGGTGTAGCGAGAGGGAGTGTCAGACTTCTACTGACTAAAACCCATCCATGTTCCTTGATTGCCCTTTGTGTTCCGGAGCCACGGTGTCTCTTGCGAATAATCCCGCGACTCCGGCAGGCGTCGGCCCTTTCGGGCCCCTCTGTGTTGCTGACTCTCTTTGAGGCGCGCGTGGAACACTAACGCGCCGTCGACACAGCCTGTCGTCACTAGACGGACGGACGGCGAGCTATGGGTGGCTTTTACGGACGGCGAGCTATGGGTGGCCTACGGTGGCCGGAGGTCACCAGGTGGTGGCCCCCGACGCCCGCGGCGTCTACCACGGCGGCCGGGACGAGAGGGTCTCCTCTCCCGCTTCGCCACCTCCTTCGCTAGCATGACTGCTTCGCAGAAGGAGGCAACGGCGTCCCATTCCGTCTCGCTCCGGACCATGGCTTGGACCAGGGCCGGACGCGAGAGGTCGCCGCCGATCGCCGTTTCAAGGACACGGCGGTGCGCCGCCCAAGCGGGGCAGGGCACACCTGCACAGTGTGCTCTACCGTGTCCTCCGGTTGATCCTCGCAGTGGTGACACCCGGGCGTTTCCTCCCGCCCGATTCGGTGAACCGGGAACCTCCCGAAACATCCATGTCCGGTGAGGACCTGCGTCAGGCGGAAGGTGAGGACGCCGTGGCGCCTCTCAAGCCACTCCTCAAAGAGGGGACTTATCGCCACTATCGTGGCGTGCCCTGCGCTGGGTTGCGATAGTCGTCGTCTCCATGACGCCATGAGATCGCGCCGGAAGTCCGTCCGCTGCGCGACAATTTGCCGCGTCAGCGGAGTTTCCCCCCGGCTTAGTACTTCCGCGCGCCAATCATGCAGGCGCGCGAGGACCACCGCCTCCAGATCCCATGGCGGCAATCCGGCAAGTAGACCCGCCGCTTCGCGCGAGATCGTGCGGTACCCTCGGGTCATCCTGAGGGCCACCACCTTTTGGGGCGCGTTCAAATGGTTCGCAGCACGCTGCCTCAATGAACGCGCCCACACCGGGGCCCCGTAAAGGGCCATGGACCGCACGACCCCCGCGTATAGCCTACGGCAGGAGGCGTTCGGTCCCCCCAGGTTGGGCAGGAGCCGCCTGAAAGCAGCCCCGGCCCGCAAGATCCTGTATCCTAAACCTAAGATTGTAATACCCGGAATCCGACCATACGGTTGGCGCAGTGGTTGAGCGTTTGACTGCTGCGCTGTGTCGCGGGTTCGACCGTTCGATTCCCGCACCGAATAAATATTTGCATTGCCTAGAGGTACTTGTTCCGTGTCTGGATAAATTCCTAGATTTGGGGCAACATTAAAAAAAAAACTATTTCATGTCCATCCGAACGTCAGGCCTACACATCTTTATATATAAGAATGAATTGCTGTTCGTAAGTCTCGCTAAACTCGAGAACGGCTGGGCCGATTTCGGTAATTCTTTTTTTGTTTAGTTCGCCTGAATGGAAGGTTTAAAAGCAAGGGTAGGTAGGGTAGCCAGTTGCCGGGAGCGAAGCCGCAGGGGACAGCTAGTGTAAAATATTTATTTGTATGATTATCAGAACTCATGGTACATGAGGCGGGTATAATTCTAGCATAACATACCTCTTCCATCCAAACTCATATCTTTACTCTTTTTCCTTTCTGTAGCATTACTTATAGTCCAGTAGCCAGAAGACTTTGCCCTTCGATAATTCCAAAGTTTTTTATTTTTGGTGAGTGGATCAGTTTAGTAAATTCATTGCTATGTACAAAAATGCTAACTGTTTAGAGTTATGCTATAGGTATTAAGTAGGTATTTCCAATTATTTCGTGTTATAACAATATTAGAAAATTTAAATTAAAATACTATACTGGTTCTTTGTTAGTACTATCTAAAGGATATAATAGTGAAAATGCTAACAGATAGGTACTGTGGAACAATGGAAAACTGAAAATTTCCCGTAACTCATTCAATAAAAAATTTAAGTTTTTCAAATCGTTTCCTATATACTTAGAGAGATTAGTTATACCTTACAACAAAAGTTCTAACAATTCAGTAATATGGCTGCACAAGTAATTGTATTTTTACTTTGCGATTAGCGAAATATTGAATTTAAGTTTTATAAATTTGCGTCTACATATTCGTATGAATAAACTTTACTATCATACAAAAGTTTCAACAGATACATGCTATGCCTTTTGTTTAATAAATAAAATACAATTTGGATATATTGAGGCGCGGTGTAGGTAGGTACGCGGCAATTCGTGCAGCACGGGGCCGGGCGGCGCGGTAACACTCCGAAACACACTCACAAACGTAGGTATGATTTCGCGAGTCATTCAATAGGTAGGCCTATTGAATGACTCGCGAAGTCATTTCATTACTGTCACATGCACATCTCACACAAATCACTAGGTAGGTGCTTACTCTGTTTCAGTCTGTGACTTCTACCTACGTGTAATTATCAAAATCCCGTCGCTTTACTTTAAAAGAAATCTGTTTTGAAAATAGGTTGTTATACTTTATTTCAAAGAATTTAATAGCTACCTACCAAGATCGTAATATGTAGACTATAATTTTATTATATTATGTAGCTACTTGTTATAGTGATAGAGGAACAGAGACAGAAAGTGGAGATTCCATTACAACATTTTTTTCCGGGATAGTTGTCCCGGGTTTTGGGACATCACTTAAGTAGGTACAAAAATAATTATAATTATCAAAGCAATAAAATTATTGGATTCAATAAGTAGGTACCTGTTTTTGTTTCATTATTTTTAATGTAGGTACACTTAGTGATACCTATCCCAAAACCCGAAACAAATTCCCGAAAAAAAAGTTGTATGGCAGTCACTTTTTGTCTCTGATACTATAACAAATGCTGTATACCTATTTCGATCTGTCAAACAGATAGTGCTTTTAAATATTCATCGAACACTATCACATTATTAGACATCGACATACATCTTTTTAACAGTCCGTTCAACCTATTTTGACTTCTATTGCGTTGGTGGCATGACAAATGGCAGCTGCAGTAAACAGTTGGTATTAAATCACGTTTTTGCTTTTAATGCCATCCTTATGCCTACGGAGTACGGAATAGAAGTAAAAATCGGTTGAACGGTCTGTAAAAAGTTTTGTTTAAGGTGGAAGCTGCTCGGTATCCCGAAATTCATTTTTTTTTGTGATTTTTGCAATTTGCCGGTGAGTGTAAAGCTGTATGTTGAACAGAATAGAGTTCGCGATCGTAAAGAGCATTTATCTAAAGGAATATGACTATTGGAATCATCAATATAACCCTCTAAGTTCATAGAACTCGATTTAATGTTAATTCGTGAAAAAGTCATTCAATCGAGTTGTACCCACTCGATCTTATACTGTGCGGCTGCAGCGGCATGTCGTGTAGCTCATGTCAAATTTCCTAACAGTGACAGAGTTACGCGACCAGCCGTACCAGCTTGGCAGTGCAGGATCGAGCGTCGTATCGGTGAGGCTAGAGCACTCATCGGCAAACTTATCTGCTTCAGGGAGGGCAACACTCGCCGTAGAGTGACCGTTTACGTCGGTACAAGCGGCGAGTGGAATGATACACTCAGAATCGCACATTTCAAAGCAATGAGAGGTGGGTTTATAGGGCTTGGGAGCGACCTGACCAAGGTGTGACTGATACGCGCCTACCGGATGATGACGCCATGTGTTCATTCTGGCGCAGCATCCAGCAGGTCGGAGCCTGTCAGTTACCGAAGGCGATTGGACTCTGGAAGTCGAACGCGCGTGCGAACCGATACCAGAGATGGGGGCAATTACTATCAGCCTCCAAGATGTAGCTCGTGCAGTCCGTCCGTTGCCTAACTGGAAATCTCCAGGACCGGACGGGCTGCACAACTTTTGGATAAAATGGTTCCAAGGATCGCACGCTCGCTTGGCATCTCAATTCCAGTCTGCCTTAGAGTCAGGGTCGCTGCCCCAGTTTCTAACTACAGGAATAACCCACCTGCTCCATAAATCAGGTAGTACCGCGGAGCCTAAAAATTAAAGACCGATCACGTGTCAGCTCTCAAAATGGATGTAAGAACTTTATAGACCGGTAAGGTCTATAAAGTTCTTACATCCATTTTGAGAGCTAAGATGAACCATCATATTGATAGTAATACTATTATGTCTGCTTCTCAAAATGGATGTAGGAACGGGTCCCGCGGTACTAAGGAACTGCTCCTCATTGATATTGCCACTAGCCAACAGGTTCGTCGTTCCCGAAGGGATCTGTCGACATGCTGGATAGATTGTAAGAAGGCCTATGACTCAGTGGCACATGAACATGGCTCATGAGGGTGCTGGAGCTGTTTAAAGTTAATGCAGTTCTACGCACCTTCCTGATATCGTGATAGGGTATCCAGGGTGTCGACAGACCCAGGTGAACAGCGACTCGATGAGGATCGAGCGAGGCATATTTCAGGGCGACAGTTTAGAGTCCACTGTGGTTTTGTCTGGCCCTCAACCCTCTCAGTACATTGCTGGAGCGTTCGGGGCAAGGCTTCCGGTTGAGAAGAGGTGGTCAGGTCATATCACACCTCCTTTACATGGATGACTTGAAACTATTTGCTCCTAACAAATTGCAAGTGATGAAGCTACTGAAGGTAACAGAAACCTTCAGTAGCGCCATCAGGATGGAATTTGGTGTGGATAAATGTGCGGTCATGCATGTAAAGCGAGGGGAGATTATGGAATCCGTGGGAACGCAACTCTCGGATTCCATACACCTTAGGTCCCTCTCCTCAACCGAAACTTACAAGAATTGGGTATGTCGGAAGCGTTAGGCATCAATCCTGCTGATATGAAACAATCGTTGAGGGAGCGCTTCTTGGGCCGCCTGAATAAAGTACTTAACAGTCTTTTATCAGGCGGAAACAAGGTGCGTGCCTACAACGGTTGGGTCATGCCGGTGTTGATGTACTCTTTCGGCATACTCAAATGGTCTCAGACAGATCTTGACGCCCTGGATAGAAGGGTACGCTCACTGCTTACCGCAAATCGGATGCATCACCCACGGTCATCGGTGATGAGGCTGTATATCCCGCGGAAGTGCGGGGGTCGTGGCTTCTTAAATGCTAAGACCCTGCACAACCGCGAGGTATGCAGCCTTAGGGAATTCTTCCTAGAGGCCGACGTGGGTATGCATCGAGATGTGGTAGCGGTGGACAAAGGCTTTACCTCGCTCTCCTTGGCTAACGAGAACTGGCGCAAACCTGTGGTATTAGATACTAACGACCGCAGGGAGGTATAGCAGAGCAAGGAGCTTCACGGACGCTTTTATCGGGTCCTTCATGGGCCCGATGTAGATTTTCTAGCGTCCGTAGCCTGGCTGCGTTTTGGTGACCTCTTTGGGGAAACCGAAGGTTTTGTCTGTGCGATCATGGACGAAGTTATGATGACGAACAACTATCGGAAATACATTGTGAAGGACGGTACAGTTGACATATGTCGGGCATGTCACCGACCCGGGGAATCCATCCGCCACATTATTTCCGGTTGTTCTAGTCTGGCTAACGGAGACTATTTGCACAGGCACAACCTTGTAGCCAGGGTCATCCACCAGCAACTTGGTCTGAGATACAATCTTGTGGAATCGGAAGTACCGTACTAGGTATCTGCCCGACCCAGTTCTCGAAAATGGCAATTGCACGTTGTACTGAGATCGGTCTATCATCACTGACAGGACTATTGTTGCCAATAAGCCTGACATAGTGGTGATAGACCGACTAGAGCGTCGCGCAATGATTGTTGGCATAGCAGTCCCTCATGATGAGAACCTCGTGAAGTCTGAGAAAGAGAAACAAAGTAAGTATCTTGACTTGGCTCGCAAGGTTGTCGACATGTGGGATGTGAACACAGCAGTCATTGTGCCAATAGTCGTAACGGCCAATGGCATAATAGCCAAGAGCCTCGATCAACATCTGAAGAGGCTCTCGTTGGGCAGCTGGATCAAGGGCTTGATCCAGAAAGCAGTACTCCTGGACACGGCGCGTATTGTTAGGAGGTTCCTCTCTCGGGAGCCGTGACCACCGCACCGGTAGCTTGGACCCTGTTCCCGATGCCGGTGGGCTACTATTTTTATATTTTAAATATTTTTTTTTTTAATTAGTTTTATAGAAATATTTAAAAATGTAAAATATATGTACAAAAAAATAAATAAATGGAATAATAATAATATCCTTGGACATTTCACACAACGCCATATAGTCCCAAGCTAAGCAACCTAATGCTTGTGTTATGGTAACGAGATGGCTGATAAACTACTTATAGACATATTTTTTTTGTAAATACATACATATTGTAGATAGAAAAACACCCAGACTCGGAATAAATACTTCTAGGTCGTACAAATATTTCTTCCGTTCGGGAATCGAACCCGCGACATGCTGCGCAGTAGTCAATCGCTCAATGGGTATAATTCTTTAGATAAATATGCGTTACGGCCGCGAATAGTATTTTGTTTAACTTACAGCTTCAAAACTTCACACTGACCGGCAAATTGCAAAAAACATAAAAATAATTGAATTTCGCGGGCTACCCTGGCGCTTCCACTTTAAATGTCTTATTTTATGGTAAATGGAGTACCGAGTATAGCTCCTTTGGATGCATTTGTGACTAATTTATAGTTGCACTTTCTAGTATGGCGACCATCACTCTGTTGTCAGTATCTACTGCTCTGAAGTATAACGTGATTATAATACCAACTGTTTACTGCAGCTGCCATTTGTCATGCCACCAACGCAATAGAAGACAAAATAGATTGAACGGACTGTTAAAAAGATGTATGTCGATGTCTAATCTTATTTTGATAGTGTTCAAATTATTCAATTCAATTTTTAAGGTTATGGCTGTGATAGTGTTCGATGAATATTTAAAAGCACTATCTGTTTGACAGATCGGAATAGGTAGGTATACACTGTTTTTTCTGTTCCGTGAGTATACAGCATTAATTGTTATCTTTGTGTTATGTATCAGAGACAAAAAGTGACTTCCATACAACTTTTTTTTTCGGGAAATTGTTTCGGGTTTCGGGATAGGTATCACTAGTGTACCTACATTAAAAATAATGAAACAAAAACAGGTACCTACTTATTGAATCCAATAATTTTATTGCTTTGATATAATTATTACCTACTATTGATATAATTATTACCTATTATAATTAGTACCTACTTAAGTGATGTCCTAAAACCCGGGACAACTATCCCGGAAAAAAATGTTGTAATCGAATCTCCACTTTCTGTCTCTGTTCCTCTATCACTATAGCAAGTACCTAGCTACATAATACATATAATAAAATTATAGTCTACATATTACGATCTTGGTAGGTAGGTATTAAATTCTTTGAAATAAAGTACAACAACGTATTTTCAAAACAGATTTTTTTTAAACTGGAGCGACGGTATTTTGCTAATTACACGTAGGTAGAAGTCACGGACTGGAACAGAGTAAGTACCTACCTAGTGATTCAAGTGTGAGATGTGCATGTGACAGTAATGAAATGATTTCGCGAGTCATTCAATAGGTAGGTACCTACGTTTGTGAGTGTGTTTCGGAGTGTTACCGCGCCGGCCCCGTGCTGCACGAATTGCCGCGTACCTACCTACACCGCGCCTCAATATCCAAATTGTATTTTATTTATTAAACAAAAGGCATAGCATGTATCTGTTGAAACTTTTGTATGATAGTAGAGTTTATTAATACGAATATGTAGGCGCAAATTTATAAAACTTAAATTCAATATTTCGCTAATCGCAAAGTAAAAATACAATTACTTGTGGAGCCATATTACTGAATTGTTAGAACTTTTGTTGTAAGGTATAACTAATCTCTCTAAGTATATAGGAAACGATTTGAAAAACTTAAATTTTTTATTGAATGAGTTACGGGAAATTTTCAGTTTTCCATTGTTCCACAGTACCTATCTGTTAGCATTTTCACTATTATATCCTTTAGATAGTACTAACAAAGAACCAGTATAGTATTTTAATTTAAATTTTCTAATATTGTTATAACACGAAATAATTGGAAATACCTACTTAATACCTATAGCATAACTCTAAACAGTTAGCATTTTTGTACATAGCAATGAATTTACTAAACTAATCCACTCACCAAAAATAAAAAACTTTAGAATTATCGAAGGTTTTGTGGAAAAAATATTGTATTCTTACTGGACTATTATTTTAGTCTGTGCCTATATATATGATAAATGATATTTATTTTGTAAGTAGGTTGTAAATATCACTTTTATATGTATGTCAATTTTTTGTGGTCATTTTAAACTAGATGAGGCCGGTGTTTTCTAGCTGACTGCTCTGACAAGAACCGAAACAAAGTCTCTTTTAAAGTCCATACTGGACAAATCATATGAGAACCATGTAGTTTAATGTCTGAAGTGGTAATTTGAGGAAAGTACCACACAGGTTTGAGTTGGCCTGTCTAGCTCAGACTTAGAACTTTAAGGAGCACCTTCTGACATCAAAATGTATGTACTACATTGTAGATCAGTGAAAATTGTGTGAAGGTTACTATAAAAACGTGAAAGGCCACGCTTCGCAGTTGATATGTGTAGGATCAATAAATCTATACATATAATAAAACTGTAGAAAAGTGGTTTTTGTACATGAAAAAAAAATCCAAAAAAAATAGCTAGGGTGTTAAAGAACAACCAATAAAACAGCTAGTAAATAATAAAAACTGATATTGTACCTACGTGAGGAAGCGTCGCACTTTCATTTTCTAGCAGGCCCTTAAGGCTAGAAGCTAGGACTCAAACAAAGCATCACAGATTTTTACGATAAAAATACAAAGAGAAAGAAAGGGATTAAAATATTAGAATTCCCTAATGAAAGAAAGGGACTTTTCCAAAAGACATCAAAGCACACTTCTCACAGTGTACTCGTTCACCCAACCACCATTTTAAATAGACCCCTGCGGTGGCTCATCATCTATTCTAATTAAATAAAAAATAATTTTCGTAGTCTTTACTCTCCGATGAAAACTTATGTCATCCTTTTTGTGACTAGATGTCTTGGAATGTTTCCCACACCACTTCACCGCGCATGTAGGCATGTTTATGCGTTATAAATTGCATAAAAAAATAAAAACAATTTGTAAAAACTTAGCGTGCAATCGGAGGGCAATCGCGCTAATAAAATTCGGCTGGAACGCAACTGAACTGTAGCCATTTCACAACTATTTTAAACATTCCGTATCGCGCTAAACGTTTGACAGAAACTTGGAACGCAACTATACGAAAATATTTGTAAAATTTTGACAACGCAACTTTGGTTGATGTTTAAACTTTAGCGCGATACCAAATTCCTTACAGGTGAATCGAAACTAGATCATAACCAAAACTAAATTGGAAACGAATTGTAAGCGGACCTAAACTTTTAAAATTAGCGCGATTGGCCTCCTGGTCTAATACATGGTCACAACTAAAATGGTAACTAGTACTAGAGCCTATTTATAGGCGAGTGCCGGGGCACTGTACGCGCAGTCAAGTGGTTTAATAGTTTTTGTTCAGGCACTTTTGAGTAGTCAAGGTCTGTCGGTCAAATGAAGCTAATTCTGCCAATGTAGCGACAAGAGCAGCAAGGTGTTCTGCAGCAAAACACACTCACCGGCCCGATCTCCAGCGCGACAGTTGCACGTTCCGAAGACTAGATCCTATGGAGAAAAACGTGCAAGAAACTCTATGCACACTCTTTTAAACCCAAAACTTTCTCTAAGCTTTTGAAACATGCAATCTATTAAGAGTGTGTATTCCGTCCACTAGCGCCGCCAATCGTTTTTTATTAATTGTGGTAAATTTAAGACACGTAGATAAAAAACCGCTCTGTAGTGCACTGAAGAAATGTATCTATTATTTTTTGACAGCTATTTTTAATACATAACTCATGGCCAAATAGCCAAAACGGCAATTATTGCTAAAAGTGGCCATTTTAGCAAAATTATCGACTTTGGCAACTATTTATGTTATAAAGTACAAAACATAACTCTCAAAACATAATAAATACATTTCTTCAGTGCACTACAGAGCGGTTTTTTATCTACGTGTCTTAAATTTACCACAAATAATAAAAAACGATTGGCGGCGCTATTGGACGGAATACACGCTCTTAACAGCAACCTCCACAGCTAATAAACGGTTCTCTGCAACAATTTCCTCTCAACCAGCAAGGTTATATTTATTATTGTTACACTTTCACCCAAAGACAATAGACGGCGCGATGGGACGGTCGGGGGTCAATTTAGTCAACAATATTATTGTTTTGTAGCGACAAGAATGTACGAACTGTTTCCTTTCGGTATTTGATAAAAATTACACGGTTCAGACGCACAGCTTTATCCGATTATAAGAGAGACACATATAAAATGGGAAATCGGAGTTATATCGAACATTTTTAAGTTTTCATTCCCAAAAACCGGCCTAGTGCGACTCGAGCTCTCATGCAAAGGGTTCCGAACCAAGAAGTCTGTACTCTGTAGTGTAACAATATCATTTTTTTAACATGATGTTACAATATCATGTAATAAAATCGGCCAAGTGCGAAACGGACTCGCGCACCGAGGGTTCCAAGGGTACAAACCTGTAGGTGTATAAGCAAAAGTTGCGGTTTACAATTTATGACGTATTAAAAACAAACTACTTACTTACTAGATCTCGTTCAAACCAGTGGAAGATTACATGGTAATGTACATCATATTTTTTTTTAGTTTTTTCATTCTCTTATTTTAGAAGTTACAGGAGGGGGGACACACAATTTACCACTTTGGAAGTGTCTCTAGCGCAAACTGATCAGTTTAGAAAAAAAAAATATTAGAAACCTCAATATCATTTTTGAAGACCTATCCATAGATAGGTACCCCATACGTATGGGTTTGATGAAAAATGTTTTTTTGAGTTTAAGTTTTAAGTATGGGGACCGCCAAAATTTTTTTTTTTCTATTTTCGTGTGAAATTCTTAATGCGGTTCACAGAATACATCTACTTACCACATTTCAACAGCATAGCTCTTATAGTTTCGGAAAAAAGGCAGTGACATACGGATGGATAGACAGACAGCCATGACGAATCTATAAGGGTTCCGTTTTTTGCCATTTGGCTACGGAACCCTAAAAATGATTCACACTTCAGACTTCTTTTATTTATTTATTTATTTATTTATTTATTTATGTACACACAATATACTTAGAAAAAAGATAATTTTGTACAGAGAAAAGAGCACAAAGGTACTGCTTATTTCAAAAGAAATTTCTACCAGCAGACCTGCGACAGAAGAATTTAATAAAAAAATGTAGACACAGTGTGTCAAAAACCAGAGAGGAATCTTAAAACAAATTAAAGGTACTAACTTAACTAAAACAAATTATAATCTAAGTAAATACACATAAAATTACAATAGACATACAAACAAATATACACAAATAGATTTAACTAAATATATAATGATAATAAATTAATACATACTTATAATATATATCACATTATTGACAGATAATGCTCTTTGACTTCTTTTTTGAAGAGGTTAATATTTTTGCAGTCTCTTATGTTAGGTGGGAGTGAGTTCCACAATCGTACTGCGTGAAAAGAGAAGGAGTGGGAGTATGTGTGGGTTTTATGGGATGGGAAGTTAAGATTTCCTGTAATAGAACTATTATCTGCATTTATTTCATTATAAGCTCAGTAGAAACTACTGAGATAAGGGGCGGAATGGTCATTTTTGGTCTATATAATAACAACTTCCAAACTATTTATTTTAAAATTATCAGAAAAATATAATTTTAATTTGACTCCCAAAAGTGATGTTTTCTCAGATTTTTGTAACCCTAAAAATGGAGTCAACGAGACTCATCATCTTCCTGCCCTTATCCCATGTTACTTGGGGTCAACGCAACACGTTTTTTTCTTCCAGTCTGCCCTATCAGCCGTCAAACTATCAGTAACTCCCTTTTCTTTCATATCGCTCCTCACACAATCCATCCATCTTTTCTTTGGCCTTCCTCTCCCTCTCCATCCATCCACATTAATTTATGTTCATTACTCTTTTAGTTAAATGCGTTTCCTCTCTCCTCTTCACATGACCATATGGGACCCTTTTACCATATGGGAGCTTGATTTGTCAAAATTCATAGAATTAATTAAGAAGTTATGTTTCTTGGCTCCCTTCTGGGTTTATAGCTGGTTCCGATGCTCCGGCCAAGAACAATATTATTGGGTTTTACCATTCAAAAAAGTCCGAAGTCTGGATTTGTGTTCGATAAATTTAAATAAGCTTCTCAAGAATTTCAATATAGTGACATACCTATACTTCTCTGCTTAGCCCTTCGGGAAATACAGTACAGACTCGAACCTATTGTCAAATCACCCATTCTGCCTCTGTATCTCGAAACAACTCTAGGTCAGGGTGACGGCATTTGACCTAATTTAGAAATAATGGCTATTCACCGCCAACTAAACGCTTCCTGTCAATTTAATTGTCGCGACGGTCGATTTCATTTTGCAGTTATAAAGGCACGATGGTTATGTTTGTGAGCTATTGTCCTGTCCACCTCGTTTACTAAGCCGTGCGTGAAGATATACTAATGCGTTTATACTTACATAGCGCCTCATGCGTGACCGTAGCCTCAGTAGTACCCGCTTCGTTCATTATAGCAATTAAGTAATTAATACAAGGACGAAAAGAATTACGATCTTTAGCAATCTACGAGTATCTCGATTTGTGAGAGGATTTTGCTAAAATCTGTTCGAGTGATTAGTAGTCGAAGATTAGTCCTTTATAATTCTTAATTTCGTCGTATCCGCTAGTCTGTCTTTCTGTCTACCCTTCAGTCACACCGCCCGTGGGTATATTTGCTGTAAAAGCATTCAAAATTCAAAAGTCATTTATTCAAATTAGGCTGAGGGCCAGCACTTTTTGAACGTCAAGTTTTACAAAAGACAGTCCCCCAAAACGCCCGCCCGTCACCACTTCCTAGTGTTTTAGCTGTGGAGAAGAAGTGGCCAACAAACTCCCCAGCAACACAACTGTCTGTTACGTTTTAGGAACTAGAATTTTACAATAATTAATAGGTATGCATTTCATCATGGACGTGGCACCTAATGTGCCATATTAACCCAGTGAATAGAACGAAAGTTGTGTCATAGCAGATCTCTTTTTAACCGACTTCCCAAAAAGGAGGAGGTTCTCAATTCGGATGTTTGTATTTTTTTTTTTTTTTATGTTTGTTCGGGCATAACTCCGTCGGTCGCTTGCCAACCGATTTTAAAAATGATTTTTTAGTTGGAAAGGGAATACTTCCCAAATGGTCCCATGATAAGGGAACCAGGATCTGATGATGGCATCCCAGAGAAGTCGAGGGGAACTTTCGAAAATCGTATGGGCAAACAGTGCGTTTGGAGTGTTGTTAGGTGTGGGGTACCACTAAAAAGTGAAAAATAAAAAACTTTTTACAAAAAAATACAAACAACTTCAAAAAAAAAAAAAACTAGTCGGTGTCAAAAAACGAACATATGAACAAAAACACCGAGTTCCGAAATTAAAGTTATTTTTTACTTTATAGTGTTTTTTTTTTTTGGAAGTCGGTTGTATTTTTTTGTAAAAAGTTTTTTTTATGGATAGGAAATCATCAAATGACCCACCCCACTTTGGGCGAAGCGGAAGGGAGTGTCAGACTCTTACTGACTAAAACCCATCCGTGTTCCTCCTAGTGCCCTTTGCATTCCAGGGACGCGGTGACTCTTTGTAAACAAAACCCTGGCAGGCACTGGCCCTAACGGGCCTCGTCTACTATGCTGACATCTCTTTGAGGCGCGCGTGGAGCACAACGCGCCGTCGACCCGGGTTGTCATTTAAGATCTTGAACTTAATTAGATGATTACTAGTAAAATGTGCAACAACCAAACCAAACCAACCTCAGGGCAAATAGGCGTTATGTTTATGTTCTAAAAAATAAAATAAAAAATCAAAGTCCATTACCATATTTTTATTCGGCGCCGAAACTTAATTCCTAGTCACTTCATTAATAAACACCTATGCAAATTAAATAAATTAAGTATTCTTCCAACTACGACGGCCAGACCCTGATATTATGCAAGACCGTGTCTGTCCCTCTGTCTTCCGCACCATATAAGGAAGCAAGGTTTCGCAACAGACCGTTATCAAGACACAGGTGGTTGCTCCCGCGCGTCACCCGATAACACTATCTGTGCTGCCTATTGCAACATACGAGGCAGTGGCGGATCCGAGCTAAGGGGCTCGACCACAGAAATATCAAAGTTTATTATGTCTATGGGCTCGACCCATAAAGCCAACTTTATTATGGTTACTTACCATAGTGCCTATAATCTGCTTAAAACCGGTGTAAAGGATATTGATATGACAGGCACTCGAGATTCGGAGATAAAGAAATTCTCCGGTAGAAACTGGTAAACACTTTCGATAAGGCGTCTTAATAACACAATAACAACAATTTTTATAACAAAAAAATACAATCTAAAATTCTAAAATATTGTAATGAATCCTAAATTATCCACACATTCCACACACGTTCATTTCAAGTTTAAGTTTAATAACACAGTTAAAACAACAAAGAATTGCTGCAATCCGATTCATTTGACCTTCTGTTTCAACTGCACTGCACACCTATTGTTTGTGAGCACTAAATAATATAATGTAGATAAATTAGGGACACTGTATCATTAGCACTTTCGCACCTTTCGCTATGTGTCATCCAATTTATCAAGCTTATAGATTAACTATCGTGTTATCTATGTAAAGAACTTTATTAGTTCAGAGTCGGACGTGTTTGTGTTATGTGAGGAACAGCCTTTCTGTTTATTATGATGGAAGCTGAAAAGTTTCACGTCCTGTATACACAGTGGGAGTCTTTGAGCAAAGTTTTCATCGTCAGGTAATTTTTTGCGTATTTTTTGTCTGTATTTTCATTGTTTATCAGTTCTGTACGCACATTGCGTAGCGATTTATTCATCAATCTAATTTTGTTTGGAGTGATGGTTGCCTTAGATAGCGATATAGGTACTCTTCAGTGCCACATACTCATACCGCGTGTATCTGACATCGACGCACAAACGATTTCCATGGGTCCGGGGCATGATTCTGGACACCCTAGACTTAGAATTTTTCGTCGGATTTTTTCATTTTTTTCAAGGGTTTTTTTTACTTTAGACTGCTCATAATCGTTATTCTGACCTAACCCGATGAGATTTTTAATAAAAAAATAATTAATTAACTACTCTCATTAAAAAGACCAATCTGAATAAAACCACAAATAGATATCAGCTCAGCTGAGCTGATACTTTGTGGTACTCTTGAAAAAAATGAGAAAAGAACCGACGAAAAATTCCAACACTGGGGTGTCCAGAATCATGCCCTGGACCCATTGAAATCGTTTGTGCGTCGATGTCAGATACACGCGGTATATAACCATCATATTCGGGGCAGCGAAGTCGTACCCATGCTACTAAAAATATAGCAACTAGGCGTTATTGGGTTACGAGTTTGAATAGACGTTAAATCGTCATGTAAAAGACGCTAAATATTTTTAAAATAATATTGCGTAATCATGAAAACATGTCAGGTGTAAAATAAGCAGTAAAACATCTAAACACATTATAAACAACTAGTTCAAACATGTAAACATTACTGAATCTTATCGAACGGTACAGTAGCGACAGTTTTCGCGGAAACATGCCCCTGTTTCCCGCATGGTAAGACTTGGTGATAAGGTGTATCGTGCGCGTAGATCTATGCCTGTCGATCTGTCGGCTTATCATACGACAGGCTTTTTGTAGTTGGCTAATTACTAAGCATAATATGCGTAAGCAGAGAGAATTGTAGGCCTCTTTAGTCTTTTAGGGGCTCGCCTGAATGTGTGTATTGACATCTCGGCAAATTCAGCCTTGATAAAAAATAAAACCTCCAGCAGTTCAACCAGGGCTAAAAAGAACTTTAAACCATGTGACTACACGCTTAGAGCAGCCCCTGTCGGGTACGGACATCGGCTAGGAGCACCGTTGGGGGGAGGACACTATGGACAGCCTGCAACGAACTTTTTTTTAGGGTTCCGTACCCAAAGGGTAAAAACGGGACCCTATTACTAAGACTTCGCTGTCTGTCTGTCTGTCTGTCACCAGGCTGTATCTCAAGAACCGCGATAGCTAGACAGTTGAAATTTTCACAGATGATGTAGGTATTTCTGTTGCCGCTATAACAACAAATAC
The DNA here is from genome assembly GCA_963859965.1 of Ceramica pisi. Lineage (NCBI taxonomy): Eukaryota > Metazoa > Arthropoda > Insecta > Lepidoptera > Noctuidae > Ceramica > Ceramica pisi. Next base: position 22,875,930 of record OY982542.1, read on the forward strand.
TAAAAAAACAGAATAAAATAAATATTTAAGGGGGCTCCCATGAAACGAACTTGATTTTTTTTTTGCCGTTTTTGTAGATAATGGTACGGAACCCTTCGTGTCCGAATCGCACTTGGCCAGTTTTTTTACTATTGATAGGCACGCGTTTGACCACTGATCTCACCTGATGGTAAGCGATGATGCGGTCTAAGATGGAGCACGCTTGCCTAGAAGTAACCTATTCACTCTTGAGTTAAAGACTCCCAGGTTGTAGCTATCAGGAAACACAGACTCAGGCAGGGAATTCCACTCCTTAGCTGTACGCACAATGAATGTATTCCCAAAACGTTTTGTGCGTATAGGTGGGATGTCCACCATGTACCGGTGGCACATCGCCGTACGTCTTGTGGTCCGATGGTGGAACGGGCTTGGCGGAATTAAGTTATGCAATTCCGTCGCACACTCCCCAAAATGTAACCGATAGAAAACCGACAGGCCAGCAACTCGGCGTCGATGCTCAAGACTTTGGAGCTTCGATTCGACGAGCTTATCATCGCCGATGAATATGCGACACTAGATCACTCTTGACTTAGAAAAGACTCCCTCTACCTATCAGGAAACACAATAACAGTATTGGATAAGTTAGGGACGAATTTATAAAAAACTACAGGTATAGCTGCACGAATTAGCTTAACAGGGGAATGAAGTACCTCCACATAGAACCTTTTGCTTTCTGCCGTAAAATACCGCACGGGTTCGAAAGGAATTGTTGTCGGTGTTACAAAACATTTCAGCTTTTGCTCATAGGTGCAATGCCTAGTGTTTCATGAGGCACCAGGGCCTTACTTAATGGTAACGGGAAGTAGAGTCCAATAATACAGACATAGAAAAGCTTCACCAGAACCCCAACTTATACTAAACAAATACAACTTTCTAAAAACCAACAGTCAATGTTCTGTCAGCAAAAACACTTTGTTTACATTTCATGATAGTTCTGGAAAAATCAATAGGGAATATGCATGCGATTTTTTTATTTGCAAAATGAAATACTTATTAGCTCTATAAAACAAGCATGAATTTTTTTTTGATATTATCATCAGCGATGAAGTTATAAAGCTTCAAAGATTACAATTAGAAAGAGAAGTCCGATATGCACTTTGACGTCAAATTCCATGACGCCTATACAGCTGCCATATAAAACAAGAGTTTTCGTGAGAGGGACAGATATATTTGTTTAAAATAGTTATATTTCCTTTATTTTTCGAGCAATTTTGACTCTATTTTCACTGTTAGTATTGTATTTTTGTATATTTTTAGATAGAATATGTAGATAATAAATATTTTTTTCATGCATATTCCGACTGAGACTTTTTTACAACAACACGCAAAGTTAACTTGAATAGCTGATTGGAATCAAGACTGTCCTATCAGCACTTAACGACTTCACAAATTGCTAAATTATGTGGGTTTTTAAATTATTTTTATTTGGAGTGACTCAAAAGTAGTGTTGTAGTGAATGCCACTGTCAAACAAGTGTCGCAACTGAGTTTTTTCACCGGGCGCCAACGAACCGTGAACGGGCGCCCGATCAGACCACCTCGGTACTTCGTAACTTCAAAATGTGTTTCGTGAACGAAATTTTTGTGTCTAGAAGATGTGAGTTATTTTGTGCTGTGTAGTTTAAAAGTGCTCACACTAAGCCACTGTGAGTTTTATAACGTTCTCGACCGCGTTAGCGTAAATGCCAATTTGTACTGAAACTGAATAAGCGCCGCCTGGTGAGGATAACGGATAACCTTTTTTTTTCTATGCACTTTGGCATAAGCAAATGTCTACGTTAACGCGATCGAGTACGTTAGAAAACTGCCAAGCCCTCTGGTGGAAAGTGAAATTTTGAAGTTATTTTGTGTTTTTCCATTTTGATTCTGTGGCAGACAAGACCTTGCCATTTTTCTTCCATCGGCTATATCAAGTCATCTGTAGAGAGAACCAACTAAGTACATAATTGTTCTATCTTCTTCTATACTATATAATATACTATATCTTAATATATATAAATCTCGTGTCACAATGTTTGTCCACAATGGACTCCTAAACCACTTAACCGATTATAATAAAATTCGCACACCATGTGCAGTTCGATCCAACTTGAGAGATAGGATAGTTTAAATCTCAATTTTTTGTTGCAATATTATTTAGGAGCGGAAAATGTGACGCAGACGAAGTTGCGCGGGACAGCTAGTAATATTATAAAGAGGTAAAATTTGTTTGTAAGTTTGTATGTAGGGGGTAATCTCAGGAACTACTGGTCCGATTTGAAACATTCTTTCAGTGTTAGATAGCCCTTTTATCGAGGAAGGTTATAGGCTACATATCATCACGCTAAGACTAAAAGGAGCGGAGCATTAATGTAAAATGTGACGCAGACGAAGTTGCGCGGGTCAGCTAGTTATATAATATTCTACTTGTAGTACCGATTACACAACGAAAGATATGTCCTATTTATGATTTCTATACCATTTAGGTATTTCCAAGGAAAGTGTTCGTACAATAATATTGATGCTGGGGACAATAGAATTTATTTTAATAAAACTGCCATGTTTTGAAATTCCGCAATAGCTGCAACTGTTGGACTGTTCTATTCATTACTATATTTTTTTAATAGTGCTATGTGCTTGCACGCGCGCTTTACAGGGTCAATCGGCATAAAGCTAGCGTAACGCGTGATGGGTATTGATATAGACAGCTATTCTTCCCGTAGTGAGATACCTAGTCAGCTACACCAGCTGACCTCCGTTCAGGAGCTTTGGACTGAGTGACACATTTTTTTTTACTCGTACACAAAATACATGCTTGGACGGAGTTGCGAACACCAACCCGACTTACATACAAAGATAAACGAAAAAAAAAAACAAATCACTTTTCCATCTATACACTACTAGACTTATGAATGTAAACGAAGCAAAAGTAGTACATTTGTAAGGATAACATGACAGGTGGCATTCTATGTGCGTCTGTACATATATCCTACGCCAGGGATGGCCAACCGGTGTATCGCAGCTATCAGTCCAGTAGATCGCGGCAAGGAAAAAAAAAATACGTTGGTGTAACAGACTGCGCAACTATGTTTATAGGTTAGATTACCTACTAAAATAAAAATACTACACTATTGTATACTTAACGATACTGGGGTGGGGGCTACTCTCTAAGCCCGATGTCCGTAGTTTCGGGCTTAGTTGCGGGCGTATTCTACTCCGTATTATCTAACCACTAAGAATTAATGACAGCAAAATTCGAAAGTTACTGTCAAATCGTGTTGTCATTTATTTTTAGTTCGGGTTCGGGACTAATCGTAAGTCCGTAAGTGATTTTTTATTCTATAACTAGCTGTCCCCCGCGGCTTCGCTCCCGTTTAACCCGCATAGTTCCCGTTCCCGTGGAAAAAAAAACTATCCTATTTCCATCTCCTGGTTCTAAACTACCTCCCCACCAATTTTCAGCCAAATCGGTTCAGCCGTTCTTGAGTTATAAATAGTGTAACTGACACGACTTTCTTTTATATAATTATATTTTATAGATTAGTAGATCACACAGGTTGGCCACCCCTTTCTTACAGAATCAGCGCTCCCAGAGCCTATAGTCAACTTTACATGTTTAGAGCTTACTCAGCATCACTACAAATTTAATTAAACTCTTTCAAAGGGCTTGCTGTATTTTTCAGGGCGGCTGTTAATCTATCGATACCAAATCGGCCTCCAATCGGCCTCTACAGCAGTCATTAAAATAAATTAATTGAACAATAAAGTTACGTTTTTGTTACTATACGACTAGTCGAGTACGTGCGTGTGGCATTGGCAACATTTTGAATTCGCGCAATATGAAGTATGTTGGCACTAGCTTTTTACCGCGATTTTAGCTTCTTGCCCCAATCCCAAGGAAACTGTGATTTTTCCGGTACATAAAGTAGCCAATGGGCTTGTGTCCTGAAAAAATCTAATTAGTCCGTCAGTTAGATTATCAACCGTGTTTTTTCTTTACGGGAACCAAAATTGACGAAGTTACGACGCTTTTAAAATTCTCAATACGTCACACCTTCGCATAGTTTTTCCTATAGCCTTTTCAAATAGAGTCGTGGCGTCACGAGCCCCCACTCCCGAGTTTTGATGCGTTTTATCTTTGTCAATATTCATTGATGTACAAAAACATAAAATACGTGTCCATTATTTTTCAATACTCTAACTGACGGACTAAATAGTTTTGCAATTTGTGGATGATGGAATCTAGCCTATGGCAAACAGCGATAGTACAGTTTTTTTTTTTATGAAATAAGTAAACAAAGATTATCTCCTACATTGAAACATTACTCCTTTGTAATATTAGTACTTATCGGACCTGACAGGGCTGCGGAATTTGTTCGAAAGAGTCACTGCTGCCCTATGGAACGCAAGGGGCATTAGAAGGAACACGGGTTTTAGTCAGTAAGATTTGAGTCTGACAATCTCTTCTGCTTCGCTCAAAGCGGAAGGAATCATTTGATAATTTCCTATCCATCCTATTGAAGTCTTGTAGTTAAAATTGTAGATCCTTTAAGGAACTGTATTCTTCGTTTCAAAACAAAATTCTCATACGTTAACAACACAGACCGAAAAACAAATTTGGGCAGGCCTCATCTGCCGCATTTCGGTCACATCAGGGCCAGCGACGCTCTAGGACCAGAAAGAGATAGCATGAGTTGGACTCCTGTCTGAAGGACTGGACAAGACACAGAATAAAGGAATAGAACTTTGAAAACTGGCTCAAAATTCATATATAAGTTCGACAGTTACTGTCTGCCAATTTGTCTGTCTGTCTCTCTGTTTGTTGAAACGGATTGTATAAAATATGGCACACGGGTAGACCATGGAATAGGGCCTATGGTACAATGTTATTCAAATAAGAATAGGATCGACTTAGCGCCATATTGTGACGTCATAGCTGTCAATTCAAACCAGTTAGGTAGGGCGAGCAAAGTTTTTTTTATTTGTTTTTGTTTTTATGCAAAACGGGGAAACTCTTGGCCCAAATCTCACCTGATGGAAAGTGATGATTAGGCCGAAGATGGAAGCGAGTTCCATTATTATAATTAACAAATATTGAGTGAAAAAAGTGTTATGCTAAGATTTAATAGCTCGTAATACCTTAAAATAATTAAACATTATATTTAGCTAATTAACTACTATTGAACGTTTTTATTTGGGAGTTATTTAAACAAAGTAAAATAAACCTATACAACCTTACACATTGAATAAAACACAAAATATTCATAGTTCAAACAAAGAAACAAGGAAAAATAAACAGACCTTCATAAAAATAACATGCAGGTGTTTTCTCAATCAGTACAAACCATACATATACTTAATTATATTTCTGTGGTACAAACCCATTTCCTGAAGGTCAATAGAACTGTATCCGATTTTATTTTCTTTTGTTTCCCTCCAAACACAACGCAAATGAAATCATCATCTGCCTAGCCTTTTCCCAACTACACTGGGGTCGGCTTCTAGTCAAACTGAATTCAGCTGAATACCAGTACTTTACGTGGAGCGGCTGCTTACCAGACCTCCCCAACCCATTAACTGGGTAACACGGTACTTCTTGGTAAGACTGGAGTCAGATTTACTGACTTCTGACAATCAGTAATGACTGCCAAAGATCTACAAATTACAGCCGGGGCCAAAGGCTTAACGTGCTTTCCGAGGCACGGAGGAAACTCGATATGTTAAGATGGTCACCCATCCACAGAATAACCTTGGCAAGCGTTGCTTAACCTTGAAGAGCGACCCGTGCTGCTATTGTTATTTAGCAACGAGCAAATGAAAGATATCTGCTAATTAGTAGGCTAAAAAAATAAGCATTAATATCAACATTGGTATTTTATCTATCAACTGTTTGAACGATATATCATGCACAAATAGATTGTACAAATATGGTAAACTTATTCAGAACAGTTATTTGATGTAATAGTACGAATTTGTGAGCATAAAGTGACATAACAATTACGTTATTAATGTAACACGGGTATTTAATAATTTTTTGAGTAATTACCTAACTGTTTTTAACGGCTTTAAATAAATCGGCAGAGCCATTTAGAGCTGAGATATTGTGCCTTTCGTGTGTTAATTTCTTTTCTTTTAAAGTGAATGAAGGTGGGTGTGTTACTAGCCATGCCAGCAAGCTGGTCGAGGTATTGCGTTTTATATTATACACCTTTTCTAAATAAACTTTTTAAGAATTTATTTAGGATATCATCTTCATCTTCCTGCCCTTATCCCATGTTACTTGGGGTCGGGTCGGCGCAACACGTTTTTTTTCTTCCACTCTGCCCTATCAGCCGTCAAACTTTCACTAACTCCCTTTTCTTTCATATCGCTCCTCGCACAATCCATCCATCTTTTCTTTGGCCTTCCTCTCCCTCTCCATCCATCCACATTTATGTTCATTACTCTTTTTGTTAAATGCGTTTCCTCCCTCCTCTTCTCATGACGATACCAAGACATTCGATTTTCCTTTTAACTTTTCCGTGACTGGCGCCACTTTTAAACTAAGTACCTACATCTAATGTAGTCATTTCTCACTTTACCTAGGATATCTATACTAATATTATAAAGCTGAAGAGTTTGTTTGTTTGGTTGAACACTCTAATCTGAGAACTACTGCCGGTCGATTCTGTCGACATCTCACCGTGATCACTTAGGCGAAGTGAACGACAAGTGAACTATCATGCCATCTTCTTTGAATGGTTTGACAGCTCACTTGTCTTTCATTTCGCCTAAGAGAATTGCACTGCTGGTTCGAAACCAAAAAGTCTTGTAGTGTTAGAAAGCCTTTATCGAGGAAGGCTATAGGCTATAAAACATCACGCTACGACCAATAGGAGCGGAGTATTAACGAAAAATGTGATGCAGACGTAGTTGCGCGGGTCAGCTGGTCATCATCACTACATATTATAAATCAAAGTCCTCCGCCGCGTCTCTCTGTCTGTCTGTTCGCGATAAACTCAAAAACGACTGCACTGAATTTCATGCTGTTCACACCAATGGATAGAGTGGTTCTCGAGGAAGGTTTTAGTATATAATTTGTCAAGCGGACGAAGCTGTGGGCAACAGCTAGTTATGTATAAATACAGTCGTTTGTATAGACAAGGATTCGTATTCTTTCACATTTCATTCCCTCATTTGTTCAAATATTGGTTTGACCCACAAATTACTACAACTCCGGATGTTTGTGCGTTTAATTTGTTTGTCGTACGTATTTACTCGTCGAAAATTTTGGTTTGTGTTGTACAAGGCATGGGGAATGGGGAACATGTTATTTGGTTGAAAAGGGAACTGAAAACTGAGTGAGTTTTAGCTAGCAACTTACGGTACCCAACTGTTAGGCCCCAGATTTGATTTAAATATACTAGTTGTCACATTGCGTCACATTTTCCATTAATGCTCGGCTCCTTTTAGTCTTAGCGTGATGATATGTAGCCTATATCCTTCCTCGATACATGGGCTATCTTATACTGAAAGAAATTTTCAGATCGGACCAGGAGTTCCTGAGATTACCCCCCATATACAAATTTACAAACAAATGTTACCTCTTTATAATATTAGTATAACTTATAGACTAGCTGACCCGCGCAACTTCGTCTGCGTCACATTTTCCATTAATGCTCGGCTCCTTTTAGTCTTAGCGTGATGATATGTAGCCTATATCCTTCCTCGATACATGGGCTATCTTATACTGAAAGAAATTTTCAGATCGGACCAGGAGTTCCTGAGATTAGCGCGTTCAAGCAATCAAACAATCTCTTCAGCTTTATAATATTACTAGCTGTCCCGCGCAACTTCGTCTGCGTCACATTTTCCGCTCCTAAATAATATTGCAACAAAAAATTGAGATTTAAACTATCCTATCTCTCAAGTTGGATCGAACTGCACATGGTGTGCGAATTTTATTATAATCGGTTAAGTGGTTTAGGAGTCCATTGAGGACAAACATTGTGACACGAGATTTATATATATTAAGATAGTATACTTATAGATAAATGTTAGAGAGTATTCTAAATAACAGACATGTATTTTTTTAGCTGCCAATATCTACCTATTGGGAGAAAATTGTCCTAAACCCTCTAATTTCTGTAGAGAGTTTTGTTCAAGCAAATTTCCATTTAATTACTGGTTTGATAATTATGTTTGTTATGAGACTTAGAACAGTTTTTTTTTTTCATGTTCTCAAACATATAATAAGTGTGACTAGTCATGTTAGGAATTGTTCATCTATGTTTCTACAACAATCTGATACGTTTTAATTAATTCAATTTTCTCACGACTCGAAGTTTTATTGCGGAGACTAATGGCATTATATCATGTTCATTGTGATATGCTCATGCTATGAAACATTCATAAAGTTAGAGCTACAGTCTATGTCGCAATGTCTTTCCTTCCTACTTTCTCATTACACTTATAAATCCACTAGCTGACCCGCGCAACTTCGTTTGCGTCACATTTTCCGTTACTGCTCCGCTCCTATTTGCCTTAGCGTGATGATATATAGCCTATAACCTTCCTCAATAAATGGGCTATCTAACACTGAAAGAATTTTTCAAATCTGACCAGTAGTTCCTGAGATTAGCGCGTTCAACCAAACAAACAAACAAACTCTTCTGCTTTATAATATTAGTATAGATGTCATCTTCATCAAGGCTGTCCTTAAGATGTGGTGGTCATCATCTACACAGTATGCCAGTGTTCAGGGAGCTGGGCGCAATTCCCTGACGCTTCAACTATACAACAATTCATCTTTCTTCATGTAAGATGTACCGCACCGTATGGAGTGATTTCCTGCTAGGGTTGCAGAGTTTGTTCGAAAGTCACCGCGGCCCTAGACCTCAAAGGGCATCAGGAGGAATACGGATGGGTTTTATTCAGTAAGAGTCTGACACTCCCTTCTGTTTCGCCCAGAGCGGGAGGAGTCATTTGAAATATGGTGTTTTCTTCATCTATCTTTTCTTTAACTTTTGGTGAACAATATTAAAGAGTACCTATTCTATTCTATGGTGAAAGGAAGTATGACCTGACTTTGATGTAAGCAGAGAGGCGTCCACAGCTGGACTTTCGTTACGCAAATATATTTTTTTTATATGGGGTTCACTTTTGGGGTCAACTAGAAAATTTAAAAAAAAATGTTTTTCGAGCTGTATCGTGTGACATATCAAATTAAAGGCCTTTTAATAATAATATTTTTTCATAATTAAAAAATAAATAATGTTGAAACAATTCCGCAACTACGAGCCAGGCTGGAGATATCGCAAAAAAAAACTTTTATAACTTAAATATTTGTGCGTTTCAGGAGCGTGTCTCGATCGCCGTCACCCTCCCCGTCGACGCGCGACTCGCTCCGAAATACAGACAGCGCTAGCGAAGCATTGGACAATGACAAGGTATGTAGTAACTTAGACATTTGAACCACAATGATAACTGCAAAATGTCATAGCATTCCATGCGTCTAACGTGGCCTCGGCCAGTTAGCTTCGGCCCCTCGTACTCTAAAGGTCCCGAGAATATTCCATGAATTTTATTCCACCAATAGTACTCAGTTGTAGAAATTGAGCTATTTGGAATAATCTTAACTAAAAAAAAACCTAGTTGTTCGTTATTCTTCTATTGAATTTCCGAGATAAATAGATAGATGGAATACAATTTTTAAAGTTCTTATGATTCCTCATCTGTTAAAACCTATCTAGCCGCCGTTATGGGTGCAGGGCGTGCAAACGAAAAAACACACATACATTTTCTCAAATCATTATCCTGTTTCTATGGTTGAAGATATACAGTGTTCAGCAGTGGACTACTGCAGGCTTATGAAGATCGTCTCCCAATACAAAGTTCCTCCATAGCATTCAACTCAGGAGTGCGTTCATTCCAGACTAGCGAGAGTTCACTGCACATGCCGTGTCACGCGGGCGGCGACTCCGCCTCCATATCGAGTGGCGAGCTCGCCGTCACAGTGGTCAGTGTGGCGCAGAACAAAGGAGACAACCCCAGGGTGAGATGTAGACGTACGCAATTATCCCGTTTATTCCCATTCCCGTAGGAATTTTGGGCAATCCTTTCTAAGTGCACCCATACGGAGTGTAAGGAAACTACATGCCAAATTTCAGCTTTCTACGACCAGAAGTTTCGGCCGTGCTTTGGTATACCGCGTGTATCTGACATCGACGCACAAACGATTTCCATGGATCCAGGGCATGATTCTGGACACCCCAGTGTTGGAATTTTTCTTCGGTTCTTTTCTCATTTTTTCATTTTTTTCAAGAGTACCACAAATAGGTATCAGCTCAGCTGAGCTGATATCTATTTGTGGTTTTATTCAGATTACACTTTTTAGTGAAAGTAGTTAATTAAATATTTTTTTATTAAAAATCTCATTGGGTTAGGTCAGAATAACGATTATGAGCAGTCTAAAGTAAAAAAACCCTTGAAAAAAATGAGAAAAAAGCCGACGCCAAATTCTAGGGTGTCCAGAATCATGCCCTGGACCCATGGGAATCGTTTGTGTGTCGATGTCAGATACACGCGGTATAAGTCAGTGAGTCAGGTTTGCCTTTTATACAGGGTGTCCCAGAACTCAACGTCAAACCGGAATCTGGTGATAGGACAAATCATAATAGTTCCCAGAAAAATATTTAAAAATCTTGGCCATGTAATTCTTTTTTTTTTTAATTACAGTATTTTTTTTTTCGAAAAATGAAAATAACAGAATTTAAACAACAGGTTACCAACTCAAGATTACAAACGAAAAAAAGTAAAGATTTGTAGCTAAAGGAGCTCAAAACCAACATCACAGGGTGTACATTTTTCGAAAAAAAAAAGCAGAAATTACCGTAATTTAAAAAATACATGACTAAGATATTTTTTTATATTTTTCTGGTAACTATTACGATTTGTCCTATCACTCGATTCCGGCCTGACGTTGAGTTATGGGACACCCTGTATATCTGTAATATCTGACCACAACCCATCCCTGTTCCATCAACAGCCCTTTCGATCAATTCTGCAACGAGCATGGGGGTCCTGGATTCGATATCTCGGTTGGGCAGAAACTGTAATTGGGATTTTCTACACTAATATTATAAAAAGGAAAGATTTGTTTGTTTGAATTGAATAGACTCCGAAACTACTGGACCGATTTAAAAAAATCTTTCACCAATGTGTAGAATGGACTGTCCGTATGAACATAGGCTATATTTTATCCTGTTAAAATAAAGGGTAGTAAGTATACCCGTACGAAGTCGGGACGTGCAGCTAGTGCAATATAAATTTCTCAGTAGCAGCTCGGAGTTTGATAGTAGATGGTGTGTCACCCCCGTGCCGCGCAAAGCACGTTAATCATCGGCCCCGCACCAGAAACCTCTCCGGTCCTGTCGTATTGCTGTGCTAGCAGACTGTGCAAGTGATGGAAGAGGCAGTGCATATTTTTTACTACATGTCCCGCGCCGATGGCTAGTACCCGTTGAGGTTGGCTGCCATGTCGGAAATGGGTCAGGTATACAAGGTTATTTGTAAAACACCGACAACCTCAAGACAAGACAAGACAAGACAAGACAAGACGTTTATTTGTTGAGACATGAGTATACATAAAATGAATGCAAGACCTCTCAGGACTATCTTACTAACATCATAACAACTTTTGTTCTATGACTTTTGAAAATTCATAAAATTTTAGTTCATCAGGTTTTCATACAAAAATAAAAAAATATTTAAATTTAACGCTCTAAATGTTACGAAGTCTATGCAAAGCAAAAGAGAGCTCATTTTCTTGTTCATTTGCTTCGCATAGAATTTTTATTTTTTGTATGTAAACCTATGTATCAAATAAAATATGATGAATTTCTAAAAGTCCGGAGGCCACCGTAGGCGCGGGCCTGTGCACGGTGAGCTATGGGTGGCTCGCCGTCCGTCCGTCTTCTGACGACAGGCCGTGTCGATGGCGCGCTCGTGTTCCACGCGCGCCTCAAAGAGAGTCAGCACACAGAGGGGCCCGAAAGGGCCGACGCCTGCTTGAGTTGCGGGACTCTTCGAAAGAGACACCGTGGCTCTGGAACACAAAGGGCAATGAAGGCACATGGATGGGTTTTAGTCAGTAGAAGTCTGACACTCCCTCCCGCTCCGCCCAGAGCGGGAGAAGTCATTGGATGATTACCCATCCCTAAAAAAAAAGCCCGACTAACTTACGATTAGTTCCAAACCCGAACTAAGAACTGTCAAATCGCGTTGTCATTAATTCTTAGTTCGGGTTCGAGACTAATCGTAAGACACGAAGTAGAATACGCCCGTAACTAAGGTCGACACTATGGACTTCGAGCTTAGAGAGTAGCCCCCAAAGACTATTAAACCACTTGACTGCGCATACAGTGCCCCAACGCACGAAAACTATTAGTGTTTTTGCTCAGATGTTAGGCAGCGGCACTAATAACCATTTTAGTTGTGACCAATTGTTAGACCTGTGGACATGCTAAGTTTTTACAAATCGTTTTAATTTTTATGCAATTTATAACGCATAAAAATGCCTTCATACCCGGTGAATTTGTGTGGGAAACATTCCTAGACCTTTTGTTACAAAAATGATGGCATAACTTTTCATCGGAGAGTAAAGACTACGCAAAATATTTTTGATTTGAATCAGATGATGAGCCACTGCAGGGGTCTATATAAAATGGTGGTTAGGTGAACGAGCACACTGTGAGAAGCTATATGCTCTCTAGTGGTTATATACTCTATGGTAGCCCCTCTTGCCGTGGCAACTCTGGAACAATTCCTCAACCGTGGTAGGACACGAGTCCCCCACCTCTTTAAGTAAATAATTGGTACTGACTGCGCAGCTCGGCACTCCGCCGGCGAAGGTGCTGGACGGCGCGCGCAGCAAGAAGAAGAGCTGGTACAACGCTCTCTACCCCACCTACAAGAGCAAGTCCGACGACTTCAAGCGGCTGTTCAAGGACCTGCCTGATGATGAGAGGCTTATTGTCGGTAAGTTTAACTGTGTTTATTTATTTTTTCCATGTTAGACGGACGAACTGAGCAAAACAAACGACCAGTGGTCTTCAGTAGCCCTGGATCGAGCTGGAAGTCATAAGGAGCCATCCAGCACTCAGCAGTGGTATGATACAGGTGAATAGTATCGCTCCCAGGGCCTGTCTCACAGAAACCGGGCATTTACCCATCCTAAGGTTGTCTGTAAGAGATTGCCCTGTGCGATAAGACCGCCCATTGTACACTTGTTTTTCAAACGTTTTTCCTGTACTTGTTATGAGGTGTACAATAAAGTTTAAAATAAATAATAATAATAAATAGTGCCCCATTACATTTGAAATTTCTAACGGGGCCTCTGCGAGTTGGTTTTGGCCGCTCGTACGCCTACCAAAGGACCGGGTCTCCAGAGACCCGAGAATTAAAAAGAAATAAAAATAAAAAATAATAAATAAAAAGAAGCAATAGAAATAACTTAGTAGTTTCTGCCGTAGTTGGATCTTTACTTTCAAAGATTAAAGAAGTACTGCAGTGCGATTCTGTAAAAGAAGTGACCGACAAGTGAGCTGTCAAACCATACAAACAAGATGGCATGACAGCTCACTTGCCGTTCACTCCACCTAAGTGATCACGGTGAGATGTCGACAGAATCGACCGGCTGATTGCTCATTAGCTGCCGGGAGTTTCCTTTGATACCCGGTTACCTGCAATAGGGTCACCAGTTTCTAAACCAGACTTTTCTCGCTCGTGACGAATAACTAGATCTCTGAAATTTCAATCAATAATATCTGCTACAAATTGAATAGCAAAAATACTATATCGACCGCATTTTTGCTATGCTGTTACGCTACTGCGTGCCCATTAAATCGGTCTGAATTCTATTTGTGTCAGCTTACAGTACGATTATTTTATCTTTGCCGCTCCGAAGTTAGCTTTTAGTGACGACCGCGCAGGTCCCATCGCGTAAAAAAGTGTTACGTTCGTAGAATATTTTCCTGATTTATACGTTTTGTATTATTAACAAGTAAGAAACACAACCAGTAACAATAGCAAGGTCACAAAGTAACACAACAAACATATACAGCACAAAAACACACAAAACACAAATGATACAGTAAGAAAAACCAAAATAAATATTTTAAAACAATAACACTTTTCGTACCACCAGTCCTATTGCATTGAATAAGCGGGACACAAGTATGCATCGAACGTATACGAGGTACTGAGACTGCATACGCGACCTACCCGCGCATGCGCTGTTATAAGTTGTCAAATTGACATTCTGCGCAATCGATTGCGACGTACTTCGCATGGGCAAAGATAAAATAATCGTACTGTATGTTCTGTTAAGTTGCTTTTAAACTTTCATATCAGGCCCGATTGATCCGTCTTGTGAGTTAACTTTAGCACTATATTACACACGCCCAGCAATAAATAAATTTCTGGTAACATTTGCCGTCCCCCGTCCCCCGCAGACTACTCGTGCGCGCTACAGAAGGACATCCTGGCGCACGGGCGCCTGTACGCGTCGCAGAACTACCTGTGCTTCTACGCGAGCATCTTCGGCTGGGAGACCTGCATGACCACGCGCTGGAAGGACGTCACCGCCATCACCAAGGAGAAGACGGCACTCGTGAGTTGAGATCCATTTTTTTCTTCACATCTGGGCAAATGCCAAGTCCTTCCAGATAGTTTTGCCCCGAGCCTGCTCGAACCAACCCGGGCAATAGGCGTTTAGGTCGTCTCGCCACCTTTTGCTCGGCCGACCAAAAGAGTGAGATCCATTAAATCCGCAAAAAAACCTGGTCTCTAAAAGCCGTCGGTCGTAACATGGATTAGCGTCAAATTTTTTACCCGACTTCCCAAAAAGGAGGAGGTTCTCAATTCGGAAGTTTGTATTTTTTTTTTTATGTTTGTTCGGGCATAACTCCGTCGCTTGCCAACCGATTTTAAAAATGATTTTTTTATTCGAAAGGGAATACTTCCCAAATGGTCCCATGATAAGGAAACCAGGATCTGATGATGACATCCCAGAGAAGTCGAGGGGAACTTTCGAAAATCGTATGGGCAACTAGTGCGTTTGTATTTTGCTTGTGTTAGGTGTGGACTACCACTAAAAAGTGAAAAAAAAAACTTTTTACAAAAAAAATACAACCGACTTCCAAAAAAAAAACACTACAAAGTAAAAAATAACTTTAATTTCGGGAGTCGGTGTCAAAAAACGAACAAATTAACAAAAACTTTTTATCCTATGCGATAATAAGGTCCATAGCATACTTTATATAGAGCTCCATCTCTTTCTCAAAACAGAGAATCAGAATACAGTAAATAGCTGTCAAATATATTTGGCGCAGCCGCGGGGCAGACAATGGTTATCTGTTTTATAATTAAGTTCCCTTTTTTATACCTAAATTGTGTGTATCTGTATGTGCCAAATAAATTTGTTTTCTTTCTTTCTTTCAAATACTCTCGCGCAGTTACCCTGTCCGCTCGCGCTCTTCATCGTATCTCCATGTCACATCGACTGCCTGTCGATCGAGCACTTGTAACCGGCTGCACCCACAACTGCATCAATGCCAGCTTCAAGCTGTTGACTACAACTCACGAGCGGTCCGTGTATTTTGATCACTGGCGAACTACGAGCGGTCCGTGTATTTTGATCACTGGCGAACTACGAGCGGTCCGTGTATTTTGATCACTGGCTAACTACGAGCGGTCCGTGTATTTTGATCTCTGGCTAACTACGAGCGGTCCGCGTATTTTGATGTCTGGCTAACTACGAGCGGTCCGTGTATTTTGACATCTGGCTAACTACGAGCGGTCCGTGTATTTTGATATCTGGCTAACTACGAGCGGTCCGTGTATTTTGATATCTGGCTAACTACGAGCGGTCCGTGTATTTTGATCACTGGCTAACTACGAGCGGTCCGCGTATTTTGATGTCTGGCTAACTACGAGCGGTCCGTGTATTTTGACATCTGGCTAACTACGAGCGGTCCGTGTATTTTGACATCTGGCTAACTACGAGCGGTCCGTGTATTTTGATATCTGGCTAACTACGAGCGGTCCGTGTATTTTGATCACTGGCTAACTACGAGCGGTCCGTGTATTTTGATCACTGGCTAACTACGAGCGGTCCGTGTATTTTTATATCTGGCTAACTACGAGCGGTCCGTGTATTTTTATATCTGGCTAACTACGAGCGGTCCGTGTATTTTGATATCTGGCTAACTACGAGCGGTCCGTGTATTTTGATCACTGGCTAACTACGAGCGGTCCGTGTATTTTGATCACTGGCTAACTACGAGCGGTCCGTGTATTTTGATATCTGGCTAACTACGAGCGGTCCGTGTATTTTGATATCTGGCTAACTACGAACGGTCCGTGTATTTTGATCCCTGGCTAACTACGAACGGTCCGTGTATTTTGATCACTGGCTAACTACGAGCGGTCCGTGTATTTTGATATCTGGCTAACTACGAGCGGTCCGTGTATTTTGATATCTGGCTAACTACGAGCGGTCCGTGTATTTTGATCCCTGGCTAACTACGAACGGTCCGTGTATTTTGATCACTGGCTAACTACGAGCGGTCCGTGTATTTTGATATCTGGCTAACTACGAGCGGTCCGTGTATTTTGATATCTGGCTAACTACGAGCGGTCCGTGTATTTTGATCCCTGGCTAACTACGAACGGTCCATGTACGCCCGTCATTAGACTAAACGTTCTACCTGTCGATGCGTACAACTCAATACCAGAACCTTCAATACTTGAAGCTTGGAAGCAGTTGCGTTTAATATTGCAGCCTTCGTAAATCTTCGTTTTTACAGCCTCTTTCCAACATAGTAGTTTGAGAGTGGGAGGATGGTTTTTAGCACATTCGTATTTCTTTATAAATGATAATCCGCGCCTGTTACAAATTATTTGCAAAAGCAAATTTTCTATATCTAAATGTGCCCTTTTTACTACCCAGGTAATACCAAACGCCATCCTAGTGTGCACAGAGGGCGAGAAGAACTTCCTGACATCGTTCTCTGGTCGCGACAAGGCGTACCTGATGCTGTTCCGCATCTGGCAGAACGCGCTGATGGACCAGCCCATGAGCAGCCAGGAGTTCTGGCAGTGGGTGAGTACGACACCATGATCCTGAGTAAAAAAACGTATCTATGGCGATGTGCCATCGATACATGGTGAGGGAACGTGCTTGGCGTTGACAATGACGTTCTTAATATGCATAAAACGTTTAGGGAATATTTTTATTGTGCGTACAGTTAAGTGGAATTCTTTGGTAAAATTGAGGGTCTTTAAGTAAAGAGTTTTTTTTCTTTTAGTTAAAAAATTAACTACCAATTTTTTATAGCTATTATAAGCAAGCAACATTTTCTTCTACTGTCTAGTTTTATACAATGCATGCTGTGAATCTCTATAATAGGCTTCAAAACTCCATAGGACATTGTTACCATAGATTTAATGTTGTTAAAAAAAGCTGTGGAGTGTCCTATCAAATAAATAAATAAGAGTGAAAACGGAAGCCTTTAAGAAAGACAACGGGTTGCACTCCGGGAGTGCCGGTAGAAAGTTTACACATTAACGTTGTGCATTTTTGAATCATCTGTCTTACGAATTTTCGATCAGTAGGCTAATTCACGTAACTAAATAAGTTTTGTTGCGGTACAGTTGAAGTTAAGTTTTTATTTTATTTTTATACAAAACGGGGAAACTTTCGATCAAAACAACGTTTTTCCTATTCTCTACCGCTGTCAGACTCGCTCGCGTCAAGTTCGCGTCACGCTCGCAATAACGGCTACCTACTGTTGCGCGTCTATGGTGCGTGTTTCGGAATGCAACATGATCGGTATTCTACTATTTGTTTGACTTCTCAAAATGACAGCTTATAAGTTTAAGTTTATGTTTTAATATTATAATAACTCACATTGCATTACATTTCAATGAATAATCGAATAGAATCAATCGATTATTTAGTGAGTAATATTTTTTCTCGTATCATACGTAAGTTTTGTCGAGTTTGGTTGACGTGCAGGTCACGCGCAGCTTACGCGCCGTTCAAAGATTACAAGAATACGGTTTATCACTCAAACTTAAACTTAACTGCAACTGCACTAAAACTTAATCGGCGCGTCATAAAATTACGTGAATTACCCCTCTGGTCACGTGTCCTGACGCGAGTTTAACATTTTATACCCATCCCAAGAAAACTGTTCAATGCCGATAAGAAGTTTTCACTTAAAAAAACTGAACACGAAACAAAACTGAGTCAATCCTCGACTGTACACAATAACTTGCATAACACTGTCAAGTCCTAATCAGCTGATGACACAGACATGATAAGTATCTCTACCTAATAAGTTGCATTGTAAATAATATGCTTCAGCTGCGTCAAACACCTAATGTTTGGGGAGTTTTCTGTTATGAGACACCTAAATAATAAAGAATTACCTACAAACATACACAAGAATATCTGCAGTACCCAGGTGTGATTTTTTTACTATTGATAAGCACGAGTTTGGCCACTATCTCACCTGATGGTAAGCGATGATTTGTCGAAGATGGATCACGCTTGCCTAAAAGTAACCTATTCACTCTTGAATTAAAGACTCCCAGGTTGTAGCTATCAGGAAAAACTTGACTCAGATAGGGAATTTCACAACTTAGCACACACCATAACACATCGACTATTAGAAAGAGACGTGCGACCATCTAGTTTCCTATTCGTTTCTTTTTGAAAAAACCTGTGACCTGTCTCTTTCTCTCTAAATCTTATCTCACTCATACTATATGATTGCTAATCAGCAGTCATGCTCAACGAGCGTCCGCGACGCCCTCCAAGATTTTCTGTGCTATATTTACTGTAATGTCGCAGGAGCTCATATCTCATAATAACAGTCGCACGGGTCGATCTTCAAGGTTAAGCAACACTTGCCGAGGTCGGTCGGGTCTGGATGGGTGCCCATCTAAACATACCGAGACTCCTCCATGCTTCGGAAAGCACGTTAAGCCGCAATCGGAAGCGAGTAAATTTTAAACCAGTCTTGCCAAAAAGTACTGTGTTACCCAGTTTATGGGAAGTCTGGTAGGCAAACTCAACTAAAATACTGGTATTCAGCTGAATCAGACTGGAAGCTTCCAGACATTAATACCAAACGGGTATAAATCCAGACGGGTACTGCATTAAGTTTATTTTAAGGACACTTAGGTAATTGAAACTTTGAAACTAATTAAACTCACTTAAGAGCGCTTTCACATTTTTTCTTGAATTTTAGCGTTTTATTCAAATTTTGATGTGTGATTTTGCTTTAGATATAGTCTTATAAAAAATAAAAATATGCCTAAGACAGTTTTGTCAAAGCGCTCTTATAAAATCGAATTGCTCAGGTTGACTAAAGTTGAATACCGCGCGTCACAAGATTATATTGATTTTCGACAATTATTTAAAAATATTTACTTTACTTTTAATTAGACCAATTTTTTTTTCAAGCAATATAGCAATGCCACCTTAATTATTAAATATTTTTTATTTGAATTTTGATTATAATTTCATAGATAAAAATTATAGTTTCGTACGGATAATTGTCAATAACTCTCAGTTTTACAGAATTATTTTTGGTGTATTACTGTATGAATCGTAACAAATTGATTTGAACATTCCAAAGTAGAAGATACAGTTGTACCGTGGACATTTTTATAAATGATTAAATTATAATATCTTCGGTGTACCAAGGTATCAAAAGATACCCTAAAGCAACGTTTTGTGAAACATCCTTTGCGGAGTCAAGGATTTTACTGATGTACGTGAACAAATGGAAATATTTATTTAGAGCGCTCCCAAGATAAATGATCAAACTATCTTAGGCATATTTTTGTTTTTTTTTAAGGCTATATCTAAAGCAAAATCACACATCAAAATTCGAATAAAACACTAAAATTCAAGAAAAAATGTGAAAGCCCTCTTAATAAAGAATCAAATAACTTTTTCATAATTTTTAAACAAATAGTTTGAAGCTTTTCAAGAAATTAGATCTCCGAAACTGGTGAGGCTAAAATTAAAAAAAAAATACAGTTTATATTTCTTTGCCAGATTACAAGGAAAACCTCTAAGAAGTGAACGATTTGAAACACACACGTTACAAAAACTAGATTCGTTCGGAACGTTGCACGCGAGTCCGTCTCGCACTTGGCCAGTTTTGTTACCTACGTAACAATTTTCCTTCTTCCAAGTTTTCATCTTCCAAGACACCTTGGACAAACACATCGAGACATAGAATTGATCATTCAAATAGATTCGGAACGCCACGACACACATAGGGGTATTAATTCTAAATCATGCGCATAGCTGAACGCTCCCAAATAAATATTTACACGAAAAGCGACAAACAAGAGGTGGAGTGGTTCGGCAACATGCTGGTTTGTGGTGCCAGTTACAAATAATACATGCAGAACTCTTACTTTAGCCGACAGGTTAGGTTCACTGTCCGCACTGCAGACATAATCTGTGCTGGGCGCCAGTAAACATTGAGTTACTCGAACAATATATTTATCAATAGTTTTTCATTACTAGAGAATGTAAATGATGACGATAGAAGTCGATTCGGGACAGCTTTATGTCTTTACTAGTTGACCCGCGCAACTTCGTCTGCGTCATATTTTCCATTATTGCTCCGCTCCTATTTGTCTTAGCGTGATGATATATAGCCTATAACCTTCCTCGATAAATGGGCTATCTAACACTGAAAGAATTTTTCAAATCGGACCAGTAGTTCCTGAGATTAGCGCGTTCAACCAAACAAACAAATAAACAAGCAAACAACTCTTCTGCTGTATGATATTAAGTATAGATTTCTGTTTTTGATATAAAGAAAGTCAAATGAAAAAAATGGATATGGGTCAATGTGGATTGTGGACCGTTATTGCACTCGTATCTGACGTTTAATACTTCTATACTAATACTAGCTGTCCCCCGCTGCTTTGCTCCCGACAAATGGTAACTTTTTTTACATAGAAACCTTCTCCTGATAATAACATACACAACAAAAAAAAGAATTAGCGAAATCGGTTCAACTGCTCTAGAGATTTGCGCTTAGCAACACATACAGCGATTCATTTTTATATCACAGATTTAAAATCCGAAAGTTTAGATGTTTTGGTGGATGATTGTAACTCAATCGAACGGCTGAACCTATCTTGATGGAATTTAGCCCAAAGGTTGATTATAGTCTGAAATAACACTCGCATAATACTCACATTTTTATCCCCGGAGTATATTCCCTTGGGCTTTTGCGCATTCACGCGGGTGAACTATGTGCTGTACTTGTGAGTACAGCCATCTCTAGCAATAACTGATTCGACTCCTAAACTGCATGGGTAAAGTGTTTCCTTATTTAAACGTCTAGCTGTCTTTCGTCACAAAACGTTAAGTAATGAATAGTAGGAGAATGATTCTATATAGTTCCACCAAAAGAGCAACCGCAAACGACAATGCCAAACGCGACTTTAGAACAAATAGATAATTTACATATTTTATGGTTGGCAACCCCAGATTGGCACAGATTAGAAATTTAAAATCATTCAAATACGTTTGACCTCAAAACTAAATATACGGACTGAATTCAGCGGACACAAAATGTATAATTTAATATTAAACATATCTTGTCCTTTGTTGTATAAAATACCTACGATCACGAATTTGCGCAACATTTGGTATTAGCAAAGCTTCTTGCACCTAGGTATATATCTGTACATATATTGCCGCCAAGCAGTATAATCGTTTTGGCATAACAAGTAAATAATTCCTGGTTTGAACTAAATAGGTGTTTAGTTACTAAAATTACTGGCACTAAAGACATTCTTGCTCAGTTAGCAACGCATCTGAGATCTTGCTGATGGTGCAAGCTATCCCACGACATGACTACATTCAAATATTACTGTTCTTCGAAATGATTGCTAGCCAAATCAAACATAACTTAAAAAAAAAAATGATACTATTCTCGGCAGTTTTTGGTCCCGAACTTTGTTGATCAACTCCGGATATCTTAGTTTGGCAATCATCTCCACAAACTCTTCCCAGCTTTCTAGTTGACCCCATGCTCCAGCTCATCCTTGGTCTTTAAACGACATGTCCAGAAAATATACTAAATTCTCCACCCATTATTAACCTTAAGTTTAATTACCTTAATTTATGAAGTTAGTTACGCATTTCTCTACTACGCTGTAAAATAATTAAAATAAGTAAAAAAACTTTATTTTTCGATCTTCTTATTGGGTTATTTTAATCGTTTGACAAATTGAAAAATAAATGATTATAGCAAAATTTCAGTCGTCAATCGACATTGTTGTCGATAGTTATGAGATAGATATGTGCAAAGACATTACAAACTCGTCGCAAGAAACAACGGCCGTACCACGCGTTGTGGCTGGCGTTTTGTGATTTTTACATTGCTTGTCCAGTCACTTAGTGACAAACTTAGGTAGTGGTTAAGGAGCAATGTATTTATTGCAAAAATAGTATAGTCGCTGTGATATTTGAACACAAGAATAACATAGTAAATGCTAGACAATAGATATAATGCCTAAGGCATTAAGTCTACCTTTGTACCTTTTTCGTGCGAAAAGTTTAAATAAATAAATATTTTACGATTTGTTGTTTTTCATGTTTTTAAAGACAAATATAGTAGAATACTTATATTTAAATGCTCTGCTACTCTGCGTCACATTTTCCATTACTGCTCCGCTCCTATTTGTCTTAGCGTGATGATATATAGCCTACAACCTTCCTCGATAAATGGGCTATCTAACACTGAAATAATTTTTCAAATCGGACCAGTGGTTCCTTAGATTAGCGCGTTCAACCAAACAAACAAACAAACTCTTCTGCTTTATAATATTAGTATAGATGGGAAGTGATTCCGTAATTACCAAAGTTTTGGTTTAGGCTTCGGTTTTTACAAGAAACCACTGAACAACACGGAATTCTTATAATTTGTTACGATCGAGGTCGAAAACGCATTAGTTCGCCGAGACGACATTTTGCCTATAACCTGGCCAACGTGATCATGTTGCGCAGACACCGACACGCCCCCTTGCCACTTCTCCTGTTTTTATATTTCAACTAGCTGACCAGGTGAACTTCGTTCCGTTTAACAGTCGATTCTTTAATTATTATTTTTTTCTAAAATAAACGTAAGTTACTCCTTATTACATCAGCTACCTGCCAATAAAAGTCCCGTCAGAATCGGTCCAGCCATTTCAGAGATTAGCCGGAACAAACAGACAGCTAGACAAAAAACTAAAAAAAAATATTTTGCTGTATGTACCGTATTTATATTCATATATGCATGTAGTAAAAAAACGGTTATTTCAATATTACAAACAGACACTCCAATTTTATTTATATGTATAGATAAGTCCGACGAAAAAAAAACATTCCAGTTTCATTCATTAAAACACTGATAAGTGATAACTATATCAATGTTTATACTATTTAAATTATATTTCTATTATCCTGCCAAGAACAATGGAATATTAAAACATAGTAGGCATGTGTGTGTGAGGGAATCGTGATAAAATATCTTCATTTCACTCAATCTTATAGCGATCTTAGGATACTGAAGTGCCTTTCCATAAAACCCGTTATTACAGAGCTCTGATTTAAGAGAATCAAAATTTAATAAAAACGTGTCATACGTGATAAAATCGTGATAACCCAAGCAACAGACTTTACCACTAGCTCACACGATGGTCAGTACCTACTCTTTCCTAGAAATATCCACTTTTGACGCTAAATAATAACAGCCGCTCGGGTCGATCTTTAAGGTTAAGCCACGCTTGCCAAGGTTGGTCTATGGATGGGTGACCATCTTCACATACCGAGTTTCCTCCGTGCCTTGGAAAGCACGTTAAGCCGTTGGTCCCGGCTGTCATTTGTAGATCTTTGGCAGTCGTTACGGATTGTTAGAAGCCAGTAAATTTGCCTCCAGTCTTACTAAGAAGTACCTTGTTACCCAGTAAATGGGTTGTGGAGGTCTGGTAGGCAGCCGCTCCACGTAAAACACTGGTATTCAGCTGAATCCGGTTTGGCTGGAAGCCGACCCAATAATTGGGAAAAAATCTTCTTTATAAGGTCTCATCAAAATAATTTGACCTTAAATAATAAATTGCCAACATTTTGTGTGTAATTTCGTTACCTGAATTTTTTTTTTTTGTTCTAAGCGTCCTATGCGTTTTTCTTATATATTTTCTACTATGTTCTAAATGGTTTCTAAAATTTTGTACATCTATTTTAATTAATAGCTGATGCACGCGGCTTCGCCCGGTTAACAAATTCTATACTAAAACCTTCCTAGAGAACCACTATCCATTGGTGAAAACAGCATGAAAATCGGTGTAGTTGCTTTTGAGTTTATCGCGACCAGACAGACATACAGACGCGACGGAGGACTTTGATTTATAATATGTAGTGATGATTAATTGCGCATTCTTACCTAGATGTTGCATGAAGATTTAGCACGTGGTGTTACTATTTTTGTGTATCTACCATTAAGTACATATATATTCTATCCATCTATATCTATACTATAATATTATAAAGCAGAAGAGTTTGTTTGTTTGTTTGTTTGGTTGAACGCGCTAATCTCAGGAACTACTGGTCCGATTTGAAAAATTATTTCATTGTTAGATAGCCCATTTATCGAGGAAGGCTATAGGCTATATATCATCACGCTAAGGCAAATAGGAGCGGAGCAGTAACGGAAAATGTGACGCAAACGAAGTTGCGCGGGTCAGCTAGTTTATAATACAGCAGAGAATTTCCGTAAGTAAAATCTTGTAGTTATAAGAGTTGTCCCGGGAGGCTGCTCATTATAAAGTTGATGTGGCGGCCGCGTCGCCGCTGGCCGCGTGTTCAAGGTCCCGCCATTCGTCAGTGCGATACAGGACGCGGAGTTGTGTGCGCGGGAGCAGTAGGGGCAGGTATTTAACTTACACATGCTGATAATAGGCTAGATTCTATCATCCACAAATTGCAAAACTATTTAGTCCGTCAGTTAGAGTATTGAAAAATAATGGACACGTATTTTTTGTTTTTGTAAACCAATGAATATTGACAAAGTTATAACGCATCAAAACTCGGGAGTGGGGGCTCGTGACGTCACGACCTGCTAAAAATTGTGCGAAGCTGTGACGTATTGTGAATTTTAAAAGCGTCGTAACTTCGTCAATTTTTGTTCCCGTAACAAAAGAAAAAACACGAGTCAAATATTTTTTGATAATCTAACTGACGGACTAATTAGATTTTTTCAGGACACGAGCCTATTGTAAAGGTTGTGGGGTCATTAGTGCGGCTTTTTTGTTATGTTATCCAGTTACCTAGTTAGGGTGTGGTAATAGATAGTTGCTCTATGTACTCGGTTGTATCCGCTAAGTTCGGAAAAAAATTAGGCAGATTGTTTTTTTTTTTTTTAAATGAAATTAGTTCCCATTCTTTTTTCGAATGGATGTATAACTCCCTAGATAGTTTATGCTCAGTAGGTGGCTAGGTGGCTACGTTGATTGCAGCATCTTTGGCATTCATTGAATCCCGCAAAGTACAGGTTTTTTATATGGGCACTTGGGGCACACTAACATGTAATGTTGTGATGTTAAAGGAGAATTTAATTAGTTCCGATTATCATCAGGTGAGATCGAGCTGTAGAAGTAGGCTCATCAGGAATTTAACAAAAAAATGTGTATGGCGAAAAAATTGGTTTCATTTAGATATGCGTAGAAGAAGAAATTCCTCCTACTTTTTGAAATTCGGTAAAATATGAAGCATATTATGGCTTTCTAGTTTCATTTATTTGCTACAGCAAAGAGGTACTAGGTTCAGCTAAGAATAGGCTTGTTTTCTGAAAAAATCTAATTAGTCCGTCAGTTAGATTATCAAAAAATATTTGACCGTATTTTTTCTTTTGTTACGGCAACCAAAATTGACGAAGTTACGACGCTTTTAAAATTCTCAATACGTCACGCCGTGGCATAATTTTTAGCGGGTTGTGTATGACGTCACGAGCCCCCACTCCCGAGTTTTGATGCGTTTCATCTTTGTCAATATTCATTGATTTACAAAAACAAAAAATACATGTCCTTTATTTTTCACTACTCTGATGATGGAAGCTAGTCTATTGATTTGCTTTTGCGTTTCAACTTAATTTATAGAATTTCTAAGGTAAAACACTTCCGCAAACATGATTACATGATGAGTCAGTGAATGTTATTTAGCTTGCATAGATTGCGTTCATTGACGAACTGTTATCATTCACTTTGCCAACCCCTACGTTAATTTGTTGTTTTAAAACTTTGTTTATTTATGTTTTCTACGTCGCTTGGAGTGCCGCCAACGCCAATGCACTTGGAGTTCTGCCCGTTCACAATATTCCTCATTTTCATTAGTGTCATATGATTTTGATTGAAATATCCTTCAGTTTGAACAAGTGAAGACTTCTTATCATTTAGATGAGTTTTTGTGAAAAGATATATTCGGTAAAGTTAATATTTAGTTACAGTGATAATTCTTTTGAGTGATTTTTTCTGTTTCATGTTTTAGTTGTACTCGTCACTGTCATATATTTCATTCATAGAAACTAGTAGTGTGTACACACATTTTTCCACCGATTTTGTTAAGGATAACCCAGTGTATCTGGAACTATAAAAAATTAAATATTCGATATAGCCGCGTAATTGGAAAGCTACAGAAAACAGGATGTTTAAATTAGTACGGAATTAGTTAAGGAAAAGTTAACAGCAAAAAAATAGTAATATTATTTAGTTCCTATACTGAAGTGCCGATTGTAAGTTGATAAATTGTTGTTATGTTACGAGTATGTTATCGTTGTAGTAGTTTTGATCGAAGTTTTTCAGTTGAATGGCCTGTGAAGTGTTTAGTCCATAAATATCAGGTAACTAGGCTTGTTAAAGTTGTGTTCAATTGTGTTGTAAATAATGATCAAACTACAAGTTTTAATTGTAGTTTAGAGATCTTTTGATATCATGGTCGCGCACGGCTAAATAATAATAGCCACACGCCTCGATTTGCAAGGTAAACCAACGCTAACCGTCTGTGGATGGGTGACCATTTAAGAAAAATAGAAACTGTTCCGACCTTCGTGCCTCGGAAAGCACGTTAAGCAGTTGGTGCCAGCTGTGATTTGTAAGTCTTCAGTCGTTAAGGATTGTCAGTCAGAAGTCAGATAATCTGACACCAGATTTCACAGAAAACACCGTGTTTCCCAGTTGCTGTGGGGTCTAGGTCAGATTGTCAGTCTCTTCATACAAAAACACTAGTACTCAGCTGCAAATCTTAGACTGAAAACCCAATATAGTAGTTAGAAATAGTCTAGGCAGATTAAGTTGGGGATAAATCTAATTAGGTCGCATTAGGGCAAAGTTTCACAAAAGTGTTGGCTTGACGGAAAATAAATGTTATAATTAAATATTACTTTGTAGAGGACAAAATTAGAGTTTATTATAATTTCATTTCTAATGATCAGGACTGCTCGCAAAATCGTAGGAGTCAGCTTAATTGAGCCTGTAATTCTGTTACTAATTACGTTTTCGTTTCGCTATATTATCGTCGTCGTTTAATTGAAACACCTCACATATTGTCCAAGTCGAGTGGCTACGTTAATTGCCGCATAAGAAGCATTATTTAGATTGAACAAGGTCTCTCGGGCGCTACTCTCTAAGCCGGAAGTCCGTAGTTTCAAGCTTATTTGTGGGCGAATTCTACTCCGTAACACCTACAGACTTACGATTAATCCCGAACCTGAACAAAGAATGAAAAACAACACTATTTGACACGTAACAGTAAAATCGTGTTGTAGTTAATTCTTAGTGATTAGGTGATGCGGAAAAGACAACCTATTACCCTATGCGCCTCCGTAAAGTTTACGCTAAAATACTACGCCCCCCATATCCCAACTCAACTAGTTACAATGGACAAAAAAACAAACGATGAAAACTTTATTGGACTTTATTAATCATGTACAACATGTATAATGACCATTAGTGAGAACATTAGGCCTGCACTTTATTAACCAATTTATCAATTCTAGGCTTCATGTTGGTCAGTGTACAGCGTAGATCATTTTCGAAATAAAGTCTATTTCTTTGCTTCATTTTTATACCCACCAGCGTAGAAAAACCCCGTTCACAAAGATAGGTAGTCGAAAACGGTAAAAGAATACGCAGTGCTTCCTTGCCGACAACAGGATACATGGCTTTATATTATGCAAAATTCAGTCAAATCCATGTGGCTGAAATTATCGTGAGCAGACGAATTATTTTTCACATCCATAGTTTCTTCTTGCAATATTTCGTGCAATTGCTCGAAATTAATCATAAATAATAAAAAAAATGATTTCTTATTAATTTATGAATTGGGTTTTCAGAAAAGTTTTCGGGAAAATATCTACAAAATTCAGCAGCAAGGCTTTTTAAATGACTCATTATGTGTACAGACAAATTAACGTACTTAATAAGCGGTTTAAAAAAATTATGTTGTTTTTTAAGCCGCTCGTCGCGCCCCCCTTTGGATCATCTTACGCCCCCCAAGTGGGGCGCGCTCCACTGGTTGGGAACCCATGGCTTAGAGAGTAGCCCCCCTGATCAGAGGCACCGTACTCGCTTTGGGAGCACTCAACCAAGGTTTAGTGAGTGAACCCCCCACATTGCCCGATTTTTTTGCCGCGGCCTCGTTATGAATCATATCGTTTGAGAATTTTTAATATGTATAGGCCACTGCAGATTCCGTCCACCACAATAGCTTTATTTTACTAACCAGCATTTTTGTTCCACTACTAAGCTCGTCATTGGCGATCTCTGGCAAAGTTTGCATTGGTTTCAGTTCGTAATAAGTAACATTTCCTTTGCAGGTGCACAGCAGCTACGGCGAGGAGCTGGGTTTCAACTCGGACGAGGAGGGTTACGGGCGCGACGCCATCGACGACGTGCCGCCGCTGCCGCATGACCCCGACTCGGTACGTACTGTTCCTCTGCAGGGCATGGGCCTGATATACGGAAGCAAACAATTGGAGCACTGAATTCCTTACAGATGTTCTGCATAAACTAGGAGATTAGGTCTGCTTTCGGAAAGTTGGCCATCGCGGCTCACGTAGAATACGTGACACAAAAATTAATAATACTAAGGCTAGGACTACTTGAAACTAACGAGTACACCTACCGGGCATCCTCTGTGGGGAACGGACCTCGGCCTAAGGTACAATTCGTGTTTGTGAACAACAAATTCGTGGTGAGGTATCAATTCGTATTAATATAAGACTTTAAGGCATCGTTCACACCAATTGTACCTATTGTTCGCCGCTGACTGTGAGCACGCGTTACGCAGTTTATCGCTTTTCAATATAATTATACTTATTTAACTTCTTGTTCTCACCGAACCGAACGTAGTGCGTTGTCGTGTCGCTGACTACAGCACAGTGAGCATACTCACAGTCAGCGGCAGATAATACGTTTGGTGTGAACGATGCCATTGATATTGTTTGAAATAAAAGGGAGCTCGTGGCTAAATAATAACAGCCGCATGGGTCGATCTTTAATGTTAAGCAACGCTTGCCAAGGTTGGTCTGTGGATGGGACCATCTTTAAATACCAAGTCTCCTCCGTGCCTCGGAAAGCATGTTAAGCCGTTGGTCCCAGTTGTCAATCTTTGGCAATCGTTACAGATTGTCAGAAGCCAGTAAATCTGACTCCAGTTTTACCAAGAAAAACTGTGTTACCCAGTTAATGGGTCGTGGCGGTCGTAAAACACTGGTATTCAGCTGAATCCGGTATGACTGGAAGCCGACCCCAGTATAGTTGGGAAAAGGCTAGGCAGATGATGATTGTTTGAAATAAAACTCACTTAGCGAGCTTTGTCATTCAGGTGAAGCTCGATATCGAAATAGTTACTTACAGAATAGTACTGCTGCAGGGACGGGCTGGTGAGAACATGTACTATTATGGGACGAATTTAATACTACCGGCTTCGCGCCGCGGTCTGGCTCGAGCAAGGCGAACGGTGGAAGTTTCGAACTTAGTACTTTTTAGTTTGAGTTAATGATTTCATTGCCGCGGTTCTCGTAACGGTGAAGGAGAACATCGTGAGGCATCCTGTTTGTTCTTGAAGTAAACCCAAAGATATGTCATCCAGTAACCCACATAGCACCCGCTAGGTGAACTACGATCAACTCCAAATACAAATACAAAATCCTTTATTTCAAATAGACCAGTTACAGGCACTTTTGAAAAGCGGAACAGAAAGCCTCCAATGAAAAGAGAAGATCTACCGACCAGACGGCTGTTGTCACCGTTGGGCAACTGCCCGTTAGTTGATATTCGGACTGTTGTATATATTCAAATCGCACGGAAAACTCTATACCGCGATGCAGGATTTCGTTAGTAGTTCGCTGGTGGTGGGATAGATGGCGTTGTGATCCATTTTGTTGCCGCAAACATTTTGCTTCAATAGTTTTTTTTTACTTGATATGGATTTGCTCTTGACTCTAGTCTTGGTCATAGATGACAGAGACAAAGTCTACGATGGAGCGAGCTTACCCAGAAGTAGCCTGTTCAGTGTAACTTTGAAAAGATTAGGGTTGTAAGCATTCGGAAACACAGACGCAGGCAAAGAGTTCTACTCCTTTGCTGTGCGCATTATGAAAGACGCTTGGAAGCGCTTAGTGCGAGTTGGTGGAATAGCAACAAGGTAGGGATGGCAAGTTGCAGTGCGTCTGGATGTGCGATGGTAGAAGGGGCTGGTGGGATGAGGTCGTGTAGTTCCTGGACACACTCCGAAGTACAATCTGTAGAAGACCGACAAGTTTTTCTTGTGGCGGCATTAGTGCCAGTTATAACACATTACATAATGCGAATATCTACCAATATATACCTATCAATTCATAGGCATAAAAAAACGAGATGACTACTAGCATTAATCATCCATATTACTACGCCTCAGATAAAACAAACTGACTCACGCGTTGCGAATAAACAAAATAATCGCGTAAACGATAATCTTCAACACCTGTGCATCAAAAGCCAGTGCTACAATAAAAATACAATATTATGACGAATTAAACAAATTCCAACTTTATGAACCTTAAGACAGAGCTAATTTTAGAACGGCAAAAGATTAACAAAATGACGTAAATACAACTTTTGTTACAACGAAAACTAAACCTTATTCAAATAGTATCTGAGTTCAAAATCCTAAAGCGAGTTCGCCCTTTCGAGTGCGATACGTATAGATAAGGTGCGATAACTTTAGAAATACCGAAAAAAAATCAATCGGTTATGAAGCCATTGTCAGTATCAGTCGATAAGTGATAGCGTGATAACAACACGTGTCAACCACGGTCATGAGGTATCCCGGCAAGAAGAAAAAAGTGAGTTTTAATAATAAATATTGTAGCTTTGCACACAAAACTAGAGAAATGTCAATGGTAGCAGTTACTTTTTCATAAACATGATTAGTATTTTGCAAGTATATGGAGATGTTTCATTTTATATGGGACTCCGGCCATAACATACGTACCTTTTAGCGATGCTGGGAATTAACCCCTGAATAGAATATAGTAACATTTTGTTCATAATATCAATTTTTTTTAGCACATAATCTTCTAATATATAAAATCTTTTGTCACGTTGTTTGTTATAGAAGTCCTCCGAAACGGATTGACCGATTTTCATGATATTGTTTACGTATATTTGGTAGTTCTGTAAATAGATCGTAGGGATATTTTTTTTCTTTTATTTGGCAAAACAACGTTTGCCCGGTCAAATAGTAAAAAATAAAAATGTTTTGACATTTGTCGTGGCTTCGTGAGAGATATGAACAACCATGATGAGAGGTTGTAGAGATGACGTTTGACTGACTTACTTACTGACACAGTCACTTTGAATTTGACGTTTAGAAGTACACTTCAGAAATGTAGATTAAATCTTTTTTTAATAATGAAATTGACACACTTGCTCATTATAGTTAGTCGAATACAAGATAATAATAATAATATTTGTTAATAGTACAAGAACATATGCATTCATTGTCTACGCTAAGTGATATTATGTTTTGACGTGACATCATTCCAAAACAAAAGCAGTCTATACAAACTATGAGACGCCATGTTGTATAAAATATGGCACTAATTGAAAAACTATTTTTGTGCAAAACAACCACGTTTAAATTCACAAACAAAATTTTCCTTAATTCGTGGTATTTTTTTCTCTTTTTCGATTTCGAACGCACATTGTTGCCGAAAATTTCATCTCATTGTACTTTTGATTTATTTTGACTCGGATAGTTCAGGACCTGCCGTCAGTTAGCCGTAGATCTTTCACAGTTGGCACGGATATCCTAGAGCTGCAAAATCTGATTCGTCTGACACCAGTCTTACTTAGGGGAAGTTTGTTACCATTGAGTATTTATGAATTTATTTATTGACATATCTACAATTGTTATACTGTTTATTCTATTATGCGATAGACATAGCGTGCATCGTGTGACTTTGTGCTTAGGTCAGCAGTCATTCCTTGTAACACTGGTATGGTATTCAGCTGAACCCCACTCAGACAGCACAAGACAAGGGTTTCTTGATTGGTTTCCTTTAAATATTAGGACTCCATAGCCAAGGGTTATCAGAACCCTCATTCTAATCCTCCGCCTTTTTGGATGTCATGAACCGTGATAGGTGCTATAGGTAGACCGTTGAATTTTTCACAGATCGTGTATGTTTGTTGCCAAGGTTGGTCTGTGGATGAGTGACCATCTTAACATACCGAGTTTCCTCCGTGCCTCGGAAAGCACGTTAAGCCTTTGGTCCCGGCTGTCATTTGAAGATCGTTGGAAGTCGTTACGGATAGTCAGAAGCCAGAAAATCTGACACCAGTCCTGCCAAGAAGTACCGTGTTACTCAGTTAATGGGTTGTGAAGGTCTGGTAGGCAGCCGCTCCACGTAAAACACTGGTATTCAGCTGAATCCGGTTTGACTGGAAGCCGACCCCTATGTAGTTGGGAAATCTCTATGTTTGTTACTGCTATAACAACAATTAATAAAATAATAATGAAAGGGCATGAAACGCTGGTTTTCGGTTATGGTAGTTACGGTAACATTCGCGTCCGAGTATTAGTCTCATTTGGCCGGCTTTTTCTATACGGTAATATTTAACTGTCAGTTTAAAAATAAATATCTTAATTTTTATTAGTTATTTTTGTTCGTAATCCCACTTGAAATCAAACGATATGGTGGATCTTGATATGAGATAAAGTATAGTAAAGAACCGCATAGTATTACACGTCAGACACTCTTTAGATATACAAACTGTATAAAAAGACAGACTGTATGAGTTACTCGCATTAACTGGGATCACTGGTAGAGCCAAGCTAAAGATGTTACGGAAACTCAATCAATCAAACTTTATTTGTGAACACAGGTATTACAATATTGGTTTTATATAAATATTTTAGTAGAGCTGTATGTCCTACCAATGAAATTGGTGTACAAATATATTAGTTTTTAGCAGTCCGAAACTATACAATACAAGGTCAAGCTCGAGTAAGCAATGTCAATTAAATGTATTATAAACTAATAATTAATCAAATATAATTCGTTTTCTACATGTATGTCAATGGAAAATTATATTAAATGTCACATTTTAATATATTGTAAAAAAACTTCACATATTATTATCAAAATATAAATTGAACTGTCCGAAAGAATCACAACGGCCCTGGAATTCAAAGGGCATTAGGAGGAAAAGGGTCCTGTCTATTACGGCGGAGCGAGGTAGCGGCCATTACTTAAAATTTCTCAATTTAAAACAATTCTTAATTTTATTTCCCTAAGAGTCTGACATCTCTTCCGCTTCGCCCAAAGTGGAAAGAAGTCCTTTAATGATTACTCATATTTAAAAGAATGCTAATGGCTAGATTTGATGTAAAATAATAACAAGCTACATGCTTTTCCAGCTTTAAAACTGTAACTGATTAGAAGGCAAGGACTTTCAGGATTTTTTTTTCATACAGGATGCATTTTTAGTTCACGTGTTCCTAACAAATCAATACATTGTAATCAATTTTGTAAATCCTTTAAAAAATGAAATTAACACACGAAATACTATTGCAAAAGAAACAACAGTTTTACTGCGCAGAATAAGCCAAATTGTGCAAGTATCGCATTTTTTATTATGGTACCTTTTGATTTCCAGAATACCGAAAATATAAGATTTTTGTATATGGCCTATTTTAAATGTGCATTTTAGATTCACACCACAGTACGTGTCAATCAGATATTTTATATTATGAATTATTTATCTTGTGAATTACAATTTCTAAAATATAAGCCACAACTAAGAATTACAACCACTATACATTACTAATGTATACCAAATTGCTATATTTGGTCTATTCCTATCGCCAGTGACAAAAAAGTTGAAAGTGGACTGCTTGTCTTGGTATGGTCATCGCAAGCAATCGGCGGCGGCGACCTCTCGCGGCCCTGGAATGCAAAGGGCTTTAGGTGCAACACGGATGGGTTTTAGTCAGTAAGAGTTTGACACTCCCTTCTGCTTCGACCAAAGTAAAGGGAGTTATATGATGACTTTTGATAGGTCAATGATGCCTCATTCAGCTAGATTGTTTCTGCAGTCTATTAATAGTCACCTTAAAATCGAGTCAGGAAATAAAGTTACCTACCACAACGGGTAGGCACTGACCTTCCATAGTGATAATGAGTTATAATGATTACGTACCTAATACCCGTAGCACGTGCAATTAGCGAATAGGAAACAACTGATTGTATAGATCACAACAAATGGAGCGATTTATACCATAACATCACGAGTTCACGACATTTTTCTCTGAAGTAGCTAGCAAAATAGGTTAGTTGCCACCATCAATCAATTACAAATCTATTTAGTCCGTCAATTAGAGTATTGAAAAATAATGGGCACGTATTTTTTGTTTTTGTAAATCAATGAGTCAATACTCATTGATTTACAAAAACAAAAAACACAAAGATAAAACGCATCAAAATTCGGGAGTGTAAAAATTATACCACGGCGTGACGTATTGAGAATTTGAAAAGCGTCGTATCTTCGTCAATTTTGGTTTACTTAATAAAAAAAAAAACGGGTCAAATATTTTTATAATCTAACTGACGGACTTATTAGATTTTTTCAGTGGACAAGCCTATTGTTTAGTACAGCCCCGTTCGCCAGGTATGTTGCCAAGTTTCAAGCCCGCCACACCAATGCGACTCCCTGTGACTCCTGAGAACTAGAATCAATAGTGGCGTCGTTTGAAAATGACTCAACCGTCTAAGATACTGCTACGAAATTCACTAAAAAAAAACACAAAATCCACTTCCCTCCTTTTCAAGCAGAGCTAGACAAACAGCTTCAAGCATCAAGGGAAGGAAGACGATCCCGACATAATCTTAAGCAGATGATGTTGTAGGTCCCATGTTATATTGCCAAGACTTAGGTATATGTGTAAATAAACCATGTCAGACGCCCTTGAGGTGGTTTAGAAACTGACAGTAGGGTGTGTGGTGGGGTCGATAGACCTTACTGTCAACGAAGAAGGAGGTATTGGTGTTATTAATTCGTACCTACGTCAATTTTGCTGCCGTGATTATTGAATAATAGGTTAGTGATAAACGAAGAGATTACAGCGATTAGCGTTCGATAGTAAAACTACACCTGTGCAAAATATTCGTCTAACTATATTTAGTAACCTACTATTTTGTGGACCATGCCACAAACTCACTTAAGGCGGGTTGTATCAAACGGTTGGTTAACGTAACATACGTACGTCAAAAAGTAACGATTACGGAATGTTTAACGTTCGTTAAATAAGAAGCGTTGTTTCAAAACATTTTGGTATAAATTTCTGCTCATCCCAATAGCTGAAGTTATAAACACAGGTCCTACCTTTATACCTTTTTTTGTGTCATTAGAAGAATTTCTATTGAAGAATTCAAAAGAACATTCACAATATTGTTCTGTTTGACGCAACTAAAGTAACCAGTAAACCAACCAGACCAGGTAACCAGTGCTCAGACCATCTGTTAACGTAATCGTAATTTTTTACGTGCTTTAACGCTGATATATTGTGAACCAACTAAATTTTTTGATTTAACAATAGTTACCACCATTTTTAACGTTTACGCGTGCGTAAGTGAACGTGAAACAATCTGCCCTTAAAACACAGATATAAATCAATCCGAACTAATACTAAGCATGAAAAACCGGTCGATTACGAGTCGGACTCTCAGAGGAAGGGTTCCGTGCTATACTCCGTAAAAAAAAAAACAAAGGAGAGGGCATTGCTCGGAGGTACCTTGCGTGATCGAATCAGGACTGATGATATCCGCGAGAGAACCAAGGTGACCGACATAGCCCGAAGGCTCGCCAAACTGAAGTGGCAGTGGACAGGGCACATTGCTCGCAGAACAGATGGTCGATGGGGCTGAATAGTTCTGGAGTGGCGAGCACGTACCGGAAGACACAACTTTGGCGCGGCCTCCCACAAGGCGGACGAATGACCTGGTGAGGGTCGCTGGAAGCCGATGGATGCGAGACTCACAGATCCGGTTGTTGTGGCCACCCGCGTGGGGAGGACGCCTCCAGCAGTGGACATGTTTCGCATATTCTTTTTGCGAATACGGATGTTAATATACAAGCGAAGCCGCGAGCAAAAGTTAGTTACTTATATATAACTAGCTGACCCACGCAACTTCGTCTGCGTCACATTTTCCATTAATGCTCGGCTCCTTTTAGTCTTAGCGTAATAATATGAGCCTATATCCTTCCTCGATACATGGGCTATCTAATACTGAAGAATTTTTCAAATCGGACCAGTAGTTCCTGAGATTACCCCCTAAACACAAACTTACAAACAAATGTTACGTCTTTATAATATTAGTAAAGATAAATAATTAAAAAATATATACATAAATAATTAATAAAATATGTCTTTTAAATATAAAGAAAAAAAAACATAATTATAAGTAATCCTAATCATAAATCATCATCTGCCTAGCTTTTTCCCAACTATATTGGGGTCGGCTTCCAGTCAAACCGGATTTAGCTGAATACCAGTATTTTACGTGGAGCGGCTGCCTATCAGATTGTCCTACACCATGTCCCTTGGTGCCTATAGGCCTAGCTCTCATCTGTCTCCTGCTTGATATGGAGGGAAGTGGAAATTATATTTATTTTTTCCTACTCCTCCGCTGTACTACTCTTCCGATTAATTTCGTTGCTTGATCCAAGACAGTTTCTCCGGGACTCGTCGGGCTTCATTAGCTCGGCGTTTTTCTGGTGGTCGCCACTGTTGATTCTGGCTTTCAGGAGTTGCAGTGGTTGGGTTATGTGTATGTTGTGGTAAAGAGTGGCGGGCTCGTCCCAAAAAAAAAATGTGACAGAAAAAAACTCTTTCCAGTGCTTCATATTTCGTTTGAATAATTTCATCGGGTGACGACATCAATAGGAAATGTGCACGGCGTTGACTGTGCCCTCTAGTGTTGTATATTCGAAACGAACGAAGTAAAATATATGTTTGACATTAACGATGCTATGCTGTCGCTTGTAGTTCCTGCAGGCTCCGTTTAGGGAAATGTGTGCAAGTAGACTGTGCCATGAGTTGCATGCTTGAAACTCCATCTACCTACCTAGTCTTTTCCCAACTATATTGGGGTCGGCTTCCAATCAAACCGGATTCAGCTGAATACCAGTGTTTTACGTGGAGCGGCTGCCTACCAGACCTCCACAACCCATTAACTGGGTAACACTGTACTCCTTGGCAAGACTGGTGTCAGATTTGCCTTCTGACTATCCGTAACGACTGCCAAAGATCTCCAAATGACAGCCGGGACCAACAGCTTAACGTGCTTTCCGAGGCACGGAGGAAACTCGGTATGTTAAGGTCAGATCGAAGGCATCCACAGACCAACATCGCCAAGCGTCGCTTAACCTTGAAGATCGACCTGTGCGGTTGTTATTATTTCGCCACGAGCTTGCTTTGCATGCTTGAAACTAATTAGTAAAATATCCTTGACTATGACACTTCTGCGCTGCTATCTATAGTTCCTGCACGTTCTCTAAAACGATACACACTTTGATAGTTTGTTTTTTGGATGATAAATCGAATGACTCCTCCAGCCATGGGCGGAACGGAAAGGAATGACAGACTCTTATTAACTGCGTTCCCAAGCCGTGGTGACTCTTTCAGGGGCATAAACATGTTTTTCTATCTGTGATTGCTCAGCAACAGCCCCTAGTTTGGATTTGAGCACGGCTGAGGGCCATGGGCTTTCCCTCCTTTTACTAGGTTGCCTTGAAAAGATCGCATTTAGCGATAAGGCCGCACATTATGTCACCCTATGTAATGTTTTCGTCATTTATTTTTTCTGTAATTTATATTGTAGTTTAAGTTCTCGATATATTATGAAAAAATCGTTTTGTATATAATATAATATATCCCATCCAAATTCAATAGTTTCCATACATACGTGTCTTATTTAGAAAAAATTGTTCACAATTTCTCGCGATTTTTTTTTATCTTACGGTGTTTTCCATATTCCGGTTACACATACATAATAAAGAATATTCTATTCTACTACGTTACTAGTCTGTTATGTTATGTTTTCTTCATCTAGTTTTTCTGTAAGTTATATGGTGTACCTACATAAAAAGGAGTATTATATAAAGTGAGGAATAAGCTACCTGACCATCCTCCCCGCATAGTGCTCAGTAAGAATAGCAATAGAGTAGTAAGGGACTCTCCAGCTCTGTTTTCATGATGCTATTGTCACTGTCCTGCGTTCTACGCATCGTTCGAAGATTTTAGCAAAAATACGAAAAAGAGCACAAAACAAGCCTCCTTGCATCACTTTTCGTAAATTCCTTGATGCCTTAGTTAGATGGTAGACTACGGCTCTACTGGATCCGTCAGTGCCCAAAAGAGTTGGACGTCCTTGGAATACAGAATATGTGATGTCATGTTGTCAGAGTATGTTGTCAAGCAGGATGTGTCTCCACAGGAGCTGGTGGATGCGTCGTGCATGGAGAGCCGCGGCGGTGCCGACGAGCCTCGAAGCGCGCGTCACGCCCTCGCGCGCGACTCCTCCCCGCCACTCGGTCAGTATGCAGGTATTGTCGAACTTGTACAACACGGGGCTTGAGGTGGAGGTACCCCGGTAGGTGGAGGGCAAATATCAGGCCGCGTTGCAAGCAATTCGCATGCATGTTTATAGATTGGACTAACTTTTTTAATATTAAGTTTTTTGAGTTGTAAGCAAAGTTTAAATTCTCTAGGGCAAGTTGCTGGCCCTAATATCTTAGTAAAGACACAGTAAGCTATAGATAGATATGTGTATTTTTTGTAATATTCTTTGTGGCGAATTCTCTGTCGTAGATGGAAAGGTCTGTAGTTAAAAGAGTTATAGGTTTATCGTCGTTTCGGTGAAACATTTAGTAGCTGGAAAGGGCTGTCGTCGAAAGTGACGCATATGAAAGGTTCTGTCGGCGAAATGTCCATTGGTGAAAGACCCTGCTGGGGAAACGGAAATAAATAAATCATCCTGTCGATGAACAGTCCAATGTAATGCGAACTAGTTGCAGGTGGAAACGGCCAGGGTTGTGAAATTTGTTCGAAAGAGTCACCGCTGCCCTGGAACGCAAAGGGCATTAGAAGGAACACGGATGGGTTTCATTTGGTCAGTAAGCGTCTGACACTCTCGTCCGCTCCGCCCAGAGCGAAGGAGTCATCTGATGATTTCCCATCCTCGTAGCCTTACTTTAGACACGCTCACACACAGCACTGGTGGTGGTTTTCGACAGCACGTGGTGTTGTGTGAGGGTTCCCTTCCCGACACTCAACCTGGTATCTTCTTATCCCTGGTTTGAGAATATGAAGTTATAAACCAGTCGAACTATATTTTAATGCAAAATTTTGACGAGTTGTCAACTTCACAATTCACAATTTGGGTACAGAGAATTATAACAATAATGGGATGTAGGAACATTATTGATATTTTTTCTTCGATGACAAACCATCAGATGTCTCCTTCTCTGGGCGAAGGGTGAGGGGGTGGCTGACTCTTACTGAACTCGACCGTGTTCCGCAACCCTGGAACATTATTGGCTATGTTCTCGACAATGGCGCAGCTTATCTTATAAAATTCGTCAATATTTGAATTACTATGTTTTGTCCTTCGTTAGCTTATCACCAGAATAGGAATAAACAGTAATTAAGACTTTCAAGCTGAGTACAAACGGGGATTCCCCTTCAATCGTATTTTAGTTTCTACCTACTTTACGTAGCTACCGTCATTACACCGATACGGGGCCCCGGACAATAGAGGGGCCCCGACGTGTGGAAGCAAGAAATCGTAATGGCAATATGCGCAAAGCAAAGAAGTGGAACTCTCTGCCTGCGTCTCTGTATCCGAACGCTTACAACCCTAAACTCTTCAAAGTTAGAGTGAATAGGCTCCTTCTGGGTAAGCTCGCTCCATCGTAGACTCTGTCTCTGCCATCTCTGACCAATTAGAACAGTTAATATTGGGATTGCTACCATGTACCTTTTTATTTGCGAGTTTCCGATATTTCGAGCCGTTGGTAAATGTGCAAAAATTCTGTGCTAGTGGGGGCTGTTTTGAAAATAATTAGTCGGAAGCCCAAAAGGGGCTTTTGGGCTTTCCCGCAGTCGGGTAAAAAGAGGGCCCCCAATTTTTTTGGGCACTTTTAGGGCCTCTTTGGGTCTAGCTACAACACTGATTACGTAACACACATTTATCAAGTTTCAACAGAACTGTATAACCTTCTGTTATATTGGTTCCTTTCATCTGGTTATCACTAACCACAGTTACGGGTAAACACCGAATGCAACAACTTGTTTCTTTTTTGTATTGCTTTTAAGTTATATACACTTCGCAATCCTGAGTGTGCGGACGCGTAACACACGCGTATTGTTTAAACAGAGTTTCATTAATTCTTTAAAAATCAACATCATCATCAGCCTAAAGACTTCAACTGATGGACATAGGCCTCCACCAAGTGCCACCACAACAACCAGTCTTAATAATATCATATCAATTTTAAATTGATTGCGGTATAATATCAAAAAACTAACCAGCGGCCAAGTGCGATTCGGACCCGCGCACCGAGGGCCCCGTACAAACCTGTAGGTATATTTTATAAGCAAAAGTTGCGGTTTACGATTTATGACGTATTAAAAAAACTACTTACTAGATCTCGCTCAAACCAATTTTCGGTGGAAGTTTACATGGTAATGTACATCGTATATTTTTTTTAGTTTTATCATTCTCTTATTTTGGAAGTTACAGGGGGGGGATACATATTGCCACTTTGGAAGTGTCTCTCACGCAAACTATTCAGTTTAGAAAAAAATTATATTAGAAACTCATCATTAGAAAAATCATTTTTGAAGACCTATCCATACATACCCCACACGTACGGGTTTGATGAAAAAAAAAAAATATGAGTTTCAATTTTAAGTATAAAATTCAGTGTTTTTTGTTTTCTATTTTTGTGTAAAAATCTTAATGCGGTTCACAGAATACATCTGCTTACCAAGTTTCAACAGCATAGTTCTTATAGTTTCGGAAAAATGTGGCTGTGACATACGGACGGACAGACAGACAGACATGACGAATCTATAAGGGTTCCGTTTTTTGCCATTTGGCTACGGAACCCTAAAAATACGCTGTGGTGTATTCAAATTAAAATTACAAAGATACTGTGTTAATTTAGATGTGCTGCAAAAACAATGTTTAAATTATTCTAAGAATGAGTTCTTTGTACATATTTTTAAGGTGACTAAGCCGCATTTCGTTCATTAAGGTTGTGCTAAATTACTTTGTTTACTAACATTAATGAGACCGTACTTCTTAATGGAAAAAAAACATAACAATGATTTTATTATTTTTTGGTATCGGATAGTCATCAATTAAGAAGTATTATTTATTGTCTTAACGCCTAATTATCACGTTATTAAATGAATAACTAACAATAATGAGGTCGTGACTTTTTCACAATGCTTTCTTTACCAGGTAGTCTCTAGTAAAGAAAGCATTGTGAAAAAGTTAACAGTGTCAAAATTATTTATTTGAGTGTTAATCGTCGTAATAAGAGGCAATAACATATTTACTAACTTAATATTGAACAGGAAAGATATCATAAAATTAAGAGTACAACTAGAAATTGATAACAAATCTTGCGATTTATTTTGACACAAGTGATTGTGTCTTCTAGAACTCATTCAATAATGTCATTCGTATGTGATCACAGTAAAATGCTCTTTCTGTCAAAAAACGTTAAAAGTGTTCCAAAAATGGCGGACGAAATAATAGAATATTCAGACGATGAGTTTGTGGTGTGTGAAATATATGACTCGGTTTGTGTTGGCGTCAGTGAGTTAGCTGCAGCGGATTGTCTTGGTAATTGACGACACGGTTGGCGCAGTGGTTGAGCGATTGACTGCTGCGCAGCATGTCGCGGGTTCGATTCCCGCACGGAACAAATATTTGTACGACCTACAAGTATTTGTTCCGAGTCTGGGTGTTTTTCTATCTATAATATGTATGTATTTACAAAAAAAAAAAATGTATTTAAGTAGTTTATCAGCCATCTAGTCACCATAACACAAGCATTAGGTTGCTTAGCTTGGGACTATACGGCGTTGTGTGAAATGTCCAAGGATATTATTAAGGATATTAATTGTAATATTTAGACTATCAACATTTTTATTTTTGAAGTGAAAACTTCTTTAGCGGCGTTGAGCACGTCTCTTGGGATGGGTATAAAATGTTAAGCTCGCGTCAGAACACGTGACTTGATCGAAAATTCGTAAGACGGATGATTCAAAAATGCAAAACGTTAATGTTCAAGTTTTCACTTCTACCGGCACTCCCGGAGTGACCCGTTGTTTTATTCTCGAGGTTCTCAATTCGGTTGTATTTTTTTTTCTTATGTTTGTTACCTCATAACTCCGTCAATTATAAAAATATAAACCGATTTGAAAAATTCTTGTTTTATCTGAAAGGATAAATTATACTTGCAGATTGGTCCCATTTAAATTTTATCAAAATCAGTTACGAAGTTTGGATTTTATATCGAAATAGCTGGAATTCGTTTACTTGGATGATAGTTTTTTTGTCATCCAAGTTATCGATATTGCGTATTTTGCTTTTCTACGATTTTGCAGTGGTGTTGTTACGTGTGGGGTACCACTAAAAAGTGAAAAATAAAAAACTTTTTACAAAAAAATACAACCGACTTCCAAAAAAAAAACTTTAATTTCGTAAGTAGGTGTCAAACATACTAAGAAACTAACAAAAACACCGACTTCCGAAATTAAAGTTATTTTTTACTTTGTAGTGTTTTTTTTTTGGAAGTCGGTTGTATTTTTTTGTAAAAAGCTTTTTTCCTTTGTATGTAAGATACTTAGGTCTTCAAAGTTTGAAAAAGAGTGACTTTTCACTTTCTATGGAAAACGTAAAATTGCTCTCGCTGTCTCAACACAACTGACGGCACGGTTGGCGCAGTGGTTGAGCGATCGACTGCTGTGCCGCGTGTCGTGGGTTCGATTCCCGCACGGAACAAATATTTGTATGGCCTACAGATACTTGTTCCGGGTCTGGCTGTTTGTGTATGTGACTTTGTATGTTTGTAAACGCACCCACGATACAGGAGAAAATCCTAGTGTGGGGCAACGTTTTAAAAAAAAAAAAAACAAGAAAAGTAGTAAAAAGAGACATAAATGCA
Source organism: Ceramica pisi (assembly GCA_963859965.1). Lineage (NCBI taxonomy): Eukaryota > Metazoa > Arthropoda > Insecta > Lepidoptera > Noctuidae > Ceramica > Ceramica pisi. The sequence goes on from OY982542.1 coordinate 22,919,798, forward strand.
CTTAAAACCAGGCCTATTCTGGCAACAAATCCGTGCATTTTGAACCTTACTTATAACCCATGGAATATATGAATGTGAATGAGAATGTGGTTTCTGTGTGCAGTGACGAACGGTGATGCGGAATACCGCGAGGAGGAGGCCGGAGACACGCTGCCGACCGACATGTCCGACACCAGCGACAGCGAGCCCGACAAGCCGCACAAGTACGTACACAGACATACACTCTTCTTTATTTTACTAACCGACTTCCCAAAAAGGAGGAGGTTCTCAATTCGGATGTTTGTATTTTTTTTTTTTTGTGTTTGTTCGGGCATAACTCCGTCGCTTGCCAACCGATTTTAAAAAATGTTTTTTTTTGTTGGAAAGGGAATATTTCCCAAATGGTCCCATGATAAGGAAATCAGGATCTGATGATGGCATCCCAGAGAAGTCGAGGGGAACTTTCGAAAATCGTATGGGCAACTAGTGCGTTTGTATTTTGCTTTTCTCCGATTTTGCAGTGATGTTGTTAGGTGTGGGGTACCACTAAAAAGTGAAAAATAAAGAATTTTTTACAAAAAAATACAAACGACTTCCAAAAAAAAAAACTACAAAGTAAAAAATAACTTTAATTTCGGAAGTCGGTGTCAAAAAACGAACAAATTAACAAAAACACCGAGTTCCGAAATTGAAGTTATTTTTTACTTTGTAGTGTTTTTTTTATTTACTAGCTGGCTCGCGCAACTTCGTCTGCGTCACATTTTCCTTTAATGCTCCGCTCCTAATTGTCTTAGCGTGATGATATATAGCCTATAGCCTTCCTCGATAAATGGGCTATCTAACACTGAAATAATTGTTCAAATCGGATCAGTAGTTCCTGAGATTAGCGCGTTCAACAAAACAAACAATTTTTTCTGCTTAAATAATATTAGTATAGATTTATTTGGATCTCCAACAAAAGATACTCACATCTATACTTATACTAATATTATAAAGCAGAAGAGTTTGTTTGTTTGTTTGTTTGGTTGAACGCGCTAATCTCAGGAACTACTGGTCCGATTTGAAAAATTCTTTCAGTGTTAGATAACCCATTTAGCGAGGAAGGCTATAGGCTATATATCATCACGCTAAGACCAATAGGAGCGGAGCAGTAATGAAAAATGTTACGTAGACGACGTTGCGCGGGTCAGCTAGTCTAACATAAAACACAGTGATACAGTGGTTCACTCAAGTGTGCTCCTTCAGTTATAGGAGACCACGGCATGCACATATAACTAGGTTTACATGGTCTACAAAATAAAAATAAAATATTCACAAAATTACAATAAAATTATTAGATTAAATTAATTATTCCAAAACAATAAAATTATTCAAGTATATCAAATTAAATTAAATTGGTCCAATAAATTAAAAAATAATTATATGTATTACAGCGGCGAAATTTCTTCAGATTTTAGTTAAGAGTGAATAGGTACTGTTAGGCAAGCGTGCTCCATCTTAGACCGCATCATCGCTTACCATCAGGTGAGATAGTGGTGAAACGCTTGCCTATCAAAAGAAAAAAAGAAAGAATAATAGCTTCATCTGACCCATTGCGCTATTCCTTCTCCACCACGGCAATGCGACAAATACTTATTTTCAAGTCAGGTATAACACTGGCTTATAATAGTATAAAAAGTAAGATATAATGTATTGCAACCATACAAAAACCTTCTTAGTATTTACCCACATAATTGGCCAAAAAATGATTTTTTCTTTGTGACTTATCTTATTTTAATACATTTCAAATACAAATTTACAAAATCCTTTATTTCAAATAGACCAGCTACAGTCACTTTTAAACTGTCAGTCAAATAGATGAAGCTAATTCTGCCACGCTAGCGACAAGAGTAGTTAGTTGTTCTGCAGCAAAACACACTCACGGACGCTATATCCGGATATTGTAATGTCTCTTTTCTGCAAAATGAAAATAGACTCGATATCAGCAGCCCGTACCGATAGTAAGATACCGTAAAACATATTCATCAATTTATTATATTTCTCGTTGTCCAGTGGCGGTGACGTGGAGAAATGCACGGCGCTGCACGACGGCAAGCTGATCCTCCGCCAAGAGTTCCCCTTCAACATCGACCAGATGTTCACCATGATCTTCACCAACTCCAAGTTCAACCTCGAGCTACTGGCGGCCAGGGGGACCACAGACTATGTGCAGGTAAGAAAGAAAATTTATCTTCTCTTCGTTATTTCGACCAAATTTGTTTTTGTATTCACCAATGTAGAGTTTGTCAAACGAAATCACGAATTATTATCAATCAAGCTCTCTCGTTTTTCGTCAATTTTATCGGGGTCGGCTTCCAGTCGACTTTAAATAAATGCCTGTCTGACCTCCACAACCCAGAAACTGGGTAAGAAGACTGGTGTCAGATTTTCAGGTTTCTGACTATCCATAACGACTGCTAAAGATCTGACAGCCGGGATTAAACGGGGTTTAAGATAAACAGTGGGCTTTACTAAATACAAATATGAAAGAAATTGTGTTGAAAAGAAACTCATCTTAAACACGGTGAATGATATTTAAATTTAGAGTTAATTTGCTAAAGATCTGACAGCCGGGACCAATGTGTCAATGTCGAATTATATTTCGTTTTTATTTAACCCACGTACCTAATTAAATTGAACAGAATGAATGACATGATTGTTTTGACAATTACTAAATTTTATTTATAGTTTCTATTCACACTACAAATAGTATACGCACGAAGCGTTTCCAAACGTCTTTTGTAATGCGCACAGCAAAGGAGTGGAACTCTCTGCCTGCGTCATGTGTTTCCGAACGCTTACAACCCTCAGGAACAGGCTACTTCTGGGTAAGCTCGCTCCATCGTAGACTTTATCTCTGTCATCTCTTACCAAGACTAGAGTCAAGAGCAAAACCGTCACAAATAAAAAAAAATGTAGTTACAACCTATGGCGTAGCCCCCATATAAAAATTTGTTTGGGGGCCCTTAGGAAGGGTAAAGATTTTTTTATGACCACCTCCCTTTGTTTACTTTTACTTTTCGTAGCTCCGCTGCGCTGGAATAATCTATTTTCCTTTCACTCATTGTTTTTGACAAATCGCTACTATGTAATACTACTAAACCAGAAGAACAATTGTTATTGTAATGTAATGCACAATTAAATAAAACGTGTCAATAAACACTGCTCTCCGTGGTTTATCATCGTATCGTATTACATCGATTACTGTGGGATTCCCCCGTTGAAGTAAATGACTTAAACGGGGAAATCCCGCAGCCCGCGTTAACCGATGTAGGGTATTGCCATACTTTGAACGCACGCTTTACGTGAGAAAAAAAGAAATAGCTTTTTTTTACTTTTGTCATTTCTGAAATAAATAAAAAATTGGAAAGTTTTTATTAATTTTTGCTTTTGCACGTTGGGGGCCGCCGTGTCCCGGGGGCCCCGTATAATTGATACGGCGGTAGCAAGCCCCTGGTTACAACACATATACAACAAATACGAAGAGAATAGTAAGAATTCTTCAGTAATATGACTTAGTACTGCTGTGCAAGCAAAGACGCAACATGGGCCGGCCTCCCCCCGCGGTGGAGCTCACACCTGGCTGTGGACGTCTGCAGCCTCGTATGATGATGATGACGACTGAGTGTTTGTTTCCGTTGGATGCAGGCGTCGTGGCAAGCGCAGGGCGGGCTCAAGTGCCGCCAGCTCACGTACACGCTGGCGCTCACGTCCGGGCCCATCGGACCCAAGGAGGTGCAGGTCACAGAGACACAGGTGTGTATTAATTAATCTATATATATAAAAACTAGCTCACCCGTGCAACTTCGCCTGCGTCACATTTTCCATTATTGCTTGGCTCCTATTTGTCTTAGCGTGATGATATATAGCCTATAACCTTCCTCGATAAATGAGCTATCTAACACTGAAAGAATTTTTCAAATCGGACCAGTAGTTCCTGAGATTAGCGCGTTCAAACAAACAAACAAACTCTTCTGCTTTATAATAGTAATAATATAGATTAATTGCTTTGCGTTAGTCTCGCTAAAACACGAGAAAGGCTGAGCCGATTTCGGTAATTCTTTTTTTGTTTAGTTCGCCAGAATACAGGGAAGCTTAAAAGCAAAAAAAAATAGGTAGGTAGGGTAGCCAGTTGACGGGAGTGAAGCCGCGGGGGACAGCTAGTGAATTATTATTTACTAGCTTCTGCCAGCGGCTTCGCCCGCGTGATCCCTAGGGAACATATTCCTGGGATGAATAGTAGCTTATGTGCTATTCCAGACTATAATCTACCTTTGTTCTAAATTTCATTAAGATCCGTTAAGCCGTTCTGGCGTGATTGAGTAACAAACAACCAAACTTTTACATTTATAATATTACTCGTTTGGTGTAAAGCGAAAATTATAACCATCTTCCCCTCGACATTATAATTATTAAAGGATATTGCAAACTGTCGTAAGCCGTTTTCCGAAGCTACTCGCTAGCCTCTAGGCGCCAAGCTAGCCGCCTACCTGTGCGATCGCGACCACAAAAATAATCCTTATAGCATGATTCAGTATTCACGCGCGATGGCTTATTATTAGCGTTTTTCATGTATAACTTTGGTGTTTCTATACCGATTTCTATGATTCTTTTTTTATGGAATAGTTAATAATGTTAACTTTTATTCATGTTAATTAGAGACGACTGAGAGTTTTATAAACGTAAGAGTAGACAAATACAATCAGAAAGCTTCGAACTGCTAAGCTATCGGGAGTTACACGTGTTATTGTTCGTCAATCATAAAAGATAGACATATGCTGTCGTGGATATTTTTTATATAATTTTAAGGAGAACATTTCCGTCATACATGATTTCTGTGTAGCTTTCACCATTAAGGTTGCACACAAAATGGAGTAACTTCTCCCGTTTTCCCAACATTTCCCTTCACTGCTCTGCTCTTATTGATTGTAGCGTGATGAAAAGTATACTATAACCTGCTCAGGAGTATGAATAATAATTGTACAAAGTTTCATTAAAATCCGTCGAGTAGTTTTTGTTTCTATAACGGTTATACAGACAGACAGACAGACCGACAAAAATTGTACTGATTGCATTTTTGGCATCAGTATCGATCCCTAATCACCCCCTGATAGTTATTTTGGAAATATATTTCATGTACAGAATTGACCTCTCTACAGATTTATTATAAGTATAGATATAGATAGATATAGATTTCTGAGTATATGGTACATTAAAGTCTTAAAATCAAACAATCTCACATACACTACCGTTGCAGGTGTAGAAATATTAAATTGAGTTACAATTCAACTTACAGTACAGTTTGTCATCGAAACAATAAGTAAAATATACATGCCTGCTAAAGTAATTATAAATTAGTTGAAAATATGTGATTCTAATACGAATATGAGCACAATTCAGTGCTTAAATCTACGATAAAGTATACACAAATAAATTGCAATTCATTTGATCTATAGTTGAAAAGTTTGTTTGTTCGTTTGGTTGAATGTGCTTATCTCAAAAAAGCGAGTTCGAATTGAAAAATGATTTTAGAGTTGGATAGCCCATTTTCCGAAGAATGCTATATGCTATATAACATCACGCTTCGACTTATAGGAGCAGAGCATTAATGAAAAATGTGATCCAGACGAAGATGCGCGGGTCAGCTAGTTTCTAAATTATATAATTGACTACTTGCCACCAAAAGCCTAAAACGTCGTTCTAATACAAAGCGATCGTCGGTTGAATACGCGGTCGTCGGAAGCGGCGAACCTGATTGCGTATTCCCATAGCGCTTGTCGTTTTGCCGAACCAATTAACGCGACGATTGTTTTGTGATAAGACGACGCCTAGGACCACCATGAAAACTACAAAGTTTTAAGATATGTTGGAAAGAAACTCATCTTATATGTACCTCTTTATAAACGTTTCTTGACTTCTTCTTCTATGATTCTTGACTGTTATCTTTGCAAAGGGTCTCTATTTTCCCAGAAGAACGTTACAAAACGCTTCCTTGCAGGTTATGAACAAATGTTCGAAGCCTGGCGTGCTGTATTCCATCGACTCAACGAGTGAGAATGCGGGCATCCCCTACGCAGACTACTTCAGCGTACAAGTGCATTACTGTCTGCAGAGGGTGACGGAGACCATCACCGACCTGTCGTTCTACGGTCACGTGCACTACAAGAAGAGCATGTGGCCTATGATCAAATGTAAGTCTCGCTCTATGTATGTTACTATAGTTTACGTCAGATAAACGTGGAATAAAGTACTGTTACGAGCTTGGGGTTCGTGACAATAAAAACAGCCGATTAATTAACCAAAAATGACACTTTAATAATCAACACTAATTATCACTTTAAACGCACTAATTATAACACACAATCGCACTATTAAACACTTCACTTCACTTAACTCGCAGTTGAAGATCATAACATAACATAACATAACATAACGATTTATTTTTCTCACCACAATATAAAGGAAGGTACATAAAATATAGCACAAAATACATAACGACGAAATTTATACTGTGGGAGACTGGTGCCTAAGCTAGACCGCATGGCCTGTATTTCAGGACACCAGGTCTCCACCCATCGGAAACATCATTTGTAACAGTTATGTACTCGCTCAATTACAGAGTGCGGTAAGAATATTTCTAGATTCTAGATATAATATTATATATAAAAGGTTAGTAGGTACTTAATAATTTTATATAAGAGTAAATTTACAAAATAACTTGAACACTAATTAGCGTAGTGTGTGTGTGTGTGTGTGTGTGTGTGTGTGTGTGTGTGTGTGTGTGTGTGGGCACGTGTGTGTTACATAATGTACATATAATATAATCATGATATTTCCCCTGTTTATTTTTGTGTAGTAAATCATATGTGAAATGGAGTAGGTACCTATAGTCGATTCAAAATAAGCAGGTTATACTGGAGCAGCAAGTAGTTTCTCCGTGTCGTCATAGTTAAGGTCCTGAAGCCAGCAGCGTACTTTCATTTTGCACTTAACTTTAGTGAGATGATAAATAGATAGTATTCTATTTATTTTATTGTAGAGAAAGCCACCAAGGCGGCAAAAGAAACGCTTAGAAAACATTGTAGACAGTCTGTTGCGGCGAGGGTCAACTGGATTAAATCGTCTTTTCCCACGGGTTAAAGCTGGGTCAAATACAAGTAGTCCATGTTGTTTAACGACAATTTGGAGTATGAACAGCTGACGTACAGTGAGCATTTTGGTCTCTTGAAATAAAAGTACTGTGGGATATCGGTACGGTAAGCAGTGCAACACCTTTAGTATAGCCCTCTGCGTTCGCTCTAGTTCTAGTAATGTGTACTTAGGTGCACCACCCCATGACGATATGCAGTACATCAATAAAGACTGAGCCAACGCAAGGTAAATCAGTCTTTTGAGCTTTACATCTGCCACATGTCTCATTGCTTTAAAGACATATATTAATTTACGCAACCGATTGCTCAATGTGTTGATATGGTCTTGGAAATTTAAGGCTCTATCAATTATTATACCCAAGTATTTAACACTATTTGTCCTCTGGAGGCGGGTGCAGGTACATGTAGGCCGATATTGATCAGAACAGGAATGTGCTACTATAGAGTATTTAGAGAACGTTGAAGTGGCTTGCATGTTGCTTTTTATTGAAAATGTAACGTACACTGTTTTGTCCGCGTTTAGTGTGAGAACATTATTATGCAACCAATCCGTCACAGTGTTAAAACCTGACTGAGCAAGGGTGTATACTTCTTGCCATGAAGTTGCACTGAATAAAAGGGCAGTGTCATCCGCAAAGCTTATTATTTTACCTTTTAAGAGAGAGAGCAAGCACAGGTCGTTAATATAGATAAGAAAGAGGGTCGGACCGAGAACGCTGCCCTGTGGCACTCCATAGGTGACAGAAGTCTCTTCGCTGGTTACCTCATCAATCTTGACGCACTGGACACGCTCACTCAAATAATTCTCAAAAAGCTTGAGTTGAACATCTCTGATTCCCAATTTTTCCATCTTCCTGATAAGAATAGGAACAGAAACCGTGTCGAAAGCTTTGGCAAGGTCTAGGAAGATGCCCAGGACTTTCTGCCCACCATCTAAATTTGTCACAATATAGTTTGTCAGATCATGAACTGCATCGGACGTGGATTTACCTGACCTAAATCCATATTGTGTGGGTGCTAATATTTTATTTTTTTCTAAATAGTCCACGAGCCGATTGTTCATGATCCTCTCAAGAACCTTGGATAGAGCAGGAAGTACGGCTATAGGTCTAAAGTTCGTAACACGGCTTCTGTCCCCACTCTTGAAGATAGGATGTATAATTGATTTTTTAAAAGCCCCAGGAAACTGACCTGAGGTAAGAGCAAGGTTACAGATGTGAGTGAGAGGTGGCACAAATACATCAATGTGTTTCTTTAGGAGACCACTCGATATTCTGTCCCATCCTACAGCACACTCATTGCGCAGTGACATTATCAGCTTAGAAACCTCCTGTTCATCCGTTGGTAAGAAAGCCATGGATTGCGAGTTTACGTTATTGGCGGTGTGCGTGTGATGTTTATCAGACCTATTAACTATGCTTTCAGCCAATTTTTTCCCGATTTCAGCGAAGAATTGATTGACTAAGTTAACAGACTGGAGTGGTGAAGATGATATCGTCAATAATTGAGAGGCGCTGTTCTTTTTTTTGGTTCTGTTTGATATTGTGTTTATGGCTGCCCAGAGTTGTTTGGAGTTATTACCAGCAGCACTCAGTTCGCTTTTATCAAAATCTTCTTTTGTCTTTTTTAATAACTTGTTGCAGTAATTTCGATATCTAATAAACGATATTCTCAAAATTTCGTTACTAGGTGACGTTTTACATTTTCTGTGAAGACTGTCTCTGTGGCGGATACATCGAAGGAGGCCAGGAGTTAGCCAAGGCTTTATGATTTTTTTCCTATTAGGCATTTTAACAGATACCGAGTTGGTCTCAAGCACCCGGCCAATAAGACCAATCATTATCTCTGCCGCCACATGAGCATTTTGAGATTGATATACCTGTCCAAAGTCAAGTTGCCTTAACTCTATATCCAACTGATGATAATTGGTGCGAATAATTGTAGCCTTTTTATTGGCTTTTGGTATTTTCATAGCTAAGAATAGCAGGACAGTTTCATGGTCAGTAAGTGCAGAGTGGGCGACTGATGACGAGGCAGGCAGAGATGTCTTAAGCATAAAGTGATCTAGACATGCTTGAAGTCGTGTGGGAAGAGTGTGTGCAGGAAGTAGACCGTGCGAGGCCAGTAGATTGAGGTAACTATGTTTTGATGTTTCATGACATCTATCGTGGATGTTGATATTAAGGTCACCGGTGATAATTATATTTTTGAAATGCTTGTTGTTCTGCAGGATAATGTCCAGAGAGTCAAGGAACTTGGTAATATCTCTAAAGCTTGGTGGACGATATATGGCCAGTAAGATAGTATTCTGGTCCACCTTAATTTGCAGACAGTTAGCTTCCAACACTGGAAGCTCTTCCACAGAAACTGAGATATTTTTGTGAACGAAAACGACTACACCCTCATTTTGCGTCAAATTTCTATCAGTTTTAAAGTAATTGTACCCTTGGAGCTCAGGGATGCAATGTGAATTCTGTAGCCAACATTCGGTCAAAGTTATAATGTCCCACTCCACTTTGGTTCTTGCGAGTATCGTATGGAAACCTGTCATATTTTTTGATATGCTTCTTATATTTTGATTGAGCACTTTAAGTGAGTGAATAGGATTAAAGTTAAGTGGAATGCAACTATCCAAATCACAAGTGAACGAGTCCGACACAGAGACCGAATCTATGTTGTTAATATTATTTTGTATATTATCGAATTATATTTACATTATCAAGGTTTGCGACATGTGCGTGGTACTGAGATTTAAGGGAGGAAAAATGTTCTGATCGATATGACTAATGTTTGCAGTGCAGTAAAAGGAAGTTGAAACAGGGAGAAGTACTATAGTAATTGTGTTGTAATGGTGATTAGGTGATTTATATCTTGATTGGTGATTGATGTTAATTGTATTTTGTGATGAATGAGTGAAATGTGTGTTCAAGTTTATGTTAGTTAGTTCTAATTTATACAAATGCATGCAAAAGAACATGATCAGTGAATGAATAGATCTTACAACTATGATAAAAACAGAAAAGTGTTCAATTCGAAGAAGTAAACAAAAAAACGTATATGTCTCTGCTACAATAATTATTTGTTTAATATTATTAACTGCCTCTAGTCATTTTTCTTGAGTTTTCAGAGCTTCCAAGTCGGACCCCTGAGTTATTCTCCGAGCAAGTGCGCCATCTTTCTTTTTAATATAAACTTTGCCATGTGAAGTCCAGTGGTAGGCGTAGGCATATTTTTTCGAAAACTCTCTTGCCTGGAAGTACAACATCTTGGCTTTTGTGGTGAGACTTTCAGATATGTATATAGGCGTATTTCCTGGCAATCGAATATGAGAGCTGTTGAGTCGGTTGGTCCTATTCTCACGATTGAACCTCTTAGTATTTGCAAGGAATTTATCCCTAGTCAAAGTGGACGCAAATTCTGCTGTTATAGGCCCATTGGTTCCGATGTATCGCTTGCATCGCCAATTCAATACTGACTCAGTTGCGAGCGATGCGCACCTTATATAGTCCCACAGTAATTTCCAGAACCTTTGAGAATGGAAATATCTAGAAAGTTCGGGAACATCCGGTATGTTCCCGACTGACTAGGTGTCGAAACATCGAGAATGTTCTAGCATCGAAAAGTCTAGAAAGATCGTGACCCAATTAGTTCCACTACTCGATACTAGATGGCGTTAGTAGTACGTTGTGTACCCGGCATTAATTCTGGCGCGTAACAGTACATTGACCCACATACATTTATTGACTTTCTTAAGACCAAAATCCGAAATAATTACATAAAGCTGTCCTGAATCGACTTCTATCGTGATCCTTTACGTTCTCTAGTAATGAAACACGGTTTTTAATTTATTGTACTAGTATCTACGAAGAGATATTAGGGAAAGGTCAATGTACTTTATTCCACGTTTATTTGGCGTAAACTATAGTATTATTATTCTTCATTAGTCTTCAGAGGGTGACGAGAGCTTCACCATTATATCTTCTGTTTTCCAACAGACCGATTTTGACATTCGCGGTGTTAGAACTTAAGCAGCGGCTGTGTCGAAGTTTTCGTAATAAGTTTTATTTTTTATTTTGCATTGTCCTCACATGCAGAAGATACAAGTACGATGTAACCAAGATTTGTAAAAAACATCACAGGATTTAAAAGAGTGTCCGTGGAGTTTCTTGCTTGTTCTTCTCCATAGAGATCTACGCTTTGGAACGTACAAATAGCTCCATGTTTTTTTTTTTTTTACTTACCGACCTTGACATTTCAAAACTGCCTGTAAATAGTTTATTTGAAATAAATGCTTTTGAATCTTGAATCTGTTAGACGATGTTCCAATTTGTAAAACTAAGCTCACAATATTTCGTGTACAGCATTCCTAGAGAAGAACACAATATCGGGTCTGGAGGAGTTCAGCCGCCTGCTTGAAGCGCGTCTGACGGCGGAGGCGGAGTGCGGCGTGCCGGCCGCCCGCAAGGCGCGCAGGCATCGCCGCGTCACCAGTACGTATAGCTGTGGGACTAGGCCCTGAGGGACCTTGTGCTCTTCATGTGTTGCATTTAGACTACGACCTCAGAGCCCCAGATCTTACTTATTTTGTGGTTAACAAAATATGAGGAAAAGAGCTTCATTCTTTTTATTTGTGACGAGCTGTCCCGCGCAACTTCGTTTGCGTCACATTTTCCATTAATGTTCCGCTCCTATTTGTCTTAGCGTGATGATATATAGCCTATAACCTTCCTCGATAAATGGGCTATCTAACACCTAAAGAATTTTTCAAATCGGACCCGTAGTTCCTGAGATTACCCCCTACATACAATAATAAAATTTACAAACAAATGTTGCCTCTTTATAATATTAGTATTGTAACACGGTCAACAATTGTTACAGTTAATTGAATAAATATTAACTGTAACACGATAAGACACAGACATGTGTTATTACCTACCCGTGCCATAGTGAATTTGTAGGGTATACAAAAATAAGGAAAGATTCAATTAAACACGTACCTTGCTACACAATACAAAGTTTATTGTTAACAGTACATAATATGCAGGTACTTACATGCAATACAGAAGATACACTCTTCCCTAAAACCCTGTAAAATCACATGAATACACGCTCACCCTGTCTCCGTTCCAGGGTGAACTGCTACTGGTCCGATTTGAAAAAGTCTTTCAGTGTTAGATAGCCCATTTATCGCGAAAGGCTATAGGCTATATATCATCACGTTTAGACAAATAGGAGCGGAACATTAATGGAAAATGTGACGCAGACAAAGTTGCGTGGGTCAGCTAGTTACTAATATTTTACAAAATTCGGTAAAACATATAAGGTCTGGGGGCTCTGGGATCTTAATCTAATTCATTTTGATGTTATGAATCAAAATTATACCTTTATTAGGCAACTGAGGGTCTTATAAAGGCCACTTCAGTAGAATCATGTTACAAAGAAAAGAAAGAAAGAAAACTAATTTAAGGATTATATTTAGGATCATATTATTAATCATACTACAATCTGTCAATCATAATTTTTATCGCTAAAGCATAAGATTCAAGGTTTTCTGATTCAACTGTAGTGGGCTTTTAACCCGCTAACCCGCTGGGCTAATTGTCGCCTGCGGTTTTCTCGCATGATAAGGAAATTACTAAAAAACATGCTAGGGTAAATAAGCGGTCTGTCCAACAAAAATCTGTTACAATTACAAATCACAGTCTCTAAGAAACTGTTAATAAATGCTCTTTAGAAATTTGGATGTCCGATGTAGGTTCTTTTCTAGGATCTACAATTTACTCATCATTTTCATCGCCATTTAATTGCGTCTATCCAAACGTTTTTGTGGTCAGTATCAAAGTATTCACCTCAAATCCTCTTTTTCACAATCAATCCCTTGGTTATTTCTGTATCAAAGTATCATTTCCTTGATTATTTCTATATCAAAGTATCATTCCCTTGATTCTTGCTCCACCCAAGTATCATTCCCCTGATTCTTGCTCCACCAAAGTATCATTTTCTTGATTCTTGCTTCACCAAAGTATCATTCCGTTGATTCTTGCTCCATCAAAGTATCTATACCTTGATTCACCAAAGTATCATTCCCTTTATGCTTGCTCCAACAAAGTATCATTCCCTTGATTCTTGCTCCACCCAAGTATCATTCCCCTGATTCTTGCTCCACCAAAGTATCATTTTCTTGATTCTTGCTTCACCAAAGTATCATTCCGTTGATTCTTGCTCCATCAAAGTATCTATACCTTGATTCACCAAAGTATCATTCCCTTTATGCTTGCTCCAACAAAGTATCATTCCCTTGATTCTTGCTCCACCCAAGTATCATTCCCCTGATTCTTGCTCCACCAAAGTATCATTTTCTTGATTCTTGCTTCACCAAAGTATCATTCCGTTGATTCTTGCTCCATCAAAGTATCTATACCTTGATTCACCAAAGTATCATTCCCTTTATGCTTGCTCCAACAAAGTATCATTCCCTTGATTCTTACTCCACCAAAGTATCATTCCCTTGATTCTTACTTCACCAAAGTATCATTCCCTTGATTCTTGCTCCACCAAATTATCATTCCCTTGATTCTTACTCCACCAAAGTATCATTCCCTTGATTCTTACTTCACCAAAGTATCATTCCCTTGATTCTTGCTCCACCAAATTATCATTCCCTTGATTCTTGCTCCACCAAAGTATAATTCCGTTGATTCTTGCTCCATCAAAGTATCTATACCTTGATTCACCAAAGTATCATTCCCTTTATGCTTGCTCCAACAAAGTATCATTCCCTTGATTCTTGCTTCACCAAAGTATCATTCCGTTGATTCTTGCTCCATCAAAGTATCTATACCTTGATTCACCAAAGTATCATTCCCTTTATGCTTGCTCCAACAAAGTATCATTCCCTTGATTCTTGCTCCACCCAAGTATCATTCCCCTGATTCTTGCTCCACCAAAGTATCATTTTCTTGATTCTTGCTTCACCAAAGTATCATTCCGTTGATTCTTGCTCCATCAAAGTATCTATACCTTGATTCACCAAAGTATCATTCCCTTTATGCTTGCTCCAACAAAGTATCATTCCCTTGATTCTTACTTCACCAAAGTATCATTCCCTTGATTCTTGCTCCACCAAATTATCATTCCCTTGATTCTTACTCCACCAAAGTATCATTCCCTTGATTCTTGCTCCACCCAAGTATCATTCCCCTGATTCTTGCTCCACCAAAGTATCATTTTCTTGATTCTTGCTTCACCAAAGTATCATTCCGTTGATTCTTGCTCCATCAAAGTATCTATACCTTGATTCACCAAAGTATCATTCCCTTTATGCTTGCTCCAACAAAGTATCATTCCCTTGATTCTTACTTCACCAAAGTATCATTCCCTTGATTCTTGCTCCACCAAATTATCATTCCCTTGATTCTTACTCCACCAAAGTATCATTCCCTTGATTCTTACTTCACCAAAGTATCATTCCCTTGATTATTGCTTCACCAAAGTATCATTCCCTTGATTCTTGCTTCACCAAAGTATCATTCCCTTGATTCTTGCTCCACCAAAGTATCATTCCCTTGATTCTTGCTTCACCAAAGTATCATTCCCTTGATTCTTGCTCCACCAAAGTATCATTCCCTTGATTCTTGCTCCCTCAAAGTATCATTCCCTTGATTCTTGCTTCACCAAAGTATCATTCCCTTGATTCTTGCTCCACCAAAGTATCATTCCCTTGATTCTTGCTCCCTCAAAGTATCATTCCCTTGATTCTTGCTCCCTCAAAGTATCATTCCCTTGATTCTTGCTCCACCAAAGTATCATTCCCTTGATTCTTGCTCCACCAAAGTATCATTCCCTTGATTCTTGCTCCATCATCGTCATTCCCTCATGCTAAGCAGCTCGCGTGATGTGTTGTAACAGTGTGTTGTTTGTCCCGTAGCGTTCAAGCTCGTGAGGCCGTCTCGCGTGCCGTTCCCCACGGCCGGCGTGCTGGCGCCCACCACGTCCGTCACGCCTGTGGTCTTCCCTATCACTTGTCCGCGTAGAGCGAGAAGTCACTAGATCACTTATAAACAGTACCTAGTTGTTAATGTGACTCATCGAGTTTTAGAGTCTATTTTTCTGACAGCTTTGTCTATGGGATGGTAATGTCTACATTGGCTCTGGTATTTCAGATGTCCTTATAGGCCTTACACATGCTTGCATGCCATGGTGAATTTCATCATTCAGGCCATGTCTTGTTATGGCCCAATGGCTTGTAAGATATTTGCACTCTTTTGTTCAAGTGTATTGCGCTCTATAAAATGTAGTTGGCAGTGGCCACTGCATGCTTTAGACCGTTGGCATGTATTCCATCTAGTATAATGAAAACATTACCTTACTTCCGGGCTTCGACGCAGTCGGTTAAATAAAAATTACGATCTACAAAACCTTTTTTTTTTTAAAGTTCTGTCATTTTTTCGACTAGGTACTGTATTCTATGTTCACGTAGTAGAGCTAAGCTTTGCTGTTCACATTGTGCTTTTCAGTAGCTAAACTAAAAACAAAGCTGAAACCAAACGCACTCGTTACAGACAAAGAAAAGATTATTTTGCAATTATCTGGAATGAAAATTTATTTCAAGTTGGTAGTTGATGACTTTTCGCTTTACAACGACTTTGTAGAGTGTAGACCTTGTCTTTCCCCATTTATGTCTTACGTAGAGGAATAATCAATGTATGTAACATCTGTAAGCATGATTATTCTTTAAAAATATAGAAATACTTGATCTTTTTAACGTTTTCAGCGTCCTCGCAAGAGCCAGGCCCCACAGCGGTGAAGCTCCCTGCCGCAAGCCTGGTGGCGCCGCGCGCCTCGGTGTGTCGTGTGGCGGCGCGCTCGGGCGCCGGCTGGCTGGCGGCGCTGCTGGCGGTGCTGCTGCTCATCAACGCGGTGCTCTATTGGAAATTGTACTACACGGATAGGAGCACCTACAGCTTCGACTTGGATGACTTACAAAACAGGTGAGCGGTTGTTCGTCTTATAATCGATAATAACTGTTCTGCTATTTCGGCGGAACGCCTATACCGATCTGCTCCGACTTTCGGTACCTCGGTCCCGCTTGGTCAGGGGGATGGCGATATAGACCGAGACGTAACGTAACGCACCGGATCAACTCGGGGACAACTTGCGACCCACGAGTGCCACTCAAGTCGAAAGGGAAAATCTACAATGACTACATTAAAGGTAGTCCGCCAGTGACGGAAGAGTGGAAAAGGAACCACTTGTCTGGGTATGGTCATGTAAAGAGGAGGGATGAAACGCTTGTAGCTAAAAGGGTTTTGGATATAAACGTGGATGGATGGAGAGGGAGAGGAAAGCCAAAGTAAAGATGGAAGAATTATGTAAAGAACGATATGAAAGAAAAGGGAGTTAGTGATATCGTAACGAATGATTGGACAGAATGGAAGATAAAACCTGTTGCGCCGACCACAAGTAACGAGTGATGAGGGCAGGAAGATTATAATAAGTCGATGCTTAGTTCAACAATGTGATGTGGAAATCAATGATATTTTCAGCAACAGCAATCTCAAACGAATAGCCAGCACAGATTTATAGGTATTTATGAACGTGGCCGTCATCTGTTTTGAGACTTTTTTTGTTTTCGCATGAACTCTCCCGAAAAATTGGGAGAACCATTCATTAATGCTCATGGTGTATTGGATTTATCGAGCTTATATTTGAGAGTTAATAGTTTTTTTTTGTGTAGAATAGTGATTGGTCGTTAAAAAGTGCTGGCCTACTGTACGTGTTACGCAAAACCTGAAAAGTGTCTATAGATATGTAAAACTCAAAAAATTAATCTGAAAAATGAGTAGTTTATTTCTTTTGGCATTGTCAGGGCTGGCCCCCATAGAATAAGCTGTTCATAATTATGAGTATTTACAATAACCACTTTTTAAGTTATGCCTTGATTCAATGGGGGTTTTCTGAAATATCAGGCACCAGGTGGTAGCCCTGAGAAGGCTGACTTCTTAGTGCGCGATTTTTATGAAAGCTCTCATTATACGTTTCATAATATTAATGAGTGTGATGCGGATATTGTCGCAGGATGAGCAGCGTCAGCGGGTCTCAGATGGCGGACTGGTCAGCGCTACTGGAACAGCACACGCACCGCCAGCGCGGACAGCTGCTGGCGTGGAGGGATGCCCTGGACAGGACCGTGGCGCATCTCGCACAGGTACCTATACACAACTCTTAGGGTTTCACCATCATCATTAGAGCCGGAAGCCGTCCTCTAAAAATAATTTGATAAATCAATTCCCTATTTACTAAATATGTTTTCTCCGGAGAAGTTTTTACATAACTTATGTGCGACTCTGGCAGTCACTTGTGATTGGTTATGTTATAGTTTGAGTAAAACATTGCAACTTAACTCCATCAGTTATGAGATTAAATCGTATTGGTGCCTTTCCTATTTTTTCTAAGATGTGATAGTGATTTACCAGACAGAACTGTAGTAATATTTAAAATGTAGTCAATAAAATAGAATGCAGGCTGAAATCCTTGACTAGAATTACCCTTATGAACTACTAGCTGTCCCCCGCGGCTTCGCTCCCATTTTACCCGCATAGTTCCCGTTCCCGTGGGATTTCCGGGATAAAAACTATCATATGTCCGTTCCCTGGTTCTAAGCTACCTCCCCACCAATTTTTAGTTTAAAAATCGGTTCAGCCGTTCTTGACTTATAAATAGTGTAACTAACACGACTTTCTTTTATATGTATAGATTTTGTTATTATTCGTTTTTTTTTGTACGCGTCACGTCTGTAGCAAATAAATTATTTTCGTTCGTTACATTTTTTCAAACGTGTTTCAGACGGAGCAAGCGCTGACGAAGCTATTAGAGACAATAAAACCTTCACTAGAGAAGGCGCAGAAAGAAGCGGAGTCGCGAGACGAGCTCTGAGCGACACGCGTATGTCACTTACACGCGTGTGCTTTTGTATACCCACTTGTAGCTACAGAGACGGTCAGAACGTAGGGGCAGGGATATACTAACGGCAACTGTCTTTTGTGAACCAGCTTAAACTTAATGACGATACAGTCGATTAGCAGTAGTGGAGACTCCCTTTTCCGTACATATACTCCCATTCGGTCCGTTGAGCGTGATACATTGAAGACGATACGAAAAACCCACAGCACAGAACTGTTCCTAACTGTGCATTTAACCGTATTGAGCTAGGAAACTTGAATGCAGGAACTTGCTCAGAGTCAAACTTTATGCCAGAATAAAATGGTTGGTTGTATTGGTTTAGTATCACAATCAGTGACGCAGTGACCAACAAGACGCTAGCTCTTCAACTTAGCCCTAACTTAGATATTGCTCAATTTGCTTCACTGTAGGATAACGAGTATACGATTAATGTCGACAATAGGCAATCCTGTACGAATTCAAGAGGTATATGAAATCATACGCGTGTTTAGCAAAGTGAAACATATTTTATCCTATACGTCTGCTAGAGGTTTTCTCAACAGTTTCCCAACAGCCTTTAAAGTTTAGTTAAACGCACACTTAATTTATTTATATTCCGCAACACAGTTATTGTAAGTTATATTCCTTTCGAGCAGAATATCTTTTGTTGAGTGACATTTTGTAATAAGTATGTTAACTATGGACTAAAAAGTAGCGCGTAAAGTCCGTTTGGTGAGAATAAAAAACACAAAACGGGAGAAACTCATTGTATGGTTAGAAGTCATCAAGTCAGGTACTTTCTTGGGTCCAAGAATCAGCATTGCCATACAAAGTGGCAATGAGGCCAGTGTTATAGGCAATTTTACAATCGACAGCGAAGTTGACGCGTTATTCTATGCCCAATGAATTCTTTTCCTGTATCCTTTTTATACGCGCTTGTACATCATTTTTTTATCATCAGATTGTGTAAGTTAATCACTACCTCACAAAAGTAAGTCAACAAAAGATATTTCTTACATTGACCAATCCCCCACTCCCCTCAATGTATATAAAGAAAACCTCACAGATTCCCACTGTGATAAAGTAGATACAAATAATAATTTTATTCCTCTAGAGAATACTGTAATCCTTCGTGACGTATGACGGTGAGCGTTGTTACTCCTTCCGTTTCCTTGCTTATTGTTATTGTAAAATATCCTTAGTTTAATTTGAGTAAAACGTGAGGTAGATAAGGCCTTGGGTAAAGGATATAAAGATATATTGCTTAGGACTTAAGGTCCTAAGTCGGTCTCTAACTACAGAGAATAAAAGCCCTTATGTCTAAATAGTGCAGTGTCTCTTGCTTCAGTTTTGAGTCAACCGAATTAATAGCTAGTTTAAAAGACATTTATAAATGAAAGGTGTTCAGCGCCAGCCTCGCAACATCACACTATCCTTACAAGAGTTTTGGCAGAACGATGCAAAAAGGGCCTCATTTGCCTCACCACTATAATACCTCATTCCCGAGGTTCAAGTCACTGTACTTTATTTCAAGCTTGATTTGCACTGTCATTACAAATTAAACTATATTGAGTTATGTATAGAGGGTAGTACGAAATAAGTACAGCGCAACGAGGCTTGCGTTCACGTTGAAAACGTAATAAGTACTTACGGCAGTTATATTAAATTCGTGTATATAGAGGTGGAGGAATGGTACACAATATTTTAGCTAACACAAATGAGTTTGGACTGAGAGACAGCTGCAAACATTTGCGATAAAGTCCGTCTATTCTCAAATTATAAATGTACAGATATATTTATATATATTTATTATATCGTCTAAAATTTTGTGTACCGTTGTATAAATAACGAGGGCGCAATATTAGTTCATTATAAATATAGAATAATATAAAGTATAGAACCAATTAATGCTTAGGAAACTGCGATCGCTTCACAATGTAATATAATTATCATCATTTTCAATACGTTTTTGGCGCGTGCAATTTTTGAATATATAACAATGTACTTTTCGTATTTTTATGGTAATTTTATAAATAATATTTATTAATAATAATGGATCTTATGAAGCGTTGTATAAACATGGTTGCCCCTGGTACATAGGAGTATGTATGTATTTAACAAAATTATTGACAGCTCTACCAAATATTTTTAACGTAGCTTGGTATAAGGTTCCGTTGTTGCATTTGAACAGTTTAGAGTAATTACAAGTGTAAGGGTATCGTGTAGTTGACTACCGCCAAACGTCGTCCTTTGCGGCTTAGAGCTAAGTGCTAGCGTGTATCATTTAAAAATAATGTTTTGAATTTAATCAGAGATGTATCGATGCGGTCTTATGTTCCATGTTTTTAGTTGTTGTCTTTATCATTACCTACTAAATGATCTAATTTCTTGTCCTATTAAAATTTGAGTAATTACGAATCAATTTTATAATAAAAAGTACACCCTTAAGGAAGAACATGTAAGAAGTAAATAAATTGTTACTCTTGTAAATAGCCCTGGTCATTGTAGTTGGTTAAAATCGCCACTAAGAGACCTGCATGTTATCGATACATGTCTGATTTATAGAAGTAAATAGTCGAATTATTTATATTCAGAAACGAATCTAAAGTTATATTATATTTATCTGTAAAGTTAAAAAAGAAAACTATCATGGTGTTGTTTAGGATATTCAAAGAGTATTAAAATATAAGTAAGTCAATGTTATCGACTAGATAAAAAGGAAAATATGTAAATTTTTCAGTTGTAGTAATGATCTCTTATTGTAAAAATATTTTACTACACCTAGTTATTTTTCGGTGCTCTAGTTTTATAAAAAAAAATGTTTTTAGTTATTTTTTAAATTGATGTTTGTATATTGAACATGTCAATTATGTTATTATTTATTGGGAAATCATTAGATGGAATCCACATTATATTCAATGAAATGCCACTGAGCTATTTACATATACCTACACCGGGAACTGTGTTGCCTTTAGAATAAAGTTAATAATTGTTAAAAGAAATTGACTCATCGCAGTTGTATTAAAACTTCATTCCAGATGTGTGAAATGATCTGAAAGTATAGATTAGTTGGAATGGTGAGACAAATTATAGTGATTCCTATTAGATATACCTTTATTGTGCATTTCTAATGTAAAATGGAGTCGGTTAGTCTTGCAGAAGCGGGCAATGGTGCTGGAACATTATGGATCTGTTAGGAGTAGGTCTGGGTGGGGTGGTCTGTAGTCTGTTGGTCGGTTAATGTAAACATTTCTAGAGGATCAATCTTTAGATAAATAAATGTAAAAATTAACATCAGACAAGCTCTACCAAAGGTCAAATCAATACTTATTTTTCTCAATTAACGTAGGTAACTTAGCAGTCTGACATAAAGAATGCTCTTAGCGCCAATTTCGATAACCATACTTTGCATATTGAACTCTATTCCGGAAGTCATAGAGAATAGTTGTATCAAATGATTGCATGGATTGTCGGACATGATGCTATGGAACAATTGACTGTACAAACTCAAAGAAACAAGTAACTTTCGAGGTTCAGAAATGTCTTGTTATTTGTTACCCAACAGAAACTAGCTGTTGGCGATGGTTAGGCCATGTAAAGAAGAAGAAGGATCTTGAGATATTTTCTAAAACCTAACTTCTACCTACATCCAGTTCACTCTGTTATGTCTTGTACACCTACCAAAGAAAATACAAAAGAAGATAGGTACTTAAAACAAGAGGTATCATCACAACACATAATATTGAAGCGAATTACCTACCCTGTCTCCTGTACATGTGAGGACCATAAGGTCCTCTGCGTAAGCGAATGGTGTTACCGTTGCTGAATGCTGGGCCGAACATAAAATTTTTCTACTTTATAGATATATCCAGTTGGCTATGGTAAGGCACCGATGCCCGCTTCTATGTCCGTTCTCTGCGTCAAATGGAACGCTTGCCAGAACTAAGGTGGATTTATTGCACAATTAATTCCATTTAGGTGTAATGGATTATGTAAGTTAGACAATTCTATTCTCAGTATTGAATAAATATTTTAATGAATTTATCGGGTATTATTTTTCATACAGACATTGCGAGGCATGCGCCGCGCACGCCTCGCAACGCACACGCTTCAATATAATTTTGCTAGGGCAGTCATGCCTCACCACGAATATAAACGTCCACACATGGAGATGCATTCCATGAGCGCCTGCGCGTTGCGCATGCCTCGCAATGTCTGTTTCCGCCTTTAGGGGTTTGGTTTCCGCACTTTGGCGACACTTCGCGGCAGCGGCGCGACGCGACACGCAACGGCAAAATATTCTTTGTAAGAAATTGTATGAGGTTTATTAACGCACTACGCAGCAGCGTAACTACGCGCCGCGACACTTCAAGTGCGAACGTTGTTACGTGTCGCGTCGCTCCGCTGCCACGAAGCGTCGCTCAGTGCGGTCGAGCCTTTAGTCCTTACGTTGGGCCATTCTGCGCGGGTCGTGTCTTGGAAGAGAATACGTCACCGAAATATGTAAACAAACCACAGGTTCACTAGGTACCTACCTATGGTTTGTTTACATATTTCGGTGACGCCTGTGCACTCAAGTCTCCTCCATGGGCCACAGTAGAATATTGCCCGTCATACCTTCTTATAGCGTGATAGTATGTTTCGTGAGCAGCAGCCTGAGCGTGGTGAACTTGTACAGTCGCAGAAGGGGCCTGGAAACTTCCTTATCAGGGAAGGCCTCGTCTCTTTGGACTGCCTGTAGCTTGGTGCTGAGGTGCACAAGAAAAATCCAGTAGCGTTATATTAGGTACTTTACTAAGTCGCTTATAATATAAATTGTCTTTAACTTTGACAGCAACGTGTAGAGTAGAACTGGTTGCGAACAAAAATTCGACAGGCTCTAAATGGTGTACGTTACCCCAGCAAGAAAGTATCTCCTAGAGTTATGTGAGTAGAACGTATAGTTGGTGCCTTTTCTGCTGTAAATGTGCCCCCACATATAAAAAATGTGTGCCCCCTGTCGTTTTGGAATAAAACGGAAAAAACGATTCTTGCTGGGGTAACGTTTTTCTAGCAGGAAAATTCTTAACGAATGATCGGAGAGAGAAAAATTGTGCATGGCCAGAGAGCTTACATGTGTGCCAAAATGTGCCCCCAAAAATAAAATCTGTGCCCCTTCAGATTTACGAGATATTGCATTTCCTGCTGGAGTAACGTTTTGATGAATCGTATATATATCTCTATAACCATTGCATGTGCCCCTGTAGAATAAACATACACTAGTAGCTCTTAATGTGTGCCCATATGTGCCCCAAATTAGATTTAAGAAAATATTTATAGTTTTCAAGTTATCGCGGTTTTATGAAAACTCGAAAAAACATCGCAGCGCCTAAATGAGACAAGGTATAAGTTCGCTTAGAACTGTATTCGGTCCTTCTTGACGCTAATAATAACCATACAAAGTTTCAAAACTGTTCATGCATGCGTTTTTGAATAATCTTGCTAAAAGTCAAAACGATGGTGTCATAATTTTGACGGCAAAATACAAGGAATCGGCTCAATCCCAGATATGTAGGTGTAAACCAAAATCTTGTGCCTTTAGTCAAAAATATATGGTGAAAATATTCAGCTTGGAATGTTTCGCATTATGTAAATAATAACAAAAAACCAAAATATGTAATCAACGGCTGGTTATCCGACCAAATTTGAATGACTACTAAAAAGCGACTGATTCATACAAATCGGTGACCTTCTTTATTGGACGTATTATACCTAAGCTGTTGTCATATATTCGCGTTCAAAAGTTTTGGGGGCTAATTAAAAAATATATGAAATGGATCTTGTGACTATAATGAAACAGCTTGTTGATGTGGAAATTATTGTTTTAATTCTTAAAGTAATTATTGCATCAAATCACAGATCAAATTTCCTACCTATAAATATTAGAAATTTATTTGCACGTTGTGTAGTTACATTATTATTTAAATCACAGATCAGTTTTTCATCTCAAGTCTAACATATAATTAGTAAATTCGCATCACAAAAATCACAGATCAGTATTAAGTATAAGTAAGTATAATATTTTGTAAAACAAATGTTAAATTGGAAATCACAGATAAATAATTTTCTTACGAGTAATTTGCTTATACATAGATTCATAAAGAGTGTGTTCAAAATTCAATGTGTTAGTGTTCAGTGTGTTAGTATAGTAAACCGCATAAAGATATAACTGTAAACATCGAATGTGCACAAATTATCTGATGGTATTGGGCTATAAATAAACATATTTATCCCATATACGTAACAATATTATCACCTCATCCGTAATCCGACATACAAAATGGAAACACGTTGTTGCAACACTGATCATAGTGCGGTTGACTATAGGTATACACTAATTACAACTCTCAAAACTGTAGGTACCAAAATTTATTTGGTTGAGGGGAATGCTCCTACGCCTTTATGAACTTGGAAGGTTGTATTGGTGATTTGTAACTACATACGTCTTACAGCCGCGAACAATATTGTAATCAACATACAACCTAGCACTGGCCTGCAAATTGCAAAAAACGCAAGAAATTTTGATTCACGGGCTGGTTGGAGGATTCCCGTAATGATGAAAAACTAACTGTTACTCATCAATATATATATATATATAAATACAATCATATAAAAAGACAAATACGGGCTTATTATTTATATACAAAAAAGAGCTTCCTCTTTTTAGTAGTTGGTATTCATCACACATTTCATGAACTATATTTTTTTTTAAACATCGGGACCATCAAATTTTGGCTCAAAGACCTGGCATATATCAAATATCTGGATGTATTTTTTTCGTTCACACATAAATTACTGGATGTATTTTAAGGAAATTTAGAATGGAAAAGATAGCTTACCTTGGAATAGCATTTAGGCTACTATTTATAACAAACTTAATCATGTGTAATGTCATAGAAACAGCTAGTAGAATATAATCCAATAACAACTTTATTTTATTACTTTTCTACTTCAGTGTACTCAGGCACAACTCGTGTGAACCGGTTAGTGAGTAAAGTAAAGAAAGTCATCGATATGTATGATTCCGTCGCTTTTTAGTAGTCATTCAAATTTGGTCGGATAACCAGCCGTTGATTACATATTTTGGTTTTTTGTTATTATTTACATAATGCGAAACATTCCAAGCTGAATATTTTCACCATATATTTTTGACTAAAGGCACAAGATTTTGGTTTACACCTACACATCTGGGATTGAGCCGGTTCCTTGTATTTTGCCGTCAAAATTATGACACCATCGTTTTGACTTTTATCAAGATTATTCAAAAACGCATGCATGAACAGTTTTGTAACTTTGTATGGTTATTATTAGCGTCAAGAAGGACCGAATACAGTTCTAAGCGAACTTGTACCTTGTCTCATTTTTTTTTTTTTTTTTTTTTTGTTTTGGCAGGAGTGGGAAATCCTCATGGACGAATCGGCCGCCCACTCTGTGAGACGACCGAGACAGTGCCGGACTCTTACCGGCTAAAACCCACTCCTGCCACGCTAGTTGTCCTCTGCCAGTGTCAGAGACCTTGTGAGCGATTTTTGTTTGTTTGCAGTCATTGTTTAGGACGGTGATCAAAGTATGAAGAAAGACAAATACCTCCAGAAGACTACTCTGCTTATCTTCACTTACCTTGTAATTTTATATATATAAATACTTTTTTTTTTTTTTTTTTTTTTTTTTTTTTTATATCCTGTTATGATTAGGTACTAACACTATATATTACTATATAACCTAGTAGCCTACTTACTTAGTCTTATTTCTATTTATAACTATTTTTCCTATTTGTCTACAGTACTCTAAAAATATTTTTCTAAATCTACTTAACATTATGAGTCGGGGCAGATTGTCAACGGTCAGTTTGACGTTGAGCTGATGCTCTACATCGTGCCGCTTTTGGGCGGTTATAGGGCAATCCAGCAGTGCATGCAGAACTGTTTCCTCCATTTCTGGCTCACAGGCGCACGATGAATTCTCCTTACATTTGAAACGTTTCAAGTATGCAGAGAATCCACCGTGCCCTGTGAGGATCTGGGTGGTAACACTTGTCAAGTCGATTTGACGGACCTTGTCTCATTTAGGCGCTGCGATGTTTTTTCGGGTTTTCATAAAACCGCGATAACTTGAAAACTATAAATATTTTCTTAAATCTAATTTGGGGCACTTATGGGCACACATTAAGAGCTACTAGTGTATGTTTATTCTACATGGGCACATGCAATGGTTATAGAGATATACGATTCATCAAAACGTTACTCCAGCAGGAAATGCAATATCTCGTAAATCTGAAGGGGCACAGATTTTATTTTTGGGGGCACATTTTGGCACACATGTAAGCTCTCTGGCCATGCACAATTTTTCTCTCTCCGATCATTCGTTTAGAATTTTCCTGCTAGAAAAACGTTACCCCAGCAAGAATCGTTTTTTCCGTTTTTTTCCAAAACGACAGGGGGCACACATTTTTTATGTGGGGGCACATTTACACCAGATAAGGCACCGACTATACGATCCACTCATTTAACTCTAGGAGATACTTTCTTGCTGGGGTAACGTACACCTCTAAATGTGAAGAATTTTAATTATTTCGATTTACTCTTTGACCGATAACATCTGGTTAAGCTTTTAACATGGGAACGAGCACTGCTGCAGTAGACACTTCACACTGAGGAAGAGGATGGCGCTATGAGTTCGGGTCCCCAAAAGTAGGTAGGTACCGCAGAGCCCCCTCCTGGCCAGTTCGTCAGCCGTGTCATTGCAAAGCGATCCGCTGTCCTTTTATCCACTGCAGCGTCAGTGTTGCGAATAACCAACAGCGAAGCGTTCTAACGCATTGCGTCATTCTTGTCTTCTTCTTTTCTTGTCTTGTATTCTTTCAAGGGATAGGAACTAAGGACTAAGGCACTTTTGGAATATACAAATGTCTCCTGGACTCTCCTGGCTCATGGACCGCTTGAAAGAGGCCCACTACATGCATCGACTGATAAACGGTGTTGTTTTCCCAGGGGTAGGAGCTCGTGGCTAAATAATAACAGCCGTAGGTACCTACGGGTCGATCTTTAAAGTCAAGCAACGCTTGCCAAGGTTGGTCTGTGGATAGGTGACCAGTTTCGTCCGTGCCTCGGAAAGCACGTTAAGCTGTTGGTCCCGGCTGTCATTTGTAGATCTTTGGCAGTCGTTACGGATTGTCAGAAGCCAGGTGAATACCGTGCACCGCGGTGGGTTCGCACCCTTTATTGTTGTCGTCAGTATAGCCCTAGGTACTTTTCCTAAATATCTTCTAAGATGAATACTGCAACGCTTAATTCTATACTTAGGGCATAGGGCGAACGCACACAGAGACAATATGGCAGAGGATTTAAATTTTTACCAAAGGTCATTCAAATGCGAGTTCGTGAGCTTGGATGTTTGTTACTCTTTCACGTCAGACAGAACGCCTGAAAGGATCTTCTGGAATAACACAGGAAATTTATATATATTTCGGGAGTAGGTAAGTTCCCTGGGGACCACGCGGGCCGTCGCTGGAAGAAGCTAACACGACATAATTGCTAATGTTATAAATTGATTCCGTGTCAATGTTTTAAAGGGATTTGTTGACACGGCTTTGGAGAGTGCACTGAGGGATCCCGCCGCAGGATCTAAGCGGCTAGTTTGCGCTGACCGGTAGCAAAATCCTCTGCAATTCCATCCCGGTTTGAGTAGGCCTTAAAAATGGAATGAGACTCGTGCCAAAAGGGAACAAAGACAGATGTAATAAAAATTCAAAATGTTGGTAAATAATATTTATTTGATAATAACGAAAATTTTTCTTCAAGTTATGGTGTAACTCACCCAGAATATAAATTCCGATGTGGTTCCAGGCTCATGATGATGTCAAAATCCATCCAACTGTCGTGTCGTGTAGAATCAGTTCCATAGATTGTTAGTGCAGTCAATTATTTTTCGAAAATAAATTGACGGTATCCGATTTAATAAACTTACCCGTTACAAAACTAAGCTCTTGTGTAAAATTAAATAATAAATAAGCACACACCACAGCACTGTCTACACGATCATCAAAGATGTCTAAGGGCCGATTTTTCAAGTCAGTTAAATTTTATCTGAGTAATAAAAATGGCGGTTTGACAACTTTTGCATAGAAAATATGTCAAACAGTCACATTAATCTTCAGTTAAAAATTATCAGATTATTGAAAAATCACCCCTACATCTTACAAAGTATAAACAAATTATGACAAGGGAAGGAATAAAGCCTAGGGTTACGGGACATACTTACCCAACCAAGAAAAACTGGCCAGAAAGAAAAAAATCAACTCATTAAATAAAACCAAAATGTGAACTCGGACACTGTGTCAAGATTTATTACAAATCCATCATACACATTGTCTGAGCGGGTTGGTCTTATATCTAGCTCCTTTCGTCGTCCTTGAACACCATTGTGCTGTGGCATTTGCCGCAGTAATGGCGGTCCTCCATGACGGCCATGAACACGCCAGCACCGCACTGCTCTCCTGTGCACTCGCGGCGGAGACGGTGAATCTTGCCGTTCTCGTCAACCTGGAAAGATTGGGGGTTTGGAGTTAGTATTTGAATGATCCAATGGTAAGGTAAGATCGTGTCAGTGACGAGAGTTGTGGTCACTTACGGCGGTGATGATTCTGTTTAGTAGATTTGAATATCTTTATTGAAGGGCAGATTTCCCAATTGTTAGAATAAACTTTACCAGAAGTAAAAATACGACGGATTTTCAAATCTATTATGCAAGACAAACACTAAAGTTTTACGACAATTGAAGAAGAAACGCTTACACGTCGTCCACGAGTTCAAAGAATGCAAAACACCAGAAATCAAATTGGACGATTCCAATCGCAAAATGTGAGAAATGCTACCTACTGGCCAAGAATGCCAATACCAATAAGTATTTAGGACTTTATGTAAATTCACAAGTCGTAAAATAAAATTCCGGAACCCTTGAACTTACGCATGGAAGCTTTACAAACTACCTATTTGGATATGCACAACGTAGTGAACGATTGCATCACCATTTGCAACAAAAACAATGCGTTAGGTACTTCCAAACAACTATTACATGACCCACTCCCATCGTCAAGGTTTACAACGAAGCCCCATGAGTCATGCGACGTGTCCGAACAAGTCTGCTTACCCCCTGACTCAACAAACAAACAAAACATGCGAAGCGCCCTCGCAAGTCTCGACTTGTCTCGAGTATTCCACTTTTGAAGCTTTTATTTTCATTCCCGGGAGAGTTCTTTGAATAGCCGTCTTTTATTTGTGGACTGCTAAGTAGTCTCCCAGGTTTTCCTTATTGGCGAACATGTCAGTGCGTGTCCGGAAGAGGGACACGTGAGTTATCAATGAAATACTTGAGAAGCTTATAATTATGAGCATTCAGAAATATTGGTGTAGAAAGCAAAATAAAGTCACAAATAACGTTTTTTTTTTATGACCCAGAAACCTGGACATAAATAGCAAAAAACCATGATGAAATAGCGTTTTTTAGGGTTCTGTACCCAAAGGGTTACCAACGAAACTATTACTAAGCCTCCATTACCCGTCCGTCTGTTAGCAGGCTGTATTTCAAGAACCGCAATACAGTTTAAATTTTGAGTGGATTTCTCTGCACATCAACAAATATAAAAGTACATTAAACTAAAGGGGGCTCCCATACAAGAAACAAGTTTTTTTTTTCTGTTTGTGGTGTGGATCCAGTTGTTTGTGTCAGATTTGCACTGGGTCAGTTTTTTTTTCATTCTGTAAGGAAAGCTACAAAGTTCCCAGTATCAAGACTCACCTTGTAGAACCTAAGTACTGCTAGCTTGACCTTCTTCTTCTTGTGCTTAATCTTCTTGGGGGTGGAGTAATTCTTCTTCTTGCGCTTCTTGGCACCACCACGCAGGCGCAGCACCAGGTGGAGTGTGGACTCCTTCTGGATGTTGTAGTCTGACAGGGTGCGCCCATCTTCCAGCTGCTTACCGGCGAAGATCAACCTGGGGAGAACGAAGGTCGAATTTGTTAGGCTTTCGAGATGATTTTACGGAAAATTTTAAGGAGTTATTTTCCTTTTGTCCCTAACTGGATCATTAGGATTAGGAACCTCGTAGGGGGAGAATGTAACTGGCTTTTTTTTTGCTAGCCTACAGTTGTCCCAGAGCTCGGCAAAACCTACCCTTTCGCCTTCCAAACATCATTGGCATCCATGGCCTTTAATATTACATCTATCTATCCTTTTACTGCCTCTTTCTCGTTTAGTCGTAAATATGCATGCAGCCTTGATTGATATATGAATATTTTAAGTGGGAGTCTAATCTAGAGGTGTCATCCAGGTGTGATCCTTTTAGTATGGAATGTCGTTACGAGCTTATTCAACGTATCGATTCAGAGTCGGATTGTAAACCGATCGCGTGTGAATTAAACCGCATTCCAATGAAGTCAACCGATGTTTACTCGCGTCAGATTTTACACCCACATGGGGACAGTCAGACAGTCTTTGGTCGGGTCAAGGCGCACATTTGACGTGTCGAAGCGGTTTCAGAGGATGTAAATAGCATATTGACCCATAATTCCTTAAGATTAAACTCGCATTACTATTCAGACAAAAAATACTAAAATCCGTTTGTCTACTCTTACGACACATAATACCTGTCGCTGTCAATAAATTGGTGACGGCGAAATCATAACATTAATTGGATAAGATTAATGCAAAAGGGGCTCGAAATTTTGTTCTATGCGAGCTCTGTTCGACTTTACCTTCAACATTACGGGCTATGCCAGAGCCCGTAAAGTTGAAGGTAAAGTCGAACAGTGATACCTCGAAATATCTCTGCAATGTGGCACTTTAGGACACCCATATTTTGTTTGTTGAAGTGTCCTCTACCCCTATGTTAGGCAGTGCGGCACAACTACGGACGGAGGATATGACAATGGTTCTATGCCCTTACCCAATTTTGTACCAGGTAGGTTCAATCCCATTCAAAACAACGATTGTTTGAGCCCAAAAATATGTAGGACGTCTTACCTCTGCTGGTCTGGAGGGATTCCCTCCTTATCCTGGATCTTGGCTTTCACATTTTCGATGGTATCAGAGGGCTCGACCTCAAGAGTGATGGTCTTACCCGTGAGGGTTTTGACAAAAATCTGCATCTTGGTTCACCTAAACAATACAAATTGGAGAATCAGTCAAGGTTTACCGCAGAGCTATCTACCACAACTAAATCGAATGTCAAAAAAACTTTTTACAAAAAAATACAACCGACTTCCAAAAAAAAAACACTAGGTACAAAGTAAAAAATAACTTTAATTTCGGAAGTCGGTGTTTTTGTTAGTTTCTTCGTATTTTGACACCGACTTCCGAAATTAAAGTTATTTTTTACTTTGTACCTAGTGTTTTTTTTTTGGAAGTCGGTTGTATTTTTTTGTAAAAAGTTTTTTATTTTTCACTTTTTAGTGGTGCCCTACACCTAACAACACCACTCCAAAATCGCAGAAAAGCAAAATACGCAATTTCGATCATCAAAGAATCATCTAAATAGTCAAATTCCAGCTATTTCGATTTAAAATCCAAAGTTCGTAACCGATTTTGATATGATTTAAATGGGACCAATCTGCAAGTATATCCTTTCAGATAAAACAAAAATTTTTCAATTCGGTTCATAATTGTCGGAGATATGAGGTACATACAACCGAATTGATAACCTCCTCCTTTTTGGGAAGTCGGTTAAAAATAAATCGAAAATCCTAAAAAATGGTCTACCATGTCTTTTCAGGATTAGGTGTTAGTTTATTGCCGCGTCGCACTTGACCGCTATTCGCCGCGGCAAGTTCAAGGTCCCAAGACAAGTGGAAAACAAGTTCCAGGCTGTTGCACCTCTCAAAAAGTACAATAGTAGACACAAATCATAAAAGATCTAGTAATTAATGAATTACTAGTACTTTATGAGTCAACAACTCATTAGCTTCATAAGTTTGCAACTACAAAACAATCAGTTTCACAGTGCAGACCATGTTGACAAGTTGTGTGGAAGATCAAGACTTCAGAATGGGTGAGTGAATAAAATAGATATAAATGCTTCGCAGTATTTATTGGCAGGCCTAGATGTTACAATACAGCAATAAATTATAATCAGAGTGTTCTTGAACATTTCTGTAACAATGAGACTAAAAATGTTTCAATCAGTGACACAACTGAAAGTAGTAATCAGGTGTTAAATTAGGTCTCAAAAATTTAAACTAGGAGTACAGCATTGATACATCCATCATTCTCTGGGTTGTTTGTAACTTGTGCGTATTTCCCCCAAACAACTTTACCAGCCTGCGTGACCAGACCAAGTTCTGAAATATTGATTTCAATGACTGTACCCTTTGTTATCACCCCCAAACTTGTGTACATCTGTGAACTGGGGTTCTTCTTTACTCCAATGATTGGCAAACAGAATGTAGCCTTCAACTCAGGGTGTGTGACATGAGCTTTCTTGAAACGTAGAGCCATTGGCCTGATGAACCTCTCAAACTTTGGTGGTTTACGTGTGAAGTTCTCTCCTACAAACGTGACTTTGGTTACCATACGCTTCCAAGCTTTCCGTTTTGTCTTTCCTGACTTCAGAACCTTGAATACTTCAGCATCAGCTTGTGCCCTGACTTTAGGTATTGGTACATCCCATTTTCCAGCCTTTTCCTTACGTTTCTGTTTGATCATGTTGGAGAGTACCTTAGCCCGGGATTGCACATCTCTGTCCAGGAGGTAGACGGGCAGCGCACCCTCTGCCACCTTCTCTGTATTCTGTTTGACATTCTTTTCTTCATGTGCTTTTATCTTCTTTTTCATCTGTATCTTTTCATTGCGACGCTCCTTGTTATAAATCTTGGCCTTGATACCGCGCAGCTTGCGGGCCTTCTCGGCGCGCCTGTGAGGCTCACGCGCTTCACGCTTTCGCTTCCGCTCCTCATAATCGAGCCTCCTACCGTAAAGCTTTTGGTGGCGTTCAATATATTCGTTCTGCGGCATTGTGGTTGCTTATTCGGCAACTACAACAAAATATCAAAGTCAAAAAGCTTCTTCACAAAACTAACCTCTTCGATGCGTGTTTTCACAATATTTTCTTTATGGAAATTAAGTGTTTCGCTCACGTTTAGCCAAATTAACCTTTGGCAATGTGTCTAATGTTGTAAATAACTTGAATCTTCCGACATTCCACCACGATACTATAGTCCAACACCAAATATGCACGTGTTTATAAAATTCCACAATCTAACTTCACTTTCGCATTAAAAATTAATTAATATTGTTTCTTTTCAATAAAAGGGGTTAAACGCGCTTTGTAATTGCAATCTAATCTAATATTACACAGTAATAAGTAATTTATTTCACAAGATTGACAAACTCACCTTACGCCGACACCATGCCACTAGGAAAAGGAAGCCGTGTTCACAATAGTGTTACCACAGTGAAAACAGCTATAGTGTTCTAAAATAAAAATGTGGTAGCAATGAGTTACAAGAGGCACACTTCGTACCGCTATCAAATTTGGTCGCATAATCGCATTGTTGTAACTTGATTTGTGGAACATAGCGCTTTGAGACAAAGTTACATTTTCTCAATTCATCAAAAAAATATATGTAGACCATGGCTGCTGGCATGGCATCGTTTACAGTTTTAGTACGAGATTCAATCAAATCATTTATTTTAAAATAATTTGGTAGAAATTGATGTTCCAATAATTTATTTAGTACAAAGACATATTGTGCAATGTGCATCAAAAAGTAAAAAAATCTTACAATCACTTCAACTGTAGACACCTCATATGTATAGGTTTGAGTTGGGCAATTTGCCACTGCGCTGACTGCAAAATACTAGCTAAGTTTTGCGGGAAATTGAGTTTGCCTGTACTTGTTAAGTGATACTGTATTTTGTTTACCAACTACGTTTACTGACGTTCATGTAAGCGTTATGACATGGCACAGTGAAGTTTATACGTAGTATTCATTAAATCACTAAAAAGATTAGTAGAAAGTTGACAATCTAGCATATCTGAGATGCGGTGAACTTGAGAGCTTGCTTCGTTCGCTCTTATTTTCTTCGTCTAAAGTTCTCAGGCTTTTCTGCATAAGCTGATGAACTACTGTACTACAATACTTCTCTCTTCTGAATGCTCAAAAGAAAAAATCTATGTTATTTAGGCCGTGTTCTGAAATTGCAACCCGTGAACATACCTACTCTTGCCGCGGCTTTAACGAGCAAACAGCGTTTCACGATTAGAATAGTACAATTCTGATTTGTAACATTCTGAAGTAGTTCTGTATATTGAGATATCGAGAGAAAGAGAAACAATATCCACATTACACGTACCTGCAAATATTTCCACGGAACCAATTATAATAAAATTATTATTTTACTCTATCATTTTTTAAATTTTAATAGGTATAATTTCATTTAGTATTAGTTGATACTAAATGAAAAACCTCTCTAACTAAAAATAAAAAACCCCCCCTGACACAAAAAATAAACTCTATAAATTAACTAATAAGTAATTTTTTTTTATCATCACAGATTGATCAACATCAGAGATTGTTGTGTAAGTTCAAATATTTTTATTTTCCAAGCGTTGTCGAGTCGGGGGACCGCTAAAGCGGTTATTACACTACACAATCTATCGGGCCCGATATCTAGGGCGCCCTGCCGATTATTTTATTACACCACACAATCTATCGTGCCCTAACTGCAGTGGCGGCGTAAAGTGGGGGCGGAGGAGGATGACTTTATTATTTTAGGGAATTAGAAATTATACTCCAAAAAAAATGTGAAATTATAGTTGCGATGCATTTTAAACTAGGTATAATATTTGTATGCAAGTAGTCACAGGAGTAGGTAGTTGTTAATTGTAGGCACGTCAAAAAAGCCACTTTATATTTTTTTATAGACGCGACTTTGATATCTGTCTAATGAATTTGATAAAAAAAGAATGTACGCCTTCCTTGGACCTATACAACGCCTTCTTTGGATGTACGAGTGAGTTGTCGTTGTCACCTTGGTGCTAGGCACCCGGGGCGGACCAGCCTCCTCCGCCCCCACTTTACGCCGCCACTGCAGTTAGGGCCCGATAGATTGTGTAGTGTAATAACCGCTTTAGCGGTCCCCGTAAAACAAAATACACACTTTAAGCAAGTGTTGACACTTGCTAAGTGTGTATTTTGTTTTAGTGTCATAGTGTGCTAGCAATGGCCTACCTATCTTCCATGGAAATAAGATGCCACACCCACCACAGTGTAGTTTTTTAACCCACAGGTTAACTGGTAGAAAATGCTTGCATTAAGTCCGCCCAAGTACCACTATTGTACGTAAAGTTTAATAAATAAATAACGACATTCCATTCGGTCTCTTGCC
Organism: Ceramica pisi; assembly: GCA_963859965.1. Taxonomy (NCBI): domain Eukaryota; kingdom Metazoa; phylum Arthropoda; class Insecta; order Lepidoptera; family Noctuidae; genus Ceramica; species Ceramica pisi. The sequence continues at coordinate 22,955,329 of OY982542.1, forward strand.
AGCGACGTGTGCCAAATCATTGAGTTCTAAAATAGCCGGAACCCCGACAGTAACAAGAGCTGATGGTATCTTTTATTGCACGTGCCGCTCTCTGCAACTCGCTACGGCTGCATGACAGGCCGTGGTGCCTGCCGGGGCTGTTGACAACTTCGCCACAGTGTGTAGCGAGGCGGAACGTCGTCGTCTCGACGGACAAGGTATATTCAACGTTGGTAGTGCGTGGAGCCAGAGTCCCGACCATCCGACTCCTATAGACCCACAGCCAGCAGGCGCGCACGCTCAGCAGCAGTAGTAGATGCGGCCATAAGGTTATTTTGAACTACTCAGCAGAGTGGCTCGTAACACCACTTCTGGGATTATGGGCAGTTGGGTGGATTAAGAGATTCGAGCAAGTGTACTCGATGCATCAATAGGGAATATGCATAAAAAAAATATTTATTATTTGAAGCGTTATAACTTCATCGCTGATGAAGATATTTAAAAAATATTTTCTAGAGTGTTTACTGGAGCTTATAAGTAATTCATTTTATAAATAAAAAAATCGCGTGCATATTCCCTATTGCCGCAAGGTAGGGACGTCAAAACCAGTGAGAGGAAGCTAAGATATTCCTGATTAACTCAGTGTCATGAACCGTACAGTGAGGATATGAAAGTCGGTAAACAAGTAATTTTGCGGACGTCGCTGGCGCCGAGGCCTCCCCACAGAACACAATTAACCTAGCGGGGTCTCCCACATGGATGGGAAGAGTTGGCCATTTTAGACGATATTCGTTGACAACACGTCACAACACTCCAATGATGTGGCGTCATTACGACATGACATATACGACATATTTTATCTGTGACATTTTCGATCTGGCAACACCAAAACGGGAAATTGTAATAATAGTAAACTTGGCAACCGCGTAACGAAGTTCTCCAAACCACTTGTAAATTCTGGATTATACCAACGCAAAGATAACTGGCTATGATTTGTGTTATAAAATAATAAAGCATTGCTAAAGGAACAAAATTAAAACTATTCGGTAAACAACCGAACGCCAGATAGCTTTGCTATTATGAACACAACAGCAACCTTCTCTTCAGGTGAGTGTTGATTGTGAATTTACGGAAAATTCTGTACCGTGATGTGTGGTCAGTGAACAGTGGATAAAGTGTTATATCCAGATTTCCAAAGAGATGTTGTGTATATTTAAAGCCTGGGGGATGTGTCTTAAAGGACACAGTCTTCAGGGAGTATATGGCCGGTTTTAATGTTCATTCATAAGCATTGTGCGTACGAGATGTCAAAATCATTAGCATTCCAAATGAGGTTAAACTTCTTTTGCGCGTTTCCGAGCATAAAAAATATATGTTCCGTCAAAACTTCTGCCTGAGTGATTTAGTTTGATGATAATTATGGACTTCTTGTTAATGGATAGTGCTTATTTTGATATAAGGAACATAGGTCATTTTTGTCCAACTCGTGATAAAAGTATTTTTGTTTATTCTCAGTTGGGCGGGAAATCAACTTTGTTTGAAATCATTTGTTAGATTATATTTTTGTAATTTACAAAAGGATGGATTATGATAGTATGTCTTAGATATAAGTAAAAGATACAGTGATTAGGACAAATTTTTATCACCGGCCAGTTCATAAATTACGTTCAAGGACTTTGGTTGATTTTATAGATGGGTCAGTAAAAGATTGCCTTTTGTACAAATTTCAAATGTGTTAGATTACCTGTAAAATCCAGAGACTTTTAATTTTGATATTTATAATTTATTGTAAATTTTAAATCATAAAAGGATATTTCATGAGAATCATCAGCATAAAATTGGGTCAGTGGGTTGTCTCAGGTGTGTTTTGATCTATTTCTAATAAAAAAGAAAAAAAATTGTTTACGAAGTTATTAAAAAAAAAAATAACCTTGCAGATCATTCATGGAGCAGGCGTTGTTCAACAGAGACTGTATTCAGCATACAAGGAAAGGAAACTGGTAAGCTTGAACAAAATAGGTGAATTGTAATTGTAGGTTTTTGTGTTTGTCTGTGTGACTGTCCCTGGCTGTTGTTTGCATGTATTTATTGTATGTTTATGTATTAAAATAGATATTTGTGTAATATTAATACAGTAGACAAATATGTAGTAATTGTATCATCTCTAGATTTTTAGTAGTATTCAAAGTATCTAATTCATAAAAGTCATCCTTTTTCTTTGTGTCATCCATATCAAAGATACATCTGTTTTATTTTTAAGGCTAGTGCCACTGCTCGACAAAGGTTCCCCCATAATCTTCCAGACAATCTTCTGCTTATTTTTTTTACTTTTATTTATTTTATCTAAAATCATTAAATTATTAATACATGACAAAAAAAATATACTACAATTTTCAGGGCAGCCCTAACTGTACAACTTTATGACTACATAGTCATACAATATCCAAAAGAGTTATTTTTTTAACCCCCTAGGTACTGATTACTAGGTTCGAAATAGCTGGACTAAAAGCATGATTTCAAATTGGAAGTCTTGTGATACTATCTTACAAAACAATATTTAAAAATTAAATAGTGGGTCAGGCTTTAAAATGATGCCAAGTAAATGACCTTATGTGATAGTGGCGACCCCTATTACATGGTAAATGGTAAATAATGTTGTGTTCATTTTGATATTGCATAAATCAAATTGTTCCATCAGAAAATATTTATGATTATAATTGTTGATATCTCTGGAACTATCATAATTTATATATATAAAACTAAATCTCTATTCCCATTGGTCATCGCATCACACGTTAACGGCTGGGTCAATTACACAAATTCTTTTTTTGTTGTGTTTGTTACTGTCAGAAGAAAGAAAAAAATAAAAATGTTGCAGTTGACAGGAGCTAGTCTATACATAAATATAATAAACTCGTAGACTTGTGATATATATTTCTTTACTTATCTTAGCTCGATATATGACAGACAATACTGCCTGTTAAGTTTTGCTACAATCGGCGCGACAGATATACATAATTATAATGTAATACCATGTATATCGAATTATTAATGAAAAACCTGTGTTGCTGATTGATTGTGAATAATATTAGAGACATAATCTAAACTAATCTTCTATACTAATATTATAAAGATAAAGGTAACATTTGTTTGTAAGTTTGTATGTAGGGGGTAATCTCAGGAACTCCTGGTCCGATTTGAAAAATTATTTCAGTGTTAGATAGCCCATTTATCGAGGAAGGCTATAGGCTACATATCATCACGCTAAGACTGAAAGGAGGCGAGCATTAATGGAAAATGTGACGCAGACGAAGTTGCGTGGGTCAGCTAGTTATTTATAATCACGTGTATTCTACCTGAGGGTAAACTATTAAATAAATAAATAAACAATCAATTTAATATTCCTCTAAATTATACATACTAATTAACTAATTACTGCTGTTTTTATTGTTAGGTATTATAAAATTATAAAGTCGAAAAAACTGCTCATGGTACAGTCACAATCATCTGCTTAAAACTTATATAAAGCCTGTTCAGACATATGCAGAATTGTCAAAAATTGCTGATTCTTGAGGCAGCATTTTTTTCGCAAGTTTGAGTGGATCCCATAGTAATTATGTTTGTACATGGTGATTCAGCGCCTACAAACTTGCCAATTAATTAAAAGTCACAATGAAGCTAGATGCAGTATAAACTCTACCCTTTAAAAGTGTTTTATCTCCAAATTATTGATACCTATTTCCCAATGTTATTGAATATTTTCCAAGAAAATGACTAACACTTATGTTGCACTGTAAACATCTGGTTGTGCGTGACTGTCCGAAAGCGTGGCTTCACGCTTCACGGAAAATAATGTTATTTCACCACGTCATTGACTGACCTGGCTCAAACATGTTGGAACATGTCCTGATTATTTTTGGAAACCGCATTAATTAAGTACAATTATGTTTTTGCGTTTACGATAAAAGCACTTTTATCGTTATCAAGAGGCAATACGGCATTTGATGCTCGCCTAAAGTATATGTCTGTCACGATCAAGAGATTATAAAATAAACCACTAATTTGTGTGTCTCCTTAACATTTTTGGCACCAGAACTATTGATGACTCAACATAAATAAAACCTACTAAATTACACGATTTTTTTCGCATTTTTTGTTGGTAGGTACTTAATTTAGGGCTGTCTCAAATTAAAAATAAATAATTTCATTTCACACCGTTAATATTATCTATTCTATTCTATACATATAATAAAATCGTAGAGTTGCCGTGTCTGTACATTGAATATTTTCGCATAAAAAATACATAGAAATGTCAGAAAAATGACATAGAACACAAAAAAGCAGTTTTTGAAATTCTTTTCTGTTTGTCTGTTTGTCTGTGCGTCTGTATGTCTGTGCGTTTGGAGGAGCATCACGCATAAACCACTTATTGGATTCAAAATTTAGGTACTTCGAAATATTAAGTGATAATCGGAGCAACATTTAGTGTTTATTTCATCAAAATCGACCCACAAAATCAAAAGATATCGAATTTTAAAGTTTACGAAGAAACTTCATCGAGCAACCTAGACTTCAGATACTTGCAATGCCATCTATTGAGAATTTTTTTAATAAGAAATGTGTGAAAAGACCCCGAAACAATGTATTTTTGAGTTATTTTTTAATTAAACTTAAAATGTAGCAATAAAAGTGAACATTTTATTATAAATTATCATTATTTATCGTAACGTGTAAGCTTCTAAGTTTGAACTTATGAGTAGTTACGAGTATAAAGACAGTTCAGTTACGTTGTAGATCGATAGATGGCGTTGTACTTATGACGCGTTTTTCTGAATCGCGGTGTTAAGATTCTCCGCAGTAGCATGAGGTCAGCCCCATGTTATACGTTGTGTAACTTGAAGTCGCATAATTAATATTGAAATGAAATTATATAAAATACTATGGAAGTATGGATTTGATTGAATGACTAGATTGATTTTCGATTTACTGAGAGGAGAGGAGTCTCCTCCGGAGAGTTACCTGTATCCATAAGTAAACTGTTTTACTAACAGAAGAGGTGAATATTTGGTCTTATTGTTTCAATTTGGCTAAACTATATCAGTCGAACACGTCGATCTTCAAGGTTAAGCAACGCTTGCCGAGGTCGGTCTGTGAATGGGTGACCATTATAACAAACTAGCCTTTTCCTTACTATATTGGCTCGGCTTCCAAACAAACCGGATTCAGCTGAATACCGGTATTTTACGTGGCGCGGCTGCCTACCAGACCTCCACAACTCATTCAATGCAAGATTTCAGTCAGATTTTACTGGCTTCTGACTATCCGTAACGACTGCCAAAGGTCTACAAATGACAGCCGGGACCAAAGACTTAACGTGCTTCCTGAGGCACGAAGGAAACTCGGTATGTCAAGATGGTCACCCATCCACAGACCAACCTTCGCAAGCGTTGCTTAACCTTGAAGATCGATGCGTTCGTCTGCTAAGTTTAGCCTTGAAGATCGGCCCGTGCGGCTGTTTCAATTTAGCCACGAGCTCCTCTATAATAAATCGATTCTATGAACCCAGTAAAACTTTTTTGATATTATAAAATGTTAAAACAAATAAAATTAATCAGTGGTCTACAATCAGCAATATTGTCAGTAAAAATCGGAGAAAATGTGTTTCTTTTTGGACTGTTCTGGACGAAATAAAGAATCCACTTGATTCAGCACCATTCGTTCTATAGTTGGTTTTGTTGATTTTGATTCAAGATTAGTTTGTACCAGGAGATTAGGTACCTGGGCTGGTCGGCATTTCAACCGATCTTCATAATTATATTCTTAATTCGAGAGAGAGATCAGGATACGTAACTGAACGTAGATTTTGTATATGCAATCTATACTAATATTATAAAGCAGAAGAGTTTGTTTGTTTGGTTGAACGCGTTAATCTCAGGAACTACTGGTCCGATTTGAAAAATCTTTCAGTGTTAGATAGCCCATTTATTGAGAAAGGTTATAGGCGTATATTTATATATATGTATATATCATCACGCTAAGACAAATAGGAGCGGAGCAGTAATGGAAAATGTGACGCAGACGAAGTTGCGCGGGTCAGCTAGTTTACTAATAAGCATATAAAAATACTTATCAATATTATATTTTTATTAAGTAAGTATCTTTATGTAATTTACTTCTTATGTAGGTAACCCAAAAACAATCTGATATCCCATATCATTCGATTTGACCCCAGTAATGACGAATATGACCAATTTTTATTTTAGAACAGGACATCTGCAATCTTCTAGTTTATTGAGCGTAAGTTTAATATAACATGTGGTAAAATGGTATTTTTTTTTAAACCTAGTATCCAGACTCAGACAATACTAGATGACAGTGAAAACGTATCTACGAAAGTATTTGTAATACACAGTATTCCACAAGCTGGTTCGTGTTTTATCTCGAATGACATTCACAATACAGCGAACTTGAGTGTTATTCTGAAGTACTATTTATAAAACAAACCAAACACAATATGGAGACGGTGATAACAAGTGAAAGTACGTAAAAGTCGAAGCAGAAAATAAAAATATCCAAAAATGGCTAAACCTAGCCTTGTGGGTTATATTTTAATAGCGTGACGTTCGTCTTCGAAAAAGAAATCCCCCAACTTCACTGCTTCCTAGATAAACTTGGTAGGGAAAATGGCGCAACTAACTCATCAAAACATTTAGTCTAGTGTATTTCATCATCAGTCCAAAGACCGGTAATCCTATTGTGAAACATCCTGCCTAAAATAATTATCTAGAATTCAAATGTCCGTTATTCTAAAAATAGACCCAACCCTGTACATCAAGGGGATTCCCCTAATGTTAATTTCCGGACAAAACAATCAACAAAAGCGCTTCCTACATTGTTGAGTGGATAGTCACGAGTTTGTACAGACAAGTCTAAACTTGCCTCTGGTGTTACTAATTTCATTTCAAACTCGAGTTTTTAGATGTAATTGTCTCGTTTCAAAAATAGTGGCGGAAGTGCATACCAGCAGACCAGTCGCCACATGACTTTCCAGTCGTTGACCCCGGTACTGTAGACCTGTCTAGACGTGCATCGTCTATTGTTAGAAAACTGAAAAAATTATCGCTACTATTTGGTAATAAAACGGTTTTGACAAAAAAATCGTGTCTTTAAGATTTCGTGCGCGATGTTTCTTGAACTATTGTGTGTTCGGTCTTCCAAGAAAACGGCTTTCTCAAAATGCAATTGTAGTGATAGAGGCATGAATTAAAATTTTAATCAAACTTCGATTTAAATGATTTTGTTCATTAACATAAATTGATTGAGTTGGTTGCGCTTTATCTCTTCTTCACTAGATTACTAAAAAACACTCGATGCAATGTTGCGAGCCCGGGGCTTTCTTCTTTCATGCCGTTCAAATAGCATAATTTTAGAGCGCTTGTTTGTAACAAAGTAGCGTTGCAAATCGTTTGCTTATCAGCATTCATAAAATAATCCCATAAAGCGAAGCACCGAATATCTTGCAATCGCTCACGTAGCGAGTTGTTTTACAAATAAAAAACTTTTTACAAAAAAAAAACAACCGACTTCCAAAAAAAAAAACACTACAAAGTAAAAAATAACTTTAATTTCGGAAGTCGGTGTTTTTGTTAGTTTCTTCGTATTTTGACACCGACTTCCGAAATTAAAGTTATTTTTTACTTTGTAGTGTTTTTTTTTTGGAAGTCGGTTGTTTTTTTTTTTGTAAAAAGTTTTTTATTTTTCACTTTTTAGTGGTGCCCTACACCTAACAACACCACTGCAAAATCGCAGAAAAGCAAAATACGCAATTTCGATTATCAAAAAATCATCTAAATAGTCAAATTCCAGCTATTTCGATTTAAAATCCAAAGTTCGTAACCGATTTTGATATGATTTAAATGGGACCAATCTGCAAGTATATCCTTTCAGATAAAACAAGAATTTTTCAAATCGGTTCATAATTGTCGGAGTTATGAGGTAACAAACATAAAAAAAAAAAAAAAAACATACAACCGAATTGATAACCTCCTCCTTTTTGGGAAGTCGGTTAAACATACTGCGAGCGGCCACTGTCGGGCTCGTGCCAACAAAACATACACGCTAACTCCTTTTTTGCGTCATGAATTGCAAATATGGCTTCTTCCAAAAACTGCAGGTGTCAAAGGCCTGAGTCTATGCAAGTTTGAACAAGACTTATGGTGGGGAATGAGTCACAAAGCGTGGCCTGTGGGTTGGTTGCATTACGTCAGGAGCCCCGCTTGGTAATCTACTGTGACATCTTTATCTGGCCTGCTCTGTACTGATCATTCGGGTTGCGAATTGTCGGAATTCAGGCATGCATGATATCATTGAGTGGGAGGCAAACGATAGCATATTTTGAAAATATTCCACAGGTTTGGAAAGACGTTTTATTTGTGAGCAATATCTGATCTTAAAGCCTGTTGCAGTGACGGATGGATTTTCTGCTTAAACATAATAAGGAAATGGCACAGAATTTGAACAAGCTTATTGAACTCTAAATGGTGATGGTGGAGACCATAAAGTAAGAAGGTTCGATCCCTCTGTTTCTTGATAGATGAAATCTCTAAACCCCATCACGTCCCATATGAAAATGATCGACGACATTGTCACCACTGATACCAAGAATTCAAATACTTAGTCTTAAGAATCCCATAATTATTACGTAAGAGGATTCGGTTAATGAGTCCGACACTCGACAGTCAACGATCTTGTCCGAAGTATGCAACGAGAATCGTAATGAGCACGAAACACGATTATGATAATTAGTAAAGCTCTTAAGTTACAGTTTATGGTAATCCTCCAGTTTAAACCGTTTCACTTATTAATTTATTCCTTTTAATTAGGAATGGTCGAGTAACACATGAAGTGTCTGATTCAGAAAATTAGATTTCGTTTTGGTCCATAATTTAGGTCTAGTTGGCGCATTGTTGGTCTTTAAGTGATTGATTCTAAGCTTAAATATATCTAAAATATAAGTTTGTTTATTCGTGATCTTTTCAGTTAGGCAATTTTAATTGATCAATCACAAAGTTATTTCCAAATTGTTGCTAAGATTCACCACACCTCAATTAGGATGCAGTCATCAATATTAAAATATTAACTTTTTAATTGGTGATTGTCAGATGGTTCTGAACTGCGACATGGTGGACCCCGCAGCCAGGGCCCAGGATCCAGTGGACCCGAAGACTTGATGATGATTATGGGATAGCAGTTGATAGCACTCAGCAATTTAGCATAGAATTAAAATATTCAGTGGATTTCTGACAGCAGTATGCTTATGTTATTGTCGACTGTTAGGGTTACAAGATGTAATTGGGATACATGATTCTAAATGTCCAGAAAATTCACACAGACGTAAAAAAAGTTAATCTTTAAATAGATTCACTTTTTTACGTGACTGTACTGTGAAATTATGAATAGAATAATGAGCCTGGGCAGTAAATGTTTGAACTAAAATGTCAAAAATATCACTAAACTTGTAGTAAGTCTAGTGTTAGAACCATGTAACATTTATTTATAAAATACGGACTCTGTCCGTCTGATGTCACCATAAATAGTTATATCATCAGTCATATTTCATGGATATCTTTCAATAGAAGTAGACTAGAACTTTGTTTATTAATTTTAGAGTAAAATGCAACATATTTCAAATTCAGGTTCTCCAATCGTTCATTTAATTTGATCATTATTAAAAGTGCAGCTTTGAAATAGCGGCCCTGAGTTTAAAGCAGGTCAATTTTTTGCCTAATCAGCTTGGAGTGGTGGAGGAAAATATTAAGGAAACTGGCACTAAACTGTTACCAATATAACTTGCGGTTACTAACGCCATCTATCGTGCAAAGCTTCTGTTGAGTTGATATTCAAGTACCTTACGCCAAAAGAATGGATGACACTTGAACAAACATTTGTTTTGCTCTCAAAGTAAATATACCGCATGATGACGCGCAAGTTGGCTCTTGCGCCAATGTTGGCGTATTTGTGTGAAACTGGATTTATCAGAATTGATACGTAATCTTTGTATCAGTTATTAGGTACTCATTTGTGTTCCAACTGAATGAATTATTACAGATTTTTTGGCAAAAAATACTGCCTGAATCTTTGTCATAATTTGAAACTTATATGAACGGTTTAATTTTAAACCGTTTTCTCAGAGATAAGGGCGGGTAAGTACCTACTTATACAAAAACAATTTATTTTATCACTGCACGTCTCATTAATGCATCCCAATGTGACAACCCTAATTTGAAATATGTTTTTTTGTGCGATTGTACTTTTAATTTAGTATTTTAGCTAGTCTATAGTTCATTTCATGGTTGTGGTAAATAGTCGAAATATATCTTTATGATTCATTGTTTTCTAGGTAATGTGAAATAGATCTCATCGGTGGCTGTCAAGTTTCACATGATCGTAAAATGCTTTAGTCATGCAAAACACGTTCGTACGTGAATGATTGCAATACTTAACTGTGTGAAATTTCTCATACAGTTGCTCTGCAGGCTTTTGTATCAAATAATGTCATTTAACTGGAAATATACTGCTGGCTACAAGATTTATTTTTCTAACATTACTTTTGTTTCTTCACTATTGTTTGAAATTAGTTTGTCTATGCATAACAATACATTCAATTTCGCTTCAGATTTCTTTCGAAAGCAAGATATCATTATCACTATCGGGTATATTTTGGACTTTTTATCACAGCCATATCTGCATGTATTTTAGCGTGTCTAGATTAAATTAAGTATGTGTATAAATTGGCTATGAAAAAGAATAAAAAAACAAAAGCACAAAACAGAATTTGGACAGACTAAAAACATTGAGAAAAACAGTTTGGAAAAAAGTGAAAGAGACAGACGGACTACCACAGAAAAAAATGCCTATGTGTCAAAAAAGCTCAGTGGAAATTCACAAAAAAAAAGACAGTCTAGTTACAAATAAAAAAAAAAGTTTCATTTAAAAAAAGAACACAGTTTCTATAAAGGACAAAGGACATTTTACAGACAACAGGTGACACCAGGGAGAACCATCGGATTATGGCTACACGGCAGTTACCGCGCAGTTGTTGAACCGTGTCTGTGTTGTAGATATTGCGCGCGACACGAGCGATACGGACGCGGCCGACAGCGACGCGACCAATGCGAGCGATGTGGAGTACGAGCCCGTGACCGAGCCCGACGACGACGGACCCCTCGACGACGACGATACTTCCGCAAATAGCGATGTAAGTGTGCCTTACGACATAAATCAATAAACAGAGATATTTGTAAAACACCGGCAACCTCGCGCCGACTATGTTACTAACATCAAAACCAACAACTTATTAACCGACTTCCCAAAAAGGAGGTGGTGCTCAATTCGGTTCTATGTTTTTTTTTTTTTTGTGTTTGTTACCTCATAACTCCGACAATTATGAACTGATTTGAAAAATTCTTCGTTTTATCTGAAAGGATATACATGGTGTAACAGAATAAACGCATTACCTCTTAGGGGGTCATTGAACTCATCATTATGAACAACTTTTACTATGGGACCAACACTGAAATGGCGAAAAAAAAAATCGACTGCCCCATACATTTTTGTACGCATAACTCGACAAAATGTACTGAACAGCTGATTTTTTTTTCGCGATTTCGGGGTTGGTCCCATAGTAAAAGTTGTTCATAATGATGAGTTCAATGACCCCTTAAGAGGTATTGCGTTTATTCTATTACAGGTTGTATATACTTGCAGATTGGTCCCATTTAAATTTTATTTTAATCGGTTACGAACTTTGGATTTTAAATCGAAATAGCTGGAATTCGTCTACTTGGATGATAGTTTTATGACATCCAAGTAATCGAAATTCCGTATTTTGCTTTTCTGCGATTTTGCAGTGGTGTTGTTAGGTGTGAGGTACCACTAAAAAGTGAAAAATAAAAAACAACCGACTTCCAAAAAAAAAGCACTACAAACTAAAAAATAACTTTAATTTCGGAAGTCGGTGTCAAAATACGAAGAAACTAACAAAAACACCGACTTCCGAAATTAAAGTTATTTTTTACTTTGTAGTGTTGACTTTTGAAAATTCATCATATTTTAGTTCATCAGGAGTTCATATAAAAATAATTAAAAAAGAACACATAGACTTCATAACATTTAGAGCGTTCAATTTAAATATTTTTTATTTTTGTATGAAATCCTGATGAACTAAAATATGATTAATTTTCTAAAGTTAAGTATAGAACAAAAGTTGTTGGTTATGATGTTAGTAACATAGTCCCGGAGGTTGCCGGTGTTTTACAAATAACCTTTTTTTTTTTTTTTGTATATAAAATTCTTCCGTTACTGAGTGACTGACTGAGCTAGCACAGCCGAAACTTCAGCTAGTCTATTCTGTAAATAACCATTTCGATATCGACTTCACCTGAGTGACTAAGCTTACAAAGTGAACTTTATTTCACACATCATAAGGTTTTATATTTATACGAATTTGAAACTCACCTCGGATTCCGCTGTCGAGACACGAAAATGTTGTTACAGAATAGCACTGCTGGTCGTAGAAAGCTGAAATTTTACATGTAGCTTCTCTTCTGTACACTCCATAGGGAGTAGCTCCGTAAGAGTTTTATAAGTTCAGATTGAATGGGCTTGTGTCCTGAAAAAATCTAATTAGTCCGTCAGTTAGATTATCAAAAAATATTTGACCCGTGTTTTTTCTTTTGATAAGGGAACCAAAATTGACGAAGTTACGATGCTTTTAAAATTCTCAATACGTCACACCTTCGCATAATTTTTAGTGAGACGTGACGTCACGAGCCGCCACTCCCGAGTTTTGATGCGTTTTATCTTTGTCAATATTCATTGATTTACAAAAACAAAAAATACGTGTCCATTATTTTTTAATACTCTAACTGACGGACTAAATAGTTTTGCAATTTGTCGATGATGGAATCTAGCCTACTAGTGCTTAAGGGTCAAAAGGGGGAAAATCTTTTATACTTAAGCTGCGCTGACGAAGTCGCGAAGTGCTACTTATTTATAAGTATGTACTACGGTACCGCTCAAAAGTATTTGACCACCCGGAAAAAAAATATAACATATCTCTGTATTTTAAAAGTAAACCATTCCTTAGACATGAAAACAATGCTGTTTTTAAATTTTAGACTCGTCTAAGTGTCAACTTTTGTTTTCAGCCGGTCGATTCTGTCGACATCTTACCGTGTTCACTTAGGTGGAGTGTACGACAAGTGAACTGTCATGCCATCTTGTTTGTGTGGTTTGACAGCTCACTTGTCGTTCACTTCGCCTTAGTGCTCCGTTCGACATGTATACAGAATCGCACTGTTTGAATACCTATTTAATTATCTGTGTGTAGTATTTGATAATTGAATGTTGCGCCGTAACTTCGTATTACTTTTTCATAATTTTCTTTAAATTTTGGACACCACGAATACATTTGCCGTTATATTCTTTATGCATATTTATAGACACCTACGATCTTAAATAAACTCCGGCAGTTTATTCTATTCAAATATACCTGCAATTAAGTTCAGTTAAGAGCGCTCTAATTGCTTTAAATTAAGTAATTAACGCAAACATTAATTGAAACGCTCCGTAATTCACCGTGAAGGTGAAAAAGTCAGTCTACATTTCATCTAAATTTGAAACGAAAGTCTTTACTTCGACCGTTGCGATTGTGATCTTCCAAAATAATTGATTTCACAAAATAATTCATTTGATATCTTTGGAGTAATCCTATCAGCTTATCGCTCATTCAAATGAAACATTGAATGAATAATTGAATTGGTCAATTATTGGCTCGGTAACCAAATCTCGCGTCTTAGCCCATTAAATTAAGAACCAAGAAAGAAGACTAAGGCCTGATTTCACCATACAGTGTTTGTTAAATCTTAATTAGCCATTAACTAATGAGTCGTTAAAAATAACAGAGCTGTTAAATCATATTAGGTTCTACGGGAAGAATGTAACAGGCCGTTAGCAAATTGAAGATTTAACTGAATGACTCGCAAGTCATTCACTCTTTTTTCAACCGACCAAATCGAAATGCTAGTTTTTGACATGTCGTCAGTAAGGAAAAACACAATTTTGTATCTAGTCGTATAATACGTCACTTGCTTTGCTACGCGACCAATTTCAAATGACGTTTGGTCCGTGGGATTTCATATAATTGCGCCTACTTTTGATTTTATACCGGTTGAAATGTAGTGTCATGGCGAATTGATGAGGTTAGCTTGTGTGTGTTGTTTGTTTGGTGTTGTGCTTTTGAGTTTGGAAACTGATAATTTCGCTAATAAATTTGTGAAAAATGTCGACCGAATTTTTCAGCCAATGAAAAATATTTTTTTGTAAATTTTGTATCTAAATATAAAGCTGTTATAGAGAACAAAGAAACTGATTCAGTAACCACCGCTAGTAAAATTGAAGGGTGGAAGAAACTCACGGAAGAGTTCAATTGCGTGAGGTCTTTCTATGTGCGAAACACAGAACAATTAAAAACGTGCTGGGATAATATAAAACGTCATTTTAAAATATCATTTTCAAAAATAAAATTATATGCAGCAGCGTCCATCTTGATTTTGATCGTCTGTTAGCTGTTTAACGGACCTCTAAAGCAGTAATTAGATTTGATGCCTTGTTAAGAGAATTTAACGTCCGTTAACCCGTGGTGGCACACTCGATAACTTTAACAGGTCGTTAAGTGACTTAACAGTGCTTTAAATATTTAACAGAGTATGGTGAAATTGGCTCTAAGGGCCAGTTTCACCGGTTACGGATAAAGGGTCGGTTAGTTATCTGCAGATAACTAACCGACACTTATAATACTATAATACTTTATAATACTCAAATACTTAATAAATCTGCCAGATATCGCTGTCCGACACCTGTGAAACCAAAAGTTTTAGTTCATCTGCCAGATAAGTTCCTAATAGGCTAACCGGCACTTTATCCGTAACCGGTGAAACTGGCCCTAAGAATTAAGAAAGTTCTTGAACAGCACAATGTAGCAGATTCAGTCACTTACCAATACTTAGTACCAATACTTATTGCATATAAATTATTATGATTATGAAAACTTTTTAATGATTTCTAATGGTAAACCATCTTAATATTCTTGCGCGCCACAATTAAAGACTGGTCCTAACGGCCATTACTGTTTTATTATGAAGGGTTTCGTACACTCGTATTTTAATTAGAAAAGCCGAGACTTACTAATAGGGTTCCATTGTTTACCATTTGGCTACGTAACCCTGAAAACGTAACTAATATTTCCAATAATTTAATTAAAATGTTGTTTCAATCGATTACAGAACGAAATAATAGCGACGAAGGTGATCGAGGTGTCGGTGGGCGACGATGGCGAGCTGCAGTTCGCGGACTCGGAGCGCACCGACTCTCACGAGAGCGACAGCGAGCTGGACCTGTTCGACTACTGGAACTGCGCGCAGTGCCTCGCCACCAACAACAACCCGCTCTACCGATACTGCCACAAGTGCTTCCAGGTATACATCGTCTCATTTAAAGCTGCCCGTCCCTTTGTTGCATTTGCGTTGGCATGTTTGGTGTGTGGGTATATGGAGTGCATTCAATGGGGAAAATATCGAATTTTTGTGGAACGTTTATACCGCGTGTATCTGACATCGACGCACAAACGATTTCCATGGGTCCAGGGCATGATTCTGGACACCCTAGCCTTAGAATTTTTCGTCGGCTTTTTTCTCATTTTTTTCAAGGGTTTTTTTACTTTAGACTGCTCATAATCGTTATTCTGACCTAACCCAATGAGATTTTTAATAAAAAAATGATTAATTAACTACTTTCACTAAAAAGAGCAATCTGAATAAAACCACAAATAGATATCAGCTCAGCTGAGCTGATAACCTATTTGTGGCACTCTTGAAAAAAAATGAGAAAAGAACCGACGAAAAATTCCAACAGTCCAGAATCATGCCCTGGACCCATGGAAATCGTTTGTGCGTCGATGTCAGATAAACGCGGTATTATAAGCTCAGATACAAAGCGGTCATCGCGTGAATACGCGATTTTGACGAGTTTCTGACATCGATTGTCACTGAGATTATATTGCTACTTCAATTTGAGCCTTAAGTACGAGAATTGGACTTAAAGGCTCGACCGCACTGGGCGACACTTCGCGGCAGCGGAGCGACGCGACACGTAACAACGTTCGCACTTGAAGTGTCGCGGCGCGTCGCACGCTGCTGCGGACTGCGTTAAACCTCATACAATTTCTTACAAAGATTATTTTGCTGTTGCGTGTCGCGTCGCTCCGCTGCCGCGAAGGGTCGCCAAGTGCGGTCAAGCCTTAAGTCTTATCGGAGGCGCGCACTGGTGACTTTTGTCACTGTGACAATATATCTCTCTCAGTTGCACTTAACAGCTGTGAAAGAGAGAAATGTACTGTCACGGTGACAAAAGTCACCAGTGCGCGCTTAGCATAACAGTCACTCCCTGACTGTGATAGATTTACGTCGCGATTTAGAGGCTGTCAGTTAGGCTCTTCAAACACGCTCACGACTTGATATTTAGGTTTTTCAGGTCATTTTCCAGGTGACGTGTGATAGCTTTTATTATCAATGCCGTCATAATAGGCTTGTGTCCTGAAAAAATCTAATTAGTCCGTCAGTTAGATTATCAAAAAATATTTGACCCGTATTTTTTCTTTTGTTTCGGGAACCAAAATTGACGACGTGACGACACTTTTAAAATTCTCATTACGTCACGCCGTGGCATAATTTTTAGCGGGTCGTGACGTCACGAGCCCCCACTCCCGAGTTTTGATGCGTTTTATCTTTGTCAATATTCATTGATTAACAAAAACAAAAAACACGTGTCCATTATTTTTCAATACTCTAACTGACGGACTAAATAGTGAGCAACTAGTGGATGATGGAAACTAGCCTATTAATCGTTAACAGTATCATTTTACTGTTACACGGAAATCATGCGTGAGTGAGAAGGACCCAACTGTAGTAACCTAATTTGAGTGTATTGCGTTCACACACATACTAAGCATGCTGCGTACATGCAGTGGAGGGGCGAGCAATTTTACCTTAGACGGTCTACTACCTGATTGGTTAGAGCGAACGCGAACTGCGACCACAACCCGCTGGCCGCGCGAGGACAATGAATTGGATTTACTATAGAGACGCGTACGTCGTGACTTACACGGGGACGATGCGGCTGCGACCTGCTCTACAGGCTCTAATTAAATTAACAGTCTAAAATAGTTTATATTCCTAGAAAAAAACAACGGGTTGCACTCCGGGAGTGCCGGCAGAAGTGAAAACTTGAACATTAACATTGTGCATTTTTGAATCATCCGTCTTACGAATTTTCAATCAGGTCACGTGTCCTGACGCGAGTTTAACATTTTATACCCACCCCAAGAAAAGTGCTCAACGCCGTTATAGAAGTTTTCACTTCAAAAAATATTTGTCTGTCAGTTAGATCAATACTAAGAATGTACACGTATATTTTGTTTGATCACGTAAACAGATACAGTGGGTTGAAATTTCGCGTGACGTCACACGTTGGTACTCTTTTTACCAAAGCTTGACGTCACCAGCCTCTCGTAAAATTTAATGCGGTTGGACAGTTATTATTGATTTGAAAAAAAAAACAAGTGTCCAAAAAAATATCCTTTTACAATAAAATAGAAAAGAATAAAGTTTCCAGAACTCGTCCAGCAGACGAATCCTAAAATCAGCTGCTACTTGATATTATGAGTTTAGAAGTATCATACTTGTTGCTACATTAAAAACCCATCAACTGTAGAAGTGTCGCCGGTTTAATGTAACGTGCGCCTGTAGAGCACCCGCAGCCGCAGTACCCGTGCGGGTCACGACCTGCGCGGCTCTGTATACAATTCACGTTATTGTCCGCATGCGTCCCGTTGGGTTGTGGCTGGATCAGTGGTAAGTATACTTAACCCAGACAGCTATATATTTTTTAGCCTGGTCGCCCATCTGCAGCACAACATTTTTCATGACGAGAAGGAAATAAAAATAACTTCAAAGTGTGAAACTTCTGCATTTTTACAGATCGAACTATTTATAGGAACATCTTTCAAATCATTCCAGTAGATTTTTGACGTGACAACGTCTAAAAAATCGATGAACGCCGGCTGCACGCACGAAAAATGGATGACTCATTGTCTCGTTACGCTCATTGATTCAATTTTATTCATAAAAGTATGCAATCATCAATGTTTTGCTATGACGTTGTCACGTTAAACTATCGTACGTAAACCGACTTTATAGAGACAACTATTTTTTAGTTAAATACTTTATTGTTCGCAGCGCACTGCAAACGCTTTAGATGTTGCAGCTTATGACCCCGTATAAATAAACTATCCTCGTTACAACTCCTCTATAGTCTGCCCTCTCTAACCAACACCACCTCCTCATTACAGGTACGCAAGAACTTCTTCCCGCCGAGGCCGAGACGCAAGCGGAACATACTCACCAAAACAAGCGAGATACCGCGCACGCTGTCTCAGGACTCCGGCGTGGACTCGCCCATGAGCCAGGAGACCGACGTGACCGCCAGTCAGGACGTGTTCGCCCCGAGCCAGGACGTGTTCGCCCCCAGCCAGGACGTGTTCGCCCCCAGCCAGGACGTGTTCGTCCCCAGCCAGGAGTTCACGAGCCACGAACTGGAGCTCACCAGCCAGGACACCGACCCCATCCTCGGTGAGGGCCCGTCTAACCCCAAGCCCGGCCATAGCATAAGCTCGTACCGCAAACGACGCGCCGAATCCGCCGACCGCAGAACGAAACGTAAACGCGCGCGTACAGACTCGGACACGGAACTAGATTCTGATGACGATCTATTCGATCCCAAACCGACTACCGACGTGAGACCACTCGTTAAAACTGTCAGCGATCCCGCGATTACTATAGAGAAACCCCCGGTCGTCAGTAAGAAGGTGATAGCGAATACTTTGATTGAGAAGTTGGAGAATAAGGACTTGTGTATGATTTGTATATCGGAGCCGAAATCGGGAGTGTTCGTGCACGGTCGGATAGCGCACATCTGTTGCTGTTACAAGTGCGCTGTCAAGGTGTGGGCCAAGGCTAAGCGCTGTCCCGTCTGTAATTGTAAAGTTAGTAATGTTCTGAAGGCGGTGGTTATGTAAGTGTGTGGAAGGACTTTTGGACGATTTTAACCCTTACTGCTAAACAAATTCAATACCATTTCGGGTTAAATTTTGAGCAATTTTCATTGGTCAATCTCCAGATCCCATGTGATTTTTTTATTTGCAAATTGAACACATGATATTACTTCGACACTCGTCATAACAATCCTTACATAAAAACAAATTAATAGAAAATTGAAAAAAAAAGGTAAGTAGAAATAAAAATTGATTTCGTTTTGATATCGTCCAAAAAGATCGCTAGTTAGGTTTCGGAGTTCATATAAGGCCGGGAATTACTCGTAAGTTGAATAAAGAGTGAATGGAAGATCGAATGAAATGGTGAACGGTTTCATGAGTGAATGAACAATGGAAATGGGATATGTTTGTACATAATGGCGAATGATGGCCACGTTTCAAAATTGATTTTCTTGAATATTTTCAATGTTACTTGGTACTACAGTACCAAGAAATAAATCTACCAGTCAATAAGAGTAGGGCTATTCTTTAAGAAGCGCACCGTAAACACTTAGGTGAAGTAAATAAGAAGTGAGTTGCCAATCCACACAGTCAAGGTGAACTGTCAGAAGTTTTCACAGTGAGATGTTGACAGAATACCAATAATCACTATCGCAACAGTTTTAATGAGGGTTTTCCGAAATATCGAGCACCACGTAGCAGCACTGAGAAGTCAGGTCCGAAACACCTATCAAATGAATCGCTTGTTTTCTGACATTTGTCAAGTTGACGTTAACAAATCTCAGAAATTTAAGCGTTTTGATTGGTGTTTTGGACCTGACTCCTCAGTGCCGTCACCTAGTGCTCGATATTTCAAAAAACCCTTATTAAGACATATAGGCCGTAAAACTGTAAATCCAGTTTGGCGAAATTACTCAGTACTACAAAATTTTCGCCTTTTTTCTGCTCTAAAGCAATACTTGACTATAAGTGAATATAAATCATGACTTGTTGGTAAGTTAATGCGAAAACATCATTTTCTCAGTGTTAACCTGGCAACTTACTAACCTTTACCAAAATTCATAAATTGAGATTCGAGACTTGCTCATACCATCTTAGACCGAGATCTAGATGACGAGCGGTCACATTATAATTTAGATCCTTAGATATTCTTCTTTCCGAGTCTAATGTAAACTCAAGTTAGAGTTTATGGGCCCTGTAGGTAACTACGGTTATTGCATCATCGGTGGCATTTCCCTTGGTACGGCGTAAATACTTTACGGAAGGAATTTTAAACTAATACATATTTTTAAAATAGATAATATAGCGAGCATAGTTGCACAGACATGATTTGTATGAGATCGCCGTAGGCGTCTTTCCATATTCAAAATTCTTTCGGTTCAGTTAATTTCATATTATTACTATTGGAAAAATCATTAAAGATGTAGCTCAAACTGACCTTCACACTAGGTACTACGGTTATTTTAAAAAAACACTTGTTTGGAAATTAGTCAAGATAATATATTGACTAATTTCCAAACAAGCGAAAACAGGCGCTGTGTTGAGCTTCTGTACCTAATGTGTAGATATATTTCTAGCTTCATAAAAGCAAATTGTTTTAAAAGCCAAACACTTCCATTAATTGAATGAACTACAAATAGAAGAATAAATATCAAAGTTGAATTGTGGTCAGCATGTGTCATGTAGTACAAATATCATACAAACAGAATGATTGTAGTGTGTGTGAATAAACAAATGTCTAATGTATTTAAATACGAATCGACGCCAACTAGTTCTAAGTCTTCTGTTTAAGTTAGAGATTCCTATAAAAGACGTCATTCTGATAAACAACAAAGAAAAAATATTAAAGTTTTATAGTACGTGTTAATATTGCGTACTTGTAAACAAAAGAACGTTGGCGCTCAAACGCTCACTTTACTACCAGTACGCGTGAACTTGGCACCTGGTTCCAATTAAGTTTTAATTTAAAATGAACAATTCGATTTTGATGAAACAATATTAACGAAATGGTAACGAACGAACGGGAAAAAAATCAAAATTTCATCGAAATCGTATTGGTCATTCGAAATCCACATCTTTTGTTGTGCGATTTTAAATTTCTCTTTATTGCATTATAAGGTAGGGTAGGCAGAACCCACAACACTACGCGTTAGTAAATAGCATCTGCTATTTGTTTGTGTCTGCGTTTTAATTAAAGTATGATAATGCTTTGCGTTCACTCGTATCTTAAAAGAACTATTCTATGAAAAGCATTAACAACCAGTGTTCTTCCCAATATGGTGTATCTTTGTGCCAAATTCTAAGTTTTTTTAACCTATATTGTCTCACTGTTGGGCAAAGGTTTTCCTCATAGCTGTTCAACTTTCTTTGAGTTTACCTTCTCTGGCTTATCTGTAGTGTACATTGTCACGCTGTTGATGCAAAATTGAGTGACAAACAACTTGCAAACCTTGGTAGAACTACTTTATTAGATTCTGTAGTAACTTCAAATAATTACTTTCAAAGGAATTTCTACCTTACAATTCGTATCGACCTATCAATAAATGCCCTTAATTCCTTGTGATAACAATCTGATAGTAGGTTTGTAAGTAGAAAGTAGCTAAAACATTCACGGCAGACGAAAATTAAATACTTTACTATCATGTTTCATACATTAATAGTTTTTATCAGTAACGCCGAAGTTTCTGGTTTAAAAAAGCCTGTTGGCTTAATCAAAATACATAAGCGTAAGCCATTCTTATAATTCTTTGAAAAGAGATGGAATTCAGGGGTTAAAGGGAAGGTTTAGTATTGTTTAATATGCGTTAATACAAAAGTAAGCTTAAGTGATTTTCTGTAAAAAAAGCGCTGGATTGTTGTTTTAGGCTATGCTTATCTTCATTTCTAATTAAAAATTTAAACAATTCGAAAATATTCTTAGTTTATATACTGATTAGCAAAATTCAAAAAAATCAAAATTCAAGCGTTTATTTCAATTAAACCATTTACAGGCACTTTTGAAATGTCAAGGTCGGTCGGTCCAAAAAGTTGAAGCTATTTGCACGTTCCAAAGAGTAGATCTCTATGGAGAAGACGCGCAAGAAACTCCACGGACACTCTTTTAAAAATAATAATTTTTTACAAAGATTTATTTACATCTGGTTGAAATTATACATACATGTGAGAACGATGTAAAAGACGAGCAGGATAAAAGCGTCCGGAATAAAAGAGGAACAATTCAAAGAAATAATTAAAATTAACCATGGCAGCTAAGAAATTACCAGTCCCGACTGACGGCGCCCGTTCACGAACATAACGCATGCGCCAGCACTATTCGGCTCAACCATTTTGAAGGGAGCCAAATGATCCAACGCATACGCCACCATCAGCTAGACTTTTGAGTGAGCATGACACTCCCAACCGCCAGGGTACATTCAAGTCAAAAACATACCTAAAACTGATAATTAAAGTTAAAGGTACACATTACTCACACATGTGCTGTTAATGGCTGAAATTATACAATGCAAATAAGTAAGTTGATTCTAACAATGCAAATTTTTCTTACAATCTTCAGCCGGTCCAACAATGTTTCCGAAATATTTACAGATTAGTTTGTGCTCCCTAGTGGCTGTGGAGCAGGACCAGCATTCAGCCAAGCATTTTTATCTTCAATATAATCCCCCAACTTATAATATGCTTGTCTGCATAGTGTGCGTTTAATACAAGACTTGAATTTCGTCTCATTTAGTTCTAATATATGGGGAGGTATCTTATTATAACATTTTAAACAGTACCCCATGAAAGATGAGGCTACTTTAGCCAGCCTGAAGCCTGGTTGAACTAACTGGCCCCTATTTCTAGTACCATAATTATGTCTCTCGCCTCTTTAGCACATTGTAAATTCATATTTTCCTAAAATTTGAATGAATAATCTGCGAGTTAGTATTTAAGCTAAGGATATGGTTAGAATGCTTATGAATTAGTCTAATTTTATCTTCACTGTTGATGTATGGAACATGAAAGGTTTAAAAAAAAAAAAAAAAAAACTAAGCTCCAGTAAACCCTTGTTAAGTTAATAGTAATTGTAAATAGGTAGAGACGTCGACCACCGAACGAAACAGATTTAATATATTTTCATTTATTAGTTAGGAATTCTCTAAAAAATAACGGCTATTTTGTATTAATGCCAAAAAGTTGAAACAATTTGATTAATGATTTTAAAGTTATTTTTAGGTGTTGTTGCTAAAATATTGAGTTCACTTCATGTTATTTGTAAAAAAAAACGTTAAAATTGTCTTTGGTTATGTCGTGAAAAAATCATGAAGTTGAAGTGTTCCGTTAACGTAGTGTATAATAAAATAATTTGAACGTGGTCTTGCGTATACAATTAATATTATATCGTGTCAGAATCATATTTGTTAAAAAACTGACAAATTTCTTGTATATTTAATAAACATCCATAAAAATGTGTATGTTTAATGGGGGAAGGAAAACGCGATAATATTTAGTTACCATATTCAAATGCTTCTATATTACATCATCATTTAATTCCGGAAAATAAAGTTAAAACAACACCGGTACCAGTTACGATAACGTGTCCATTTTTTGCGTCGGGATCACGATTGATACGATTAATCGCTGCCTCTCCCATTATATTATTTAGTTATTAAAAGGTGTATATTTCAAACATTTTGCGCTTCTGTATATTTATTGTATATTCCTTTAGGCTGGTTTTGAGTTACGCCAAATTCTATCCAGCCTTACGTATTTTTAAGTTACGAAACATTATTATCTTAGTCACGAATCAAGATTATTATTATTCAATTTATATTACCTGTAATTTAAGTATCAATCTTTTTAAAATCTAACCCACCACCTTTCCTACCGCAAAGAGGATTTATTGTTACAGATTAAAAGAATTTATTATTTCAAAAGAAACATTATTAGTTATTAATTTGTAGATCTCCTATTAGCTATTGTACAGTTAGGTTACAATTTCTTTAAGTTCAAATTTGATGTAATAAGCACTTAAAAAAAAAGAAAAAAAAATACGATATCGAAAAAAATAACTCGATTTAACAGAAAAAAATATTAATAAAAACTTTTCTTTTTCAGGAACTTTGACTTTTTTTCCACTCCCCCACATATTTTTATCTACCCATATACCCGTTTACCTACCTACAAAGATACATTTATATACTTCACTTAACAAGAACATACATACCCATACTTTCCGCCAGATAAACGTTGAATAAAGTACATTGACCCACATACATTTATTGACTTTCTGATCAAAATCAGAAATAATGACATAAAGCTGTCCTGAATCGACTTCTATCGTGATCCTTTACGTTTTCTAATAATGAAAATCAGTTCTTAATAAACGAAGAGATATTAGGGAAAGGTCAATGTACTTTATTCCACTTTTATCTGGCGTAAACTATAGCATTATGTGAAGCGATACTTCACGCCTGGACAGCTTTTAACCCTTTACAAAGCACAAGTCCGATGCATAATAATATATTATTGCACCTCCTTTGGGATGGCTCAACTAAATACCAACTTACCGTGCTCGACTCGATGGAATGCAGAGCTAAGAGGTTCATTGGCGATGTAAGACTGGTGGATGCCAAGCTTCACAGCTTGACTCATCACCACAGGGTTGCCTGCTTGTCTGTCTTCTACAGATTGTACTTCGGTGAGTGTGCCAAGACCTCAACGACCCCCTTCTACCATCGGACATCCAGAGGCACTGCAAGTTACCATCCCAACCTTGTTGCTATTCCACCCAAACGTCTTTCATAATGCGCACAGCAAAGAAGTGGAACTCTGCCTGCGTCTGTTTCCGAACGCTTACAACCCTAATCTCTTCAAAGTTAGAGTGAACAAGCTCCTTCTGGGTAAGTTCGCTCCATCGTAGACTTTGTCTCTGTCACCTCTGACTTAGACTAGAGTCAAGAGCAAACCCATCTCAAATAAGAAAAAGATATTATTCATCTTGAAACATACGGTGTTCAACTTGATGTTGCTGTTTGTACAAAGACGAATTATTCAAAACGCTTGCACTACATTCACAAGCCTGTTGATCTAGCCAACATGCAAACACATTCCTACCAGTAACATAGTAAATATAATATTATAATATAAAAAACTTTTTACAAAAAACACAACCGACTTCCAAAAAAAAAACACTACAAAGTAAAAAATAACTTTAATTTCGGAAGTCGGTGTTTTTGTTAGTTTCTTCTTCGTATTTTGACACCAACTTCCGAAATTAAACTTATTTTTTACTTTATAGTGTTTTTTTTTTTTGAAGTCGGTTGTGTTTTTTGTAAAAAGTTTTTTATTTTTCACTTTTTAGTGGTGCCCCACACCACTGCAAAATCGCAGAAAAGCAAAATACGCAATTTCGATTATCAAAGAATCATCTAAATAGTCAAATTCCAGGTATTTCGATTTAAAATCCAAAGTTCGTAACCGATTTTACATACACCACACCTAACTAACAACACCACTGCAAAATCGCAGAAAAGCAAAATACGCAATTTCGATTACTTGGATGACATAAAACTATCATCCAAGTATACGAATTCCAGCTATTTCGATTTGAATCGAAAGTTCAAAACCGATTTTCAAAAAAATTAAAATGGGACCAATCTGCAAGTATATCCTTTCAAATAAAACAAGAATTTTTCAAATCGGTTCATAATTGTCGGAGTTATGAGGTAACAAACATTAAAAAAAAACACATCCGAATTGATAACCTCCTCCTTTTTGGAAACTCGGTTAAAAAGAATTTAGTTAAAAAACTCGAAAGATAAAACACTATCAAACACTTATCTCTGAGTATTGATAGCAAATAGATTTCTGAGAGCTATTTCTAATTTTTCACCTTGATAAGACTTATTACTCCAGATGGGACTAGCTTATCAGCGTTATCAACATGTACCTACACTTGACAACTTTAATGGTTAAATTGTAGTTACCTCACGTTCAAGTGGCGATAGATTTAAGAATACGTGCGTTTTGTTTACTCCTATATGTACAGAAATCTAGGTATTCGCTGATTAACATAGGAGTAAGTACCTATATTGAAGCTGTGTTGAGTTTAGTAATGACCGATACAGATTTTTTTTTGTCTTCAGAACTTGAGAATACTGAGTCACGTAAAAATTACTGTTGAACCTGATGAGGAATATCGATGGTATAAGTGGCCAATGCGCCCATGGCCCTGCACTTGTCAGGAATATTTACACTATATTCTATTGCAATCCAAAACTCGCAAAAGAACTGCGAATCTAATAGGACATAGAATAAGCCTAGAAAAGCCCCATCTAATAAATAATTCCTCGTCAGAGGTTTGAATATCCAGGTACCTAAGTACTTCTAAAATTCGATTCACCCGATGGCGATGTAGGTACATTAAAACATAGGCGGTCTAAGTCTGTTATCATAGATGACAAATACAATCTAGAGAGGTGTTTTGTATCCTATTAATCCAACTATCCTACTAATATAATAAATGTGAAAGTTTGTGAGTATGTATGGATGTTTGTTAATCTTTCATGCAAATACTACTGAACCGATTACGATGAAATTTGGTATGTAGGTAGTAGCTGAACACCCAGAAGAACACATAGGCTACTTTTTATCGGAGTTCCCGAGGGATCGGGATTTACACGGGAATAACGAGAATTTATACGCGGACGAAGTCGCGGGCGGCCTCTAGTAATTAAATAAATGCGAAAGTTTGAGAGGATGGATGTTTGTTACTTCTTTTAATCTTCATAAAATTTGGCACAGAGGTAGATTATAGTCTGGAATAACACATAGGCTATAATATCCTGGGATTATATTCCCTAGGGATTACATGGGCGAAACTGCTGGCAGAAGCTAGTGATATATAAACTCCGTGCTTCGGAAAGCACGTGAAGCCTGCGACTGTACTCTCTTCGGTCTTGTTGTTCTTTTTCTACCACCATGACCCAATGGTACGGCCATTGGGTCATGGTGGTTTCCTTCGGGAAGATACTATTACCAACGCCAAAGTTTCTACTGCTTAATTCTGGTGGGTCGAGTCGGACTGTGGTCCCTTTGTCCTAAAGGAGTAAAGGAGCGCAGATAATGCACTTGAGCATGCTTAATGCTTATCACTTCTTAATAAAGTCCTCCGCTGCGTCTGTCTGTCTGTCTGTTCGCGATAAACTCAAAAACAACTGCACCGATTTATCATGCTGTTTGCACCAATGGATAGAGTGGTTCTCGAGGAAGGTTTAAGTACCTTTTTTTTTTTCCGGCTGGGAAAAAATGCGTTACGCATCTCTCACTCGGGGGAGTGGGAGGGGTATGTGGGACTCCCCGGGCAAGCCCGGTATACCCACTAAAACAACCCAGCACTGAAATTCCCGCAGCGTCTTAGTGGGGGTGGACTGGGAGATCGGCGTAGCCTTTACGTCCAGTCCACCTCCGACGACCGCCCGCCTTCACAGCGGGCCCTTCACGCCCCCCCCCCCCCCCCGTTGTGGGAGGGCCGGGAACCTCCGACGATGGTGGTGATGCGTGCAATGCGGGCGGGGGCGACCCCGCGCCTGTCGCCCGCCCATCACCACCGCGAGGAGGGAGAAGAGGACGTCTTCTCCGACCTCGCCTTCGTCTGCGGAGCGGCGCAGCGAGAGGATCGTCCTCCCGCGCGCGCTCCGCCGCCTCCTTCTGCGAGATGACATCCTCGCAAAAGGAGGCTACCGCGGCCCAGGACTCCTCACTCCCCAGCATGCATCTGACCACGCTGGGAAGGGAGAGGTCCTGTCCGATCTCCGCAGTGAGACTGCGACGCGGCTCGGACCAAGCTGGGCACACCTCCAGTGTGTGCTGCGCCGTGTCCTCCGCCGCGCCGCAGTCGTGACACGCCGGTGTCTCCTCCCTCCCGATCCGGTGCAGGTGTGTGCCGAAACAGCCGTGGTCAGACAACACCTGCACCAGACGGAAGGAGAGGAAGCCGTGCGGCCGCTCGAGCCAATCTCGCAAGACTGGACCGAGCGCGTCCAGGGTACGGCGACCAAAGGTGGCGGAGGCAAGGTCCTCCGTCCAATGGACGATGATAGCGTCCCTCGCCTCCCTCCGCACTGCCTCCCGCTCCTCCGCGACAGGGCGCTCCCCGAGCGCTTTTCGGCGCGCCGTCCATTCGTAGACTCTGGCGAGCACCCACGCCTCCAACTCCCAAGGAGGGGTGCTGGCCAGAGCGCACGCCGCCGAAAAGCCTACCGACCGGAAGGTAACCTATATAATTTGTCAAGCGAGTGAAGCTGCGAGCATCAGCTAGTTCACCTATCTAATAGCAGATTATACAGCAAGCGAGGGATTCAAGTTAGCCCTGGTAAAGAACCCCTTAATCCCAGAAGAACATACTCTACTTTCACACCTTTTTTTACGGATGAGTAATCACCGAATTACTCCTCCCGCCCTGGGTGAAGCAGAAGGGAGTGTCGGACTCTTACTGACAGTAACCCATCACCATGACTCATGTTCCTCCTAATGTCCTTTGCGTTCCAGGGCCACGGTGACTCTTTCGAATAAATTCCGCAACCCTGGCAGTAGTTTTTACACCTACTGCAAGAAAATTGTTTGCATTATGTCATAAAGAGAGGTGGCTGGCCGCAAGCGGTTGCCATCGATTATTGACCTCCGGGCAATATAAACCCTTTTCAGACCACCTGCACAAAAACGTCAAATTTGCTATGCAAACCTAACCGCGGCTCCCGTTATAAACCTCCGCCACTAGGTGTAGCGAGCGTAGTCAAAATGGGATCCAAATTCAAATCACATTATTGCCCGGCTGGTTATAATCAAATTCAGTACCTACAATACTTTTGCCCAGCGGTGGGAACTGTGACTCCATCACAGTTTCGGACGCGCGACCTGAGGCCTTAGTGTGAGTTTTTTCGACTCACGTTCGAGCGCGTTAGAATTTAGTATGGGAATTTAGTTAGAGTGCCACCTGGTGGTCACTCGTAGAACCTAATTTCCCATACTAAATTCTAACGCGCTCGCAATCGAACGCGTTCGAACGTGAGTCGAAAAAACTCACACTAAGGCCTCTGCTCCTTGCGGCGGGGGCAAACGGGCCCGCGGCTCCTATTTTCATGGCGTGAGCACAATTTTCTCGCAGTAGGTGTGAAAAGTACAGTACAGTCGCCTCATAATCGGTTCGATTCCCGCACGGAACAATTTTTTTTTTGCTGGGTTTAGATTATTTAATTTTAGTAGGTATATATTTTATTAGGTTTTAAGTATTTTTCTATTTTTGCATGCCGTAAGGTAGAGTGTGTTGGAACTGTGTTTTTTATAATTTCATCTTATTTTGTACCCACATTCAACGCGAAAAATAAATGATTTTTAAATTATTGATTTTTTTTATTTGAATAAGACGCCCGTGTCATAAGACACTGCTTTATGCCCTCGGTTCATAAACTACAATAAAAAAAAACATCTTCTTTCTGTTTCTTCTTCTTCTTTTTTATAATCTACCTACAATTAGGTTGAGTTTTCATGATTTTATGTAACTTTTCGTGCAGATGCGTGGTGTGAAAATTATTAGCTAGCTCTAAATTTAATTACAGGAAATAATGCTATAAACCCCGAGAACTTAGCTAGTCTCCGAGATTAGCTACACATTCGTATTCGAGGGAGGGGGTGGGGGTAAAACTAACTTAAGTATTAACCTTAAAATAATAACGCATAGAAACCTAGTACGAGTGCAAAAAGTGAGGCAACTAAAACTTAGCCTAATCCGTCAAACTTAGCCATCAGTCAGGCCGTCAGTACTCAATGTCACGTTCCGTCGAACACAGCTCGCGAGTAAATAATTGAAAATGACAGTTTGTTGCGTGAAAGAATGTTATAGCACATCAGGAAAACAAAAAAATGTGATAAAATAACATTTCACAAATAAATACTCACATTCTATGCACTATTTTTACGTAAATCGATAAATAAAACAAAATTCTAATAACCTAACTTGTCATAACACTGTTGCTATTTGTGAGGAAAAAATACCCACATTGCTTTAATTCATGTTTTTCATTTTTGTAATTTTAAAATACAATAGGTACTTACTGTTAATTCATATCAAACCCGATGTTTTAACATTGTTTATAATTATAACCCATTAAGCATTCTAAACGCATTGAACAATATCTCATTCTTTATGCGATTTATTTCCTTTTATTTTGAAATAAATTGAATTATACCTTCCGAAAAAAATATGTCATATTACATGAAAAATCATGTTTACCTTTTCCAGTTCCCAACAACATAAAATACTTTACTTGCCTTGATAGCAAAATAGTAATGCGTCTTCCCATATTTTTAACCGACTTCCCAAAAAGGAGGAGGTTATCAATTCGGTTGTATGTTTTTTTTTTTTTTTTTATTTTTTTTTTATGTTTGTTACCTCATAACTCCGACAATTATGAACCGATTTGAAAAATTTTTGTTTTATCTGAAAGGATATACTTGCAGATTGGTCCCATTTAAATCATATCAAAATCGGTTTCGAACTTTGGATTTTAAATCGAAATAGCTGGAATTTGACTATTTAGATGATTCTTTGATAATCGAAATTGCGTATTCTGCTTTTCTGCGGTTTTGCAGTGGTGTTGTTGGGTGTGGGGCACCACTAAAAAGTTAAAAATAAAAAACTTTTTACAAAAAAATACAACCGACTTCCAAAAAAAAACACTACAAAGTAAAAAATAACTTTAATTTCGGAAGTCGGTGTCAAAATACGAAGAAACTAACAAAAACACCGACTTCCGAAATTAAAGTTATTTTTTACTTTGTAGTGTTTTTTTTTGGAAGTCGGTTGTATTTTTTTGTAAAAAGTTTTTTATGTGGGTAACGGCTTAGTAATGGTATCACTGAAAGCTATATCTGTGTGCGTTAGAGGAACGTAGACACATTCGGCTCACGCACACAAAGAAAATGAAGTGGACACACGATTTTGCTCGGGTTTTGTTCTAGACGCGGCTTCTATGCGTTATTATTCTAAGGTATTAACATTTCAGATTCCAGCGACTCCTAAATGGAGATATCTCGTGTTAACGCTGGTTAAGCGTTTGTTATTAAAGATGGCGATAATGAATCAAGTCTAGACGCTAGTCGAGCCTAGCCCCATCGCCCACGGCATGATAATGGCGCATTTCCTTTGCCGGAAGTGCGTCATGTGGTGGCCTGCGGTCTCACTTTAATTCTTTTATTCGCGGAATTCAAATAAATATTTGTAATAAAGTCAGGGAGAGAAAGGAGTTTGTCAGGTATGGATGAAGACATGTGTACCACCCCCAAATAAGTAGGTAAGCGAGGGTTTAACCCAGAGAAGTACCTTTGGGAAAAGAATTATAGATGATAGCTAGAAGATGATTAGATGACGAGATTTCTTGGTTTAATTACATTTGTAATTGGTCGACTTATGTTTCACTGTAAACTAATTTATTAGTTTGTAACCTACCTTCTGCTTTCTTACATTTATAACAGATATTATGATGATAGCTATCTACCTTTTTTGTAATCCAAGGACAGCAGCTAGAAGTACGGTTTACAAAAAAAAGCAAAATGTGCGCCAGAAAAGCGCTCTTTAGTTTGCGCTTGCGCTGTTTTGTCTGAATTTGAAAGCCAGTGCGCGGCGCCTTTCAGTAACATAAAGTACGATACGCAGCGGAGCGTCACACTGTTTTTAGGTCGTGGGTTTGTTTCATATAGTACCAACGGTAAAAAGATATTGCTGAAAACAGCAGCTGCTGATTGACGTTACACTAATCTATAGTATTAGCGCGTTCAACCAAACAAACAAACAAACTCTTCTGCTTTATAATATTAATATAGATATAATATTATTATAAAGCTGAAGAGTTTGTTGCTTGAACGCGAACTACTGATACGATTTGAAAAATTCTTTCAGTGTTAGATAGCCCTTTTAATAGCAAATTAAATCATCACGCTAAGACAAAAAGGAGCTGAGCATTAATGAAAAATGTGACGCAGACGGAGTTACGCGGGTCAACTAGTATATTTGTGTCTTTTGAATTACTTAGGTGAGGGACTGTTTTAATCGACTTCAATAATGGAGGAAATTCTAGTATTTCTGTAGGTGTGTATTTTCTATTACCTAACTGCTCACGAAAAGAGCAGGGGTCAGGCCTCTCCTTTTATTTTAAAAACTAGCTGACCCGCGCAACTTCGTCTGCGTCACATTTTCCATTACTGCTCCGCTCCTATTTGTCTCAGCGTGATTATATATGCGTTCAACCAAACAAACAAACTCTTCTGCTTTATAATATTAGTATAGATTGCTGGTGGTAGAGGTGCTGAATCAAGTGGATTCTTAATTTCGTCCAGAACAGTCCAAAAAGAAACACATTTTCTCCGATTTTTACTGACAATATTGCTGATCGTAGACCACTGATAAATATAGTTTGTTTTAAGATTTTATAATATCAAAAAAGTTTTACTGGGTTCATAGAATCGATTTATTATAGAGGAGCTCGTTCAAATCGGACCAGTAGTTCCTGAGATTAACGCGTTCAACCAAACAAACAAACTCTTCTGCTTTATAATATTAGTATAGATTGCATAATATACAAAATCTACGTTCAGTTACGTATCCTGATCTCTCTCTCGAATTAAGAATATAATTATGAAGAGGGTACCTAATGCAGGGCACTGTATCATCTCTATCGGTTGAAATGCCGACCAGCCCAGGTACCTAATCTCCTGGTACAAACTAATCTTGAATCAAAATTAACAAAACCAACTATCGAACGAATGGTGCTGAATCAAGTGGATTCTTAATTTCGTCCAGAACAGTCCAA
This sequence comes from Ceramica pisi, assembly GCA_963859965.1. Lineage (NCBI taxonomy): Eukaryota > Metazoa > Arthropoda > Insecta > Lepidoptera > Noctuidae > Ceramica > Ceramica pisi. The sequence continues at coordinate 22,988,320 of OY982542.1, forward strand.
AAAGAAACACATTTTCTCCGATTTTTACTGACAATATTGCTGATCGTAGACCACTGATAAATATAGTTTGTTTTAAGATTTTATAATATCAAAAAAGTTTTACTGGGTTCATAGAATCGATTTATTATAGAGGAGCTCGTGGCTAAAGCCGCACGGGCCGATCTTCAAGGCTAAACTATAACAGACGAACGCATCGATCTTCAAGGTTAAGCAACGCTTGCGAAGGTTGGTCTGTGGGTGGGTGACCATCTTGACATACCGAGTTTCCTTCGTGCCTCAGAAAGCACGTTAAGCCTTTGGTCCCGGCTGTCATTTGTAGATCTTTGGCAGTCGTTACGGATAGTCAAAAGCCAGTAAAATCTGACTGAAATCTTGCATTGAATGAGTTGTGGAGGTCTGGTAGGCAGCCGCGCCACGTAAAATACTGGTATTCAGCTGAATCCGGTTTGTCTGGAAGCCGAGCCAATATAGTAAGGAAAAGGCTAGGTTGTTATAATGGTCACCCATTCACAGACCGACCTCGGCAAGCGTTGCTTAACCTTGAAGATCGACGTGTTCGGCTGATATAGTTTAGCCACATTGAAACATAATACCAAATATTCATCTCTTCTGTTAGTAAAACAGTTTACTTATGGATACAGGTAACTCCGGACTCCGGAGGAGACTCTCCTCTCCTCCCAGTAAATCGAAAAACAATCTAGTATTTCAATCATCAATCAAATCCATAATTCCATAGCTTATAATTTCAACATTATACCTACGTCTTCAAGTTAAACAACATAAAACATGGGGCTGACCTTATGCTACTGCGGAGAATCTTAACACCGCGATTCAGAAAAACGCGTCATAAGTACAACGCCATCTATCGATCTACAACGTAACTGAACTGTCTTTATGCTCATAACTACTCATAAGTTCAAACTTAGAAGCTTACACGTTACGATAAATAATGATAATAATAACATATAATTATAAACATTATGTGTTTAATTAAAAAATAACTCAAAAATACATTGTTTCGGGGTCTTTTCACACATTTCTTATTAAAAAATTTCTCAATAGATGGCATTGCAAGTATCTGAAGTCTCAATGAAAACAACCTATTTTAGCGCTCGATGAAGTTTCTTCGTAAACTTTAAAATTCGATATCTTTTGGTTTTGTGGGTCGATTTTGATGAAATAAACACTAAATGTTGCTCCGATTATCACTTAATATTTCGAAGTACCTAAATTTTGAATCCAATCAGTGGTTTATGCGTGATGCTCCTCCAAACGCACAGACATACAGACGCACAGACAAACAGAAAAGAATTTCAAAAACTGCTTTTTTGTGTTCTATGTCATTTTCCTGACATTTCTATGTATTTTTTATGCGAAAATATTCAATGTACAGACACGGCAACTCTACGATTTTATTATATGTATAGATAATAGATAATTAGACTGTGTGTGTGTCTGTCGACTAGAAAAGGAACCTAGCAAAAGTGCTGCATCTTATGAAACCAGAGTTTTCCGCCCGGAAAACGCACGGGATCCGCCGGATCCAGACTGACGGCGTTTTCATTGCCCGTCTCGTGAAACTGTGCGATAAATTGTACCTACATTTGAAACGAAGAATGCAAGAGACGGGAGCAAAAATGCCCTGAATAAAAAAGTCGAGCCTAAAATTAATCGATGACGCTCCGAACTCGAACCGTCATCTTTTAATTTTGTCCTCTGAATAACTGAACTTGACAAAAAAAACTTCGGATTTAAGTAGCGAGCGATACACACTTGACCTCCCCCTCTCATTGTGACAGATGATTCACGGCTCGCGGTGTAGTACGGGAGCGGAATATTTTTTTTCTTCAAACTCTTAAAAGTTTAAAACTACAAAAGTTGTGAAATTGTAATTAGACTTTTTTGTTTGGAAATAAAAACTTTCTCTGATCTTTATTGTAAGTTATTAATTGACTATTTATCTTTTCTTGTAATTACTTACATAATAAAAAGTTTATTGTTAAGCAGTAGGTTACATTTCATGACTTTTAATTTTACACCGCGATCTACCCACTGATTAAAGACTTCTAGGCCGTAAAGCTTTTTAATTGTAAAGACGATCACATAAACAGAGGAATGTTAATTATAAAAGTAACAATAAAGAGACTTGATTGTAAGCCGGACGCTGTTTATCTTGCTTAGCTTCAACATACAGGTAAGTAATTATTTACATACGATCAATGATGTCATCAATTTAATAATTATTTCCTTTATTATTTTGTTTTTGAGCGACAGGCTGTGAATGTGAGCCTGTGAATCATCGCCAACACGAACTGTGAAGTATTATTATTGTACCCGTGGCACAGCGGCACGGCACCGAGCCGCCATTCGCCGCCACCGACCGCCACCCCCGACTCGCAGGCCCGCATACAACTTCTGTCTGCTCGCCAGTCGCGATTTGACGCCGCTACACAGTGCACGGAACCACACCTTTCTTTCTCCACATCAAATAAAACTTGGTGAGTTATAGTTTTAACCGGTTTTTTACTAATTCGTTACAAAATTACATTGTTGATATGATTCTGCTAATAAAACATGAGCATCAATTCAACTTTGCGTGCTTTTAACGTGATTATCGAACGGTTTCGGAGTCCCTCCCTCGGGAGCCGGCGATCGGATGTACTTAGTGGAGGTGGAGTAGCGGCATCGCGGACTCATTTGATCAGGAATTCCTTTTGAAGATTTTGTCTCGTAACAATGAATCAATTTGGAAATAATATTTATTGATTAACGGAATCTTTGTTTGTCTATCGCAAAGGGAGCGGTTGTATGACTTCATTCTTTTTATCATGCGGTGCTGTTAGGCTGTTTATAAAGCGCACGTCGCGCATTTTTATTGTTCCATTATTGACGAGTAATGAAGCCGATAATGTGCTCCTGTAAGGATTGGAACGCTGTTTTGCCGGTAATGGTACGTGATAATAACATTAAATACACGGTTTTCCTTCCTACCCGCAAGCTCACAATGGTTCGTTAATTTGCTCCCGATTTAATCCTCGCAGATTTGCTTGTACATTTTTAATGAAAAAAACAAAAAAACTATGTTTTTTTTCCAATAAAGAAGTAGATTACAACTTTTTCGTTCCGCTAATCCCGGATCACCTACGGATCCTCCATTGTGAGTATGGATCAATTTTAATGTAGCTACGCTACCCTTGCACCACTTTGAGTAATGCTGTTGATAAATCATAGGGAGAGAGTGTCACAGTCATTAAAATAACAAAGAGACATTCCAGAGGGTGGAGTCAGTGTGGCGCAACAAAAAGATTCTTGTGAATACTGAATCGTAGGCCCTCCGTAATATACAGCCTATGACTAAACAACCGGCCTTTCTTTTTTCCGGGAAGCAATTCGTCAACACAGTTTTTCGTGTAAGCAATTTTTAAACTGAAAAAAAAAACAAGAGAAAAGAACCGAATTAACTGTTCGGTTATGGTTCGTTTAACATCTTGCGATATTATGTTAATAAATACAATTAACCCGTCTCGCTAACTCCGGCTGTGAAGAGTCGTTCAACTCTAGATTTTTAGGCGGAGAAATAACAATAAACGGATAAAACTTACACAGATTAAAAATTGTGCACCATAAAAAGTTTTTTGTAAAGAAAAGAAATATCGATTAGTTGAGCATAAATGCTTGTCTATCTGTGAGTCTTCTATCTGTCTGTAATGCAGTAAAGCCGTAAAGGCTTACATTTATGGAGGCCCTTAAGCTTAACAGTAGTCGTTGACGGGTGTTAATGAACCCAAGTTTTGTATCAGCCGGCCGCTAAATATAGAAATCTGACTAATGCACAACACATGCTTGACACAGCCAATAACCGTCCGTTGGTGTTTTGAATAATAAATCGTTCTTTGATATTAAAATCTGATACCTAGTAGAAAGAAATAGATAGTAGATAATAAATAAATAAATAAAGCTTCTGATTATTTTCCAACATTAAAATAATTGGGCGAAAAAAATGGAGAATCGGCCGCCATGTTGACAATGACAGGACACCAGGAAAAAAAAATGTTTTTTCAAGGCAAACATGTTGTTGTTTTTCAGCCCATTACATTTTTGGGTTAAAAAATCGCAGTAGTCATAAATCACGAGTGAATAATTACAAAAGAGTTAACCGGTTCGTGTGAACGCCGGGACTTTCGCCGCTTTCACGCCTCATGGAGTATTGAACGGTAATCATTGACGAAATCTATAATTAGCACACACGCCACTAGTGCACGTAAGTGCTTTATGTCATCGGTTTAGGAAGTAGCGTTTAACAAACTTGCGATTTTATTCATCCTTAATTAATGAAGTAGGAATATACAAGAGATTTATCGTTAACCTAATAGAATCATTTTATTTTATTTCGTTACGTTTTCCTGTTCTGTAAATAACAACGTTTTTCAAGCGTATTATTATGAATCATAAGCCTGAATATTGGCTTAGCTTCTGCGTGGAAACATTTCCTCGTACATAACACGAATACTTACCCCAATGTAGCTATAACAAAGATGCACAAGTGCGGCGGTTTGTAATGAAATCTGCCCAGACAGGACACTGCCTCATGTGCAAAAGAGAAGGATATACACAGACTGGTTTGCGGGAAAGAGAAGAAATAACTTCCCGAATACGCGAATCGATTGCCAGGAGACCAAACGACGCGTCGCACCCCTAATGCCTAACTGCTAGGGTTGTCTACGACGGCTTTTATCGAATTAGTACTCAATTGAGCTGGGGAGGAAGATTGAGATAAACACTGTTATGTCTCATAGATGAAGTGTTGAAATAAGACAAAGGAGGGGATGAAAGGAAATGAGACTCCCGATTTTCCGCTTCCTTTTGAACGTCCACGTGCAGTCGTGGGCGGACAAATTAATGTCAAACTAGAACGGCCAAACAAACTGAACTTAAAATTCGCGAGGGTGGCAGCCATTGCACTATTCGGGCCCTCGCAGTCACATATATTACGAAGCCCTAGGTACCCTATGTTGGTTTATAGATCAATAAACGGCGAGGGGAACCGCATCGCTACGTTCCGCAAATGCCCACCCATGTAGGTAGGAATAATAAAAAAATAACGCTATACTTATTCGCAAGAGACTGGTCTGAATAATGCCTTTATAATATATTCCACGTACTAAATTCAGCTCCATTTTCATAATTAAATTGTTTAGCTTAGATAAGTTATTACAGTTTTTTATTAGTTGACTAATTAACGTTTTGAAGACGTGGTTTTAAATTAGTCTGGTGCATACTGAGACATTTAGATCGTGTAAAAAATGTGGCGCACAGACATTACGAAGTGGTTTCTTCAGCCATCCGTGCGATGCTATACACTTGAAAATCTCTTAATTGCCGATGCTGGCCGGGCAACTTGACGCTCCATAAAATTTGAGACGTATCTTTGATATACGCTCTAGCTTAGACAAGGTCGATGACACTGCACGGTAATTCACACACAAATTCACACCATATTTGAATTTCAGAATGCTTTTTATTTTTGTTGTTCCGATTTTTATTAATACTAATTAGCCAACAATGAGGATGAGTTTAGAATTTGAGAGGTGTATCTCATTATTAAATGATCTAGCTAACTTTAAGAATTAAAGATGAACTGAAACTAGATTCAACGGCAATTTAAAACAAAAACAATGCCTTAATCAATACCACAAACTGCTCTTATTGATTTTGTCTGGCAAAGGCAACAAATAAATACAGCATATTTATTCATTTTGGTAATCTAACCAGTCCTATCTAAAACATTAAGTTGATTTACTATTGAATGTTAACTGCGTTTATATTTGGCATTACACAAAAATACATGGTGCCCTTGGCATATTGAGTCGAGGGGACGCCCTCATGCGCCCTAAACATAGCGAGGGTGACTAACATAGAACTGCTAAAAAGACAGTAAACATTACCAGAAAAATATTAGTTATCCTTCTATGTCATGTGCTGTAGACATACTTAATGGCGTATGGAAATATGACATTGGATTTTTATTGATGGTTTTTCTTTCGTTTCTTTTACATAGGTCTATTAATGATCCTTTGTTTAGTATCTATTATGTATCAATCACCATGGTTATTCTGTAATGACCATAAAGTAAAACTGAAACATGCATTAATTAGAGAAACTTTGTTTTGTTTTACTCATTTATGATTAGAATTATATGTTTTTTTCTTTATATTTTAAAAACGTATTTTATTAATCTATACTATAATATTATAAAGCAGAATAGTTTGTTTGTTTGTTTGGTTGAACGCGCTAATCTCAGGAACTACTGGTCCGACTTGAAAAATTCTTTCAGTGTTATATAGCCCATTTATCGAGGAAGGTTATAGTGCTAAAGGATATATATCATCACGCTAAGACAAATAGGAGCGGAGCAATAATGGAAAATGTGACGCAGACGAAGTTGCGCGGGTCAGCTAGTACTTTGATAAAGTAAGGAAAGTATAACTACAGCTAAACTTAAACTTACTTATAGGTAAGTAAATCTTACTCGACTACTCTCAGATCACAACCTGATCAAAAGCATAATCGTTTAATTATTTTCACCGCGATCTTCCCAAACATGAACATCTTCAAGTCTTGAAAACTAACTGGGTCTTATACCTACGCTTTTCTAACGACTGAAAGTTACGTACCGCACTAGGCGAGTTATTAACGTGGAGTGAGCTTACAGCAGCTTTAATTAAGGCGGGGTTGCAGTACTTTTTAAGATTTTTGAATGTCTGAAAATCTAATTAATTATGAGTTTTTTAATAAATAAAAATCATAACATAAAAATTGAACATACCCTCAAGTAAATCGTAAAGATAGAAACGCGATTTAGAATGATTGGCTCGATACTTTTTTTTATCAAACATGACACTAAATTACAGTTTTAAACGTGTACTGCTAAGAGATTTCATCACGAATATATATATATAAGCTATATCAATAGATAGAGCTTTTGATTTTGAAGTAAATGTTGAAACCATATTGTATAATTTCTTTATCAGTTTTCGCCAAGAAGAAAAAACAATCAAAATTTAGGCATTATTTCGCTCGCCGGACAGTCGCTGTTGTTCGTCAAAACACACAGTACTGTAACCTCGCCTTATGACTCGTCAAAGAAAATGGAAAGCTGGAGTTCAAGTGAACACTCTACGTACACAAGTGCAGTGAAATGGACAGAATTTACGCCGAGAGATCGATTGACGGATGAGATTTCAATTTCAAGATGGCGGGTTACCGTTAATCAATCGTTCGTTGATGATTTCGATAAATTAAATCGTCGCTAGCATTCCACAAAAATTTTATTTAAACAGATGGCAAAGCATGTCTTGTTATTTATGGAATGGTCTGGAAATAGCATCTTGTTTTCATTATATATTTCTGAGTCTTGACGATACAATCTGAAACGTGTTTAGTTTCCGAAGTGGAAGAAAGCTGAAATATACGATAAGATAAAGAAATAAAACTGGAAAATGTGCCATCATTTTATAAAAGAGCAACTTTCTCAGATAATTTAAATTTCAAAGGTGATCTTTATGAGAATACTCCTTGTGAAACATTCGGGGCAAGAGCTAAATGTATAGCCGGTAACATAAACGACTCTGCCGCGAGACTGGAGCGTATAGGTAGCTGTAGTAACTTTGTGACAATTCACGGCCCTAAGAGACCTGTGTAACTTGTAATGCCGTAGTACTACCGCAGGACTGGTTCCACTTTATTATCTGCGCAAAACGTGGAGTACCTTGGCATACACACTCATAATGAAAGTGTAGCTGGTTAAAGGATCCACTGTGTGACTCACAAGTCACGCTTCGGCTCGTCCAACAATGCCCGCGGAAGACAATGGTCTATATCGATTGTTTGTCTCGAATCTGTTGAGGAAATGTTCGTAATTGAATTACATAATCGGGTAACTACGTTGTGTAGAAAAGATTCTGTTTGATTGTAGATGCATACAAACCATAGCCCAAAATTCTGAACAGAAGTCATCTAATCTAAACAAGTTGCAATAGATTTTAGGTAGTTCTTAAAACAATCTTCGGGTAAAAATGGAGGTTTTAGTACCTAACTAAGGACCACATTTCAAGCCACTTTCGCAACCAGTAAGAAACAAACCTAAAATAATCAAGAGACTACAGACTCAATCAGAAAGGTTGTTGACGCAATGGACAATATGTCACAGACAATTCTAATATAGGTAAACATTAATTTTACAAAATGATTCGACAAAATCCGCTGCCATTGACTCCGATGATCTGGCTCTGCACTAGGCGACTTATTAAATTGTGCCTACCTAAGTGCGCGACTTATTGAAACCTGAACAGAACGGGACCAACCAACTGGACCGAAGATTGATATAGCTGAAGTGACGGGGCAATATCTCGTGGCAGCCCGTTACTTTATCCCGTTTATAAGATTTACTGAAGCTGTTCGCATTATTTTATTGATAAGAACGTATCGGGCAACTTAGCATCCTTTCTATCTGACTTGACAAGACGCCTGTCCTCAAAAAGATTGAGTCAATCTTTGTTTGCTATATCCAAACCTCGCTCTTCTTCTAATCAGAGATTATCATTTTGATCGTATATAGTGTTCATGTTTATTGCTCATCTAAAAGTCAAATATTGTTAGTATTTGTGCGAGCTGGTTTTATCGATACGTTTATTTTACTCTATTGCAGTTTAACATCATTGCCTAAACACTAGCTCTCATTCTGCATCCATGTCTATGGTCTAATTTTATCTTTGCTCTCTGGAACTATATTTAGGTGTGTGCAAAGTTTACTGACACAAATAGCGATTGTTATATATCTGCAGCTACAATTCAATCATTTAGACATTCTTTGATAGACACGCATGTAGCAAAAGCCAAAGTTAAATAAAATAAATCAGACGACACACCTGAGGGACGAATGAATCATGCGAAGTGAATGCGAAATATCTGATAAAGGAAATCCTATGAATCACAATATTATTGTTAGGTACTTATAAAAATAACACAGTAGATGTTGGATTGTAATCTAATGTTTGGATTACCTAGTCAATCAAACAGACTTAGAGCCAGTGTATGATTGAGAAGAATAATTATTGAAAAAAGTAAACTCTCACGGCTCAGGCATTCAAAACCAGCTGTACGATCTAGATTGTTCCAGCCGGAGTTAGAAAGATTACAGTTGCTTTCTCTTGTTTGTTTTGATGCACCAATAATATTTGGAGCAATGAACTGAGTTGGCGGGAATACTACCGTTGATGATTGCAGTGGGAAGATGTTTGCAAGTAAACACGAATATTTTTACCAAAGAAACGCAATCCATGTTCTTACTCACCAAATATTCTGGATATGGTACGAAGTAGTACGAACGTGGTTATCCGGAAATGATTTCGTATAATTATCTGTTTCATCGTTTCTGTTCGCCAAAAAGTATTGGATGCCACAGTCGCCATCTTGGACAACGAAAACGATCGATTCATGAATGGAAGTCCGTTGTAGAATGTCTTTCAACATTCAGATGAATTTACAGTAAAAAGTTGACTTCAATAGTAAGTAAGTACTAAATGTATTCCAGGAATTTATAATAGGTACCTTCCAAGACATTTAGGTCAAAGACCTATGAAATGAAACTGTGATATCTTGAAAGTTTAACCAATGTCGAGGTTTTTTAAGAGTCAATGATATTTAACATAGGTACCTACCTATGTGTCGTATTTTCGATCTACCAATGTCAGATCAAGTTTATGTAGGAATCTACCTACTATGTTGGATTTAATTGATTAAGCAAATTCCTTGTAGTATTGTGTAGTACCTATTGCGTGAGTTTTCCTGTAGAACTCAATATTTTTCCAAGTATTTTTAAATAAATGGAACACAATAAAAGGGTGGAATGGCTGAGTTATTTGTCATAAGTTTAAAGTTTTTCTTGTAACTAGGTATCATAAAGTAAAAAAAGGTTTTTAATTATGCTTTTAGCATTGTTACTAGACCTTTATCGGAGCACACAAAATCACATTATTTTCCGCATTAAATTTTAAACATTCCATCAGAAATCACACCACGAGCCACTCAGATAAAAACATGGAGTCGTACCTACCCAACACGGCTGATTACGCTCCCTTTGAACATTTTACCCTTTGAAGGGATGTTTGATGTCTGTAAGTGTGGCACCGGTACATCAATTTGCTGTTTTATGGCTCTGCTTTGCCATAAAATGTTTAGTTTTAACCCCCTTAACAGGTTTGCACGAAAACAGTGCCAACTGACGCACATCTGGAACGATATTTATGGAAAGACACGAATTTTGTTTATGTGAAATGACTAGTTTTTGGCTAGATGAATACCTGCGTTCGTTGTGGGATATTTCCTCTCTCTGTCTGTGTCAAAATTCTAGAGAATTCGCAGAATTTAAATCCAGTTTCCAATCGGTGTTAGTCTTAAATCCAAATGCAGGATCAGCTTTTGCCTCGTCGAATCTGATGGTTTTCCAGCTAACCTAGTGTGATTCGTTTGATCTCTGCAACTCTGAGCTTCGAGATCATCGCATTTCTGCCTCATTAGTTCATGTGATCTGCATCAGTCCATCACAGCGTTCCTTTCTGCACTGTCGGGCAAAAACATACATGATCTGCTAGTGTAGATAATTATGTTGCCATACACAAATGTAGATAATTAGTAATCAACAATGTTTGTTGTTTTGCCCTTTGTGTAATAATCGGAACTACATTAATCATTTTGATAAACTATCGAAATTGGTACGAATGTATTTTCTTTGGCAAAGACCATTCTGGAATTGATAACCGAATACTGACAGTAAACAAGGATAGCCACGATAAGAAGGATATTACTACGTAGAAGTGCAGATAAAAGTATTACTAGGTACAAGCGCTTTGTCACTGAGAACTCAATATTAATACTTATTCTGGGAATTTCGAGGGTCTCTACTTATTGGAATAATATACTGCTTGTCTTGTTTATGATCCAAGTTTGGCTAAATTATTCAAATGACATGATGCCCAGAAGATTCCAGGATGCGATGTCATTAATCTCTTCTCATCTCGTTATACCTTAATTTAGGTGAATTCTGCGTCATTCTAATTACGACTCAATTATTGCTTTGCCATCACGAAAGCATCTGTCAGGATAGGAAATATTCTACTGCCCACAAGCCATTTTAAAGGCCATAGATCTTCCAAACCATTTTCAGTTGCATCTAAATATTTGGGAAGTTTAACGTTTAGGAAATGGGTTGATCAGGTGCTCTAGTGGTCGTAATTCTTGTAACGCCCACCTAGATCACCTGCTACTCATAATTTATACGATGCATTAAATCTTTCACACGGCAGCGCATAAATCTCATAAACACTGCGTCAACTTCGAGCTGACATTTCGTCGTACCTAGCCAACACCTTGCTTAGACTACTGCATTTATATTCTGTAAAAACAGCATGCTTGGCATTGGCTCCAAGATTTATTTCGTGTTTGATCAGAACATTGGCCACATTTTACCTGTCAGTGAGTCTATTTACACAAACCTTGTCCACATTGCGTTAAAAAAACGAAATAGCAATGCTGTTCGCTGGAAGCTAGCGACGGACATTCAACAGACTGAAACTCGAGATTAACACATATTTGTAGAGGCTAGAGTTTAAATAAAGACAAATTTAATTCGTCTGCTTCTTTACTCTGCACTGAGAAAATAAATTGTTTACTAGTTATGTTTGAATGGAAAATTGCTAGAAAAAGCGTAGAAGAAAGTATGGAGACTAGTGGAGACCATCAGCAACGATTCTTTCCGAAATGTTTAACGTGACCAGTCGTGAAGATACGCCTATTTTGCCATACCTATTACTGGAATCAAAAGTAGCTCACAATTTAGGACCCATTAGTTTAAATGTTAATATATAATCCGTGGTGCTTGGCAACTGGGCTTAACCCAGTTGTATATGTCCCTTGGTGCCTTTTGGCCTAGCTCTAATCTGTCTCCTGCTTGATATGGAGGGAAGTGGAAATTATATTTATTTTTCCTACTCCTCCGCTGTACTCTTCTGATTAATTTCGTTGCGGGATCCAAGACAGTTGAATCGTTTCTCCGGGACTCGTCGGGTTTCATTAACTCGGCGTTTTTCTGGTGGTCGCCACTGTTGATTCTGGCTTTCAGGAGTTGCAGTGGTTGGGAATGTGTGGCGGGCTTGTCCCAAATAAAAAAAAAGTCGTGAAGTACGCATTCATTTTAAGCCTCCAGATCTGTAAAAACGTGACGGTAAAAACAAAGCACTAGAGCAATTGAACGTTTGCCGTATCTAATCGCAGAATTCAGTCGACCTGATTCCCATATAGTTTGTGACCTTAAGTGGAAAGTTACGAGTGCACCATGTATGGACGTCCTAGCCCCAAGGTTAGCGGCTATGCAAGTATGCACTGCAGATGTCACGACTCTTGGATCATGAAGTAAGTCGTTGTATTAATAGCGGCAAGGTCGATCCGTGGCTTCGCATTTGCGGCATATCTGGATTCTAGATAGTCCTTATTTGACAACTGTTTATCGATTGCTTTGATGTTCATATATTTGATTGAAGGCTGAATTAGAGACGCAGTTTTATCTGTGTCACTATCTTCTAACGTATTATTGGTGCTTGGTTTCGCCTACGCTTGTTTTTTAAATAGAATAAGTAGACTTCCAACAATAAGTTCTATTCCATCTTGCGTTGCTAGTGCAATTTTAATGATGCATGAACAATTTTTATGATTATTTTATTGCAATTTTCCGAGTGATTGTCCAAAACGGTTTACAACTTTTCCTTACTTTCAGGTTTACCTATTATGTTGTTGAAAGTTATACGTCGATCGGCGTTAAAGACAAGCAGATTCAAATCCAATCAACGGTGTTAATTCAGTTCCTTCATTTATATTCTCGTCTGCAAGTCGTTACTAATTAGTCATGACAAAGCGTCCATCTTTTCCTGTCCAAGTAAAAGGGAAACAAGACGATTTAGTTTCCATCCGAGAAACATTCACTTGTAAGTCTTCGAAAGTTTCCTTGAGGAAGAAGTTTCTTAAGCGTTTCCTTATGTTAAATAAAATGCGGCTGCAATTAAAATTACCTAAGACCTCGTTTCCCCGGAAGCCGTTTCTTTCTTCACAGCTATCTTATATGTTAATTGGAGAGTACAACTTAATCCTAGTTTCCCGTAACTACCTAATTACAGCCCGTTTAAGATGTAAGTGTTGCCGCAATTGCAAAACAAAGTAAGTAGTAGTTGTATTGTAAATCAGCAAAAACGGAACGTGTCGAGGCCAGCGATCTGCTTACGGTGAAATTTTAATAACTTTAAACTTTCTACGGTGTTGGCTCGCAGACGTGCATCGCATGACTCACTCGGTTCACTGTACGCTCCCCACCAAAATACGGCAGACGTTGCCATTAAGCCGGTATTGATTCCCCAAATGTTGGCGAACATGCGAACATGTAGCTGTTAGGCTGTTACTCAATCGAATCTTAGTTTTGTATAACAATGAGTGCATGAGAATTCATCATCAAGAACAACAATTTAACGCATTTCAAAATGGAGGACGCCATCGTTACATAAAATGAAAGAATGAACGACTTTATAGCACAGATGTAAAATATCATTGAGTCATAAGAAACAGAACCTCGAAACAACAACGCGACGCTATCTTATTAACACAATTTTTTATTTTTTGGATTACGAGTGATTAAAAACAAAACATTTCGGCTGACATTTTGAAAACTCTGACCATATGGCGCACATGCGTCGTATTTTTTATGGCGCCAAGAGTTACGAGTTGTTTTACGTACCCGTTCTTGCAGGTTCTCTACCATATAAGGTTTTGGAAAGGCGCCATGACACGCTACGCACCGTTAAGTCGAGTTAATCTGAAGTTACAATAGAACGTTGATTTTATTTCGACGCGACGAGACATATGGCCACAGTCGGACATGTTAGATTGTATGTGACAGCCATTGTTGCAGCAAAGTATGGTGATGTCTTTTTAAGGCCCATTGTTTTTTTTTTCTCAGTTGATGTCGTTAGTTTCGGCCATGACATGAGTTGACATGACTCACATCCTTTCCCGATACGAGAGAGAAATGTTAGTATTTCTAAATGGCTAAGGTAGTTTTAAGGAGCATGAATCAATTATGACGCATCCACATAATTTGTTATCAACGTTGTACTTAAAGTCGTAACTAGTACCTAAGGTGGCGTGACTAGAATGACCTCATCTTGCTTTTCGGTTATATGATTAATTTTTGCCGGTGAATTATTGATTTCCTGGAATTAACCTTCAGAGGAAGTGAGGACCTTCCTAAATCCATGCATATTCATTAGAGTGCGACCCCAAAAAAGAAAGCAGCCATAGACTATTTGTTTTTTTTTTGTTTGCCTAGAACGAACTGGCTGATTCTCTAAAATGTTGAGTGGCAGTTTTCTTACAGTTTAATTAGAAACAGCGTGCTCTGATTAGCGTCGCAAGACGCGTGCGGTACGGCCCGGTAACGAGATATGTGCGGGACGTATTTATGTTAACTAACACCTCACCGCAAAACCAATACTTGTTGACTACTTATCTACTTCTGTGCACGCTAATTAAGTAGCAATTTGATATTTTAGGACACCAAAGGACGATGGAATGTCGTAACACAGTGTCAACAATATTTTATGTTTATTAATTTTTTGCCCGCGGATTCGCTCTCGCTAATACAGATATTTACCAATAAATTGTAGCCGAAACCTGTCTCAGGGCTATCTATCTCAGGACCAATTTAGCGGGATTTTGGCGTGAGATCGTAACAAAGAAACAAAAAGAACTTTTGTAAACCATTTAGGTCAAAAAATTTCTTCAAAATCCTTAGGGTCTACCTAAATTACTTATTGACCCAAGTTTCGGTTACCTTACTAAGTACATATAAAATAACCCACGACTTGAGGGTCTGCAATCCCATGGGGAAAGCGAAGTTAAACTTACCTAAATGTGTAAGGAGGGTCCCAAACTAATTGGTTAATGAAAGGGTACCCTTTTGTATCGCCAAAACTAGGTTATCAAATGTTTCTAGTAAGTGCTATCAGTTATATTTAGTGTTTCATTTAATTACAATAAATTTGGTGGGTAGGGCAATAGTATGGTGAAGATAAGGCTATAATCAAAACGTCAGCCTATAGGTAAGTCAAAAAACCTAGAAAAAGAAACAACAACTGAATTCTAAGTCATGTTTGATAAAATAGCCAAAAGCCTGGAATTGCCTAGTTTTGTTAAATGCAACTTTCTGTGTTGTATGTATCTTTAGGTAACTAGCTTTGTATCCAGGATCCCAGTATTTATTTTCGATTTACTCGTGAAAGCATATCAAACTAACTTTCACATTAATAATGATTATGATTACCTACTAGCTAGAATAACGGCAACATTCAATGACTACCATTAAAATATTCCATTACCCAGTATAAACTATACACGCTTCATTTACTACGCTACTATAATATTGACAATCGTTGCATCCGATGACTCTGGACCCAGTTATCGGCTGGGAACCTTGAAAAACTTGACAGCCATGGATAAACAAGGACTGAGTGATTGAGGCCAATTGATAAATATTGCAGTGTAATTTAAATTGTTCGATAACTTTAACTTTAATTTACCTACATTTATTTAAGAAGCTAGGCTGACATTTAATTCTGTTTACTTCTACAGAATATTATCTTCCTAAGGAGGTTTTTAACAATCAAGGAGGACGCAATGAGTCTCGAAACTTTGTAGCAGCATTACTAAAAGCTTGTTGTCGCAGAAATATAATTAGTTTGGAAGTTTATTACTGAAAGATCCTTATTTAGAAGTTACTCGTGGGTGGTAAGTAATATGAGAAAATAGCTGTACATATTATCTTATTTTGGAACTTTGGCGAATAGGCACTTTACTGGGCTTTTCCGTGCCAACTTGTGCCCTTCCAATTTCCGCTAGGTACATGGTGCCTAGTGCCAAACCATAATGACAAAACTACTTTAACATAATTCTTACCCTTGTTATCCCGGCGCTTTGCCAAAATTTGCTTTCCAGCGTTATCTGCTGTAATGGATCGTCAGTTATTTCCAAAGAAACAACAATAAAATCAATATCTTTTCTATACTTGTCTGTTGAGACTAAACAGTCTCATAAAACTTTTAAAGCTCATAAAATTCGAATGATCCGTTTTCGTTTACATTATTATAATACGATGTCCTCCTACACAAGAATGCGCAGAATTTCATGAAAAAAGCCGCATGTAAACATAGTGTTGTTTGAACATGTTGGCTGTAATGGCAGTTTACTATCAACATATTGTTTGGCATCACCCTCGCGCTCGTCTTCGCAAACATCCGAAACGAAATCTTCAAAGGATTTCTTTGGAAACTTTTTCGACCTTTTTCGTGCGAATTTATCTAGTTAGGCAGCTGAAGATCCTTTAGATAACTCTTACAAGTCAAAAGTTTCAAAATAAGCCTACAGGGGCTATATTTGCCTGGGTAAAATAAATAAATGCAACTATGATAAGAAATGTTCATTTTTAGGATTTTTTAAAACAAAAGGTAAGCATTCGTTTATCCATGCAAGTTTAAACATATCATGTCCGAATTATATGGAAGATCACAATGGCTGGTATTGGAATGTATCACAATGATGATTTGTCCACGCCCTATATGACTAATCTACAACATGGATTAGAATTCTAGCTATATCTTAGTACCAGGGTCCAGAGTTCTCTCGCAAAATGTTGTGCATTTATGTCGCTATATTCGCGAATCGCGAGGTGTTATCATGTCGCCTTACCACCCCAACATGTTCCACAGGTTTTGTATTTATCAATACACACAGGTAAAACCGGCCTGCAGGTACATTCCCTCTTGTGACGAAATATCATTTCACGAGAACTCTTTTAATCGTTTAACACCTCAATGTAAAAGAATTTTTAAATAACGAACATCAAAATAATCATATACAATTATTTTTATTTGAATTCTAATGACGAAAAAGAGGTTTCGTACCGAGTTTTTATAGCGCCCATAAAATAATTATAATAACTAGCCTACCGCTATGTACTTGAGGTATGGTTTGCCGCAAGGCAGTGTCTTGGGCCCCAACCTATTTTTTATTTTTATAAACATGTTTTTCTTCGTATTAGCTGAGGGAATATTGACCAAATAACCAGCAAAAGACAAGTAATTATTTAAAGTTTCCTCATAAGTTAGAATGCCATAGATATATATTTAAATGAGGACTACCTACCTCTGAATACATAAAAATCATGGATCATTGGTTTGATTTAGTTAACAAACTAACGAGTCATTGCCATGAACTAGCACTGAGTAATCTCCTAGTAAGTCGAAAATATGACTGTACAAAAACTAAAAGCTGTTCAAATACAATTCAAGCAATAACGGACGACTCAACCTCGCAGTTATACCTAATGACTTATTCACAATAAACAATTAAGTAAGTCGTAAAACAAACACAGGCCAACGACCTTTTCCCTCGATTACTAAACATGTAAAACTGGTTAGCATTATGTCAATCAACAATATCAAACTCGAATTGTGTAAAACTATAGGTACCATAGTGAATTATTATGTAATGACGTTTCTGGATCGTTCTGTCGGAGGACTCGTTAAAACAATAGACTTTATCCTCGTGTCGTTATTACTTGCTGAACTATTATATTAGTTTTGTTTGAGAATGTTTTGATTCGCTGTTTTACCCTGTATGATAAACAATAAGGCCAGTGCCTATAATTGTTTATATATTAACGCCCCTATTTTAAGGATTATTATAAAATAAAATCAGCTTCCGCTCGTCAAAATCTCAGCAAAATCGATTATATGCGATGCAGGCGTAAGAGCGTAACAAACTTATTTACTATTGTGCATTTATAATAGTACCTTTAAGAATATTCCATCGTCGAAAATCAACAATATTGTCATCAAGCTCCCCTACGATACGATATAAACTCTGAACAAACATCCTATTGAAACAAAAGATTGTTTCCCTGGCCACAGGATGTATTCTGGTTAGTATACACGCCGAGTTGCCAGCAACAATGACCCCGTGTTTTAATATGCAGCGAGCGTTGGCTACGACTGTGGCCATGCATCACTCATAGTCATCGAGAAAAGGCTGATGAAAAAAGTCCAGAGACAATTTAATTAATTATCTGTATTCGCACTATACCTTCATGATTCGCACTGATATTATCCCTATCCGCGTTCAGAAATTGTTTGAAGGCCTTGGTAGTTTGATTTTCTAAAAATTGAAACTATGGTCTGTTTTTTTAATACCGAAATAAAACTGACTACAATTCTATTTTAATCTATGTCAGTTTGTCATTTGCACTTGTTAATTTAGTCTCCGTTATTCAAAAACAGACCACAGGTACAAAATGGCTTTCAGCAAGACAACCCTGATTAATCGATTTTTTCTGGCTACCAAAGGTCTACTTAGGAATTAGGTGCTCATCATTTCCTCACAAAATGTCGGTGATCACTTCAGTCAATCTTGAGCATCCTTAACAGAAGCAGGTATATAAAACACAAACAAACAGACATTTATATTCTATAGAAAAATTGGACCAGTCACCACTAGTGTTTGTTTGCGTCTTACCTTACATGTGGGCGAAGACAGAAACAGTTAGCTTCCCAACAATGGCGCTGGTACGCATAATGTGCTTGTTACAATGCCGTTAGTTCCTTCTCCGCTCGACAAGCGATTTGTAATTGAAGAGGTCGCGGAAACCGTGACGGATTGCGGTTAACTCATGCACTAATGATGGTCCAATGAGAAGGAAATAATTAGATTTTGTTAATGAGGTACCTACCAGAGGTGGGGTCGTAATAATGGCGTGGAACATTTTACAATGCGCTGGTAACTGCAGTGAGAAAGAACAAGCTAAAAATAAGAATCTACAGTAGGTACCTACAGGTGATCTATCTGGAAAAATGGAACAACTAAATGAAGGTTCACAAAACATGTTGAAATCCTCCAATAGAGTAAACGAAAACCCACAAAATTCCTAACACCTTCATTATCCACTGTCTGATAGTAAACAAATGGGCGACGTTCTACAAGCTCCACTAATGTGATGTTTCATCGTCTTCCAATTTACTTCGCTAGCGATACGAGAAAGCCGTACGCATACGTCTAATCAGCTAACTTTTATCATTCTTTCACGTCGTTAAATGAGGTATTTTTTTCTGAGTCACTTTTACGAGTAGGTAATTCATTGCCAAGTTGGCCAGATTAAATTCAATCGAAGGAAGTCGAAACTATGATTTGGGAACTCCTACCCTATTAAGTGTAAATGTCAATTAACGGATTATTATCATGTCCTACATGGAAAACATCTACTAAAATTACCTGGAATAGTTCTAGATAACAGTAGGTAGGTATCTATAGCTTATAGTTATGAATCGAGTGTCTGAAAACCTTTGTGAAGCGGTTTATCGAAGTCAATCATCCACGTAAAGGTGCGTAGGCGTCGTATGAGGGCAATGGCCCAATGACAGTGCGCATACCACTGATCTTATCACATTCTGTGCAATAACTTTCACTTCTCCGAATAACGAAAAGTTTTGAGGCCCGCAACATGTTTTCGTTGAGCTCCTTAAGTTCTCACAAATGCGTCTACTGACTGGACAGACCTGTTCTTTTCTAAGAAAAATCATCTCGGACACTATTGCCATGGCCTCAAAAGATAAGATCTGGCCGTATAGAAACCTCTGTGTTTGTACTGAATCGCAGCATCGCTGGTTCTTCTCAAACAAGTATGATAAGAAACAATAACTTATTTTTTTATGGGATATCAGTGGATATCAGTAAATGACTTCTCCCACTCTGGGAGACGCGAGAAGTGTCAGATTTTTATTGACTAAAATCCGCCGTGATCCTTCAAATACCCTTTGCGTTCTAGGGTCGCGGTTACTCTTCAAACAATTCCGCAACCAACCACATGTAGTTCTAAAATATATTTTTGGCGCGTTTATTAAACAGAAAATAAAATATCGTGAGTTATTCTGGCTGTTATACACAAGTCCACAACTAACTCCCAATCTTCTCTTAATTCCAGATACTACAATAAAATGGCCTGCTCAGTAGATGCCCCCTCCCTCAAGGACCTGCCCAAGGTGGCGGTAGACCTCAAGAGCCAGCTGGAAGGCTTCAACCAGAGCTGCCTGCGTGACGTCGACACGAACGAGAAGATTGTTCTGCCCTCTGCAGAAGGTAGGGTCTTGAAAATAAACTTTATCAGAAAATGAAAAAGGAGGAATTTTGGAGGGGCTTGAGAGCCTGATTTGATTTAATGTTAAGTTTCTTCGGCACAACTTTGAAAGGGAAAATTTATCTTGGTACTGGGTACCTACTTTGATTTTTTCCACCTTATTTTGGTGTCTGATATCTGGACCGAACATAGCTCAAGTCTGATACCTAGCGCTTTTATGTGTTCGCCATGAGTAAGATTCCCAGAAAAAGCAATGAGATTTCACAATAGCAGCAAACTCCTAGCACAAAATTCAGATCTTCAGATTGTCTGAAAATTTATGAAAAACCCGCTACAGTATCGCATATTGTGATTTTTTCCAATTGTAGGTAGGTTATATCATTGAGGTATTTGGGATTGTAGTAGGAAGATAATTGAATTACCTAGTAAGTATAGTTAGGTAACAAACTCCAGTTGAGTCAACGATTTCACTTCAACACATTTCTGAAAGTCATCATCTGCCTAGCCTTTTCCCAACTATACCGCGTGTATCTGACATCGACGCACAAACGATTTCCATGGGTCCAGGGCATGATTCTGGACACCCCAGTGTTGGAATTTTTCGTCGGTTCTTTTCTAATTTTTTTCAAGAGTACCACAAAGTATCAGCTCAGCTGAGCTGAAATCTATTTGTGGCTTTATTCAGATTGCTCTTTTTATTGAAAGTAGTTAATTAATTATTTTTTTATTAAAAATCTCATTGGGTTAGGTCAGAATAACGATTATGAGCAGTCTAAAGTAAAAAAACCCTTGAAAAAAATAAAAAAATGAGAAAAAAGCCGACGAAAAATTCTAAGTCTAGGGTGTCCAAAATCATGCCCCGGACCCATGGAAATCGTTTGTGCGTCGATGTCAGATACACGCGGTATTGGGGTCGGCTTCCAGTCAAACCGGATTCAGCTGAATACCAGTATTTTACGTGGAGCGGCTGCCTGCCAGACCTCCACAACCCATTTCTGAAAGTGATAGGTCCAAATTGTTTAATATCCGTTTACTTAAGTTATCGTTGATTTCGCCCGCGCCAATTTCGGAAACTACCAAACTAACATACTCTCGGCAATGATATATAAAACTACATTGACTCTCGGGATAAAAAGTATCCTATGTGCTATTCCAGACTATAATCTATCTCCTGTGCCAATTTTCATTAAGTTCTTTATAGCTGTTATGGCATGATTGAGAAACCAACCATCCATCCATCCAAATCTTCGTATATTTTATAATAGCAGCAAGATATAATATTTTTCATCGTATATACTTACATACATCATGCAATCTAGATGATTGGGTATATAACAGCAGGGGACCACCTCAACATAGCGATCACTTAGGTAGGTAGGTATTTGTCGAGAACAGCCGTCAGTTTGGAACACTAACTCCCTCCTTTTCAATCAGCTGCGTAGAGGTTGATTGCCCGATATAAAATAACAAAATAAGACAATGAATCACAAATCATATTGTACTTACTTTGGTTTGTTTCGTGGATAAGATATTGATCAAGATACAAAGAAATATACCTACAGCCTAATCGGGCGTCAATTAGGACATAATTCACCTTATCTCGAAACCGGCAATATTGACGCTTCGATTGAAAACAAACATTCATGAGTTATCGATAACAGAATAACAAAGATTTCAATTTCACAACAGACGTAGCGCAAGAAAAGCAACACAACGCGCTACTTCAAGGCGTAGAACAATTTCAGACATCCTCCCTCAGGAAAACGGAGACGGTGGAAAAAATCGTGCTACCAAACGCACTAGGTATATCACTGGGTGGAATGCTGCGCCTCTAATAAATAATAGCGAGCCGCAATACGCCTGTGAGACGTGGCTGCTTTTGCTCATCGCATTCCTTCTAATTTTAACTGGGGAACTAAACCAGGGGACGAAGCTTATATGTATTTTACGACTCATTTGAAGTTATTGTTGTAATTCTAACTACCTATCCTACGTTTTACTAAAATAATAACGCGCATGTGTTTTAGACGTTGTGAGAGTGCGCCAAATCATTCAAATTTGGAACATTTTTTTGAAATTTCTTGTCTATGGTTTTCAGATGTTGCCACCGAAAAGACTCAAAAGTCCCTGTTCGATGGTATCGAAAAGTTTGACGCAACCAGGTTGAAGCACACAGAAACACAGGAAAAGAACCCGCTTCCTGACAAAGATGGTATGTTTTTATATTATTTTTCTTTATCAGCACCAACACCCTGATTATTCCGCATGTACCTATATGTGCAATAATTTTGTAAAATATAATTTATTTCTAATAAAATCGAATGCGCTTACGAGTGGCAATATACCAGCGCGATATCCTTATTTTGAATAATCTTATGCAGTTTTAATGACTAAACAAGTCGAAGACTCATTGTCATTAGCTTATCAATGTTTTTGTGACCACTTACGGTCTGACACGCTTTTTATTCCGAGCACTACATATCGTGTCTGAGTCAATTAGCATGTAAATGTTGCCTTTCTATGAATGATTGTGTTACAAATGTGAGAGACACATTCAATGCTTTTATTTAGGTGTATTTATTATGTTTTGCCTTGCACGATTTGCTTTGCATCAGTTGTTGCCGCGGAGAAACAGCACCAGAATCTGTTGGACGGCGTCGAACACTTCGACAAGACCTTGATGAAGCACACGACGACGGAAGAAAAGAACTCCTTACCGCCTATTGAAGGTTTATTTTGCTGCTTTATAATATAATCTGCCTATTTTTACAGTTTATTTTTGTATTTTCTGACAAATCCCTGCCTGCTGCAGTATTATTACTAAAACATTTTGTTATAATTTTGAGTGCATAATTGTATATTTTCATCATTCCGCCGGTCCGTTGACTACTTATATTTTATTTGCACGCTTGCTTTCTCTATAATGTAGAGAGCAGAACTTCAAGCAGTACCGAGACTATCAATTGGTTTAATAATATAACATCGTCGTTCGATTTCAAAAAGCGGGTTCGATTCTCGCAGACAATTGTTTTTCTTTATTCTGAATCGGATTGTACGTGATTTGTGAATGTAACTACCACCTGCAACAAAACGTACCTTTTCTAGTTATACCCCCTATTCGTAACCAGCAATATAAAGTGAGCACTCTGAGAACTTGCTCATGCATGTTGGTAGAGAATCTGAACCTAAACCTAATGCCATCTGAAGGTAAATCTACTTAAACCTTAACTGTCAACTTGGTTCCCTGTACAATATTCAAACACCTTCCGCCGTCCTGAGTGAATAGTCCTGATAGGAAGACAAAGTGATAGAGTTTTCATTTTAAGACACAGATCAACGATACATACAATTCAGTAAAAAACCTAACAAAATCATAATATACTAATGCATTTTTTCGCTCACAGCTATCGAGGCCGAGAAGGAGAAGAACAAGTTCTTGAACGGCATCGAGAACTTCGACCCAACCAAGTTGAAGCACACTGAGACTTGCGAGAAGAATCCTCTGCCAACCAAGGACGTCATCGAACAGGAGAAAACAGCCTGAACATCCTCATTAAATAACCACCCGCAACTATATCTCGCTAGTATCGCCCGTATTTTAAACTCGATATAAGTCATAGGCCGTTTGCGCTGTCCGTTTTATCAAGTCTTCGTTTTTCATCAAACGACAGAATGGAGTAGTTCTGTGCGATTAGACTTCTGTAGAATGGACTTTGTAAACTGGTCCTTATCATTAGTTTATAGGAACCAAATTTTCTATGTCACTTTTTAACGGTATATGTATATTTAATAAGCGTATTTTACGAGCATTTTATAATTTAATTTATATTGAAAGGAATAATTAAGTATGAATGTCCAGTACTGATTTATTTAAGTCGGGAACACACTGCACTCCAAATAACATGCTACGGTTTTTATTTAATTCAGTCTTACTATGTGCTTGTGTTCTCTTTTAAGTTGAAATATTTTTAAGTGATCATGAGAATAATTATACATCTGCACGTAAGTATGTGATGTATATAATAAATTAGGAGTGTAGTTACCAAATCTCATTTGGGTCTAAATTATTTTTTTAACTTTATTTCTGCGTTGATATAGTATTTTTGCATTGTATTAACTTAGAAATATGGTAAAAATCATCGAATGTAGTACTGTAACAATATTACTTGCTCAACCATACTATGGCATAAGTATTCGGTCTGAATCAAAAAGAAAGCAATAGTTTGTCTAAGCAATGATGTGAACAATCATAATTTTTATATTGTCTATACAACCATAATCAAACATTTTTCCATTTTTATAATAATGCTGTCGATGCCAATAAACCATTTTTACCGGAATTTTGTATGTTTTACAGACGGTGCTTTTTATAAATATAGATTTAAAAAATGTGTGGTTTTTTATTTCTTTCTACCAAACTAGAAGGAGGAACATGATTTGTATTTTTAACAGATTTCAAGAGGTTGTACCCTAGAAGATCATATTGCAAAGCGATGATTTTGTAGACAGACCTCAGATTCAGACATACAGATTTATATTAACTCCTGTGTTTCCCACAGGACCTGGGTAGCAGAAGCTACAGAACTTGCAACAATTACACATCAAAAATAAAGCCTAGGTAGGCCCAACGGGTTTCAAGAAAATCAATTTTTAACCTTTGATTACCTGTCAATATCAAAATTTTATCATATTTTCACCTCGCACATGATGATTAGAGACTTAATTCTTAAGAAGGTCAACTCATTCGTTCTCCAGCCACACTAATTCAATTACAAATCTTTCAAGCAACTATCCACGTACAAATTGAACGCTACTTACCCCTGTCTACGTCCTCCCTGAGATGCAAAACCAGTCTGATTTATATTAATGATTATTTCGTCTATAATACCCTAAACACTATTACTTACTATCAAGAAGACTTTCTTTGTAATAAGACGAGTGCTTTTTTTACTTGTATCCTGTATTTTCCAAATAGCCATAGGTACTCGAAAGATCTCTCTATCTATAAAATTAAAACAATTCCTTGGAATATGTCAGTTTTTTGTAATTTGGCCACCCTATTATTTTAACGTCAATATTATTTTTCAGGCCTTCGGAATGGTATTTCACGTCTTCTCAATAACATTCAGTACAAAGTATACTTAGGCAGGTAACGTCTATTATAATAGTTTTACAAAAGAAACCAAAATCCAACAAAAAATCTAACTGTCCCAAAACCCGCGGTAATTTAAACTTTTTGAACATTTTTTTTGCTAGAGCTAGGATTATTTCCTTTCTCTATGTTGTTGTCGTGTGCGTTCGCCCAGCGGAATGTTGTTGAATTAAAAGATTTTAATTATGCAGATATTTAGTGTATGACGTCGTATAATTGTGTATGGTATAAAAAAATTTGTGCACGCAGCCATTGTGGAGAAATTCACCAAAAACTGATTCCGCTGGGCGAACGTTGTCCTGGCGGAACTTTTTTTAATCCATAGATTTTAGAAGAAAAGAGATGTGTCCAAAAATTAGTGTGTATTTGTGTGTAATTGTGTATGTATGAATAAAATTAGTGCATGCATAAACTTCGGAGAAATTCAAGTTTCCGCTACGCGAACGTTTGGCCATTACCTAGTTTTCATCTAAAGCGCTTACATAGAGAGCTGTAGATTTTTACATAAAATGTTTTGAATTTGTTTATATTTGTTTAAAAAATGGATTTAGAAAAAATCGTAGGGCTTAAAAGATAAAAATATAAACGTAAAATACGCTTATTAGGTCTTAGTTCTTAAAGTATGCACTTTGGGGTCTAGATTTTCACGTTTATACAAACCTTGTAAGTGTCTGCAACATGTTGCCAAGTATCAATGATGTTCCGTTAGTAATTAAAGAGTTATAGGACAATTTACCATGAATTGATCACTGTTTACAAAGCAGTCAAATATCACGCCGTTCTAAACGAATTGCATGGTAAAATGTATGCCAATAATTAGTGTATTCATTCAACTATTCACATGCAAAATTTCATGTCATTAAATTCAGTAATTAAAGAAAAACAATTATAATACTGACGAAGCATCGAAAACCTACCTAACCCGACCAAGTTCGGATGGCTACAAAAAAGCGGCCGTGCCATATATCTTAGAAACGTTCTTAACCTTGCAATATAGTATTTATTAATATGGTACAGTTACGTACACAAGCGTTAGGAAAAAATAAAACAATTGCATTTCTTGAATGAAAATTATTTTTTTAATAATAACGCCACTATCTACGATAAAAATAAATCTTCAATTAACAAGTACTTCTCTATTTAAATATTCGAGTACAAAAATATTTTTAATTACATATAATACTTAATTATGTAAGTAGGTAATTATGATAACGTTAACAAACGCTTGCAACGACAGCAATAGACTTAAATGTGTTTTAACTAAAATAGGTTTAATAAACGATTATGAATATAAGGGTAAGTGTAATATTTCGAGCTTCAATAAAAATTAAATCACATCACATAACTAGACTATTCAGTTGTTTAGATTAGATCAACATTAAAAAAGTGCTTATAAACTAAAAGATTGGTATAAAAAAGGTATTTTCAAGAAAATATTCTTAAATGAGTAGCAAATACAGTAAATAACCTCAACATACATAAGTCACTACCAGTACAACGGTATACATCAATTAAAAAATCGATTCAAGAAGTAGTTTTTTTTAACTTATTAGATTGTTTGATCCACTAAAGTTGCAAAGGGGAACGCTCGTGCATGCCCATTTGTTCCCAACGAGTAACACCCTCAAATGTCACACTGTTACTCGATGGGATTTTTTTCTGAAAAAATTCCCAACCGGTCACACTACCAGTCACACTGTTACTCGATGGGAATTTCTTCAGAAAAAAATCCACGATAATATAAGAAAAAAATCGCGACCAATTTCGAGGTAGCGCTCGCCGGCCGCTGCCGCGGCACCGCTCGCTTCGCTCGCTCGGCTCGCGCGTAGTTGGTCACAGTTCTAACCTAACCTAACCTAACCTATAATATTTTTGGTAGTAATATTAATCTTTTAGTTGGATAGAATTTGGTGACCGTTGATCCATTTTGGTGACCGTCTAAATTATACCCCTTTAGTGTGACTGGTTGGGAAATTAGTAATAAAAAGTTCCCATCGAGTAACAGTGTGACTGGTTGGGAATTTTTTCTTAAAAACATTCCCATCGAGTAACAGTGTGACATTTGAGGGTGTTACTCGTTGGGAACAAACGTGCATGCCTAGTCCATTGGTTAAATAGTGTAATAAGCTACAATATGATAAATATTTACCTAAACAGTAGTAGGTACTTACATGTGGTAATTATTTAATTTCCCTAAGGGGTCTATAGTTAGAATCCTGATCCGTGAAATCTTCAATAGAAATTAGCTGTATGAATTTTATTTGTCTTAAATAATAGGTATATCTAGATTATATCTAAAGTCTCAAAAGCATACTTAAATAAAGTACCTACGTAAATAGTACCTACTTTCTGTCATAGTCAAATACATTTAAAAAGTAGGTGTACAAAAATAAATGACATTATTATATCGAAACAACAATTGTGTTATCACCTATACCAATTCAATACCGATATTATACTGTAAATTTTGGGATGTTACCTAAATATATTGCACGGCCGCTTTTTTGTAGCTATTCGAACTTGGTCGGGTTATGTAGGTTTTCGATGCTTCGTCAGTATTATAATTGTTTTTCTTTAATTACTGAATTTAATGACATGAAATTTTGCATGTGAATAGTTGAATGAATACACTAATTATTGGCATACATTTTACCATGCAATTCGTTTAGAACGGCGTGATATTTGACTGCTTTGTAAACAGTGATCAATTCATGCTAAATTGTCCTATAACTCTTTAATTACTAACGGAACATCATTGATACTTGGCAACATGTTGCAGACACTTACAAGGTTTGTATAAACGTGAAAATCTAGACCCCAAAGTGCATACTTTAAGAACTAAGACCTAATAAGCGTATTTTACGTTTATATTTTTATCTTTTAAGCCCTACGATTTTTTCTAAACCTGTTTTTTAAACAAATATAAACAAATTCAAAACAACTTATGTAAAAATCTACAGCTCTCTATGTAAGCGCTTTATATGAAAACTAGGTAATGGCCAAACGTTCGCGTAGCGGAAACTTGAATTTCTCCGAAGTTTATGCATGCACTAATTTTATTCATACATACACAATTACACACAAATACACACTAATTTTTGGACACATCTCTTTTCTTCTAAATTCTATGGATTAAAAAAAGTTCCGCCAGGACAACGTTCGCCCAGCGGAATCAGTTTTTGGTGAATTTCTCCACAATGGCTGCGTGCACAAATTTTTTTATACCATACACAATTATACGACGTCATACACTAAATATCTGCATAATTAAAATCTTTTAATTCAACAACATTCCGCTGGGCGAACGCACACGTTGTTGTCTATGGTTACCAAAGCGCGCTTCAAAAACACTACAATAACAATATAGTTAGCATACAGGTACCCAGATGAAATAGCAAGATACACTTTGCTGCAATGTTGAAATGAAATGCTAGATTGGGTCATGGAATGCGCTCCTAGTTTGGTAACATTGTTGCAAAAATGCCGTGGTCTTGTAAATTTTGATTTGCTTCCCGCCGGCTCTTGACGGTTTGCTTTTGGCACGTGCAATTTTCATTAGATTTTGGTAAAATACAACTTTGCACACACAACGAAGTTACACACTGATGCTGACAGTTGGGATATATTATTTCTGTAAGTGTTTTCATTTTATTTTAGCGTCGTACGTAAGATTAAAAGTTTTGCACGTGTTGTATATCGTAGACAGCAAAACAACCATTTGCATTCGCCAGACGATATAGCTACGATATGGTTTTTTGGATTCCTTATCCGTTAACTAACATTGTTTTGTTCACATCTGAATGTGAAATGGGTCGGTTTGTTAGAAATTTTTGGCTGATATGTTGATGGAAGCGGCAGCGTCATTTGTTTTTGTTTACACCTGCAGATTGTTAGCAGTGTACAATGTCGCCTTCCCCGATCCGCTGTCGCGGGCCGTGGAAGATACACAAGCGTTCCTCGGAGCCAGACAGGTGGTTGGACGAGATGGGATTTTTCCGTAAACATACAGCTAGGGATTCTAGCTGCCTTTTCCGCGCTGTCTCTGAGAACATGTATAACACTCAGCGATACTTTCATAAAGTTCGCCTGGACTGCGTTCAGTTCATGTCTACTAAAAGACACCTCTTCGAAGGGGTAGGATATACCATAATATTTGTCAAATATATTCATAAACAGGCAGTATGTTAACATAAATACTTTTATTTTGTAGTCGTTGACTTGTCCGTTTGAAAATTATCTCAAAGAGATGTTAAACCCCTCTGAGTGGGGCGGTTTAATTGAGATATCGGCCATGAGCCATCTTTATAGGTAAGAATTTTTTCATATTAGGTAAGAAGTTTTGACTACCCACTTCCTCATTTATAATTTCTTTATTTTCCGTTGACGCTGTGCCTAATACAAGCTTCATAAATTCTAGACTCACCAAATTTTTTACTGTTTTATGAATACAGAAACTAACTTAATGTATATATATATCCTAGAATTACACATTTTTTCTAAATTAATTATTCTGCAACCTTCATTACAAAACATGATATCCACTAGCAGTAAAATTGATTGCCTCAGTATTTATCATTTGTAAAACTAAAACATTGCAACTTGTGTTAGGCACAAGGCCCCCAGATAAAATAACTGTCCCTTAAAACCTTGCAGACGAGACTTTGTAATATTTGAAGCTAACAAAGGTCCGCAAACAAAAATATGCAATGGTTATGGAGACCCTATATACCTGTTTTACTCACCTGACACTAAGCACTTCGACGTGGTGTATACTAAAGATTTCATTAACACATCATCCTTTTGCCAGTGTAAGTTTATTTATTTTGATATCTCTAAAAAATCGTTAAGTAAATATTGTTCCTCTGGAAATCAATTAAGATTTCTATATGTGGCGGTTCTAATTTCACGCATATTGACTGACCTGATTCATGGAACTCACTCAAAGTGTTGCAAGAACAAGGTTGATGCAGGCAAATATGTGCCATAAGCAAACACAGCTACTTTGCCTACTGCCTACAATTTGTACTGAATGAGCTACTGTAACAAAGATTCTATTGTATGAAAAATCAATCTACAATATTCATACTGCTGAGGCACAATTCTTCTTCCGGTGTGACAGTTTCTTTAAATTTTTTGTTCCAAGACAGGCTGTTTTCCTCACAAACAGATGGATTTCTTTTCATAAATTGAACTGTCACACAAATCTTTTGCCTGAAAAAATTGAGTTCATTGTCTCAGATCAGTCAGTACATATTTGTCTAACAAGCAGCGGCTTGGCCTAACATTTTTTTCTTTCCATTTTGGACTTGACTTTTCTCAAGTGCAAATACTTCTTCATATTTATATCCCGTGTCTTTTTTAAAACCTAAAACGCAACATTATATTTATAGCACTGGTATATGAAATACTTTACGACGGCGTCTACCAGCTAAAAGATTTGTCTTACGCCGTAGACAAAATGCTCCATGACAAAGTGCCTAGCAACCACATCGAATACTTCATGTCAGAGAATGTGGAACGCCGTAAAAAGCAGAAAGAAAGGGCCAAGATATTCATTGAAGCCGCTGACGATGACAAAGATAGGAGCAATAACGCTCTAGCGCTTAAATGTAAGCACCACACTGAAGACTTGGAACGAGCTAGTCTGTTGAAGGAGTCTCTTAGCATCTTTGTGTTCAACCGCAGTCTCATTCAACTCGAGAATGTGTGCATGAACTGCCTGAACGTAAACAGCGCGAAAGACTTGCTCGACAATGGTATCACTCCGTTTCCTTACAAAGTGGCCAAAGCGCTGGACCCTGACATCTATAGGAACATAGAATTTGATGTCTGGAGCGAGTTGAGACGAGGTACTCGTTTACACGTTTTAGCCATGAATGGAATAGGAACGAAAACCCTATAGAAACATTTTTATTTTTCGCTACATTGGAATATTTTTGAACGACCTTGCGGGATGCATTCGGTTTTCGATCGATTGAACGCTTGGTTAATTTACCCTCTATCATTATTACTGGTTACTCGTATTCGTATTGATACTAGCTTTCTCTTGCGAATTTCTTGTTATTTCGTTATTGGTTTTCGTAAGAACGGAAATGTCGAATCATTTTCTATGTAACGAGGGCAGCAGAGCAATCTGAAGATGTGTTTTGTTTGGGCGTTTCAGTTCCCTATTCCATTTCATTTTGAGAAAAATATTTTATCATAAAATTAAGCAGTTTGGGTACTTATGAAATGGTATTACAGAGATGCGTTATGGCGCGAGATATTCGGATGGGACGACCCTGCAAGTGGGCGTCAAATGTCTATGCAAACTGCAGCCAGAGCAGTCAGTTCCTTACCACTGCCACATCCAAGAAATGAGGCCGGATGGCGGGCCATGCCTCGTGTTTATCGAGGAGTTGGGCGAGAAGCGAATAGTGAACTTTGAGCAGTTGGAACCGCTTCCCCTTGAGGAAATAAGACCCTGGGCTCCACCCTACAGATACTCCCGGGCACATTCTCAGTTCCTGACCCTGAGCCAAATGTTGCAGCAAATAGGTTCGACATAGTTCAAAATTACAATTTTTTGACCTTCTTGTTATCTGCCATTGCCTTTTAAAATTATTTTGTAAATGCTTGACCCCCTCACTACTTACTTTGCACAGATTTTTAGAATTCTGCACAATTTTTTTCTTAAAATAGTCTTACTCTTGCACAAACTTATTATTTCACTCGACCAGGCAACATCACTCTGAAACAAGGCCTGAGCAAGGCTCGAAACAAATCTAAGATGGCTTCGGACGACAAGGCTCCTGAGAAAGTTAATAAGCCAAGCAAAGTGTCGTGGAACGAAGAGACAGAGATATCCTTTCAGAACAACGTCGATTTCTCATACCAACACCTGGATTTTCTGAATTTTGAACCAATGCCTGTTAGTTGTAGCATAGACAGACACACATAGAACTAGCTTATGGGTGACTTGTAAGCATATCACTTAACGAACACTTATTATTACATTACTGTACAACAAGTTTTCCGAGAAAATCTTGTTGTACAATATTTTTCTTGTGAAAACGTTCTGAAATAAAATTTTGCGTAGGCGGTAGATTCTTTTGCAACGGAAGCCTTCGACGATTCAACGATTCCTTTCTATTTATAAGCCAGTTACGTATTAAATTTTTTTTACTAATTAAATAGTATAAGTTCATGTTATGTTGATTCATGCCCTATCAAATACATCAAAGGGCTTTGCGTATAGATTTTTAATCAACCCTCTGTGCAATGATGCAAGTAGTAACATGTCATACGTTTCATTTCTTCATTTACATTTTTCATGCAGTTTTCAATACGTTTTTTTTTTCATTAAAAAAATTCTACAATAAATGTCAAATTTGTTAAATTTTTCGTCTAGAAGAGTTCTGAAAAAGGGCTAAAAAGTGACGTGCTTATAAATCTATCCTACAAGTACCATATCGTAGCTATTCTAGAGGTAATCAAATTGGGATACATGTTGTGTAGTTTAGTCATTAGTTTGTGTATGTTCTTTTAGTATTTAGGTACCTAATGCCCATTTTCACTCACTCCAGGTAACGCCTTAATTAAAACGCAGCATTCATTTTTCTGGTCAGAACTGATGGTTTAATAATAATCGGGTGTTTCCTAGTGTTAGAGAAAACTGGCATTAAATGTTGTGTAGATGGTGGAGTTTGTAAATTACTGACAGAACAAATAGAATAAACTTAATGAAAAAAAAAACTATTTAAAAAATATTTAACAGCGAAAAAATGGTCTAAAGTTTCGCTCGAAATCATTAAATCTATGTGATTTTAATCATATTAATTTACTTGTATTTGCCATTTTTCCATAAAACTCTCATTCCGAACAAAGAAAATAAACAATCAGGGTTAGTGCAATATTGCAACGGGCGTCGCGCGCATGCGCGGCTGTGACCCTCGCCGGCTCCCGAGCTCCTATTGGTCCGTAGAGGGCACCAAAGTAGAAACTTTTATTTTAAAAATTGAGTTGCAATCAATCATTTGATAAGAGTATCTCGTTCATATCGCACGTGTTCCGCGCCAGACCGTACCACGGATCTGACACGGACTATAATGGTTGTAAGTATCTTTTGCTTACCACATCTCGTTTTAGTGAGAAAACATAGCGTTATATTTCTAATGAGTGTAACTTTTAAATTTTTCCTAAAACTGTCAGTAATTTACGAGAATCGTTAGTGGTAGTGGCCGTAAAGTGGTATCGTATTTTTGATTGATGACATGTTCGGGCAGGTTGAAGTTGAAGCTCTCCCCCTGATGGTGGACTGCCGGCCGGGCGCGGGCGCTCCGCCCCACGAGCTCGCTCACACTCAGCCCAATGGCGGAGCCCCTGCTGAGAACCATCACACCCAGGTTAGTAGTACTTTGTAATCAGTTTTGCAGTACCTACATAATATTTCGGTGAAGTTTCGATCAAATTAGCATTTTGCGCGGCGCGACGCCGGTGGCGACTATTGGTACCTATATGCTACCTTGCAAATATGATTCACTTAAGCGAGTTTATTTTTTATTGAAAGCAAGTTTGCGCACTTGCTTTCAATAAAAAATAAACTCGCTAACATAAATAACACTAAAATTTTGATGTAGCGTCATCTTATCATTTCTATGAACTGAATTCAGTCTCCTGGAAAGTAGTGCTAGCATAGACCTCATCTCTTCTCTCTATTAAAGTCTTTAAAAATATTGCAGACTATGTCATGTTCGGAAAACTAACTTACTTTAACTCATATTGGTAAATAATATCTAATGAGAACCTAACATCATAAGTATGATGAGAATAGTGTAATATTAAAGCATACATTAACAAAACAATCATAACACACAAGAGGTAACATTAGTTTGTAAGTTTGTATGTAGGGGGTAATCTCAGGAACTACTGGTCCGATTTGAAAAATTATTTCAGTATTAGATAGCCCATGTATCGAGGAAGGATATAGGCATATCATCACGCTGAGAATAAAAGGAGCCGAGCATTAACGGAAAATGTGACGCAGACGAAGTTGCGTGTGTGTCAGCTAGTTATCAATAAGTCCAAGTTTTTTTGGAAGCGCACTCTTGTATTTGTCTCTGTCTGTATTAGAATGCATGTGATTGTGTAGCCTCTGTTGGCCATTCCCCGTATTTTAACGTCGGCTATTTTATGCTACGTTTGAAAAACAATAAACTAGTTATTCGTCTGGCAGACGATTTAAAACGGATTATTTTACCGCAGCTTCTGAAAGCATCTTCAATTGAATCGGAACTCAAATCCCACTTGAAGTTATTTTCAACGGATGCTGTTATTTCCGCCAAGCAATAACAACCGTTAAAATGACATTTGTCCTCTGCAGATTTATTGAGTCAGGACTTGGACAGCTTTCTGAAAACGGATGTCGTTTTACATCAATAAACTCTACACTTAATCTGATCTGCTACTACGCACAATAAAACTTGCGACTTTTGTCCGCGACTTTGTACGCGCTAATCCCGTTTTTTTTCGTTCCCGTAGGAATTTGGGAAATATTTTCTTAGTGCTGCTCTCTACTCCCCAGGGAACCTAAATCTATGCTTTCTACGACTAGTAGTATTGTAAAACAGCAAAATTGCTTGACACTATTTATTTTGTAAATTGTGTTTACTTTATGAATAAACTAGCTGACCCACGCAACTTCGTCTGCGTCACATTTTCCATTAATGCTCGGCTCCTTTTAGTCTTAGCGTGATGATATGAATGTGTCTATATCCTTCCTCGATACATGGGCTATCTCATACTGAAAGAATTTTTCAAATCGGACCAGTTGTTCCTGAGATAACCCCTACATACAAACTTACAAACAATTGTTACCTCTTTATAATATTAGTATAGATAGGCTGGTGTCCTGAAAAAAACTAATTAATCCGTCAGTTAGATTATCAAAAAATATTTGACCCGTATTTTTTCTTTTGTTACGGGAACCAAAATTGACGAAGTTACGACGCTTTTTAAAATTCTCAATACGTCACGCCGTCAGTCGTGGCATAATTTTTAGCGGGTTGTGACGTCACGAGCCCCCACTCCCGAGTTTTGATCTTTGTCAATATTCATTGATTTACAAAAACAAAAAATACGTGTCCATTATTTTTCAATACTGACGGACTAAATAGTTTTGCAATTTGAGGATGATGGAAACTAGCCTATTGTCGTTAATTCAAACTAGATGAGGCTGGTGTTTCTTAGCTTACTGCCCTGATAAGAAACAAACTCAAAGATTGGGGTCTAAAAAGGACACTTTAGCAGAATCATATTGGAATCATAATATTCATCAATCACACAACAATCTGTCAAATTGTATTTTCATCTTTATCGCTAACGCGTTAGATTCAAGGTTGATTGGGAAAATTTGACAGTGATGGGTAGAGTTTTTAGACCTGCAGTTTATTCAAATCCATGAAATCGTAAACATAACGCGTGTATCTGACATCGACGCACAAACGATTTCCATGGGTCCAGGGCATGATTCTGGACACCATAGACTTAGAATTTTTCGTCGGCTATTTTTTCATTTTTTAATTTTTTTCATGGGTTTTTTTACTTTAGACTGCTCATAATCGTTATTCTGACCTAACCCAATGAGATTTTTAATAAAAAAATAATTAAATAACTACTTTCACTAAAAATAACAATCCGAATAAAACCACAAATAGATATTTTGAAAAAATGAGAAAAGAACCGACGAAAAATTCCAACACTGGGGTGTCCAGAATCATGCCCTGGACCCATGGAAATCGTTTGTGCGTCGATGTCAGATACACGCGGTATATTAGTCAAATCATTTGAAAACCATCCATGTAGTGTAAAGTCTGAGGTGGCATTTTGAGGAAAGGACCGCACAGGTTTGAATGTATCGGTTCAAACAGTGCAAGCCTTTTTGTCAGTTACTGCGTAGCTCAACTCACTCTAAGAAGCTCAATGATTTTGTCAACTAC
Source organism: Ceramica pisi (assembly GCA_963859965.1). NCBI lineage: Eukaryota > Metazoa > Arthropoda > Insecta > Lepidoptera > Noctuidae > Ceramica > Ceramica pisi. Next base: position 23,024,729 of record OY982542.1, read on the forward strand.
AACTACAAAATCATTGAGCTTCTTAAAGTTCTACTTCTCAATGATTTTTTACGATCAACTTGAGTTGAGCTACGCAGTAACTGACAGAAATGCTTGCACTGTTCTACTTTAAGAAGCTCAATGAATTTGTAGATGGACTTGTAGTAGTAAAGTAGTCAAACTGCCAGACAATCATGTAACCTACCCGTGGCTGGCGTTTCCACCAGAGATCTGCGAGGTTGCGTAGCGATGTGTATGTTAAGAACCAAAAGAACCGATTCGTTTACCTAGTCTCGCACAAATTTCGCAGCATAATTTTTTTTTTATATTCAAAACGGATAAACTCTTGGCCCAAAATCTCACTTAATGGAAAGTGATGATTAGGCCGAAGATGGAAGCGAGCTTTACCCGGAATCATACCTCTAACTGCCGGAACACAACAATGCTGTTAACATTGTTGTTATGGCGGCAGACTTAGACAAGATGGTGGTAGCTTGCCAGGCGGACTTAGAACAAGTCCTACCACCAACCAAACTGAGCAAAAAAATTGCCCCCTCCTGGGAATCGAACCCTGGACATCTGGGTCTAAATCAGGTGGTATAACCACTAGACCACGGAGGCGGTTAGTGTCACCGGTTTAGCACCACCCGGGGACCACGTGTAGGGATTCGCTGAAGGGTATTCTCCTACGGACGCGGGTGACTCGGCCCCCAAAAATACATATACGCTGAGACAGGGACCTTTTTGGCCTGGCACAGATTAATTATTTCAGGATGTAGCTTAACTGTGTCAACTTGTTTTTTTTTGGTTTTAGTTAATTTTATGTGTATTGTGCGAGTCCCGAATAAAATGTTTCTTTCTTTCTTAATGGTTCTCAACAAACACAACATCTCGCTACTCTACCTCATACAACTCTGGTGAATCGCTGTCTAGATACCAACCCATATATATTTCTCGCATTCAATCCATCATCCGGATGCAGTTGTAACAATCGTTTTATTTTTGCAGGCTGGTGGTAGCGGTGACATGGGCTCGCATGGCATGGCCTCGCCGGCGTCAGTGCGCGCCTCCACCCCGGCTACGACCAACACGCATACCACCTATACTACCAGTGAGTTCTTGTACTATGTCTAGATATTGTAACATGGTAATATTATGAAAAGAGGCAGCTCATGGCTACAAGCAAGGGGCTGTTGAAGAACTGGTGCTTAAATAATAATAGTCGCGTGGTTAAATTTTCGTCGATCCTTGGAACATTACATACTGATTCCTCCGTTCCTCGGAAAGCGAAATCCGTTGTTCCCGACCCACAGTGGGCTGAAAATCGATCTTCATGGACTTAGGGACAACTTTCAAAATATCTTATTTTTTAGGCAGAAATGGTTTATCTATCAATTTAATGCTATTTCAGTTTTTCAGTAAACGCTTTCCTTATTTTATAGCACTTACTTGAAAAAAATATATGGAGAAATATATTAACAAGTGCGAGTCGGACTCGCGCACGAAAGGTTCCGTACCATTATAACGAACGTTTGTAAAAACGGCAAAAAGATCAAGTTTGTTCGCGCAGTTAATAGATTTTGTGAGAAAAAAAATGTGGTTTTAAAACATACAAACGCTTAAATCTGTTTATAATTGACATTGGGTACTTAAATAACCATTAATAAATTATGCGAACAGAAATGTGACAGCTACCAGTTGAACATAACAAATTTTATGGAAATTAATTATGTTTTTGTAATTTAATAACGAGGATGATTAAATTATGATCAACTTATCTATTTTAATGAGATTTTAAGTACTATAACGGAAATAATTATAACTAACTACCCACCTTCCTTGATAGTTTTTTTGAATATAAAAAATATTATTTTGTAATTTTAATAATGAGGATGATTGATTGATCTACGATCCAAGCGCTTTCTCCGGGTGTGAAAGTACATTTCTTGTGCTTTTGTTTTAATAGGCTAGTTTCCATCATCCACAAATTGCAAAACTATTTAGTCCGTCAGTTAGAATATTGAAAAATAATGGACACGTATTTTTTGTTTTTTTTAAACCAATGAATATTGACAAAGATAAAACGCATCAAAACTCGGGAGCGGGGGCTCGTGACGTCAATACCCGCTAAAAATTATGCCACGGCGTGACATATTTAGAATTTGGAAAGTGTCGTAACTTCGTCAATTTTGGTTCCCGTAACAAAAGAAAAAATACGGGTCAAATATTTTTTGATAATCTAACTGACGGACTAATTATATTTTTTCAGTAAATAGGCTTGTTTATATGTTTATCAAAATTTTGCTTTCTCTTCAGGATTTTTCATTAAATAATGAATGACATAAGCAAAATTGTCCTAGCCATTGTTCTCTAGCTAATAAGCTAGTTCGTCACTGTCTTATAACCGTACTATTTTCCGTGGAGCAGCTGCCTAGTGCCTACCAACTCATTAATTGGGTAACACGGTACTCTTTGGCAATACTGGTATCAGATTTTCTGGCTCCCCATAACTACTGCCAAAGATCTGCAACAATCGGGACCAACGACTTAACTTACTTTCCGAGGCACAGAAGAGACTCGGTATGGACACCCATCTACAGACCAAGCAAAATCCTCGATAAGCGTTGCTTAACCTCGGGGATCGACCCGTGCGGCTGTTTTTATTTAGCCACGAGCTCCTCACAATAATATATTTGCTAATCAAAAGTATATCTCAAGGATTTACAGAACCAAAAGGGCGTAGCATAAACAAATATACAGGTCTGGCCATTCCTACCCACTCACTTGACATTATTACATTGTAAGCTACGCACGAATAGAGGTCATATGAAGCAATAGAGCAATTCTCCTTAGGGTTCGTGTACAAAGGGTCTTTCGTACAGATATAGCACGTTGACGTCATCATTGATGCTGGTACACAAGTCATTATCATCTACTTTTTTGGTTTACAAAAGCTCTCTTTGAGTGGTATTTGGAACGTGGTATTATACGTTGTTACTAATACCCCAATTTTAAAACACAATAGTACTAACATTGGAATTATTAAAACCGTCCTTATTGCTACGAGATAAAGACGCTTTCAGAATAATGACTACCTGTTACTATTGATTTGTACCACCGTTATAAGTCACAAGGACAACAAATTTACCTGATTCTTTACAAATGTTACGGCAAAACAAATTGTGAAACAGCCTTTTACCTGAAGCCCTCTAAATGCGGGGAGGAAAATTAAAGTCTTAAAATAAAATTAGAAGTTGGGTAAGCTAGTCCTGGAAAGGGGGAAACTTATGGAAAGTTCTTTCACAATGAACTGCTTCAAAGAAAATGTAACGACCGGAATTGCGACACAACAGTTATGTTTAGACTAGCTGATCCGCGCAACTTTGTCTGCGTAAATGTTTCATGAACGCCTTGCTCCTAATTATCAGAATCAGAATCAGTATTTATTTGTTAAACATAGGTTTTTACATTTAAAAGATCTTAGATTAGGTATTATATATAAGTGCGCTATGTTTTGCCGTGAAGGCGTACAAATATTGAAAACAAAACAAGAAATCATAAAAAGTAACAATTAAACTATACTATAACTAACATACGAAGAAAACAAAATTAAACTTTTACATGAGAAAAGGAACTGTAACCTTATAAAAATTATAATCAAAAATAACTTAATAAAGAACAGTCTTAAAAATCTCGTCGATCGTAGCGTGATTTTAAAAACCCGTAGCCTACTTCCATAAATGCGTTATATCTAACACTAAAATATGTTTTCAATTCGATCCAGTAGTTCCTGATATTACCGCGTTCAACCAAACAAACTCTTCAGCTTTATAATATTAGTATAGATTTAGGAAACAATCCCCGTGAATATTTAACCGGAAAATGGCAGACTCCGTAAGATTGTAATAAATGAAAGAAAAGAAAGAAAGAAAGAAAAAGAGTTTATTTGCGGACAATATGACGCATATCAAAAGTACACAAAAAGAAAAAAATACAATTATATCTATGAAAGATTAGGAAGATATGCGTCAAATCTGCGCAAAACGTAAATCTGCGTAAATCTTGATTAGATTACATTTTCTCGTTATATTATGAAAAAATTGTTTTTTCTATACTAATATTATAAAGAGGTAACATTTGTTTGTAAGTTTGTATGTAGGGGGTAATCTCAGGAACTACTGGTCCGAATTGAAAAATTCTTTCAGTATTGGATAGCCCATGTATCGAGGAAGGATATAGGCTACATATTATCACGCTAAGACTAAAAGGAGCCGGGCTTTAATGGAAAATGTGACGCAGACGAAGTTGCGTGGGTCAGCTAGTATTTTATAAATCACATCAAAATTCAATAGTTTCTAATCTATCAGTGTGTTATTTAAAACAAAGTTGAACACTTTTACGCGATAATTTACAATCTTACTTCGTTCGCCACTTTCCGGTGACAAAGAGACCGGCATCGATCGATATAGTTAGTGCAGCGGACTATAAATATAATAATTGCAACTACACGTCTGTCCATCTCCCCAAGTAATCCTTTACCTGGGGACCATACACGGCAAAAATTCGAGAGGGATCGAATACGAGGGGAGGCAAGTTATTGAAAACGGATCGAAATGAAGCTCACTCAGAAGAGCACGGATTAAAATTTCGCCGCGGGGGCGTACCGTGTGTCTGCAAACTCTGCATGGGGAGATTTAATTCGTAATTGGAGACTAAATGATTGCTGACAGCCCTACATATGTATACTAGTCATTTTGGGGTAACGTTATTAAGTCTAGCTCACTGTTGTTTATTAAAACTGACCCGTGCATGGATGTGTGTGTAATTTGAGTGCACTTTGATGTTCTGCGCTGAAGGGTGGACGTTATTGGGGTGCTGTTATTAATTAGACTGGCTAAAAGTATCGATCGTCGGTTTTTCTTGTCTCTTTCGACGTGACTGGACGTAATGAATAATTCTTTGTGTGTTGCTCGGGGTTGGGATTCATTGTGTTCGTCTGTTTCAAAAGGGAGATTTTTTATGTCTAGTTTATAAATCGTAGATACTAGAACAATAAATTAAGAACTGTTTTTCATTACTAGAGAACGTAAAGGATCACGATAGAAGTCGATTCAGGACAGCTTTATGTCATTATTTCTGTTTTTGATTTTAAGAGAGTCAATAAATGTATGTGGGTCAATGTCCGTTATTCCTTATCTGGCGCCCACTATAGCTTTTGCCCGCGACTTCGTGCGCCCATATTCCGTTATCGTGTTTCTTCCCGTTTCCATGAGAATTTCGGGAAATCATCTCTAAGTGCTCAGCAGCGCTACACTCCCCAAGGAACCTACGTATACATTTTAGCCTTCTTCCACCAGTAGTTTCGGCTGTGCGTTGTCTGTCAGCCACTCAGTCACTCAAACAGACAGTGACGGAAGAATTTCATATATAAGGATGCTGACTGCTGTCCTCCGATGCCATTTTAACTGACATCCAAAAAAGGAGGAGGTTCTCAGTTCGGCGGGTAGATTTTTTGTCTTTTTTATGTTTGTACACCGGTGGAGCTCGTGGCTAAACATTCAGCCGCACAAGTCGATCTTCCAGGTTAAGCAACGCTTGCCAAGGTTGGTCTGTGGATGGGTGACCATCTTAACATACCGAGTTTCCTCCGTGCCTCGGAAAGCACGTTGAGCCGTTGGTCCCGGCTGTCATTTGTAGATCTTTGGCAGTCGTTACGGATAGTCAGAACCCAGTAAATCTGAATTACCAAGATTTACCGTGTTACCCAGTTAACGGGTTGTCGAGGTCTGGTAGGCAGCTCTACGTAAAATACTGGTATTCAGCTAAATCCGGTTTGACTGGAAGCCGACCCCAATACAGTTGGGAAAAGGCTAGGCATATGAGTATGATGTATGTACACCGATCCTCCGAGGCTCCTTCATCCGATTTGTGTGATTTTAGTTCGATGCTTGCCATTTGGTCCCGTAAAAATTAAATTCAGTTTGGGTTTATATATTTTGAGCATTTTTGCTTCTTTCAATTTCTGCGTAGACGAATACGTCGTTCAAGTGTCACCACTTAAAAGAGAAATATTAAAAACTTTTGTAAATAAAATATAGCCAACTTCCAAACAAAACAGTCGGTGTTGAAAAACAAAGATACAAATTAAAAACACTAGTGTTTTGTTTGGAAGTCGGTTATATTTTTTGTAAATGTAAATGCAATAAGATTCATGGAATAAACTATAGTCCTTGTTCTTGTAGTCTTTGTTCCTTGTTCTACCACTTGGATTATGGTGACGTGGAATTCATTTCGCCCTGACCTAACGCAACGTTGTGTCCCTTCAAGGTCAAGTGTACCCAACGAGCACCCTTTGCAATAGGGCTATCAACCAAAGCGGAGAGGTTGAGATATCTTAAACAATTAATATATAAGTTTGCGTTATTTTCTCGTCTCCCCAATAGGCTAGTTTCCATCATCCACAAATTGCAATACTATTTAGTCCGTCAGTTAGAGTATTGAAAAATAATGCACTAGTTTTTTTTTAAATCAATGATTATTGACAAAGATAAAACGCATCAAAACTCGGGAGTGGGGGCTAGTGACGCCACGCCCCGCAAAAAACTATGCCCACGCCCTGGCATAATTTTTTGCGGGTCGTGTACCTACGTATTGAGAATTTTAAAAGCGTCGTAACTTCTTCAATTTTGGTTCCCGTAAAAGAAAAACTACGGGTCAAATATTTTTTGATAATCTAACTGACTGACTACTTAGATTTTTTCAGGACACAAGCCTATTGGCAACCATTAGTCGTATTCGAGACATCTCTCTGGATATAATGCATTTACACCCAATCGCATATTTTGCCTAAGGGTGAGACACATAAATTGTCCCTTAGCAAACAATACCGCTTGATGCCTGGTTTCTGAACAGATAAAAACCGATTAAGTACCTCAGTAACCGTGCATAAGTCGATTTGGCGGTTTATCCTTTTTACTCTGTCGTGAATTGAGCTGACAGTATTACACTATTATCAACTAAACCCAGGTCAACATTCAAATAGTTGTCACAGCGTCTAGTACATCGATTACAATAAATTAGTCAGTTTGTTTTAATCTTGTAAAGTTAGGCAAAATTACTAGAGTTGTGATATGATATTTGATCCATCCAGCTCATCAAGGAAGGCCAGTAAAACCCTGGTTTTATTGACTATCTGGATAGTATAACTATATCGACATCTATACCACCGCATATTAGCCGAAAACAACTATCGTTGTGACCGGCATCCATATCGCTACATCAAACTAAAGACCTTGACGTCATACAAACCTTACATCGCGGTATCATGACGTAGCTCAAATTCTCCGCCCTATTTGAGCATAAATAGGGCATAGGTTATTTATCTTACCAAAAATGAAAACTAAGTTCGTTAAGAAAATTTTTACATATTTTGAAGGAGCACAGTTGTATAAACACACACCGTCATGCATAAAAAATTACACTCATTCAATGCATTTAAGAAGAATTTAGCCCAATAAATAAATGAAGTCCGTTAGTTTTACATGGCATTTAATAAATAAATAAATAATAACGAATTACCTTCAATCAGCAATTATTATTGGATAAGTGAAAAACTCAATATTTATTTTATTGACGAACTCAATATACCTAGCAAAGGTAAACATTGTTCTCATGTAAGTGACTTCGTTTCTTTTTTGAGAATAAAATATATTTAAACCTATAAACGACCGCCCGACAACAATCATCGGCAGTTGTACACCCGGACACAATACTGTCTGGTAGTAAGACCCTGAGGCGGGACCTTGCAGCCTGGTTCTATATCATCTCTTACGTGTCCCCATCTCCTCAGACGCGATGAACCCCGGCGTGGGCGCTCCGCCGAACAACGGCGGCTACGCGCACGCTGGCGCGGGGGGCGCGGGCGGGCCCTGCGCGCCCTACGTGTGCGGCGTGAAGAGCGTGGTGTGGTGCGGCGGCGCGCCCGGGCCGCACGCGCCGCACGCGCCGCACGCCGCGCACGTGCCGCCGCCGCCGCCGCCCGGCGTCAACCCGCACGTCTTCAAGAGCGTGCAGGCTAACGGCTCCGACCTGCCGTTGAATGGTGAGTAACTATCTGCCTCTACCTTCCTCCCGGTAGGTGGTGTTGCACTACAAAAACAGATCTTAAACTCACGTTCCTCAAAATTTAAATGAAGCTGGGCATATGAGGCTAATGCCTCATTTGACAGACTGGAAAATATATAAAAGTTGGTTCAGCTGGCATTGGTATGAGTCAGTATTTTTTTTTAAACTTCTCTAGTTCCAATTTGACTTAATTCTAGACTGGTCACTGTTGTCTACGTGAAATTGTGAAATACTAAAATATCATGGAAGAGCTGTGATGTTGAGAGACTTTTGAAATACAAACTGTATCCCAGCAATAACACCACATTTTTAGTCACTAGACTTTGAACAAGGTGGCCGTTGTTTATGGAGACGAAGTAAAATCCCACCTCTCCTCGCAGACATCCCGACGCTGAGATTCTACTTCAACCAAGGCATCGAGTGCGTGTACGGCACGTACGGCGCGCCGCCGCCGCCGCCGCGCCACTACTCGCCGCGCGACCTCGCCGCCGACATGCAGCAGGTGTCGCTGCACGAGCGCCCCATGCTGCACGCGCTGCCCGACACGCACAAGCACAAGCCCGGCCCGCCCAACGACAAGCCGCAGATCAACCAGGGCAAGGGGAACGGACAGCGACCTCTGCTGGGACCCAGGTCAGTTATGTGTCTACCACGTCTGCTCTAGACAGGCCGGGCCTCCCAGCGACAAGCCGCAGATCAACCAGGGCAAGGGGAACGGACAGCGACCTCTGCTGGGACCCAGGTCAGTTATGTGTCTACCACGTCTGCTCTAGACAGGCCGGGCCTCCCAGCGACAAGCCGCAGATCAACCAGGGCAAGGGGAACGGACAGCGACCTCTGCTGGGACCCAGGTCAGTTATGTGTCTACCACGTCTGCTCTAGACAGGCCGGGCCTCCCAGCGACAAGCCGCAGATCAACCAGGGCAAGGGGAACGGACAGCGACCTCTGCTGGGACCCAGGTCAGTTATGTGTCTACCACGTCTGCTCTAGACAGGCCGGGCCTCCCAGCGACAAGCCGCAGATCAACCAGGGCAAGGGGAACGGACAGCGACCTCTGCTGGGACCCAGGTCAGTTATGTGTCTACCACGTCTGCTCTAGACAGGCCGGGCCTCCCAGCGACAAGCCGCAGATCAACCAGGGCAAGGGGAACGGACAGCGACCTCTGCTGGGACCCAGGTCAGTTATGTGTCTACCACGTCTGCTCTAGACAGGCCGGGCCTCCCAGCGACAAGCCGCAGATCAACCAGGGCAAGGGGAACGGACAGCGACCTCTGCTGGGACCCAGGTCAGTTATGTGTCTACCACGTCTGCTCTAGACAGGCCGGGCCTCCCAGCGACAAGCCGCAGATCAACCAGGGCAAGGGGAACGGACAGCGACCTCTGCTGGGACCCAGGTCAGTTATGTGTCTACCACGTCTGCTCTAGACAGGCCGGGCCTCCCAGCGACAAGCCGCAGATCAACCAGGGCAAGGGGAACGGACAGCGACCTCTGCTGGGACCCAGGTCAGTTATGTGTCTACCACGTCTGCTCTAGACAGGCCGGGCCTCCCAGCGACAAGCCGCAGATCAACCAGGGCAAGGGGAACGGACAGCGACCTCTGCTGGGACCCAGGTCAGTTATGTGTCTACCACGTCTGCTCTAGACAGGCCGGGCCTCCCAGCGACAAGCCGCAGATCAACCAGGGCAAGGGGAACGGACAGCGACCTCTGCTGGGACCCAGGTCAGTTATGTGTCTACCACGTCTGCTCTAGACAGGCCGGGCCTCCCAGCGACAAGCCGCAGATCAACCAGGGCAAGGGGAACGGACAGCGACCTCTGCTGGGACCCAGGTCAGTTATGTGTCTACCACGTCTGCTCTAGACAGGCCGGGCCTCCCAGCGACAAGCCGCAGATCAACCAGGGCAAGGGGAACGGACAGCGACCTCTGCTGGGACCCAGGTCAGTTATGTGTCTACCACGTCTGCTCTAGATAGGCCGGGCCTCCCAGCGACAAGCCGCAGATCAACCAGGGCAAGGGGAACGGACAGCGACCTCTGCTGGGACCCAGGTCAGTTATGTGTCTACCACGTCTGCTCTAGACAGGCCGGGCCTCCCAGCGACAAGCCGCAGATCAACCAGGGCAAGGGGAACGGACAGCGACCTCTGCTGGGACCCAGGTCAGTTATGTGTCTACCACGTCTGCTCTAGACAGGCCGGGCCTCCCAGCGACAAGCCGCAGATCAACCAGGGCAAGGGGAACGGACAGCGACCTCTGCTGGGACCCAGGTCAGTTATGTGTCTACCACGTCTGCTCTAGACAGGCCGGGCCTCCCAGCGACAAGCCGCAGATCAACCAGGGCAAGGGGAACGGACAGCGACCTCTGCTGGGACCCAGGTCAGTTATGTGTCTACCACGTTTGCTCTAGACAGGCCGGGCCTCCCAGCGACAAGCCGCAGATCAACCAGGGCAAGGGGAACGGACAGCGACCTCTGCTGGGACCCAGGTCAGTTATGTGTCTACCACGTCTGCTCTAGACAGGCCGGGCCTCCCAGCGACAAGCCGCAGATCAACCAGGGCAAGGGGAACGGACAGCGACCTCTGCTGGGACCCAGGTCAGTTATGTGTCTACCACGTCTGCTCTAGACAGGCCGGGCCTCCCAGCGACAAGCCGCAGATCAACCAGGGCAAGGGGAACGGACAGCGACCTCTGCTGGGACCCAGGTCAGTTATGTGTCTACCACGTCTGCTCTAGACAGGCCGGGCCTCCCAGCGACAAGCCGCAGATCAACCAGGGCAAGGGGAACGGACAGCGACCTCTGCTGGGACCCAGGTCAGTTATGTGTCTACCACGTCTGCTCTAGACAGGCCGGGCCTCCCAGCGACAAGTCGCAGATCAACCAGGGCAAGGGGAACGGACAGCGACCTCTGCTTGGGACCCAGAACAGTTTTATACTACAGAACACCTTTTCTAAACAATAGTCCTCGAACGTACCTTGAGACTATTGTTGTGAGTCAGGTAGTTGTAGCAGGCAAAGTCACATCAACCAACGTGAATTGCTCTTTAAAAGGGGACAGATGGCAGTTCTTAGAATGTGGTATGTATAAGAGTGTGTTCTTGTTTGTGGCATTTCATGATTTCAATGGATCGTAGCTACCCACAGAGAGATTGTGCAGTCATGAAGTCTGAAGTTCCACTAGCTGGCTTAGAATGAATAGTTAACATTAGAAAATGTATATAAATGCCTAAAATTTGTGTGGTCCTACTTACATCTATGCTGTACTGCTCCAGTCTTCAATTAAACTGTTCAAAATCAGGTGATTTCATATTTTCTTTACTTTCCCAGCCTTGCCAGCTTTTCATTTTTGTTTGATGTGCTTCTCAGTGTTTCATTTTGTGCCATCTTATTATTTGCAGCATTTTTATCGCATTTTCATATTGCTAACAGATTCAAGCGCGGCGGGGGCAACCAAGATGGCAACCAAAACAACAACCACAATCAGAATAAGCATAACAACAACATGGGCAACAAGGGACCTAACAACCGGTTAGTTGGCGTTGTTATTTTCTAGTTTAGGTTACACGGTGGTGAAATTTTCGGAGAAGAAGTTCATTGGAAGAGAACCAACCATACCTATGTGGTACAAGCATATTTAGGTTCGGTAGGTATTGTTGCAGGTCTAAGAAAACGATAACTATCGACTTCTAGTAGAGTAGAGCAACTCATCTCACTACAAGATAAAGGCTTTCCACTCTTCACATTACTTAACTCACGATTCATACTTCGCTCCTCTAAATTCTGCCAAATATGTCACTTTTTCTACAATAATTGGTAGATTCGTCTTTGACCACAATCACAGTTTATGGAAAGCGCTAATGTGGTCAATGATGGAGCATGCTTGTCTAGAAGTAAAAACACAGGATGTAACTGTCAAGAAACGAAACTCCAGCAGGAAATTTCACTCTTTTACTGTATGCTCTGTGAAAGTGTTTCCAAAATGTTAATTTAATTGCTAATTTGGTGTTGTTTCCAGGCGCAATTCTCACGGCGAAGCTCGTGAGCCTCGTGGCCCGCCGATGTATGGCTCTGGAGAAGGGGAGTGTGTGCTCGAACAGCCCATGCTCACCCTGCCGTACATCCCCTACCCGCCGCCCATGTACCCCATACAGTACTACCCCGTGGAGACTGACCCAGGTGAGACACACTGAACTACCATGCTCACCCTGCCGTACATCCCCTACCCGCCGCCCATGTACCCCATACAGTACCCAATGTCAGCAGCCCGAACCCACAGTAAAATACCATACGATATAATGCTGTGAAAGTTACTAAAATAGGCCAAACGCGCGGTTTCTACATGTGTTAGTGTCTTATCTTTCTAATAGCATAAGCAGCTGAGCTTAGCCGCGCCGCAAAAGATGTTATTTGAGGTCCCCATTGCAATTTCTCGTCTAAAGTGTTCCCCTGAAAATCGTCTGATCTCAACATGCCGTACATCTCCTACCCGCCACCCATGTACCCCACACAATACATGCACATACTTCTTTCTGTTTGTTACCGCATAACGTAGGACAGTTTGTTATTAACGCTCGAGTCGTGTTCCAGGCATGATGGGCATGATGGGCGGCATGTCGTACGTGGGCTACGACGAGGGCGGCGTGTACGACGCGCCGCTGCCCGCCTACTACCCCGCGCACTACCCGCCGCCGCAGCACCACCCGCACCACCTCGACCACAAGTAGGCGCCGCACCACCCGCAACACCCGTATCGATGTACAGGCCGTAATACTTGCACACTTTAAGGCGATTCGTACACTGCACCACATTAAGCATTCGTTCTTACTTACTGAATGGTCTCTCTTGTCATTGAAAACTCGCGTAATGCAACACAGACAACGCATTGTCGCGCAGTGTTTGACTTCTTCGCCACGCATCCCACAGCGTATAGCGGGGCAGTGTATGAAGCACCTAAAAATATGTCTGTGCAGACATACACTAAGTCGGTGTCGTGTGCACCCAGTATTAAGTGTGCAAGTAGCTTGCATGCTAAAGTTTTTATGGGTGGAATGGAAGTCACTATGGCTAACAAGCTACTTGCATACTTTTGTGCGAGCTACAGGCATGTGTATTGAGGCCAAAGTTAGGCCAAACATACTCGCCTGAAACTCGCACAAGAGTATGCTCGTAATTTGCAAGCTATAGTGACATCCACCAATAATAACTTGTGATAGTTCAATAGCATCCAAGGTACTTGCATGCCGTAGTGACATCTGCTGACTGATGATGACTGACAGCGCTAAAAAAATTGTGAACGGATAGTACACTCATTTGTTTAGCAAACTGCCTCTGAGTATAGAAACGTTTCGGCGACCGCCGTTAAAGATTGCACTGTCAAGACTTTCCATACTCATTTAGTTTGTAAGTGAGAGCCACCAATTACTCATACTGTCGCAGTTATCAGCAATCAAAATGGAAAAAGTAAGAAAACTCAAATGTGTAGCATTTCTTAGTCGAAATTTGACTTCATTATTGTAACTAAAGCACGAAAGCTTGTAGTAAAAAAAAAACATTTTTAGGGAAGATTCGCCACTTTATTTGGATAAATTACCGGATCTTGACAACGCACATTTCGCGGGTACGAACATTTTTAACGGCGGCGACACCACTCATTGTGGGCGGCCAGTCTCTGCTCCGAGGCAACAGCTTTGTATAACTCGCACACACTGTTCTAGAGTAAAGTAAACAGGCAAAATAAAACATTTAGCTGTATCTGCTTATCCAAAAAGTTAATTGGTAATCGTGACGTTATCTGGATATATATTGCACTTGTAAAACCTATACTGGGTTCCACCATGCTGTGTGCGCGAGATTATCGCAAATGAGTGTTTAAATGTTGGTGATTTTTTCTGAACAATTTCCATACATACATTACAAATCCTTTAGATTCTGGTTTACTATCGAAGTCGTATCAGCCAATTGCCGTCCAGTGCTGAACGTAAGTCTCCCCCAAAGAGCGCCAACCACCCTATCCACTATCGAAGTAATATATTTAAAATTCAACATAACCTTCAGTAAAAATGCTAATGTCAGTCTCACAGTTGATGTCACCACTCAAATAATCGACTCCAATCTAATATCGAATAGTTATGTACCAGCCAACTTGGTACTTATCTTTCATAGTGAAGACAGCACTTAGCTTATTGTGCTACAATAACAACTGTCTCATATTGCTAAAGTCAATTATTTGATTAATCTTTTGCATCGGTACATCTATAAATTCTGCCAGCCTAGCGATATCGGATTTCTCAAACAAACGACTTTGGAAATGATTGGGAACTTGTAAAGACTAACAATGTGGTCTAATTACCTCGTTGTTGTTTTATAACGCCAGCTATATAGCTTCAGCTTACCACCACTATCAAGTGAATATAATCGTTTCTTTTACTAACTTCGTCACAAATGTTAATGTTCAGAATACATTTGCAACTTAATTTAGTCGTTATTCAAAATTTGGAAAGAGTTTCTTTGTCACTTGCAATTTTATTAAGCATGTTTCACTTGAAAGTGGTTAAAACTTACTTGATACATTTAAATACTTACTGTTTGAATTGTATGTACGACCTCCACTTAGTACAATCCAAATGCTAAGTATTTAAAAATATCCCCAGGTCCCTTAAAAATTCCTGGTTTGTACACATATCCCATTTGCCAAGCTAATTGTTTATGTGTAAACATATCTGTGAAGTGGGATCTGACAGCTGAATATGCACTGAAAACATCAGAAACCTACACTTCCAGAAATACTTAAAAGTTGAACTTTTCAGAATACATATCGAGCCAAGGTTGTAAATACTGCAGATGTTTCAGTGTATATTCACTTGAATAACTTAACGATCGACCGAGATACATTCGATTTTTAATCAGACTTAAGAGTTTTTTTTTTTACAATTTTACAGACCAAATTGATATTAAAAATCCATAAGTCTCGGCCGCTTATAATTTAGTCACCAACGAGTCGAATGTGACCCGATTATTGGCAGCAATGGTGACTAGTGTTTAGCCAACAACGAAAATGCTCATCGAAAGCCAAGTATACGAATTTGTATGAACACTGACTCTTTGGAAATGTTCGGGAAACAAGTCAGTGTTATTCTATGATGCCGTGCTGTGTGTGGGTTATCACTAAACCTCGGTAAGGTAACTCGCGTCAATTATGTGAACAATAACTCTCGAAAACTCAAGTCAATGCGTTCATTTTGAGTGTTTATTGAAAAGTATTTAGATCCTGTAAGGATAACGAAATTATTAATTAGTCTTGCATTAGATGCAAGCACCTACACACAGCACGGCATCGTTTATTTGTTATTTATTTTGGTTTGGAAGGAATATTTGTGACAATAGGTGTCGTCAAAATTTACATTGTATGAGTACTTAACATAAGGAGAGAGGTTTTGTAAAGCACGTGAGGTTTGGAACAGGAGTGAAGAACATTTTGGAAACTCTAAAATCCCCATTTATTATAGCGCAACTTCTGTGATCAACTTTTGACTGATACCGATTTTTGTACGCAACTTAGTATACCAGCTAGGCTATTGCAAAAGTTTGTGCTCGTATTTAAAAGTCGTGTTCTGTATCCGCTATACAGTTACGAAACAATAAAAAAATAATACTGTTTTTGAAAACACGTCCTCAAAAATCGACTGAAATGTTTAAAGTCACTTTTCAAGCAGCCTGTATCATCATCCTGTATATCATATCAAATCTGTATTTGCACTAAAATAACGCGACTAACTGCATCAGACTGCTTGAAAAATAACTTTTTTTTATTTTTTAGTCTTGTCAATCATTTTTTTATTTGTTATTGGTTCTTTATTGTATAGAAGCACAACACCCTTAAATATGGCCATGCACTTCTGGAAAATCCTGTATAATTATTATATAGAAACCCGTTTTGAAATTTTTAAACCCTGAAGTGTTCATTGGTGCTGCAAAATTGACTAGAATAGGGTTTGACTAGTATTTGTATGTAACGACGTTATACACACTTACACACAATGTTGCGTAGTAACTAGGCGCTGGATATCATTCCTTATAATGTAAGGTGAAACTGTAAATTGTAAGCCAATTTAATGTAGTTTTTAGTTCTCAAATTTAAGTTTCTGTTTCTTTAGTGTTTTAGTCGCTATCACAACACATGCTCAGCGCAATACGCACCTTTCTAGAGACTATGCACACTCGGCGTATTTTTAACGCGCCGACGACGCACGTTTTCTGAACGCACGCTCACGGCGCTGCAGACCGAGAGCATTACTGTCGCACTGTCTGCGTCTGAATTACGTAAGCGCGTTAGTGCGCGTCACCTGCAAGCCGTGGCAGCGTTAAAGAAACGTCGCGTGTAAAGGACATAAGGTGTCTCTTCCAATGAACACAAGGTAACTTCAATAGCACTGTTACCTGATTTTAGTCGAGTCGTGTGTAGTGATTAGTTTAACTTTCGGCTTAATTTTAGTTTAGTTAGAAATAAGTCAATACGGTTTCACACGCCACGATTTAGAACGCACACTAAGAGTAGGTTTTCATTTAATATTCCCAGATCTCAGGCTAACGATGTAATCGCAGACCTTATGAATCTCGATAAATAAAAAGTTCAGCACTTAGTATTAAAAAGGTGAATCAAATAACGTGAACACATAGGTATACTACTTTGATCTCATAAAAAACGACGTAAGAAAAACCTTGGTGCTTGGGTAGTTGTTTATTTTTCTTTAAGGAATTCAAATTCACTAACATTTTATAATATTGCGGAAAAGTAAGAAATCTTGTTCCACAACTACTAATTATATCATAGATGTGTCATTGATACAATGTTCCATGTTTCTCGGAGAAAATGAAACTTTATTAATATTTTTCTCTAAATCGTACCTAGTCTCAGCATTTACTATCATAAGTTATGTGCATTTATCGCGTCTCAGAGGCTGAAAGATCAAAAGAGCCAAGTAAATGTAGAACTCCTTTTTCGGAGAGCAACCGTCAGTAATATGTTAGTACGCCATATCTTAATGTTATATTTCCTCTTCCTATTATCCTGTTTACGCATCACTCAAAGAGGGTGTCGGTTAAATTAACATCTCGTATTTTTGGAATGTTTATATGAATATTTGGCTGTGATTTGGAAGTAATCTCAGAGCTTGGAAAGATGTTGGCCGACGTGTCGATAGACATAGTATGGAAGTCGCTTTATTTTTCACTGTAACCATAATATAAGATGTTAGACCTGTGTCTATATCCCGATATTCCCTTTATTTTGATCGTCTCTTGATCGCTACGGATGTACCTATCTTTATTATTCCGCCCATGATTTTCGATCCACATTATACCATTCTCCCATATATTTACGTATTAAGTATACAAGTATTTAGCGTATAGTACGTAACAAAATCTCAATGTTTGTATAGACCGTTGTTGAAATTATACAAAAATTACAAAAAAAAAAAGTATGTGTTCTCTTAGGTATGTGTCAGTTCATGTTTGTGTAAAGTCATTTTCGGTGTTTCAGTATTAGTTTTAAATCAATAGGAGTTAGAATTTTATGTTAGTCGTTAATTATTGTTTACGTAACTATAGTCTAGTATTACTTTATTTAAGTATACCGTCAGTTACTTTGTAATCTCGTCAGTTAGGGCGTAAAATATATATTGTTTGTTCTCAGTGTAGTTATAATATGAGTGTGCCAAGTAAAGTTCGTTATATTAAATGTGAATTGGCAGTTACATCCGTACTCACGATCAACGTGACTGCCGAAGAACAAAATTGTCGTTGTCATAACAGCCTCAACATACAGGAATACAATAATAATTATTGTATTATTTAATTTTTGCCACATTGATTGTGTTGTGAATAATAAACTATATACCCTAGACGTACCTATGTCATGACTATGGTTGTTTATGTACAGAGCTCAAAGTTATGTCCGCCTTTGAGATGTTATTTGTATTTTTTTTCCAAATTCATCAAATAAATGTCAACTGATTTTGAATTTTTGTTTTTATTTAATAGATATTTCCGAAATTTATATTTACATCATGATCATTTACTTGCCCTATGTACCTAAGTATCCAAATCGAGTTTCCTCCGTGCCTCGGAAAGCACGTTACGCCGTTGGTCCCGGCTGTCATTTATAGATCTTTGGCAGTAGTTACGGATTGTCAGAAGCAAAAATGGTGTGATCGTACGACAACTACAAAAAAATCGTATGCCAAGGAAAGGCGAACGGCAGGCTTGTATGGGAGTTTCGTACAGCTAGTAAATTTTCGAGTTTTGGGATCATGTTTGTTTTAATAGGTAGTTTATACGATAGAAAAGCCCTATTTAAAATCTTAGATTTTTAGAACCTGGGACATAAAAGCTTTACCCAGTTTTATTTTTTGAGGTTATGTACTAGTGTAGAAATGTAGGTTGTAATTAGGCTTGAGTAACTCCGGACACAGTTATATCTTCGGATATGTGTCTCACTTTGGATATGAATCGTTCATTCCCTTTCTAACAAATAAATATAATTATCCTCTATATCAGTTTCGTTCATTCGTTCGGACGGAAGTAAGAGAGCGAGAGCGTAATACAACCGTACAACGCAGCGGCCAGCGGCTAGTGAGCGAAAGAGAAAGGACGATTAGGTTTGGGTTTGTTCATCGTTCGGTCGTCTGTTCTTTACGCAGGCAGCGAGAGTAGCGCTTGATAAAAAAATATATTACTAGACGTCGTTTTCGCTTGAAGCCTTGAAACGAGACGCGCATGCGTAAATCTATGTGTAAACATAAAAACAAACTTGACGTGACAGGTAGCAAGTTTATGACAATATCGCGCGCGAATAATTTAGTTTGTCTGCATCAAAGTTTTAAATAATCTTTATAATAGATAATAACTAAATTGTTGAACATTTAAGTGTGTATGAGTGAGTAACAGTACCGCCATTAACATACGCCAATCAAATATTTATATGGTTGACAGTCAGCCTGTAAGTGTAAAGTATGAAGGGAAATCAAATAGTTTGTTCTTGGAGCGAGAGCGAGAAACTTTTGAAATCTCTCACAGCAACATAGTTCCGCGATATGGAATATTTTGTCTTCGCTCTCTCTTGTCATCATAACTGCGGATATGATTAGCGGACATGGATATAGTTGTGGGATATGTGTCTTTGGCTGGAATGATATGTCTTATATCCAATCTTCTAGTGGAGTTACTTAACCCAAGCCTAGTTGTAATTACAGGTTGGTTGTAGGTACATTAACATTGTTATGATGATAAAATAAATGTTCTAGATTACTTGTCGTCATCTTTGTTGTGTTTTACTTACTATTAAGTAGGTAGATTGAGATGAGGATCGTACCTACTCAGAGGGAAGGAGGGGTGCATTAGAAGATACCTATTGCCTAGCAGCGGACAGAAACAGTTTGATAATATTGAAGTTCTAATGGACACTAGACAGATTTTCTTTACTGGTAGGTAAATAAATAATTGCCAGAACAAAAAAAAAATTGATGAATTCATTCCAATCATTACCTACATCGTTTACTATTATGATTTTATGCAACAATTATGGGTTTTACTATTAAATCTATTTCTAAATAATTAACTGTCAATCCGAAGATTGTGATATTTGACTTATATATGGCGACTTCGAAAAACATCTGCGTTTAGTTTACTGTTTTGTTTGGTATAATTATTGAAATCTTTTAATTGATAGTATTAATTAATCCCATGTTCTAGAAATTGTTTACTTGCATGAAAATAAATGGCTGAGTTGCCTTAATAAGTGGTACAAATTCTATAACCAAACAACAAAAAAAGTTTGCTGTACGAATTTTGCCGTTCGCCTTTTGAAATAAAAAGATCGTACTAACTAAAAGTACAAAGTTTTTATTTAAAAGTAGGTAACAAAAAAACGTTTAGTTTTAGAAAATAAAAGCAATAGAGGAAACGAGTATTTGGCACATCCTTTAGCTCTCCTCTTTTAGCCAATTCATTTCTTTTTTGGAGTACCTGGCGCAGGTCGCTCGTCTTCACTTTTGTCACACATTCTTGCTTGACCACAAACAACAAACACAAAAAAGCACTCGAGACAGTAGGTATACAGATTCAAAGAGGATAATATTATAAACTACGCACAGATCGAGCGAGACTGACAAATCGCAACTATTACTGAAAGAAAAAAATAATGAGTTCCTTAAAAATGCAAACAAATACAGCCTTTAAATGACTCTACAAAGAGTCTTTATTCAAGTAAAAGATCTACGTACGCGTTAGGTTGTTGGGGAATTCCCCGAAAGTTATACTTGCCCGCTAAGGACGTTCGTTTAATTATGAAATGTTGTCAGGTATATAAAAATCGTACATTTTCCGTACGATCTCGGTCTAGGGATCGTACATGAGTAAAAATGCAAAAAAACCGTGGGAGTACGTTTAAAGTCGTACATCTGGCAGCCCTGGTCAGAAGTCAGTAAATCTGAGTCCAGTCTTGCCAAGAAATACCGTGTTACCCAGTAAATGGGTTGTGGATGTCTGGTAAGCAGCCGCTCCACGTAAAATACTGGTATTCAGCTGAATCCAGTTTAACTGGAAGCCGACCCCCAATGTAGTTGAGAAAAGGCTATGCAGATGATCATTTACTTGCCTTATCCAAGTAGGTACGATGTGAATACACGGGTTGAAAAGTGTGAGAAACAGTAATCGTGTGGTGTTAGGTATACATACAGTATGGCCTTCCTCACTGCTATTCTGATAATATATTAGAGCTTGTAAAAATGACAGGTGTTTTTTCGTAGAATGCTTTATTTAGTCGGATTCCTCTATTTGTTTGTAGGTGAGAAAACTTGCTGTAGATTCGTCGGACACTAATGAAATAGTACCTATTCACAAATTACACGCTTACAAAATCACAACGTTCGATCGTCACTGCGGCGCATTCTTGATGAACTCGATCGAGGAGCGTGGTATGACTCGCGTACCGACGACCGTTTGCTAGCTATATCTATTAGATACTGTGCTTAGTGCTACGGCGCCTACGGCCTTGAGCGTGCCTATGCGACGAAAACGTAGCATGAGTAAACATAAATCGCCAACTCGTTTATGCTCAGTAACGCTACGTTTCCGTTTGTAAAGATTTTAGAGATACCTCAATTAATTTTCAATTGCGCTCGGAGTTATTCGCTGCGCAACCCTCGGCTGATAAGGTAGGTGTTTTGACATTTTTGATACTTAAAAAAAAGGGGCATTGAGTAAATAAGAGTCTAACACAACTCAAGTATCTCATAGCTACTTTGTCTGCGTCACATTTTTCATTTATCGATGCTCTGCTCCTATTGGTCTTAGCGTGAAGCTATAATTTTAGCCTATAGCCTTCCTCGATAATTGAGCTATCAAATACTACCTAACCTAAACTAATAATTTTGCAATTTGAACCAATACCTATAGGTATAGATAGTTGCTGAGATCGTTCAGTCCGAGTCCCGAGCTAGTTATAGTATTATCTATGCTCCCGAGTCCGACAGAGTCGAGTCAGACAAGGTCGTCTCCTATATAATATTATATATATACCGCGTGTATCTGACATCGACGCACAAACGATTTCCATGGGTCCAGCTAGTCTATTCTGTAAATAACCATTTCGATATCGACTTCACCTGAGTGACTAAGCTTACAAAGTGAACTTTATTTCACACTACATAAGGTCTTATATTTATACGAATTTGAAACTCACCTCGGATTCCGCTGTCGAGACATGAAAATGTTGTTACAGAATAGCACTGCCGGGCATGATTCTGGACACCCCAGTGTTGGAATTTTTCGTCGGTTCTTTTCTAATTTTTTTCAAGAGTAGGTAAAACAAGGTTTTATTCAGATTGCTCTTTTTAGTGAAAGTAGTTACTTAATTATTTTTTTATTAAAAATCTCATTGGGTTAGGTCAGAATAACGATTATGAGCGGTCTAAAGTAAAAAACCCTTGAAAAAAAAATGAAAAAATGAGAAATAAGCCGACGAAAAATTCTAAGTCTAGGGTGTCCAGAAGAATCATGCCCTGGACCCATGGAAATCGTTTGTGCATCGATGTCAGATACACGCGGTATTAGCTTTGATTCCTAGTACCTATAGGTACCTTTGTCAGACATCTTGCGATAAATCTCAAAACCTTTGTTAGAGCTCATTAATAGTAAGCTTGTACCTAATGAATGATTGACATTATTAACCGACTTCCCTAAAGGTCGAGGAGGTTCTCAATTCGGTTGTATTTTTTTAATGTCTGTTACCTCATAACTCCGTCATTTATGAAGCGATTTGAAAAAATCTTGTTTTATCTGAAAGGATATACCTACTTCTCGATTGGTCCCAATTAAATTTTTATCAAAATCGGTTAAGAAGTTTGACTTTTAAATCGAAGTACTTAGCTGGAATTCGTTTACTTGGATGATGGTTTTTTGTCATCTAAGTAAACGAAATTGCGTACCTATTTTGCTTTTCTGCGATTTAGCAGTGGTGTTGTTAGGTGTTGAGTAGGTCCGGAGGACACGATGGATGTGCAGGTGTGCCCCGCTTGGGCGGGGCACCGCCGTGTCCTCGAAGCGGCGATCGGCGGCGACCTCTCGCGTCCTGCCCAGAGGCCTTAGTGTGAGTTTTTTCGACTCACGTTCGAACGCGTTCGATTGCGAGCGCGTTAGAATTTAGTATGGGAATTTAGTTATAGTGCCACCTGGTGGTCACTCGTAGAACCCAATTTCCCATACTAAATTCTAACGCGCTCGCAATCGAACGCGTTCGAACGTGAGTCGAAAAAACTCACACTAAGGCCTCTGGTCCAAGCCATGGTCCGGAGCGAGATGGAATGGGACGCCGTCGCCTCCTTCTGCGAAGCAGTCATGCTAGCGAAGGAGGTGGCGGAGCGGGAGAGGGAGAGAACCTCTCGTCCCGGCCGCCGTGGTAGACGCCGCGGGCGTCGGAGGCCACCTGGTGAACTCCGGCCACCGTAGGCGCGGGCCTGTGGACGGCGAGCTATGGGTGGCTCGCCGTCCGTCCGTCTAATGACGACAGGCCGTGTCGACGGCACGTTAGTGTTACACGCGCGCCTCAAAGAGAGTCAGCACACAGAGGGGCCCGAAAGGGCCGGTGCCTGCCGGAGTCTGGAATGGCGGGAATATTCGAAAGAGATATCGTGGCTCCGCAACACAAAGGGCAATGAAGGAACATGGATGGGTTTTAGTCAGTAGAAGTCTGACACTCCCTCCCGCTACACCCAGAGCGGAAGGAGTCATTGGATGATTTCCCATCCCTAAAAAAAAAGGGTGTTGAGTAGGTACCTACTTACAACAAAAAAGTGAAAAATAAAAAATCTTTTTGCAAAAAAATACAACAGGCTTCCACATAAAAAAACAAATAACTTATATTTCGGAAGTCTGTGTCAAAATACGGACAAACTAACAAATCAATATTTTTTTGTAAAAAGATTTTTTATATCATAGCATTGCTATTATTTGTTTAATCACCACACATGTGTCTCTGATATTTATAAACTTATCAGTCGCGAAGATTGTGAAGAACTATCATGACTGTTATCTATCATAAAACGAATGACTTGCCCATTGTAGGTACCTAATTAATCTGAATTAGGTAGGTGTACAGTTCGGTACTAGTACCTAAAGCTTAGGTACTTACTAAGAGATACGTCTTCCATTCAAAAAAATCAAAAAAACAAATATTTGTACGACCTACATGTATTTGTTCCGAGTCTGGGTGTTTTTCTATCTATAATATGTATGTAGGTATTTACAAAAATAAAAATGTATATAAGTAGTTTATCATCCATCTCGTTACCATATCACAAGCATTAGGTTGCTCAGCTTGGGACTATATGGCGTTGTGTGAAATGTCCAAGGATATTATATATATTATATTATAATCAATTTGTATTTATTGATAAAGGTGCAATGACAAATCTTATGTATGGGCGATAATTTACACAAGTGGATAAAAAGCTCACTTGTTAGCGCCCGTAACTCTAGATTGCTAATTTCCATAAGAAAAATCAAAGTGTGTAAATGAGGTAATTGCCATTTTGATGAATATGGTGGTCGACTCAAAACCTCCTACAAACTTGTAAGTACAAAACATAAAAAAAAAATACAAACATTCGAATTGAGAACCTCCTCCTCCTTTTTGGGAAGTCGGTTAAAAATAGCTAACTACAGAAACCAATATTTCATGTTGAGTTTGAATGTTGAATTTTGATGTAATTCCTGAATTTCGTGATACAATAGTACCTACCTATCTAATATATCTAATTAGACACAACACTTGTTGAGTCAGGCTGACACAGCTGATGTCATTTGACAAAATCTCGTCGTGCAGAGTGATCGCTGGATTTTAGGAAGAAGGACGCATTAATAATTATCTACTTATTTGGCTGAAAAGACCGCGTATCGGAAGACACAACGTTGGAAGGCCTCCCACTAGGTAACCCGATGACCTGGTGAAGGTCGCAGGTAGCCGATGGATGCAAGACGCATAGGACTGGTCGTTGTGGCGACGCTTGGGGGAGGCCTATGTCCATCTGTGGGCGTCTTTCGGCTGATACGATGATGGTGATGACTTATTTGACAGTGTGTTTTTTTTTAATTTATCTTACATGCTAGTTTAATCATATTGAACTATGACCCGCGCAACTTCGTCTGCGTCACATTTTCCATTACTGCTCCGCTCCTATTTGTCTTAGCATGACGATATAAGTAGCCTATTCCCTTCCTCGATAAATGGACTATCTAACACTGAAAGAATTTTTCAAATCGGACCAGTAGTTCCTGAGATTAGCGCGTTCAACCAAACAAACAAACAAACAAACAAACTCTTCTGCTTTATAATATTAGTATAGATTATTCACTCAGCCCATGTTCAACACTGCCAAATAGAAGAAATTGACAGGAAGTTCATTTTCCCTATTCACCAGCTGTGTTTTGTGTTCAGATGTCGGTAAAAGTACAGAAGATCACGGAGCCGCTTATCCTGGGCGAGGGTCCACACTGGGACGAGAAGCAACAGGCTCTGTACTTCGTCGGCATTCTAGATCTTACCATCCACAAGTATGTGCTTGCTACCGGAGTGCACACGAAGACTAAAGTGGGTGAGTGTCTTATCCAAATAATCCTGGCAAATTGGACAGAAATTATTCAAACAAAAACTCAAGTTATTTACTTCTATCACTTTATCCACCAGATGCTTACATGAACTTCATAGTGCCGGTGGAAGGCACCAGCGACCAGTTCCTGGTGGGAACGGAGCGCAAGTTCGTTGTGGTGCGCTGGGATGGGGCGGAGGGCTCCCCCGTGTCTGTTGTGAAAGAGATCGGAGAAGTGGACTGCGACGTGCCCGCCGCCAAGATCAACGACGGAAAGGCAGATCCCAGGGGCAGGGTGTTCGCAGGTCAGTTTTGCTAGGATCTTTATTTTGTAAGAGAAAGTCATAAGTATGTCGTGCGCTTTTTTTCATTCCTGGCATACCTAATAGCTTCATCGTCATCCCCTTTTTAACTTTTAAAAAGTATGGGAAATCATCAAATGACTCCTTCCGCTCCGCCCAGAGTCATTTGATGTTTAGAAGTGTCAGACTTCTACTGACTAAAACCCATCCGTTTTCCTCCAAATACCCTTTGAATTCCAGGGCCGCGGTGACTCTTTCGGACAAATTCCACAATCCTGACAGGCACTGGCCCTAGCGAGCCTCGTCTTACTATACGAATCCACTTATCAAAGTCAGATTCCCCTACTCCTGATTTCTTCGTGTATTCATAAGAATTTTGAAAGTACACCCCTGACCGCCAAATTGCCATCTCCTATCTCTAACCGCGGTAGATATTTTCGCTACGGCCTACGGTCGTATCGGTGACCTACGTGGTCGGCAGGACTTCTACATCCTGTTTTTGATGGGTACTGTATCATTCCTACTCAATTTTCTATTTCCACCTTCAGGAACTATGGAAATGGATTCTCCCGGCAAAGTAGAGATGAACAAGGGCAGCCTGTTCCGCGTAGATGGGTCCAAGATCACAAAGGTGGCGGAGGGGATTAGCCTCTCCAACGGCCTGGCTTGGGACCTCAAGGAGAAGGCCATGTACTACATCGACTCCATGGAGAAGAACATCAGGAGATACGACTATGATGTGGAGACGGGAGACATTTGTGAGTTCAGATGGATTTTCACTGTTTTTGTCTGTATCCGAGAAATATATTTTTAATTTGAGATCGTTTTACTTTTGTCTAAAGAAGATGTAAAAAAATAGCCTGAGCTTGTTCCGCTGTATTATACTAACATGACACATTTTCTTTCTCTTTTCAGCCAATCTAAAATACATCTTTGATTTCGAGGCCAACAATATAGAAGGCTCGCCCGATGGTGCAACCATAGACACAGATGGGAATCTATGGGTCGCGTGTTTCGAAGGTGCAAACGTCATCAAAATTGACCCCAGGACTGGCAAATTGTTGCAAAAGGTTCCAATTCCGGCATCGCAAGTAACATCGGCTACTTTTGGGGGTCCCAACTTTGATATTTTGTTCGTAACCACGGGCAGTTTAAATATCAGTGGACCCCAGGACCCACCATGTGGGGCCACTTTCATGATCACTGGCTTGGGAGTCAAAGGATTCCCCAATGTTACTTATAAGCTGTAATGTTTTTCAATCTTGCTATAAACTATTTTTTGTGTAATTAGTAGGTGCATATTTTAAAACATAACTCTCTTATAAAGTGGACCAACCGCTATTAGACTTATTTTAATATGTATTGCGACATTCGTAACGTTTTTAAAAACGATTTTTTTTTAACTTGTATTAATTTTAACTCATGTTTTATGAGCACAGTCACAGTGTATTGTTAGTGTGTAAGTAATTAAATGAAATATACGCGTCCGATAACATCACTTTTTACTTTTGTCGGGGCGGTGCACCCAGTGTTGTACTAATCCTTGTTTTGGTTAAGTGACGGTAAAACATAACAAAGCGTTTGGTGAAATTTTATTATTTCGTTAAAAATTGCTAACAAGAAGTTTGATCGAAAAAAGAGATGATCGAGGTCAAGGTCTTCTGGAGCAACAGGAAAGTAGTTGTCGGCCATCTCAGGATGCGGTCAGAAATAAGAAATCATTTATTTTGCAATGCGTCGTCATTTTGTAACATCTGAAATCAATGACTTCAACCTTGTCATTGATTAATGCGTCACGGTGTTTCTAGTCCTGAAAAAGGCTTTAGACACCGTATCTGTCCCATCCTTATGCAGAGACTTGAGGCTATAGGGATAAGAGGCAAGGCTCTTTCCCTCTTTGACAGTTACCTCGGTACCTCTGAGGTAGGAGACAGCAAATTAACCCTTAAGGTCGCACCACATTTCATCGAAATAAAACATCAAAATAATACCTTATAATGATGATTAGACCTAAAACAAGGGTAGGAAAAATGGAATAAAAAATCTAATTAGCTGATTGTCTGAGATAATTAGTGTAGATATATTATACTATACATTGCTCCCGACGTTAGTAAATCGTATGTGTTAGGGGCGTATAGCATAATATACAAAATGCACTTTTGACGTTTGAATTTCTGTATGTTTCGTCGTTTTACCCTGTTGGCAGCAACTATAGGACCTCTGCGTTTTCTTTGGATACGTGTTGATGTAGGTAGTGACGTTGACGGCGAGGGTAGCGATGCGATTGAAGGTATAGCATTATAATTGCATTGCGTATTGGAAAGAAAATACTGTTGAAAGAACTGGTGTGAGTGGTGATGAATGGTTGAAAATCTATGTATTCCAAGTTATGTATGGGGAATCGATAAAGAATTTTCATCTGAGTTTTCTATATAGGAATCACTACTGGATGGATCTGGGCTATTCAAATCTAGTCTTTCTAACGATGAATTAATAGATGGAGCAGCATGCAAGAAAAACGTAATAAAAAAAATACGAAAAGTAAAAAAAAAAGTAAACGTATACGATCAAAGTCAATTATAGTACTGAAATCACCATCACCCATTAGTTGGCAGTGTATAGAATAATATACATCACAAATAAAGTGTTTTTTGAGCTGACAGTCGCAATGTATGGTATGCTATACACCCAAGATTACATTCGTAAAAAGCGATGAAAATAAGTGTATTACATAAATAATTCAGCATTAGATTGAGTTCAATACATTTGTGATTTGAATCCACAATGCACATAATCGATTTTTATATTGAATAAGGAATTATAATACTTTTTACATTGACGGGAACAAGTTTCCTCGGCATGGTTTCGCATTTACGTCAAAACTGTCAAATTTACCATACAGAATAGTATCGTTTATTTAATATTATAAAAAGGTGCATTCTGAAACTGCTTTCTGGTAAGAAGGTTTAATTTAAAAATGTTTGGTTTTATGAGTACAATTTCTTTAGTTTAGTGTATAGTATACTATACAAATTAACCTTAAGGGTTAAAATAGGTAACTGGCATAGTGAGGAAGAAAACATTGTTTTCGGTACACCGCAGGGTTCGGTCCTCATCCCACCACTGTTTCTAGTGTATATTAACGAACTCAGCAACCTGCAAAACTGGGGGATTACGATAGGTCGTTACTCGTTTAGACCATTATTGAGGGTGTTTGAAAACCATTTTCCATCCAAGGGTCGGTTCCAAAATAAGTTTTAAAGCGCTAATTTTTTGTTAGAGTCAAGTGAGACGTGGTCGTAGGAGACAGGGTTGTGTTGTAGCATAATATATTAGGTCCTTACATATGAAATTGGCGTTTTGTACGGGAGGAATATAAAGCATTTTTTTGTTTTTGTAAAATCTATTTAATTATTCAAAGTATGCACCGTTGTTATCTATGCACTTTTGCCATCTCATAGGTATTTCATTGATCCATTTACTAAAAAAGCCATGGGGCTAAAAAAATAAATAAACTCTTTGAAGGCGGTTTGGACTGCCGCATCGAAGTTGTTGTGATTTTTTTCCTTGTAAGAAGTTAAATTAGAATTTCGGAAACAATGTTAATCTGTTGGAGCAAGGTCCGGGGAGTACGGTGGAGGTTGCAGACATTCCAATTGTAGCTCATCTAACTTAGTGGTTGTTTCTTGTGCAGTGTGGTGGTCTTGCGTTGTCGTGTAGCAGCAGTGGCCTAGAGCGATTAACCAATCCCAGTTGTTTAGCAACTAGTTCTTTCTTCATGGTTTGCAGTTGCTGACAATAGATATCTGCCGTAATCGTTTGGCCAGATTTTAGAAAGCTGTAGTGAACGAACCCGGCGCTAGTCGACCAAACACCTACAACTTTATCTGAGTCAATTTTCGTTTAGGGCAGGATTTGGCTGGGTCTCCAGGGTTCATCCATTGCGACGAGCGCTTCCGAGTATCGTACAGTATCCACTTTTCATCACAAGTAATGATTCGATTTAAAATCCCTTCATTATTGTGTCGGTTGAGTAAAGTAACACAGCAGTCGACGCGTGTTTGCAAGTTCGATTCACTCAATTCATGAGGTACCCATCGCTCAAGTTTTTTTACGTTCCCGATTTGCTTCAAGTGGATTAATACAATTTTATCACTTACCCCGAAGCCTGCAGCTATCCCTGAAGTGCCTCGTGATGGATGCCGCTTCCACAATAGCCTTTAATTCTTCATTTTCCACTTTGGTCTCCAGCCGTCCACGGGGTTGGTTCTGAAGGTCGAAATTTCCAGAACGAAAACGTTGAAACTAAAAACGTACCGTGCTTTCTTTTGCGAAACCAGCGCACATCATACACATCATTAATCTTTCGAGCTGTTTCTGTAGCACTGGTGCCACGGTAGAACTCGTACTCGTAAATATACCGATATTTCATGTTTTCCAATGTGCGATATTAAGCGACGCCAAAGAAAAAAATAATGAGGAAAAAACAAATAACCAAAGAGTCTTAACCAAAGAGGAGATATTTCAGATCAAAGTGGTCAGTACGACAAAACGCTAATTTCATATGTAAGGACCTAATATAACGAATTTAAAATGAAAAGGAAACTATCGCAGGTAAGTAGGCTACACAAGTTATACATATATTTTACTTGAAGAAAGGAAGTTTAGTAGAAATTCCTATGAAAATTAGTTAGATAATGTTGTTAGTTACGTAAAAAAGTTATTAAATATAAATTTTGAGAACTATGTGACATGCACCATTTTAAGTCAGCAATTGTGGCGCAGACCAATTTTCATGAAAATTAAAAAATATTCCCATGGCGCCACATTATATATTTTTAAATGTTTACCCGGGATTAGGCAACGCTTCTAACGATACCAAATACGTACATTGAAAGCGTTTTAGCCGTTTAGAAGTTATGGTGGAATAAAGAAACTTACATACCCACACATCAAAAAAAGTTTGTGTTCACTATGAAAAATCGAAAACTTTTGTTACGGTAGATTACATTTCATCTTCTTGGATTCTTTATTTAAAAACGAAAAAGTGTGCTATTTAGGGACATCGTTTTATTTTTCTTGTAATCTTTATAAACTTCTATCACATGGAATGATTTCAGATTGTTCTCTATGCAAACTTTATCGTCCCTATACATACAGGGTTATTTGTACCTAAAACACCAACAACCTCTCAGGAGTATGTTAATAATATTATAATAATAACAGGACTATGTCACTAACATCATAATCAACAACTTTTGTTCTATGACTTTTAAAAATTCATCATATTTTAGTTCATCGGTTTTCATAAAAAAATAATAGTATTTACTTTTTACAATAAAATATACAGATGGAGCGAAAGAAGTTTCACTTCAGTCGTGTAGTCATAAGCACACTCGGTTTTTTATTTTTAAGATTGACTTAGAATTTGCAATCAGCAAAGTCTAGTCAATCTAAATATTAAAGACTAGCTTCTGTCCGCGACTTCGTCCGCGTAGCGTGATGATATAGCCTATAGCCTTCCTCGATAAATGGGCTATCTAACACTGAAAAAATTTTTCAAATCGGACCAGTACTTCCTGAGATTAGCGCGTTCAGCCAAACAAACAAACAAACTCTTCTGCTTTATAATATTAGTATAGATTAAAATTGTTCATTTAGATTACCATGGATCACATAAATAAGTTCAATAGGTACAGTTAACAAGCAGTTGAAGCAGCTCATAAGTCAATTGCTAATGGAGAACTAAGTATCAATAAAGCAAGTAATGTGTATAAGATACTCGTACCAAAATCGACTTTACATAATAAATTCACGAGCAAAGTTCCTTTGCAAAGAGAGATTTTGAGATTACAAAAAGGAATGCAGAAATAATTTCTAAAGTCAGAGCCGCAGCAACTGAACCAACTATCAAGGCTTGGTTGAGGGAACTCGAAGAGTTTTTAACTGAAGAATATGCATTAGATATAAAAGATGATCCCAGTCGAATGTTTAATGCCGGCGAAACAGGTGTAATGACCTGCCCGAAAACCAGAATTTTTATTTTGGTTCAGGCTTACTGGACCAATATGACGCATCAGCATGCATACTTTTCATTCTGGTTCAAATGTCGCAAAGATCTCGATGGTTAGCAATGGAGGCATCAGATGCTTACAATTTGTCTCAAAATGCTCCTCTCGATTTATCCAATACGTCCACTTATTTACTTGTATCATTAATCTAACACAGAATTATTGCTACAAGACCACAGCAACACCCACATCACAACCCGTCAGTAATTCCGAAGCATTCCCATGCTCCAGCACATTTCATGACCAAGATTTGACAAATTTTCGTTCCTAGTCGGACGGATTTAAATAATATTTGTAATTATTCAGAACATCTTAATACTATACAGAAAAATTAAATCAAACCACCGATATAGTAGAGTTTATAATAAATAGTGAATTGAATCCGTCAACCGTAATTCCTCTTCTAAGGTGTGATACTGCACAATCTGGTAAATCGTTAGACTTAAGAGCGGAATTGTTTCTAAGCGAAGGACCTTCTTCATCTTCTACTCCTATAGTCTTTATTGAAAGAAATCCAGAAATTGAAAACAATGGTTCTAATAAAGTGTGTCCAATCACGAAGTGATTGACATTCAGCCTTCAGCCAGTTGTTAACTCAAATAAAATCGACAGCTTTCTTGGTTACCTACCCAAAAATCACTTCGGAAAAAAAGCAGCCATCGTAAAGAAACCTAATCCCATGCCGTTTGGATTAACAGGCCAACGATACAAAGCGTATGTAGAAAAGATACAAGAAGAAAAGAGATCAAAAGAAAAAGACAAAATCAATGAAAAAAAAGTAGAGCAGATGCAAAAGAAAGTGAAAAAAGAAGAAAACTGGAAGAAAAAAAGCAAAAAGAAGAAAAGCTTTCACAAAAACGCAAAAAACAGAACAAAACTGCAAAAAGAACACGACATTCTGTAGGAAAAGTCCTTATGGTAAACGATCAAGAACTGAAATGTAAGATAGATATTCTAGCTAACAATGCTGTTAGCTTTGTAAAACTAAATGTACCTGATGTGTCTGAAGTTGATTTTGAAGACATAGAACGAGTATTAAGTGAGCCTGAATATTCCAAACGTGGATTGAGAAGAACGAATAAGAAGAAAACGTGCATTTACTGCAATAATAAGACTGTAATCATGAAATTAATAAACGAAGAATTTTGTTCATTCACTGGTTTCATTTTGTTCATTTACTAGAAAACACCGTTCATTCACTGGAGTTTTGGGGTATTTTCCGATTGACTGCTTAGTATAATAAAACTGACAATTTCAAGTAGTAAAACGTACCTAAAAATGATTTTTGAATCATTATAAAATACATTTTGGGCGCATCCATTAGTGCAAACCTACTAAATATTTTTTGAAGTTCGTGTTCATTCACTGAACCCATTACCCATTATCCGATTGTGGTGAAACTTTATTTAGGTCCGTTAGTACAAGTAATTATTTTGTCACAGTTTGAGTGCTAGGTGGTGGCTCTAGTCGATATTTTTTCCATAGAAACTTCGGGAGGGTATTACTCCGCTGTTTGACAGAGTACATCAAAAGTTAAACATAATATCGTTTTGTCATATTATTAGTTTTGTCTGTATGGAAACAGAATGGTAAAATAAACCGCCATTAAAAAGTTATGAGCCACCAAAGTTTCGTTTTTCTTGCCAATTTTAACGCATCTTTGGGCGTAAATAAGTAATAAACACAATGTAAAATCTTTAAAACCAAGTCGGTACCGACAAAGCTCAACTATCGAAGAATTCAATAACTTTTATTTTTAATCGATATATGCAGTAGTTTTTTCATAAAACTCGATTTACGAAAGGCCTTCTCATATTTTTTTACGCGCGCGTTTTACTATGAATTATCGTGCCTCTCACTGAATAACGTTCCCCCCGGTGCGGTGCGGGGGGACAACGCTCACGCACACGTGCGTATTCAAGTTACAACTGTGTCTGCTGCGGTGTGCTGTGGCCTGTGGCCTATGTCGTTCATACGTATACGTAGGTAGACTATACTTGCGCTCTAATTTATATTGACTCATTGGCTTGATTTTTGGATTTCAACATTATATTTTATATCTGTTTGACTTCGCACTGTAGTTTGGACTCCGTATTTGCGTTTGAAATTGTTATTGTTGCTTTGAGTGGACGCTGCATAAGTACGTGACATTGTTTTGAATCATTGAAAAAGTTTAAAAAACCACATATTATAAACAATGGGTAGAAAAGTCATAATTTGGCGTCGTGACCGGGTCTTCGACACCGCGTCGCTGCCCGCGCCCGCTGCAGTGTAAAATCATCGCGGCGGGATGCTATCGCGCAATGA
Source organism: Ceramica pisi (assembly GCA_963859965.1). Classification (NCBI taxonomy): domain Eukaryota; kingdom Metazoa; phylum Arthropoda; class Insecta; order Lepidoptera; family Noctuidae; genus Ceramica; species Ceramica pisi. The sequence goes on from OY982542.1 coordinate 23,058,653, forward strand.
ATTTTCAACTCTCGATGTTGAAACCAATGATATAATTATAAGTTGAAACGGTGTCTTTTTTTGACGCGTTGGGATTAACTCTGCTGAGTGCTGGGTTCTCAACGCTCGGCTGAACGGAATATTTTTACGTCCGTGCGTACGGTGGCTAAGCGTTCTTACAATCGAGCGACATGACGCCGCCGTGCCACCGCCGCCGCACGCGTCTACGACAGGGATAACTGCACGCGTCGTTGGTGGTCGTTGAAGCGCCCGTCGACAGCCAACGACAAAGGTTGCCCTTGCCGGCCGCCAGCGGCAACGTGTCGCTCGTTTAGTTGAGTACCTAGGTAGCAGGTAGCGAAATCCAAAGTTCAAGCCAGGGTCAATGTAATGTTTGTTACTGGGTTCATTCTATTTGCTTTCAAAATAGTTTCTTGCAATTGACAAACCTAATTTTGTGTTCGTAGGTACTTTTGCGGCGGACAAGACTTTTTTATGGATGGGAAACCAAATAACTGCTCCCGCTTTGGGCGAAGCAGAAGGGAGTGTCAGACTCTTCTTGACTAAAACCCATCCGTGTTCCTCCTAATGCCCTCTGCGTACCGTACTTACCAGGGCCGCGGTAACTCTTTCGAACAAATTCTGCAACATCATAGTTTACATAGCTCTCTGCCTAATAGGTACCTACTGTTATATTAACGTAGGTAGGTACTTACCTACAAGCAAAGATGCCATAAAACAAACCGTTGGCGTTCGTAGACACTAAAATTTTAACGTTAGGTAGGTAGGTATGTAGGAGCTAAGTAAACAATCTTTATGTGTCACTTGTCAGTTTGTCACAATATACTGTGCACTTGTCTGATAATTTAAAGCAATCTAATAATGAATGCAAATCTAAACACGTCTGTGTCAACCAATAGGGGTAACTAAAAATAGAAAACCGGCCAAGTGCGAGTCGGACTCACGCACCGAGGGTTCCGTACAAATATTATAATATAAGCAAAAGTTGTGGATTACGATTTATGACGTACCTATTAAAAAAAACTCCTTAGGTACTAGATCTCGTTCGAACCAATTTTCGCTGGTAGTTTACATGGTAATGTACATCATATATGTTTTAGTGTTATCATTCTCTTATTTTAGAAGTTACACGACACACACACATTTTACCACTCTGGAAGTGTCTCTCGCACAAACTATTCAGTTTAGAAAAAAATGATATTAGAAACCTCGATATCATTTTAGAACCCCTATCCATACTATACCGGCCTACAGGTTTAGGTAGGTAGTAAGTTCACAGAATACGTCTACTTACCAAGTTTAGAGTTTTCGACAGCATAGTTCTTATAGTTTCGGAATAAAGTGGCTGTGACATACGGACGGACAGACAGACAGACAGACATGACGAATATATAAGGGTTCCGTTTTTTGCCATTTGGCTACGGAACCCTAAAAATTAAGAAGACAGGTAGGTAAGTAAGTAATTTTGATAACAATTTATAGGATGGTACTTAGGTAGAACTAATTTCATTATTAGGTACTAGCGACCCGCCCCGGCTTCGCACGGGTGCAATGCTGATACTAAATACACTACAGAAAAACCGTGAGAAAAACTGTTACCTACCTACCTCACGTCTGAGCCGCGCGGGTACCTTACATAGATCTAAACTCCCCTCCCGCACGCGCACCCCCGCCTTGGTGACGTTCACTTCGCAACGGGCCGTGCAGCAGAAATCGTAATATTTTCATTTCGCCATAACTTCAAAACCAAACGTCCGATTTTAATCATTCAAAGACCAAATATGATCTACATAAACTGTACTTAGTGATGAAATACTTTATTTTGATAAGGATTAATAGCATGAGTAAAATAAACGTGTTTAAATGTAGTCCAAAAAAATATCTAGATTTTTAAATAAAAAAAATGGTTGTTGTGCCTCACTCGACATAGAAAGGTATAGTGTGTCGCGGACTTTTTTGTAGATATTTATAAGATCTACAATTAATTAGAACAATTTATGGTTGTATCTTTTATAGTTTAGGCAGCGTACGCAAAATAAGTTACTTTTCTGGTTGATTTTTACACCTTGTGTCCGAAAAACCCAAATATCTTACGGAACCCTATTTTTTTGCAAAATAAAATATAGCCTATGTTACTCGTGGATAATGTAACTTTTGAATGGTGAAAGAATTTTTAAAATCGGTCAAGTAGTTTTTGAGCCTATTCATTACAATCAAACAAACAAACAAAGTTTTCCTCTTTATAATAATAGCGTTTTTAAATAAAAAAATGGTTGTTGTGCCTCACTCGACATAGAAAGGTATAGTGTGTCGCGGACTTTTTTGTAGATATTTATAAGATCTACAATTAATTAGAACAATTTATGGTTGTATATTTTATAGTTTAGGCAGCGTACGCAAAATAAGTTACTTTTCTGGTTGATTTTTACACCTTGTGTCCGAAAAACCCAAATATCTTACGGAACCCTATTTTTTTGCAAAATAAAATATAGCCTATGTTACTCGTGGATAATGTAACTTTCGAATGGTGAAAGAATTTTTAAAATCGGTCAAGTAGTTTTTGAGCCTATTCATTACAATCAAACAAACAAACAAAGTTTTCCTCTTTATAATAATAGTGTAGATGTAGATGTATCTAGTACCTACGGACATAAACTGCGATGACTATTCAAGTAAGCATCAGATCTGTCGGTGGCGGCGTGGCGGCTGCATTACCACCAAGGAAAAACTAAACATAATAACAATAGAATAAGCAATCCATATTAGGTACCTATAGGGCCGTAGAGGTATAAAACGATAACACAGTGCCTACTATTTTTAGTAAGAGTTTTTAGGTAGGTAGTAGCTGATTTCTCGGCGAGCGTCGAACGACTACGCGCAGCGGCGCGCGGTGGCGGTACCTATGTGTGCATCGTGTAACTTCGATTTAGTTCGGAACGGTTCGGAACGATGTTTGTGTGCGTGCGAACTAGACGTGCATGAAGGCTAGCGTCTAACTGCTCATCACTGGTACTATCTCTGTCGGGCATGATGCGAGGTGAGACAGCGTGCTTTTTGGCCATGCCTACCACTGAGTTCGAGCCCGCGACTAGTTGGCCCTTAAAATGTGCCTTCTCTAGTGATGATACGCACGTGGTTTTTGTTCAAGTCGAAACATGAACGAAACTTGTTTATGCTTAGTAATGCTACGTTTCCGTTTGTAAATATTGTAGATATTCCTCTATATTTAGGTGTTTTCCAATCTAGTTATTCGCTGCGCGACGCTTGACAGAGAAGGTAGGTAGTCGTTTTGAGATTTATTTATTTTTTTATTTGAGATGGGTTTGCTCTTGACTCTAGACTTGGTCAGAGATGACAAAGACAAAGTCTACGGTGGACCGAGCTTACCCAGAAGGTGTACACTCTAACTTTGAAGAGATTAGGGTTGTAAGCGTTCGGAAACACAGACGCAGGCAGAGAGTTCCACTCCTTTGTTGTGCGCATTATATTATAGGTGCGAATTAGTGGAATGATAATTTGGGTTATAGACTCCTTTGAGATAGTTCATACTTATAGGTTTTTGACCGAAGTTTCGTCAAACTGCACAACTTTATCAAAATTTTCTGCTTTTTTTTATTCGACTTTATAGGCTGAATTTTTAAAGTTAGGTACCACCTTTTGGGCCAAATCCGAAACTATGAGGAAAATCGAAAAACACTGAAAGGATTAAAACAACATGCAGTTTTATACATACCATAATTTTCATTGAATGAGGACGGCTAATTACTTCTGATCATTATGGTGTTTGTTTTAATGCGATAGATAATTTAGTTGAAAAGTAAAAAAAAAAGTTTTTTTTTAAACTTTTTCCTTCGATAAAATGGTATGGTCCCGGTATGGCACCCTCTTAAAATACCTATCAAAAAGTCCCGCTATGGTACCCATCTTTTAGATCTACGTTAGACAATAGAAGGTACAACTGAAAAGAAAAGTGTATCTATAAATAAATACTTTTAGGAGTGTATCAATAAAACGTCTGTTTGCGATATTAAATCAGTCTTTTATTAATTCAAAATATTTATAAAAAAATATCAAACAGTAAAACGAAATATTAATTGCAATGTAATTTTTAAAATAATCAACAATATTAATTACCAATAATCAACAATAAAAAAAAAATATAAAAAATCCACATCTCAGAAAAGTATTACTGTAAATATTATAAACTACAAATAAAAACAACATCCAGACATAAATATTAGTTACAAATAATCAACATTGAGAAAAGGCAGTAATTGTAAATTTATATAAACTACAAAAATAATCAACAACCAACTAGACAAATATATTAATTACAAATAATCAACATGGAGAAAAAGGCGCAAATTGTAAACATAAACTACAAAAAATAATCAACATCGAGAAAAAGTATTAAACATTTTAATAGGCTAAAAACAAAATTAAAATAAACTATTTTTTTAAATGTTCTGATCGAAATGTTGACTTTGATATGTTAATCAGAAAATCACCAATGGAGATAGCTTTATTTTCGTAACTTTTTGTTAGCTTTTGAATCTGGCGGTCGATTTCTATACTTGTTCTTTTTCTTGAATTTATAGGTGATCTTTTTAGTCGAAAGCTATAACAAAAATCATCAGTTATTTAAGTTAAGCTATATTTTTTTCAGTAACCGTCTGTAATAGAAGGCGACAACCAATAATATCTACCAAAATAAATAAAATCAAATCCATTTTCAAATTCTTCTATGTACTCGTATTATGTAAAAAAATATATATCTGCTTTTAAAAATATTATATCTGCTTAAAAATATTGTCTAAAAAATACAACTTACTTGGCTTGTTTTATATCAAAGTGACATGTGTCGTTGCCAATTGTTTGCAGAAACAATAATAAACTGGGATTTTTTCCAATAATTTTGTTGAATCTGCCATTCCATGATTCCGCCAAGTTAGTTGTTCTATGGCGTTCATTATGGCAACACCAAATGAGGTCTGGATATTCAAGCCACTGAGTGACAAAATAGTCATTGAATTTGGTCATAGCTTCATCGTCGAAACTGAAAAAAATACTTATTAAACGTTCGTACTTGTAAAGCAATGAAATTAACAGGTCCTTACTGATATTGTTGTTCTTTACTTTTTTGCCATATAATTAGAGTTAAGTACTCAAACATCATTTTGGAAAGTAACCAAGATATTATACCTATTTTCCATTATATGCAGCCAGCCGTCTTCAATATCTTGTTTTGGCAAAAACGCCAAGCCTATGCATTGCTTAACATGGTTCGAGGACTCTTCGTGTTCCATGAGATTTAAAGATTTCGCTTTTTTGATAACGTTCTTTTGAAAATGTACGTTACATCCATTTATTTTGATATCAGGAAAAATCTTCGCTGCTGCATTTATTACTCCTATTTCATAATCGAAGGTAAATTTCGATGGACGCCATTCAGGCAAAGTTTGTTTAATCAATTCGAAAACTTTTTCATAAGTTTTCCCTTCTTTGTTTTTTAACAGAATATAAAATAATGGTGCTACATTCGTGGATAACTCAGTGCTTCCCATGTCTCCATGAATGACATAAACTTGTTCGAATGGGTTTGGGCAGCCGTCGAAAGTGCCATTACCAAAGTAATGCGTTACACATTTTATATATTCCTTTACTTCTGTCGAGGAAAATATAATTATTCGATTACAGTCTTCATTACAATAATCAGCCAATACATACTTATTAAATTCTTCTGGTATTATAATTTCTTCCACATTCTTAAATTGTGTTTTTGGTACGTTCAACGACTTATTTCGGTGTCTGTATAATACTGTTTTTAATTTTTTATAGTCAGGAACATTTCCTGTAAGGTGTAACCCTTTGTCTTTTAAGTTACCCATGTGTTTTTCGAAAATTTTCTGTACTGATCCGTAATTTGAATTTACTTCTTTTTTGCACTCACTTATAGCCATTTGAACTTCATTGTCTTCAAAATGTGGCACGCACTGATCACTGTGTTTATAATCTTTAATTATTGTATTATTGGTATTCTCAATAGTTATATATCCACTACATTTAATACTATTTCTCCTATTTACACAATGCCAAGTACTTGAATTTTTATTTTCTCTGCGTTTAATATATTTATGTCCGGCACGTAATAAAGTTTTTCCACCGCGTCGACTGTCAATAATTATTAAATTTACACCACGTGAACTACTTGACCCAGACATTGCAATAGATAAACTAACAAGCTATCCTAATTACTCATATCGCAAAAGTACAGCTGCAAATAGCAAACTAAACCCGGAATAATACTGTCTCTCTCTATTTTCATAAAAACAAAAGGGAAGAGCTAGATACGAATTCGAGGAAGGGCTCGTCTCTATTGTTTTACGAAAAGACCGGTTGGTCAGGTAACTACCTGAAGTGAAACGACAATTACCGAGCGTGATTTGTTTAAAAAATAGTATTAATAAATATTATCTTGCTTAACTATAATAGTTAAGAAAAGATATTTTTTATTTATACTATTTTTTTCTTAACGCATTGTATAACTTTTCTTTACAACAGTACCAAAAACTGAAGGGTACCATAGCGGGACTTTTTGATAGGTATTTTAAGAGGGTGCCATACCGGGACCATACCATAGCGGGACTAACCCGATAAAATTTGTTATAGTTTCCGTCATTTTCATATGTATGTGCAAATTAAAGAGTCGTACTGTATATTCGTTTTTATATTTATAAAATAATTTTACTTTCAGTTTGTGATTATCATACATGTAACTTTATTTGCATATAATAAATAGAAGCCTCAAGACAATGACTGTTATATCTATATGTGCTAAAATCATCAATTTGGACCAACGGCCAAAAGAGTACTTTTTAAGTTTGCCCATTTTGCAGAAACCTTCGTAACTTGTCAGTATTTTCTGGGCGGGAAAAGTCACAACATTTTGTGGTTGACATGGTACAGAATAACAGGATGTTACCTGTTATTCTTTACCATGTCAACCGCTAATTCATCCTGAAACAAATGAGATCTTCATGGCCTCAACAACAATATGTACCTACCTATTAATAATGGAGGTATAGGTAGGGTAGGGTAGTGTGTTTGATTAAGGTTATTGAGCTCCTAAGATTTATTTTTAGGCAAAAAAGCTATTTATTTCGAAGATATTTGTACCAATATACAAAGAAATCAACAAACAGACAAGAATCTAAATACATTAAAAAAATATCTGTGTAGCTCAGTCGTGACACCCTAAATAATTTATTTATTTATTCATCAACATTATACGTAGGTACCTAAACTTCTAAAAAAAAATTTCATAATATGTTGGATATTCATTTATTACTGTAATCCTTTGAATACCTACTCTCTCAATTCGATAGGCATGACTTAGATTCCAAAATTAATGTTAAACAAAGTAGGTACTTACGTCTTATAACCGAAACCGTGAAAACCGTAACTTTAATATAATGGTGGGCCTACCATCATATTTTCAATTTAAGAGAGATTTAGAAAACTAAGGTTCCGCCATGAGGTCTCACACGTATGCAAAAAGGTAATAACCGAGTGGCTTGAAACGTTATCATACGAGGAAACTGAGCAAGTTTTGGTTAGACTTGGTTATACAATTTCTTTTTTTATTCCCTCCGTATCAAAAATGTTAGTACTCACTACTGCAAAGAAGACAAACACATACAAACATATACGCACACACACACACACACACATAGGTACATTCAGTCTCACAAAACCATTCAACTATAGTTACACAAAGAGCTGCTAATTAGTTATGTTTTATTAGACCTAGTATACATAAATGATGAACCTTATAGAACTAATTAAAAAGGTAATTAAGGCAAAATCCCATCAGATAATTAGTCACGTCTTCCTTTACAAACTATACAGGGTTATTTGTAAAACACCAGAAACCTCTTAGGCAGTGAAAGTACACATGATTATAAGCAACTTTTGTTTTGGTAAAACTCCGAAATCTCGAAAAAAATATCAGCTGTTTCATACAAAATGCAGTATTTAGCCAATGAAAATGTATGAAACAGCTGATATTTTTTTCGAGATTTCGGAGTTTTACCAAAACAAAAGTTGCTTATAATCATGTGTACTTTCACTGCCTAAGAGGTTTCGGGTATTTTTTCAATTTCCCTGTATAACAATGAAAAATACTTAAATCGCATTCAAATTAGAATCTTAAACCTATCACTAAACAGATGCGTAAATAACCTTATGAAACTAATCAGAAAGTAATAAAACCTAATCTACTTATAATCTTAATTAGTTTTCCTTACATATCATCTAACATTTTCCTTGCTTGATACGGTTTCGTCCACCACTACTTGCGGCTAGGGACGCGGATGGGGTCTTATCCCGACACCGACATCCTCTATACATATATTTCGGATTTCCAATCTAGTTTTCGCTGTGCGACGCTCGACAAAGGTAGGTGGTGATCGTTTTGAGATATTTTGGTTTATAGACTCCTTTGAGATAGTTCATATAGGTTTTTGGCAGATATAGTATCGTCATACTGTATAACTTTATCCAAAACTAGCTGTCCCCTGCGGCTTCGCTCCCGTTTAACCCGCATAGTTCCCGTTCCCGCAGGATTTTCCCGATCTCGTGGGATTTCCGGGATAAAAACTATCAAATATCCTATTCCCATCTCCTGGTTCAAAGCTACCTCCCCACCAATTCCCGTTCCCTAGGGATTTTCCCGTTCCCGTGGGGTTTCCGGGACAACAACTATCCTATGTCCGTTTCCTGGTTCTAAGCTACCTCCCCACCAATTTTCAGTCAAATCGGTTCAGCCGTTTTTGAGTTATAAATAGTGTAACTAACACGACTTTCTTCTATATAATACTAGCTGTACCCCGCGGCTTCGCTCCCGTTTTACCTGCATAGTTCCCGTTCCCGTGAGATTTCCGGGATAAAAACTATCCTATGTCCGTCTCCTGGTTCTAAGATACCTCCCCACCAATTTTCAGTCAAATCAGTTCAGCCATTCTTGAGTTATAAATAGTGTAACTAACACGACTTTCTTTTATATAATTAGATTGACAACGTATATAGATTTTCTTCGTTTTTGTATTCGTCTGTACAGGGTGAATTTTTAAAGTGTACCTTTTGGGCCATGTCCAAAATTATGAGGAATATATCACGAGCACGAATTTGATTGAAGTAAAACTGCATCATTGATTTTTTAATAAATATTAACTTGTTACATGCAGTTCTGTACCATAATTTTCATTTAATGTGGATGGCTAATTACTTTCGATCATTATGGTGTTTATATTTCATTGCGATAAATCATTAAGTAGAAAAACACTACAAAGTAAAAAATAACTATAATTTCGGAAGTCGGTGTTTTTGTTAGTTTCTCCGTATTTTGACACCGACTTCCAAAATTAAAGTTATTTTTTACTTTGTAGTGTTTTTTTTGGAAGTCGGTTGTATTTTTTGTAAAAAGTATTTTATTTTTCACTTTTTAGTGGTACCCCACACCTAACGACACCACTGCAAAATCGCAGAAAAGCAAAATACGCAATTTCGATTACTTGGATGACATAAAACTATCATCCAAGTAGACGAATTCCAGCTATTTCGATTTAAAATCCAAAGTTCGGAACTGATTTTCATAAAATTTAAATGGGACCAATCTGCAAATATATCCTTTCAGATAAAACAAGAATTTTTCAAATCAGTTCATAATTGTCGGAGTTATGAGGTAACAAACATATAAAAAAAAAACATACAACCGAATTGATAACCTCCTCCTTTTTGGGAAGTCGGTTAAAAAATAAAAAGATTTTTTTCATATGTGCACATTATAAAGACTCCTACTGTATATTTGTTTTTTTTTTTTTAATAATTACTTACATCATTCATAAATGTAATTTTATTTGCATAAAATAAATGAAAACATCAAGGCAATGACTGTGCCAAAATTATCAACTTGGACCAATTGCCAAAAGAGTACTTTTTACAAGTTTGCCCATTTTGCAGAAACTTTCGAAACTTCGGTATTTTCTGGGTGGGCAAAGACACAACTTTTTTTTTTGTAATTTTCTTTTCAAATAAACGGTGGATTAGGGTTGTCACTTTTTTAACCAACTTCCAAAAATGGAGGAGGTACTTTATGATCTTATTTCTCTGAAACATTAATTAAGAATACTTTAATTTAGTCTGTCGAGGTATCCCGAAACTCTTTTCTGGCTCCCGACTTGACATCCTGTAATTTTTACCATGTCATCCGCTAATCCATCCTGAAATAAATTAGAACTTGATGACCTCAACAAAATTAACAAAATATGCATAACAAATGGAAATATATTTTGTGGTTGACGGCAGCAAGTTTCTTCTTAAGCCATTTAATGTTACTAGCATCGAAAAATATGATTTCGAAGATACAAACATACAAAACAATTTGACAGCCGATTGAGTGAAAATCAGTTACGTAGTGTTGCCAGCTATATATTCCTTCCGTAGTTAAAATAAAAAACGAAACTGCAAATTTATTGCCAGTAGGTATTTGAAATATTTGTGATATATAAGTGCCGCACTGGGAAAACTCAGATTAGTTGGGCATCTTGGAAGGTTTTACGGTATTCAAAAAATAATAATTAAGGTACCCACCGATCTTGTGCATCTATTCATCTTGATAATTCTTGATCAAGTTAAGTCCACTCCTAACAAATAAAGTGACCTCTAGCGCCCAAGATTTAGTAAACTCTGTCGCTACGAGGACTAAGAAAAATTAAAAAACGCGCAACTTCGTCTGCGTCACATTTATCATTAATGCTCCGCTCCTATTGGTCGTAGCGTGATGTAGTGTAGCCTATAGTCTTCCTCGATAAATAAACCACTAACCAACAAATCAGTAGTTTCTGAAACAAACTCTTCTCTTCAAACATTTCAATTTCTTTTTATCCCCCTCACAACTTTACTTGTAATAAGTAGTCTAGTTGAAAATGGTACAAAATAGAGATACTGCTCTTAAAATGATGTGCGATAGCTCATTGGATCCGGAATGACGCCTAGAAAAATGTGCCAAAAGCGTATAATAGCACGTAAAAAAATGCAAAAGTTATAAACAATAAAAGATGAAAAAAAATGGCATTTCGTTTTTTGCCAAAATTTCATAAAATATTAATATTTAAGAAATTTAAAAATAGAGTTTGAAAGAGGAGGAAATTTCCAATGAAAAACTCCTAGCTCCCGGAACCCTATCTCCATTATTTATAACTTTAATTTAACGCTGAAAATAGGTCCGTGCGCGACATTTTTAGGTTGCACGCGTGGCGTCAAAAGCGAGTACTCAATTTATTTAGGGTAGGTATTGAATATTGTTTTTAAAATTTGAAAAAAATATGGTGTATTCTGAACACTGTAAATAATTTATTCCCGTTAGAAATTTTACGTAAATTTTTCAGTTAAACAGAAATGATTTTTTTTTTAAATTATGATTTTTTTAAAAAAATCATTTCTGTTTGACAGTCCTCTATAAAGTAATAGATTTTTATTTTTTAATCAACAATTCTTTTGTTTATTAACTTACCAATTTGTTATATTTTTTTTTTACTTTTTTACAATTTTATTCTTTTGTTTATTAACTTACCAATTTGTTATATTTTTTTTTTTTACTTTTTTACAATTTTATTCTTTTGTTTATTGACTTACCAATTTGTTATAATTTGTTTTTTTACTTTTTTAATTTTTTTTCTAAAACCTCTAAAATTAACTAAAACAACCAATAAAATAAACTATAAACAAAATTCCAAAAATATAAACAAAAGAATTGTTGATAAAAAAAAATCTGTTACTTTATAGACTGTCAATTAGATTTTTTAGAAAAAAAAAATAATTTCTTAACTAATTATTTAAACAATATAAATATACAAAAAACGATTATAAACAATTAAAAATTGTTATTAAGGATTTTTTTTTTAAATCATAATATTTGTAATGTAAGTAAAAAAGTTGTGAAAAAAAAACTTTTTAAAAATATTGATTTAATCAATTTGTTTATAAAAAAATTATCAACAAATGGCGGGATTTTTTTTTTTGCAAATCAATTAATATCTTGTATTATTAAAAAAAACGATAATATGATGATTAAGAAAAAAAAAAAAACAATTTATCAACATTACTTGGGTTTTTCAGTTTAGGTTCAAGTAACAAAAATTATTATAAACAAAGCATAAATATTTTTTTATTTTTTATGGCGCGATCTTGTTAAGTATGTACGTAAGAAAGCCCTACGAAGCAAACATTTTTTACGACCATTATTTAAACATTTTTTTTCACTTACAATTAAGACGGTTGTTCGAGAAAATTGTGTTAGTTAACAATATTATTGTTTAACTTGTTGAAAAAGTAACTTTAAGTAAAATTTCCAATGGGAACAAATTATTTATATTATTCAGAATACACCATATTTTTTTCAAATTTAAAAAAAAATTATTCAATACCCTAAATAAATAAAGAGGTGTATTTAAAGAACAAACTATATACACTTAAAATAGAAAAAAATAAAAACTCCTAACTAAAAAATGGCATCAAAAAATTCGTCCCCATCGCTATCGACTGGAAGTGAGCCCAAAAGACTGGCTGCATTGCCACGTTGTATGGCAATGCTTATCCTCTGTCCAAGGTAAAAGCCAGCTCTTGGGTCACGCGAAGCGTCAACTAAGCGTTTTGCAAGATCTTTAAATAGGACGTGAGCACTCGGACCCCACGGTCCAAGAGTTTCAACCCCAAACGGCTCAAAAATGTAGTTGCCAATAAGGCTACTATATTTCCGCCGTTTGAGGTTTTCAGCAGCCGAAGCCGCAGAACCAGCACAGCACGACGAGCTAGAAAGATGGGATGGCGCAAGAGTATCGACACAAGTAGCGTCCCACACTAAAGGCCTACCCATCTTCCATGGAAATAAAGACATACCGTCCGGTCTTTTGCCATCGTCGCGTGCCAGGCCAATGGGTTCTAATACGGCTGGCACGCCGACGGCGACAAGAGCACGTCGGATAATGTCGTTGATATTTGCGTGCCGTGCTATGCGACCCGCACTTCGACTGCATGACAGGCCGTGGTGCCCGAGGCTGTTGACAGCTTCGCCACAGTGGCAGCGATGAGGAGAACAACAGGATGCGCCTAAGCGAAGGGAAGCAGCGAGGCGGAAAGTAGTATCGTCGAACAAGGTGCCTATGTTCGACGACGGTAGTGCGTGAAGCCAGAGGCCCGACTCCCACTCACCCACAGCCAGCAGGCGTGCACGCTCCGCAGAAGTGGCAGCAGAGGCAATTAGGTTATTCTGAACTCCTCTGCAGAGCGGCTCATCCCACCGTCTCTGGTATGATGGGTTGTCGGGTAAATTTTGATTCGGGCAAGCGAGTCTCCAGGCATTTATAGCCTCGGTAAAGTACGGCACATCAAAATCAGTCAGTGTAGAAGCTAGGATATTCCTGACTAATTTTTCAGTGCCGTGCCTAAATAAATTGATTAATGTGCCGTACTCGCTTTTGACGCCACGCGTGCAACCTAAAAATGTCGCGCGCAGACCTATTTTCAGCGTTAACTTAAAGTTATAAATAATGGAGATAGAGTTCCGGGAGTTAAGACTTTTTTATTGGAAATTTCCTCCTCTATCAGACTCTATTTTTGAAATTTCTTAAATATTAATATTTCATGAAATTTTGGCAAAAAACGAAATACCATTTTTTTCTTCATCTTTTTTTGTTTATAACTTTTGCAATTTTTTATGTGCTAATATATACGCTTTTGGCACATTTTTCTAGGCGTCATTCCGGATCCAACGAGCTATCGCACATAATTTTAAGAGCAGTATCTCTATTTTGTACCATTTTCAACTCTCCGACTAGACTAAAGAAGTATATTGGAATGTTTCAAAAAAAGTGAAGATTTGATAAAGATAAGATAATGAAGATAGAAGTTGCTACTGACTCACTGACTAACTCATCAAAATTATGGGGCACTTCCAAACGTGCTAGAAATTTAAAATTTGGCATGAGATGGGCTACGATCAAAGGAAATAGTTGGAGATGGGCATTATTAAAAGTTAAAAGGTTGAAATCAAAGTCGGTCCTCATGAGCTAATAATTTTATTTCCCACGATAGTAAAATTTTCGAATTTGGTATGCAAGCAACTCTTGAGAGCATTTGAAGGATTAAATCAGGGAAATGCATTACCTATATATTTTTTTTAAATTAAGTTCCCTTTTTAAACCTACATTGTGTATCTGTATGTGCCAAATAAATTTGTTTTCTTTCTTTCTATCTATATCCCCCATATACAATAATGAAAAAAGGCCAAGATCCTTTCCCCAAAAATTCGGCCTATAAAAATAGTGGGCCAATAGTAATCCAAGCATTTCAGAACTTCAGAATAGTCCATGAATCTATAACATGTGTCTTTTGAGAATACCCGGGTGATTCTTCGAGCAAGGCATTCTTTGGTGATTTGCGTGGCAATTTTTCAATTTAATATTTTTTTTAAATCGACATATGTTTCTTAAAATATACGTAAAAGTAATATTTTTTATAGAAGAGGCACCTCAGAGAGCGATATACTTACAGAGATAATCGAGTTTAAAATATTGGAGGCCACGCAAATCACAAAACATCCCCCGAAAATGATTTTTTTTATTATTTATTTATTTATTTAACCATTTATGTACACACATTTAACAAGAACAAGAGAAGAAGGAAACAGAAAAATAGGTACAAAGGTGATGCTTATTTCTAAAGAAATAAGCACACCAACAAAACTAATGCTAATACATTACTAACTAACGCTAACTAATGCTAATTTAACTTTCTCAAATAAGTGATTAATTTATCAGGTAAAGGAATAGGTAAGTACTTAACTAACACAGAAATCGTTTTTTTAAGCTTTTATTTATAATAAAATCAGTCAACATTATTTATTCTTTGTTAAAGACATTAAAAACATCTTTGATTATAAAATCAGTCATTTGTTAGGAACATAATCAGTAGGTCTTTTAATTATCACAAAAAATTATTATTGATAAAAAATCTTCAAAAACTAAAAAAGTTAATTCACTTGCATGACCAATAATTAATTTGCGGGGGTCAAACTCAAAACTACCACGTAAACCACGCAAATCACGACCACGGAAATCAAAATAAATCCTTTATTCTAAAAATAAATAAAAACCTTTTAAGCAAATGTACTGTGAATTGAATATAAGTTGCGTTACCTTGTATTTGTTTCCCTTTCATCACAAAAGCACTCTGCCCGGCCGACGGAGCGCGACTAGTTGTAACGTGAAATTAGGATGAGGTAACATCGGGCCTCGAAGTTAGGGATGTGCAAGTGAATTTACAATGATCCACGCAAATCAGTAACTACCCCGGGACAGTTACATATTTTTTTTTTTTAGATACTGTAATTCTTTTAGAATTATAATCAATTTTTTCATAGCATTGTCAACTTCTTAGGACTTCATGCTTTTTTTTTGGTAAGCATGTACCGTTTAGTTTAAAATATATAATTTACTTAGTGACTAGATCGGGGTTTGGGACACTCCACGAAAATCAAATAATGGGGGTGTTTTTATTTTTTTATGATATTAAATATATAGATAATTGAAAAATAATTAATAACCCGAATAAGAGAGGATTAAAGGATTGCCTGAAAAAAAAAGGGGCTTGCTGACTTTTCTATTTCAATTCATTTAAGGTGATGCCGCTTAAAAAACGTGTCCTGAAGAATGACCCACCTGTCCACGGGTATTCTTGCTATGCAGAGCACTGTTTCATCTCTTCTCTTCTCTTCTTGAAATGCCGACCAGCCCAAGTACCTAATCTTCTGGTACAAACCTATTTTGAATCAGAGTCGACAAAACTATATCTTATGGTAGTATATATGTATGTCTTATATAGAATAATGGTAGTCTTCAAAATATGAAATAAAAAACTGATGAATCAAGTTGATTCAGCACAGTCCAAAAATAAACACATTTATTCCGAGTTTTACTGACAATATTGCTGATTGTAGAACACTGATTAATTTATTTTAACATTTTATAATATTAAAAATGTTTTAGCGGGTTCATACAATCGATTAATTATAGAAAAGCTTGTGGCTAAATAAAAACAGCGCCACAGGTCAATTTTCAAGGTTAAGCAACGGTTGCCAAGGTTGGTCTGTGGATGGGTGATCATTTTAACATATGGGTCGATCGGCCCAAGCAAGCATTGCATTTCACGATAAAAATCAGTAATTTTTCACCCAACCCGTGCTCAACATGGCCAAATAGAATAATATTACAGGAAATTATTTTACCGTATTCACCAGCTGTGTGTTATGAACGGAATTACAGTTTTTTTTTTTTACTATTGATAGGCATACGATGTCGATAAAAGTACAGAAGATCACGGAGCCGCTTATCCTGGGCGAGGGTCCACACTGGGACGAGAAGCAGCAGGCTCTGTACTTCGTCGGCATTCCAGATCTTACCATCCACAAGTATGTGCTTGCTACCGGAGTGCACACGAAGACCAAAGTGGGTGAGTGTCTTATCCAACAAATCCTGGCAAATTGGACAGAAACTATTCAAACAAAAACTCAGGTTATTTACTTCTATAATTTTATCCACCAGATGCTTACGTGAACTTCATAGTGCCGGTGGAAGGCACCAGCGACCAGTTCCTGGTGGGGATGGAGCGCAAGTTCGTGGTGGTGCGCTGGGACGGGGCGGAGGGCTCCCCCGTGTCTGTGGTGAAGGAGGTCGGAGAAGTGGACTGCGACGTGCCCGCCGCCAGGATCAACGACGGAAAGGCAGATCCCAGGGGCAGAGTGTTCGCAGGTCAGTTCAGGGTATTTACGTAAGAGAAAGTCATAAGTACAATGCGTTTCAAATAAGAATAGGATTGACTTAGCGCCATATTGTGACGTCATAGCTGTCAATTCAAACCAATTCGGTAGGGTGAGCAAAGCAAGTTTTTTTTTTAATTATTATTAAAAACATTGAGTGAAAAAAGTGTTTTGGTATGGTTTAAAATAACTAATAATGACTTTAAATAATTAAATATTATATTTAGCAAATCAAATCATATATTTATTATTTCAGGCTACATGAATAATTATACAATTAAATAAAAAAAAAACTTTTAAATAACAAAAAAATAAAAATAAAAACTAACATCGTCGAAAAATTCGTCCGCATCGCTAGCCACTGGTAATGAGCCCAAAAGACTGGCAGCATTTGCCACGTTGTATGCTCAGACCAACTTTTTATTTGGTCTGAGGTTGTATGATGGCAATGCTTATCCTTTGGCCGAGGTAAAAGTCAGCCCTTGGGTTCTATTTAGCTAATTTAATACTATTGAATGTATTTATTTAAATTTGATTTATGACTTATTCAAACATAGTAAAATAAACCGTAATTGATATGCAACTTTTCTTTGACTATACTTTTCAAGAGTGAGAGAGAGAGAGATTATTGACGTTCCTATTCTCATTTGAAACGCATTGTACGTCATACGCCTTTTTCATTCCTTGCATACTAGCTTTATAGCGGCATCAATAGCACAAGAAAATTTTGTGAAGTAAACACTTCGCATTTTTTTTTTTTGCCGTACACTTTTTGTTGCCGTACAAACGTATAGCTATATACTTACTCTATGCTATAGCGTAGTCTGAAAGCAGCATTTTTCTTTCCTCCTTCCTTCCGAAAAATGGCTAGCGACTGCCATGGGCGCCGGAGAGGGGCCTGGTTTTCAATAACACATACAAAATCATGAAGATACAAAAAATAGACAAGCGGAATGTTGTCAAATAGACCTAGTAAATCCGTGGCTTTGAGTACTTCGAGCTCCCTTGCGTTCAGCCTTGTAGTTATTGCTATAGGAGGCGTGGTTTTGAAGATGCACCCCCTGAAAGTCTTCCGGCACTCATGGCGTCTGGCATCACCAGAACGAAAGGCGCCACTTATAATTATTTGATTTCATCTATGGGGTAACACTACATTATCCGCTCGAATGACACCCATTCTAGCTATGCTATGGGTAGGTGCTGTATCTTTTCTACACAATTTTCTGTTTTCACCACTTCCAGGAACCATGGTCATGGATTCTCTAAGCAACTTTGAAATGAACAAGGCAGCCTGTTTCGCGTGGACGGGTCCAAGGTCATGAAGTTGGAAGACAGGATCAGCGTCTCCAATGGCCTGGCCTGGGACCTCAAGGAGAAGGCCATGTACTACATCGATTCCATGGAGAAGAACATCAGAAGATACGATTATGATGTGGAGGCGGGAGACATTTGTGAGTTCAGATGGATTTTTCACTGTTTTTGTCTGTAGGTATTCAGGAATTTTTTTTTTAATTGTGATGGTTTTGCTTTTGACACTAGGTCAGATATTTCATACAAGATATCAGTCTAAAAAATAGCCTGAACTTGAATCGTAACTGTGTTACTAACATGACACATTTTCTTTTTTCTTTCAGCCAATCTTAAGTACATCTTTGATTTCGAGGCCAACAAAATAGAAGGCTCGCCCGATGGTGCAACCATAGACACAGATGGAAATCTATGGGTCGCGTGTTTCGAAGGTTCAAACGTCATCAAAATTGACCCTAGGACCGGCAAATTGTTGCAAAAGGTCCCATTTCCGGCATCACAAGTAACATCGGCTACTTTTGGGGGTCCAAACTATGATATTCTATTCGTAACCACGGGCAGTTTAAATATCAGTGGACCCCAGGACCCCCCATGTGGGGCGACTTCCATGGTCACTGGTTTGGGAGTCAAAGGATTCCCCAATGTTACTTATAAGTTGTAATGTTATGAAATTTTGCTATAAACTATTTATTGTATGGTAACATTGTTTTGTTGTCAAAACTCTGTCAGTAGGTACATATTTTAAAACCTAACTCTGTTATATAAAGTGGCCCTACCGCTATTCAAAATTCAAAAAATTCAAGCATTTATTTCAATTAAACCATTAACAGGCACTTTTGAATTGTCAAGGTCGGTTGGTCCAAAAAGTTGAAGCTATTTGCACGATCCAAAGCGTAGATCTCTATGGAGAAGAACGTGCAAGAAACTCCACGGACACTCTTTTAAAAATAATATTTTTTTACAAAGATTTATTTACATCGGGTTGAAATTATACATGACATACATGTGACTGTGACAACGATGTAAAAGACGAGCAGGATAAAAGCGTCCGGAATAAAAGAGGAACAATTCTAAGAAATAATTAAAATTAACCATGGCAGCTAAGAAAAGACCAGTCCCGACTGACGGCGCCCGTTCACGAACATGACGCATGCGCCAGCACCATTCGGCTCAACCATTTTAAATAATAATTTATTTATTATTATTTAAAATGGTATATTATTTATAATGGTAATAAATCGTTTATTTGCGTAAATAAGGTACAGAAAGTTGACAACAAATAAAATAGATCTCTTATTCTGCCTTTAAATTCGGCGTGCAAATATTGTAGTCGTTTAAATTAAATTAACTATTATTGATTAAAATCATGCACTCATTTTACAGATTTCCATTCCATTAAACTTATATTGTTGAATTTAAAAAAAAATAATGTTAATATAACTATGAAAAAATAATAATCATAATGTATATCAATAATAATTACAAATGTCCATAATATTCACAAATGTCAATAATGATTACAAATGTCAGTACTAACCACAAATAACAGTAATAGGTACACACAAATATCAATAATAATCACAAACCATGTCAATAATAAAACTACCAATAATAATCATGTCAAAAATACCTATGTCAATTATAATAATCCAGTCACGACTTACAATTTGTAATCTAAGAACTCGTGTACACTATAGAAACACTTTTCAATTAAAAACCTCTTCAAGCTACTTTTGAATCTAGAAAAAGGTAACGTTTTTATAGAATTTGGTATTTTATTATACAATTTTATACACATAATATAACTATTGTTACCTGTTAATGTGAGATTTGTCCTCGGTTTAAATAATTTATTAGTGTACATAGATCGTGGGGCGTAGTAGCTTCGGGCCTGCTCAAAAAGGCTCTTGTGTTGGAAAACAAATATACTAGATTCGAATATATAAATACATGGCAGGGTCAATATTTTATGTTTTCTAAAAAACGGACGACATGACTCTATTTGCTTTAGCCCAAATATAGCTCTGACACATTTTTTCTGCATTACAAATGCCCGATCAATCTCCACACAACGAC
This sequence comes from Ceramica pisi, assembly GCA_963859965.1. Classification (NCBI taxonomy): domain Eukaryota; kingdom Metazoa; phylum Arthropoda; class Insecta; order Lepidoptera; family Noctuidae; genus Ceramica; species Ceramica pisi. The sequence goes on from OY982542.1 coordinate 23,078,910, forward strand.
CCCACAGGATAATACCATACCTTAGAATGGAGGATATGTAGCCATGGAAAGCCGTTATTGCGGCATTTCTAGAAACCTCACCGCTAATACGTCTCAAGGGGTATATAAAACTGTTTATTTTGGCGCAAATGTCATTAATATGATTTTTCCATGAACAAAATTTATCAAGAGTTATGCCAAGAAATTTAACTGAATCAGTTTCAGTCAGGGCAACCCCTTTATAAGATATATTTAGATTCAGCAGTTTTGATCTATAGGTATGAAATTGAATATATCTGGTTTTATTAATATTAACTTTCAAATTGTTAACTTCTAACCACTCTATAGTTCTTTGGAGAGCAATGTTAATTTCATTCTCATACGATTTTTTATCGTGTCCCTTAATTATAATTGTAGTATCATCGGCGAATAGTACACATTTATGATTTATAACGTCTGGGAAATCATTTATATAGAGCAAAAACATTGGCGGTCCTAAAATACTGCCCTGTGGAACACCATATCTATTAAACATAAACGAAGATTTGAATGATTCCATTGTTTTTGTTTGTTTATTATAATTTGTAACTTCTACAGACTGTACTCTGTCAGACAAATACGATTTAACCCAGTTAGGTGCTGTGCCTCTGATTCCATATTTTGAAAGCTTTTCTAATAGTCTTTCATGAGAAACATAATCAAAAGCTTTACTCATGTCCATAAACAAAACTGTAACAGGTATTTTATTGTCAATGCAATCTGTAATTTCATTTATTAATTGAAATGCTGCTAAAGATGTACTTCTATTTTTACGAAATCCATTTTGTTCGTCTTTAATAACCTTGTGCTTTTCAATGAAGTTTGATAATTTATTGTAAAACACTTTTTCAAATATTTTTGAAAATATGGTTATCAAAGTCACGGGCCTGTAATTGTCCATTTGAGCGCTATCTCCTTTTTTAAATAATGGTTTTACTACTGATTTCTTTAGTAAATCGGGAAATATTCCTTGTTCTAATGAGAGGTTAATAATATGAAGAAGTGGATCTAGAATTATATTGATTGCCAGTTTTATGATGTCAGTGCGAACTTCATCATACCCACTAGCTTTGGAATCATTTAAAGACATCACTATTTTCTTAAGGTCACTACCATCTAGTAGGTGCAAAAATATAGAAGTATTGATTGATTCTATATGCTGCATTTGTTTTAATTTGGAATCTCCTTTATTATCAAGACTATTATTGGTAACCGTGTCAATGAAAAAACTATTAAAATTATTTGCAATAGAGTCGGGATTTGTACAGTCAATGTTCTTAATACTAATTTTTGAAATACAGGACCGTTTCAAATCAGTGCCGGTATGTTTTTTTATTACATTCCATGTAGCCTTGCACTTATTTTGAGCTGAATTTATATATTTAGAATTACTATTTTTCCGTGAAGTTAAAATGCATTTTTTTAATAAATTACAATAGTTTTTATAATTGCTTCTATGATGTTCTTTATCTTTAAATTTTAATTTATAGTGTAATTGACTTTTTTTCTTACAGCTTATTTTTATGCCTTTAGATAGCCAGTTTAATTTATTTAAAGATTTATTTGTAACTTTTACGCGAATAGTAGGAAAACATAAGTTATAAAATAGTAGAAATGTGTCGATAAATTTGTGAAATGCTTCATTTGTTGAGGTTTTTTCAAAAACATCACTAAAAGACAGACATGAAATTGAATTTAGAAATTTTACCTTATTCTCATGACTATTCTATTCTATTCTATTAGGGGGTTTTGGTTTCCGCACTTAGTCCTGACGTTGGACCATTGTACGTGAGCCATGGCGGCCGTTACTCCAACCATCCAACCTCCCTCCAGAAACAGATAAGTTTTCTCGGCGTGTTCAGGATATCTGTGAGCAAGTTTGATGACCCTATAGTTTGCTTCCGTATTTCGGCAACGCCCTCACAATCAAGGAGTACGTGCGGTACCGTTTCTTCCCTCTCCATGCATGCTCTGCATAGAGGGCTGTCCGTTATGCCTATCGTGTGCAAGTGTTTATTTAAAGAGCAGTGACCGGTGATGGTCCCCGTCACCATTCGCAGGCTCCGCCTATCCAGTCGCAGAAGGCGCCTGGTTAGTTTTCGGTCCAGGTTTGGCATGGCTTCCTTGGACTGCCTGCAGCCTGGTGCCAAGGTCCACCAGCGTTCCGCTTGTTTGTGGGTGTGTTCACGCAGCCATGTGCGCAGTTGGACGAAGGGGAGTGGTAATATGGGTTCGGGTCCAACAGCCACGGCACCAGATCCCCTCCTGGCCAGTTCATCGGCCGCGTCATTTCCCAGTGATCCGCTGTGCCCCTTTATCCACTGCAGCGTCACGGTGTTGCGGTTGGCCACCGTGACGTGTTCGAGTGCATTGTGGCATTCTTGTATGAGTTTCGAGGTAGTGTAGTTTTTCTTTAGGGATTGGAGGACTGAGGCACTGTCGGAAAGTATCCGGATGTGGGTGTCCGTGACTTCCCTGGCCTCTATGGCATGAACTGCCAGGATAATGCCCACGCATTCCGCCTGGTAGACGGTGTTGAGCTTACCTAGCGATCTTGATATTTTAATGTTGAGGTCATTGGAGTAAATTCCAACTCCCGTACCAGTGCTTGTCTTTGATCCGTCAGTATAGATTCTTAGCTCATTGGGACCTGAGTGGTCGTCCAATTCCTCTGCTAGGACTATGTTGTAATGTTTCCTAAAGTGGTGCGTTTTTTGAACTCTGTCGTTGGGTGATGTCATCATGGGTTGTCGTTTAACAGCATCTTCCATGATGCGCGTGTGCTTTATTCTAGAGTCTGTACCTAAGGTTCCAGATGCGCTGAGCCTGAAGACCGCTAGGGCCACCACCTCACGCACTATAAGGTGCAGTGGTGGTAGTCCCAGCATGGCCTGCAGGGCCGCAGTGGGTGCTGTTTTCATGCTGCTAGTGATTGCCACACAGGCAAGACGTTGCAGTTTTTCAAGGTCTTTTTGTGCCGTGCTCAAGTCGGTCCTGGGCCACCAGACTAGAGAGCCATATGTGATTATTGGTCTAATAACCGTGGTGTATAGCCAGTAGGTGATTCTGGGGCTAATCCTCCAGTTCCTACCTAGCATGCGTTTGCATTGCCACATGCAAATACTGGCTTTTGTGGTGGTGAATTCAGTGTGCTTTGCCCAGTTCAACTGCTTGTCCAAATAGACTCCCAGGTATTTGGTTTCAGTTGAGAGGCTTAGGGTGGTTCCGAAGAAGTGTGGTAATGTTAGTGGTAACAACTTCCTCTTTTTGGTGAAGAGAACTAGTTCAGTCTTGGTGGGGTTCACTGCCAGTTCATATTCTCTGCACCAATCCTCTACTATTTTCAAGGCTTGGCGCATGAGATTACATAGTGTGTTCTCATGTTTTCCGTTTATTATTATAGTTATGTCATCAGCGTAGCCAACGGTAAAGTAGCCTTTATCGTTGAGTCTTCTGATAAGATTATCAACGACGACGTTCCATAGTAGTGGCGATAGGACGCCCCCTTGGGGGCAACCCTTCGCCACGATGGCCCGAGTTGTGTTATTTATTGTGACTTGTACTGCTCTTTGTTTGAGCATGTTTGTGATCCATCCACTCAGGGTTGTGTCTACACCGTGCCTTCCAAGGGCCGCGCTAATACTCCTAAACATGGTTTTATCAAAGGCGCCCTCAATGTCAATGAAGGCAGCTAGTGAAGAGCACTTGTGGTTTATCGCACATTCGATCTTTGAGACTACGCTGTGCAGTGCAGATTCCGTGGATTTCCCCGTGGAGTAGGCATGTTGTTGTCTGTGTAGCGGATATTTGCACAAAGGCCCATCCCTAATGTACCTATCACAGAGCCGCTCCAGGGTTTTTAGTAGGAAAGATGTTAGGCTTATTGGTCTATATGCTTTGGGTTGTGTGTAATCTGTTTTTCCAGGTTTGGGAATGAAAATGACTTTGACCTCGCGCCATACTAAGGGTACGTATCGGTGTGCTATACAGGCTTGGTAGACTGCTATCAACCATGGTGTTATGACACTCTCCCCCCATTGTAGTAAGGCGGGAAGAATGCCATCTAGACCCGCGGATTTATATGGTTGAAAGGTCTTTATGGCCCATGTTATTCGTTCTTTTGTCACTATATTACGTGCTGTAGACCAGCCCTGGTCAGTAGGGGGCCGTCCCGAGTCGCGCGTCCACGTCCTGTCCTCTAAGAGGTTACAGTTTGGGAAGTGCGTTTTCAGAAGCACCCTACTTGTCTCGTGATCTGTTTGTGTGTAGGAGTTATCTGGTTTTTTCAGTGCGCCGAGAGTGCGGTCGTGTTCAGTTGATAGAATTTTCCGCACTCTAGCGGCCTCATTATTTGATTCTATGGATTCGCAGAAGTTCCGCCAGGCTTTTTTACTGGCGGTTCTGATATGCTTTTTGAAAGTGTATTGGGTAGTTTTGTATGTTTCCCAGTCCTCTGGAAGTCTACTGTTTTTTGCTCTATTGAATTATTTGCGTAATGTGCTTCTGAGTTTGCCAAGCTCAGCATTCCACCAGGGGTTACCCTGACCCCTGGCGTTTGTCGGCTTTAGTTTGCAACAGGCATGATACGCTTCCGTTACCGTGGTTTCTATTTCAGAGGAGTCCGTTATCGAGGTTTGGGGTATACGATGTTTGGCTAGTAAAGAGGCTAGAAGGCGTTTAAATTCAGGAATGTTGGTGCGTCGCGGATTTCGCCGGGGTGTGGGCTCTTTTGTTTTGGCAACTAAAGTAAAGCGAATTCTCCTGTGGTCGGAGCAAGAGGGCTCGTCGGATACTCGCCAATTCGAGATAAGGTTAGTTGCATTTTCTGTTGCTAGAGTAAGGTCTATAATCGTTTGACCCCTGGCAGTGACCCAAGTGGGTTCAGAGCCATGGTTCACGATGTTAAGGGTAGTCGAGAATAGATATGTGGTTAGGGTCTCACCTCTGGTGTTCGATACTTCACTGCCCCAAAGTGGGTGGTGGGCGTTCGCGTCGGTGCAGATGATCAGGTCCAGATTGGCGGTCTCGCAGTGTTGGACCAGATCAGTCATCTCCTTCGGTGGGCAGTTCTCGTCATCACTGGGCATGTAGACTGATGCCAGTACGAGATCTGGGGTATCGCTGCCGGTGTGGAGTCTAATCACTGTGAGATCTCTGGAACAGAATTGAGTTAGGAGCGCGATAGCCACGTCTTTGGGGGTGTAAATGCATGTTCGTGGTTTTTGGGCATTATGCGTGTTAAGTGTTAATTTACCTCCGATGTTTCCAAGGCCGCATATCCTGTCGCCTCTGATCCACGGCTCTTGTATCAGTGCGATTGTTCGGGGATGTACCTCCAGTGCCCTGCGCAGGCTAGCCGTGGCTGCCTGGCTATGCTGGAGATTCGTCTGGATGATCTGGATGGTGTTAGGTGTGGGCGGCAACGCCGGTATTGTGGATTTAGGAGGAGACGGATCCATCGGATAGTCTACCTCCCTCCTCCGTTCCGGGCCAGCTGTCGCGGGTGGGTGAGGATGCGAGCAGCTGCGATGACCACCCCGGTGATGTGGGTGGAGCAGGGTCGACGTCTGCATCGGCCATGGCTGCTCTCGCCATTTCCTCCTCCAGTCGTGCCATGTCACGGTCGTCAGTCGGGGTCGGTTTGGTCGTCTTCGTCTCCGTGTCAGTCTTGGTGTCGGTCTTAACGTCAGAGGGCTGGATCTCGGAGTAGAAACGGACGTATATGGAGCCAAGGGCGTACGATATACGCCGCTCCCGCCCCAGGACCATCTTCACTTCATCGGCCGGGATTCCCACGGTCAAGTATGTCCCGTGGTTATCCCCACCGACCGAAGTTGCCCTGTACAGAGACCACCTCCCTATGTCATACCAAGTATTCTGACGAATCAGAATACTATGGAGCCGCGCTATATCCCCATTATATTGGGGAACAAAGAGCGCGGCTCGGACACGGGTCGGTATCTCGTCCTGTCGCATGATGGTCAGTGTCTGATCAGTGTCTGGGAGTCTCATTCGCGGCACAGTCTGGTTAAGCCAAGTCAGGGCGTTGTCGTCTTCACACCACATCTGCACAGTGCCATCCGCTACCCTGGGGTAACCGCGGAAGGCCGGGAGTGGTTGTGTCGTGTCAGCCTCAATGACGAGTCTCGTCAGTTCAGTCCGAACGTAAATCGCTTCAGCTTGTGTCAGGTCTCGTGAGGGGGGGGGGGGAAGCAGATCGCCACGGCGAGCCGCGCCGGGATATCCTTTGTTGCCCGCGCGTAGGTTTTCTGCTCCCCTTGAGTGGTCTGGGTCCTCACACGTTTCGGGTTCCCCTGGAGTGTGCTTGGCGAGGCTGTATCGTCCGGGCGTCCCCTCTTTGCCGCCCCTAAGCCGCTCGGCCCAGATTGTGGCTCGGAGGTGCCCAGAACAGCTCCCGGCTCCCGGTCCGCCCCGTGTGAAGTTCCGGACCTTCTTCCCCTCCCTCTTTTCCGTGTCGGTCGTTTGGTGTCTGGTCCGTCTCGGTCAGGGTTCCGGCTCTCCGTTCCGGTTGGTTCCAACGCTTCCGAGGACTTTTCGCGCTGGGTTTCCCCTTCGCGGACTCGTCCCCGGTCGCGCGTTTCCGCGTCCGGCCGCTTTTCGCGCTGGGCTAACCCTTCGCGGACTCGCGGCTGGTTGCGTACTTGCTCTATGGCAACCATTCGCGCGCCGCGCTGGCTAGTGCCTTCGCAGATTGTGCGCGTCCGGTCGCCGTGTTTCTTTTCCCCAGCTAAGGCTTTTTCGCGCTTACGCATGCGTACTTCGCCCGCCGAGGTCGAGATGGAACCACCTGAACAGGCAGCCTCCCCCGTATTTCTTTGGTCATGGTCTGGGTTGTTCCTGAAGCTGTTCCGGACAATGCACTGTTGCCAGGCGCTCGCGGACAGCTTCGTCTGTGTCGATAGTGGCGCTTGAGTAGCAGCCGGATCTGTGGGGGTTGGCGCGTGTGTCGCAGCCGTTATCTGTGTTATGGGCGCGTGAGTCGCAGCCGAGTTTGTGTTGTCTTGGGTTGGTGGCGCTGAAAAAGCAGCCGAACGCGCTGAAGGCGCGTCATCACTTGGCAGTAGGTTGCTCCCCCCCAGAATACGCTGGGAGCTGACCGACGTGTCGGTGTGGGATTCCCCGGCTTGGCCGGGACCCACCTGGGTAGATTTTTGGACTTCCTGCTTCATGATGATGGTTGGGTTTTTTTGGGCTTATTTGGAATCGAGGTTACCCCTCGTCTGGACCGATGGGAAGATGGGAGTAAGGAGGGAGTGGAGTTTGGAGTGAGTGGGTAAGTTAGGGAAGTGGGGTGCTGGGTTGACCCTAGGCCTAGGAACTGGCTTTCGGGATACTTCTCTTGTCCGGAGTCTCGCATGAGACACTTCGACCGGGGGATCGACACCGAGTAGTCAGGTGGCGGTCCCCCAGCCGGAGCTGGGCTATCCGCAACCTGCCCACCCGCTCGGTTGCACGAGAAGAAGTGCCTGGCGGTCTGTGCCGTCCCTCCACGGGGATACATGTATTCCCATGGGGAGACAACCCAGCCGAGCCCCGAGTTCTCATGACTATAGTTACGTTTAAATTGATACCACCATTTTAAAACTGGTTGTTGTATTTTTGAAACAGTCCAAGTATATGATTGCGCTGAGTGGTCCGATAAGCCTAAATTATAAATTTCTGCACACCCTTCATCTATGCTGGTTACGATGTGATCAATGCAAGTTTGTGTATTTTCTGTTACTCTAGTGGGCGTCAAGAGAACATGTTTTAGGTTATAATTTTGTAACAAGTAATTATATTCCCTAGATTCCTTCGACTGTTTTAAAATGTCAATGTTTGTATCCCCACATATGATAATTTTCTTTCTCGTATTTCGACACAATGTCCTCAATAGGGTCTCGAGCTTACTAAGAAATATCGCTACATTCGACGAAGGAGTTCTATAAACACATATTAATAATATCCCGTATTTAGTCAATTCTAAACCACAACATTCAAACACACATGTTTCACTTATTTTTTTTATTTCCTGTATGATGGAGGGAGCCAAATGATCAAACGCATACGCCACCATCAGCTAGACTTTTGAGTGAGCATGACACTCCTAACCGCCAGGGTACATTCAAGTCAAAAACATACCTAAAACTGATAATTAAAGTTAAAGTTAAAGGTACACAGTACTCACACATGTGCTGTTAATGGCTGAAATTATATAAGCTAGCCAACATGCTTAAAAATAGTATTCGTACGGAACCCTTTGAATACGAGTCCGACTCGTCCTTGACCGGATTTTCATAAAAATATTATCTATCTAATCTGTTTTGGTATCTGTGATTTGATAGCTATTAGATTGCACATTTTTTGGTACGAGATAAAAGGAAAATGTAGGTACCTACCTACTGTACCAGGTACCTATTATTAAATCGAAACTTTTCGAAGCAGAATGCAAATATTTTTGAGCTCGCTGGTGGGAAACCCTACAATATTTAGTTTTGGCGCTCCGAGCCCCCGAAAGGATTCCTAAGCCACTAGTTGCCTCCCCGATGAGCATCGGCTCTTGTCAGAAGATACAGCCTTGAGCGCCGATACAGTTTTATGCTTAACTAGCTGACCCGCGCAACTTCGTCTGCGTCACATTTTCCATTACTGCTCCGCTCCTATTTGTCTTAGCGTGATTATATATATATATATATATACGCCTATAACCTTCCTCAATAAATGGGCTATCTAACACTGAAAGATTTTTTCAAATCGGACCAGTAGTTCCTGAGATTAGCGCGTTCAACCAAACAAACAAACTCTTCTGCTTTATAATATTAGTAGGTATAGATTGCTTATATACAAAATCTACGTTCAGTTACCTACGTATCCTGATCTCTCTCTCGAATTAAGAATATAATTATGAAGAGGGTACCTAATGCAGGGCACTGTATCATCTCTATCGGTTGAAATGCCGACCAGCCCAGGTACCTAATCTCCTGGTAGAAAGGAATCTTGAATCAAAATTAATTAATTTCGTCCAGAACAGTCCAAAAAGAAACACATTTTCTCCGATTTTTAATGACAATATTGCTGATTGTAGACCACTGATTAATTTAGTTTGTTTTAACATTTTATAATATCAAAAAAGTTTTACTGGGTTCATAGAATCGATTTATTATAGAGGAGCTCGTGGCTAAATTGAAACAGCCGCACGGGCCGATCTTCAAGGCTAAACTATAACAGACGAACGCATCGATCTTCAAGGTTAAGCAACGCTTGCGAAGGTTGGTCTGTGGATGGGTGACCATCTTGACATACCGAGTTTCCTTCGTGCCTCAGAAAGCACGTTAAGCCTTTGGTCCCGGCTGTCATTTGTAGATCTTTGGCAGTCGTTACGGATAGTCAAAAGCCAGTAAAATCTGACTGAAATCTTGCATTGAATGAGTTGTGGAGGTCTGGTAGGCAGCCGCGCCACGTAAAATACCGGTATTCAGCTGAATCCGGTTTGTCTGGAAGCCGAGCCAATATAGTAAGGAAAAGGCTAGGTTGTTATAATGGTCACCCATTCACAGACCGACCTCGGCAAGCGTTGCTTAACCTTGAAAATCGACGTGTTCGGCTGATATAGTTTAGCCACATTGAAACATAATACCAAATATTCACCTCTTCTGTTAGTAAAACAGTTTACTTATGGATACAGTACAGTTAACTCTCCGGAGGAGACTCTCCTCTCCTCGCAGTAAATTGAAAAACAATCTAGTCATTCAATCAAATCCATACTTCCATAGCTATTAACATCAATATTATTCGACTTCAAGTTAAACTACATAAAACATGGGGCTGACCTTATGCTACTGCGGAGAATCTTAACACCGCGATTCAGAAAAACGCGTCATAAGTACAACGCCATCTATCGATCTACAACGTAACTGAACTGTCTTTATACTGATAACTACTCATAAGTTCAAACTTAGAAGCTTACACGTTACGATAAATAATGATAATATAATAAAATGTTCACTTTTTTTGCTACATTTTAAGTTTAATTAAAAAATAACTCAAAAATACATTGTTTCGGGGTCTCTTCACACATTTCTTATTAAAAAAATTCTCAATAGATGGCATTGCAAGTATCTGAAGTCTCAATGAAAACAACCTATTTTAGCGCTCGATGAAGTTTCTTCGTCAACTTTAAAATTCGATATCTTTTGATTTTGTGGGTCGGTTTTGATGAAATAAAGACTAAATGTTGCTCCGATTATCACTTAATATTTCGAAGTACCTAAATTTTGAATCCAATCAGTGGTTTATGCGTGATGCTCCTCCAAACGCACAGACAAACAGACGCACAGACAAACAGACAAACAGAAAAGAATTTCAAAAACTGCTTTTTTGTGTTCTATGTCATTTTTCTGTCATTTCTATGTATTTTTTATGCGAAAATATTCAATGTACAGACACGGCAACTCTACGATTTTATTATATGTAATAGATAACGCAACGTATTGATTTTAAGTCAAGATTTTAGGTATATATAAATAATTTCCAATTGAAATCGGAGTTCATTAGTGCGCAACGCTCGGGAGATACTTAAGGTAGGTGCACCTCTTGAGATTGTTTGCTTGTTTATTGTTGTAAGGAACTAATTTCATATATTTTATTCATAGGTCGTTAGCTTATAATAATTAAGGTTTTTAGCATGGATAAAGTCCAATGTTTGTTTTAAAATATTGCATCAAAAATTTTGGAGTGACAACGGTTGAGGTAGAGTCTGCTCTGTTTGGGTGGAGCAACGCTGTGTCCTTGTCGAGGTGATCGGTGGCAGTGCCCTCTTGCTACCGGCCCTAGTGCAATCTATGGTCTGGAGCGAAGAGCCATAAGAAGCGGTCTTTTTCATTACATACATTACTGTACTAGCAAAGGAACGCGTGAGAGAGGGAAACCTCACGCCCCAGCCACTGCAATAGAAGCGGGCCTGCGGACGGCGACTTAGGAGGCTCGACGTTAAATCAGAATCAGGCCCGGGTTGACGGCACACTGTGTTTCACGCGCACCTCAGAGATATATCAGCATAGAAGACGGAGCTCGCTAGGGCCAGTGCCTGCTACATTTGCGGAATTTGTTCAAAAGTTAACCGTGGTCCTGGAACGCAAAGAGCATAAAGAGTAACTCGGAGAGGTTTTATTCAGTAAGAGCCTGATACTCCATTCTGCTTCGCGGAGAGAGCCCAAAACGCGAGGAGTCATGTGATGATTTCCCATCCTTAAAAAAAGTGTCCTCTAGTAATATCAGTCTATAGGATGACCCAGCAAAATGTGTGAGGAACCTGCCTAAGATTGTAAATGAACCCTGATATTCCTTAATAATCAAGTGTAGCAAGGAACTCATCACAGTCACCACAGAGACCATAAGATAAATCAGAGTATCTTCTAAAATCTTCAGTAATAGGTTATACAACAAACCAGTCGTGGTTTTTTGTATAACCTATTACTGAAGATGCCATTTAAACTTAGCATTTTTTTGTAGCTTTAGGGTACGGCTCACTCAGTCCCAATCAAAGGCTTCCTTCCCTCAACTTCTTGCACCCTTCGCCAGCCCGCTCTCTCTTCCCTCTCAGTTCTGGAAAACTGCTCTGCTCGACCCCTCCACATCAGTCGTGGTCCGCTGCGAACCCGAAGCACTGTCTTATGGCGCCACCTCTGTATTACAACATATATTTTCACTACAATGTTCAAGTACCTACAGATGCTTATTAATTTGAGAGAACTTTGATACATTTCAAAAGCTGTTGTTAGTGTTCTTCAATATTTATTATCTTTGGAATTTCATATTTTTGCTATTATTATGATAAATCACCATACAGATCTGTAATATTTTATTGTTAGGTATCAGTCTGAAGAACTATCATTATTATCAATTTTAATACTAATCACTGCTGTCATCGTCAATCATACAAATCAATTGTCGCAATTCATAATCATCGAGTTTACTATCTGTTGTTTTTAATTTTGTAACTAATACACGCTATTATTAAATTATTGGCTCAGGGTGCTACATCTCCTGCCGGAGTTGCGGGAACGGGACTATTCGAAACAGATACCGCGGCTCCGGAAAACAAAGGGCAGAGAAGGAAAAGTCTGACACTCCCTCCCGCTGCGCCCAGAGCGACAGAAGTCATTTGATGATTTCCCATCCCTAAAAAAAAAAGGCTGCTACATCTGGCCTCGCCTATTTCCAACATTGATGTCTTATGTCCAGATGTCGATAAAAGTACAGAAGATCACGGAGCCGCTTATCCTGGGCGAGGGTCCACACTGGGACGAGAAGCAACAGGCTCTGTACTTCGTCGGCATTCCAGATCTTACCATCCACAAGTATGTGCTTGCTACCGGAGTGCACACGAAGACCAAAGTGGGTGAGTGTCTTATCCAAATGATCTTGGTCTGAATCAGACAGAAAGTAGTCAAACAAAAACCCAGCATTATCTCTAACCCTTTGTCCCCCAGATGGTCACATAAGCTTCATAGTGCCGGTGGAAGGCACCAGCGACCAGTTCTTGGTAGGGATGGATCGCAAGTTCCGTGTGGTGCGCTGGGACGGGGCGGAGGGCTCTCCGATCACTGTGGTGAAGGAGATCGGAGAAGTGGACCACGACGTGCCCATCACCAAGCTTAACGACGGGAAGGTGGATCCCAGGGGCAGGGTGTACTCAGGTCAGTTGCAAGAAGAAAGGCGATTTATCTCGCCACAGATAATTAAATAGTAACGTGCTTTGTTCGTTCAGTGCTAATATTAGCTTCCCCATCATCCTCTTTCATCTTAAAAAAACTCGAAGCTAAGCGAACACCCGGGGCCTAAGCCCCAGTCTACTGCGCACTATTGTATTCCAATTATCAGCTATTAAAACGTTGAACACAATGACAAATGCGCTCTGCCTTAACTAAGCTATTAACTAATTAAGCTTGTTATTTTGCACAATAGTTTCTTTAAGTGTGTACAACGAAGATTTGTTCTAATGAAACTACTTTGATAGTTCATCCCCTAAGAAGAGGGCTTAAATGGGGGTGGAAGTTAGTCGAAACGTTCGACAATTTTGATTTTCTGGTTTATAATTTTTGGTCTTCTGTTTCCAACAACTTCAGGAACAATGGCCATTGATTGGAAGGACTCTCCCGGCAAAGTTCAGAAGAACAAGGGCAGTCTATTCCGCGTGGATGGGTCCAAGATCACAAAGGTGGCGGATGGGATTAGTGTCTCTAACGGTCTGGCTTGGGATCTTAAGGAAAAGGCCATGTACTACATCGACTCTGATGAGAAGAAAATCCGGAGATACGATTATGATGTAGAAACGGGAGAAGTATGTGAGTTAAGATGCATTTTTTATTATTTTTGTCTGTAGCTATTCAAGAAATCTACTTTTACAAGATGAATCGCGGGTTTGTTACTTACATACATTTTACCTTTGTTTTTCAGCCAATCTTAAGTACATCTTTGATTTGGAAAAAAACAATATTGAAGGCTCGCCCGATGGTACAACCATAGATATAGATGGAAATCTATGGGTCGCCTGTTGGGGCGATTCAAGCGTCCTCAAAATTGACCCCAGGACCGGCAAGTTGTTGCAAAGGCTCGTAATTCCGGTATCACAAGTGACCTCGGCTACTTTTGGGGGTCCTAACTTTGATATCCTGTTCGTAACCAGCGCCAGTTTAAATCTTTCAGGACCTCAGCCCTACCCAAGTGGCTCCACTTTCAAGGTCACTGGCTTGGGGGTCAAAGGATTACCCAACGGTACTTATAAGCTTTAATGTTGTTCAATATTATCTTATTTATTATATAATTTTGTATAACATATTTTTGTTACTAATAGACATACCTGCTTTGAATTTTTTTTTGAACCTTTGAGAAATCCAGGGCCAGTTTTCGTGGCCTTAACCATCTAAGCGCCCCGGGCTTTTATTACCCAATATACATAATTAAAATGACTTATTTTTAAAACTATTTCACCCAAGGTAGCTTTACCCCCACCCATCATTACTTTTACTTTGTTGTTCAAAACACCATTCTCTACTATGCCAAAATTCTCTTATACACAAATTATTTCCCCTATTTGGCAGTTTTTGGTTTCATATATCATTGTATCCAGGTATATAATTCTTGAACATTGTGCTTTTTAATAAAGTTTATGGTTTCATAGGTGTTCCCTGAATGGCTTCGAGATTGTGTTACCGACCTAAAATTTTATCGCACCACAAATTACCATCAATGTCCGAGTTTTTCTTTAAATCGAAAGAAATAGGTAGGTAGGTCAAATCACTCGCAGCGCCCTATTATGTCCTGGCGCCCTCCAGTTGCCGGCGCCCCGGGCGGCCGCCCGCGTCGCCCGTCCCTAAAGCCGCTACTGTGGACATCGCTATTACACATAGTGTTATTATATACGAACGATGTGGCCTATTGGCCACATCGCGCTTAAGTATTTATGATCTGAACAGTTTATCTAAAAGTATTCGAAAATATAATACTAACTGTGAAATAAGAATCTAAATTGCTAGAAAAACGAACGAGATACAATTATTTTAAACAAATATATCTGTCCCTCTCGCGAAAACGCTGTTTTCTATGGCAGCTGTATAGTCATCGCGTAATTTGACGTCACATTATTTACGTATCGGACTTCTCTTTCTAACTGTAGTCTTTGAAGCTTTATAACTTAATAAATGATGAAGGTATTTAAAAAATAATTTCATGATTGTTTACTAGAGCTAATAAGTATTTTATTTTGCAAATAAAAAAATTTCATGCATATTCCCTATTGGCTTCATTTCATGTTGTCATTTTAGAGTGCGGACAACGTATCTATGGTTTTATATATCATTGAGCATAGATATAAAGCAACTAGGTAACTTGTACTTTTTTAAATAAAACATATTTTCGTGTGTTTACAATATTGTTTTACGGCGACAACCTAGTGATGTCCTATTGTTTTTTTTTTTGTAAGGTATCTTTATTCTTGTTCTTGTAAAACATACAAAACGAAATATAATACAAAGAAAATCCGTCGGGGGCTGCCATCACTATTTTAAACATAAATAAATAAGTATAAGTAGGTAGTAATAAACAATCTCCAATTATTTATTTATTTAATAATTTACGCACACAAATGTACTTACAGAGGAAAAAAACTGGTTATTTTAATTGCAGTAACAGACGGAAATAAATTAATTAAATCGGCGTTTTTTTTTTTATTATTTTAGTCTTTTTTTATTACGTTTAAAACTTCGTGGCTTCTTTCGAAATAATTTTGAAATGATCATGTCTATTACGTTGTGACAGTGAAATTCACCCCCGCACAGACAATAATATTCTTTCAAAATCCTGGATCCACTTCTGAGTGGCATTCTACATTAGACTATGTACTATTGCTTATTTGATTATTATTGAAAGACAACAGCCACACAGGTCGATCTTCAAGGTTAAGCAACCCTTGCCGAGGTTGGTTCTGTGGATGGGTGACCATCTTAACATACCGAGTTTCCTCCGCCTCGGAAAGCACGTTAAAAGCTGTTGTTCCGCCTGTCACTTGGAGATCTTTGGCAGTCGTTACGGATTATATTTATTTTTCCTACTCCTCCGCTGTACTCTTCTGATTAATTTCGTTGCGGGATCCAAGACAGTTGAATCGTTTCTCCGGGACTCGTCGGGTTTCATTAACTCGGCGTTTTTCTGGTGGTTGCGCCACTGTTGATTCTGGCTTTCAGGAGTTGCAGTGGTTGGGAATGTGTGGCGGGCTTGTCCCATAAAAAAAAAAAAAATAGTCGTTACGGATAGTCAGAAGCCAGAAAATCTGACACCAGTCTTGCCAAAGAGTACCCGCGTGTTACCCAGTTAATGGGCAGTGGAGATCTAGGCGTAGTTGCTAGGAGATGAAAAGAAAAAGAAAAGTCCAGGCACATGATGATTATTATTGAAAGAACAAAAAATTATAATTATAAATTCTTTTTAACTTAATGCCAAAAGAACAGTGCCCAGTGTTTTTGTAACCAGAATACACGTGAGAAAGTGGAGTGTCTCATTTAATTTCAGTTGATACTAAATTTGTAACGCTGTACTTAATTTAAATCGCTATGAAGCATTTAAAAAAAAAATACTTTTTATTTAAAAGGGTGATGCTTTTTGTTGTGTCTGGGAAAAGTACCTACTTAATTTCAAATATCCGGGGTTTTTAAAGTTTGTAGCGGCATCAATGCCGCAACAAGAAAAATCAACGAAACAAATCTGCATCGCAACACAAAGAACCGCGACGCCATCTATCCAACTGGCGGCGAACTAAAATCCTAAACCGCGCAAGCAGAGCTTACCATGCGATTTGAACATATACATCCACCCGAATATGAACTATCGGGCAGTAGCCCCCCGGGCACAACAACCGCCTGGGCGGAGAATCCTCCCTTTCCATGTGGGTTTGCGAGACTTTACTCTCTGTACCGCATACGCCCCCAAACTGGTGACCCCGACGTGATCGTGACGAAGTTTTTGTTCGGCGTCGGCAAATAATGTGATGTCAGCCGACGATTATCACGACGGGAAAAGTGCATTGTCATGTTGAATGGCAATGCTGATTCTTAGGCTAAAGAAAAGGTCGCTCTCTGTTCATAATGAAGAGTCTGCTAACTGCTTGCTTTGACGAAAAACTCGATGAACACTCGGACCCCATGGCCCTTGTGTTTCAACCGGAAAAGGCTCACATTTATGATTCCCAATACCTAAAAAGGTGGTTGTAAATGCACCGTTTGATTTTCTGCACCCGCAGTAGCCGCTCCAGCACAACCCGCCGTTCTAAGAACATCGGGTGGCGCGAATGTGTTCGACACATAAAATGGTAATGATAATAGGTTACTTCTACGCATGGGTTCTCCATCTTCGACCGCAGCTTACTATCAAGTGAAATAGTGATCAAAATTGTGCCTTCTAATAATAAAAACCAGCGGCCAAGTGCGAGACAGACTCGCGCACGAATGGTTCCGTACCATTACCTATCTATAAAAAGGGCAAAAAAAAACAAGTTTGTTGTATGGGAGTCCCCTTAAATATTTATTTTATTCTGTTTTTTAGTATTTGTTGTTATAGCGGCAACAGTTATACATCATCTGTGAAAATTTCAACTGTCTAGTGTCTAGCTATAGTGGTTCTTGAGATACAGCCTGGTGACTGACAGACAGACAGACAGCGAAGTCTTAGTATTAAGTAATATGGTCCCGTTTTTACACTTTGGATACGGAACCCTAAAAAACACATATTGCATCCCACACCAAAGGCTTACCTAACTTTCAAGGCATTATGGTTTTAATCCCATCTGGCCTCTTCCCACTGTCTCGCGTTAAGGCATTCGGTTGTACCTAATACAGCTGGCACCTCGGCCGTGACATGAGCCATAAGACTATTATACTCTATGCATGAGCCCGCTGCCCGATGGATGGTGTCATTAATGCTGTTGTGCCATGTTATCCGACTTACGCTTCTACTGCAGGATAAGTCATGGTGTCCGAGGCAGTCAACTGCTTCACCACATTGGCAGCGATGTGAAGCTCCACTTGAATAAAACATCCGTATTTTTCAAAGAAACACCTGTATGTCTATCTTAGATAATTAAATGCGTTTTTGAGTCGAGTTAGGTCTCCGGTTACGCGTACCTAAGTCGAAAAAAAATCTTAGCTCGAAGTAAAATAAAATCTTACTTATCGCCGAAACAGTATTTTTCGAGCTCAATCTGCTCGCTCTAGAATCCGTAGTTCACCAACTAAAGTCGACCAATGAACATCTATTATAAGTGCGAGTCGTACCTACTTGCGTGCAAAGGGTTCCAAACCAATTTTACTTTTTAAACACGTTATTTTAACACTTCTGACTTCTTATAAGTTTTCTTGTAATCTTTAGGAGCTATATTATCTGCATTTTTGACAAAATTTAGGCCAACAGTTTCAGAGAGAGGTAGGTGGGGGGTAATTTTTGGTCTAATTTCTTGAAAAACTTCAAAAATATTTTTTTAATTTTCTAGTTTAGCCCCCAAAAGTGACCCCATATTAAAATTCATTTATTAACGTAACGCGTCCGTTTTTGGGTCACAGAAGGCAATATGTATTACAAATTTCAACAGAATCGGTCTCGTAGATCCGGAGAAAACTGGCTGTGACACACGGACATACAGACAGACAGACAGACACACGAGTGATCCTATAAGGATTCTATTTTTTACAGATGTTCCAAGAACACCTAACTAGAAACCTTTAGTGTGGGACGCTACTTGTGTCGATAATCTTGCGCCATCCCATCTTCCTAGCTCGTCGTGCTGTGCTGGTTCTGCGGCTTCGGCTGCTGAAAACACCAAACGGCGGAAATATAGTAGCCTTATTGGTAACTACATTTTTGAGCCGTTTGGGGTTGAAACTCTTGGACCGTGGGGTCCGAGTGCTCACGTCCTATTTAAAGATCGAGCAAAATACTTAGTTGACGCTTCGCGTGACCCAAGAGCAGCAGTGCTATTCTGTAACAACATTTTCGTGTCTCGACAGCGGAATCCGAGGTGAATTTCAAATTCGTATAAATATAAGACCTTATGATGTGTGAAATAAAGTTCACTTTGTAAGCTTAGTCACTCAGGTGAAGTCGATATCGAAATGGTTATTTACAGAATAGACTAGCTGGCTTTTACCTTGGACAGAGCATTGCCATACAACGTGGCAATGCAGCCAGTCTTTGGGCTCACTTCCAGTCGATAGCGATGGGGACGAATTTTTCGACGTCATATTTTAGTTAGGAGTTTTATTTTCTATTTTAAGTGTATACAGGTAGTTTGTTCTTGAAATAAAGCGATTAAAAACACAAGAATTTTCGAGCTCGCTCTGAATACATTCTAGGTTCTCTTTGAGGTCACTAACGTAACCCATCCAAGGTGCTTCAAATTTCACCCCCGTTTTGTCTGCTAGAACTTAAAGTTACTATTAGCAGGGGTGTTATTTCGTACTTATGCTTTGTAGTCCAATACAATGGGGATCCATTAAGTGAGCGAGTCCGTTATCCGAATCACACTTGGAAAATGAATGAGCGCGGCAGTTGAAAGCATGCTCAAGTCACACAAATGTTTCGCCTATGGTAGCGCGTGTGGATCATTTGGTATATCCTTCAAAATGGATGGGCTGTTGAGTTTGCTAGATGTTGCTGAAAAACGCGCATCATGTTCGTGAACGGGCGCCGTCAGTTGAGACTGGTCATCTCGTACCTGCCACTGTATGACTGTACTCTTTGAATTGTTTTATATACTTTCTTGTTCTGTACCTCACATATGGAAGCAAGCAAAGACAATGTTACCAAGATTTTTGTACTACGTACATCACATGATTTAAAAGAGTCTTCGTGGAGTTTCTTACACATTCTTCTCCATAGAGATATACGCTTTTTTTATACAAAAAGGGGAGACTCTTGGCCCAAATCTCACCGACGTACAAATAAATAAAATAAATAAATAAATAATAACTTTATTTCATAAAAAATACAGATTTCATAATGTAATATAAAGACAATTAAAAGAGCTTTGGGAGTAACACAATACAGTACAATCTAGGAACTAAAATCTGAACACAATTAGGAAAACCCTGCCTCTCAAACTAGGTAACCAGCTGTATCTTGAGAGACAGTGATTCAGCTTAACATTGATGCTATTATATTTATAGTAGACTGTGTCGATCTACCCGAGCATTCTAGGAAATATTATGTAGGAAAATATATTTACATTCACTTGATGTGTGTTTGTGTGTTTGAGCGTGTATGTATGTGTGTGGGTGTGAGTGTGTGTAAGTTTGTATGTGCGCGAGTGTGTGTGTGTCTGTATATGTGTGTGTGTGGGTATGTAATTAGAAATAATGTACATAGGTAGTTAGACGACATATTTGAGTAAAGACTCTGTTTGTAGGTAGTCCTGTTTCAGTAGCCATTCACTTAATTTTGATTTTAATTGATGTTTATTTAGATCGACTATGTTTAATTTTTTGTGAATTTGTTTGTAGATGTATGTACTTAATGTGTAGTATTGGTGTTGAGCGAAGGCGGTTTTGTGGGGGGTGCTAATGGGTAATTTCTTCCTTTTTTTAGGGTCAGTAGGGGGAACACTACCGTGTTTTCTTAAAATAGACCGCAGTAAATAGAGCTGGCGAACAGAAAGCACTTGTGAGTCCGCGTATAGTTTCGTAGTGGGATAGCGATAAGGTATTCGAAGCATTACTTTCAGCACGGCTCTCTGTGCTCTTTCAATCCTCAGAAAACTGGTTTTATTTGCACCACCCCATACTGTGATGCAATATCCAATAATAGATTGACATAATGCATAATACACCAACTTCAGGGTTTCAGGCGCTGCCGAGTCTCTGAGGGATTTAAAAGTATGCAAAAGGTTCATAGACCTAGCAGTTATAGCGTCAACCTGTTTGTCCCATCGTAATCCTCCGTCTATTTGTACACCCAGATATTTCAAGTTATCTGTTCTTGTGAGTTTCGGACATAAACAGTGGGGGGATTGTGTAGAGCAGGTGTGAGCTGTTATGGAGAATGACTTTTCAGGTAAGTTGTTTCGTCGAATAGCGAAAGGAATGTACGAGGTTTTATCGCAATTCAGGGTAAGCAAGTTTAGGTTGAGCCATGTTATGATGGTTGTTAATGCCACTTCAGCATGGCATTTAACGCTATCCCAACTTGGTCCGGAAACTATGACTGCAGTGTCGTCTGCATACGCAATGATTTTAGAGTTGGGGATGGTCAAATTACACAACTCATTGACGTATATTTGGAATAAAGTGGGACCTAAGATGCTTCCCTGAGCCACACCGTACGTGTTTATTATTATTTCATCACTTACATGTTCTCCTATTTTTACTCGTTGGGTCCGGTTGCTGAGATAATCTTTGAAAATTTCTAGGGAGTTTCCTCGTACCCCTAGGAGTTCCAATTTAGATATAAGTTTGGGAACAGAAACTGTGTCAAAAGCTTTAGAGAGGTCCAAAAATATCCCTAGACTTTTAACGCCACTGTCAAGGTTCCTCGCAACCAACTGTATTAGATCCAGAACTGCATCCTCAGTTGAGATTCCTGAGCGAAAACCATACTAATTATCTGCTATGAGCCGATGTTTGTTGAGGAATTTTTTTAAAACATTATTCAAGATCCTTTCCAGTATCTTAGAGAGCGCTGATAGGACCGATATAGGTCTATAATTGTTGACACAGTTTCTGATCCCTCCCTTATGAATTGGATGAATAACAGCTTTTTTAAGCGCATCAGAGATGCCTTTTTGGAGGCAGCAGTTAAAAATATACGTCAATGGCGGCGTCAAGATCTGCCGGCAACTCTTTAACACTAGGGGAGATATGTTATCCCAACCTATTGCGCAATCATTTCGCAGTTGCAGAATAAGTGACTCCACTTCTGATTCATCAACCTCAAGTATTACAAGAGAGCTGGCGGGGTTGGGTTGATGAGACTGGGACAGGATTTTTTCTGCCAAGTTCGTTCCTATATTACTGAAAAATCGACACACTTCGTTGACGGATGATATAGCGTTGTCACAGATATCCACCAGTTCTACCGGGCTAGTTTTCTTTTTGGTGGTATTTGTGATTTGTTTTATCGTTTTCCAAAGTGCTTTAGGGTTATTCCGAGATTTGTCAAGTTCGCTTTTCTCATAGGCAATTTTTAATTTTCGGAGCAGGTCATTACAGAAATTGCGGTACCGCGAATAGGTAATTTTCAGGATAAGATTATTGGGATCTTTCCTTAATCTGTTGTGCAATCGGTCACGGTTTTGTATACACTTTAAAATGCCTGTGGTTATCCATGGTTTTATTATTCTTTTTTTCCTAGGGATTTTAATTTGTTTTGTGTGCTTGTTAATGACTGAGGAAATAATATTTATGAAGGCATTCATGGATAAATTGGGGTCAGTAATTTTGTACAAGGGGGAAAAATCAGAGTTTTCTAAGTCTAACTTAACTGCTTCGTAATCTATGCGGGTAGCTATGTGAAGTGGTATGGTGTCGGGGTTTGTGTTTGCAATATTAAATAACACTGGTTTGTGATCCGTGATGTGTGAATCTAGTACAAGGGTAGTAACAGGCAGGGTACTTTTAACAAATACATGATCCAGACAGCTATCCAGCCGAGTGTTGAATCGATGGGTTGGAAGTAGACCGTGGGAGGCATTTAGCATGATATAGTTGAGACAGCGGAAGCTTATATATATAGAATAGCTTCATGGTTTTGACTGACCGACCTTGGTAATTCAAAAGTGACTGTAAATAGTTTATTTGAGGTTGAGTTTGGGGGTCATACTAGAAAATTAAAATAAAGTTTTTGTAGTTAACGTGTTAAAAAAAAAAAGAAAACCGTAGGTATACCTACGGACCAGGGAGGAATGGGCCATAATGTATTTACGTGTTTTATCGAGCTTAGATGGATCAAATGAGAGGGTCTTTTGCAGATGTATGTTCCTATTTCCTTACAGTAAAGATTACTAACCTTGCAAAGGTTGTCCGTTGAGTAAGAAAAGGGTTTAAGTTTATTGGCCCTGGCCATGGTATTTTCAAAATGGATGTGTCAGGACAGTCTTTGTTCAACTGTTATACCAAGATATTTTAGTGAAATTAACTCGCTGTTTTTTTGTCTATCTACGAAAAAAATAGCTCTTACAACAGAGTTATTTGCGTGCGCTGCCTTAATAGTTGTATTAATTGAAAACAATGTATGGCAACCTGGATTTCGATCGTATACCGTCCATGAACTTCATACACAATTCGAATTAACCGTTTGACATATGAAATCATACGTTTTAGGTTGTCAAATGAATACGATTAGCTTACACAATCGCACCTCTGGTCCGCCTAGAATAGTTCTACAAAAAAGTCCGCGGCACCATATTTCTATCTTTTATATTTTAGCAGATATAGTAGCTTTTATGTGTTAAAAAAAAGTATTTTTCGACGTGTTTTTCGTAGTATCTTTGGACGATTTTTTAAACAACAAAATATTAAACCTTATCGAAAAAAATGTTAAATTATTATGATCACAAGAACATCATACGATTTGCCCAAAACAGTATGTTAATTGGTTGAATAGTTTCGAAGATAATATAAAATTACTAAATCGCAAAACGCCGCCCGCGCCGTTCATTCACGAACCGCATTAGAACATGCTTTGTACGGACGTTTTATCCATTTACCTCTAGACGGCGTTGTGCAATACGTAATTTTTATGAATCGTGGTGTTAAGATTTTCCGCGGATTAATGACCCTCTCCAGTTATTATTTAACTTTTGTCGTTAGGTAGGTGAGTTGTACGTAGTTGGTTGAATGTTGTTGGTCTTTAAAATTGTTTTGGTTGCTCGGTTTCTCAAAACACAATTACAATATTACTTCGTTCTCATTCTTCGAGTTCGAAGCTGTGATATTTCTGTTTTTGGGATATCGGACAGTTTCAGCGATTGTTTATCATGCCTAAAAGGATATCACAACTTTCCCGTCAGACATCCCGGACATGAGACAAGAGCAGCTCGAGTACGCCGTACGGAAGAGCCTCTCGAGGAATAGAGAGAATATTTCGCAAGCATGCGCTGGGAAATCTAGCTCCGAGCGTTCACAGCGGCTTGCTAACCAACGCTGGAGAACATCGCAGGTCGGTGCTCGGGAATCTAGCGCTGAACGTGCACAGCGTCTCAGTGATTTAAAGCAGCATGTCTCTGCAACAAGGGACAGGGAGTCTAACGCTGAGCGCTCGCAGCGGCTCGCTAGGCTAGCTACATACCTACATATTATTATGCAATAAAAACAAAACCCTCCTTTTGGCCGTCAGGAAATAAATCATAGCAGTCAGTACTAACCGAACCACACTCATATTTTCATCACAAGTTAAAATGTTTACCGCCCAACGAAGTGGGCACGGGTCAGCTAGTGCTTTATATACAAACTCAATGGTGTAAACACAGATGTAGTTCAGTATAAATTTCGGTAAGTATTCCTTTAAATCACATTCTCCCCCTAGAGGATGAATGAAATTCAGTACAATTTTCTTTCCTTGTTTTTAACAGATTAAAAATGACTATTGTTATGTTCGCATTTATACCTACAAAAAAAATACCCACAGAATTTAAAACCCCCTCCTACTTTGGAAGACGGTTAAAACTCGTCCACCACTTTTCCCAATATTACACAACTCATTTATATAAATCAGGATCAGCTTCGGGGCGAGCACACTTCCCTGAGGAACTCCAAAACATACAATTTCTTCCTCACTAGTGAGATTTCAAACCCTCACCTGCTGTTTTCGGTTAGATAGGCAGCTACCAAAAATAGAAAGTGCCGTACCTCATATGTCGATTGCATCAAGGTCTGTGCAGAAGGATGGGGACAGTAACGGTGTCAAATGCCTTTCTTAGGTCTAGGAAAACTGTAAGACATTTCAGTCCTTCAGACATTTCAGTCATTTTATGCAAAAACTATTATGATAACGACATCTATCATTTAATTGTGACAGGTAGGTAGTTTCGACCATTAGATTTTAATGGTAAACAAAAATATTATGTTTTAAGGTAACTTAAGTAGTCTGTTATTTAGTAATTTTTCTATTTTTTTTCATTTAGTTCACAGGAAAACCTATAAGAAGTCATCAATACCTAAAGCAATCAAACATGCCAAAAAAAATAGTATTCGTTCGGAACCCTTGGATGCGAGTCCGACTCACCCTTGACCGGATTTTCATTAAAATGTTATCTAATCTGTTTTAGTACATACCTACCTGTGATTTGATAGCAATTACATTGCACATTTTTTAGTAAGAGATAAAACGAAATGTACCTACTGCATTATTAAAGGTCAGAAAACCTAATCTTGTCGACACAGACGGCTAATATGTTTGAGCTCGCTCGTGGCCCGTGGGAAACCCAACACTATTTAGTTTTGCCGCCTCGAGCCCCCGAAAGGATTCCTCAGCCACTGGCCTCCCCGATGAGCATCGGTTCTAGTCAGGAACTACGGCCTTGAGCGCCGACACATTTTACGCTTAATAACGCTACGTAAAGATTTTATATCAAGATTTTAGACATATATAATTAATTAACAATTGCAATCGGAGTTAATTGGTGCGCAACGCTTGGGAGATACTCAAGGTAAGTGCACCTTTTGAGACTAAGGTAACTAATTTTTTTTTTTTGCCTGGAAATAGTCCAATACTTATTTATTCTATAAAACAGTAATAATAATATTTTAAAAAATAACAAATATTGAACTTTTAGGTAGGATTTTTAAGTTGTTTAATCAAATAAGTACCTTGGTATCTGGTACATCTTGAAATAGTGCAGTTAACTCCGAACTTGATGAGTGAAAATAAGCTCCCTAGATTCGTTTTCGTTTCATCGTCCGATGACCCAGCAAAATATTTAATAGGTTCACTGTCCGCAAAGCAGACACAATAGTAAAACAATCAGCGCAGACCACATGTGGTCTGTTGGACTGTGAACCGGTTAAAGAACTCGTCTAGAATTGTTTAAAGACCTGAGATGCCTTAATCACAGTAGCGGCGTTAGGGTAGGACGAAGTTGGGCGATTATTTCGCCGACTCACTAGCTGTGTGTTATGTCCAGATGTCGGTAAAGATACAGAAGATCACAGAGCCCCTCATCCTGGGCGAGGGTCCACACTGGGACGACAAGCAGCAGGCTCTGTACTTCGTCGGCATTGCAGATCTTTCAATCCACAAGTATGTGTTTGCTAACGGAGTGCACACGAAGACTAAAGTGGGTAAGTTATGCAAAAAATCCTGGTGAATGGAACAGAAACTATCCAGACGATAACCCAGAATATTTTTCTCTATCCTTTCGTCCCCCAGATGGTCACATAAGCTTCATAGTGCCGGTGGAAGGCACCATGCGACCAGTTCTTGGTAGGGATGGATCGCAAGTTCCGTGTGGTGCGCTGGGACGGGGTGGAGGGCTCGCCGATCACTGTGGTGAAGGAGGTCGGAGAAGTGGACCACGACGTGCCCGTCACCAAGCTCAACGACGGGAAGGTGGATCCCAGGGGCAGGGTGTACGCAGGTCAGTAGACATAACGATGTAGCTTCGTTTTCTTGGCGTCTTTATCCTGTAAGACCTAGGTACGCTTTGTTCGATCAGCGCCAACAACTTAGTTTCTCCGTCACCCCTATGAATCCAGCCTATTCAAGTGCGTTTGTCGCGGTCGCGCCGAATTCAGATTTAAGCGCCGTACACACACATCCAGGTTCTCGTCCCAGACGGGACAGAGACCGGGACGGTGAATAAGCAAGTTCGTACAAATCGTATGTAACCGACTCTGTCCCATTTTTTTTTTTTTTTTTTAGGGATGGGAAATCATCCAATGACTCCTCCCGCTCTGGGTGTAGCGGGAGGGAGTGTCAGACTTCTACTGACTAAAACCCATCCATGTTCCTTCATTGCCCTTTGTGTTCCGGAGCCACGGTGTCTCTTGCGAATAATCCCGCGACTCCGGCAGGCGTCGGCCCTTTCGGGCCCCTCTGTGTTGCTGACTCTCTTTGAGGCGCGCGTGGAACACTAACGCGCCGTCGACACGGCCTATCTAGATGGACGGACGGCGAGCCACCCATAGCTCGCCGTCCACAGGCCCGCGCCTACGGTGGCCGGAGGTCACCAGGTGGCCCCCGACGCCCGCGGCGTCCACCACGGCGGCTGGGACGAGAGGGTCTCCTCTCCCGCTCCACCACCTCCTTCGCTAGCATGACTGCTTCGCAGAAGGAGGCAACGGCGTCCCATTCCGTCTCGCTCCGGACCATGGCTTGGACCAGGGCCGGACGCGAGAGGTCGCCGCCAATCGCCGTTTCGAGGACACGGCGGTGCGCCGCCCAAGCGGGGCACACCTGCACAGTGTGCTCTACCGTGTCCTCCGGTCGATCCTCGCAGTGGTGACACCCGGGCGTTTCCTCCCGCCGAATTCGGTGCAGGAACCTCCCGAAACATCCATGTCCGGTGAGGACCTGCGTCAGGCGGTAGGTGAGGACGCCGTGGCGCCTCTCAAGCCACTCCTCAAAAAGGGGACTTACCGCCGCTATTGTGGCGTGCCCGACTCTGTCCCATCAGGGTCAGGAACCCGGATGTGTTTGGACGGCGCTTTAGCTGACTAAACCAAAGTTCTGAAAGCTTGCAATTTTGCAATGAGTTTTTAAAAATGAGCACTCATCAAATAATTGAAAGTTCATCCCCTAAAAGGGTTTAACGTGGTTGTAAGTTAATAGAGAAATTCGACCGTATTGCCGTTTTTAATGGGTTGGTTTCTATTATTTTTTTCTGCTTCCACCAATTTCAGGAACTATGGCCATTGATTGGGACGGTTCTCCAGACAAAGTCGAGATGAACAAGGGAAGCCTGTTCCGCGTGGACGGCTCCAAGATCACAAAGGTGGCGGACGGAATCAGCCTCTCTAACGGTCTGGCTTGGGACGTCAAGGAGAAAGCCATGTACTACATCGACTCTGTGGAGAAGAACGTCAGGAGATACGACTATGATGTAGAAACGGGAGATATATGTGAGTTAAGATGGAATTTTCTGTTTTTGTCGGTAGCTATTCGAAAATCTACTTTTGCGAGATGTCAAACTAAATAAATATAGCACCGTCTAGGTTGGGGGTTTGTTACTAATGTTACGAGCTTGGGGTTCGTGACAATTAAAGCAGCCGATTATTTAACCAAAAAAATGACACTTTAATTATCAAAACTAATTAACACTTTAAACACACTAATTACAACCACAATCGGACTATTAAACACTTCACTTCACTTAACTCGCAGTTGAAGATCGCTTCCGAAGATTCGCTTGTATCGCCAATTCAATACTGACCCAGTCGCGAGCGATTCGCAGCTTATACAGTCCCACTGTAATTTCCAGAACCTTCGAGAATGGAAATATCTAGAAAGTTCGGGAACATACCGGTCCCGACTGACTAGGTGTCGAAACATCGAGAATGTTCTAGCATCGAAAAGTCTAGAAAGATCGTGACCCAATTAGTTCCACTACTCGATACTAGATGGCGTTAGTAGTACGTTGTGTACCCGGCATTAATTCTGGCGCGTAACACTAACATACACATTTACCTTTCTCTTTCAGCCAATCTTACGTACATCTTTGATATGGAAAAACACAAAATAGAAGGCACTCCTGATGGTGCAACCATAGATACTGACGGGAATCTGTGGGTCGCGTGTTGGGGCGATTCAAGCGTCATCAAAATTGAACCCAGGACCGGCAAGTTGCTGCAAAGGCTCGTAATTCCGGTATTACAAGTGACCTCGGCTACTTTCGGGGGTCCTAACTTTGATATTCTGTTCGTTACCAGCGCCAGTTTAAATGTCAGAGGAGCTCAGCCCTACCCAAGTGGCGCCACTTTCATGGTCACTGGCTTGGGGGTCAAAGGATTACCCAACGGTACTTATAAGCTTTAATGTTATTCGATCTTGTTTTACAGTATAAAATATATAACCTATCCTATGGGTATTATAGGGTATTATGATATGTTTTATTATGAAATGATTATATGTTTGTAACTTATAAGTATTCATATTTTAATCATTCAATTAGTTACAGTCGCCAGCACCTCACGCTACCCGAAACTGTAAATTTTTTCCTATCCACCTTGAACTATAACACAAAAAGATATAGTTGATAATCTATCGAAGAAATTTGACAGATGGTTGTAGCTAGTGCTGGCGTTGTAGCTAGTCCATTTGTGACCGTAGTAAGTCGAAATTATAGTTGTTTATTAATTTACTACCGTAGTACCTAACTCATGTTTTATGAAGTAACTGTATTAAAAAATATTGTAATTGTTTGCAATATTGTTTTACTCGAGCGGTGTGTAGGTACCCACTGTTGTCCAATATTTTTTTTGGTAAGGTACCCATTACATTTCTTGCTCGTCGAGGACGAGGTATCCAGGAGCATTGGTCTGTGACTGACTGAAACTACAGACATGGACATAAGATGATGACTACATATATGAATAATTTTCTTTCTTTTGCCTTCCTCTCTCTCTCCATCCATCCACATTTATGTTAATTACTCTTTTAGTTAAATGCGTTTCCTCTCTCCTCTTCACATGAGCATAACAAGACAAGCAAGTCCCTTTTAACATTCCCATCATATCACTGGCACCACTTTTAAAACTACCTCTAATGTAGTAATTTCTCACTTTATCCATTCTCGTTACACCACACAAATCCATCTCAACATTTTCATCTTCGCCACATGCAATCTATTTTCATCCGTCTTTTTCACAGCCCAACATGAACATACTGATACATACATTACGTATAATTAGTTAAATACATTATAATTTTATTTCATCTATAAAGTCTATTGTAATAAGTGACGAGGTTTTAAAATAGAAGCCAAACTAAAGTCTTCCGACAACGCTCGTTGCGAATAGGGAATGCAAATAAAGAATATGAATATGAATTGGGACAGGCTTACTCTCACTGCTGCTGTTGCTTGCATTTTATTCAATAAATTTTATCCTGAGTCCTGACATTTACAATGAAATTAAATATTAAGGCTTTAGGCAGCTGGCAAAATGGCTCTCCGCTAAATTTAATCGACTACATAAATAAAAATTGTCGTGTTTGATCATGTCACATCACTATTGTTTGACAAATATAAAAATATTTCTAAGTTTGACAGATAGTTAAGTAACCCTAGTTTTTTGTTTTCTTTTTAATTTGCATTTTTTAAAGTATTTAAAGAATTTTATGACTAACAGTCATAAAATTCTTTATATATCTATCAAACGTTGTTTAATTTACGATACCTCTAAATTAATATAGCCATAGTAGCCAAGCAATTAAATTTTTCTCTGCCGGCGCCGATCCATTTTCCTATAAAGGTGTTTGTTTTTGTTGCTTTATTTTTCATTTTTCTTATCTCAACACGCGTAGAGCAGCATAGAAGGTTTATTGTTAGTTGGTGCGTAGTCTGTGTCTAGTAAAAGAGCTCGTTAATGACAGTAGATCTCATAATGAGTGCATCTATACTCTGTATAGAGCGGGGACAGGCGGCAATCGCCTGATCTTATGCTACAAGTGGTTTGTTATCGTTGAGAGCTCGAGAGTATCAATAAGACTCTTGTTTGGGTTTGTGGCGAGCCTACTGCGACGCGACGGAAACGCAGCTAAGTTATCATATAATGTGTGGGTTTGTGATGATTTAGATATATAATTGCTCTTCAATTTCAATCGGAGTTATTTGGTGCGCGACACTCGGGAGATAAGGTAGGTGGTCGCTTTGAGCCTGTTATTATTTAGATACGTAATTTTGATAGGCTTTAAAGATTGATTACAGAAAGTTTTTTTAAAGAGATTGGTATTACAGAAAGCTATTTAATGGTGCCAACTTATATTTATCATAACGCCCTATCCTATCACCCCTCACTAGTAAAACGGAAATAAGCTTGTTTGGTTCCTAGATTTAACTCTGATATATGAGAGTTTGAGTGGATTTTTCTTGGGATATCCCAAGAAAAATACTATCCTAACAATCCGCCCCTAAGACGACCCACTGACCCATGAGCGCCTTACTTTGACAAAGAATTATTGTAGAATCAAACTTTCTATGATTTTTCTGGAACTCCAAAACTTCTAAATATGTACCTCTTTCAAAACCTTAGACAAATAAATTAGTGTTTAGATGCAAATTCTTTTACTTATTAGTGCTTATCAATGTAAATCCAACAGTTAACAGTAAGTAGTAACATTACTGCTTGAGAAACTCAGCAAATATCCAAAAAAATATCAGGCTTGTAACATTACTGCTTGAAAAACTCAGCAAATATCCAAAAAAATATCAGGCTTGTAACATTACTGCTTGAAAAACTCAGCAAATATCCAAAAAAATATCAGCCTTGTAACATTACTGCTTGAAAAACTCAGCAAATATCCAAAAAAATATCAGGCTTATTCTGATTAAAATTCTCTAATACAAAGAAAGATACTAAATTAAAATGCTCTATATACTAATTAGGTGGTTAATCTTTCTTATAAAAAAGTCTTAGTATGTTTGTGGTTGAAACCCTTGCTAAAATAACTTTAAGTAAACCTTGGCTTTGCTCCCATAGCATTTTCAACTGAATCCATTCATTTTCCTGTGAAAAAAAGAAAGTGAAGTGAAATAATAGTGTAGTTTGCTATCAGTGAAAGAATATTTGACATAAAAAAAATAGATATTAACAAATAGACCAACAATTGTGCCTCTTCATTACATAAGTTTTGATATTATTTTATTTGTTTTTGATTTTGTATCAAAAACAAATAAAATAAAAGCAATTAACAGGCACTATAAATTTACCAATTAACATACAAAGTGGTTTGGTCTAAAACCAGCAGTGCTATTCTGTAACAACATTTTCGTGTCTCGACAGCGGAATCCGAGGTGAGTTTCAAATTCGTATAAATATAAGACCTTATCATGTGTGAAATAAAGTTCACTTTGTAAGGTTAGTCACTCAGGCGAAGTCGATATCGAAATGGTTATTTACAGAATAGACTAGCTGAAGCTTGTTGCACATTCAGCATAGATATCTATTGAGAAGAATGTAAAGAAAATAGAACCTTCTGTGGTTTATGCCATTATTTTAAAGTGGATACTTAAAATAACGGGCACTTGAAATAAAAATTGATAAATGGCTAAGCTTGTAGTTGTTATGTGCTCATAAGTTATTATTATTGGAAAATCTTATCTGTGTAGGTACTTATTAATTGTTATATAATCATAATATTACATAACAGACCTGTGATATTTATGCTTATCTGTAAAAAAAACATTCATGCTACTTATGTATGTCTTAAACTCGTAACACTAAGCTCTCATTGTACCTAAATAATCTCTTGTAATATTTTTTATTATTTACTAGCTGTTCCGCTTCGCTCCCGTGAACTGCAACTTTCTTATTTTTTTCTGTCATAGGAACCTTCTCCTGATAGTAACAAATACAAAAAAAAAATATGCGAAATCGGCCCAGCCGTGTACACGCGTGATGCAACATTCAATGACCAAGGGAAATAGGGATTATTTTTTATAAATAGACTAGCTTATAATATCTCTTTATTTTTTACTAGCTCATCCATGCAACTTCGTCTGCATCACATTCTGGCATAAAACATCACGCTACGACCAACCGGAGCTGAGCATTTATGAAAAATGTGACGCAGAAGAAATTGCGTAGTAAAATTATAAATGCGAAAGTTTAAACACGTCAGAACGGCTTAAGAGGCCTTTTACATTTCGGCGCTCCGCTTATCTAGGTATTTTATGCAGCCTAGCTCCGCGCGGGCGACCCATTCTTTCACATCTTCCCTTTCACCCGCACGATGCTGTTGCGAAGATAGCGTAACTAAACTATCTTGATCCACCGTAATATTTAATATTTTTTTACTTTCATGGAAACATTCAGTTGGTGAATTGGATTTTTTTATTCTACAATATCATAGGAATATGTATAGTAATAGCAATATTGAATATCTTTACATGTTTGATTCCCTGTTTCAAGTCAAGCTATCAAGATTTAAAATCCAAAGTTCGTAACCAATTTTAATAAAATTTAAATGTGACCAATCTGCAAGTATATCCTTTCAGATAAAACAAGAATTTTTCAAATCGGTTCATAATTGTCGGAGTTATGAGGTAATAAACATTAAAAAAATACAACCGAATTGAGAACCTCCTCCTTTTTGGGAAGTCGGTTAAAAAATAAATAGTAAAGATTCGAGCGGTTGAAACAACATTACATGATCTTGTAACGTAACATTAAGTGGAAAACTAGCAGACAGACTATTTTTAAGTTAAAAATTAAACATAAAAAAAATGTAATATTTTTTTACAATTTAATAACTTTATAACAAGTTCAAGTATTGCTACTGATACTCCGTTTAATGTTGGACCATCATTACTACTCTGTATAAAAAATAACTAAGATGTATTAGGAATCAAAATACTCACAACGGTCAAAATGCTGCGGTCGTGGTTTACAGTGATGTACTAGCACGCACACAATAATATTACGTAGCACACTAACAAAAGTATCGGCAAGCGGGAGCGCGCGAAAAACTGTCATAGGTCGGGCGTCGACAAGCGCTGGCGCGATACTAATTGTACGTAGCTGGCGCAGTGAAATATATAGCAACATTGTTTTATTTATAAAAAAAAAATTGTAGCAATTAGTAAAGAAAAAAAAATGTAAATGTTATAATCAGATGTTACAGCTTCTTTTGGTATATATTTATAATCTAAATAATGTGGAATTTCGGAGAAATATCGAGTTATTTTGAAGCCATTTCCGTCGAAAAATGAGTAAACATTTGAATTTTTTTCCCGAATTTAAAGAAAAAAAACAAAAATGTGTTCTTATATTCTTGAAGTTCTGAATCTTAGTAATATGAAAAAAAATAATGAAATGGATTTTATTCGATGTAATTCTCAAATTTGAGCTTGCAAAACAGGTCTCCGCTCGATTTTGCTAAAAAGTGCTTCGGGAAAATGATGAATACGAATTAAATAAATATTTTTCCAGAATTTGGTTCTTGTAATACTTTAGAAGAGGAAACGAACTATTATTTTCAAGTATTAATTTTTTAATAGATGGCATATTAATCAACGAAAACTTTGCACGATGGGTCGTACAAGTTGCTGGATTGGAGGGTTGAAAGGCGACAAGACGCTGTCACTGTGAAGAAGGTGCTACCGCGTTGGAAGTACTTAAATGAAAATACTTTTTCCACTGTAGATGGTAGCGAGTACGGTCCCTACTGAGCCAAGCCCTCTGTCTCGTAGCAGATAGGACTATGTACAGTAACTCTGTATGTAGAGGAACTGACGTATGAAAAGGAAACTGATGTATGAAGAGGAACTGATTTGTTTTGGCCCACGGGCCTCTTTTATATGGGTCTTTGGCGTCAGTTTCACCCCAGTTAGTGGGGGTAGAACGGTACTCACTACGGTTGTTTATTCATAAAATAAGAAAACATTTTCGGCGCGGTTCGTAAAACTTTCACAACATAATGCAAACAAGGGATCTTAACTATTGCCGGACGTCAATAAATGTAAGAGACAAATACACCGCTCTGTTAATGGGCAGACATAAAACTTTCTCAAAACAAGGGATCTTTAAGAAAAGGGGTCGGTAATAACTTAAAAATTACAATTATGACAATGTGACCCAAACGTTTTAAAGCATCGAACTGTCCCTTGCATCTGTCTACTTTCTAAACAGATGTTGCTAACTAACGGTATTTAGATTACTTAAAATTAGCACGAACTATTTACTATAAACCTAAAACTATGTATGCGGCTGTCCTGCACAAAAACGATGCAGTTTCAACGATGAATTCACGTTTTTTTGTAATAGTCCTCGCGCGTAATGGCGCGTCCCCGAGCAAAACGCAGCGCTAGCCGTTTTTTGTGCAGTTTTTGGAGCTATCTACTCTTTATCCAAAAGAAATATCAACGAATAAAAAATACATTAAATGTCTACATAATCTTGGCTTCAAAATGGTAGATTGTATTTTTTATTACTAAGTATAATGTAGTAATCTCCTCACAACGAAACCACAGAAATGAGAAAAAATTACTGAAAACATGCATCTTCTCGAAAACTAACGATTATTTTGATTTTGTACTTACACAAATGGATAGGCAATTTAATTATGAACATTTTGGTAGAAGTATTTTTTTCAAACGACCAAAATTATATTTTATAACGATTTTATTCAACATTCTGAGCGTATTCGCTATTGTATCTCTTGCGCTGTTATTGAGGGAAAAAATGCTCAAGGTTATTTTCTCAGGGTACGGCCTTAATGGATCTTGATGATATTTGGCATAGAGGTTGGTGGTTTGGTCTGGAATGACACAGGATGCTATTTATCCCTCGGGATAATTTTCGGCTTTAACGCAGGCGGAAGAAGAAGTTAACCACTTTTTAGCCGTCTTTATTATTGTTGAATGGCATGGTTTATCACGAAAAGTAGTCAAACTTCAACTTAGTTGAGTGCAGCAATAATTTCATGATTACAGTTATCTTGTATTGTTCTATCTACACTTGGTCTGAACAATCAGCTGAAACAGTAATCAGATAATTTTAAATACTCAAAATAATACTTTTATTCAAGTGGTGGTAAAGTAACCTAACGTCGTATGTTGCTACCTTGCAATTGGTAACCATCTCCTTCGAAGTCAAGAGGCTTTTGAACTTCATTCCTTATCATAATAGTACCCCTCTGGGGTCCTGTGTTGGGTTCCCAGGTCGGACAACAAAGTCTTATTATGTTATCAATTGACGGCACGGTTGGCGCAGTGGTTGAGCGATCGACTGCTGCGTCGCGTGTCGTGGGTTCGATTCCCGCACGGAACAAATATTTGTGTGGCCTACAGATAGTTGTTCCGGGTCTGGCTGTTTGTGTATGTGACTTGTATGTTTGTAAACGCACCCACGATATAGGAGAAATTCCTAGTGTGGGGCAAAGTTTAAAAAAAAAAAATTCAATTCAATTATTTATTTATTTCGTCATGAGGTAATAAGAAATTTCGGTGACAGCCCGGAGTTTGAAAGTGGGTGTTCTGACCCCCCATGCCTCTGAAAACACGTTTAGTGTTTGTCTTCCGCTAGATCTCTCTCCGGTCGTGTCGGATTTACTTTATTACCGACTAGCTGACCCGCGCAACTTCGTCTGCATCACATTTTCCATTATTGCTCCGCTCCTATTTGTCTTAGCATGATGATATATAACCTTCCTCGATAAATGGGCTATCTAACACTGAAAGAATTTTTCAAATCGGTCCAGTAGTTCCTGAGATTAGCGCGTGAACGCGCGTTCAAACAAACTAAACTCTTCAGCTTTATAATATTAGTATAGATAAACACGAAAGTGTTTGTTTGCTACCTCTTAATTTATTATCGGCTGTACGGATTTTTATGAAGTTTGGCTCACGGGTAGACCATATTCTAGAAAAGGACGGAAAATACTTTTCATCCCGGCAATACGTTCCTTTGCGATACATTTTCAAATTTGACGTGAGCGGAGCCGGAAAAGTTCCTGCCTATTTAATTCAAACAAACAAATCTTTCCTCTTTATAATTTTAGTGTAGACTAGCTTTTGCCCGCGACTTCGTACGCGCATAATTATCCAGTATTTTCCTGTTCCCGTAGGAATAGGCTAGATTCCATCATCCACAAATTGCAAAACTATTTAGTCCGTCAGTTAGAGTATTGAAAAATAATGGACACGTATTTTTTGTTCTTGTAAATCAATGAACATTGACAAAGATAAAACGCATCAAAACTCGGGAGTGGGGGCTCGTGACGTCACGACTCACTAAAAATTATGCGAACGTGTGACGTATTGAGAATTTTAAAAGCGACGTAACTTCGTCAATTTTGGTTCCCGTAATAAAAGAAAAAACACGGGTTAAATATTTTTTGATAATCTAACTGACGGACTAATTAGATTTTTTCAGGATACAAGCCCATTTCCGAAAATCCTGTGTTGATGCATGCATGACATTTGGCATGTAGGTTCCTTTGTGGGGGCACAAAGGAACCTACATGCCAAATGTCAGCTTCCTACGACCAGTCATTTCGGCTGTGCGTCGTCTGTCAGTCAGTCAGTCACTCATCACTATCGGAAGAATTTTATAAATATTAATTGCCGTCTCATCGGCATGACAATACTATGAGAGTGATTGTGAAGTGGAACACAGTAGCACTGTTTACACAGACTATGGGCCCATGCCTGAAATCGGTTCAGAAGGACTATAAATTATTATTGGGACCTTCCGTGAAAAGGAGTGACAGGTTCACTCAGCGACAATAACAGATACAGAGTATTTCATTCAAACAACTTCATCCATCCAAGCTCTGCAGATAATTTCGCATTTATTATAAATCAAAGAAAATTGCTTGCGGAGCGCGCGGATTGAGAGCAAATGTGACGTGTTGGGTCGCCTTTTATTGGACAATCAGCAAATTGACTGTCGCCCATGAATATCCGTTACACCGGAGGCGTCCACAATAGAATAGAATACTCTTTATAATGTACACCATATATATATACAGGGTTATTTGTAAAACACCAGCAACCTCTTAGGCAGTGAAAGTACACATGATTATAAACAACTTTTGTTTTGGCAAAACTCCGAAATCTCGAAAAAATATCAGCTGTTTCATACAAAATGCAATATTTAGCCAATGAAAAATGTGGTAGGCAGCCGCTCCATGTAAAATAAGTACTGGTATTCTGCTGAATCTGGTTAGACTGGCAGCCCATCCCAATACAATAAGGAAAAGGCTAGGCTGATAATAGAATAGAGTACTCTTTATTACGTACATCATATAAATAAATAAATAAATAAAATACATTTATTTCGAGCAAGCATAACTCATATGTAGGATAATAAAAATACAACCACAAAATAGAAATAAAATGACTTCCATTAATTTAACCGACCCTGCTGACGGCAACATGCCTATCACAGCAGTGCCGTATGTATGGGCAGTCCATCCTGTCCGCATATAAGTTTCAGAAAAAATAGATGAAGAAAACATTACATAGGGTGAAACAAGGGGCGGCCTTATCGTTAAGAGCCCTATTACATTTTTTACGGAAATTCATGATTTTTGACGCTGTAGTTTTCAGCAGCAGTAAGATATTTTAATTATTTGATCCTGAATAACGATAGTGCCAGTCTCTTTATTGTAAGTTGGAGTTACACATTTTCATTTTTCTTTTCGTGTAATTTACTATAAATATTTTACGAACTCAGTTTGCAAGAAAAAATGTCGGCGATGGAACTTTGACGGTATAATTCACATTGTTACAATCAATTCTTTTAAAAGCTGAATTTACTAAAAGGTAAGTTGAATGTTTTACTTGTTTATTGGAGTTCTAGAATTTCTTTAAATTCCTTGAGTTTTGACGGAAAAAAACGTAAAGAAATCCTAATTTAAGCCAGAAATGTCTTGATTCAGCGTCCATTATATTCCAAATAAAAACAATTTTTTCAAATAAATTAATATGATATAAAATTTCAATCTACAATGAATACGTTTCATAAGTTTTCGTTTGTCAATATAATTAAACAAAATTACAATTAATAAAATTAAAGTACTATATATTCTGCGTCAATTCAGCGCGCGCGCTCCTCAGTCTCGCGCGAGCGCCCAAATAAACTATAATCCTATTCAGACTAGTAAGTATCAAAATTGTTTCGCGGACTATAGATGTACTCCCAACGCAGACCAACGTAACTTCGTTTATTGCAAACGAGCATTCACGATTCGTAATAGGACTCTTAAGAGCGATCTTTTCAAGACAACCTTTGGATGGATTTTAAAGAGATTGTAAATACAGTACTGTAGGTAGTCTTAGGTCTTCAATTTATATTAATATAAATACATAATAGATAAATAAATACAATTATAATTATGAAACAAAAAGCCTAGAACCCAACCAAAAACGATCAAAGAGAAAGGTTGAAAGTGATGTTTGACCATTGTTTTAAAAAGTGGACAAAGATTGAGCACGTCTTACTGACACGGGCAATGCATTCCATAACCGCACCGCTTGAACCGTAAAATTTTTGAAGATTGCATTATCAGGATATCTAGGACTCTGAACAATTTGGATTACTTACTATGATCACAAAACATTTTTTCGTCTCTATCAGAAGCGTATCTATCTGAAGATCACTTTAAGATTTGTCTTGAAGTCTACAAAGTAAGTAGGTAGGTACTTATTTTATTTACCTTCGTATTTATCTCAGTAGTTCGGATTTAATGCTTACCCTTGCCATATCTAATTTCACGCCTGGTTAAAACAGTAATTTATTCCCGCAAAAAGACTAATTAACTGAATGGTTAATCGTGCTATTTAAAATTCGCACGCTTCTGAATTTGTACAGGGGCCCGAGTCTGCTATTTTTAT
Source organism: Ceramica pisi (assembly GCA_963859965.1). Taxonomy (NCBI): domain Eukaryota; kingdom Metazoa; phylum Arthropoda; class Insecta; order Lepidoptera; family Noctuidae; genus Ceramica; species Ceramica pisi. Next base: position 23,117,959 of record OY982542.1, read on the forward strand.
AAATTTGTCATTCCGACACGATCCCATTGTCATGCCATTGTCATTTTGCTAAAAGTTCGTAATCTGCTAAATTCATAATCGCACGGTCACTGGCACGTCAGTGGCCGGTCACTGGGACGTCAATGGTCTCGTTATAGAATTGCGGTATACTAACCCATGTGTTCGTTTCAGCTATACTAACACCTACCACGAAGTAAACTGAAAAAAAGTTTGACGGACTGCCTCTCTGTGCTACCGTCACCACGTGACACTGGCAGAATAGTCGGAACCGGCTCAGTTGCCATAAAAAAAAAAAAAAAAAAAAAAGAATTGCGGTAGGAATGCCGTATTGCCATTATTATAAAACCGAGCTAAATTTGAGCATTTATCCATGCCAGATTTTATTTATATTTAGTTTTATAATAATATGTTATTTATTAGTGTTATAAGCAATCTGAAGTAGTGAGAAGTTCGTAAATACTAAATCTGTCATTATGTACGAGATTACCATTCATATGGCTTTCTTTCAATGGCGTGTCAGTGGTTGATCATTGGAATGTCATAATGACGCCATTATGATGCCATTATGTTAGTAGATTACCAAACTTGTCAAAATCAACCATTTTGAAATCAGTGATCGACCATTCTGACACTATTGTAATAGCAGACTCGGGCCCCAGGTAACTGCAACAGTGTTAACGCTGTCTTGTTTATAAGTTGTCATTATACAGATACTACCTATAGTAAATTGACAAAAAATATAGTACTAAACGGATATCTGCGATAAATAACGTTCAGGTAAAGGCCTTTGAATCGCGGCTACTCGAAACTTTCTATAGTAACTTCGCTGTAGATGAGCACCTTATTTCTATAGAAAACCAGCTGACCCGCGCAACTTCGTCTACGTCACAGTTTCATGAATGATCCACTCGTATTGGTTGTAACGTGATATAGCCCTTGATAATGGGCTATCCAAGAACACTAGACATTTTTTTTCAATTCAAGCCAGCAGTGGGATTCTGTAAACATGTCAAAGTGAACGACAAGTGAGCTGTCAAACCATACAAACAAGATGGCATGACAGCTCACTTGTCACTCCACCTAAGTGAGTCTAATCACGGTGAGATGTCGACAGAATCGACCGGCAGTAGTTACTGAGATTATCGCGTTCAACCAAACAAACAAACCAACCCTCTCATCTCAGCTTTATAATATAGGTACAAGAGGCCGCCCGCGACTTCGTCCGCGTATAAATTCTCGTTATTCCCATGTAAATCCCGATCCCTCGGTAACTCCGGGATAAAAAGAAAGCCTATGTGTTATTCTGGGTCTTCAGCTACCTACATACCAAATTTCATCGTAATCGGTTCAGTAGTATTTGCGTGAAAGAGTAACAAGCATACATACATACTCAGAAACTTTCGCATTTATAATATTAGTAGGATTAGTACCTATTATAGTAGATGATAAAATATCGTTCACGAAATGACGATATTAAAATGAGCTTATCAGTGGCGATCGTTTGGCTTTTTAGTTTCCTAATCAGCTTCAACAACCAAGTCCAAAGATGCACGAAATCCACTGCCAAATAGCCGCATATTGTCAGGAACTTCCTACTCACCAGCTGTGTGTTTTTACAGATGTCTGTTAAAGTACAGAAGATCACGGAGCCCGTCCGTCTGGGCGAGGGTCCACACTGGGACGAGAAGCAGCAGGCTCTGTACTTCGTCAGCATTCCAGAGCATACTATCCATAAGTATGTGCCTGCTACCGGAGCGCACACGAAGACCAAAGTGGGTGAGTAGTTTTTTAAAGGGACCAAGAGTGCTATTCTATAAAAATCTCACCGGGAAACTGTCTCTCCAAGCAAGGTAAACAACAGTTTACTTCAAGCTCACTTCTCCCAGTGTCATGTCTACGGAATAGACCGATCCATAGTCCTGGTAAGCCCTTCCGTATACTTTGAAAGCTTTGAAGTAGGCCAAGGTATCTCACAATAACCCCTTAATCCTCAGATGGTCGTGTGGGCTTCATAGTGCCAGTAGAAGGGACCAGTGACCAGTTCCTGGTGGGTGTGGAGCGTAAGTTCCAGGTGGTGCGCTGGGACGGGGCGGATGGCTCGCCGACTACTGTGCTGAAGGAGATTGAAGAGGTGGACCAAGATGTACCTAGCACTCGTATTAACGACGGCAAGGCGGATCCCAGAGGCAGGGTTTTCGCAGGTCAGTTCTACTATTAGTAGCAAATGAAAAAGTGCGAAGCCGTGCTTAGCAGGATTTTATTTTCGTATCTGCTACCATCCAAATCGTTGTTCTTCAAGTCCGGAGCTCGCTTTGCTGGCTCTTGTATTCTCGGTTCCCTTAGTACCTAATACATTTTGTATCGCTCTGCACCTTTAAAAAAATCATCAAATGACTCGATTCTTACTTAATAAAATTATACGCGTGCCTCCTAAAGCCCTTTGCATTCCAGGGACGCGGTGACTCTTTCCAACAAATTCCGCAACTCCTCCCGCTCTGGGCGAAGCAGAAGGGAATGTCAAGACTCTTACTGACTAAAACCCATCCGTGTTCCTCCTAATGCCCTTTGCGTTCCAGGGCCGCGGTGACTCTTTCCAACAAATTCCGCAACCCTGGCAGTTCGATGCGCACCCGCCGTTACTATTGTGTTTGCTGCAAGCGCTAAGCGAAGCTCCTGGCTTCGATGTACCTCACCAAGTCCTTCTATATACCTAAAGGTCTGTATCCACCACCTTCAGGAACCATGGGCCGCGAGGATCCTCCCGGAAACTTCGACATGAACAAGGGCAGCCTGTTCCGGTTGGACGGGTCCAAGGTCACGAAGGTGGCTGACAGGATCAGCGTCTCCAACGGCCTGGCTTGGGACCTCAAGGAGAAGGCCATGTATTACACCGACTCCATGGAGAAGAACATTAGAAGATACGACTATAATGTGGAGACGGGAGAGATCTGTGAGTGATGATAGATATCTTATTGCTTTCCTCTTTTTCAATTGCGAAGTCTTATATTGGTGAAAAAAATGCCAAAATTTAGTTTCATTCCGATATAAGATGACCAACCAAAAAATCTGCCACCATCTGAGTCCTAACTATAATATTACTAGCTGACCCGCGCAACTTCGTCTGCATCACATTTTCCATGAATGCTCCACTCCTATTTGTCTTAGCGTGATGATATATCGGGTGTTTTTGCCAGCCCTCCGCAAACTGATAGGGTGGCTTCAGTACATCATATTAAGATGACCGGTACATAAAATTCTTTCAGGAACATTAAGGGAATCCAAAAAACCAGATTGGTTTTATTACCTCACACGCAATGTATCGTTACCGTGGCAAAACGCACGTAGACATCCATTGCTGTTTTTTTTAAATCAGCTGTTTTGTTAACATAAATGGAGTGTTGCATACAGAGAATGTAATTTTACATTGAAATAAAGGAATATCAGCAGAAAAAACGACAATTTTTTTTTTTTCCTGAGAAAATTTCCAGTGGGATATGATTCAGAATAAGGAGCTGAATCAATCCTGTGTTTTTGTGGAGGGCTGTCAAAAACACCCGGTATAGCCTATAGCATTCCTCGATAAATGGGCTATCTAACACTGAAATAATTTTTCAAATCCGACCAGTAGTTCCTGAGATTAGCGCGTGAGCGCGCGTTCAAACAAACTAAACTCTTCAGCTTTATAATATTAGTATAGATAAACGCGAAAGTGTTTGTTTGCTACCTCTTAATTTATTATCGGCGGTACGGATTTTGATGAAGTTTGGCTCACGGGTAGACCATATTCTAGAAAAGGACGTAAAATACTTTTCATCTCGGCAATACGTTCCTTTGCGATACATTTTCAAATTTGACGTGAGCGGAGCCGGCAAAGTACAGCCGGTCGATTCTGTCGACATCTCACCGTGATCACTTGGGTGGAATGAACGACAAGTGAGCTGTCATGCCATCTTGTTTGTATGGTTTGACAGCTCACTTGTCGTTCACTTCGCCTAAGTGTTCACCTTGACATGTTTACAGAATCGCATTGCAGAACTAGCTACTGCTAGTTTTGCATAATTAATCTGAGCTTTTGAATAATTTACTAATTCGCTTCTTGTTTCTCTTCCAGCCAACGTCAAGCACATCTTTGACTTCACAAAGAACAAAGTGGAAGGTGTTCCTGATGGCACCACCATAGACACAGACGGGAATCTTTGGGTCGCGTGTTTCGACGGCTCAAGCGTCATCAAGATTGACCCCAGGACAGGCAAACTGCTCCAAAAGATCCCAATTCCGGCATTACAAGTGACATCGGCTACTTTTGGGGGTCCTAACTATGATATTCTGTTCGTTACTACAGCCAGTTTAAATATCAGTGGACCCCAGGACCCCCCATGTGGGGCCACGTTCATGGTCACTGGCTTGGGGGCCAAAGGACTCCCCAATGTTAATTATAAGCTGTAATTTTGATAGCCAATCAAGTTTATAATTCTATTTTCTTGTGTTACCTATATTATAATCAAAATCATCACATTTTTATAACTTATATTTTAATCATTGTATTATGTTTATAAAGTGTAGGTAAGCCTAAATTGAATATTTAAGAATAAGCTTGTAAAAGTGACAATTAGGAGACCAATATTAGACTGAATATCATTGTAATATATACCTAAAACGATATTATTAACTTTTATAAAGACATTATACCTTGTTGGATTTTTTATTTAACTTTATTATGATCATAGTATTGAGAAACTATTTTAAATATACATTATTCCTTGTTTAGCACGCGTTTTAATTTAGTAACTTACCTTATTCATTTATTTATTTTTGATTCAGTTTTCTTTTTGTTTCGTTTTTTGTAAAATCATAGAAGTCCTCGATAGGACAAATCCCTACATTTTTTTTGTTGGTTATAAAGTATTCCGAAATATGCTACTTTTTCATGCAGAAATGCACGCATACGTCTACTGCATAGCCCGTAGGTACCTACAGTACAGACGCAAGCACATCAAGCTACAAAAATCTGTCAAATTTCTTTGTTGCATTTTCAACTTTATTGTAAGAGATATTGGGTTCAAATTTGATTGGTAAAATTGGACATTTTCGGATAGCCTGTTGTGCTGGCAACAGTACCTACCTATCTAGTACTTAGTCATAGCCTTCTTTTTGGCTTCGCCGTGGTCGGGTAGATAAACCTTGTTTTTCAAAGATTAACCAAACTTGTTTTTCCGGTTTTAAGGTAATTCGTCTAGCTATTTTATAGATAGCATTAATTTGCTTAACGACTACAAATTAATGTCATACCGATTGATAAAAACAAAAACTCAATCGTCAGTAGTCTATGAATGTACGTACACGTATGCGATAGTCCTAGATAAGACATCAAGTTATTATAGGTATAGTATAATTTTTAAACTAACGACTAAAGACACTATAGCAACCTAGGCGTCATCTGATCGACCAATCAGAGCGTCCCGAGTCCCGCGGTCGTATCCCGTTCCGGTACCGAGATGGCGCGTTTCCCACTCACACGTAATTTCCGTACACTCACACACACGCTACTTACTAACTGTACGGCGCGCAATACCTACGCGCGCCTCACCGCCGCGCGTCATTTTAGTCCGCCACGCGCACAGAACAAAATTATCTTCTAGACGCGATATTTTTAAAAGTTATAGAATTAATTGCCACCGTGTATAATTTTAACAATAAGTCACTTAAAAAGATTATTGTAATTTGAATTCTGTCACTAACGAAACAAGAACCTTTTAATTTCTGCAATAAAACGTTTTTTCTCAGGTACTTATTAATTTAATTAAACACGACGTTATTGTTAGGGTGTCCCTTAGCCCGAGTGTTCGTGATGGCGAAGGTGGCTCCGGCCGGAGGCAGCTGTTCCTGACCGCGGTTCATGGATGCCGTGGTGACGTACAGCGTATCCAGCGCGGGCCCTCCGAATGTTGCTGATGTCACTTGGAGCGCGGGAATTGGGATCACTTGTAATAGCTTGCCTTTCTTGGGGTCGATTTTTAGCACCTGGAATAAGAAGTGAGCCATCAATAAGTATCGATTCTAATAAAAACCAAATTAAATAGGGGAGGGGATGAACTCATGATAATTATAACCTTTATTCATCTAAACATTAGTACAAAACATATACACATATTATCAGTAGTGTTATGTTATCGTTGCAGTCATATAGTGGTTTGTAGCCATCATCGATGAGTCCGCCCTGATCTGCCACTCAATCAATTAGTTATATTTATCTATACTAATAAAAGAGGTAAAATTGTTTGTAAGTTTGTAAGTTTGTAAGTTTGTATGTAGGGGGTAATCTCAGGAACTACTGGTCCGATTTGAAAAATTCTTTCAGTGTTAGATAGCTCATTTATTGAGGAATGCTATAGGCTATACATTATAAAGATATCATGCATATTAGCCGAACTATCTCAATTTTTGTCTATCCAGGCGGAAAAAAATAGCTCTTACAACAGAGTTATTTGCGTGCGCTGCCTTAACAGTTGTATATAATTGAAAACAATGTATGGCAACCTGGTCCGCTTTGAATAGTTCTACAAAAAAGTCCGCGGCACCATATTTCTATCTTTTATATTTTAGCAGATATAGTAGCTTTTATGTGTTAAAAAAAGTATTTTTCGATGTACTTATCTTTGAACGATTTTTTAAACAACAAAATGTTAATCCTTATCGAAAAAAATGTTATAATGATCACAAGAACATCATAGAGATACGATTTGCCCAAAACAGTATGTCAATTGGTTGAATAGTTTCGAAGATAATATAAAATTACTAAATCGCAAAACGCCGCCCGCGCCGTCCATTCACGAACCGCATTATTAGAACATGCTTTGTGCAATTACGTAATTTTTCTGAATCGTGGTTTTAAGATTTTCCGCGGATTAATGACCCTCTCCAGTTATTATTTAACTTTTTTCGTTAGGTACGTGAGTTGTACGTAGTTGGTTGAATGTTGTTGGTCTATTGTTTTGGTTGCTCGGTTTCTCAAAACACAATTACAATATTACTTCGTTCTCATTCTTCGAGTTCGAAGCCTGCTGTGATATTTCTGTTTTTGGGATATCGGACAGTTTCAGCGATTGTTTATCATGCCTAAAAGGAAATCTCAACTTTCCCGTCAGACATCCCAGACATGAGACAAGAGCAGCTCGAGTACGCCGTACGGCAGAGTCTGCTCTTGATAATCATCTGCGCCTCTCGAGGAATAGAGAAAATATTTCGCAAGCACGCGCTGGGAAATCTAGCTCCGAGCGTTCACAGCGGCTTGCTAACCAAAGCTGGAGAACATCGCAGGTCCGTGCTCGGGAATCTAGCGCTGAACGTGCACAGCGTCTCAGTGATTTAAAGCAGCATGTCTCTGCAACAAGGGATAGGGAGTCTAGCGCTGAGCGCTCGCAGCGGCTCGCTAGCCTAGCTACATACATAATATAAGTATGCAATAAAAACAAAATCCTCCTTTTGGCGGAAATAAATCATAGCACTCAGTACTAACCGAACCACACTCATCATTTCATCAGAAGTTAAAATGTTTACCGCCCAACGAAGTGGGCACGGGTCAGCTAGTTTTTAATACTAACATTAGTTTTTTAAGTTTGCATTTTACTAACAAACTATGGATTCGATATATCTGCAATAAATGAGTTATTTATTTTATTTATTTATTATTTGACATTGAAATATTCGTCCCAAACTCTGGCAGCATTGCCACGTTGAATGGTAATGCAGATTCTTTGGCCGAAGAAAAGGCCGACCCACTGGTCACGTAAAGAGTCGGCACATGAGCACACTGTTTGGCACTCGGACTTGGACGGATTGGAAATCAGCCATCCGCAGGCCCGCGAATCGCCCTGCGACTCCCGACGCCCGGGGCGTCTTCTTCTATTGCGACGGCGGTAGAGGGACGTGAGGTTTCCAGCATTACTGCTTCGCAGGAGGAGGTGATCGCTTCTCATAGGCACTCCGGAGTTTTTACCGCAACGCGACCGTGCTAAGATCTCTAGATTACTAAAACCCCAGACTGACGTCTGGGAGGAACTTTTATGCGAATGGCAATGTAGGTGGGAAAATTCCATCAAGGGCCGACACCTCCACCAGTTTTTTCCATCCGTTCGTGAGCGGCTGGAGAAGACATGGCTGGAGGTGGATCACTGTGTTGCCCAATTTCTCACAGGTCATGGCAACTTTAGAGTAAATTATTTTCCTTTAGGCTTGTGGCCTCACCTTTATGTCAATGCTCTACAGCTGACCTTGAATACTAACAATCCGCACATCACATCTTGTGGGAGTGTATTCTTTGGCAGACTGAACGTAATATTATGTTAGATAGTATTCAGGTTACATCTGGAGTAGTTTACTATATGGACCTTGTAGAAACCAGAACAAATTTCCGTGCGCTCAGGCGATTTTGCCATATCTAGATTACTGGAATCAAAAGTAGCTCACAATTTAGGACCCATTAGTTTAAATGTTAATATATAATCCGTGGTGCTTGGCAACTGGGCTTAACCCAGTTGTATATGTCCCTTGGTGCCTACTGGCCTAGCTCTAATCTGTCTTCTGCTTGATATGGAGGGAAGTGGAAATTATATTTATTTTTCCTACTCCTCCGCTGTACTCTTCTGATTAATTTCGTTGCGGGATCCAAGACAGTTGAATCGTTTCTCCGGGACTCGTCGGGTTTCATTAACTCGGCGTTTTTCTGGTGGTCGCCACTGTTGATTCTGGCTTTCAGGAATTGCAGTGGTTGGGAATGTGTGGCGGGCTAGGCCCTCACTCCGGACCATGGCTTGAACCAGGGCCGGACGCGAGAGGTCACCGCCGCCGATTGCATCGACGGGGACACGGCGACGACCCCAAGTTTCAACCTTTGGGGTTGAACGTCGACTCTTTGTTCTACATTCTAAATCACGAACGCAGCTTTTGAGCATAAGGCCCTGGACTCATTTCCAGGTTCGAGCAGTGCTACTGAGGTTTTCCCATTTAATTTGACCCTGCAGGTGATATGATGGATACTTGCCTGATATCCATCGAAGTTGGCGATCCACAGGTTGCCTTCCGTGTCGATGGTCATGCCGTCAAAGATGCCGGTCATTTTCTTTTCGTCGTTACCGAGGCCCTTATTGTACTCCGCCATTGAAAACACGTTTCTTGGATTCGCTGGAAAACATTTTTTTTTTCTAATAAGTCACCAAGAAAATTGAGTCATACAACGTTTCGCCTGGGCTTTGCCTGGGCTAGACTGCGTTGTACTACGCTATTAGACGTTTCAATTGGATGTTTTGACATCGCTCACATGAATTAGCGGCAGGGCGCTAGTCATCATCCCAACTAAGTATATTTGGATACAGCTTCCAGTCATCGCTACTATTTACTATTGATAGGCATACGTTTGACCGCTATCTCACCTGATGTTAAGCGATGATGCCTCAGTAGGTTAAGCTAAAAAATTAATGTAAAGCATTATTAAAGCTTATTGCCAAGTGTTTTACACGTGCAGCTTGTGGACCAACTATACTCAGCGAGCTATCAGCGCCCTACGGGTCCAGTATAATAACGGGTTCAGGATGTTGATGGGGCTGCCCCGTTTCTGCAGTGCATCAGGTATGTTTGCACAAGCACACGTCGATGGCTTTCATGCCATCGTCAGACATAAATCAGCATCTTTGCTCGGCAGAGTGCGGGTCAGCTCCAACTCCATCCTGAAGACCATAGCGGGGAGGTACGACTCTCCTTTGTTAGGGGATGTTGTTCGGAGATGTATCTCGAACAACATCCTTGTCTCTAAATAGATTATAAGTTTACTAACATAGGAATAAGTTATCTTTTTGTTTACTAACCCATATGGATGTTGCTTATCCGAAATAAAGATTATTTTATTTTTTATTTTTTATTATTTACTTACAAATCTCTCCCGTTTCTAAGTTATAGTCGTATCTCCTGATGGTGTACTCAAAGGAGTCGATGAAGTAGAATGCCTTGTCAGCGACGTCCCAGCAGAGCCCGTTAGAGATGTCAATGTTATCGATAAGCTTCTGCGGGGTGCCGTCAGCTTCGAAACGGTACAGAGAGCCTTTCTTCAGGTTGAACTTGCCCGGCTCATATTCGTGGCCCATGGTGCCTTGAAGAAAATACAGCATAATGTTACAGCAATATCTATGGATAAGCTTTTAAAGGTTGAAAACCGGCATCACCATCATTTTGTATAGTCTCTACCCATACAGCTGATTCTCATTATTTTCTATGAAGTAATATCAAGCCTGAACCCATGAAAAAACACATATTGCGGCTCCATTCATTTTAAAGATAACGACAATTTAATTTGTCAAAATATGCGTATACATGCGAATTAATCACGCAGGATGACACAATATTAAAATTTGTATATATATTTCGTATGTTACAAGTTTCACCCAACAGGCGTACAAATTTATACAAATTACAAAAAATAAATGCATGGAGCAGTTTTTGTTTGAAGCAACTTCTTGTTGGGCCCATAGTAATGATCCTTTTCTGGTTTCCGATAAACGTAAAGAAATTGTGATAGTTCGTTATTCTTTTCTTTACTTATAATACAATGTCAAGTTTTGATCTCATACCGAAAAATGCAGATTTTTCTTTTACTCACCAGCAAACAATCTTCCCTTAGGATCTGCTTTAGCATCATTGAACCTGTTCTTAGGGTTTTCCACGTCCACCTCTGCGATGGTCCTGATGACCTTGGCTCCTTCGTCTCCGCCGACCCACTCGATCTCCACCACCTTCCGGTCCAAGCCCACCACGAAATGGTTCGGCTTCCCTTCGATTGGGATTATGAAAGTAGGCATGCCATCTGGAATGTGAAAGTGATGTTTTTCAGATAAGGTTGTTAAAATGAAAATGAAAAAATTGGGTAAAGAGCTCGGAAAATCAGTAACGTGTGCGGAAACCCAAGCAGATCGCTTCCTACGTCCTCCATTTCCTGCTTTCTCACAGTTTTTGCAGATAGAATTGAAGTCGATAGTATTTCTACTTATATACATTTTCAAAAGAGAATAGTAAGTAGGTAGTTTTCTGACCTAGAGTATCTACTAAATTAACTACTATTGTTTTGTAGCTTCAGTGTTTCTTATCGCTATTCGCCATCCAAAAAAATTCAAGGGACGGAGCGCAAAATTTTCGTGCTTGCTTTCTTCGCATCTTAATCTTCAAGTGAGTACTTAAAACTTTCAGCATACCGGAGCCATTGACCTGGGGCCTTTTTTAATTTTATCGACCGCTAAGTCTGCTGATGCTCTGTGTCCAGCACTTTTATAAAAATTTCACATAGAAAATGGACTTCTGAGTCAACTTCTGAGTTAATTGCCAAATACCGCGTTTATCTGACATCGACGCACAAACGATTTCCATGGGTCCAGGGCATGATTCTGGACACCCCAGAGTTGGAATTTTTCGTCGGTTCTTTTCTCATTTTTTAATTTTTTCAAGAGTAGGTACCACAAATAGGTATATTATATCTATTTGTGGTTTTATTCAGATTGCTCTTTTTAGTGAAAGTAGTTAATTACATTTTTTTTAATTAAAAATCTCATTGGGTTAAGAATAACGATTATGAGCAGTCTAAAGTAAAAAAACCCTTGAAAAAAATAAAAAATGAAAAAATGAGAAAAAAGCCGACGAAAAATTCTAACTCTGGGGTGTCCAGAATCATGCCCTGGACCCATGGAAATCGTTTGCAAGTGCGTCGATGTCAGATACACGCGGTATGACTTACCCAACTTAGCCCTATAATGGTTGCCGTCCACGACCTTGTGCACGGTGCCGTCGAAGATACTGACGAAGTACAGTGCTTGTGCCTGGTGGTCCCAGTGCGGGCCCTCGCCCAACCACACGGGGTCAGTGATGGGGCTCACCGCGGGTGACATCTGCGAACGAAGGATGGGTTTGCAGATCACTGATTTACTGGACACTGGGTTGGTCACGTCAGCTTTAAACTCTTGGTAGGTTGAGGCTCGTAAATTCATTAGTGGTAGTGAAAAGGTACACAATCTTAATCTTAAAATATATAAACGTGTCACGTTGTTTGTCCGCGATGGACTCCTAAACTACTTAACCGATTTTAATGAAATATACACATCGTGTGCAGTTTGATCCAACTTGAAAGATAGGGTAGCTTACATCTCAATTTATAGTCGCAATATTATTTAGAAGCGATGTGACGCAGAAGAAGTTGCGCGGGTCAGCTAGTACACATATAAATAATGAGAAGGTATTTGATCCTAAGGAGGTAAGGTATGTAGATATGATGATGAAGAATTATTTACAGGCCATATTATTGAAAAATAAGCTAGCGTTAGAATACAACATTAGTACGAGTACTTAATAGGTACGCGTCGGCTTATGAGTACCAGTAACTCCAGTAGTTCCGGGTACCAAAGATCTATAAAGAAGAGCTGTTAGCAAAAGCAGCGAGGAATCTCAGTATATTAAGATGCTCTCCTTTCTGACCTCAGCAAACGTTGCTTAACCTAGAAGATCCAAGAAAAACAAACTAATAATTTACCGGCTTATACGAGACCAGGCCCAAAATAACAACATTTGTTAGGAACGGTAAATTATGGTTGTGGAAGAACATTTTTTTGTAGAACTGTGAAACTAGACTACGGTCTTAAAGACGTGAACTTGGCTAATATAGCTTACGATTATCCTCAGCTAGATTCTTTGAATACTGGCAACGTTTAGCTCGGGGAAACCGCGGGGCGTGACGTCATTGGTACACGGTTCCACTGAGATAACAACATGAGGAAAAGTGAGGCGTTGAGTTTTGCTGTGCAATTGAATTGCGTCATTGTTTGTCCTGACCTGCCGGTCAGGGTTCAATATTCGTCAGTATGGAAGTTTCCGGTCTGAACTTTTGATAGATACACTGGAAGATCATGGGGACTTGTTAATATCAAGGGGGTTGGCAAAGAGATTTTGCTGCAAATCTCCATAATGCTTAATTTTGGGACAAGCCCGCCACACATTCCCAACCACTGCAACTCCTGAAAGCCATATCAACAGTAGCGACCACCAGAAAAAGACCGAGCTAATGAAGCCCGACGAGTCCCGGAGAAACGATTCAACTGTCTTGGATCCCGCAACGATCAGAAGAGAACAGCGAAGGAGTAGGAAAAAATAAATAAAATATCCACTCCCCTCCTTATCAAGTAGGAGACAGATTAGAGCTAGGCCAATAGGCACCAACGGACATATACTTACAACTGGGTTAAGCCCAGTTGCCAGGCACCACGTATTATAGATATATTAACACTAAAAAAACTAATGGGTCCTAAATTGTGAGCTACTTTTGATTCCAGTAATAGGTATGGCAAAATCGCCTGAACGCACGGAAATTGTTCTGGTTTCTATTCTTCTTCTATTCCATAATGCTTGTGTAAAGTGCTTGAGGAATTATTTGTGTTCATGGTTCATCTCGAATTTGTTGCCTCACCTCCGACAATTTTGTTTTTCTAAATTATCACAGTTTTCAGATACTTCGTAGGTACCTACCTATTAACAAATTCACAAAATCAACTACAAAGCTTTTTCAATAATTTAATATCAACTTTAAAAATCTGCACTAGATCTGACATAAATTCATTATCTCCATAAAATATGGTTGTAGACAACACAAGGTCAAACAAACACGTTACAGCAAAAAACTCCGGATTGATTGAGTCTAAAATTGCCCTGCACTGCTTATTCAAAGTGTAGGTATGTCCGAAGCTACTAAGTTTTGAATTAAGAAGAAACAAATTATTAATTACAAATACAGGGAACTGACGTGAATTTTGATACAATTCCTTTTAAATCAAAAGGCTATGAACTCTTGGAGCTATTACACTTTTTCACTTAGATACGTACACTGAAGTATATTCAGAAACCTTACAAGGTATCTTCGTTACTTAGTTCGTGGTAACTCTATTCGATATAGTTACGTGGACAACTGATTCAAAGGTTTTATGGTTGAAAGCGAGACAGCAGACAGCTCATACTTAGTAGGCCAGTCTTGGGTTCAAATCCAGGTCAGGCAAAGAGTTTTATGTTATTTGAATTTATCATGGATTGCCTTTTGCCTAAGCCAATCATAATTTAACTTACTTTTAAAATTCCCTGTAAAAATAATTGATAACGAATAAAATCACACTTGCGGAAAAGCCTAATAGAACAATTTTGTAGGTAGGTACCTAATATGGCGTCAACACAAACTCAAACTTGGAATACAACTAATCAAATAACTGGCTGTTTTATAGATTCTGCGAAACAACAAATATTTTATTTAATGATACCGGAAAAATACGATGAGTGCCTACTTATGTTGTGTAGAGTGATGAATATTCTCTGGGGTTCCCCCAATCAAGACGAACTTTGATGATCACATTAAATTGCAATAAGAATAAAATGGACACAACCATTTCGTAGTTAGTTACCTTTATGTCTTCTGCATTATTTTGTGAGATGAGTTATTTAATGAAATAGTGAAGAAGCTTGTTCCAAATAAACGAGATCTGTGCGAACTTCGAATTAATTAAGGCGGTGACCTTGGTTTTACCATGGACTTCCTTTCACGGATACTTATTTTGTATTGTCGGTAGATTAATTTTGTGTGCGGCTCTATATCAGGCGCGGGGGCCCTACAACCACGCGGTAACAAATGAGTCACAACACAACAGAGGCCTTAGTGTGAGTTTTTTCGAATCACGTTCGAACGTTCGATTGCGAGCGCATTAGAGCCTGCGCGCACTACTAGCGATTAAAGTTGGCCGATAGTTCAGTCACAATCTCTGCCATATAACTCTATACTGATCCTCTGACCGATCAAACTATCGGCCAACTTAAATCGCTAGTGCGCGCAGGCTCTTAGAATTTAGTATGGGAATTTAGTTATAGTGCCACCTGGTGGTCACTCGTAGAACCTAATTTCCCATACTAAATTCTAACGCGCTCGCAATCGAACGCGTTCGAACGTGAGTCGAAAAAACTCACACTAAGGCCTCAGACCAAATCAACGACGAATAGTTCCAACGAAGGTTTATTTTTTCACATTCAATATTAAAGATAAAGGAGTTGATATCGATTGGGTTACAATCATAATAAGCCTGCGACTTCATACGCGCAAATTCCATTTCTTCGCGTTCCCGTAGGAACTACAGAGCACTAAGAGAGCTCCGCAAGGACCTACATGCCTAATTTGCTACAGCCAGTAGTTTCTGCTGTGCGTTGTCAGTCACTCGAGTAACGGAAGAATTTTATTTATATTGATTTCAACGCAGAACATCTCCAAGAATTTTGTTAAACTAGTAAGTAAGTACATCGGTAGTTGTAGCGGAAAGCCAAGTCGGTAAACGACAACACGATCATCCACAACTACCATGGTGGGCGTTAGTGGGCTTTCCAAAGATACAATCTTTCTACTTGATGTCAAATTGATATAGATAATGTATTTGAGATGAGATAGCCGATGATCAATCATTATCTGATCTGTCACTACTCCAAATAAATAATAGCAAAACATAGATAGTGCCTATTTTTATGCTGAGTCAATCACGACCTTATTGACTGGAGAATAAGATCACGTCTGTTAATAATTATGATCGTAAAGCTAATGGCAATAATAATATAATAATTATGTAGAAGCGAGTGCCAGCATAGAACAAGAAATTATGAAGTCTGGAAGTTGAAACGGTGACCGAAAAGCTTGAAAAAATCGGTTGTTGTGAAGAAAATTTTGAGTGTGAATCTGGGCGGTTAAGGCCAAGAAACGATGGATGAATTGTGCAAAAGAAGACTGGCTGGAAAGGAGACATTTAGATACTGTTAGAGGAACTAGAAAAGATACTGAGATGACGGAAAAAAGATTGAGGAAGAAGACATGCTGCACAGACACTAAGTAAATTGGTGTAAAAGCGCGTGTACAGAGTCGTTGCTAAAGCTAGTGCATTTTAAGAGGTATTACTTTCCACATACCTACAGTCGTACACTACAACATTGCCGAAAACATTTGCCGGTTTATTATTACTTCAAATAAGTATTGCATTCTCATGTACCGTTTTACTTGACAGTGTGCACCATTATTATTATTTTTGACTGGCTTCAATACGTTGTCTGCCAAATTCTCGGTCGCCGTTTCAAATGCTGTTTACCTACCATTTAGATGACTCTTGATTAGGATATCCACCCATAGAAAGCATGATCACGACGAATTGCTACAAACCACTTCAACTTAATGCAGTAAAGATTTCAATTCAATAGGGATAGTAAATGATCTATTAGTTCAGAAATTAAATTTCTCTCTTCAAATATATCGATTCGTTACGCAACCCATGAAAATAACGTAAGATTATAAAACAAAATACCAAGACGAGAGTACTCACTATTATATCACAGATAGAGTCACAATCACACTAACAAGCGTAATGTACGGCCGTATCATGTTATATAGTGTTACGAGTAGGTACCTATCTAATCTAATCGGCTGAAGATCTAATTATAACAAGTGCCGATACAAATACTCCTGAATGGAAACAGAATGTTTGTTTTTTGTATTTTTCCTCTTATGTTGTAAGATAATTAGGTCGTTTTTAATCGGTTGATATTTTCTGTCTAGGTTTTCGTATTTTACACTCACATTTTCTTGTGTGAATTGACAATGATCTCGAATCAGCGCGTCTATAAATATCCTATAGGTACCATCAGTTCCATTATGAAAAGCAATAATGTTATGATACTATACTCTGAACACAATACAAATTGTTTAAAATTAATGGTGCATTGGAAGTTCACTTTAATTAGTTACTTATATCGGGATCTCTCATCGGGTATCTTCCCAGAAATCTTTAAGACCGCGGTTATCCACCCAATCTATAAATCTGGAGACAGAAACAGTGTCACTAACTATAGACCTATATCGGTACTTACGACTTTATCCAAAATAATGGAGAAGGTTATTAATATTAGATTAACAAAATTTCTCACAAAATTCAAAATACTAGCTAGTAACCAATTTGGCTTTAGAAGTGGCAAAAGTACTGATGATGCCGTGTTGGAACTAACCGGCACCATCGTTGATAATTTCGAAAATAAGCTAAAGACACTGGCTATTTTCCTTGACCTATCGAAAGCCTTTGACACTGTTTCTGTTTCCATACTCCTCTCCAAGTTATATGATGTTGGTATACGCGGCACAGCTTGGGATATGTTCAAAAGTTATCTGACTGGACGAACACAGTACGTAAAGGTAGATAACCATGTTAGTAGAAGGGAGATGCTCACTTTTGGTGTGCCTCAGGGCAGCGTGCTTGGCCCGAGTCTCTTTCTTATTTATGTGAATGAGCTGTGTCGGTTATCTCTCCCTAACTGCAAAATAGTAACTTACGCAGACGACACAGCTCTAATAATTCATGGCCGCAATTGGAGTGAAACTCGTAGAAATGCTGAGCTAGTCCTGAGTATTGTCATGAAATGGCTGTCTACAAATCAGTTAACTTTAAATATCGACAAAACTAAGTTCATTACCTTTTCTTTAAATAAGACAGGCCAACCCCAGACTCCTTTTGCTCTCCAAGCCCATACTTGTGCAAAGCTTAGTTCTGAGACTATTTGTGAGTGCCCTCAAATAGTAGGTACTGCAACTATTAAATATCTTGGTGTTATACTCGATAGTCACCTTAAATGGCACCAACAAATTGACTCAGTTGTGACACGACTCAGGAAGCTGTTATATATTTTTAAGAAACTTAGATCTGCGGCAGACTTTGGGACTTTAACTAATGTATATTTTGCAGTGGCTCAGTCAGTGATGGGATATTGCTTAACAGTGTGGGGTGGCGCTCATAAGACTCCGATGCTACGCATTGAGAGAGCTCAAAGAGCAGTTCTGAAAGTACTTGCGAGGAAACCTATACGCTTTCCTACGATCTCCCTGTATTCTCTCTGCCAGGTCCTAACAGTCAGACAGCTGTTTGTTTCTCAGGCAGTGCTACGTAAACATTCCCAGCTTCCCTATGAACTAGCCAGATGCAACAGTAAACGCCGTTCAGATCGAGTATGCGATGTAAAACCTTGTAAAAGTGTAGCAGCGCGCCGTCATAGCACCTACATAAGCTCTAAATTATACAATAGAATTAACAAAACGATCAACATCTATTCTTTCACCAAAAATAAATGCAATAAAAGGCTCAATACTTGGCTAAAATCGCTTACATATGATGCAACTGAAAAACTTGTGGAAGTGTAACACATTCACATTCACACACGCTTACCATCAAACACACATACACACACACACCCATACACACACCCTCACACACACACACACACGCACAATCACACACACACACATACCCTCACACACACATACACAAAGTCACACTAACACTACTCTTACTACATAATTTTACTGTCGTGTTTTTATTTTATTTTTTTCCTTTTTATTTTAAACTACTTTCATGGTTTAAATTATGTTTTTCTCTGGAACTAACTACCCTCTCACCAGGAGCCGGGCGTTGATAGCTGCGCCACAGTTACTAACTTTTGCAGTTATCATCGTTTAACTATTTTAAGAATGTATCTGTTTTTGTTCCAAATAAACGATTTATTTATTTATTTATATATTCAGACTGCTATTGTTTTTGTATCATTCGGTTTCATTTATTCACAAAATGTTATTATACATTGGAAAAGTATAAGTAAAACATTATTCATTCTATATCATCAATCAATGCCCTCGATGTTAAGAAACAAATTAGGTCCAAAGACAGTCCCTTGTGGTAACATTTTACAAATTACTTTGACATGTTCGTACAGAAGTTTTATAACTTTAAAACTTAAAAGTTAGTTTTGCTTATTATTTTTTAAACAGAAGTTATTAATAAGTTTAACTAGTAGCTTATATAATTCGATATAATTTGATATGCTGATAGAATAAAAAGCCTAACTAAGTTTATGCGTTAGGAAAACAGTTTGGATATTTTTTTCTAGAATTCTTGATAACAGCTGCATATGCTGACA
This sequence comes from Ceramica pisi, assembly GCA_963859965.1. Lineage (NCBI taxonomy): Eukaryota > Metazoa > Arthropoda > Insecta > Lepidoptera > Noctuidae > Ceramica > Ceramica pisi. The sequence continues at coordinate 23,137,009 of OY982542.1, forward strand.
GTAATGCAACAAGCATTTATAATGCCACATTTTAAGATAACATATAATTCCGATACTGTGGGATTTCCGACAGCTACCAGTGACGAGATAAGAAAGAGATTTTTATTGAAACACGATAAAAAATTGTCATGCGTCAAGGAAGTTATAGTTAAACTTTATTATCAGTTCAACATTTGATTCGATACTAATCAAAGAAAAGTTTCAGTGTGGCAAGCTAAATACCAATCAAATACTTATTATGCTATTTTAAGAGGGTGAAGAAATAATTAAATTGGCACTGCAATGCTATCTTTTAAGTTTCAGAAAAAAAAACCGCCTTTCCTAAAATTTCTACTCACCTCATTATTAGCAGCCGGGATCTGGAAGCCCTGTTCTGGAGCAGTTTCTGTACTGCGAACAACATTTTGAGTTAATTCAGTAACAATGGCAAATACTAATACCGATGTCAACATTAGTTTTCGGCAGGCAGTTGCCTGGTTCAAGCCAGTCCATAGATATCTTTGAAATTTAATTTTTATTACTATTTTCATCCAAGCATGAAATTGAATCTGGTGATGAAGCTACAACAAACTTGCTAATACCGAAGGTCTCATTAACGTTATTTAATTGTTTGACATCTAATAATATTGTCAGAATACGAGTAGGTACAGGAGTGGATGCAATCTACATAATAAAACCACACGCCCCTCTTTTGATAACATAAAGAGACATAATGGCATTAGCCTGTAGTTTTTCCTGTGAAGTGCAGCAGTCGATTCTGTAAACATTTCACACAGTCAGCTTAAGTGAAATGGCAGTTCACAAACAAGATGGAATGACCGAATGACAGTCCACCTCAAAGTCAATAGTACCAAAGCAAAGCATCACGCCTATATTTACTGCCGGGGTAGACACAGGGGCGGCCGCGGTCGCAGCCCATAATTTCGAGGGACATCACTATGAACGCTGACAGGCTTATTTTCAGACAAATTCGTTTTGTAGTTCCACATACCTGACCTATATGCTTTTTTTTAGTGGCTTGCTCTTGACCACAATCTCGCCTGATGGAAAGCGATGGATGAGGTCTACGCTTACCCAGAAGATGCCTGATCACTCTTGCTTTGAAGGCAGACTGGTTATATGTGAATCGAAATACAGACGATGGCAGAGTTTTCACACACACTTTAGCTGTGCGCATAATAAATATGGGGCATTTTTTTTACGTTGTTAAAAAATACGTTGCCCCATATTAATTATGGCCCCATATATATAATCATATTTATATTTATTACTAGCTGTCCCCCGCGGCTTCGCTCCCGTCAACTGGCGAACTAAACGAAAAAGAATTATTCAACTCGGCCCAGCCGTTCTCGAGTTTTAGCGAGACTAATGAACATAAATTCATTTTTATATATATTTATTATATGGTTTTTTTTTTTAACTTTCCCCCACTCTAGGAATTCCTCTTGTATTGTGGGTGCGTTTACAAACATACAAAGTCACATACACAAACAGCCAGACCCAGAACAACTATTTATTTATTCATGTACACACAATATACCTAAAAAGAAAACTACCTGTAGGCCATGCAAATATTTGGTCCGTGCGGGGATAGAACCCACGACACGCGGCTCAGTAGCCGATCGCTCGAAGCCACTGCGCTAACTGTGTTGCCAAACTATTAAAACGTGTCGTACTATGCTATATGTTTTGTAGCTTTTTCATCTTTAGCTTAGTGTAGATAAAATTGGGCTCATTATTATTTTTATTGAAACCCGTTATAGTCAGTCCTGTAGTTCTGTTGTTTGAAGAGGCTGATAAATCGAAATAAAACGCAGTCCAATTATTTCAAAACTTTACTTTCTTCTTTAGTGCCGTTTGAAATTTCCGTACTAGGATTGAATCTGACTTTATAGTCAGGGTGTCCCTTAGCGCCGGTGAAGCTGATGGCGAATGTGGCGCCGGCCGGGGAGTGCTGCGGCGCCTGACGCTTGCTGGCGGTGGCGGCTGACGTCACGTACAGCGTGTCGAGCTGGGGGCCGCCGAACGTGGCCGAGGTCACGAGCGACGCCTGCACGCTCACCACTTGTAACAGCTTGCCTTCTTTAGGGTCGATTTTTAGCACCTGGAACAAGTGAGATGGTTTTTAAGGTTTCGAACATCCGTGAGAAACGGAACCCTTATAAGATCAACAGACACCAGTCTGTCTGTCTGCTTGTCACAGCCAGTTTTCTCCAGATTTATTGGACCGATACTGTTGAAATCCATTAAATTATTAAATAAACACATTTTAAAGCGATAAACATTTTACTACCGAATTCCACAATGGCGGCCACTGAACGCGCGAAGTGAACGACCGTAACTTTGTACGGACGTATTTTTTATTTGTTTTATTCTTGTCTTATGAACAAAGTGCAAGTGATTTTGAATTTTAGTATCTAATATGATTCATATTCAATAAGGGTAAATCAAAAATGTAAATCACTTAGACACACAAGCCTACTGGTAAAAATGTATAGTACAGTGAAAATAGGTATGTATTTATTTTTCAGATTGTTTAGATTCCTACTGATACAGTGATACGGTACGAAACGAACTAAAATTTATGTTATGTATATGTCACCAGAAAATGGCTAGCACCGAAAGATTTTAACCCTTCATTGCATGATTTAATATTTTCTTGTAGAAAAAATTATATGCATGTTATCATAGCCCTAGGATGTGTGAAAAATAATAAAAAAAATCTGTGATCTTTTTAAGTATTTATTTTCGAAAAAAAACCATATGATGGAAATTTACATCATCATGCAATTAGTAACAATGAGCTTAGTACAAAATAACATAATGCAAATAAAAATCAGTTTTTGTGATAATTTTCAAAGCAGTTATTGTTTTTATTAAGACACAGATTGATTCCACATTTGCTGCATCTTATTGTAGAATACCCCTTACACTGTGGGTACTTACAACGTAGTGAACCTCCAACTTGTGGCCAATGATCAACACCATCTTTTCTTAAGTCCTTTGGTGGAGCAACAACTGCTGGTCCCCTCTTTTTTTTTGCCTGTATTTCGTTCTCTAGAGAACTGGTACTGGGACGACCTCTTTTAACCTCTGTGTCAGTTCCTATTCTGCACAAAACTTGTGCCAATTCATTTCTAAAGTGGCCCATTGAAAGTATATCCTTTTTTGGTATATTTCTATTTGCTGCATTTTTTTTGTACAAGATCCAAGAATTAATCACAGTCAGATCAAGTAGATGGAAAAATATACGCAAATACCATTTTTTTGATCTTACTGGAATGTGGAATCTCCCCAAAAAACTGTCCATTAAGTCCACCCCCCCCATATGCTTATTATATTCATGAACGATTTGTGGACATGGAATTACTACCTTTTCCTTTTTCGATTTATCATATCTGGTGACACTAGACACTGGTGTTGCCCCAACATAGGATGATAAGAGTGTCACAATCTTATTGTCTTTCCAAGTGACACAGGCCATCTCAATGCCATCATAAGTAGATGTTCTTTCTTCATAACTGCCTCTGGGTACTGCCTTCTTCATAAACTCTTTTTTTTCAGGCAATTTTGAGTTAGGGATCCTATTCTGCTGGACAGTTCCAACAGAGTGAATTCCTTGTTTGGCTAGAAAATAAATTAGAGGCAGTGATGTGTAAAAATTATCAAAGTACACAATATAATTTTGATATCTTGGTACACCTCTTAGCAAACGAATTACTACATTCCCTGTAGCTCCTATGTCTGGTTCTCCTTCAAGTCTCTCTGTATTTTGCTGTCCTGCATACAATTCAAATGTATGTGCATATCCAGATAAATTGCAAAGTACATAAAATTTGAACCCCCATTTGTGGGGTTTATTTGGCAGGTACTGTTTTAGAAAGTGTGCAACCTTTGTTGCACACATCTGCTCATCCACTGATAGCCGTTGTTCCATAGATAGAGAAGAAAACTTTGTTTTGAGGTGCTCAATTACTGGACGAATTTTGAATAACCGGTCATGATCTGCATGTCCCACAGGTCTATGAAGCTCATTGTCTTGAAAATGCAATGCAAGTTTGATTTTTTCAAATTTATTGACTGGCATTGTGGATGAAACTGGGCCATAACCATGAACAGGGTGCCAATATGCTCTAGTATTTTGAAATTTTTGCACTGACATGAACAGCAATATCCCAAAAAACTTTTTGATATCTGATGCTGTGTATATTATTCTGTTATTAGGATCTTTTTGTATGCTATATAAATTAGTTTCTGATACAATTTTCTGTATAAAATCATCATTAAAAAAATATTTAAAACATTGGTAAGGAGTTTCTAGCTGAGATATTTCAGAATCAAAAGTTGAGCTGCCTAAGAATCTTATTTTGTCTTCATCAAAGTCCATATTCCTCTTTTTCCAAATTAGTTTTCTCTTGTCCAATAGTGAATTTAAAATATTACCACCAGAGGATCTATTTTGAAATTCTGCTCCTTCTAGTGGTTCTTCAACCAGAGGTGGGTCTTCTTCATTAACTTGCTGATCATCTTCATTATCATTCTCATCACCTAAGAGATGTAGAAGTTCATCTCTAGTATAGTGTGAATTTGGTGGGTCATCATCATCAGAATCATCAGCTTCTAGTCCGTCTTCTGACAGCCAACCGTCTTCTAGTTGTGATAGATACTGTTCTATATCTCTCTCTTGTAAATTATTCTAAAAAAAACAAAAAAATCATACAAATGTAAAATTTCATGAACAAAAATTTCTCCATACTTCAGGTATGACCATACTGCATAGTGATGTAAATTTACATCATACCAAATCGACAAAATTATCGATATATTTTTCATGTTTTCGTTACAAATATTAGCAGATTCTAAAACATTTACCTTATTTCCACTCATAATGAATATTTTCAACAACTCCCGTAGATCAAAGCAAGCAAATAACGTAATTCTTTTGCACCGTTACAACAAAATTATTAGTCACCAGGTAACCGAACTTTGATTGTAATTTTTGACATTGACGTTTGTTTTTTTTTACGTAGTTACGTTCCGTATCAACCACAAATATTTCAAGAAATTGTCAGACGCAAAAATATCAACAGCGCTCTGTGATTTGTGTGCTTTTTTAACCTGTGAACCGTTTGATGGAAATTTCCATCAAGATGCAATGAAGGGTAATATCGCGTGAAAATGCATACTTTTTTTTCTAAGTAAGACACGGTTATATTGTAAACAATTGAATCTGGATGCGATTTACAAAACGATTTTTTCATAATATATCGAGTTTTAATCTAATCAAGATTTAATACAATCTTACGGAGCCTGCCATTTTCCAGTGAAATATATAAACAAACCATAGGATATATAATTTTATGGATAATAAAAACGAACGCAAACGCGTCAAGCAAACGTATAGACGACCGTAACATTACTTTTATATCAATGTAAATAAATACATTTTGAGTACGGTGAAAATATTTTTCAAACGAAAATTTTTCCAACTGTATCGTGTGACGTCATATCAAATGAAAGGGCTTACTGTGAGAGTTTTAATTAAAAACTTTAAATAAATAGTTTTGAAGTAATTATTGAAGAAATTGGACCAAAAATGACCATTCGAAATGTTGAAAAAAAAAATGCGGATAATTCATTATCTACAGATTACAGGGAAACCAATAAAAAATGTAGTCTAAGATTTAAAATAACAACAAAATGAAATTGATTCGGAACCCTTTGCACGCGAGTCCGGCTCGTACATGACCAGATTTTTTGTATTGCTGATCGTTCGTTATCAGTAACCTGTAAATGAGTGTACTTGCCTGAGACCCGTTGTAGTTGGCAACCCACAGGTTGCCGTCCGTATCGATGGTCATGCCGTCTAACACGCCAGATAATTTTTTCCTCAGGAGGGTTGATCTCCGGCCTTCTTGACCAAGGGCGTAGTCTTCAAGACCGAGTGGGTTGGAGTCTTGAGGATCTCCTAGGGCGTACTCTTGAGACCCGTCTGGGGCGTAATCTTGAGATCCGTCTGGGTTGGTGTCTGAAAGACCGTCGGAGTCGTCCCCTTGATGATCCCCTAGGATGTAACCTAGAGGGCCGCCCTGGGCATCGTCACCGTCATCGTCGTAGTCTTTACCACGCTGATCGTAGTCTAGGAGACCACCTTCGTCAACGTCATGCGATTCAATGTTTTCGCCTTGGTCGTAGGCAGCTTGGGGACCGTCCTCGTCCTCCTGGCGATCGCCCTCGCGACCGATTTTGTGCGGACCTTTGATTAACTCCGCGACGTATCGTTCTGCATCGTCCGTAGTGGGTTCCGTGACGTAGCCGTAGGGCTCGGTGACAGTGATGACGTACTCGTGGCCCTGCATTGCAAACACGATTTTTGGATTCGCTAGAAATAAAACAAGGGAAAATTAATCATCTTTATTTATACAAATACTAGCTGACCCGGCAAACGTAGTTTTGCCATATAAATAAAAAAACTGGCCAAGAGCGAGTCGGACTCGCGCACGAAGGGTTCCGTACCATGATCTATAAAAACGGCAAAAAAAAACAAGTTTTTTGTATGAGAGTTTACAAGAAGACAGTCCTCCAAAACGCCCGCCCGTCACCACATCCTCCTAGTGTTTTAGCTGGGAAGAAGAAGTGGCCAACCAACTCCCCAGCAACACATCTGTCTGTTGCGTTAGAAGAACCTGCATTTATACAAGCGCCCTTAGGGTTTCTTTTTCCCATACGGTGGTTCGGAAGAACGGCACCACTTGTCTGGGTATGGTCATGTGAAGAGGAGGGATGAAACAAACTAAGGGGCAAGGGGAAAAATGTGCAACTTGAGGGGAAGCAAACTAGAGCAAGTTGCACTTGAGGAGAAAAACTAAAAGAATTATAAATATAAATGTGGATGGATGGAGAGGAAGAGAAAGGCCAAAGAAAAGATGAATGTATTGTGTGAGGTGCGATATGAAAGAAAAGGGAGTTAGTTATAGTGTGATGACTGATAGGACAAAATGGAAGAAAAAAAAAGGTATTGCGCCGAACCCAATAAGTAGCATGGGATAAGGGCAGGAAGATGATGATGCTCCGAAACCCAAAAAGTATGTTCTACTCACAAATATCCCCAGTTTCTTCGTTGTAGTCGTACCGGCGTATGCTGTAGTCAAGGTTGTCGATGAAGTAGAAGGCCTTGTGGGTCAGGTCCCAGCACAGGCCGCGGGCGAGCCCGATGTCCGCCAGCAGCTTGTGTGGAGTGCCGTCCGCGTCGAAGCGGTACAGAGAGCACTGCGTTTTTTCGGCGGTAGAATTGGCTGGTACCGTTCCTTGTGACGAAGAAAAAATGTTTATGCAAGTTATGGATGGTTAACAGATTTAAAACTTGTCAAAAGCGAGTCGGACTCTGGCTGGGAAGGTTTTGTACTATAAACCGAAAAAGAAAAACGTTTCTTGTATGGGCCTCTTTGCTGTGGCGGTGTAGTGTGGTGTGTGTGGGTGTGGGGGGGGGGGGGGGGGTGTGTGTGGGGGTGTGAGGGGGTGTGTGTGTGTGGGTGGGGGTGTGTGTGTGAAGGTGTGTGTGAGGGTGTGTTTGTTTTAAGTACTATCCGAGGACATGCACCTGAATACACAAGGAACTTCCGAGGACATTTTCAAACCGAGGACATTTTCGGGGGTCCTCGGATTGACTTATCCACTGCATCGTATTTGTCGTGCGATTCTGAACCTTTATGTATAAATAATAAGAAAAAGTCACCCAGTCCTCGTTTTGATTATGAGAATTCATATCTACACACCGACAGTGTGTGACCGCTACGCGGCGCCACCTTCGATTTTTACACACTCGCCTTACACACGAGTTAAATTTTGTAGTATTGTCCGAGGACTAATGTGTGAATTTAACACCCTGCCCTCGGATGAGTAGCTATATCAGACAGTGTGTATTCAGATCCTCGGAATGGTAAGCGGACCAGATAGTGTGTATCCTATTATGAGTATTTTTGCGGATTCATAGGTTTTATACAGTAAACAAAAAAGCAAAGTAAAAAAATAAGTATATATTTCTCTTATATAAATATCTTTTACATTCATAAAAAAAGGTGTTTCAAACTTAATAAACATTTATTATTTAAAGTAAAGTATTATGATACTATACAATACTAACATTAAATATAATCCTACTATCCTACTAATATTATAAATGTGAAAGTTTGTATGTTTGTATGTTTGTTCGTCAATCACGCAAAAATGGCTGATGGGATTTGAATGAAATTTGGCACACATATAGTTCACATCCTGGAATAACACATAGGCTACTTTTTATCCCGATAAAAGGTAAAGCTTAATGGCGGCGGAGGAGGAAGTGGAAATCTGACGTTTCTGCTGCCTTAGTACTTCTGATTCACAAGTACCAGGAGAGCATAAACATGTCGAAATATTTTCGAGTCTGAATTTGTGAGCGCCAAAGATTTTCGAGTACCAGGAGAACAGACATATGTCAAAGTATTTTTGGTCAGGTTTTTTTTTTGCTGGAAAATAGATTGGCTTTCATTGCAAGCGTTCATGTTTTTATGTTTGGATGTTTGTCCGTCAATCACGCAAAAACGGCTGAAGGGATTTAGATGAAATTTGGCACATATGTAGGTCACATCCTGAAATAACACATAGGCTACTTTTTATCCCGGTAACATACATGACTTAATGGAGACAGAGGAAGAAGTGGAAGTACAAAGTTTCTGCTACCTTAGTACTTCAGATTCAAAAGTACCAAGAGAACAGAAACATGTCGAAATTGTTTACTGGGCTAGAATTGTATTACGAAAGCTAAAAGATTCACAAGTACCAGGAGACCAGCAACATGTCAAATTATTTTTGGGCAAGTTTTTTTTTATTAGCAGAGCAGAAACTTTTCGAAGTATTTTCGGGACTGGAATTCCGAACGCTACAGATTCACCTGGAGAGCAGAAACATATCGAGGTATTCCGGTGCCGGAATTACGAGCGCTACAGATTCACAAGTACCAGGAGAGCAGTAACATTTCGGAAGTTTTTTTGGGGCTTAATATGAGCGCTTTAGATTCACAAGTACCAGGAGATCAGAAATATGTCGAAGCAACGCTATACATTCACAAGTACCAGAAGAGCAGAAACATGTCGAGGTATTTCGCCAGAAAATTACGAGCGCACAGATAGATTAAAATACCAGGAGAGAAATATCTGAAAGTTTTCAAGTTGCTGGTGAGTGGTTAGGATGCAGAAGTACCAAGAGAACAGAAACATGTCGAAGTTTATACCGAGTAATTATGAGCGCTGAAGATTCACAAGAACCAGGAGACCAGAAAAATGCCGAAGTATTTCCAGGGCTGGAATTGTGAGCGTTTAGGATTAAAAAATACTAGGAAATCAGAAACATGTCGAAGAATTTTCGGGGCTGGAATTACCAGCACACCAGAAACATATCGACAAAGTACTTCCGAAGCTATTATTGCAAGCGGTTAGGATTCAAGAGTACTAGGAGAGCAGAAATATATCGAAGTTTTTTTCGAAGGGCTGGAATTGTGAGCCCTAAAAATTCACAAGTACCAGGAGATCAGAAACTAATTTACAAGCCCCAGGAGGCCAGGAACATGCCGAAGTTTTTCAGGGCTGGAAATTGAGAACGCTATAGATTCACAAGTACCAGGGGAGCAGAAACATGTTGAGGCATTCCGGGGCCGGAATAACGATCGTTACAGATTCAGAAGTACCAGGAGAGCAGAAACATGTCGAGGTATTCCATTGCCATAATTATGAGCGCTATTAATTTACAAGCACCAGGAGGCCAGGAACATGCCGAAGTTTTTCAGGGCTGGAAATTGAGAACGCTATAGATTCACAAGTACCAGGGGAGCAGAAACATGTTGAGGCATTCCGGGGCCGGAATAACGATCGTTACAGATTCAGAAGTACCAGGAGAGCAGAAACATGTCGAGGTATTCCGTTGCCGTAATTATGAGCGCTATTGATTCACAAGTACCAGGAGACCAGGAACAAATTTTTCAGGACTGGAAATTGAGAACGCTATAGATTTACAAGTACCAAGAGAGCAGAAACATGTCCAGGCATTCCGGGGCCGGAATGACGAGCGCTATAGATTCACAAGTACCAGGAGACCAGAAACATGCCGAAGTTTTTTCAGGGCTGGAAACTTCACAAGTATCCGGAGAGCAGAAACATGTCGATGTATTTTCGAGGCCGGAATTATGAGCGCTAAAGAATCAAAATAACTAGGAGATCAGAAACATATGTTCATGTTTTTTTGGGGCTTTAATTCGACCAAAAACATGTCGTCGTTTTTCCATGCAGGAGTTATGAGTGGCTTGGATCAATAGTCCAGGAGAAAAAACATGTCGAAGTACTTTCGAGGCTGGAAATATGAGCGCTAAAAATTCACAAGTACCAGGAGAGCAGAAACATGTCGAAGTATTTTCGGGGCTGAATTTGTGAGGGCCATAGATTCTCGAGTAAGCCAGGGAACAGAAACATGTCAAAATATTTAGGGTAGGTTTTTTTACTGGAAAGAAGATGGCTTTCATTGCAAGCGATTCAAAAGTACCAGGGGACCAAAAACATGTAGTTTTTTCCGTGCAGGAATTATGAGTGGCATGGATCAATAATACCAGGAGAGCAAAAACATGTCGGAGTATTTTCGAGGCTGCAAATATGAGGGTTAAGATTCACAAGGGTCTACCAGGAGATCACAAACATGTCGAAGTAATTTCGGGGCTGAAATCTTACTTTCAGCGGCACCGCAAAGACTCACAATGTCTGGATACCTGAATCATGAAGATACAATTCGAAGGATGAGACAATGAGGCAAAAAGTTGCGCGGCAGTTCTAAAATCTACGCAGACGAAGTCGCGGGAGGAAGCTAGTACATACTATAATATATATTTTTAAAACAACAAACACTATTTTTTTTTGTAATCATCTATACAATTTTGACAGGACTTTAGACTTTTTATATATGTCGCAGCCAACTGGTTAAAATAGCCGTTCAATCAAACGTCTGGCTTCTTAATTGAATATTAGAGGCGCTCAAAACGTTCAACATTACAGCTGACTCAAAAGCCGCCTTCTAATTGAATTAGTTCAGCTTACCACTGGGACGGCGCTAGATGCGTTTTTTTTTTCAATATGGCGGCAACTAAACATGTGTTTTTGATTGTTTCAAGATATTTTTCGGAAAGAAAGTAGTAAATAGACATTACTAGTGTTAAAGAGCCAGAAATTATGGTGGCATATATGAGTGAATCAAAATATAAATAAATAAGCAATTATTCGAAGAGAAATCAAGCTGTAGCGTCGAACGTTGCAGTCAACAAGTCGGCTAAGCGACATACAACCGTGTGATTGAATGGCGTTGTCCAGTCAAAGGGCTAGCTGTTTTTACTAATTTGTTCAAACTTTTGGTAACCCCTTAAACCATCCTTAAACTTATCCCAAGAATAATCTCCCAAGAAATTACAAAAAGTTTTCCTATTCTTTCAAATCACATGCTAAACTAATAGTCACTCTAGTTAATTTACCATTGAACCAGTTGGCTAAGCGTCATTAAGCTGTAGTGTTGAACGTTGCAGTCAACAAGTCAGCTAAGCGATGTACAGCCGTGTGATTGAATGGCGTTATTCAGTCAAAGGGCTAGCTGTTTGATTGAACGGCTATTTTAACCAGTTGGCTGCGACATATATATTAAGAATATTGAATGAGAAAAAAATAATCAATTATTTTTTTGATTCTTATTTTTAAGGAATGTATTTTATAAATTATTTAAGTATTCAATGAATTAAAATCAAAACTGAAATCTAATTCTTAAAATTCTTGCATAGTTTTATATTAACATTTATTGGTATATTTATTGACATTTTATTTTTGTTATACATTTTAGTATAATTATTAATTGTAAAATAAAAACTTAAACCTTAAGAGAGCTATTACATTTTTTCTTGAATTTGAGCGTTTTACAGGAATTTTGATGTGTGATTACGGTTTAGATATAGCCATAAATTAAAAAAAAATATATGTCCATGAAAGTTTGATTCTATTTCTTGGGAGTGCTTTAAATAGATATTTCAATTTGTTTACATAAATCAGTATAAACTTTTCTCTGCAAAGGATGTTTTATAAAATTTACTTTAGGGCATAGTTTGATGCATTGTTACATCGAAGATATAATATTTCAATAATTTATAAAAATGTTTATGGTACAAATGTATCTTCTACTTTGGAGTGCTTTAAACAATTTATTATGTTTCATACATTAATACACCAAAAATAATTCCGTAAAACAGAGAGTAACTGAGATTTTTCCTCCGAATACATATTTTTTATCTATGAATATATAATCTAAATTCAAACAAAAAGTTACTAATAACTAAGTTTACTATGTTAACTACCTTGAAAAAAAAAATTTGTCTGTTTAAGCCTCAAATGATGCCCTAAATAAAATTTTATAAAACATCCTTTGCAGAGACAAGGTTTATACTGATTTATGTAAACAAATTGAAATATCTATTTAAACCACTCCCAAGAAATAGAATCAAACTTTCATGGACATATTTATATATTTTTAATTTATGGCTAATTCTAAACCGTAACCACACATCAAAATTTGGTTGGCGGCAAAAGAAATGTTCTCGGATAGTACTTAATCTAAGAAATGTGTGAAAAAAATACTGCAAAACTTGGTAAAATATTTAGGTCAAGGTACGAAATACTTAGGTAGAGGTCCTCGTTTTGTATACATAGGGTTCTTCAAAAAGTCCTCAGATTGTTTCTGAAAAGTATAACACAAGGTCCTCGCATTGTACATAACTCAAGGAAGAGTGTGTGAAAACGAGTCCTCGGATTATCATGTCCAGGCGGGTGAGTAGGTCCTCGGAAGGCTCACACAAACGTCCTCGAAAGGATGTGGCTTGAAGAATGAGCAGTGTATTTGAAGCCCTCACACTGTTCATAAAAAAAACGGCGGAAAAAAAGTTTTGACAGCACTACACGAATAGGTTCATTAAATAATATTTCGAATTCTGATGCTTTATATCTTATCAAAAATATCGTACGAGGCCGTTAAGACAGTATTTCAGAGCGTCCTCGGATTGTTCATAAAAAACTATAGTCCTCGCATGGACGTCTACACAAACAAGGGTGCGTGGGTGTGTGTGGGGGGTGTGAGGCTGTGGTGGTGGGCTGTAGTGTGGGGTGTGTGGTGGCACTCGTCATGGGTCCATTACGAGTGACAACACAGTGAAACCGGAAAATCTGACTCCAGTCTTGCTTAGTTCATAAACCACTCACCAGCAAACAGTCTTCCCCTTGGATCCGCCTTGCCATGACTGAGGCTATTGTCAGGGTGTTCCACATCCACCTCTGCGATGGTCCTGATGACCTTGGCCCCGTTGTCTCCGCCGAGCCACTCGACCTCCACCACCTTCCGGTCCAAGCCCACTGCGAAGTAGCTCGGTTTACCTTCGATTGGGATTATGAAGGTGGGCATGCCATCTGGAATGTGATATGTATGTTTTCAGGTATGGTAGTGAATGTGGTAATGTATGAGGTTTTGCGGTGTGTTTAGATTTTTCTCCACGCCAAAAATAAATTTCTACGTAGCAGCGGGTCTAAAAAAGTCACTTTAGTAGAATCATATCAGGATCTTAAACCTGAAATAATCTATAAAGTCGTAAGTATTTGACAGCAAGATACTTTAGTAGAATCATATCAGGATCTTAAACCTGAAATAATCTATAAAGTCGTAAGTATTTGACAGCAAGATACAACATTGCTTTACTAGTAAGTATGAAAGAGACATAAAATAGATTTGATAGAATGTATGAGGAAGTCCATTTTTTTCACGACTTTGAGGTCGTTCCCATATTTAAAGTGTAGGTATGCTATCTAGGTTTTGAGAAATGTAATAAAAAAGAGTCAAATACCTTAGGGGCCGTTCGATTAGTACATAAGCAGAATTTAAGACATTTTTAACACCCCCCTCCCCTTGTCAGCGATAGTGATCAAACCTCTTACCCCTCCCTCCTATGCTTACGTAAGCATTGGTAGTTTTTCCTCGCGCGGGACCTATTTTGCACACTTCTGTTATTTCTTACTTAACTATGAAACATCGTATGAGAGAGAAAAAAGTGAACCACCAGGGCCCAGGACCCCCAGGGTGGGTGGTGGTCTGGTGGTGTTTCTTTTTATTCATTTTAATTGTATTTAAATAATTATCAGTTGCTTTTATTCTCCATATTGCACCTACCACTATTGCATCACCCAAAGGTTGACTGGTAGAGAATGCCTATGGCATTAAGTCCACCTCTGTATTTTTTTGTGATGAAAGGTAAATAAATAAACAAAAAAATAACTAACTAGCCATAATTATGTGAAATCAAAATCCAATAAAACTGCCAAGCTAAAAAAGAATATTGCTGACGTAATTACCATTAAACCCGCCCGTCCCCCATGTCATCAAAAATAAGCATAGTGAAGACACCCCCCCCCCCACCCCCCATTAGTGCTTACGTAATACTTGAACGGCCCCCTATTTAAAATGACTTACCCAACTTAGAATGAAAATGGCTGCCTTGGGCGTACCTCATCAGGGTTTTGCCGTAGACGCTGACATAGTACAGCGTCTGTGTGTCGTGGTTCCAGTGCGGGGCAGTGCCGAATGACACCGGCGGTATCTCCGCGATCACCGACGGTTCCTCTGGCATCTGGAAATAAAGATTATAATTTCACGATTTATTATGAAAAAATCTTATATAATATATTCCATCCAAATTCAATAGTTTCCAATACATCCGTGTGTTTTTTAGAAAAAATAGTTCACAATTTCACGCGATATATTACAATACAAAAATCTTTATTTATTTACCAAAAGTTTTACATTAGTTGGAGCCTCCTTTTAAGCAAGTAATGCTTGTCAATGCCATCAAGAACCGTGTGCACTAGAAAGGATTTCGCGAAATTCAAACGGGAAAATGGGATATGTATGCGCGTACGAAGTCGCGGGCAGTAGCTAGTAGATAATAGACATAGAATTAGCAAATTTCCGTTCGTTCAGGCGATTTTGCCATACCTATTACTGGAATCAAAAGTAGCTCACAATTTAGGACCCACTAATTTCAGTGTTAATATATAATCCGTGGTGCTTGACAACTGGGCTTAGTGGGCTTACTGGCTTACTGGCCAGTTGTATATCCCTTGGTGCCTATTGGCCTAGCTCTAATCTATCTCCTGCTTGATACGGAGGGAAGTGGAAATTATATTTATTTTTTCCTACTCCTCCACTGTACCTACTCTTCTGATTAATTTCGTTGCGGGATTTAAAACAGGTGAATCGTTTTCCTCGGACTCGTCGGGTTTCATTAGCTCGGTGTTTTTTTCTGGTGGTCGCCACTGTTGATTCTGACTTTCAGGAGTTGCAGTGGTTAGGATAGTGTGGCGGGCTTGTCTAGACATAGAACTAGCAAGCGTTATAAAATATCTACTCACGTCAAAAATGAAGGGTTTAATTGTAGAGCTATTTATTTCAACAGTCGTTTTCTCATCCGGTATACTAGATACATTTGTCCCGTGCACCACATTTTGCACAAACAGAGCAACAATTACAAACACTAGTAAAGATGTCACCATTTATATTTTGCTTGGCCGTTGCTAGATTTACGTGAATAAAAGGATTTTTTTAAACGTAACTTCAATTACTATTTTTATCCAAGCATGAAATTGATTCTGGGTTACTCAATATTATTATGGGCTAAGCTTTGATTATCATTTCGTTTATTCATTTTCTTTACTTATTTGTAAATTTTTAAAAATTTCTATAAAAAATATCCTTTCAAAAATACTAAAATAGTAGCCCACCAGTATCGTAAACAGGGTCCAAACTACCGGCGGTCAGGGCTCCAGAGACAGGAACCTCCTGGCAATGCGAGCCGTGTCCAGAAGTACGGCTTTCTGAATCAAGCCCTTGATCCAGCTGACCAACGAGAGCCTCCTGAGGTGTTGGTCGAGGCTCGTGGCTATTAAACCAATGGCCGACACGATTAATGTCATTACTACACAACGTACAGGTTTAGTGATTTCAGGAAATGTGTTAATTTTAGAGGAGCTCATGGCAAAAAATACACACGACACATCGGTCGGGTCGATCTTAAAGGTTAAGCAACACTTGCCGAGGTCGATTTGTGGATGGGTGACAATCTTAACATATACTATGAGACTCTTTCGTGCCTCGAAAAGGACATTAAGCCGTTGGTCCTGGAATATCTTTGGCAGTCGTTACGTCTGAAGACAGAATTATTTATAAGTAGTCACAAAAGTTGTGCTACCTGCGTAAAGGTCTGTTTTTAGACCTACTTTATTACTACGATATTCGTTACCTAGAGCGGTAGCGATGAATGTCGCTCGGTTTCTGTGGCTTAGGTTTGTATTTTTCGACTTTTTTTTTTCAGTTTTTGCAGTTAAATTAAAAAGCTATGGGTTGTTAACATTAGTTTCTACCTACTATCATTTTGAAAGTATATTCATCATGAAGCTAACTTGTGTGTCTAATCATTTTTTTTTGTTTTGAGCTAAGATGATTACAAAATATACCTGACTAGCTGACCCGCACAACTTCGTCTGCGTCACATTTTCCATTACTGTTCCGCTCCTATTTGTCTTAGAGTGATGATATATAGCCTATAACCTTCCTCGATAAATGGGCTATCTAACACTGAAAGAATTTTTCAAATCTGACCAGTAGTTCCTGAGATTAGCGCTTTCAACCAAACAAACAAACAAACAAACAAACAAACAAACTCTTCAATATTAGTATAGATTTTCAGAAATGTCAAAGCAAGAACGCTCTGGCGCAACTTTATTTTTCTGTTGCTTGTTAAACGTAGTTTCACAATCCAAAGGGGTCAAAATAACATACCAAAAAAACAGCTTTACATCGCTTTTTGCGATTTTAATGAAGACTGGCCTATAATGTATATATTTTTTTGTTTTTAAACAAACGTTTCCCTCCACTAGGAATTTCTCCTGTATCGTGGGTGCGTTTACAAACATACAAAGTCATATACACAAACAGCCAGACCCGGAACAACTATCTGTAGGCCATACAAATATTTGTTCCGTGCGGGAATCGAACCCCCGACACGCGACGCAGCAGCCGATCGCTCAACCACTGTGCCAACCGTGCCGTCAATCAATGTATATCATACCTGTAAGTGTAGTGATCCCTTCATACGTGGCGGCCATCTTTGTCTCAACTTCTTTGATTTATACGCCAGGTTTCGGTACAGCTATCACCTCCATTCCTTTCCCAAACACGCAAACTGTTATCGAGTCGCTGAAAAAAAGATCAATGATTAATGAAAGCGAAACGAACAAAACATGGTGAACACAAACATCGATCACGGAACATTTGGTTTGTAAGTGAGGACTGAAATTAGCAAAGCGAACACGAACATCTTGCGAACTCAGTTCTGTGTTCGCGCTTAACCCAGTAACGACTGATCTATTGAACTGCTGCCGCCGCGCCGCCACGCAATTCCCCCGAGTACGATACGAAAAATCATCTATACTAATATTATAAAGCAGAAGAGTTTGTTTGTTTGTTTGTTTGGTTGAACGCGCTAGTCTCAGGAACTACCGATCCGATTTGAAAAGTTCTTTCAGTGTTAGATAGCCCAATTATCGAGGAAGGCTATAGGCTATATATCATCACGCTAAGACCAATAGGAGGGATGCAGTAATGAAAAATGTTACGCAGACGACGTTGCACGGGTCAGCTAGTCCTAATATATAAATATTCTTCCGTTACTGAGCGAGTGAGTGGCTGACAGACAACGCATAGCCAAAACTACTGGACATAGAGAGCTGAAATTTGGCATGTAGGTACCTTGTGGAGTGTAGGGGAACACATAATTTTTTTTTTTATTCAAAACGGGGAAACTCTTGGCCCAAATCTCACCTGATGGAAAGTGATGATTAGGCCGAAGATGGAAGCGAGTTTCACCCGGAATCCTCTTACACAGAGGAACTGGCTATCATACCTCTAATTGCCGGAACACAACAATGCTGTTAACATTGTTGTTATGGCGACAGACTTAGACATGATGGTGGTAGCTTGCCAGGCGGACTTAGAACAAGTCCTACCACCAACCTAACCGAGCAAAAAATTTGGTTCCGCTGGGAATCGAACCCGGGACCTCTGGGTCTGAATCAGGTGGTATAACCACTAGACCACGGAGGCGGTTAGTGTCACCTGTTTAGCACCACCCGGGGACCACGTGTAGGGATTTGCTGAAAAGTATTCTCCTACGGACGCGGGTGACTCGGCCCCCAAAATGCCCATCCGCACAGAACAATGTTTGATGTTCGTTAGTGGTACGCACGTGCGAAAAAAAGAGATCGATGTTCGTGTTCACTTATGTTTTTGTTCATTCTGCGTACACGGCGTAATGGTCGCCCACGACGACTTTTTGTTACGTGAACGCGCCGCTATATCGCTGCTTTTGGTTGTTTGTCGCATTTGGAACGCTCAGTCAGCAGCATAGATGTTAACGCGCGACTGTATTGATTCTGCATCGCTGCAGTTGACGTGGGCGACCCCCCTAAGCACATAACAGATTTTAGCTTCATAACAACAACGTTATTTAACATATGTTTACAAAAGATGATAAAAAAAAACGTTATCAATATACAGGAGTGGTTACCATCTACTTGATAAGACCACACACCTCTTGTGATAACAGAGAAATAATGATAACGGCCTGTAAGTGTCCCTGTGAAAGGCAAACTATTTAACGAAGTATTTGATATCTATAATCTATTCTAATATTATAAAGCAGAAGAGTTTGTTTGTTTGTTTGTTTGGTTGAACGCGCTAATCTCAGCAACTACTGGTCCGATTTGAAAAAATCTTTCAGTGTTAGATAGCCCATTTATCGAGGAAGGTTATAAGTTATCGCATATATATATCATCACGCTAAGACAAATAGGAGCGGAGCATTAATCGAAAATGTGACGCAGACGAAGTTGCGCTGGTCAGCTCGTATATTATATACTATCACTATCATCATCTCCAGCTCCACTTTGCCCATTTCTGGCATATCCAACATACGAAACTACCTAATCTAAAGTAGCTCTGTCTATTTGTTTGTTACTACTTCAATTCTCAACGGCTCCACGAATTTAGATGAAACTTGCCAAAAGTAGACCATGCCCTGGAATACGCCACAGAGTTTTATCCTGAGCAGGGGCGTAGCTACCGCCGTATTAGCCGTTTCAAAGATACGGGGCCCCCGAACTGCAAGGGCCCCAATGTGTGGACGCATTGCTATACATTTACTCCCGCCATCTCCTTCGTGGCCTGCAAAGACAGTTCTGAGCTAGAAGGGCCTATTTTGTTTAAAAACAATACCGCTCAAAACGGAGGCCCCAAAAATGTTTGATACGGGGCCCCTTGAGGAGTAGCTACGCCACTGATCCTGAGAGTACCTACGTTCTACTGGAATCATTTCCATGCAGAAAAACGGCACTGGCAGCAGTTCGTCTATTTAAATCTAATCTTAACATGTAATACAAAAACATGTGTTTGAGACACAAAGCCACTCCATTGGCTTACTATCGAGCTATCAAGTGTCAGACACTTGGAGCTGCCTACGCTCAAGTGCAACACACTCAAGACAGCCTATTCTCACGTGTCTCACACTCATGAAAACCTTCTTTCAATTGCGGAAACTCTCGATTTATCACCATTACCACAAAACCACAATAAACTATAGAGGTATGCAGAACAATAATTATGTCACGCAAACCTCCATAAGGGGAAGATCTCTTGAGCATACGGGTGTAGTGTCTGGTCGCGTATTGCCAAACTGTATACTGACCCAGACCGGGGTTGCTCTGAGTTCGATCGCAGTTTGCGTTTGTAGTTGAAGAGCAAACTGTATACCTATTCAGAGAGTGTCTGAATCAATATACATTTTGCTTTAAAATACTAGAGCAAAATACGTACGAGTTGCTATTAGAGTTTTTGTTTTTGGCATTTAATGATCGTCAGGTTCAGATCCCTTCTATTGTTGGTGAATAATTTGGGTTAGCTGAGGTTATATCAGTATGATGTTTTCTGATATTTACTTATTCACTACAGAATTTGGGCAGAAAATGAGTAAATATGAAAATTAGGTCAACTGAACGTTATATAAAAAGAGCAATATACTAATTGAAAATTAGGTATATGTGATGAACGTTATACTAAATGTTATTACTTAGAGCAAAAGAAGTTTATTTATTTATTTATTTATTTATATATGCTTTATTGTACACCAACAAAAATAAAAACATAAAGAAAACCTTAAACTAAAAAAAATATACAAATGGCGGCCTTATCGCATTCCGCGATCTCTTCCAGGCAACCAGGAATGGAAAAAAAAAAAAAAAAATAATAGCCTGGACATGAAATGGGGCAGACACTTGGTGCAAATATGAAGTTAACATATATTTTTTTTTTTACTGACAAAGAATATAGATATTAAATAGGAATATAAACTATACAATATACAAAAATATATACACAGATACATACATACTTAATATATGAGCAGGAGAATATACCAATATTAAAAATCATAGTGACAAGTAGTGTTCCTTGACTAATTTTTTAAAAACAGGCAGCGATTGCGCGCGCTTTATTGTTACAGGCAACGCATTCCATAAACGAGCGGCCTGAACTGTAAAAGACTTATCCAAAAAAGTCGTGGAATGCATTGGCATCTTAAGTTTAAAGTTATCTGATGACCTAAGAAATTTTGAATGAGAGTCACAAAGAAACTGGAAACGTTCCTTTAGGTAAGGAGGGGTGGTTGGGGAAAATAGCACATTGTATAAGAGGGAAAGAATATGGGCATTCCGGCGAAGGCGAATTGGTAACCACTTGAGTTTAACACGGAATTCAGAAACATGGTCATATTTGCGCAAACCAAATATGAACCTTATACAGAAATTTTGAAGTCGCTCAAGTTTGTCAAGTTGTACTTCGGTGAGGTCGAGATAGCTGACATCAGCATAATCAAGGATGGGTAAAAGAAGAGATTGTGCAAGCGCAATCTTGGTGGCAGTCGGCAGAAAATTTCGCAGTCTCCTCAAAGATGCAGCAGATGCGAATACCTTGCGGCTAACTTCCTGTAGCTGGGCAGTCCAAGAAAAGTTCATGTCAATAAAAACCCCTAAGTTCTTAACTTTCTCACTAAATGGAATGACTGAGTTTTCAAAAGAAACTTGGGGAAGAGTCGTCCAGTCAATCTTTGAGATCGTCCTAGAACTGCCCACCACCAAAACCTGTGTCTTAATAGGGTTTACCGTAAGTCCATAGTTCTTGCTCCAGTCGCATACACGGGCCAGATCACGGTTTAGGGACAAGATAGCCTCGGACAGATTTCCAAGAGGAGCTCGTGTGTAAATTTGAAGATCATCTGCATAAAGGTGGTAAGAAGAAATTAATTCGTTGGATATTGAGTTAATGAAAACTGCGAAAAGTAAAGGAGATAAAACGCCACCCTGTGGTACCCCGGCGGAAATACTGCACCAGGAAGACATAGTCTCTCCGATGCAAATACGTTGCCGGCGACCGAACAGATAACTACGAAACCAGTCAATTACCGATGGAGATATGTTAAGAGAGCAAAGAATGCCAAGCAGAACATCGAAATCCACAGTGTTAAATGCGTTACTGAAATCTAGTAGTGCTAAAACTGTTACATTTCCCATTTCCATGGCTGACCTTATGTCTTCCGTAATCTTCAGAAGCGCAGTAGTTGTGCTATGACCAGGACGGAAGCCGGACTGGAAAGGGTTGAGGAGATTATTTTTAGAAAGGAAAATGCTTATTTGGTTGTGGATTAACCGCTCAAGGACTTTGGAAAGGAATGGTAAGACAGATATTGGACGGTATTCGGAGAAGGAGGTAGGATAGGACTTTTTCGGTAAAGGAATTATTTGAGCATCTTTCCACGAGCTTGGAAAGACACCACTAGATGCCGAAAAATTGAGGATGTGGGTGATGACGGGAAGGATTAAATCCAGCACTGGGAGTAACATTTTACGGCTTATACAGTCGCTTCCTACTGCATTTGAAGTTATCGATAGTATGCTCTTCTTAACATCACATGCGGAAAATTGGCCAAAAGTAAATGGAGAATAACTGGGAGTCGGAAGAGATGAAAGATGATTCAAAGTATTTAACTTTGTTGTCCTATCAAAATTGGACGAAGCAGAAAAATGAGTATTCATTGCATCAATGTCAATATCTTTAGGCTTAGTTTCTTGTTGGGTTTTACCGACCCCCAATGACCTAAGAAATTTCCAAACTTTGGATGCGTCCCCGTTTTGGACTGAATCATGAATGTGATGGCGATTTGCATTCCTACACACCTTATTGCAGTGTTTACGAATTGAGACGTATCTTTCCTTATTAACGGCATTAGGGCGACGCTTAAATTTGGATTTGGCCGCAGCTTTTTGATTCAAGACAGCTTTAATCTCATCCGTCAACCACGGCGCCGGCATGTGTTTAACCTTGACAGCTCGAACAGGAGCGTGTCGATCGTAAAGCTCAACAAGTTTAGCCGTGAAAAAATGAGCTTGATCGTTGACTGAAGAAGATGTAAAAACCGGAGACCAGTCTATATTGCTGGCATCCTCGCAAAGATTTTCCACGTTCATACCACCAAAATTGCGTTGCATGAGAATTTTGGCTTTAGCCTTAGGAGGACGAATTTTATATGAGAGAAAGATTAGATCATGATAAGAGAAGGCATCGGCTGAGCATTGACCATGCTTAGCGACGCGATCAGAAGAAGAGACCAAAATCAAGTCAAGAAGTGAAGGAGTACAGTTTGGAAAATGGTGTGTGGCACTTAGCGGAAGAATGGAAAGACTACTAGAAGCTGAGAGACTAGTTAAGGATGAAGAACGATGGTCATTCTTCAAGAGACAAGTATTGAAATCACCCATGATTATGCTATGACTGTAGGAAGGGATAAGCATTTCTAAAAGCTTTTCGAAAGACAAAAAGAAATTAACGCGTAAGGAGGGGCAGTAATAAACACCAAGAAGTAATTTAGTGTGATTTAGTACAACCTCAACAAAAAGATGTTCACCAGCATTTGATGGCGGTGGCTGCGCTGACACATTTACTACAGAGAAAGGAATATAAGCGCGGAGATAAATAGCAACACCACCACCACCACCACCGGTCCGGTCGTTTCTAATAAGCACGAAGCCAGGAAGAGAATAGCTAGTAGAAGGGAGGCAAGGTTTAAGCCATGACTCGGAAATAAGAATGGCATGTATATTTTTACAGTCAAAGCTTGCCAGCATATCATGGAAATGAGCCGGAATACTTTGGGCATTAATGTGTATTACGTTAAAATTCTTAGGAACATTAGAAAACTGCGCATTTAGACTGTCTGCAAGACAAGGAACACTTAAAAAACTGTCGTCGCTACTTGACAAAGAAAAAAAACTGTCATCATCACTACTTTCAAGAGTTGACATAAATATATATCTATATATATATAAACTACAATAAAAATACTTAAAAACCAATAACAAATCGCCTGCCGGTAGCGCTATTCAGTTATTATTACAATAACAACTACTTAAATATGAATAACGGAATATTTGAATCCGGGTAACAAACAAAGCTTACTGTAACTAAAATAAATCAAATATTATCACTTGCCAGTGCACCGTTACAAATAAACATAAATTGAAAACATTTAGTTACCTAAAACGGAACGCAACACAAACGACACATGACACTGACATTGATTGACATTGACAAGTGACAAAGCAATGAATCTAGTTTGTACAAATCAGACACTGTTGCCAGATGGGGGGGATTCCCCCCAAATTTGGGGGTATTTTCAGACCACACAAAATGCATACATTCTCAGATTGCTCTGAGCTCGTATGCACTTTGCTCCAATTTATTTGTGATTTTAATGAGCGTGATGTAGTGGGTCAGTATACAGTTTGGCAATACGCTGCTGTCTGATCAGGTGGGTAACTGTCCAAAGGTTTTTGGTGAACTTTGATAGCGATGATTTGTGTGACGTCAGATCTTTTTAGGGTTCCGTATCCGAAGTTTCCAAGCATTTATTTATCCGAAGTTTAATCAATAAAACCCTCCGCTATACGTCCGTCCGTCTGACAGAGGGCTGTATCCTCAAGAACCGTACTTAAAGGTAGACAGTTGAAATTTTCACACATTGTGTATTTCTATTGCCGCTATAACAATTTTATAATCAAGGAGGCTACAAAAACGTGTTTTTTTTCGGCTTATACTACGGAACCCTCCGTGTGCCTGTGAGAGTCCGACTCGCACTTGACCGGTTTTTTGTAGTTTGTTTGTGGAGGTATAGAAGCCACTACAAAACTTAATACGCACGCCTATTCATACAGAAAGTGAACTCTCCATACATACAATGTAAGTAAGCATACTGCAACTAGTGACCCCAACACTATTTTCGATCATGCACCAAAAGTGTCAATTTTATTTTTTAAACATTCATCTGGTTTAAAAATAAGCAGTTGACATACCTATTATGATCCAATAGATCCATCCCTTGAACATCGGCCACATCTGTGTGTGTTTGAGACAAGAATTTGCATTCTATCCCCTTTTCGCATATCCGCCATCCAAGCAACGTGATCCGCTGATCAATTGATGTTGACAACAGATACTCATCCACCAGACACAAGCCAGTTATCTGTGAGCTATGGTACTTCGAACTGTTCCAAATATGTAGTACTTTTGTTGAGGTTAAGTAATTCTGGTCGGGTATTTCCAGTACATTTATATGGATAGCATTATCGTCGCCACCTGTTGCTATAAGTATTTTGTTTTCTGATAGTAAGGTAGTGGTTATACTGTTTATGCCAGATTTATTAGTTTTGGTTGTGAAAAATGGTTCGAAATCTGATTCTGTGATGGTGTTTGTGTCCCAAAATGTGACATCTCCTCTTGTAGTACAAGTTATAAGGATATTTTTATTAAGGATTTTAATTACTTTAGTTTTCAATATACAAGTTTTGTGATACTTAGATTGTGTAATATTTTCTACCTTTGTGCTATCTTCTTTGAACGAAAACACTCTAAGATAAGAATCTGAACATCCGGCGAAAATGATAAAGGAATCATTATCGTTTATCAAATCCAAATCCATGATTCTCATTTCAGGATCAAAGTCAATGGAACAGTTCCTCCATGTTTGATTACCCTTTCTTTCTTTATCTGTTCCTCTTATTTGATAATCTATTAATTCTTCTGATGTGACATTGATTTTGTTGTTTTCTTTGGTTATATTAATATCTTTTATGCAAAGTTGTGCTCTTCCTCCTGCAGATAATACTAGCAAGCGATTGTCGCTTAAAGAATGTGTTTTAAGTGTTCTGACACTTGATAAGTGTTTGAAACAAACTTCGTCGTTAAATTTCATTTCTGTATCAACACTAGAAATTCTTAGTGTAGTATCTTCGCCTCCAGAGATGTATACCGTTGCATTTTCAACTTTATGTGCTTTCAAACAATTAACTTCTTTAGCATGAGACCCATTTATCATATTCCTTGACACAATTTTACCCAGTTGGAATGTTATAACATTAATGTCAGAATTCTTCAAATATATTAATTTTATGAACTCTTCATATTCTTTTTCTACTTTTTCAAAGTATCTGATGGCATCCCAGGATCTATGCCCACCACCACAAGGGACTTCTAATATTTTACTATTTTCCTTAATATTATGTACCATAAAAACTCTTTCTTGGAATCCACAAACTATATTCTCGTCTTTATCTAAGAATTTCTCAACCCAATCGAAAGCCAGGTCTTTGCTGTTCATGTATTTAACGGTGTTATCATTTACGCTAAAATATTTGATAGTGCCATCTCTCCCTGTAGTGATAATGTTATTATTTCTAATATTAATTGATGTGGGGCCGTACCTTCCACACACTTTGGGAAAACTCTTAACAGGATCTTTCTGGCCTTTTACAAAAACATGCATATTTCCACATCTGTCTCCAACTACAAAGTTATTGTTAACACAATCTACTGCACAGGCTGTTAGCCATCTTTCTTTGCAGTTTGGTAAGACGAAATTAGCATATTCTTCTACTTTTGCGCCATTTGAAGCTAAGACAGTGATATTGCCATCTCCAGAACAAAATATAAGATGTCTGTTCCCAGCCCAATGCATTGATAAAATCTTTCCTAATTGCAATTTTGTATCAATAATATTTATAATAAAGGCATCATCTTTACACTTTTCTACAAACACATCTAGTTTGCCATTCATATCTGCCACAGCAATCAGTTGCTTACAAGATGACAGAGACATTAACTTATATGTAGATTCATGATTCAAGTGATGTTCAGTCTTACTTTTGTTAATAACATCATAGTAAATCAAATTATTCTCATCCAATACCAGTACGTTTTTTCTAGCAGAAAATATAACTTTTTTGGGACTGGCAACACCTATATCAATAATGTCAATATCACAGTAATCAGTGGCAACACTTAGGGGATGTAGAATAACGCCACAGTCGCCTCCACCAGTGACTAAAGTATGGCCATCAGTGTCCACAGACCATATACAGCCATTCTGATGAGTGAGGGCCTTTTTGAGTAACTTGCCTTCATAATCCCAGTAGCAAATGGCTGAGTCTTCACCTACAGAAACTATTAGATTGTTTGTTATACAACTCCTCATGACTCTTGCTAAGTGCCCATAGACCTCCTGCTTACACACAATGTTTATGGTCTCCCAATATTTTGCTGTGTTGTCTGGGTGTGTTGGTGTGCTGTTGGGACCCCAAATCCTGACTGATCTGTCATCAGATGTTGTCACTATTATGTTCTTATGCGGTTCACAGGATATTGAGAATATTACTCCCTGAAAAGAAATAATTTTTATTAATAAAGTGTTTTAAAATGGAAACTTATGAAATGTTTTTAATAATTAGCTAACTCAGAAGCTTAGTTAGTTTGGGTTTTTTTTGAAGGATTAATATCCTTAACAACAAAAAAAGGGAATCAAATTGGCTATGATTGATTGGAACCTATTTGTTTTTAAGAATAATAACACACAATAAAGAGTATAAGACTAAATAAAAAGAAAAATTAACCAAATTGAGAACCCCCTCTTTTTATGAAATTGGTTATCTTGATATAGCTGTACCTTATGACCTCTCAAGTGATGTAGCGGTTGTTCCCCACTACACTTGTGTATGATGACCTCTGAGAACACGGTGCCAGCCATCACCAGGATATCATCCTGCAATGGAAGCAGCAGTCCACTGTACAGTATTGAGTTGTCTGGGCTTGTGTGTTGAGATATCAGCTCCTGGGTGCTTGTATTCCATTTCTGTAATATAATTATGTTTATATATACTATATGTCAAAATTATTAGTCAAAAGGTAACTTGAATTTTTTTTCGTTGGTAGTGGTGAAGGCTAAACACGTGCTTTTGTCAGTGCTACGAATATTTTCGATTTTTGTGATCTTTTCTGGTTTAAAACTCGATCGAAAGTGTTCTCTGTGTCTGTGTTCTTGGTGTAAGGTTTGTTTTTTGTTGTAAGTGTCCTTCTTTTTAACAATAATTCGAGATGAACTCGAAAAAGCCCCCTGATCCTGACCCCCCTGATGAATTATTTGATCTCTCCCCCGGACTAACAATTACCCTCCCCCATGACATCGAAATAACACAACAGGACCCTATTATGGATACGGATACCCCTAATCGCAAGAGGGCCGCTAGTTCGCCCCTGGTTTCTTCCAATGTTAAACCCAAGATTGCGAAAAATATTTTAGGCAGGCTTTCTTATACAGCAAGAGATAATCCACCATACATTGTGAATGTTTCGCTCAAAGACGAACAAACTTCAGGCACTGTGCTACAACCTATCAAGTTTGGTATGTTTTTGACGATAAATAACGTGAATAACGTACATCTCGGTGGGATCAAACGTATAGGCAGAAATCGTGTGTCAGTTGAGTTCAAGTCGCACCAGGATGCAAATAGTTTTCTTAAAAATAAAATTCTTTCCCAACACAATTACATGGCTGCCATTCCACAATACAACATAACAAGAATGGGTATTGTTAGGGATATACCAGTTGAGTGGTCAGAAGAGGAAATCATTAAAAATATCCAGGTTCCTGAGGGATGCGGCTCTGTTATCAAGGCCAGAAGGATGAACCGAAAGGTGTCCTCTTCTGGTGTGACAGAGTGGAGACCCACACAGACTGTTGTGTTAACTTTTGACGGACAATTCCTACCTAAACGTGTGTACAGTTTCTACTCGGCTCTCCCAGTTGAGCGGTACACTTACCCAACGGTTCAATGTTATCATTGTTGCCGCTTTGGCCATACACGCACACTTTGCAGATCGAAACCTAGATGTTTTAAGTGTGGTGAAGATCATCCAGGCGATGGATGTGAAGTCACCCGTGAATTGAGTCTCTGTGTTTCGTGTAGTGGCAACCATTTCGCAAATGACAGTGCTTGTCCTGAATTGGGCCGACAGAAGAGTATCAAAGCTCTGATGGCGGAGAAATCGATTTCGTATGCGGAGGCAAGTCGGGTCTTCCCACCTGTTTCCAGATCATATGCTGAAGTCTCCAAGTCTTTCCCACGGAACAAAGTTACTGCAAATAATTCGCAATCCCAGTCCTCAAGTCCCATCCCAGTAACCCAAAAATCATACCGTAAAACGGTATTTTTGAAACCCAAACCCCATATCTCCCTTTCACCCGGTTATGATAGACAAGCTCACCTGAACCTCACTCAAAATTACTCCTTTTCCCCATCAAAGAACGGCTGTGCCCTTCCAATGGAAGCTCCAGAGCCAATGCTTCACAGACAGGATACCTCAACCAATATTTTAAATTTAATTACTGACATGCTAATGTCTGCTCTTGCAAACCCATCCCAAGCTATACCTGACCACGTTGCATCAAAATTGACCACTATTCTAAATTATATCCATAACATTCCATCCCCTGACATTTCTCCAGTGGAACGTGAGGAGTATTACTCCCAGAAAGCCTGATCTTTCTTTTTTAATTAATAAGTTTAAACCATCAATCTGCGGCATTGCTGAGACATGGCTCTTACCTGGAAGCAATTTCAGGTTGCCGTGTTTTACCAGTGTACGTCATGATAGATCTGATGGATACGGAGGATGTGCCTTGCTCATCAATAGCAAGGTATCATTCTCTCAGATTCCTCTAACCTTTGTTGGCGATGACATAAATGTTGTTGCTGTGAAGGCTGAGGGTATAAATATTTTTTCTTTTTATATTGCGCACCCACAACTAGAATATCTTTCAGTAATTAGGAATTTATTATGCAGTGTTAGCGGTCCAATGCTTGTCATGGGTGATTTTAATTGTCACCATTATCGTTGGGGATCAGATACTTGTGATAACTTTGGCATTGGCTTGCTGGATATATTGGATGAACTCAATCTTTCCCTTATCAACGATGGCAGTGCTACGCGTAGATCTGCACCTGGTCAGAATAATAGCTGCATTGATTTAACATTCTGCTCATCCAATATAGCTAGCCTTCTCATTTGGCGTCGCTTGGATATGACCTATCTATGGAAGTGATCACTACCCCATCATAATTGAATTTCCTACCAAGAATATCCCTTTTAAAGTTTCCCCCCCTCTTTTAAAACACCAATTGAACTCTGCAGACTGGGATTTATATGCTAAAATTCTGGACCTAAGAATATCTTCCCTTCCAGAAGTTAACAGGGATAACGCCCAGGATTGTTTCTTGTCCTTCTCCTCCACCATTGCCTCCACTGCTGATGATTGCTTCCCGTCCAAAAAACCCCATTCTGGTAAACTTCCTTCCCCGCCATGGTGGGATAGGGAATGCACTAACATGGTCAAGGCCAGGAATGAGGCTGAAAAGACAGTCAACGGCAATATGAACCTGGATAACCTTATTGCCTTCAAACGGATACTAGCTAAGTCCAGGAAATTCCTTAAAAGGAAAAAACGCGAAGGTTGGTCAAAATATTGTAGTTCGCTGAGTCCGTCCACCCCGGTTTCCGTGGTTTGGCGAAAGGTGAGACGTTTTAGGAGCAGTTTAGCACCTGCCTCCTCCTCTAACAACCTCACGGAAGAACTGGGACACCAGTTTTTCTCAAAAATCGCTCCAGCTTATGTTCCAAGTGTTGAGGAAACCAGTGTTGACATTTATGATGCAGACAACATTGACGAACCAATGAACATGCCTTTTAGCTTGGAGGAGCTAAAAACTGTGCTATCCCACGTCAAGGACTCCGCGCCGGGAGTGGATGGATTCCCGTACTCCTTTATTTCTAAAGCTGGTCCAAAAACTCACAAATATTACCTGGACCTGGCTAATTTCTGTTTTATTTCTGGCTACATTCCCACAGAGTGGAAGGTTCAAGTTGTCATTCCGATCCTAAAACCAGGCAAAGATCCTAGTGATCATTGCTCATACAGACCTATTGCCTTATCGTCCATACTCATCAAACTTTTGGAACACTTAATTAAAAATCGATTAGTGTGGTTGGTGGAAAACAGGAAACTGCTCCCAACGACTCAATTCGGCTTTAGGAAAGGTCTGGGCACAGCTGATAGTGTGGGTATCCTCACGTCAGAGGTCCGGCTGGCCCTTAGCAGGAACGAGTCTGTGGTTGCTGTCTTCCTGGATATATCAGCTGCCTATGATTCAGTTCTCCTCCCTAATCTCAGGCAAAAGCTGCACGAGCTGAGAGTCCCGGCGAGGATTTGTCGCATCATTGGTAGCATTTTTACCAATCGCACCATTCAATTAAGAATACCAGGGGGTGACTCTGAACAAAGATCGGTCTGGAGAGGACTACCCCAAGGATCAGTTCTTAGTCCCCCACTATATAACATCTATACAGCTAACCTGCCCTCTTGCCTTAATTTCAACTGTAAAATCCTTCAGTATGCTGACGACATTGCACTAATGGTCTGTGGCAATTCCATTCAGGATGCCGCTTTTTCGATGAATGTCTCTCTGGCCTCATTAAACCAATGGCTACTTGACAATGGTTTGTCTTTAAGTGCTCCAAAGAGTAAAGCTGTCATTTTTACACGCAAGCGTTCTGTACCTCCAATAGATATTAACATTAATGGTCAAAGCATTCCGGTCGAAGATAAGGCTAGGTTTCTGGGAGTAACATTAGACTCAAGATTGTCTGGGGTCGACCACATCAACAACACGGTCAAAAAATGTGAACGTTCTGTGTCGATCCTTAAGGCTTTGGCTGGGGTATGGTGGGGAGCTCACCCCTACACCCTTAAACTGGTCTATAATGCACTGACCAGAAGTGCTATGGATTACTGCAGCTATCTTCTTGAGCCCTGTAACAAAGAAGCGCTTAAACAATTAGACAGCATCCAGTCTAAATGCCTAAGAATTGTAGTTGGGGCTATGAAATCATCTCCCATAAATGCGCTGCAAGTGGAATGTGCAGACCCACCCCTACACCTTAGGAGACAGTACTTGGCAGATCGCTTCCTAACTAAGGTATTTTCCCTCTCATCCCATCCCTTGCTTCCAATTTTAGAACTAATTGACCTCTCTTTTAATAATTCTTCCTATTGGAACCATAAAGTGGTTCCCCTATTGTTAAATAGGTACAGAGAGCTTAAACAACTCTCTGCGCCTATTTGCCAATACCCTACTCTTCCGGTCTTCTCCGCCGCATACGAGGCGATTCATTTCGAACCAAAAGTCGTTTTGGGATTAGGTTTATCTAGGAATTCTCAAGACGCTAGACATGACTTTGAGTCAGCTGTCAAGCGTTATTGGGAAGGATGGAATTTCTTTTTCACGGATGCTTCAAAATTCTCTGAAACCGAATGTACTGGTGTGGCAGTTTATTTTCAAAATTCCAAAATAGCTTTACTTTTTCAATGCCCACCAGAAGCATCAGTCTTTACAGGAGAGTGTATTGGTATTTTAGAAGCCATACACTATATTAAATCTCATCAGATAACAAGGTCAGTCATTTTCTCAGATTCCCGTAGTAGCAGGGCACTTCACAGTAAAATTAATAGTCAAATCATTATAGATATAAAGAACTTGTTATTTGATTGCTCCCAAAACGGCTTGGACATTGAGATAACCTGGATCCCCGGTCACTCGGGTATTGTTGGCAATGAGTGCGCTGATTCGTTAGCAAAGTATGCCACATCGAATCCGGTTGATCAAAAGCACTACGTAGCGCATAACTACGATTTGCGGAATGGTGCCAAACCCAAGTTATTTAACTCGTGGACTGAAACATGGAAGACGACTTCTAAAACCAAGGGCCTCTACTACGCTGCCATACAGCCTGAAATCCAGCGTTATTAATTTTATTATAGTTTTAACTCTTACCTGGACCACATTATGTGCTGTCAAAAGAGCAACCACTTCTTTGTTCACCCACACTGCTGAATGCAGCCAGTCATCACATACTATTGGCTCAAAAACTCTATAGAAATCCCCCTTATCTTCATCAGGCTGTTCAGAAGAATCCGCAGAAATTATCATGAACTGTTTACCACCAAAAACTAATATAATGTCTTCATGTTGAGCAGACACAAATCCATAGATTTTCTGCCCATTTAAACCGCATAATCGTTGAATTAACTTTGTAGATGTTCTGTCGAATATGTTTATCGTGCTTCCAATACCTGGAAAATGTTAATAATGAGTTCATTTGAGACTTATTGGAACTTTTACAGGTATTTTTTCAAATCATATTGTAACCTGAAAACTCACCGGCTAACACGAGATTTTTATAAAACTTCACAGCAGTTACATCAGTGCGTGTTAGTAAAGACATTTCTGGTGAGTTCTGTACGAACTTCTTCAGCAAAATCGTAAATAAATAGATTTCTTTACTAAAAGTGTGCACAATCCTACCATATGTTTTTGACATTGAGTAGAATAGCCATACGAAAATAACTATGTGTGAAAAAGAGAAAGAGGCACAAACTATGCCAAATAGTTTTTTTTTATTTTTATATATTTATGGCAACTGAGCCGGTTCCGACTATTCTGCCAGTGTCACGTGGTGACGGTAGCACAGAGAGGCAGTCCGTCAAACTTTTTCCAGTTTACTTCGTGGTAGGCATGAAGGTATAGATAAATATGGAGTCCAGACTTGGAACGTAAGCTTGGAACAACTGTTTGAGTCAAATACCTACGCAATTCTATCTCACTCTATGGTGGCCGACTTCTCTTTCTTGTGTGGACTTAGTGTGGAAATCTCTTTTATGAAATCTCCTTCTAACTTCTTAAAAAGACTCACCAAACTAACAGAATCTGAAGTAAAACACTTTTAGATAATGTGTCTACAAATAAATAGTTGAACTACGATTACTTATATAAAAAATCCTTAAATTGTAGATCACGGATGCTTTTCGTGATTGGCATATAATGTGAATTTTAATCCCATTTCCTTGGGATTTGGTAGTGTGGCAACATTGACCGCCATATTTCAAGTTGTCAGTAAAAATGTTCCAACATGGCGCTTGTTTACATTACGGTTCACAGCTTCGTTTGAAATATTTGTCTGTAATTGAAGGTATAATCAAAGAAATGGTGCACAGTTGTGAAGAGCATGGTTGCGGTAATACGTGGTGATATAGAATTTCACGTGAAAGTGTTTAAATCGTGATTTCTGACATTGAGTCATTTTAAACATATTTCTTTGTTTTTTCTATGAATTACTTCACATAACGCTTAACCAATTAGTGTTAAACGTACTAATAAATGAGTATACTGATAACTATGTCAATATCAAATAGGTTTTCATCGATTTTCATTGACTTAGTGCAATTTTATCTTTTTGTTTACATCGGAAGTAATTTTGAAGTAGTGTGACCATATTGAGAATATACCTGGGACTTTCTCCGGGATCTTTAATATTAAATGTGAACATGTTTCTTAGTCATTAAATCATACACATACTCATACGGGGAACGAATGTCTGTTATTAGATATTTTGTAATTAATTATTTAGAGCATAAAATAATATAACAAAAATGTTTTTTCTTTATTTCTTAAAAATAGTACTCAGAGGAAACTGTAGTCATCCATTGCATCATTGAAAATGAAATTTTATGAAAGAGCATTTTCAACAACCTAATGGGAACCTCCACACACAGTATTATGTTTCTAGCAATATAGTAGTTGACATATTATGGCAAAAAGTAATGTTCTTGATATAATTTTCAGATATCAAGTGACACGTGAAGAGTCTATAGTGAAAATAGCTGATCTGGCTACACCAAGTGCTAATTTTGGCAGTTAGAGTAAATGACATCGAAAATAAATAAATATTGTATCATTTATATCACAACATTTTACTCCTCTGTTACAAGAAATTAACCATCCGATCATGAACTCAATTTATTGCAATGAAATGCATGAAACCATACTGCTTAAAAAATAGCAAATACTATTTTTAACAAGCATATTATACGTGCTTACTTATGAGTCATACAGAAAATATACTCAGTGATTAACGTGGGTGGAGACAGAAACTACACAGAGCAATGATCGTTAGTCATGTATAAAAGAATAGTTACTAAATGATTTTAATTTGGAAAGTGTTTTTATATAATTACTAGCACTTCGCCCGCGACTTCATTGGAGCGGGTTAACTAAGTACTCCATGAACTTCATCTCCTATATATCCGTGTTAATAATAAAATAACCATTCAAACTTTTATACTGTAACAAACGGCTTGTTTTATGCGTAATTTGTACGCATAGGTACATATTGTCCACTCAACGGAAAGCAACTACTTACCAAGTGCTGTCCTGAGAAAAAAGAATAACGGTCACCCTACTTAGAAAGAGAGGGTTAGACCACATTGAGCGAGATAGCGATACTTCATTTCTGCTTCAAGTAGGTATTCGAAGTGTGGACTCCATATTTATCTATACCTTCATGGTGGTAGGTGTATTGGTTTCCATACGTCAGTGGTTTCCATACGTCAGTGTCCATTTTTTTTTTTTTTATATTTATGGCAACTGAGCCGGTTCCGACTATTCTGCCAGTGTCACGTGGTGACGGTAGCACAGAGAGGCAGTCCGTCAAACTTTTTCCATTTTACTTCGTGGTAGGTGTTACACATGGGTTAGTAAAACATATAGTCTTATTTACAAGCACACTACAACACTAGTAGTTTATACTATATACAGACTATTTACACACACGTTACGCACTAATTAAAATTTTAAGTCATTCTCGTTTATGAAAGTGGCCAAAATGTTGATTAGTTTAGGGGAGAAGTGGGTAAGGAGGGTATGAAATTTGGTTGGGAGGGGAATGTTAAGTTTGGAAATTTTATTATATAGGTCAAAGGATTTATTATTTAGGGAGCAACAGAAGAAAATATGGTCTAAAGTACCATCCGCAAGGCCGCACTCGCACAGGGAATTATCCCGGACATGGATTTTGTTCAGGAACACAGGGCTACAACAATGTCCGAGTCGGAGTCTACAGAGGGACGAAACAGTTCTCTTCGACAATTTAGGATATTTAAAAAACCAAGGCCTACGCTGGATTTCAGGCTGTATGGCAGCGTAGTAGAGGCCCTTGGTTTTAGAAGTCGTCTTCCATGTTTCAGTCCACGAGTTAACCACCATTCCGCAAATCGTAGTTATGCGCTACGTAGTGCTTTTGATCAACCGGATTCGATGTGGCATACTTTGCTAACGAATCAGCGCACTCATTGCCAACAATACCCGAGTGACCGGGGATCCAGGTTATCTCGATGTCCAAGCCGTTTTGGGAGCAATCAAATAACAAGTTCTTTATATCTATAATGATTTGACTATTAATTTTACTGTGAAGTTGATTTTGTTTAAGGGCCTGAATGCTACTACGGGAATCTGAGAAAATGACTGACCTTGTTATCTGATGAGATTTAATATAGTGTATGGCTTCTAAAATACCAATACACTCTCCTTTAAAGACTGATGCTTCTGGTGGGCATTGAAAAAGTAAAGCTATTTTGGAATTTTGAAAATAAACTGCCACACCAGTACATTCGGTTTCAGAGAATTTTGAAGCATCCGTGAAAAAGAAATTCCATCCTTCCCAATAACGCTTGACAGCTGACTCAAAGTCATGTCTAGCGTCTTGAGAATTCCTAGATAAACCTAATCCCAAAACGACTTTTGGTTCGAAATGAATCGCCTCGTATGCGGCGGAGAAGACCGGAAGAGTAGGGTATTGGCAAATAGGCGCAGAGAGCTGTTTAAGCTCTCTGTACCTATTTAACAATAGGGGAACCACTTTATGGTTCCAATAGGAAGAATTATTAAAAGAGAGGTCAATTAGTTCTAAAATTGGAAGCAAGGGATGGGATGAGAGGGAAAATACCTTAGTTAGGAAGCGATCTGCCAAGTACTGTCTCCTAAGGTGTAGGGGTGGGTCTGCACATTCCACTTGCAGCGCATTTATGGGAGATGATTTCATAGCCCCAACTACAATTCTTAGGCATTTAGACTGGATGCTGTCTAATTATTTAAGCGCTTCTTTGTTACAGGGCTCAAGAAGATAGCTGCAGTAATCCATAGCACTTCTGGTCAGCGCATTATAGACCAGTTTAAGGGTGTAGGGGTGAGCTCCCCACCATACCCCAGCCAAAGCCATCGACACAGAACGTTCACATTTTTTGACCGTGTTGTTGATGTGGTCGACCCCAGACAATCTTGAGTCTAATGTTACTCCCAGAAACCTAGCCTTATCTTCGACCGGAATGCTTTGACCATTGATGTTAATATCTATTGGAGGCACAGAACGCTTGCGTGTAAAAATGTCAGCTTTACTCTTTGGAGCACTTAAGGACAAACCATTGTCAAGCAGCCATTGGTTTAATGAGGCCAGAGAGACATTCATCGAAAGAGCGGCATCCTGAATGAAACTGCCACATACCATTAGTGCAATATCGTCAGCATACTGAAGGATTTTACAGTCAAAATTAAGGGAAGAGGGCAAGTTGGCTGTATAAATGTTATATAATGGGGGACTGAGAACTGATCCTTGGGGTAATCCTCTCCAGGCCGATCTTTGTTCAGAGTCACCCCCTGGTATTCTCAATTGAATTGTGCGATTGGTAAAAATGCTACCAATAATACGACAAATCCTAGCCGGGACTCTCAGCTCATGCAGCTTTTGCCTGAGATTAGGGAGGAGAACCGAATCATAGGCAGCTGATATATCCAGAAAGACAGCAACCACAGACTCATTCCTACTAAGGGCCAGCCGGACCTCTGACGTGAGGATACCCACACTATCAGCTGTGCCCAGACCTTTCCTAAAGCCGAATTGAGTCGTTGGGAGCAGTTTCCTGTTTTCCACCAACCACACTAATCGATTTTTAATTAAGTGTTCCAAAAGTTTGATGAGTATGGACGATAAGGCAATAGGTCTGTATGAGCAATGATCACTAGGATCTTTGCCTGGTTTTAGGATCGGAATGACAACTTGAACCTTCCACTCTGTGGGAATGTAGCCAGAAATAAAACAGAAATTAGCCAGGTCCAGGTAATATTTGTGAGTTTTTGGACCAGCTTTAGAAATAAAGGAGTACGGGAATCCATCCACTCCCGGCGCGGAGTCCTTGACGTGGGATAGCACAGTTTTTAGCTCCTCTAAGCTAAAAGGCATGTTCATTGGTTCGTCAATGTTGTCTGCATCATAAATGTCAACACTGGTTTCCTCAACACTTGGAACATAAGCTGGAGCGATTTTTGAGAAAAACTGGTGTCCCAGTTCTTCCGTGAGGTTGTTAGAGGAGGAGGCAGGTGCTAAACTCCTCCTAAAACGTCTCACCTTTCGCCAAACCACGGAAACCGGGGTGGAGGGACTCAGCGAACTACAATATTTTGACCAACCTTCGCGTTTTTTTCTTTTAAGGAATTTCCTGGACTTAGCTAGTATCCGTTTGAAGGCAATAAGGTTATCCAGGTTCATATTGCCGTTGACTGTCTTTTCAGCCTCATTCCTGGCCTTGACCATGTTAGTGCATTCCCTATCCCACCATGGCGGGGAAGGAAGTTTACCAGAATGGGGTTTTTTGGACGGGAAGCAATCATCAGCAGTGGAGGCAATGGTGGAGGAGAAGGACAAGAAACAATCCTGGGCGTTATCCCTGTTAACTTCTGGAAGGGAAGATATTCTTAGGTCCAGAATTTTAGCATATAAATCCCAGTCTGCAGAGTTCAATTGGTGTTTTAAAAGAGGGGGGGAAACTTTAAAAGGGATATTCTTGGTAGGAAATTCAATCATGATGGGGTAGTGATCACTTCCATAGGTAATATCCAAGCGACGCCAAATGAGAAGGCTAGCTATATTGGATGAGCAGAATGTTAAATCAATGCAGCTATTATTCTGACCAGGTGCAGATCTACGCGTAGCACTGCCATCGTTGATAAGGGAAAGATTGAGTTCATCCAATATATCCAGCAAGCCAATGCCAAAGTTATCACAAGTATCTGATCCCCAACGATAATGGTGACAATTAAAATCACCCATGACAAGCATTGGACCGCTAACACTGCGTAATAAATTCCTAATAACTGAAAGATATTCTAGTTGTGGGTGCGCAATATAAAAAGAAAAAATATTTATACCCTCAGCCTTCACAGCAACAACATTTATGTCATCGCCAACAAAGGTTAGAGGAATCTGAGAGAATGATACTTTGCTATTGATGAGCAAGGCACATCCTCCGTATCCATCAGATCTATCATGGCGTACACTGGCAAAACACGGCAACCTGAAATTGCTTCCAGGCAAGAGCCATGTCTCAGCAATGCCGCAGATTGATGGTTTAAACTTATTAATTAAAAAAGAAAGATCAGGCTTTCTGGGAGTAATACTCCTCACGTTCCACTGGAGAAATGTCAGGGGATGGAATGTTGTGGATATAGTTTAGGATAGTGGTCAATTTTGATGCAACGTGGTCAGGTATAGCTTGGGATGGGTTTGCAAGAGCAGACATTAGCATGTCAGTAATTAAATTTAAAATATTCGTTGAGGTATTCTGTCTGTGAAGCATTGGCTCTGGAGCTTCCATTGGAAGGGCACAGCCGTTTTGTGATGGGGAAAAGGAGTAATTTTGGGTGAGGTTCAGGTGAGCTTGTCTATCATAACCGGGTGAAAGGGAGATATGGGGTTTGGGTTTCAAAAATACCGTTTTACGGTATGAATTTTGGGTTACTGGGATGGGACTTGAGGACTGAGATTGCGATTTATTTGCAGTTACTTTGTTACGTGGGAAAGACTTGGAGACTTCAGCATATGATCTGGAAACAGGTGGGAAGACCCGACTTGCCTCCGCATACGAGATCGATTTATCCGCCATCAGAGCTTTTATGCTCTTCTGTCGGCCCAATTCAGGACAAGCACTGTCATTTGCGAAATGGTTGCCACTACACGAAACACAGAAACTCAATTCACGGGTGACTTCACATCCATCACCTGGATGATCTTCACCACACTTAAAACACCTAGGTTTCGATCTGCAAAGTGTGCGGGTATGTCCATAGCGACAACAATGATAACACTGAACCATTGGGTAAGTGTAACGCTCAACTGGGAGAGCCGAATAGAAGCTGTACACACGCTTAGGTAGTATTTGTCCGTCGAAAGTTAATACAACAGTCTGTGTGGGCTTCCACTCAGTCACACCAGAAGAGGACACCTTCCGGTTCATCCTTCTGGCTTTGATAACCGAGCCACATCCCTCTGGAACCTGGATATTTTTAATGATTTCCTCTTCTGACCACTCAACTGGTATATCCCTAACAATTCCCATTCTTGTTATGTTGTATTGTGGAATGGCAGCCATGTAATTGTGTTGGGAAATAATTTTATTGTTGAGAAAACTGTTTGCATCCTGGTGCGACTTGAACTCAACTGACACACGATTTCTGCCTATACGTTTGATCCCATCGAGACGTACGTTATTCACGTTATTTATCGTCAAAAACATACCAAACTTGATAGGTTGTAGCACAGTGCCTGAGGTTTGTTCGTCTTTGAGCGAAACATTTACAATATATGGTGGATTGTCTCTAGCTGTGTAAGAAAGCCTGCCTAATACATTTTTCGCAATCTTGGGTTTGACATTGGAAGAAACTGGGGGCGAACTAGCGGCCCTCTTGCGACTAGGGGTATCCGTATCCATAATCGGGTCCTGTGGGGTTATTACGATGTCATGGGGGAGGGTAATTGTTAGTCCGGGGGAGAGATCAAATAATTCATCCGGGGGGTCAGGATCGGGGGGCTTTTTTGAGTTCATCTCGAATAATTATTGTTAAAAAGGACACTTACAACGAAAAACAAACCTTACACCAAGAACACAAACACAAGGAACACTTTCGATCGAGTTTCACACCAGAAAAGTTCACTAAAATCGAAAATATTCGTAGCACTGACAAAAGCACGTGTTATACCTTTACCACTACCAACGAAAAAAAAAAAAAACGAAAAAAAAAAAAACGTCAGTGTCCATAATATGTCTATGATAATGCCCCACTGACGTATAAATCATATGGACTGGGCATACCTACAAAAAAAACGTGTTTACCTACCACCGACTTGGGCACTTAAAATGGCTGCCTTTCGTAGGGTTGTAACTGCGAGCAACATGCGCATCTGATATCGATATTCAACTCAATGTTAAAGTTTTTATCTCAATGCGTATAAACCATATGGACTGGGCATACCATTATATATAAAATGGCGGCTAATAGGGCAGCCTATGTCGATATTTCTTTACAATAACATCGATAAAAGATTGTTAGAATGTTTTCAAAATGTCACGGTACAATTTCAACGGGTATTTTTAGCACATTTTCAGCTTCACTTGTACAGTCGCCAGCACATCGTGCTACAACAATCTGACAAATTTCTGTACCTACTAGATTTTCAACTGTATAAGAGAAAAGATTAAGTTTACTTCCCGGTTTTTGATTTAGGCTAATACTTTGCGTACATGTTTAGTTTGGATGACATTGTTGCCGATTCTCTTGTTCAATAACTAAACTAAAATTAGATAATCACTATCTTTTTAACCGACTTCTAAAAAGGAGGAGGTTCTCAATATTTAATATTATTATATCAATGGGGGTTTGCGGGACATGTCTCTCTGTACCGCATACCCCCCAAAATATGTATCTATTGCCATTATTAGGATAAGTAACAAGGTACCTACATCGAATAAGTTTTTGAAAATTCAAATGAAATGTACCTAAGCGCTATTCTAAAGCCTTGCGTTAGGTCATTCGAGACGGGGTGGAGGGAACAAAATCTAAGAAAAGAAATGACGCTGCATCCACGATGGGCTGCCGGCACGGACGTCTCCATCACCTAAGTATATTTTCTAACATACCGATGAAATTGGGTTTTAATCTAAAGTCATCAATAATTATTTACAACACCATTTATTTATTTTTACATACATATAATTTACATCCTACTAATTTTATAAATTTATCCTACTAATCCATACCATCCTACTAATTGCTATACAATTTTTGTTTAAAAACATACCAGCATATTCAATGTGGGCACTGCGCCATCATGTAACCTCATCACATCGAGGGTTCTGTTAAAACTAGATTCATCAAAGTGCAGGGAGCAGACATGCCACATTTTATGTCTATGGTTTATATTTTTCTTCTATCCATTTATTTTTGAAAATTTCATTTCCAGGAAATCTGTGGGTTAAATGTATTTTACACACTTTATCAATATAATAATATCGATACTTATCGTATGCGATGCGAACATCGCACATCACTAACTAAGACATAAACATTTTATGTAAACAATACAACGAAATTAAGAAAATAATAACGTAATAATAAGCCATACAAATATGACACAGGTTTCAATAATCTTTAAAAAGATCATCTGGTAACAAAACATTACACAAAATTCTACAATATTCAACTGGATTAGTGAAAACTAGTAACTAACCTGTGCAGAGTCAAATTAGTCTGATTTTTGTTATTCCTCGCACCATACTGTATTAAGCAACACGATGGCATGATTTTTCTCTTATTTTCCAAAGCCAGAACACAAAAAAAACCTAGCTTTCGACGTATTTATCTTTAAAACAACGAAAATAATAAAAGCAAACAACTGTTTGACAGCTCAACTACCATAAAACCACAGAGTACTTTGGGCACTTATAATGGCGACCGGCCACGCAAAGGCATGATTTTGACGTCACACAATAGGGTTGCCAAATTTAGTACTTGGCAAACATATACATGTCTCTTTTTTCATATGCAGCTCTTGGCTAGTTAAAAAGAGACAAAACGCTTTTTGACATGTTTGCGTCGATATGATAGATATTTGTATAACTGTTTATTTCTATAGTCAAACGTTTCAAGTCCATATGATTTATACGTCAGTGTAATGCCCTGTGGAATATTGACGTTGTCATTTTGACATGATATGTCCACGTTCCTATTTACGATAGTAGTAATTCAGGCTTATGATGTTTATCATCCTCAAAAACATTTATTTTTATGGTATTTTTGGTTTCAGGAATATTTCAATAAAATATGAATTTAATTAAGTAAATATTAAACTTTTTGTTCTCTTTCCGGGAAGGTAGGAAAGAAAAATAAATAGGGTTGTCGAACACTAAAAAACGACATCGATAAATACTAAAATATAATTTATTTGGTACAAAAACATTATTTATTTACACCAGTTAAAACAATTAATCAGTCTGGTATCGATCAAGAGGATATTTATCAGGGTACTTCTTCAAATGCTCTTCCATTTGCTGCATCTGTTTTCTGAAATAGTAGAGCATTTCGTTATTTTAATATTTTGTTTCGTAAATAGTAAAGGAGGTGTAAGTTTTAAAAACAGGTTGATGGTTTAGTACCTACTTTCTTTTCAGTAACTATGTGCAATATTTTACGCATTGAAAGAAAACATCTAAAGTCATTTAATAAACGAGAATGAAAAATAGGTAGTAAACAAACTCACTGAATCCTAGGGGGCATTTCATAATAAACATCCTCAAGCATCTCCTTCCAATGGGGCAGCTTCTTTTTCTCTGCATCTTGCATCGTTCTAACAACCGTGTCTCTTGATTCTTTAATGCAGGATTTTTCTGCATCTTCGTCCCAAATGCCTGTAGGCGTACAAAATTGGCTCAAATTATTTAAATTTGCACTGGAGTTCATTTTATATATGTTGTTAGGTATATATGAGGGCAGTGAAGCAGTGAAAAGAAAAGCTTATTAATATTAACATTTATTTATTGAGAAGACACGACATAGCCAACATTTCGGTGCAAGTT
Organism: Ceramica pisi; assembly: GCA_963859965.1. Classification (NCBI taxonomy): domain Eukaryota; kingdom Metazoa; phylum Arthropoda; class Insecta; order Lepidoptera; family Noctuidae; genus Ceramica; species Ceramica pisi. The sequence goes on from OY982542.1 coordinate 23,180,444, forward strand.
GCCAGAGAGAAGGGAGGAGTGAGCATAGATTATTATTTATACATAAATTGACATTACTAGTTTAACTATCGGGCAATTCATCCCTAACACCCCCTCTCAATATTTAGTTTAAATATTGCTTACAATGTAATCTTAAGTTTACTTACAAAATAATTATGTTTTACTGATAACAGTGGCTTAGTAAAAATATCTGCAATATTTTCGTTAGTTGGCACATATGAAACGTTAAACATATTTTTATTTATACAATCTTTAATAAAATGAAATTTTATGTCTATGTGTTTTGTTCTTTTACCATTTTCGTTACATTGAATCATTTGTATGGCACTTTGGTTATCTATCAGAAGAAATGTATCTGAGAGACAATTAAAATTTGTGAGTATACCTTTTAGATATAGTAGTTCAGAAGATACCATTGCGGCTGCAACATACTCTGCCTCTGCTGAAGATAATGATACTGTTTGTTGCTTTTTAGAGAACCATGATACTAAATTATTATTATGAAAAATAGCACAACCACTCACACTTTTTCTGTCGTCCTTATCGCTCGCCCAATCTGCGTCAGAATAGGCTACTAGAGATGTCTGTTTATCTTCTGACTTTGTATATGTTAAATACTTACTTGAAGTTTGCTTAAGGTATCTTAATACTCTCTTAGCTGCTGTCCACAAAGTTTTAGTTGGCTTATCTAAATACTTACTGAGATACGATGTAGTAAAAGTAATATCAGGTCTTGAAGTAGTAGAAATATATGTTAGACAACCTATTAGTTCACGATATGGTACATTAGTAATAATTTCCTCATCTGTTATTGACATTCCATGTTCCATAGGCGTCTGCACACCTTTACAGTCTTGCATTGCAAACTTTTGTAATACTTTTTCTATTAACTTTCGTTGACTTATCTGAAGTTTTCCTTTTTCTCTGACAATTTCCATTCCAAGATACTCTTTTATTTCTCCTAAATCTCTAATTTTAAATTCGTCTTTTAATTTTTCTATTATTTCCAAAGTTTCTTTATCTTTTCCTATAATCAAAATATCATCAACCCATATTAAAAGTAAAGTTTTATCTTTCATGTATAAACAAAAATCATATTTAGATTGTTCATATCCTTGTTTGGTTATATATTTATGAAATCTGTTGTTCCAACATTTTGGAGCTTCTCTAAGACCATATAAAGCTTTGTTGAGCTTTAACACTTTTCCTTTTTGTACTGTTACTCCTTCTGGTGGTTTTATATAAATATCATCATTCAGTTGACCATTTAAAAAAGCTGTTGGCACATCCAACTGTTTCATCTGAAGATCTTCTTGTACTGCATAGCTAAACATTAATCGAATTGTAGACATTCTTGCTACTGGTGAATATACATTGTATGCATTGTTTATTTGAAATCCTTTGGCCACTAATCTAGCCTTTTTCTTCCCATCTTGTTTTGTTCGAAATACCCATCTAGTATCAATAGCTTTTTCACTTTTTGGTAGATCTGTTTCTGTCCAGGTATCCAATTCTTCTAGTGATTTGAGTTCTATTTCTATTGCTTTCTTCCATTCTTTTCCTTTATTTATAGCTTGTGCATATGTTAGTGGGTCTGAGTCCACTAGTAAACAGTATGCTATATTTGATATATCTTCTTGATCTTCTAAAATATAATCTTGTAGGTGTTGAGGTAACTTTTTGTTTCTTTCTGATTTTCTTAAACTTTGCTGTTCATGTGTATTTGTTTGAACTTCTGAGCTTTCATGTTCCTCTCCATCTGTTTCAGATTCTTTTTCTTCTCTATTAATTTCAAGTTGTTTTTCTTTTCTATTCTTCTCTATTTCTATTCCTTTTTGTTCTTTATTCACTTTTACATTTTTATCCTGTTCTTCTTCTTCATCTTCTTCATACTCATAATATTTTACTTCTTCTTTATTTTCTTTGTAGCTTATATCATCTTCGTTCATTCTTACATCACGTGATACTAATATTTTATTTGTTTCAGGATTCCACAGGCGATATCCATTAGGGGAATATCCTACCATATACATTTCTTTTGCTCTTTGATCAAGTTTATCTCCTTTTGGCATTGTTACTACCCATGACTTGCTTCCAAATACTCTTAATTTAGATAAATCCTTTTTACCATACATGATTTCTGCAGGAGTTCTATAATTTATAGCAGATGATGGACAACGATTAAGCTGATAGGTAGAACATACTATAGCTTCACACCATAAATGCTTTGGAAGTCCAGTTTCTAATAATAATGTGCGAGTTCTATTGTACAGGGTACGGTTCATTCGCTCCGATACTCCGTTTTGTTGAGGTGAATAAGGTTGAGTGTACTGAATAATTATACCTTTTTGTTTGCAAAAATTCTCTAATATATGATTTTTAAATTCACGTCCATTATCACACCTAATATTTTTAATTTTAGTATTTGTTTGCGTTTCAAATTGTTTTATATAATTTATGACATTTTGAGTAGCTTCACTTTTATTTTTCAGCAAAAATGTTACACAAAAATGTGAATAATCATCAATAATAACTTGATAATATAACTCACCATTAATTCCAGGTATTCGACATGGTCCAGCAATATCTGTGTGTATCAACTCACCTATACATGTTGACCTCGGTCTGTTTACAGGAACAAAGGGTAGCCTTGTAGATTTACCTAACATGCAAGGTGTACATGTTGTGTCGCTAACTGGTAGTCCCATGCTGTGTAAACTTCTTCTATTTAAATGACCAAGTCTTTTATGCCACAAATCTTTTGAAGATAAGGTACTATTACATAAAACACTGATACATACCTCCAATTTCAATTTAAACAATTTACCTTCAAGCAATCCTTTTACATAATTTTTAGCATTTTGCTTCTTAATGATTACATTATATTTATTAAAATTCACATTATAGTTTTTGTTTACCAACTGTTTTACAGAAAGTAGATTAAAATTTAATTTTTGTACAATTAATGCTTCTAAAGTAATTTCAGAATTTCTATAAGACATTTTAATAGAACCTTTCTTTTTACTTAAAATATAATCACCATTTGCAACATATATTTTCAATGGAGTTTGAAGTTTTTGAATATTATACATGTATTGTTCATATTTTTCATTAAGTAAATGCTCTGTACAACCTGAGTCTATAATCCAATCAATTTCAATTTGGTTAGCATTTGTTTTAACATAATGACAATTATTCTTCGCACTAACATTATTGTTGTAGTTAATTGTAGAAATAAATGTAAATTCACTTTGACTTACAGCTACATTTGTTTCTGATGAGTTATCCTGACCGGGATGCCTTTGCGGTTGTGATTGTGACCCACGGTGACCTCTATATCCTCTGGCTCGTGCTCTTCCTCTATGATGACCTCGATTTGATCGGCAGTATTTTGCTGTATGCCCTTGTTTGTTACATATGTTACAAGTGTAGAAAGCTGTTTCAATATTTGCTGCAGTACTGTTTTTCTCAGAGATTTTTAATTCTTCATCTAAGAGACGCTGTTTCACAAAATCCAATTTAAGGTCTGGAGTGATGCCTGACATATCACTGTTGCACTCGATGGCAGTTATTACTGTATCATATTTGGTGTCTAGACCAGTCAACAAGCAAGCAATTTTATCTCGGTCACTCAGTTTTTCTTGATTACATTCTAGTTCCCTTACAATAGTTTCAAACTTTTCAAAGTAGTCTTCTAATTTTTCACTGGGTTTTTGTTTCAAGTTTAATAATTTTCTTCTTAGGTGAATTATTGAAATTATACTTTTCCTTTCGAACATATTTTTAAGGATCTCAATCATGTCTTTCGCGGTTTCGCATGACTTTATAATATTCAAGTATTTATCTGGAACGCACTGAACTATGATGCTTTTTGCTTTAGCATTTGCTTTCATGAATTCTTCGTCTTCATGTTTTATTTTTGATTCATCCATTTTTATGGTATGCAATAATTGTTTTTCGTCCAGTATACATTGAACTCTGAATATCCAGTTGTTGAAGTTATCTGGTTTCAGTTGGGGAAATTTTTCTTGAACGGAAGCCATTTTGGTCGATCACGTTCGTTCGTGCACACTTCTCTAATTCTTATATTATTCGTGCTTCTACTAACTTTACCCTCACTTTGTTTGAGTAGCCCATAACCTGTTAGGTATATATGAGGGCAGTGAAGCAGTGAAAAGAAAAGCTTATTAATATTAACATTTATTTATTGAGAAGACACGACATAGCCAACATTTCGGTGCAAGTTGCCAGAGAGAAGGGAGGAGTGAGCATAGATTATTATTTATACATAAATTGACATTACTAGTTTAACTATCGGGCAATTCATCCCTAACATATGTAATCATTTCATAATAAAGTTTACTTGAATAAGGAGCAGTAGGTAGCATTTGAGAAAATCGCAGACACGCATACATACGATTCGAATACAGAACCTCCTTTAATTTACAATCGATAAAAAGGCGAGTGAGAGGTTATTTTAGTTGAGAACTAACCTTTGCTCTCCAAGTACAATTTAAACTTCTGCAGTGGGCTCTCATCATTGGTCCATTTTTGTATTTCTTCTACCGATCTGTAAGCTGTGCTGTCATCAGACGTGGAGTGGTGGCCCACCCTAGAAATGTAAGTATTGGTAGGTTAGTATCTTGGTTATCATCATCTTGACACTCTAACTGGTCGCCCTTGTTGCAGGTTTTTTGAACTCTTCTCTCTTTTTATACATTATCTTTTATGAGTAAAAGTGTATGAATAGATAAATTAAATGGATAATCCGCTACATAAATGCCACATTAAGCAAAGTTGCGAAGGACGTATGCTCCAGTCCGTGCAGGCTGCACGCTTGTGTTACTGTGTTGCAAAATATTATGAGCAGCGCTCACAAGTTTTGCAGTCAGATATAGCGTGGAAGCAAAGCAGACAGAAACGTGAGTTATAGCGTACGAGTTGAGTGATGGATTCATGGAGCACAGCACGTGACCATGGGAACCTACCTCCTGCTATCCAGCTAGATGATAACTTAAAAACAACGGACTAGTCGTTTTGGAGATAAATTACAACATTGGCTCGCACAAACAAACAACCATCCTCTCACCCCAAACGAATATTCCATCTCCGTATCATCGTCGTGGGTAAAAAGTTTTACTATCACTTCTAAATACTTAGTTGATACTAAAGCTACCTAACTTACCTGTAGGACATAGCCTCAATCAGCACAGGCTTGTTGTTAGCTATAGCAAACTCCCTGGCTTGTTTGACAGCGTTGTAGACGGCGAGGGTGTCAGTGCCGTCGACGCGGACAGTGTGGATACCAAGAGCAGGCCCTCGGGATGCTATGCCGTCGCCTCTGTACTGCTCGCTGGTTGGCGTCGAGATTGCATAGCCATTGTTTCTACTGTAACATTGGAAAGGGAAACTTGAAAATAAGAAGGTACATGGGTAGCAATCCCGTAATTAACTATTCTAATGTTAGTGACCATGAAAGCAGGTAGAAAGGTACAGATGCCAGCATATCAAAGCTATAACAATCTGTCAAATTTCTTTAATAGATTTTCAAATTTATCGCTGAAATATTAAGTTCAAGGTTGATTGGGAAAATATGACAGTTTCGAATAGCTTGATGTGCTGGCGACTGTACAACACTTTTTTTGTTCTGGGAACTCTGGGCCTCCGCCCAGAAGTGTATGTAGTCTCTGACTCTTACTGACTAAAACATGCCATAAAATGCCCACAATTGTAGAAAGACATACAGCACCTGACAAGATAAAGGTCACTTGCTATCCAGAATAACCATACAATAATTCAATCAAGCCATTACATAGCCTCACTTACCACAACAAGACCACAGGACAATCCAGCGTAGCTGCGAAGTTGAAGGCTGCGAAGGCATCGCCCTCAGAAGCCGCTCCATCCCCAAAGTAACAGATGACACAGCGGTCGTTTTTCGGCTGACGCTTCAGCGCGTACGCAGCACCCACTGCTTGAGGCATCTGGGTTCCTGAAACATTACGAGGAATGGCATAAGCTCACTATTCGTTTAATTAAGTTTTTTTTACAATAAGAAACATTGTAAAACCATTTATCACACGTACGGAATCCTTCGTGTGAGAGTCCGACTCTCACTTGGCCGGTTTTTTTATTATTTTCGTTTGCGTTGCAAAAACGCATTTTAACGAAATATTTTTTTACTACTGGTTTATGTATATTAACTACGGATCTAAAAGTCGAGCATAATCTTATTGTCGAAGAAACTAAGGGAGACCTTTGCTCTGCAGTACCTAGTGGAACAACATAGGCTTACAGTTTCTCTAAACAAATTACAGCAAATAGTAGTTTGTTAACAAGCGTCGGCATCGCTAAACAAGTACGTCATAATGATACCAACTATTCACAACGACAAACAAGATTATCTAAAAATATATATAGGATCCTACAATATTATAAATGCGAAAGTTTGTGAGTACCTATGTATGGATGTTTGTTACTCTTTCACGCAAATACTACTGAACCGATTACGATGTATTTTGGAATGTAGGTAGCTGAAAACCCAGAATAACACATAGGCTACTTTTTATCCCGGAGTTCCCGAGGGATCGGGATTTACACGGGAATAACGAGAATTTATACGCGGACGCAGTCGCGGGCGGCCTCTAGTTACATTATAATTATAAGTTTTACAAATTCAATAAACTCCATGGATATATTGTTTTAAACTTTCATGGTCAGTATATTAGAATAGTTAATTACGGGATTGCTACCATGTACCTTTTTACAAAAGAGGGTAGACCGATATGTCTGCCATCTGCCAAATGCCAATAACATCCCACAGCATCCCCAGCAATCCCGTAAATTTATAACTATTCAAACTCCATAGATGTATGGAGTTTCTTGAATGTTTTTGTTCCTAAGAATATACCTTTGCGGATCGACACTGGACTAAATGTTGGCGTTCAAACGTGCCTTTTAATGGCCCGATTAAAATAAAAGTTTTGACTTTGATTTACCCAGAGGACTAGAAATAGTGACAAGATTGCGATGCTTGTCCCCATAGTGCACAGGCATCTGTCGCCCCTTCCCCGGATCCTCGTGGTTGCCGTAGCACTGGTTGATGAGCTCAGTGACTGTCGCCCCCCTGTACAAGAACACGCCAACTTCGCGATACTGAGAGAACACCAGGTCTCGAGGGTCTAAGGCAGCAGCACTGCCGACGTGGATGCCTTCCTCGCCGTAGTTCGTCATGTAGAACGATATACGGCCTTGTCTGAAAAGAAATACACTTTTGAACAAGAAAACATCCTCTTTTTTTGAAGTCGGTTGAATGTTGCTGTTTCTTTTTTTTAACACAATCCACACACAGCACAAATGGTATATGAATGTACTGTTTTTTTATGTTCCGAGGATTTATCCAGTTCTTCAAACAAAAATATCATAAAATTATCATTGTGATAAATTGTCTTTCTAGCTGTGATTGGTTGAATGATTTTTAAAACAGGTTATTAGATATTTTTTTCCAGAAACCGGGATTAGCCGGGTATGAATGACGAGCCATGAATGTACATGTCCTTACCTTTGAGACTCGTACAAAATTTTGTCCATTTGAGTAAGCTGAACCATTGTCTTGTACATATTGACAAGCTGCTCTTTATCGATACTCGGCTCCTCCCTATTCTCGATCACCGCGCCATTGTTGTCCAACACTCGGTAGATTGGGATAGGGTCGTAGCTCGTTTCGTTCAGAAACTTCATTTCCGTTACGTAGGGAGCTTTTGCACCCGGAAACTCAGCATTTTTTGTGTTGTTTTGGGCAACTTCCGGCCTCGTGTGGGTAGATAACAGCTGCAAAATACGTTCGACATACTTTAATGATCACAGGATAGGTAGAAGGTATTGTTACGATTTTCCTATCCATGTGACTTCCATTTTAATTGATAATAATAGGAGGAACGAATACCATTCGTTCATAGAAGCAAGACAATACAGAAAACCAGAAAACATTTCTTCATGTGTTTTCATTTCCTCCTTAGGTACTGAAAACGTATAACAAATGCAGAATAGATTTGAATTCAAATTAGTCACACGAATATATTGTATAACTTGCTTGGGAACAAGCGAACTTATTCAATCACTGCGTATTTATCTACAGAAATAACATGATGTAATAAAAAAACAAGCTTATTATTCTTCCACTAAGTTCAATATTGACTGTGAAGATAACGATCCAAAACACGATTATCAGTTTTAATCACTAGGCGCACTGATTTTGTTCACTTAAAAAATACTTTAAAACCTGTATTTTTTGCAAAAATAATCGAATTATTGTTTATATTACGAAATATAAACAATAATTCGATTATTTTCGTAATAAAAGCAATATTTTAAAGAATATTAATTAACCAACCCGGACAGCGGCATTGCGTAGCGTGTTGAGCCGCAAAACACTAGCTCCTGTCTTCAACGCCATTTTGTGACTGACTGACGTAGCCTCATTATAATTAAAGCGTATTGTTGTTAAAGGCATTAGCAATTGTGATAAGGGTGATCACACAAGCGTGTCGTTACGTATGCGATATTTTGAAACCGCTCGTGGGCCATTCAGTGACTCTGTACACAGAATCGGATGACGAGTTCGAGGTCGTCAGGTCAAATTCTAATCTTTCTTCGGAGTGTGAGAAGTATTGAATGAAAATTAAAACCATGGTGCCTCTTTCTAATACCCTCCAGGTACAGCAGACCTCATGTTAATGACAAAACCAGTGTAAGCTGGTCTCTTAGGTACGTTATTGAAAACGATGGCTCCGTCTTACGTTCGGTCAGCTCTAGGTCACCATGTACTGACGCACTGAGGTGGTCAATCAGTTGTACCTACTGACTTTGACTGGACTACTTATTTGACTTGGCTACTTGCTAGTCGCCTCCCAGTTCTCCCTGCCATGACTGCCTGAACCCAGAACTCCTCAAAGTCAAATAATTATTATCAATTCTCTGAGGGGTATACCTATACCAGCAAGCTGAGTAGGTTTAAGTGTAGGACCGTAGATTATAAGGGCGTGAAAGGGCATAGAACCATTTTTGCATAGCTAACGTCCGGTAGTTTGATATTTTTTGAGGCGTAGGATCCAAGAAAGACCTCCAAAAAAAAAAAAATATGCAGGTGCTCTATAGTGTCGCGTTGCCAGCAACTCTCCGACAGCTTGTTGGGAGTTGCGAACTGGTTGGTTTGTGAACATTGTTTGTCTAATCTAAATAAATTAATAATAATACCTATATAAAATTGAATCGAACGATCAAATCGCATTGAATTGAATTGAACGGCTGAGCCGATTTCATTACTAATTGTTTTGTTGTGTTTGTTACTGTCAGGAGAAGGTTCTTATGAAGGAAAAGAAAAAGAAAGTTGCAGTTAACGGGAGTGAAGCCGCGAGGGACAACTAAGTAGAATCTGAATAAAAAATACTTTGCCACTAGTTTGGAGCCTCAGTTGGTAAAATTATGTTGACTTGACATCAAATTGGACACTAAGTATTTATTCCTACTGATGGTATGTAGTTGCGACTAGTGCCCAGTAGACCCCTCTAGTAGTGATTAATGGGAAATATTATGTAATTTCAGCCAAAAACGCCAATCTTTACCTTGATAAGATTCTATTCTATTCTATTTTTTATTATGGCAAGTAGAGCCGATGTCGACTATTCTGCCAATGTCAAAAGTAAATTGGAAAAGCAAGTGTGCATTAAACTAAGTTTTTGTAAACTGGTCAGCAATATGATAAAAATCTTTGATTGATACAGTTGAACTTGGCGGGTTAGTACTGGACTGAAACAAACAAAAAATAAAAATACATAAATATAATAATGGTTAAAACATTAAATATAGGTACATATAACACAACTAAAAAGATAAATAGATTTCGGCCTACGACTCATAGTTTTATGTTGTTGTGACGGATGAAGCTCATCAGCGCCACAAGCAGTTCAGACGACTTGATAAGATTACTACTATCACTACTTACGTACAGACGCCAGCACATCAAGCTAGAACAATCTGTCAAATTTCTTCAATAGATTGTCAACTTTAAGTCTTAAAAGACAAGGTCCAAAGTTAATTGGGAAAATTTGACAGTTTCGGGTACCTTGACGTGCTGGCGACTGTACTATAAATATCAGGTCTTCCGATAAAGACTCGCACAAGAGGTTTACGTCGCACATCATAGGTACTTTATTCTCGTCGAATTGGTCTAAGACCATACCATACCTAATGGGACGGTCGAGAGAGTAAATGAAATTTTTATTAAAATGAAAATTTCAATCAAATGATTGTGAAGTACCTACATTCTTACTTTACTAACACAATAAAGCTAAATAAAAACTAAGCTTTAGCTTTTATATTTTTAAATTAAATAGCTATGATTCCATTTCCATTCGCTGGGTTTGGGATAGTGAGTATCAATATTAGGTGTTTTTTCAAATAGGCACACAATATTTATGATTCGGTAGATACTGTTTTTTCAAACAGTTCATTTACAAAAAAATACAGCAAAAAAAAAGTTTGGGGTTATCAATCTTCAAAACTTTTTTTGTTAGCTCAAACTTGGCAAAGAAAGGCCTCCCCCAACTTCTATTCCTAAGCCACCTCGTACCAGCCCTCACGGTATGCGTTTAGGACGTCTCGCCACCTCTTTCTGGGATGATCTTCTGATCCCCAGATAAATCAAATTCTTTAAAAGTGACAAATCACCTGAGTCTAGCCAATGATATTATTTAAGTAAAAAAATAAGCGCTCAGCAAGCGACACGTTAAAATGTGGCTAACTAGCCACACTTGACCTCAGTGTCGCGTTGCGCCGTCAACGGACACACGTCACATAGGTTTCACGTTTTTGAAGATCGAATGTTGTATCTAAGGTAACCTATCTACACCTTTTTACTTATAATATCATTGAGTCTAGCTAGGTTTTCAAAATTTTAAAACTCAAAACTGTAGATTCTACCTATATAATATATAATTACCTATTGTTTTTTTTTTGCAGTGAAAAGTTGCAGTTTTTTTTCCCATTGACAGCGATGCAGGCTATTACGATGGCCAATGAGTTCTTCCTCCCAATCATTCATTCATTTATTTTATCCCGCTTGTGTAATTTTTTTTTTTTAGGTTACATTTTGTGATCTGTATTTATTTTTTATATTTTTTTTTTACTAATGGTAACATTATTTTTCATGCGTTTCTTGTTTTTGGCAATAATCTGCAACTGAAACGTCAAACGTGTTCCTATAACCCTACTAAATTGTGTGATCGACGTTTTTCCAATAGTAATGAAAGTTTGTATAACTTTACAATTCAATAGTATGCTACTAGTTGTCAGTAATAAATAAATGGCTGTGGAGGTTAGTGACCGTCTATCGATAATATTTGTGTTATAGTAAAGCAACGAAAATGCCTTATTGGTACTATGACAAGAAGGATCTGCAGAATACGCCGTCGTTTCGCGATGCGATATCCACGGACACGGAGAACCGGTACAGGAAAGAAGGCGCAAGGTTTATCATCGACACAGGCTCAAAGATGGACCTAGGTTATAACACAGTGGCCACTGGCGTTGTTTATTTCCATCGTTTCTACATGTTCCACTCGTTCAGAACATTCCCGAGGTACATAACCGCGTGTTGCTGCCTCTTCCTCGCGGGCAAAGTGGAGGAGACGCCAAAAAAATGCAAAGATATCATAAAAGTTGCGAAGTCGTTGCTAACTGAGCAGAAGTTCGCAAGTTTCGGAGACGATCCCAAAGAAGAGGTGATGACGCTAGAGAGGATCCTGCTGCAGACGATCAAGTTCGACCTGCAAGTGGAGCACCCGTACGGCTACCTGTTGAAGTACGCCAAGTGCTTGAAGGGCGACAAGGCCAAGCTGCAGAAGATGGTACAGATGGCATGGACATTTGTTAATGACAGGTCAGTAACAAACAAGTTGTTTAGCCAATAACATCACATTATCGGCACAGTAAAAGTTGTAACAAGACTCAAAAAGTACCGTACATAAATGAAATGATATGTGCTATTTTCTTGGATTGTTCACACATACCATATTTTCCCCCATGAATTGTTTTCTCTTGCAAATGCAAGAAGAAATGCAAAAATGCTATTTTGTTTTCTTCATTGACTGGTTGATAAGCGAGGCTTAATTCCATTCAAAAGTTTTAAGATTGCAAACCAAATAACTACTTAGAGTATTCTGCTTATGTCAGAATTGTGTTGCTTAGGAGATTTTAGAACCACTTTCTTTCCAGCTGAACACTACAAAGTGGTGTATGTGTAGGTGGGTGTTTGTGGACTGCCATTGATAATTTTAGACAATCAAAAGGTGCAGATTCTCAGCCTATCGTGGATAAATAATTTTGATTGACTCATCATTTCAACCAACAGTTGTCCACTGCTGGACAAGGCCTTCCCCAAGAATCACCACAACAACTGGTTCCATATGTCTCGCATCCATTGTCAATCAAACAATTTCTAAAAACCTCGAGGAGCTTGGTACAGGAACATGGGAATTGACACAAGTAAAGCTAGAGCTTCCCATGCTCAGCAGTCGGCCAAGTCTGGCTGTGGATGAGGATGATGACATCAATCACTTTCTCATAATTATTTATTTGTTGTCATTTTTCCAGTTTATGCACAACATTGTGCTTACAATGGGAGCCCGAAGTGATAGCAGTAGCACTGATGTTCCTTGCGGGCAAGCTCAGTAAGTTTGAAGTCCTGGACTGGAACGGAAGGAACCCGAAGCACAGTGCCTGGTGGGACATGTTTGTTGAAGATATCACAATGGAGCTGCTCGAGGATATTTGTCATCAGGTGAGTTTTTGAAACTATTGTAAAACTAAAAAGTGTTATGAGAAAGAGGTAAAGGGAAACGACAAGTAAGTAATGTTATAAGTGAGCCCATTTGTAAAGTATGTTGTAATTATTGATTTCTGTTGCAAGTTAACATAATTCATAAATGCCACCAACTGCGTCAGAAAGTTTGAAAAGTTCTATCCATTCCAAATAAGTCACTTATTTCAGCTTTTTAGGTGTTTTTTGTAGTTGGGCTTTTTAACACACGTTAACTAGGAGGTGAGAAACTTAGGTCCAATCATGTTCATGGCTAATAAATCCTAATTAGAGCATGCAAAACCGCAGTAAATACTCAATACCGCGATTTTGCGGTATCGGACATGAAATACCGCAAAATTTGCGATTTTGCGAAATTTGTAGGTTTTATTTGAAATTTTTTACCTAAAAACCATAAAATATCAATTGTATCATCATTTCCATCAAATCCTAATTTTATTACAAATGTATCTAGCAGCCAAAAATGTTCTCTCAGGTTCTACACTCGGTGGAATTGTTAGTAGATAGTCCTATACAGTCTCCAGATACTTACCTCTTGCCCCTCCAGTTTCATATAAAGCCATCTCCTTTTTTTAACCGACTTCAAAAAAAGGAGGAGGCTCTCAATTCGGTTGTATATCAGTATCAAATCTAACCCAGGATTGGAATTGATGTTTCTCGGTGGAGTTGTAAATTCTGAAACTGAGCTTTTTATAAGAATGCAAGTTTAATTTCTCTGGTTAGTGACATGAAGTTCGGTAATGGTATATCATCATATACTCGCATGATGATATACCATTTGCGAGTGAGACTCAGACTGACTAAGAATACAAACAAACTTTAGTTCGCCGTAAGGAATTCAGGAATGCCACGACGCACTGTTAGTTACCAAAAGTGTATATCGCCCCCCGCCCGACCACCAAGCAACAATACGTAGCGTGGATTTCCCTTTCACGGTTTGTGGTTTTAATATCGCGAAATTCGCATTTCTAATCTCGCTTTTGCGGTACTGAAAAATAGCGCGAAATTACGGTAACGATATAACGGTATTGCATGCCCTAATCCTAATATATACTTAACATCCTTCTTTTACTGAGTGATTGACTGACGGACAATGCACAGCCGAAACAACTGGTTGTACTTAGTTAAAATTTGGCATGTGTTCCTCGGTGTAGGGGAAACCTATGAGACGACTTACCGAAGTCCCTACGGCATATGCGCGTACGAGGTAGTGGGTAATGGGAGGCGAATGTGCAGTTGGACATGTATCTGTTTGTTGTAGGTGTTAGATCTGTACTCGCCGCAGCCGCAGTCGTCGGGCGGCGACTCTCCCCCCGCGCCCCCCGCCGCCAAGCAGCCAAAAAACGACAAGAAGCCCCCGTCAATTACACCGCCCACTTCCGCATCTCCTGTCGCCGTTGTCGTTTCTAAGCCGGTGCTGACGCCGATGAAGAACGGGGCCGATCTGAAGTTAGAGCCTCCCAAGCTGGAGCCGCTTAGGTACACGTACCCCCCGGGCTACCCGGGGATGCCGGCGCCGTACCCGCCCGTGTACACGGCGCCGCCGCCCTCCATCCCCCCTCCCCCCAGGTTACCCTTGACGGGTCCCCCGCCCCCCGCGCTCGTCTACTCGGAGCCCCCTCCCGCGCCGCCGCCGCGCTTCCCCCCGGTGAACGTTCCCCCCCCAAACTACTTCCCCCCGATGGCAGGGCGCGGGCCCCCCCCTCCCGGCCCGCCGCCGCGACCCTACTACCCGCCACCGTGATCCTAACATAAGACTAGGTTATTGTATAATTTTTTACTGAAATATAATAATTTTAGAATATTTTTGTGTTTTATTTTGGATGTTGTTTGACAATGAGTGCTAACAAATGTTTTTTGATTATGTAAGCCGATATACAGGCTAAGGATAAAATAATACGGCGATAAACGTTTCTTAGTATTTTTTATTGTCAGTTTCTCACGAAGTTTAGAATGTTTCTCCCATCTGAATACCACGGCAATCAAGCCTGACAGGACAACTCACAATAACGACATCAATACTGAGATGTTACTGTAGTAAAATATATAAAAAATAGTCATAAATACATCACAAAACGAACACGATGAACACTGTAACTCATAAGTGACTAAGAATGTAAACCTTAATATTTTGTGCATACAAACAAGGTCTAAGCGAATGTACACGCGAACAAACTTACTAACAATAATATGGAGTTGCCGTTGGACTAGACAGGTATAGCTTCTCAGCTGACATTGCGCGACCCACCGTAACCCACAGTACAATGCAGATAGATAGACATTATCTGTCATTAAACGTGACTGTGGGAAACTGTTAACTGGCGTGGTGCGCAAGTTCAGTTGAGACATGCTATGAACACATTGATGCACCAACTGTACAATGGGTATGGATCGACAGTGGAATGAACATTTGGCAGTTAATAACATTCTCAAGTATTTCGTAATAGGTAATTCAGCGCGACTACATTCATTCACACAATTGACCGGCATAGTAAATATGGCCATGAGCATAAAATGGCGAAAAGAACTAGATTAGAAAAAAAAGGACTCACGAGTTTCTTCCTTGATCTACACTATCTACTAGAAATCTTAAACTGAAGACAAAGGAAAAGCACCTCTATGGTTTCATAAGAATAAATGCTTAGAGGTTAATGTTTATAAATGCTCATTTACTAAGAATTTACACCATACAGTTCCACTGTCGATACATACCTAAGAGATTTTCAAAATAAATGTTCAACAACTATGCGTAATACTTAAAAAAATTAAACGGTGACTGACAAAAATCTCGACTATACAACGAATACGAACGGTATAAAACAGTCATCACGAAGAATTTCAACAATTCCACACTATATTGAGAATATCGCTCCTTCAATACAAAACTGCAATAATCTACAAATTGCATATATTCCTTTCCTTTCTTTTTAGCAATGTATCTTTGTTTTCTTATAGTAAAATTAACATTATTTACAAATATCTTTTCGTTTGCATTGGTTGCCAATACATGCACATCTTTACGACATTAACTTGCAGTTTAAACTCTGTTTCCTCCGGTTTCTCGAAACAAATTATCGACACGTTAGAAATTACGTGTAATGTATCATTATACTATTCGATGTTGCAAACCCATTCAACCAATAATAGCAGCTAACACACGAAGATTTGTCAAATCAAAATGATATAAGAGTCGCATCGCATGACGCCCTTTCGTGTATAACAGCTACAAGAGAAAGTATGCATTCAACACGCGAAACAAACAGCGCAATATTTTGAAGAACGAACGCGATTTATGTTAATTAAACGAGATTGTTGAAATCCTTCGTGATTGACATAACACGTAAGTCTAGAAGGCACGCGATAGGTTCATCAGATCCTCGGTAATCTCTGACTAAGGCACGTCGATACGATTCACACCACAGCCATAGGGGAATGGAATGAGCAATACCAGCAGGTTGCCTGGAAGAGATCGCCAAATGCGATAAGGCAAGGCCGCCCTATGGTATTTTTTTAGGGTTCCGTATCCGAATGGTAACCAAAAAAACCCTACTAAGCCGCTGCCGTCCGTCCGTCTGTCCGCCTGACTGTCAGCGGGCTGTATCGCAAGAACCATTATTACGACCGCTCAGTACCGTTATTTTACCTATTGGTAGGGGACTGTTGAAATTTTCAAAGAGTGTATATCTATTGCCGTTGCCGCTATAACAACAAATGTTTTATGCCACGGAACCCTTTGTGTGCGAGTCCGACTTGCACTTGGCCGGTTTTTGATAAGTTCATTTTATTATGATTGGCCTCTCGCCTGTCATCGTTTGAGCATCTGCTTAACTGGACTTGCCTATGGCGGTCTTAATTATAATTAAAGCCACAACCACAAAAATAATTGTACACGCTAAGGGTACCTCTCTGGATGACAGACCTCGATCAGAAAACTTATATGCAACAAATTTAGGTCCCGGTCGTAGTGAAGTAGATAACACTGTTAGCCTGTGACGAGGACCAATCAGAATTCTAGAGAAAGACAACTACTGGCCACAGATAGCTTTGTCTCTCTCCCACTTTTCCGACGATATTCACTTCACATCTGCATGGCGCCAGTCCATTCCGCTATGTTTATGGTTCACACTAACTATACTGTGAGACAGGATATCTAGTTAAATATATAAATAAAGAGTATTGTTAATAGAGTATGGTAGTTGAAATAAAAGCTTTGTACGAGTATTTTTTGTGTATGTTTACTTGAGCGATAGACAATGATAATTGTTCGTGTTGTACGGGTAAATCTTTTTTGCAGAGAGAAAAACATGAGAAGTATTGGTTGAATGTAAATACGTTATATTTTAAGGAGTTAGTATTTTAGTTAAGTAAATATTAGGTAGCACGAACATTTAACAACACGATCAAATTAAAATTGATCAGAGAAATAATAAGTTTTGTTAAGTTCGATAAAAAAAACAACTAGTACCAGATATCCTGCCTCTTGTGTAACTATTTAATACTTTTCATCAATTTACATATAATTCATTTAAAACATCCCCACAACGGGTCTATCATATAAAAATCCATTCAACAATCACAAAAAATCTCTCAGTAAGTTTATAAAAAAAACACTTTCTATACAAACATCGATTAAAAAACGTTAAATAAATACATAATATACAAAATCACTAGATGAAGGTGGAACTTTTGTCATCTCAGTCATAAATCGTAAAAATCTCATAAGTATTAGATCTATGATCCAGTCGATCGATATTAAATCTTATATCTACGTGTATAAGTTTCATTTTAGAACTTGATATATTACAATATTGTTTCAACCTTAGTGTCAAATTATGGTATAATTTGTGTAAGGCATGCTCTTATATCTACCGTCATGTTGAGCAACTAGAGTAGTGTCCAATAGACGTTTTAATATCGATATTAATGTCTCGAATCGCTTCACTCGATAAATCCTAGTGTTGGGATTTATCGATATTTAGAAAATATATATCTCGTCTCGTTGTTAAGCCACTAATTAGTCAATCTCATGCAATACTAAAATCATGTTAATTTACTTATGACCTAATCCTGCATTTCATCTAAATTACAGGAAAAATCTTCTTGCATTTAAAAAGCACTATAGTGTTATCTTAATTCTGTTAAAAATCTCGATTCGTATTTTTGCGTTTTCGTATTTTTCGGTTGTTATTTTATTAATACTTTTTTTAATAAAGATTCTTTTAGCAGTCCTGCTTATTTCTCTCATAAATTAAGAGCTATATAAAAATTCATTAATCTTCTTTTCTAGGTGACACCGGCCCATATCATTTAAACATGACAAAAATGACTCGCAGTCAAACTAAAACACAGATAATATTATCTTATACATAGTGACTGCTATTTGATCCACAATCCAAAAACTCCCGATATTCGTAGGTTACACTCGGCGTATTCCTAGGCTACATCAGGCGTATTCCTAGGTAACAATTGCCGTATTCCTAGGGTACATCTGACATATGCTTATGGAATACTAAGCGTATTCCTAGGTTACGCTTGGCTTGTTCCTAGGTTACACTTGGCGTATACCGAGGTTACACTTGAAACACTCCTCCCTACCTCTTCCATGGTTACATCAGTCCTCTCACGGACGTAAGGTGGTAAGCAGAGTTGCAGGTCTAAATGAGTCGCGATTGCTTCAAGTATTGTAGCAGCAACTGATGTAAGAACTTGTATTGCGTCACGTTCTGTACCAGGTTCGCGCGCTGCTGGTGTAGCATGCTGATCGTGCGAGGGATGTCTAGCTCCTGGAAAGATGAGCAAATGTTTAATTTTTTGATGTGTTCAAAGTCATTTATATTTGAAGGTTTAAAATTATTACACCCAATCTACACTTCTCTGCCGTTGGTTGGAGATTCTGCATTCTCTTACGTTTTTATTAGCATTTTTATGGTGGTTTTTCCGGAGAGGATGTTGGCGCAAACCGTCTTGTGCCACTCTCTCCGGTCCTATCGGATCGCCGTCCTATTGGTCTATGAGAGTGTAGCTGAGTTTGAGTGCACGCTTGTGCACTATAATATGTCGCGGCTAGTCTCCTTTGAGCTTGACCGAAATGGCGGAAATCGGTCAAGAGTGCCACGTACCTGGTTGTTGTCCAGTATGTCGTGCAGCAGGTCGGCGGCGAGCGCCGTCCCGCTGCGTCCGGCGCCACGTACCTGGTTGTTGTCCAGTATGTCGTGCAGCAGGTCGGCGGCGAGCGCCGTCCCGCTGCGTCCGGCGCCACCCCAAGTAACATTTTAAACTGTATAAAAGCTGTATTTATAGGTTATTTGTTTACTATAGGCTGTTAAACGTTGCTGTATTAAGACTGTATAGCAAGCTATACAACCCTTGTAACTCTGAAATGGGCCCCAAAATTATACAGCATTAAGTGTAGATTTAGCTTTATAACAGCTGCATAATAGCTGTACTATTTGGCTGGCTAAGATACTATTTAGATACTTTTATACAGTTTCCATTCTCTAATTTTCTTTTTTATTCTTTTATGCAGACTCAGGCTTGTGAAAATCTTAATAGAAGAATAAATATATTATAATTGTGTTCGTGGTTGAATTCATTCTCCATTTCATTTCTAAATTTACTATGTGCCAAGGCAGAGACCATATGTGAAGTTTATGTGAAACAATATATTTAATAACTAAGTGGTAAGTACTCTTTCCTGTTTATCGTTGTTGTTATGCTTGCGACTGATATTTTTATGTGAATATATATACTAGTTTTAAGCTCAAAACTCACGCCCCTTCGAAATAAGGAATATACATAATTTTTTTCTGTAACAACAAATATGTGATCAAATCTGAAAACAATTTTAAGAGTAACCCGGACTGTTCTATTAATAGTAAACGTATTGTGTGTACTATACAGTTAAAATCCTTTGTAAATTTGTACTGAAATTTCAAAAACAAACAATAAAATATCTCGTAAAATTGGAAAGCAATTTATAGGTTATGATAAAATGGTGTCCTTAGTTAATACAGCTCTTGCTCTTCTAGTACCCCTTAATGCAGCTTTTTGCATAACAGAGTCGTTATTTAAGAACGTATCTCAGCCTAAAGAGTAACATTGTCTGTACATTAGTATTTAAGTATTGTAGAAGCTGTCTTAAAGTCTTATTCATATTCATCAATACAGTTAATAATAGGGTTCAGTTGAAAATATAGAAAACCTAATTATGACCAAGGCCCGTAAGGCGGTGAGCAAGGAACCGGATTTTTTATCGAAAGTGTTCCAAATATTTTCGATAAAACAATCTGATTCCTTGTTTATGGCATTTTTATCTTTTTTCTAGTTTTTAATGATTTTTTTTAATATATAATATAACTATTAGGCTCTAAAAAAGTAGAAATACTAAAAAAAAAAAGTCTTTTTTTAAAACAAAGCGTATACGAGTATAATAGAGTATGTTCGACAAGATTGTTTTTATATGATAAGTACCTACGATATATATGGATAAAACAAATGGATAATTTAACTCTCTTTAGAGCGTCGTCGTCGCTTGCTTTGATAATAATTTATCTAAGCAAGCGACGACGCTCTTCGCCAATCCGCTTTGTTTTTTTCGATATTGCACATGTCATTTTCAAAGTCAAAGCAGCAAGTGGAAACCTATTTCAGTCAGCGTTCCAATCTTTTTTTGTTTAATTGCAGATGTATCAAAATAATAAAACACCAGGCTCGAGTTCATTCGGAGCAGAACCTGTTTCTGGGAAGTCTTCTAATGATCCTGTAATACAGAAAATCAATGAAGAAAGAAAAATAAGAGCAACATCTGTAAATACAATTGACAAGTTGTCTGTGAAATTCTTATCTATTGTTTGCATGAAGACCAACCTCAATTAAGAGACAAAATAAAAACAAATTATCAATTAAATAAACGAAATTTTATTTCTCACAAAGTTATAATCACGAAATTTTATTTCCCACGCATATCCACAACACCATGTTTGTGGGACGTGGGTTTTTGGATATCGTTTTTGGAACTCTTGTATATAGGAAGGCCGTCAAAATTTATAATTAAGCTCAATATATCCGGAATGTCCAACATATTATCGAAAAGAGTAATGAGCTGATGAAGGAGTCCATTGTGCCAATTTTCACAGTCTATTTCAATTGATTTTATGTTTACCTCAGTCGTTGTACGGAGTATTGTTCTTGGATTCTGGTTGGTTCTTGTACTTAAATGGTGTACATAATAAAGAGTATTCTATTCTATTCTATTCTGGAAATCTTCCGTTTATTATTTTTTTAATGCACTTTGAGAAATATTCTTGTCAATGGCCCATTTTTTATATTATTGCGAAACAATAAATTTAGATTTGCTTCGTCTTCATCTAATGAACTTTCAGACTCAACAATTTCGCTATAATTGTCCATACTTTGCTCCATTATACCCAATTCTGCCTGTACAGAACCCTCACCGCATGTTACTAACCCAACATACATATCTTCAGCACAGATATTTGCAATTTCATCATGATCCAACAATTTTGATTCTACGGAACACTCATTGCATGGTGGTGATACTAACTTGGAATTTGGCTGTCCGTGGGGGTTGGGAATAAGTTTTTTTAATTTTATTTTAATTCCGCCGGTTCTTTTTTGTTTTTTGCATGGTTTTATATCCATCTTAATTCTTGTTCACTTAACAAATTGGCAAAAGATTTAAATTATAACTCCGTTTTGTTATTATTTGTATCCAATAAATAGACAGATTTTAAGCTATATTAGTTTCAAAATAATCGATAAGCTGGATAATTGTGTATGCCAACACTAAAGTAATAACTTTAATCTTCTAAAACACGAAAAACTGTATAAAGGGAAAAATGTACGCCAATCGCATAAGGCTTTAAAAAGGAGTAAATCTAAACTCTTCTACATGAGATAGAATTATATTACACTATTATAAAGGGAATTGCTTGCTAAGAGTATCCTAGATTTCCGATGTACAGCTATTATCAAGCTTAACTTGAAGGCTGAACAATAGAGTAATTTTACACCAATATTCGGGCTATAACAATATTTAATGCTCTTGTACAGAAATAGGTTATACAAAAGTATAATTTGAGAGCAATATACAGTTATTGTCGTATAAAGTTGCTGAACGCAGTTTTTTACGCCGCGGTCTGTATTTTAGCGTTTTCCAATGCTATTTAAAAGCTAAAGGTAAAAATTTAGGCTCAATACAGCCGTTAATCAGCTATACTGTATACAGTTGTACAGTTATACTTTAGTACAGTCCTAAACATATTTTTACACTCTTCTACATCATTTATTAAGCTTATAGCTGGTAATGCGCTGGCATCTGTAATATTTTTCCGCTTAAATGTTACTTGGGACGTACCTGGTTGTTGTCCAGTATGTCGTGCAGCAGGTCGGCGGCGAGCGCCGTCCCGCTGCGTCCGGCGCCACGTACCTGGTTGTTGTCCAGTATGTCGTGCAGCAGGTCGGCGGCGAGCGCCGTCCCGCTGCGTCCGGCGCCACGTACCTGGTTGTTGTCCAGTATGTCGTGCAGCAGGTCGGCGGCGAGCGCCGTCCCGCTGCGTCCGGCGCCACGTACCTGGTTGTTGTCCAGTATGTCGTGCAGCAGGTCGGCGGCGAGCGCCGTCCCGCTGCGTCCGGCGCCACGTACCTGGTTGTTGTCCAGTATGTCGTGCAGCAGGTCGGCGGCGAGCGCCGTCCCGCTGCGTCCGGCGCCACGTACCTGGTTGTTGTCCAGTATGTCGTGCAGCAGGTCGGCGGCGAGCGCCGTCCCGCTGCGTCCGGCGCCACGTACCTGGTTGTTGTCCAGTATGTCGTGCAGCAGGTCGGCGGCGAGCGCCGTCCCGCTGCGTCCGGCGCCACGTACCTGGTTGTTGTCCAGTATGTCGTGCAGCAGGTCGGCGGCGAGCGCCGTCCCGCTGCGTCCGGCGCCACGTACCTGGTTGTTGTCCAGTATGTCGTGCAGCAGGTCGGCGGCGAGCGCCGTCCCGCTGCGTCCGGCGCCACGTACCTGGTTGTTGTCCAGTATGTCGTGCAGCAGGTCGGCGGCGAGCGCCGTCCCGCTGCGTCCGGCGCCACGTACCTGGTTGTTGTCCAGTATGTCGTGCAGCAGGTCGGCGGCGAGCGCCGTCCCGCTGCGTCCGGCGCCACGTACCTGGTTGTTGTCCAGTATGTCGTGCAGCAGGTCGGCGGCGAGCGCCGTCCCGCTGCGTCCGGCGCCACGTACCTGGTTGTTGTCCAGTATGTCGTGCAGCAGGTCGGCGGCGAGCGCCGTCCCGCTGCGTCCGGCGCCACGTACCTGGTTGTTGTCCAGTATGTCGTGCAGCAGGTCGGCGGCGAGCGCCGTCCCGCTGCGTCCGGCGCCACGTACCTGGTTGTTGTCCAGTATGTCGTGCAGCAGGTCGGCGGCGAGCGCCGTCCCGCTGCGTCCGGCGCCACGTACCTGGTTGTTGTCCAGTATGTCGTGCAGCAGGTCGGCGGCGAGCGCCGTCCCGCTGCGTCCGGCGCCACGTACCTGGTTGTTGTCCAGTATGTCGTGCAGCAGGTCGGCGGCGAGCGCCGTCCCGCTGCGTCCGGCGCCACGTACCTGGTTGTTGTCCAGTATGTCGTGCAGCAGGTCGGCGGCGAGCGCCGTCCCGCTGCGTCCGGCGCCACGTACCTGGTTGTTGTCCAGTATGTCGTGCAGCAGGTCGGCGGCGAGCGCCGTCCCGCTGCGTCCGGCGCCACGTACCTGGTTGTTGTCCAGTATGTCGTGCAGCAGGTCGGCGGCGAGCGCCGTCCCGCTGCGTCCGGCGCCACGTACCTGGTTGTTGTCCAGTATGTCGTGCAGCAGGTCGGCGGCGAGCGCCGTCCCGCTGCGTCCGGCGCCACGTACCTGGTTGTTGTCCAGTATGTCGTGCAGCAGGTCGGCGGCGAGCGCCGTCCCGCTGCGTCCGGCGCCACGTACCTGGTTGTTGTCCAGTATGTCGTGCAGCAGGTCGGCGGCGAGCGCCGTCCCGCTGCGTCCGGCGCCACGTACCTGGTTGTTGTCCAGTATGTCGTGCAGCAGGTCGGCGGCGAGCGCCGTCCCGCTGCGTCCGGCGCCACGTACCTGGTTGTTGTCCAGTATGTCGTGCAGCAGGTCGGCGGCGAGCGCCGTCCCGCTGCGTCCGGCGCCACGTACCTGGTTGTTGTCCAGTATGTCGTGCAGCAGGTCGGCGGCGAGCGCCGTCCCGCTGCGTCCGGCGCCACGTACCTGGTTGTTGTCCAGTATGTCGTGCAGCAGGTCGGCGGCGAGCGCCGTCCCGCTGCGTCCGGCGCCACGTACCTGGTTGTTGTCCAGTATGTCGTGCAGCAGGTCGGCGGCGAGCGCCGTCCCGCTGCGTCCGGCGCCACGTACCTGGTTGTTGTCCAGTATGTCGTGCAGCAGGTCGGCGGCGAGCGCCGTCCCGCTGCGTCCGGCGCCACGTACCTGGTTGTTGTCCAGTATGTCGTGCAGCAGGTCGGCGGCGAGCGCCGTCCCGCTGCGTCCGGCGCCACGTACCTGGTTGTTGTCCAGTATGTCGTGCAGCAGGTCGGCGGCGAGCGCCGTCCCGCTGCGTCCGGCGCCACGTACCTGGTTGTTGTCCAGTATGTCGTGCAGCAGGTCGGCGGCGAGCGCCGTCCCGCTGCGTCCGGCGCCACGTACCTGGTTGTTGTCCAGTATGTCGTGCAGCAGGTCGGCGGCGAGCGCCGTCCCGCTGCGTCCGGCGCCACGTACCTGGTTGTTGTCCAGTATGTCGTGCAGCAGGTCGGCTGCGAGCGCCGTCCCGCTGCGTCCGGCGCCATGCTCGCAGCAGAACACGAGGGGCGCTCCGGCCGCCTTCACCGCGCCGCGCTCGCCGGCCGCTTGTGCCTCGCACGCTAGCCGCAGACTGTTCACCTCCGACAGGAACGCTGGATAGATATATTGTAAACAGATTAAGACACGGCGCAATTTGTATTAAAGTTTTGTTCGCCACGCCCTACCGACGCAAGTGCAGATCGTGTCCGCACGCGGACTGGGATTCAGTGTGAATACTCTAGGATATGCGCGCGGGCGTTATGTGTACAATATGCTAGATTCAACCATCAATAAATAGCTAATTTATTTAGTCCGTCCGTTGAGTATTGAAAAATAATGAACTTGTATTTTTTGTTTTTGTCAATCAATGAATATTGACAAAGATAAAATGCATCAAAACTCGGGAGGGGGCTCGTGACGTCAGAACACACTAAAATTATACCACGGCGTGCCGCGTGACGTATTGAGAATTTTAAAAGCGTCGTATGTTCGTTAATTTTGGTTTAAGTAACAAAGAAAATAACACAGGACAAGTACTTTTTTGATAATCTTACGAACTAATTAGGGTTTTTTTCATTGGACAAGCCTATTATTGGGGATAGTTAAATACTAAGTAGTAATAGTGTGCGCTGCGCGCTGCGCGTGCGTTACCCAAGAAGTGCGCGAGGTCGGGCGCGGTGTTGGCGTTGTGCCAGAGCGCGAAGTGCACGTGCCACACGTCGCGCACGCGCGCGCCGCTGCGCACGCGCACCAGCACCGACGCGCCCCACGCCGTGCGCGACGACGTGCCCGGCCGCACCTGGAACTGAGCCCACACCACACTCTCACTTACATACTCGAGCTTGAACACGCACACAGCTTCGGCGATCATCATTATTTTGATGCGATGATCATCTTTTTAACCGACTTCCCAAAAAGGAGAAGGTTCTCAATTCGGTTGTATTTTTTTTATGTCTGTTACCTCATAACTCCGTCAATTATGAACCGATTTGAAAAATTCTTTTTTTATCTGAAAGGACTCATACTTGCAGATTGGTCCCATTTAAATTGTATCAAAATCGGTTACAAAGTTTGGATTTTAAATCGAAATAGCTGGAATTCGTTTAGTCGAATGATGGTTCTGTTCATAATTGACGGAGTTATGAGGTAACAAATATTTAAAAAAATACAACAGAATTGAGAACCTCCTCTTTTTTGGAAAGTCGGTTAAAAATACAAAAAATAAGAAGCAAAAACGACAAAAGAAAAATATTGACGTTTGTTTCGACAGTTTTATATTTCGAGTTGCAAGGCAGTGTGACGGCAGTGTCGGCGGCACTAGGAACACTTACCTTGCCTATGTCCTTGGTGGTGTTGTCCTGCGGCAGGTAGTGCGGCTGGCCCGGGCCGGCCACGCGCGCCAGCAGCGGCGCGCCCACCTGCCAGGCGGCCTGCCACACGAGCTCGCAGCCGCCGCCGCACTTACCTTGCCTATGTCCTTGGTGGTGTTGTCCTGCGGCAGGTAGTGCGGCTGGCCCGGGCCGGCCACGCGCGCCAGCAGCGGCGCGCCCACCTGCCAGGCGGCCTGCCACACGAGCTCGCAGCCGCCGCCGCACTTACCTTGCCTATGTCCTTGGTGGTGTTGTCCTGCGGCAGGTAGTGCGGCTGGCCCGGGCCGGCCACGCGCGCCAGCAGCGGCGCGCCCACCTGCCAGGCGGCCTGCCACACGAGCTCGCAGCCGCCGCCGCACTTACCTTGCCTATGTCCTTGGTGGTGTTGTCCTGCGGCAGGTAGTGCGGCTGGCCCGGGCCGGCCACGCGCGCCAGCAGCGGCGCGCCCACCTGCCAGGCGGCCTGCCACACGAGCTCGCAGCCGCCGCCGCACGTGCAGCCCGTCACCGCGCTCTTGGTGGCCGTCGCGTTGCCCACCTTGGCCACCACGTAGAAGCGCTGCGTGCTGCCTACTGTCATCTGTAGGCCATGGAAAATTCGAAATATGGGTACCTAAGCTATAAAGACAATTAACTCATGAGACAGTTAATTACCGCTGGCTGTAAATTTTTTTGTTTTTCCTAAATTATCCTAGATTTAGGGTCAAGATCGGTTTCCCCAGAAGTGGAAAAGGCCGCAACCCGCCATCCGCACGCTCTGTAGAGCTCGTCCCAGATTGCTCACTCTCCCGCCATTTGTAACGGATTCCCAAAAGGTACTCCATCTTGTCCCTTAGCTGGGAAACTGACCTTAACACTAAATATAGGACAATTCAGGAAAAACGAAATTTTATGACCCTAAGGTTTAGGACGTCACATGCAAGCCAAACTTGTAACACTTACAACCGGATCCACACACGTCCCAAATAAACAATTTTCTTTTTTTCACATAGTTTGGCTGAATGTAGGGTTTAAAAAGTCGTCATCCATATGCGTGTGCAATCACTAGTATGTTCCGGACAGGTCAGCATGACGGATACCGAGCTAGTGTCGGTTATAGCTGTGACGGTTTGCGGAGCGGTTGAGTGTTTGGCAAGCGTGTGGATCCGGCTCAAGCTTCAGCACCAATAAGTATTGGTGTTATCAGTACCTATTCTGATATTTTTTAATTAGCCAAAAATAAGGACTAATATACTGATTAATCTACTTAATTGACGTAAATATTAAAGTGGATGTCTGTTAGAGAAAATAAAGAATAGATCAATGAGACTCTTTTTACTGGGGGTGGATTGTCAAATCCAAAACTATGAGATATCCAAACAAATTTCGGCCCAGAATTTTGGCCATTTACCCCCACTAACAAAAACACTCAGTAGAGAAAAATACTCACAGTAATATGCGAGGCATTGATATACCCGTGCGGGTTGGTTGGCGTGGGATGCAACCTAACCCGGTTGTCTTCGTAAGGCAGATGGTCGGTGGAGAAGCCGTTGAGCGCGGCGTGTTGTGTGAGCAGCGCCGTGCGCACCTCGCCGCCAGACTCGCGCCCCTTGGGGATCTGCTCGAACGCGAACGACAGCTGCTCGTCAGACATCTTGCGTTCGAGGATTTGGACCTGTCGAGGAGATAGAGGATCATATCAGACGCCCACAGCTGGACGGCGACATTCCCGCGCTTGTCGCCGGTCCTGTGCGTCTCGCTTCCATCGGCTACCCGCAACCCTCACCAGGGCATCGGTCCGCCTTGTGGGAGGCCGCGCCAACGCTGTTTCTTCCGGTACGCAGTCGCCACTCGAGAACTTTTCAGTCCCAAGTCCCATCGACCATCTGTTCAGTGAGCATTGTGAGCAATGTGCCCTGCCCACTGCCACTTCGATCACTTATGTTCTTTATTAGTGACCGTTGTTTACAGTACAAAATTGTCTTGGCTTGCTAAAGAAATTTGGTACTTACCTTGTCTCGTCTTGCTTAATGTTAGCGCACCCTCTACCAAAAATTTTACTTTCATTTTGTTTGTAAGGAACATAAATGATCTTATTGGGGAGTGGGGACGTTCTTGCAGATTCCGGGAGTTAAAATGGCAAATAGAACTCAAAAATGAAATCGTCACAAGACGCCTCTGTCACTCATGGCTCATGACGTTGTAACTTATGACGGTCTGTAAGTTAGTCGTTGAGTTACGTATTAGAACTCGGGCTGGGTGTTTTGAAGAGCTTCGTCACTTAATGTAAGGGGAGTTTTGTTGGTACCTATTTGTATCTGATCGCAATTTTTTAATAGCATAGCATAATATAAAAACCGGCCAAGTGCGAGCCGGACTCGCCCACGAAGGGCTCCGTACCATAAACCTTAATTTTTATTATTTGTTGTTTTAGCGGCAATAATAATACACAGTCTATGAAAATTTCAACTGTCTACCTATTACGGTTCTTGAGATACAGCCTGGTGACAGACAGAAGGACAGCGGAGGCTTAGAAATAGGGTTCCGTTGGTTAACTTTTGGGTAGAGAACTCTAAAAATG
Source organism: Ceramica pisi (assembly GCA_963859965.1). Lineage (NCBI taxonomy): Eukaryota > Metazoa > Arthropoda > Insecta > Lepidoptera > Noctuidae > Ceramica > Ceramica pisi. The sequence continues at coordinate 23,209,065 of OY982542.1, forward strand.
TAAGTTCAAACAACAAATAGTATAAAAAGTTACGGGACACCATAGAGTTTAAATTAGGTTCACTTTAAACATGGGGTACTTGCCAGGTTGGAACCTATATAATTCTGCGTGAAAAACATATTGTTCAAACTCTAAACCATCACAACGATATGGTACTGACACACTCACGAATTCCCGTTTTTATATCTGGCTCTTTAATTATACCGCATTTTTTTTTCAATATAATTATTTTAAAGATAATAGATGCATCAGCACCAGATGTGAGGCACTGTTGCGTCCGAATACAATAATCTGACTGAAACGCGATACTGATAAACAAATACTGCTGTTGTGTTGTTGTTTGTCACAAGTTTGAGCGGTTGTTGATAAACACTGCGTATCATAGCATTGGTCAGTGTTTGCATTGTTGAAATACCTATTTATATTAGTGATTTATCTTTTATGCAACATTACTACTAATGTTTCGATAGAATAGACCTGATCATGCTCGACTTTTACATCGTTCTCACATGTATTCATAATTTCAACCCGATGTAAATAAATCTTTGTAAAAATTTATTATTTTTAAAACAGTGTCCGTGGAGTTTCTTGCACGTTCTTCTCCATAGAGATGTACGCTTTGGAACGTGCAAATAGCTTCATCTTTTTGGACCGACCGACCTTGACAATTCAAAAGTGCCTGTAAATGGTTTAATTGAAATAAATGTTTGAGTTTGAGGATAGTTGGGCTTTTGAAGAATGGTTTTGAACTTCGACGAGGCAAGAATTCATTTCCATGGTTCCGTTCCCGAAGCGTAACTGATAGAACCATATTACCAAGCCTCGGCTTTCCGTCCCCCTGTCTGTCAACGGGCCGTGTCTGTTAAAAGGCTGTTATAAACACAAATAAAAAAAAATTGGTGACCACTATACAAGAAACATGATTAATTCCGTTTATGGTTGTCCGACCCTTCGTGTGGGAGCCCGACTCACACTTGGCCGGTTTCATAATCCGACGTCGTTTTTATTACGACAGAATCAGTCATAATCACCTCATCATCACCTATTATATCGATCTTTCGGGACCTAGATTAGTTAATACTTGGACTTAACGATTATTTTCAACTGAAACATTACACTAGCTGCCCCGCAACTATAGCCTTCCTCGATAAATAGGCTATCTAATACTGAAACAATTATTCAAATCGGACAAGTTGTTCTTGAGATTAACGCGTTCAAACAAACAAACTCTTCAGCTTTATAATATTTAGCACTTCGCCCGCGACTTCGTTCGCGCGGTTCTAGCTTTTTTAAAAATATTCGATAGCCTATGTTCATCTACACTAATATTATAAAGAGGAAAACTTTGTTTGTATGTTTGTTTGTTTGATTGTAATGAATAGGCTCAAAAACTACTGGACCGATTTTAAAAATTCTTTCACCATTCGAAAGCTACATTATCCACGAGTAACATAGGCTATATTTTATTTTGGAAAAAAATAGGGTTCCGTAAGATATTAGGGTTTTTCGGACACAAGGTGTAATAAAAAACTTTTTACATAAAGATACAACCGACTTCCAAAAAAAAAACACTACAAAGTAAAAAATAACTTTAATTTCAGAAGTCGGTGTTTTTGTTAGTTTCTTCGTATTTTGACTTCGTATTTTAAATTAAAGTCTGTGCGATCATGGACGAAGTTATGATGACGAACAACTACCGGAAATATATTGTGAAGGACGGTACGGTTGACATATGTCGGGCATGTCACCGACCCGGGGAATCCATCCGCCACATTATTTCCGGTTGTTCTAGTCTGGCTAACGGAGACTATTTGCACAGGCACAACCTTGTAGCCAGGGTCATCCACCAGCAACTTGCTTTGAAGTACAATCTTGTGGAATCGGAAGTACCGTACTATAGGTATGTGCCCGACCCAGTTCTCGAAAATGGCAATTGCACGTTGTACTGGGATCGGTCTATCATCACTGACAGGACTATTGTTGCCAATAAGCCTGACATAGTGGTGATAGACCGACTAGAGCGTCGCGCAATGATTGTTGATATAGCAGTCCCTCATGACGAGAACCTCGTGAAGTCTGAGAAAGAGAAACAAAGTAAGTATCTTGACTTGGCTCGCGAGGTTGTCGACATGTGGGATGTGAACACAGCAGTCATTGTGCCGATAGTCGTGACGGCCAATGGCATAATTGCCAAGAGCCTCGACCAACACCTCAAGAGGCTCTCGTTGGGCAGCTGGATCAAGGGCTTGATCCAGAAAGCAGTACTCCTGGACACGGCGCGTATTGTGAGGAGGTTCCTCTCTCGGGAGCCCTGACCACCGGTAGCTTGGACCCTGTTCCCGATGCCGGTGGGCTACTATTTTTTATATTTTTAAATGTTTTTTTAATTGTTTTATACAAATATTTAAAAATGTAGAAAATATGTATATAAAAATGAATAAACGAAATAATAATATCCTTGGACATTTCACACAACGCCATATAGTCCCAAGCTAAGCAACCTAATGCTTGTGTTATGGTAACGATATGGCTGATAAACTACTTATATACATTTTTTTTTGTAAATACATACATATTATAGATAGAAAAACACCCAGACTCAGAACAAATACATGTAGGTCGTACAAATATTTGTTCCGTGCGGGAATCGAACCCGCGACATGCTGCGCAGCAGTCAATCGCTCAACCACTGCGCCAACCGTGGTCAACCAAGTCAACCGTGGTGGGACTAATCTGCAAGTTTTTCTTTTCAGATAAAACAAAAAATTTTCAAATCGGTTCATAATTGTCGGAGTTATGAGGTAACAAACATAAAAAAAAAAACACAACGGAATTGATAACCTCCTCCTTTTTGGGAAGTCGGTTAAAAATCAACCAGAAAAGTTACTTATTTTGCTTACGCTGCCTAAACTATAAAAGATAGAACCATAAATTGTTCTAATTAATTGTAGATCTTATAAATATCTACAAAAAAGTCCGCGACACACTATACCTATCTATATCGAGTGAGGCACAACAACCATTTTTTTATTTAAAAATCTTGATTTTTTTTTTGGACTACATTTAAACGCGTTTATTTTACTCATGCTATTAATCCTTAACAAAATAAAGTATTTCATCACTAAGTACAGTTTATGTAGATAATATTTGGTATTTGAATGATTAAAATCGGACGTTTGGTTTTGAAGTTAGGGCGAAATTAAAATATTACGATTTCTGCTGCACGGCACGTTGCGAAGTGGACGTCATCAAGGCGGGGGTGCGCGTGCGGGACCCAGTTTAGATCTATGAGTAAGGTACCCGCGCGGCTCAGACGCGAGGAAGAGTTTTTCTGTAGTGTATTTAGTATCAGCATTGCACCCGTGCGAAGCCGGGGCGGGTCGCTAGTCAGAGATATTGTAAGATTCTAATGGTGCAAGAATTATTGGTCCAGTAGTTTCGGAGCCTATTCAATTCAAACAAACAAACAAATCTTCCCTCTTTATAATATTAGTGTAGATTATTATTATAGTATAGATATGTAGAATCTATGACTTTCCTCGAATTCAAAGTTATCATATTTTAGAAGCACGTACGTTTTACTGCAAGGTCAGAACCGAAATAAATGTAATACAATAATATGTAAAACAGCAATTTAATTACTTTAATACTTTCGGCAAATGTTGATTGCTGTTAAGCCACACAATCTGATCAAATTACAGATAGGACACATTGTTATCATAAGACTTTGGTAAAGGAAACACCATTTAGTATGAAAATAATTTTATATTACAGATTATAAGCAAGGGTATTTACTACTGACCCGCACAACTTCATCTGCGTCACATTTTTCATTAATGCTCCGCTCCTGTTGGTCGTGGTGTGATGTTACATAGCCTATAGCCATCCAGGATAAAAGGGCTATCTAACACTTGAAAGGTTTTTACAATTTGAACAAAGCTTCTGAGATTAGCGCGTTTATCAAAACAAACTTTTCAACTTTATAATATTAGTTTAGTTAGTATATAGATTTTGGGTACGTCTGATGCCTATTCCACAGGAACTGTGCACTTCTGGGTATCCTATGTCAATCAGCGATAATGTAGCTTTCTTTCGGCAAAATAATCGTATTTTTACTTCCGGAGTTTCATGTCGTGTTAGATACTCAGTTACTGGGTTGTAGAGGTCAAATACTCGCTCCGTGTAAAATACTGGTATCCCACTGCATCTGGTTACCGGAAGCAGATCCTAACATGATCGGATTTTTTTCTGAATAATCTTACAGGCGTCCTATTTACAATAGACACTTTTAATCATTTTAATATTAATTTAAGGGTTCATACAAGTCACTTACCATAGTCTCTTTGGTGATGCTCGGCGGTAGAGGCTGAAACTTGGGCAGTCCCGTGGACCAGCGGTGCGCGTGCGGCGCGGGCGCGGCGCGGCTGCGGCCCAGCGTGGCGCTGCGCACCTCCCCCTTGCTGCTCCTCCCCATGAACACCCCCCACCGCCTCCGCTTCTTCTCCTTACTACTCGCCTTACTCGTCTCCGTATCCATGGAACTGTTCGTGGTCACAGTTTCAATCGTACTCGAGGATATGTCTGCTACGTTCGGCCGCGAATCCGTGACTACGATCGACGTCACGTTATCAGCCTTGTTAATAGTGTTGTTATTCGATACTCGGTGCGTCGATAAGCTCTGATAGGGAGTCTCGTCGTATTCGCGCTCGTCGTGCTGCAGAGATAGCCTGTCTATTGACAGCGCTACGTTCTCGAACTCGGCCTCGCGGTTCACTGAGCGACTCGACACGGTCAGGTCTTTGGGCACGCTGGATTCACGCACCCCTTTGATGATTTGAGCGTTCACGTAATGGCCGTCTGGGTTCTCAATCTTCACAGGAACGTACGGTAAGTTCATGTTCGGTGATAGGTATTTATTTATCGTAGGATGACTGCTGTTCCGTTCGTTCAGTCTCGCGATTTCGTCTGTTGTTGTTAAACTCTGTGCCCGATCTCTCATCGTAATCTTCCCCTCGTTTTGCCACGGTAAGGGAACGTTTTCGTAGATGGGTTCTTGCGTATCTCCTAGTTTAATCTGCTGAGTTTGTGGCAGTACCACATGCCTCTGATAAGGTAACCTGTGCATCGGCATTGAGTACATAATGTTCCCTCTTTCGTCATAAACTTTTTGTATATTATCTGATATGTGATGGGGGTCTATAATTATGTGTGGTTTGGGGTCTAGCACTGACGCTAGATTGTTGTAAGTTCCATGTGTTCCTGGCATAATGTTGGGTCTTCCATAGTTAATATGACTAGTGTTTATATATCCTAAATACTGCCTGTTGAGGGCTGTTCTCGTTGAGACTAAATCTGGACTCGAGCCGGACACATGCGAGTTGATGTACCCTCGGTGGTAGTTGAGCGCTTGGCTGGCGACTGCTAAGTCTGGGGTGGAGTTAGACGCTAAGCCATTAGAGGGGTAAGGGGGAGGGGGTTTGTAGACGTTAACGTAGTGAAGTTGATTGAGATCAGTTTGTACATTAGGGTTTACCGCGAAGGGGTAATTTGTTCCCATGAATTTGAGTGGGTAGGGGTAATCGTCTGTGGCAGGGCTAGTGACGGCGAGGGGCGCCGGCCCCGTGTGCCTGGTGACGTCAGGGTACACGCGGTGGATGTCGGGGTGCGAGCCGTAGGGCTTGGCGGCGGGCCCCAGGGGGGCTCCGGGCCCCAGGGGGGCTCCGGGCCCCAGGGGGGCTCCAGGCCCCAGGGGGGCTGCGTGGTGGTTCTGGTACCGGAGCTGGGCCTCTGCTCTCTGTTGCTGGTATTTCTGCTGGATGGCTGTCTCGTAGTCGGGCGCGGGGCGGTACTGTGGGAGGAGGGCTCTGGAAGCAAAATGTAGCGGCTTTATTTAAAATGCATGTTTATGTTATAAAGGGCATCTGCCTTACACGTCAAGCAGATTTGACATCAGAGTACGTCATATGTAACTGGTTTTTAAAATGAAAAAAAAAAAAAAAAAACCGGCCAAGTGCGAGTCGGACTCGCACACGAAAAGTTCCGTACCATAAACCTTAATTTGTAAAACATATTTCTTGTATGGGAGCCCCCTTTCATTTTAATTATTTTTTATTATAGCGGCATTGCAGCAATAGGAATACTTACTCAATCTGTGAATATATTCTAGTCAGCAGTTGGTAACATTTATTTTTTATCAATGACAGGTTTGGAGTCACCAACTGCATTAGACTTCTTGAAAAACTTTTAAGTCATGTTTTGCTGTCACTTAATTTGATACAAGTATATTTTTATTATTTCCCAAATATTAATTAAATACATTCCTAGAACCGTCTCTTCGAGCTCTTTATTTTCATACCCCACAAGGCTAGATACTTTCGGATTAAGGTAGAGAGGGGCTAACACGAATATTTTGACGTATAGTAGGTAACGTTAACGTAAGTGAATTTTGAATGTGAAGAACTACAACCCCATTGTATTTTGGTTTAATTCTATGGGACATACCTACACAGTTTATATCATTTAAAATGTGAATATAGTATCTAATTCAAATAAATATTATGAGCGAAACGAGTATTATAGCAGGGTATAATTTTACGATACATTACTATACGTCAGTAAGTCAATTAAATTAAATCGTTTATTTCAGGCATCTAGGGCCCATACAATACAATAAATAATAACTATAAATAAATGAATACATATTATATTACATTTGTTTAAAACTATAAACGCAAAATATAAAATACTAGCTGACCCGTGCAACGTCGTCTGCGTAACATTTTTCATTACTGCTCCGCTCCTATTGGTTTTAGCGTGATGATATATAGCCTATAGCCTTCCTCGATAAATGGGCTATCTAATACTGAAAGAATTTTTCAAATCGGACCAGTAGTTCCTGAGATTAGCGCGTTCAACCAAACAAACAAACAAACAATCAAACAAACTCTTCTGCTTTATAATATTAGTATAGATTCGTGCTAGCCCTCAGACCAGCTAGATGTCCTATGCTATCCCCAGACCCTCGCATAACTCCAGCTGACCTGTTCTGCGGCGGCTGATGCTGCAAGTGGTGCTGGTCCAGCTCGAGACAAGAGGTGGAGTAGGCGCGGTGCGCGGCCGTCAGCGGCTCCAGGCGCGGCGCGCTGCCCAGCTCGCGCGCGTCCAGCTCCTCGCGACTGTCGGAGAGGCCGTGCTCCTGGGGAAACCAATCAATTAAATTCCTTAGTATATCTTGCAAGTGTATGTGTCTTTATAGTACATCAGATCCAGAACACCAGCCTTAATATGACCATGCTCTTCTGAAACCTGTATAAGCTCTCAGCCAGCATGTTTCTAGGGCTCCGTACCGAAAAGGTAAAAACGGGACCTTTAATAACTAAGACTTCGTTGTATGTCTGTCTGTCACCAGGCTGTATCTCAAGAACCGCGATAGCTAGACAGTTGAATTTTTCACAGATGATGTATTTCTGATGCCACTATAACAACAAATACTAAAAAACAGAATCAAATAAATATTTAAGGGGGCTCCCATACAACAAACTTAATTTTTTTTGCCGTTTTTATAGATAATGATCGACTCGCACTTGGCCAGTTTCTTTTTATACTACTTCAGCAAACCTTGTCCATTTCGGACCATGTATCCATACCCTTTCAACCGGACCACAATAACAAAAACGCTTAGCAAAACTTAGTTTTTCCACAAAAAGTTTTATACACAGCACTTACTTAGAAGAGAATAAATCGAATTGCTACTAAAACTTAAAAAAAAAAAAACTGATTTTCTTGGTACCCATACTCATATTAATAGAAAAACAACGAAATACAAGAAATCTTATTAAAATCAAACACGGCTGATAAAAAACCTACCAGATCATAAACCAACTAAGAAGAAAAGCTTAAAATAACAAAGACCATTACTAGTATTTATACCTGCGCTCACGCATGGTTAAACAAGGAGTACAAACGAAGCGCAATCCGCCCAAATATGTGGAACAACACAACAGTAAAATGTTGATGCTAACAAGACTGCCTCGTGGTATAGTGCTCGCTAGAAGAACTGCTCAGCGTGGGGACAAGGGTTTGATGCCCGGTTTGTGTTTCATTGGCAAACTTCATCCTTACCTTGTTGCTCTTCCATCAATTCGTACTTAGCGTTTCCAAATGTCTTTTGTAATGCGCACAGCAAAGGAGTGGAACTCTCTGCCTGTGTCATGTTTCCGAACGCTTATTACCATAGTCTCTTCAAATTTAGAGTGAACAGTCTCCTTCTGGGTAAGCTCGCTCCATCGTCGTAGACTTTATTATCTAGATAGTCAAGAGCAAACCCATCTATATTTATATAAAAACTAGCTGACCCGTGCAATGTCGTCTACGTAACATTTTTCATTACTGCTCCGCTCCTATTGGTCTTAGCGCGATGATATATAGTCTTTCTCGATAAATGGGCTATCTAACACTGAAATAATTTTTCAAATCGGAAAAAGTGCCATTTGTCGGGAGCGAAGCCGCAGGGGACAGCTAGTTTCAAATAAAAATAAATTTGTTGCAGACGGAGGCCGTAATAGGGAATATGCATGAAAAAAGTATTTATGATCTGAACAGTTTATCTTAAAGTACATTCGAAAATATAATATTAACTGTGAAATTAGAATCTAAATTGCTCGAAAAACGAACGAGATACAATTATTTTAAACAAATATATCTGTCCCTCTCGCGAAAACGCTGTTTTCTATGGCAGCTGTATAGACATCGTGTAATTTGACGTCACATTACGTATCGGACTTCTCTTTCTAACTGTAGTCTTTGAAGCTTTATAACTTAATAAATGATGAAGGTATTTAAAAAATAATTTCATGATTGTTTACTAGAGCTAATAAGTATTTTATTTTGCAAATAAAAAAATTGCATGCATATTCCCTATTGTATATACGCTTGCCCATTAAATATGGAACTTATAGCACAATCAGCCCACATTTTTTTTGTATATTTCGATGAGGGATCCATGGCAGTTGAATCGTCAAGCTACATTGATTCGGTGTTTTTCTGATGATTGCCACTGTTGGTTGCAGCTTACAGGAGTTTCAGTGGTTAGGCATATTGTGTAGGCTTATCCCAAATAAAAAAATTAACGGCGGAATAGAAAGAAAGAAAGAAACCAATTTATTCGGCAAACACGGATTCACACAATGTAGGTACAATTAAAGGGTATAAAACTAAGTTTGGAAAACAATAACATTGTGTGCCCCGCGGCTGCGCCAAATAGGTCCAGTTCAAAATGCCGGACAACTAGGTGCTGCCTGACGCAGGTTTTCAACTGAACCTTACGTTGAAGTGTACGGACGTCAACCAGTTTTGTAGGGTTTTAATTATACAGGTAAATACATAATATGCTTAAGTGTAATAAACGATACATAAATATAGTTTCGTGTCCAGTGATATTTATAATGTATAAAAAAAGGCAAATGGAAGAAAATAACGCAAACAAGAAATGTCATCCCATTAAGCAAAAGTATATGTAAAACCACATGTAGGTCGCTTTTCTATATTATTAGTAAATTATTAACAACGGACTATGTGTAGCCAGAAATTGGCGCGACATCATATTAATGAGACGTTCAACTGTATTAAGTCTAGTTTCCGTTGCGCGTCTATTAAATACTGCCGTAAACGTCTTCTAAAGGCAGTGATTGTGTTTATTGCTCTAATACGCGGTGGCAGATTGTTCCATATTTTGGATGCTGCATAACGGAAACTGCCTCTGAAAGCTGCTGTACTGTGGGGCTGTGATGACAGTTGCTGCGAACATTGCCTTCTCACACATTCTCGTCTGCTAGCTATCCAGCTTAACTTGCTGTAGAGGTAGTCTGGCTTTTGTGTTTTAACGACACCGAACAACAGGCAGGCCAAATACAGATAGCTCTGTATTGCGGCAGTATTCTTTTTTATTTTTTTATCACTAACATATTATAAAACAAAGTCTGTCTGTTCGCGTTAAACTCAAAAATTACTGCACCGATTTTCATGCTGTTTTCATCAATAGATAAAGTGGTTTTCCAGGAAGGTTTATAATTTGGTATATAATTTGTCAAACACTACATAATATAAAACAAAGTCCTTCGCCGCGTCTGTATGTCTATTCGCGATAAACTCAAAAGATACTGCACCGATTTACATGCCCTTTTCACCAATGGGTAGAGTTTTTCTCGAGGAAGGTTTAAGGGTATAATTTGTCAAGCGGGCATGTGTACTGTATCTCCTACATTTGAAATGTAGGAGATACAGTACACCTCGGCCAGCTCCGTTATGGAATACAGCAGCCACAGCAGGCGTTATATTAAATTAATTGTATCCGTCATTATTCAGCAATCAAAGTTAATGATCCAAATTGATTTACAATACATTAATAAATACTAATTTATTACCGATCAATAAATCTTGCGTGGTATGCAGTGATGTGCACTTTCACGATCACAAGCGTATACTTAGTTAAATAACTCAATAACTGATAGATTTGGATCACGAGGACATAGAGTAGATAGTTGCAGAAGTTCGGCTCCGTACTGAGTGAACACGCATGCACACAGACACACTCAACGTAGCCGTTTATTGTCATACTAGGTGACCCACGCAACTTCGTCTGCGTCACATTTTCCATTAATGCTCGGCTCCCTTTAGTCTCAGTGTGATGATATGTAGCCTATATCCTTCCTCGATACATGGGCTGTCTAATACTGAAAGATTTTTTCAAATCGGACCAGCAGTTCCTGAGATTACCCCTATATACAAACTTACTAACAAATGTTACCTCTTTATAATATTAGTATAGATAACCAGACACAAAGTTATGTAAAAAAAACAGCTGGCTAACAGTGCGTGTTCGGAGGCTCAGTATGCGCTACAACATCAAACATTTTTATGACTTACATACTTGTTATAGTTTTCGTTTTAAAATCACCCAAATATGAAACGTTCATAAACTTGATATTCCAATAACATTAGGGAATATGCACGCGATTTTTTTATTTCTAAAATGAATTACTTATAAGCTCCAGTAAACACTCTAGAAAATATTTTTTAAATATCTTCATCAGCGATGAAGTTATAACGCTTCAAAGTTTACTTTTAGAACGAGAAGTCCGACATGGAATTTGACGTCACATTACGTGACGTCTATACATCTGCCATAGAAAACAGCGTTTTCGCGAGAGGGACAGATATATTTGTTTAAAATAATTATATCTCGTTTGTTTTTCGAGCAATTTTGATTCTATTTCCACTGTTAGTAATATATTTTTGTATATTTTTAGATAAAGTGTTTAGATAATAAATATTTTTTTTATGCATATTCCCTATTGTATTCAGTCGACCTTCTGTATTTATTTAGTTTGTGTCTCGGAAGTGTTCTCAATGATCGCGGAGCGCGTGCGATCTTATCTCCGATCTATAAAGCGCGCTATTCATGCTGCTACTGATTACCATCGGTGTTTGTCTTCCGGTCGCGCAGTTCATTAATTTTGTTGTTCTACTACGTTGTACAGGTTGTTCCGGTTTACATTGTATCTTTGTTTTAATGCAGTTTACTTTGATAAAAAAAACATGTCGACGCTTGGGGGCCTATGTCCAGATGTGTGTATTTCGGCTAAAACAATGAAGATTAATAGAAACCTGAGTAGTCAGTCATTCATGTTACAACTTGATTCGATAAATAAACATTAATTAATAAATTTGTGCGTGTTGACATACTAAAACAATTTCATTTCTCGAAGGAGATGGCTTGGCAGACATTTATCCCTAACATTCACATTTCGCCAGCTCTTTCTTAGCTTGTAAAATACACTGTGAGGACTTCTCGCGATAAAATGCGCAAGAAACCGCACACAATCATGGTCCGTGGCAAAGAAGGACAAAGAAAGCCGAGTTATTGAGTCACAGTCTAGCAGGAAAGAAGAAATTAACAAGCTAAAAATATATTATATAGATTCCCTCATCCACAAATTGCAAAAATATTTAGTCCGTCACACGTCAGTTAGAGTATTGAAAAATAATGGACACGTGTTTTTTGTTTTTGTAAATCAATGAATATTGACAAAGATAAAACGCATTAAAACTCGGGAGTGGTGGCTCGTGACGTCACAACCTGCTAAAAATTATGTCACGGCGTGAGAATTTTATATGCGTCGTATCTTCGTCAATTTTGGTTCCGGGTAAACATACGGGTCAAATATTTTTTGATTAATCTAACTGACGGACTAATTAGATTTTTTCAGGATACAAGCCTATTGGAAAATATGTAGAGTAGAGTTTCAATAGGTCTAGCAACTGAAAATGTGTAACGGGCTGATCTAATACTACTAAAAAACTGCACAAAAAAACTACGTTATTAAATTAGTCGCACGATCGCATCAGCCATTGATTGGTACTCCCCAAGTGAAGCGCGGAGATGGCGCAAACACTTTCATAGCTCGCATAACTAACTAATTGATAATAACGGTAACACCATCTAGCGATTTGCGAAGCTATGTCGATCGACACAGCACAAAAACTGTGAAACAGCGTTTAGCATAATGTGTGGGGGTTTTTGTCGCACAGTTTATAGTAGAATGGGAAATTACTACGGACACTTTTACAGCAAGAATCTTTGATTTAAAGAATTGTAAACAATAGATGTGGGATGCTTTCTTGTAAGTTGTTTTTTTGAAACTAGGCGTTGATGGATTAGGGTAGTTGTGGTCATTAGGGGTGATGAGAAGAAATGGAGTACCTACATACTTTGAAAGTAGCCCGAAAATTGTAGTTTCAATGTGCGGCCCTCAATGAACAATGACGTCACTACATATCATAAAACAAAGTCCTCCGCAGTCGTACGATTAGTCCCGAACCCGAACTGAGAGTGAATGACAACACATTTACTGACAAATCCTGTTGTCATTAATGCTTAGTGGTTAGGTGATGGGGAGAAGAATACGCCCGCATCTAAGCCCAAAACTACGGACTTCGGACTTAGAGAGCAGTCCCCCTGGCTAGGCGTTCCACAAAATGGGGTAACTAACATAGATCGAAAAATGTGAGAGGTATTTTATTTTATTAATTTTAAGAAAACTTACAGCTAATACATCAAGTGGTCAGAAGTAATGCGTAGCAGAAGGCCAATTACAAGTTTCCACTTATATAAAACCACTTGTATAATAGTTATTGCAACGATTGCCAGCTTCCAGGACAAGCTTTAAAATAGTAATAATCTTAATTAATATTTATTCTATCATTACAAGATTTTTTCTTAAGTCTGGTCTAATGACCAATGATGATAAAATTTCCTTACAATTGAACCTTTTTTGTGGATGCAAACCATCAAATCACTCATCCCACTCTGGGCGGAGCGCGCGGGAGAGTCAGGCTCTAAACTGACTAAACCCCACCCGAGTTCCTCCAAATGCCCGTTGCGGTCCAGGGCCGCGGTAACTTAACCGAACAACTCCACAACCCTGGCAGGGATGAGGTTAGTTACCTAGTAATTCGTGTCACTGGGTGTCTCAGTTGTCTTGGCATTTTGCTGAACTGAATTCATTTGAAGCAGTCGTGGGGCACACATTGTTATTATTTTAGAATTAAGTTTTTTTTTTTAATTATACAAAACGGGAAAGCTCTTGGCCCAAATCTCACCTGATGGAAAGTGATGATTAGGCCAAAGATGGAAGCGAGCTTTACCCGGAATCCTCTAACACAGAGGAACTGGCTATCATACCTCTAACTGCCGGAACACAACAATGCTGCGACAGACTTCGATAAGATGGTGGTAGCTTGCCAGGTGAACTTAGAACAAGTCCTACCACCAACCAAACCGAGCAAAAAATTTGCCCCTCTGGGAATCGAACCCGGGACCTCTGGGTCTGAATCAGGTGGTATACCACTAGACCACGGAGGCGGTTAGTGTCACCTGTTTAGCACCACCCGGGGACCACGTGTAAGGATTCGCTGAAGGGTATTCTCCTACGGGTGACTCGGCCCCCCAAAACATATTTGTACATTGTGTGCAGAATCAACTAGCTTTCTTTCCTTACCTGGAACTTAGGGCGATGCTCGTCCCTCGGTGCCTCGCTGAGCGCAGCCTGGTGCTTCATGTAGAAGGTGTGCTGCTGCACGCAGGACCACCACACGTACTTGCCGTCCTCGGGGCTGGCCAGCGTGAACGACGCCGAGCCCGTCGGCTTCTGGCACTCGATGGAGAACGTGCGCTTGTGGTTGATCACGTTCGTTATGTCCATCCATCTGGGGAGAACGGAAGACCTTCACTTTATATAAGGATATTAGGAACATTATTTACTTATATCTTATCTTTTATATATAAAAATGAATCCCTATTTCCCTTGGTCATCGCATCACGTGTGAACGGCTGATGTCCTGGCTGACCTACACATAATCATTCATTCACACACACACACACACACACTCACCGCTTCACGATAATATAACCCCTTAAAATTATTAATTAAAAATGTTCACATTCACAACAAATCTACCTAGACAAACAAAATTGTAACAACATCCACGTCTGAACACAGTGTCCCAAAATACAAGCGACAGCTTAGTTTGGGAACCAGTACCAGCAACTTTTGAGATAATTGTTCCTACTTATTTAGAAACTATAATATTGCGAATGTTTATTCTGTACCAATAAAATAGCTATAGTTTACGCCAGATAAACGTGGAATAAAGTACCTACATTGACTTTTCCCTAATATCTCTTCGTAGATACTAGAACAATACATTTTGAACCATTTTTCATTACTAGAGTACGTAAAGGATTACGACAGAAGTCGATTCAGGACACCTTTATGTCATTATTTCTGATTTTGATCTTAAGAAAGTCAATAAATGTATGTCATAGTTGGATATATTTTCTCTGAGAGAAGCTCGTGGCTAAATAATAACAGCAGCAGGGGTCGATCTTCAAGATTACATTAATTTCTCCATCCATTACATTTTGAGTTTTCTCCGTGCCGCTCAAATGGCAGCCGGGATCTAGATCTTTGGCAGTCGTGACATGTTGACAGAAACCAGAAATTCTGCCACCTGTCTTGCAAAGCAGAACCATGTTTCCCAGTTTCTTAGTGGTTGAGGCAGGTAACTGGTATGCAGCAGTACCCATTTAGACTGGAAGTCGGAGGGTGTGACTTTTGGTCAGGTGTTGCAGCTCAGCTTGGCAGAGGCCAATGTCCGTCCAGCAGTGGACTGCGACAGGCTGATTTAATTGCATGTTTATTAATCATCGTTTCTGTGCGCACAGAAAAGAGGTTTGTATTACTACGAGTACTTGAGAATTTTTATGACACTTCTATAAATTGTACGAGTAGGTCCATTTTGAACGCAACCAATTACATCGAGTTAATTTACTGTCACTTTTCTAATATAAGCAACTAGGTATAATATTAATATTTTTTTAGTAAATACTTTGAGCAGATATTTATAAAAACAAGAAACTAATTTAAATCCAAGCGATATACAGCTTTCTCCCAATAAATAAAAACTGAATGCATACGAAAGGCGACAGTGAATACAATATTTTACCCGATAAACTATAAGTCGCGATTCAAACACGTTTTCATTCTTAGATCAACATGAATATTGATGTGGCTAATTAGCGTTAGCACGGCATTCGTGGAGGTAATCGATTGTACGCGACAAGTACTGGGTGGTGGTGCAGGTTGGGACCATGGCGTATTGGCACGAGTGACCATATTGGTCATGATATGCCAACGACCGCTAGCATGAAGATTCCGGTGCTCAACTGACCAGTTCGCGGTGGTATGTCTGACAAATTCTTGTTTATAAACCTAGTCTTCAGCAACGCTAATTCAATCTTCAAGGTAAAGCAACGTTTGCCAAGGTTGGTCTGTGGATGGGTGACCGTTTTAACATACCGAGTTTCCTCCGTGCCTCGGAAAGCACGTTAAGCCGTTGCGGTCCCTGCTGTCATTTGTAGATCTTTGGCAGTCGTTACGGATTGACAGAAGCCAGTAAATCTGACTCCAGTCTTGCCAAGAAATACCGTGTTACCCAGTTAATGGGTTGTGGAGGTCTGGTAGGCAGCCGCTCCACGTAAAATACTGGTATTCAGCTGAATCCGGTTTGACTGGAACCCGACCCCTATGGAGTTGGGAAAAGGCTAAGCAGGTGATGATGAAACCTAGTTCAGCAGTCTTCTACGCTGCGTTACTTTTTTGAGAATTGTTGTGCTCATTTCAAACGAAAACCAGAAGGAAGTAAATGGTGACGCGAGTCTTCCACCTATTTGGCGGTATACAGCTTTAGCAGTATCTTATCCTTTTTCCACCTTTTATATTCTTCTAGCTGTCCCCCGCGGCTTCGCTCCCGTCAACTGCATTTTTTTTGCGTTTAAACCTTCCCTGTATTCTGGCGAACTAAACAAAAAAAGAATTACCGAGATCGGCCCAGCCGTTCTCGAGTTTTAGCGAGACTAACGAACAGCAAATAATTTTTATACATTTAGATTTAGCCTTTGAAACTATATGTTGGAATCGGGTTCCCGTCTATAACCGGATGGATGCAGCTGAATACCAAGTATTTTACATGGAGCGAGCCCTCGAGAAAACTGAAATGGATTTTTTTACGTGCGGAGTCCGGAGATTTGTAGATTAAATACAAGTTTGAGTTAAGCTCGCCTTTGTACATGTACTTCATTATTACTGTATTATAAAAGTTGTTTTGGTGTACAAAAAAACGGGTTGCACTCCGGGAGTACCGGCAGAAGTGAAAACTTGAACATTAACGCTGTGCATTTTTGAATCATCCGTCTTACGAATTTCGATCAGGTCACGTGTTCTGACGCGAGTTTAACATTTTATACCCATCCCAAGAAAAGTTGAGCACTTTTCTTCACGCCGCTAAAGAAGGTGTAACTTCAAATTAAAGTATGAAATACTTAGATATTTAACTATACCTACTATCATCAAACACTGTAAGCGAATATAACGATGATGGTTCTAACAATTTTATTAAGCCTATAATCAATTTTACACTTTTTCAATTTCCACGATGTGGCTGGATCCCGGCCAAATAGAAATGTGCCGAGACATTTATCACATTCGTTTAATAAATTGTTTCTTTTAATATTGCTGAACGCAGAGTTATTTCTTTTGGAACATTAATCTTTATTTTGGTACGTCATCGCGCCGCGAACAGGTTTGGTGATGAATGTTAATATTTAAGAGAAGAGATTTTTTATCGTACAGATGAAGGAACATCATAGCATCATCGGCGATAATGCGGCAGATCCAGGCGAATATTACGGGACGAGCTTGACTCCTATCGTTAGAATTGGTCCACAAAACTGTATCAAAATAGAGATGCATTTATTACCATTGAGAGGCACTTTGAATCGTAAACGGTAAAAACTTTTTACAGGGTGTTTTTGTTAGTTTCTTCGTATTTTGACACCGACTTCCGAAATTTAAGTTATTTTTTACTTTGTAGTGTTTTTTTTTGGAAGTCGGTTGTATTTTTTTGTAAAAAGTTTTTTATTTTTCACTTTTTAGTGGTGCCCCACACCTACCAACACCACTGCCAAATCGCAGAAAAGCAAAATACGCAATTTCGATTATCAAAGAATCATCTAAATAGTCAAATTCCAGCTATTTCGATTTAAAATCCAAAGTTCGTAACCGATTTCGATATAATTTAAATGGGACCAATCTGCAAGCATATCCTTTCAGATGAAACAAAAATTTTTCAAATCGGTTCATAATTGTCGGAGTTATGAGGTAACAAACATAAAAAAAAAAAAAAAAAAAAAACATACAACCGAATTGATAACCTCCTCCTTTTTGGGAAGTCGGTTAAAAATAAGGTCAAAGGCTATCCCAAAGGTGGCTGCAATACTCCATGCAGGATCGGACTTGTGCTTTGTAAAGGGTTAAAAGCTGTCCAGGCCTGAAGTATCGCTTCACTCTATTCAGGATGCCCAGATTTTTGGCTACAGCTTGGGCTTTGTACTCAATGGTGAAGCCGATTCAGACTGGATGTCAACTCCTTGCCTAGGAGCTCGAGCCGATCAGTCACAGGAACAGATATATCCCGAAAAGTAGGAGTTTGGTCGAAACGACTCCTTTTTGCAGTAAATAGACACGCTTGAGTTTTGATCGCGTTAAAAGTGACCAGATTGTCGTCACCCCACTGGGAGACACAGCTTAAGGTCGGTTAGTTAAAGAAGTTAAAGATGAAGCTAATTCTGTCGCGAAAACACACTCACCGCCCCTATCTTTAGCGCGGCAGTTGCGCGTTCCAAAGAGTGGAATCCTATGGAGGAGAACGTTCAAGAATCTCCATGGACACTCTTTAAATCAATATATAATTACAAACCCATAGCTATGTCACCGGACAGTGGCAGACACCGTTAGATTGTAATAAATCTAGATTAAATTATAATTTCTCGAAATATTATGAAAAATATCGTTTTGTATATAATATATCCCATCCAAATTCAATAATTTCCAATACATCCGTGTCTTAATTAGAAAAAAAAAAATACAAACGACTTACAAAAAAAAAAAAACACTACAAAGTAAAAAATAACTTTAATTTCGGAAGTCGGTGTTTTTGTTAGTTTCTTCGTATTTTGACACTGACTTCCGAGATTAAAGTTATTTTTACATAGTAGTGTTTTTTTTTGGCAGTCGGTTGTATTTTTTTGTAAAAAGTTTTTTATTTTTCACTTTTTAGTGGTACCCCATACCTAACAACACCACTGCAAAATCGCAGAAAGCCAAATACGCAATTTCGATTACTTGGATGACATAAAACCATTATCCAAGTAGACGAATTCCAGTTATTTCGATTTAAAATCCAAAATTCATAACCGATTTTGATAAAATTTAAATGGGACCAATCTGCAAGTATATCCTTTCAGATAAAAGAATTTTTCAGATCGGTTCATAATTGTCGGAGATATGAGGTAACAAACATAAAAAAAAACATACAACCGAATTGAGAAACTCCTCCTTTTTGGGAAGTCGGTTAAAAAGCACAATTGCAAAAAAGCCGGGAGGAATGGAAGGCAGATAGGGAGTCCTTTGTCCTCCAGTGGGTTAGAACAGGCTGAAATGAAAAGAAAGAAGCTAAATGATATAATTTTGTGTCTGGTCTGTTAGGGAGAATCCAAGCCCTGTCATCACATACTTATTGTACGATACTTATCGTCATGACTAAGGTAGGTAATTCCAGTAATTTAATTACGTTCTGATATCATTCTAGTAATAAACTGTGTTAGTGCATGACGTTATGGCTGATTTGATATGATAATCAGGGCTACCCACCCTCACACTAGCGTGTACATAAACCATGACAGATAGTACGTTCGACATAATAATATAGTACCAACTCATGAGAAATTTCACAAGTAAGCATTACATTATATGTACAAGCAGTTTAAAGCCAGAAGGCACAGGAAAAAAAAAAAAACATTGTATATTTGGCGTCTCGCCGCAGTCCATGGCCCTAATTTCATTTTGTGTCGCATGCGCATGTAGCATGTACAAGTGAGGACCT
Organism: Ceramica pisi; assembly: GCA_963859965.1. NCBI lineage: Eukaryota > Metazoa > Arthropoda > Insecta > Lepidoptera > Noctuidae > Ceramica > Ceramica pisi. Next base: position 23,228,625 of record OY982542.1, read on the forward strand.
TATGGCTGCTACAGCGAATGGTGCTACCGTTGACGAGTACTGGAAAATCAATTTTTAGCGTATATATATTTAGATTTAGATTTTTTTAGATATATTTATTTTATTTCTCTCATAAAGGTACAATGTGTCAGTAGGTAATTTATACATAACGTTAATTTATTGCCTTACGCTAGAACCTTTGTGAGAGCTGGAGTCTGAACTAGGTTCAGAACCTGTATGACAGATCTCCAGGCTCACACCCCTTTTAGCATTATCTTATTATACGGCATCATTTAGATTGTACATAAAACTAGAAGCAAACAGATTTGTTAGAGCTATATAATAGAAGTGTGGGTTATATTTGTAATGTAAAGTGATGTTATTGTGTATTGTATGTGTGGTGTGTGTAGTGTGTGAGGGTGTGGTGTGTATGTGCATGTAAGTCATATGGTTCGTGCTAAATAATAATTGGTGATTATGAGAGGGATGTTTATTAAAACATCATTTAATATATACGCTAAGAAGAAAACAGAATAATACTCCTCTAAATTACGCTATTATCTTTTCATTTCGACATGGAAAAGGAACAATGAATATAAAGTAAAGGTTTTCAATTTAATTCAGTGTGTAAATATTGATAGTTAGGTATTATGTCTAGATAAAGGTATCTTCTCACATTGTATGGGCTTATTTTGCTCATTGAATTGCATATCCTTTCGCAAACCGGATTTAATTTCAAGAGTCTTCCTTTCCAATCCCAGCGTTGTGATGTCACGGTCACACGCGAATGAAAGAGTGAGTTCTATTAACTTAAAAATTACTGTCATTAAGACTTTGGCTTGTAGAATGTGAAATGGCTAACTGGTAACCTTACTCTCTCTCAAGCCGCATTTTAAAGATCAGCGAGTCAGCAAGGTACGAAATTTTGAATTTCGCGGGCTGGTTGGAGCATTCACCAGTAAGATTGCTTCTACCAGTAAGATTGGCTACTGGTAGCCAGTCTAACTGACAGAAGTGCGGTGGTCGCTGTTCTCCATCAATACCCTGTTGCCGGCGAGTGGGATGGCAATAGTGACCTCGCTCTGGTCGAGGAACACCTCCTGGGTCATCATGATGAAGCCATCCTTACCTGTAGAAGTGCGGTGATTAGCTGGTCTCCATCCACACCCTGATTGAGTGAGATGGCGATGGTGACTTCGCTCTGGTTAAGGACCATCTCCTAGCTTATCATGATGCTGCCTTCCTTACTTGTAGTGCGGTGATTCACTGGTCTCCGTCAAGACCCTGATGCCAGTGAAAGAGATGGCGATAGTGACCTCGCTCTGGTTGATGACTATCTCCTAACTCATTATCATGGAGCCTTCCTTACCTGTAGAAGTGAGGTGATTCGCTGTTCTCCAACAACACCCTGATGCCGGTGAGTGAGATGGCGATGGTGACTTCGCTTTGGTTGAGCTGGTCGCGCGCGCTGAACATTTCCTGGCCGTAGCCACGGAGCTGCTGGCATGTCGTGATGAAACCTTCTTCAGCTTGAGCCTGTGGCAGATGAAAGTGTGGTTTATTTGCGTGTTTTGTCGCAGTAATTAGTGGAGATAGAATGACGATCTTGTATCTCGGAAGTGGAAAGTGCTTAGGTATCTGTGGAGATAGGTTGATGACTGATCTTGTTTACACGCTAGACGTTCGCACAAAATTACATAGGGCTGGTCTTTATGCAGAGAGGACACGTTGGATATCATCGCATTGATTCTAATATCGTTAAAGTAGCGAAATACGGACAGAGAAAGGTGTTCATTCTAAACACATCTTCATTACTGGTATGTATTTACATCTACATCGAGATAAAGACGGTTGGTTGGGAAGGTCATTCTTGCGACATATTGTCAGCAGTCTAAAACACATTTCCGTCACACATATTACAGCATAATAGTTAAAACGATAGCTGATACCATACCGGCGACGTGGACGCGTACCGCTAAACGTAAACTGTGTCGAATTGATTTCATTCACATTTAGGTACACATAATAATAGTACGCACACGTACGGAGGACGTACTCATGTACAACACTTACTGCCGACGTGGGGAGCTCATGGTCACATTATTTCACCTCTAATACTAGACGATCAAGACAAAATAACCATCGAATGGGTGCAATTTGATAATAAGTACAGGACAGAACGCCGTCTCTTCCATTGGCCTTACTTTAATGCAGATAGGTTGCAAATCTCCTGGCAGTTTTTAGCCATTTGTGTGATAGAAGCCATGGTTCATGGCTTCGTATAATTTGGTTATTTCTTTATCTTGGGTCCCTCAATTCTGTTCTGCTATTTTCTCCTGTTAAGCATATCTATATACATATAATAAAATCGTAGAGTTGCCGTGTCTGTACATTGAATATTTTCGCATAAAAAATACATAAAAATGTCAGAAAAATGACATAGAACACAAAAAGGCAGTTTTTGAAATTCTTTTCTGTTTGTCTGTTTGTCTGTGCGTCTGTTTGTCTGTGCATCTGTTTGTCTGTGCGTTTGGAGGAGCATCACGCATAAACCACCGATTGGATTCAAAATTTAGGTACTTCGAAATATTAAATGATAATCGGAGCAACATTTAGTCTTTATTTCATCAAAATCGACCCACAAAATCAAAAGATATCGAATTTTAAAGTTTACGAAGAAACTTCATCGAGCGCTAAAATAGGTTGTTTTCATTGAGACTTCAGATACTTGCAATGCCATCTATTGAGAATTTTTTTAATAAGAAATGTGTGAAAAGACCCCGAAACAATGTATTTTTGAGTTATTTTTTAATTAAACTTAAAATGTGGCAAAAAAAGTGAACATTTTATTATATTATCATTATTTATCGTAACGTGTAAGCTTCTAAGTTTGAACTTATGAGTAGTTATGAGTATAAAGACAGTTCAGTTACGTTGTAGATCGATAGATGGCGTTGTACTTATGACGCGTTTTTCTGAATCGCGGTGTTAAGATTCTCCGCAGTAGCATAAGGTCAGCCCCATGTTTTATGTTATTTAACTAGGAGACGTATAATATTGATGTATAAATATAAATAGCTATGGAAGTATGGATTTGATTGAATGACTAGATTGTTTTTCGATTTACTGGGAGGAGAGGAGAGTCTCCTCCGGAGAGTTACCTGTATCCACTATCCATAAGTAAACTGTTTTACTAACAGAAGAGGTGAATATTTGGTATTATGTTTCAATGTGGCTAAACTATATCAGCCGAACACGTCGATCTTCAAGGTTAAGCAACGCTTGCCGAGGTCGGTCTGTGAATGGGTGACCATTATAACAACCTAGCCTTTTCCTTACTATATTGGCTCGGCTTCCAGACAAACCGGATTCAGCTAAATACCGGTATTTTACGTGGCGCGGCTGCCTACCAGACCTCCACAATGCAAGATTTCAGTCAGATTTTACTGGCTTTTGACTATCCGTAACGACTGCCAAAGATCTACAAATGACAGCCGGGACCAAAGGCTTAACGTGCTTTCTGAGGCACGAAGGAAACTCGGTATGTCAAGATGGTCACCCATCCACAGACCAACCTTCGCAAGCGTTGCTTAACCTTGAAGATCGATGCGTTCGTCTGTTATAGTTTAGCCTTGAAGATCGGCCCGTGCGGCTGTTTCAATTTAGCCACGAGCTCCTCTATAATAAATCGATTCTATGAACCCTGTAAAACTTTTTTGATATTATTATTATAAAATGTTAAAACAAACTAAATTAATCAGTGGTCTACAATCAGCAATATTGTCAGTAAAAATCGGAGAAAATGTGTTTCTTTTTGGACTGTTCTGGACGAAATTAAGAATCCACTTGATTCAGCACCATTCGTTCGATACTTACTTGGTTTTGTTGATTTTGATTCAAGATTAGTTTGTACCAGGAGATTAGGTACCTGGGCTGGTCGGCATTTCAACCGATAGAGATGATACAGTGCCCTGCATTAGGTACCCTCTTCATAATTATATTCTTAATTCGAGAGAGAGATCAGGATACGTAACTGAACGTAGATTTTGTATATTATGCAATCTATACTAATATTATAAAGCAGAAGAGTTTGTTTGTTTGGTTGAACGCGCTAATCTCAGGAACTACTGGTCCGATTTGAAAAAATCTTTCAGTGTTAGATAGCCCATTTATTGAGAAAGGTTATAGGCGTATACAACACTATTTTTTAATTAGTACAAAAAAAAATGGGGCTGTTCCCGTACCCATTACTGATCATAATTTTGCAGTCAAAAGTAAAAAAAAAAAAAACGAAATCCCAAAATTGTTTAATTTGATTTATTTTTACTTGAGTATCTTAAATGATTTCTTAAAAATTACTTAATTGTAAAAAGTTGATAGTTTTGTTGGTCCTAAGCCCAATTAAAGTGCGAAAGAAAAGTTTGGATTGCTTATTTTTTCGTTTACCATAAATTGAGTGACATTTTGGGATATAAGCAAACGTTAATAACTTTGCTGTTTATGAATATTATTTATTGCGACTTTACATATATAATAACAAGACCTTTTCTAATAAGCCCTTTAAGTATTTGTACTAATTAAAAATTAGTGGTGTATCTATATATAATCACGCTAAGACAAATAGGAGCGGAGCAGTAATGGAAAATGTGACGCAGACGAAGTTGCACGGGTCAGCTAGTACTACCTATTCTTCCATGGTTGATGAACTCTTCTATGAGAATAGGGATCTGATGATAGAAGCATTGACGATATAGCCTCGAAAAAACCAACTGTTCCTTTGAGCTGTGCTTTGAATCAGCACAGAGGGATGAGTTGAACGTCTTATAGTGTTGTTTGACGATAGGTGTGTACCGAAGTGGAGGGAGGGTAGAAAAGCCTTGTCATGCAGTGGAACAACGGTGGCTAAGTTGCCTTTTAATGCTATCTAAGAAAAATCGTTTCCGCCAATACACTATCGAAACCTATTCGAGTTAACAAGCAAGACAATCAAACATGCATTCTGCCAGCCATACCAAATTGAACACGCAAGTTGTGAGTACAAAGCCCGTGTTTAAAAAAATATCGTCTATTACTATACTACTAACAGTATCTTCACATTCTATGTTTAAATAACTTGTAACTACAATCTGCAGGCGTCTATAAACATTGCCTGTAAAAATAGATTGATATCGCTAATGAGACACGGTGATATTTTAAGGCGTGTACTTGAGTTGTCGACGATCATGTCTTATCAAATATACATAACGATTACATGAGATAACGGCCAGTACTGTGAAACGCATTTTTTTTCATTAAGTTTACATGGTTTCATTTGCAACGATATAGGTAACATTTTTTCTTGTTTCGGGGGAGCCATTCAAAAGACACCTGATCCTTGCTCCAACCAGCCTGCGAAATTCAAATTTTCTTACGTTTTTTGCAATTTGCAGGCCAGTGCTAGGTTGTATGTTGATTAAAATATTATTCGCGGCTGTAAGACATATGTAGTTACAGAATTATAATCATCAATACAACGCTCTAAGTTCATAAAGCTCTAGGAATTACATTTTCTGTTTTTTTTTTGTTCCTACAAAATGCGAAATGTTACAGTCACTTCAGACAGTAGATGATATCTACGGACATAAATCGCTGGGATTTGCCTTCGACTTAGCTATTCTTCATGGAAATATATATGTCATCCTTTAAGAAAAACGGGTTGCGGAATTGTCTGAGCCGAAAACCGAATGGATCGCTGTGATGATCTTACCGGGCAGGGTAGTAGGTGGTTCTGAGAGAAGACATGGAAAGCTGACTCCTCAGCAAAGAGACTTCTGGTCAGTTCTCAGCAGATTCCGCTATCGCGCGGGTAGGTAGGGCGGCCAGCTTGATTAGACCCAAGATCGACTTTTTACTGACGAAACCCTATGCTACCTACTAATTAGATAGGTACTTCTTAAAATTACAAATGAAAAAAGTATAGTGCAGTATACAATAGGCTAGATTCCACCATCCACAAATTGCAAATCTATTTAGTCCGTCAGAGTACTGAAAAATAATGGACAGGTATTTTTTGTTTTTGTAAATCAATGAATATTGACAAAGATAAAACGCATCAATTAGATTTTTTCAGGACACAAGCCCATTCATAGCAGATAGACTAACATGAGCAAATCTTATTTTGTGGTTACAGTGTGAATACCGAAAGATTAAAGCGAGAGCGAAATCTGTTACACAGATAGACTGATGACCATTACGATAAGAGATATGCGAATTTCGCCTGCAGTCAATCACGCGGGAAAACCCTCGCCAGTTAAACATCGGGTATTCATGATTTGATCTCTAAAAACTGGTTGGTAACCGGGCAAAGTTTTAAAAGCATGTCACCAGACTTTTGGTAGTTAATTTAAATATTGGCGCATAGAAATGATGAGTTACCAAATGCAGGAGTTAATATTTTTAGCGCGTATTTCACATGTTGCATGTAGGTCCTACTGTCGCGAGATTGCGAAATCGTAAAAATGCACAAATAAGGAGCCAAAGTCAAGTGCTATTTTTGCAAGCATACCAACATTACTAACATAGTAAACTTGTTTTTCCCGCGGTTTAGCGTAACTACAGATTTTTGTAAAAGAGGTAGCCCATAAGTATAACCGTCTCCAGGGCTCTATGTCTAAGGTAAAAATTCATCAAAATTGGTTCAGCGATTTAGGCGTGAATTCAGCAAGTTAGGTGTGGATTCAGCAACTTAGGCGTGAATTCAGCGATTTAGTCGTGAATTCTGCGACTTAGGCGTGAATTCAGCGATTTAGACGTGAACTCAGCAATTTAGGCATGAATTCAGCGATTTAGTCGTGAATTCTGCGACTTAAGGTCATGGCATATTATACCGGCACTGCAACTGCACAGCTGCAGCACGGCGTTGCCTCGTATTTAGGCTACGGCTACCCGGCTACACGTCGTCCGCTCGCAGTCCGCGCACCAGCCGCGAGGTGCAAGCTTGCTGTCACCGCAAACACAATTTTACATGGCATTTGTCATTGAACACGCCTAGGACTGGCGAATCGGAATTGGCGCGCAGTAAACACGCGGACGGCGCGCTGTAAGCACGCAGGCTGCGAGTCAAGTTGTATTGAAGCGGTTAACACGCTAACTGCCTGCCGTTGGCTTTTTGACATTGACATTACAAAATGTATTATACGACACACGAAATAAGGACTAATTTGAATGACAAGATAATTGCTGGGCTGGAGCGGTGCCGTTGCGATGCTGTTATAGTGTGCCATAACCTTTAGGCGTGAATTCAGCGATTTAGTCGTGAACTCAGCAATTTAGACATGAATTCAGCGATTTAGTCGCGAATTCTGCGACTTAGGCATGAATTCAGCGATTTAGTCGCGAATTCTGCGACTTAGGCGTGAAAGCATAGCAAAAACATAAACTAACTCACTTTCCCATTTATAATATTCTTTAGGATAACAGAGTTGTTTGTTACAATAACTAACAGACTTGTTTGTATTGCAATTTCTTGACAACTCAACCGTGAGCTATCTAATAAAATATTTCAAACTCAAATAAATCTGTCTGGTAACTGTGAAATTCCACACAAACGGAGCAAAACACTTGATTATATTGGCACTGATACTGTTATAAATAATGTATTCGCAGCGGCGTGTTCATGACAGTTTTACTAACTAACTTAATAGGATTATAATTTAATTCTTTACGCACAGATTAGTATGGACTGAATTGTTTATGTTGGGATTATTATCTGTGGAAGATCAATTGTATTTCTGTATGTTGAGGTAATTGCTTGTACAAATGTGGGAAAACAATCTAATTAGTGGTAATTTAAGAAAATACTTTGTGTGAGTTTTTTTTTTGAACATGATTAAAAACTAGCTTTTGTCCTGCGACTTGGTACGCGCATATCCTGGTTTTTTCCCGGTTCCGTACGAAATTCGGGAAATCCTCTCCTATAGAGTGTAGAGAAGCTTCATGCGGAATTTGATCTTTCTGCTACTAGTAATTTTGGCTGCCCATTGTCTCTCAGTAAGTAATGAAATAATCTATACTAATATTATAAAGCAGAAGAGTTTGTTTGTTTGGTTGAACGCGCTAATCTCAGGAACTACTGGTCCGATTTGAAAAATTCTTTCAGTGTTAGATAGCCCATTTATCGAGGAAGGCTTTAGTTTATATATCATCACGCTAAGATAAATAGGAGTAGAGCATTAATGGAAAATGTGACGCAGACGAAGTTGCGCGGGTCAGCTAGTTTTATATACAATATTGATAATACCTTTATTTATAGCTGTTAATGTGTGTTTTTAGGACAAAGAGCTACTTTTACTTTCTATTGTTATCTGACCCTCTTGAACATTTCAATACTCATTTGGATAAAAAAATTACAATTATTATACATACTAGGTAAAACATAAGCAAACACATTTGGTTGTAGGTTGTGAATAAAACCACAAAACAGGTCACCTCGTTTTAAATTATTTTTATGAATGAAATAATACAAACATTCATCATATTATTATACACTCATCTTCATATTTATTTCATTCGTTATTTTTATGTGAAAGCTCTTTACAGTAAAACAATATTAAAAGGTAGGTACAGACAGCAACAAAAAACAAAATTAAACACTGGTACAAAATTACTTCTGTCTTGATCCATATGTTAAGCAGGTAAATTACTTTACAAATATAGATCAAGACTAACTTCCTTACTTAAGCAACTTAGATAAAAAAGGAACAGAAATAACATTCAGAAAAATATAACTGTTACACTACTGTCTTAACAAAGGCAGATGAGGATTATTTAGATCATATTGTAAAAGTATTAATGTTAATTGAATTTCATTGCTACCAGTACAGCAGAAGATTTATTAGGTAATAATAATAATAATAAAAATAATAATAAAGATAAGATATCAAAGAAGAATAAAGATAATAATAATAATATCCTTGGACATTTCACACAACGCCATATAGTCCCAAGCTAAGCAACCTAATGCTTGTGTTATGGTAACGATATGGCTGATAAACTACTTATATACATTTTTTTTTGTAAATACATACATATTATAGATAGTAAAACACCCAGACTCAGTATTATGTCAATCACTAAGATCTTTAGTAGACATGTGATAGCAATGAGGTGACAAGTCATTCACAACATTATAGAAACTGCTTCCCACAGAATGATTGAGATGGGAACAAACCCAGAAGACAATGTATGTTTAAAATCATTAGTAGATCTGATTGGCTTCCAAGACACCTATTGACATACATTACAGATTTAGCGTATTTATCAGATTTAGTGAAAGTTTGCTAAGGTCAAGTTTGTTAGATTTGATATGAGAATCATGTTTATAAATAAGATTGACTGGTCTGTACAGTTATTTATAGCAGCCACACATGTTCCAGTTATTTTACTGTATGAATAAATATTCTGCTGACTAAATGTTAATTGAATTAGTTCTGACTACTGTATGATTTATGAATTGATTTAAATACAATGGAAGTGCTTACCTGTGACATATTGTGCAGGGCCATGTGATGCTGAATCACAGCTTCTGTCAGCCACTCGAGCCGCCCTGTCTCAGCCAAAGTACTTCCATCAATGATCTGACCTCCATCCAGCATTTGTTTAGGAAAAGTCAGCAAGTTCTTCAAGTACTCAACTGTGTGCCTTTCCCGGTCATGGTTACCATACTCTGCCTGTCTGCTGTAGGATGCAAGCACCACAGCTTGCTGGCAGTCACAGATGATTCTGCCTTCTACCAGATCATTCTTGAGTTGCAAGAAGTAGTGGTACCTTGTGACCTCGTCAGTGATCAGGCTGGTGCCAGAGATGACGTAGTACATAACGCGTAGGTACAGCTGGTGCGAGGACGCGTACTTTTCGAGCTGGCGCTTGAGCGGGCGCTCGAGCTGCACCCAGCGCGGCTGCTGGCTGCGGTTCACGTAGCGCAGTCCGAACAGCTCCGGCTGCAGCACGGCCTGGCGCTGGCACACGTTGTCCAGACACTCCTGCCCCGTACTGTCCACCGACAGCGTGCAGTCCGCCACCCCGCCATCCAGGAGCTCCACACTTATCACAAACAAACTCTTCGACGCAACATTGTACTGCCGTGTCTTCTTCAGCTTCAACTTGAAAGGCATCTTCCTGAGCTACCCGCCACCACTTTGTAATAACATCACATAGGAAACAAACGTTACGTTTCGTTTATGGCGAAGGAATGTAGGAAACGATGCATCCGTTACGCGCGCCACATATTTATGACATTTCGTCTCGATTTCGCGACGTAATACCGGTCACTTGAACGAATTTATGTTACGGTGGCGATGACGTAGATGTATCGGCGGAAAGCAATAAAAGTTGTCGAGTAAACACATATGTATTATGAAAATAAGAAATCACGTTCACAACATTGAAGCCATCGAGAAAGTGACAATTTGGTTTGACAGTTGTGTTTTGGTGTTACCATATAATTTTCAAAAGCTCTACCAATGCAATGGAAATCATTGTTTGGTAGAATTATGTATTAATAATTTATACTAATATTGTAAAGTGGTAAAATTTGTTTGTAAGTTTGTAAGTTTGTATGTAGGGGGTAATCTCAGGAACTTCTGATCCGATTTGAAAAATTCTTTCAGTGTTAGATAGCCCATTTATTGAGGAAGGTTATAGGCTAATATATCATCACGCTAAGACAAATAGGAGCGGAGCAGTAATGGAAAATGTGACGCAAACGAAATTGCGCGGGTCAGCTAGTTCATTATAAATCTGTCTTCTGTCTAATATTATAAAGAGGTAACATTTGTTTGTAAGTTTGTATGTAGGGGGTAATCTCAGGAACTACAGGTCCGATTTGAAAAATTCTTTCAGTGTTAGATAGCCCATTTATCGAGGAAGGTTATAGGCTATATATCGCTAAGACAAATAGGAGCGGAGCATTAATGGAAAATGTGACGCAAACGAAGTTGCGCGGGTCAGCTAGTGCCATATAATTTCAAAGTTATTAGTTTTTTATTCTAAGCCGAATCTGGATCGCTCCTAGAAAAAAATTAAAGATATTTTTTTCTTTGCAATAACCTATATTATAATGCTTCCTATACCACTTTTGTCTCAAAAGAACTGGCTACTTAGAGCTAGGTTAAATGCTCTAAGACTGGCTCAGTGTGCTTGGACCCTGAGTGTAATTGAAAGTTTTGTTGCTAATCTACAACTTTGCTTTTTTTTTGTTTTTATTATTAATAAAAAAAATTCTTGTAACATTATTTTCTATCTATATTTGTCATGTTTTCTTTGCATAATAATAGGGGATACATGGATAAAAATAACAAAAACGTTTTAAAAAATATAATTTTAACACTATTCATAAATATTAATAAAAATACAATGATCCTTTTAACACTGTGTTCATGAACTTATCACCCATAATTCCCATGTATTTCCGTTATTCACGCTGCGGACCGCTTCTGATGTCTGTTTACGTTCAACCAATCGAGGGGTTCTTTCAAGACTCGCAGTAACTTTTCTTCAGGCGAATTTTGTTTGGGTGTGTGCATGTATTCCCATTTCTGAAAAAAGTTAAACATGTTATGAGAGTATTTTGTTGAATAATAAAATTACGAATAGAAGCGTGTTTTCAGTCAATCTATACTGATTTTATAAAGAGGTAAAGTTTGTGACTTCGTGAGGTTGTAGCGGGTAATGTCTGGATTTACTGAACCGATTTTGAAAATTAACTCGAAAAATACCGCCCTACGAATTGGGCACGGGTCAGCTAGTTGTTTATGTTTCGCTTTGTCAGGGAAATTAATTTGCATCTGTGTACGTGACACGGTACGTTTACGCATCAATTCTCATTTCCGAATCGAATCGAATCAATGATAATAAATAAGATACATGCCTCATTTCCCTAACTGAACGCTACTTCAGTAGCAGGATAAAAAAGTCGAAATTCACTCAGAGACCTTATCATCACTGAATCTGTTTAAAATAAAAAAGGAACTGGCAGGACTGAATTCGAATTGAAAACCTCCTGGTTCTCAATTCGAATGAGTGTTTTTTTTTAAGTAAATACTTACAGCGTTAAGAGGCAGCGACATGAGAATCGACTCGTAGCGCGCCTGCGGGGTGTGGAGGCCGAACTTGGTGCCGCGGTCGTACATCAGGTTGAACTCCACGTAGCGACCTCTTCGGAGCAGCTGCCACTGGCGCTCGAAGTAGCCGTACGCGTCATCTTTGTGTTTTTGAACTGGAAAAATAAGGAAGATTTCATTGAACACAACACCCCCAGAAGTGGGACACTTTAGAGCTATTTTTTATTGCCCCCATATTTTTTTTTAACTATTGATAGGCATACGTTTGACTGCTATTTCACCTGATGTTAAGCGATGATGCGGTCTAAGGTGGAGCACACTTGCCTAGATGTAACCTATTCACTAAGTACCCTAGTCCCCATATAAGTACTTCCAGACTTTTTTGTACGCCGCCTCGAACCAGCCTTCTTGATGTACGTGCAGCTCATGAAAGCACATAAGGGGACCACCACCACATTCGTGCGAAGCCGAGGTGCTTGTTATCATATTGAACACTTTTCATCGAGACCACGACACTCTATCACGACGGAATGCCTGCTAGAGACAGAGTTATCAATACTTTATCATTTTTTTTTTCTTTGCGTATCATGCGTTTCAGTGAGCGTCAGTGTTTAGTCACGGCCCGTAGCAATACCGTCAAACCTAGCTGCATCCGTAACATTCGCTCAGCGGTAATTGACATTGTTCTTCTCCATAGAGATCTACGCTTTGGATCGTGCAAATAGCTTCATCTTTTTGGACCGACCGACCTTGACAATTCAAAAGTGCCTGTTAATGGTTTAATTGAAATAAATGCTTGACTTTGCGTCATATATCCCAGATGGCACAAAGATTCCATGCATGTAGTAAAAGCATAGAAGACAGAGAATTTGTTTATCAACAAGTAAATAACGTCCTTACCAATAGGTATATAACTAGGGATGACTGCTTCGGCGCAGGACGTGACGAACTTGAAAGCTTTGTCCTGACTGGGCGCGTCGATGTCATCGAAGAAGATGCCGCCGACGCCGCGCCTCTCGCCTCGGTGGGGAATGTAGAAGTAATCGTCACACCATTTCTTGAACCTGATCAATGGTATATTATATTAGTACAATAGTATCAAAATAGGATATAATCTTCAATCTCTTTTGTAACTGGTTTCAGTTCTCGTTTTTATGGTTCCGTACCAAAATTGTAAAAAGGAACCCTTATGGTGTGATTAAGTCTGTCTGTCTGTCACAACTGGATATCTCAAGATCTTGATTTGGAATAGTTTTGATGAAGTTTCATCAACTATTTTGCAAATAAGAAAGAAATAAAAATTTATGTTTTTTTTTGCAACGGCGACTAAATGGGATTCTTGAAAATTAGAATTGGGGCTACTGGGGCACGTGGGGGAGCGCTAATTGCACATTTTCAATTTTTTTTTTTTTTTTAGACCATATGGTTTTCGACTTCGACGGAGGAAAAATAAAAAAAAATTGACCATTCCATTTTTCTCTATGCAAACTTTGGAGATAAGGGGGCCTCATCTCCGAAAAATAAAACGATGTCTCTAAATAGAACACTTTTTCAGAAATCATGGCGCTGACGGCGCAACCTAAACTTCACTATACACCGCAGTGTTAAAATTCTCTGCCAAATCCACGATGAAAACGGATGAAAAAGGATTTCAAGTTATAAATGATGGTACGGAACCCTTGGTGCACGAGTTCGACTCGCTCTTGGCCGGTTTTCGTAGCATATAATTACGTCTCCTCCGGCATGTTTTATTTCGTGATTTCAAACAACGCTATTACCATTTAAATTATCATAATAAAGTACTTAATAGATAATTAGAACGCTATTTGTTGAACAAATTAATCGACCGTAATATTGATTGATGGGTTTTTTAGTGTTGCCAGAAAAAAAAATTATAAACCTTATTTTCTACCATAAAAATCAAACATAATTTTGGTAGAAAATGAAATTCCATGTTTCTTTTTGTTATCTGGCATTGTTGTTATTGAGCACGAATACAAATCTCGGGGACCGAGACTTTTAATACAAATAAAGTTAAAAAACTCACTTTTCATAGTAGGTTTCGTCATGTCTATCGCACGCATTTTTAAGCGTGAGATGGAAATATACTGCGTCCTCTTCGTTCAAGTAGTAAGGTGTTAGATCAGTGCCGCCGCCGAACCACCATTGAACACCTAAATACAACGATCATTAATAAGTTTTAGATAGGTACACAGAAGAAATTAACACAACCATAGTGACGCCTATGTACAACGGTGGAGTGTGCAAATTGATTGTTTATTGATAAACACGATATTATCGCAGCAGCAACGATATGACGATCAATAAGTATACTTACGGCCGTTCCCAATAAACTATCCATCGCCAGTTTTGGTCTACTAAAGATAGAAAAATCTACCTATCATCGGTTTTGATGTTCCAATAACATACTGATGGTTTTGACAACTAACCGACCTGCGCTATCTATCCATGGGAGAGGCTATCGCTTACTACTTGTAGATATTACTATGAAATTGCAACTTTATGCATCCCAATATACTTTTGACAGCTTACTGTCAGTAATGTCAATACTAAAGATAACCAAATTAGTCAAACCGTCGAAAAGCAAGGTTAAGCAGGGTTAAGACATATTTATTTTAAAAAAGTGCAATGTTTTCATCATTCCTAATAATGTCTGAGTCTGGTGAAAGTGATTTATCTATGTTAATGGAATTATCTGATTGGGACAGTGATTTTGAAGATGATACCAGAAAAACTACAAGACCAGCGTAAACCATATCGAAGGGGTATCTTGATCCGCAGGTTTCGGTTCCTATTTTCTTCCCGCAGTGTTGCCTCTTCGACGGCAGTGCTGCGATTGCGACTGAACCGTTTTTTTTTATTATTGTTTTTATTATGGCCTCTCGCAGCTACAAACTCTAGAAAGTTGTAGCTACTTAACCGGACTTGTGCGACTGAACCGAAATTTGGCTGTGCTTATATACGGCCCGTCGTTACCTTACTGAGAACCGTGATTTTTGGACTCGATTCGCGTGTAATTTTTACTTTCAGCCGAAACCTTTGGAGCTTTTATTTATTGTTTTACATGTGATAACCCTTACAATAATATATATGGATGGAGATATATATTTGGATTCCTTAAACCTTATCCTATAATATGGAACACAAATTGTATCAATATCAGTCCATGACAAAAAGTTTCTAGAACAAAAACCTCTAATTTTACATCATAACAAATTTTCATTATACATTTTTGAAAATATCTCGAAAACTATAAGTCCTATCAACTTAATTCTTTCTGCAAAAGTGGTTTTGGGTCGAGACCTTTATTTCAATATCAATTTCAAAACGCTATCACATAAAACAAAAAATCACATTTTCAATTTACGTAATACAAAACCTTACATCTAAATTTCCTTACAAACTATAAAAATTCGTTTATATTAGACTTTTATTAGACCTAATATACATAAATAAAACTCATAAAACGAATTAAAAGGTAATTAAAGCATAATCTCATCAAATAATTATGGGAGGGCTGGATAGCTGAGCTCATCTACCGATGTCAATGGATAGTTAGACGTTACCGTCACTTGTGGGACGTAAAGTAAGAATAGATAGAAGTCTACTACTTATCGTCGATAACAAGATATCGCTCACTGAGGTTAGGTTATTGGGAACGGCCGTTAATAACCAGTGATCGGAGTAGGTAGATTGAACTGGGGTCATTGATCCGAAACGTATATATTAATATGGACATTCCTCCGGAATTGGTGGATTATTAAAAAAAAACCGGAACTTATGTAGGAATTGTATTCTGCCAGAGTGGAAGGAGTCATTTGATGATCTGCCATCCTCAAAAAAAAGGTAGGAATTGTAATAAAATGAGCAATGTTATTCTTTATTATTCTTCATATTTTTTTTAACGGCACACAGTCGATTTGACAAAATTTTGAATTGAGTAGTAATAATATCACTACCAACATTAACAATATTTAATTGAATCCGGAAATACCGGAATTACTTTCCGGAAAAATGACTTATCCATGTTATTCTTTCTGTGTGCATTTATGATACAAGTACAAAAAATCAATATATTATATCGGGTTATACCTACTCCGATCACTGTTAATAACACAACTGGATGTGATTTTTTTTTTATTTTTTATTCAGAACGTGGAAACTCTTGGCCCAAATCTCACCTGATGGAAAGTGATGATTAGGCCGAAGATGGAAGCGAGTTTCACCCGGAATCCTCTTACACAGAGGAACTGGCTATCATACCTCTAACTGCCGGAACACAACAATGCTGTTAACATTGTTGTTATGGCGGCAGACTTAGACATGATGGTGGTAGCTTGCCAGGCGGACTTAGAACAAGTCCTACCACCAAACAAACCGAGCAAAAAATTTGCCCCCGCTGGGAATCGAACCCGGGACCTCTGGGTCTGAAGCAGGTGGTATAATAACCATTAGACCACGGAGACGGTTAATGTCACCTGTTTAGTACCACCCAGGGACCACGTGTAGGGATTCGCTGAAGGGTATTCTCCTACGGACGCGGGTGACTCGGCTCCCAAAACGCGATGCGACGTCAGAAGTAATTGATTGTTTCTGTTGCCACTGTCCTCTCATTTCAGTATTCATAATATAAATCTTGGCCGATGATAACATCGCTGTACGTTCTCAGTTCTCTGCCACTGGTTCTACTCATCATTATGCACAGCAAAGGGCGATGCTATTCGTCCTAAATACAGTGAATACAGGGATGAAAATTTGAGAAAAATAATATAGTGGGTA
Organism: Ceramica pisi; assembly: GCA_963859965.1. Classification (NCBI taxonomy): domain Eukaryota; kingdom Metazoa; phylum Arthropoda; class Insecta; order Lepidoptera; family Noctuidae; genus Ceramica; species Ceramica pisi. The sequence goes on from OY982542.1 coordinate 23,245,502, forward strand.
AAGTTCCGATTTTGGCCACGGCCCTAATGCTTCTATAAACTCCGAGAATTTACCAATCCCAGTAAATAAAACTTCTAATGTGATAGTCAACCTTAATGGCTCCCGCTGGTTGACCGATTCGGTTGCAGCCCGTATTCGGTCATCGACTTATGCAATCGCGTTTTCGGGTAGCCGTATTCAACCACAGTCCGTATTCGGTCACCGACTAGCATAAACAGCAGTGCGATTCTGTAAATATGTCGAAGTGAACGACAAGTGAGCTGGCAAACCATACAAACAAGATGGAATGACAATTCAGTTGTCGTTCACTCCACCTAACTCACCACTGTGAGATGTCGACAGAATCGACCGGCTGAGTTTCGGATAGTCGTATTCGGCCATAGACCGGTTTCCGAATCCGGCAAACCGACGATTTAAACATGAACGAATACCATACCATAAACGAATAGGGTCGCCATATTCAGTGACCGACTTAATGTAAACAGCCCAATTCGATGAATCAATTCGGTTAACCGAGATTTAAAATAACCGCGGTTAATCGGGTAACCGAACGCGGACGCCGCGCCGCGCCGTAAATGCGACGTTAGACCTGAAATAAGTAATTCCTCTGACTGTAAAGAGTTTTTTTATACATCGATAGTCTACTTACCATCCTTATCTTGGACTTCGAAGTATCGATAGTTGAAGTGTATGGTGGGCACCATGGGGTTCCGCGGATGGATCACGGCGCTCACTCCCGCCGCGAAGAATGGAAGCTCCGAGTTTTCAAGCTTCTTACCCCTACGAGAATTACAAACTCATTACAAATCACTGTTCTAAGTTAGAGTCGTATTCTCGTCTAGCCGAGATGCAACAAGGAGGACAATTTGAGCCAATATACTATCCTAAGATCAGTTTCTGTAGCCTGTAGGTCACCTCATATTATATTCTATGAAGAAATCAAGCATGATGCCTTGTTTATTTATGAGTAATACCATTATTACATTCTACCAGCGGCTTTGTCAGCGTTAAAGTCGAAAATCATCCCGAAGGAACCTACTCCTGGGTTAAAATGTATACTGTGCCCTAATCCAGGACCTGATCTACCAAGTTTCAACCAAATCTGTTCAGCCGATAAGACGTGAAGAGGTAACAGATAGACAGACATTTTGACGCCGAGCACATGATTGAAGGCCTCTAGTTCACTTCGAAAATAGGAAGACGATGTGGATATTATTCTTGTGACTCCTAAGTACATCGTCATCTGCCTAGCCTTTACCCAACTATATTGGGGTCGGCTTCCAGTCAAACCGGATTCAGCTGAGTACCAGTATTTTACGTGGCCTACCAGACCTCCACAACCCCTTAACTGGGTAGCACGGTACTCCTTGGCAAGACTGGTGTCTGATTTTTTGGCTTCTGACTATCCGTAACTACTGCCAAAGATCTCCAAATGACAGCCGGGACCAACGGCTTAACGTGCTTTCCGAGGCCTGGAGGAAACTCTGTTAAGATGATCACCCATCCACAGACCAACCTCTGCAAGCGTTGCTTAACCTGAAGATCAACCTGATCGACTATTATTATTTAGCCACGAGCTCCTCACATCTGTATCTGAGTGAATCCTAAGTACATCAGTGGGATAAATTCGCGATAATTGTCGGAGTTATCGAGGTAACAAACATAAAAAAAACATACAGCCGAATTGAGCCACCTCCTTTTTGGGAAGTCAGTTAATAAAAATTAGAATCAAAAGCAAAAGCAGTAAAATAATAATAAGAATAGGTCCAGTTTTAGGGTTACCAACAGAACCCTCAATTTGTCTGTCAGCGGACCAAATCTCAAGAATCATAATTGGCAGACAGTTGAAATTTTCAGTGTGTATTTGTATTGCCGATATAACAATTAAAATATACTTATAATAAATAATTTAAATTATAGGGGGCCTACATACAATAAATTTGTTTTTAGTCGGTTTATGGTACGAAACCCTTGGCGTGTGAGACCGACTCGCACTTGACCGGTTTTTATTTCTGTTGGTAGGCAGTTAACAGAGTAAGGTAGGTATGGAATTACGGATACAGCTTGTAGTTTAAGATAAGAAGTCATGGTCTGATTGAAAATATATTTTTGACCTTTTGGGGAACTTTGATAACAGTTTGGGTCATGTTACTATCTTTAGGTACTTAAGTACTACGACTTCGAAAATATAAATTTTCGGTCAGATAAAATATGTTGTCTAAAAAAAAACATTTCAATTAAATGTACCTACAGGCAGGAATTTTCTCTTACGACTCGCACGTTTGCGATCACAACGATTCGTTCGTACCATAAATTGAAAAAAATATCAAAAATTTGTCTTACTTATACTGTGAAAATAATAACTGTCAAGTTGTCAACCTATCACGGTTTATGAGATACAGCCCGCTGACGGACGGACAGACAGACAGAAGAAGCTTAGTATTGGGGTTCCCTTCGGTCTACCTTAAAAAGTTGGTCACATAAAACAATGCACCTGCCATGTTATCTGAGAGCCAATTCTACTAATTTTCACATTCGCATCACAATCGCAATCTGTCAAAAATTTATGAAAATTATGGCAACATTTTTGACAGTTTGTGATTGACATACGAATGCGAAAGTTTTTAAAAAATTTGTAGTATAAAGGCTTGACCGCACTTGGCGACACTGTGCGGCAGCGGAACGACGCGACACGCAACGGCAAAATATTCTTTGTAAGAAATTGTATGAGGTTTAACGCACTACGCAGCAGTGTGCGACGCGCTGCGACACTTCAAGTGCGAACGTTGTTACGTGTCGCGGCGTTCCGCTGCCGCGAAGTGTCGCACAGTGCGGTCGAGCCTTTAGCCCCCTGGTCTCCATCACAATAGGGAATATGCATGAAAAAAGTATTTATGATTTGAACAGTTTAGCTAAAATTATTCGAAAATATAATACTAACAGTGAAATTAGAATAGAAATTGCTTGAAAAATGAACGAGATACAATTATTTTAAACAAATATATCTGTCCCTCTCGCGAAAACGCTTTTTTCTATGGCAGCTGTATAGTCGTCGTGTAATTTGACGTCACAGTTCGTATCGGACTTCTTTTTCTAACTGTAGTCTTTGAAGCTTTATAACTTCATAAATGATGAAGGTTTTTTAAAAATATTTTCATGATTGTTTACTAGACCTAATTAGTATTTTATTTAGCAAATAAAAAAAATCGCATGCATATTCCCTATTGAACATTAGAGAATGCCTACAGCATTAGATCCGCCTTTGTACAGTCGTGATGCATGAAGTTTAAATAATAATAATCTATTACGATAAAACGTAAGTCAAACTACGTTATTCAGCGCGTATAAAAAGGCCATTTCAGTAGAATCATAATTATAACCCACGTACTAAACTGGCAAATTTCATTTTCATCCATCTTTATCGCTAGACCGCTAACATCATAAATGTATAAGGTTCAAAGTTGATTGGGAAAATTTGACAGTGACAGGTAGCGTGATGTGCTTTCTATGACGTCTTAAAACGATCATATATAAGCTGTGGGAGAGAGACAGAGTTATACAAGACTCATAACACTATCCCTTTTTCTGAGCTTAATCATGATCACATTGGCATGTCACAGTAGACATGCCCTGATTCTGCTTTAAAAGTGGCCTTTGTAACCGACTTCCAAGAAGGAGGTTCTCAATTCGGTTGTATGTTCCTCATAACTCCGACAATTATGAACCGATTTGAAAAATTCTTGTTTTATCTGAAAGGATATACTTGCAGATTGGTCCCATTTAAATTTTATCAAAATCGGTTTCGAAATTTGGATTTTAAATCGAAATAGTTGGAATTCGTCTACTTGGATGATGGTTTTATGTCATCCAAGTAATTGACACTGCGTATTTCGCTTTTCTGCGATTTTGCAGTGTTGTTGTTAGGTGTGGAGCTCCACTAAAAGTGAAAAATTAAAAACTTTTTACAAAAAAGTCGGTGTTTTTGTTAGTTTCTTCGTAATTTTACACCGACTTCCGAAATTAAAGTTATTTTTTACTTTATAGTGTTTTTTTTTTTTTTGGAAATCGGTTGTATTTTTTTTGTAACAAGTTTTTTGTGATTTACATTTTAGAAATTAGATTTTTTTTTAATATTATGTAGAATTTGCCCTATTATAAGGTTCAAAGTTGATTGGGAAAATTTGACAGTGGCAGGTAGCGTGATGTGCTTTCTGATTCTGCTTAAGTGGCCTTTTTAGATCCGCAGGAGAACAAACGACTATTAAGATTGCCTGTACCCACTTATCTACTACTAGTGTGACTGCGTCGTTCTCGATGTTTGCACAGGTGTCTTGGGTGTGTTCCTATCGTACAGACGCCAGCACAATAAGCTACAACAATCTGTCAAATTTCTTTATTAGATTTTCAACTTTATTGCTAAAGCGATTGGGTTCCAATTTGATTGAGAAAATTTGAGTTTCGGATAGCCATGTGTGGCGACTGTACGATTAAAGAAAACGGTAGTGACATCTCACTGCTTGTGAAAACCCCGTATATCCGCATTAATCCTCATTCTATCCTTATAATATTACGTGTCTCTAAATGGGAAAGTGACTTTGGTTTCACGCCTAAATCGCTGAACCAATTTTGATGAATTCTAGTTTTGGATAGATAGGACCTTGGAGACGGTTATAGGTTACTTTTTGATAAATTAAAACTTGATTGCGAATGAAGCCGAGGGTGAATAAACAGACCAAGTTTATAAGTTTGAGTTATAAAAATCTTTTACAGCTAGAAAACTATCGCCGATTTCACAGGGTAGCTTTCTTGTCTGCTTCTGCCTGTGAATTACTTTATATACAGGGTTATTTGTAAAACACCGGCAATCTCTCAGGACTGTGTTACTAACATCATAACCAACAACTTTTGTTCTGATTTTTGAAAATTCATCATACCTATTTTAGTTCATCAAGATTTCATCCAAAAATAAAAAATATTAATTTGAACAATCTAAATGTTACAAGGTCTTTGCAAAGCATTAGAAAAAGAAAAAGAAAGCTTTCTTATGCTTCGCATAGACTTCGTAACATTTAGAGCATTCAATTTAAATATTTTTTATTTTTGTATTGAAGTGTATAAACTCCTTTAGGTTAAACTATATATATGCTTCTTTATAATAGGTGTCATATTATGATATATGCTTACCTAGCTTTTACCTTGATTTACTTGTTTTTATGATTATTATATTATTGGCAGCCAACCTGACTTGTCATTGATTACACCTTTACAACTCCAATCTTCTCATGGCGACCCTGCCAATCCTGCCACTACTTTACCAAAAAACCAAGGACATGTAGTTCAGTATAATCCGTCTACTACCTGTCGCCGCGAAATTCAGTGTTCTCTACAATGTGTCGCTCAACGGTGGAGAAAGATGAGGTGTTCATCACTCAAAACGCAGCGGGTTCCAACCAGGCTACTTTGAAAGATGTTGGTCAGCATATGGAGCGGATGAATATTGTGATGTTCGCGCTGCTGGCTATGTTCACCGTTGTAATGGCCAAATGGCCATTGTAATGGTTGTAATTGGTTGAAATCCTGATGAATTAAAATCTGATGAATTTTCAAAAGTCATAGAACAAAAGTTGTTGGTTATGATGTTAGTAACACAGTCCTGAGAGGTTGCCGGCGTTTTACAAAGAACCCTGTATACTGAAAAATACAAGAGATAAACCACAGTAACCAAGACGTAAGACAAATCTTGTTTGCACGGTATAAAGGATCGTCCATCCTCAGAATTCAGAAGGAAATTTAGTTACAACTACATACTGAGTCTCGTTCGCTAAATGTTATGTTTAAGATAGCAAACTGAAATATCTGCAATTCAACAAAATCTGGGTAAAATAATTCACTCTAAAAAGCAATCTCGTTATCTGTAATACTAGCGATAAGATACGTTTCAGAAGCATCTCAATGATTGCCTTCTTAAACGCAGGCATTTGTTTTCAAACACCGGTATTGTTACATTTTTTTGTTATAAATCTTACACAAGACATGACGACTTCGGAAAAATAAATAATTTCAAAAGACGTATTTTTAACAAGCATGCTTTATCAACAAAATATGTTATAGTATGTGTCCAGAAGACGCCAGAGCAGAGTGCAGCAGAGACCTCCCTGCATAAGTCATTTCGACGATTGATGGCTATTTTACTGTCTCCCAGACGACAAAAAAAAGTTGCTCGACAATTACCGCGTGTATCTGACATCGACGCACAAACGATTTCCATGGGTCCAGGGCATGATTCTGGACACCCCAGAGTTGGAATTTTTTGTCGGTTCTTTTTTCATTTTTTCAAGACTACAAAATAAATAGGTATAGCTGATATCTATTTGTGGTTTTATTCAGATTGCTCTTTTTAGTGAAAGTAGTTAATTAATTTTTTTTTTTTTAAATCTCATTGGGTTAGGTCAGAATAACGATTATGAGCAGTCTCAAGTAAAAAACCCTTAAAAAATGAAAAAATGAGACAAAAGCCGACGAAAAATTCTAAGTCTAGGGTGTCCAGAATCATGCCCTGGACCCATGGAAATCGTTTGTGCGTCGATGTCAGATACAGGCGATATATTAAGAACTAGCTGACCCACACAACTTCATCTGCGTTACATTTTCCATTATTGCTCCGCTCCTATTTGTCTTAGCGTGATGATATAGCCTATAACCTTCCTCGATAAATGGGCTATCTAACATTGAAAATTTTTTTCAAATCAGTCCAGTAGTTTCGGAGCCTATTCAATTCAAACAAACAAACAAACGAATCTTTCCTTTTTATAATATTAGGAAACTGATGACCACTGACCTGCTCCTCATCTGCTGGACTGCAGCCGGGGGCAAGGTGCCAGACACGACGGAGATGTTGACGCCCGCCTTCTCAAACACGCGGCCATCTTGCAACACGCATGTGATGCCGCCCCCGCCTTCTTTGCGGAGCCATCTGTCCACTTGGAACTTTGCTTCCTGATGCATATAAATAATACTGGTGGTTATTAATAAGCTGGGTCACAGCACTTTTGGAAGGGTTTAGGTATGACAAACACAATCACAGCTCTAAAAATGTCTATCCTTCAACACCTACCAGATGTGTAAGGCCACTGCGATTTTTCGCCGTACGGTTTTTTTCCGCAATCCTGTAACACTTTGAATAGGTACTATACAAGTATCCGCACTGACAGTAAAAAATCCGCGCGGAAAAAATCTGTGATTTGATGCAAATTCCGTGCGAATTAAAATCGCAGTGCGGGCGGGGCCTAAGTTGGAAAGAATAAGTAGTGCCACAAACTCCCCTATAATATGTGTAAAATTGCAATTATAAAAGTGACTCATTACTGAACATCTGTCACGTAACTCTCACACGACATGTTTCTACTGCTATATTGTGTATGTATTGTAATACCACAGGTGTCAGTGGTATTATATTCATGGTCATGCAGATAGGTAAATTGATTTAATTTTGGTTAAGAGCGCTTTCACATTTTTTCTTGAATTTTAGAAAGAAAAGAAAGAAAGAAAGAAAAAGAGTTTATTTGCGGTCAACATGACGCATACCAAAACTACACAAAAAAACGAAGCGTAGCGTTTAGCGTTTTATTCGAATTTTGATGTGTGATTTTGCTTTTGATATAGCCTTAAAAAAAATAAAAATATGCCTAAGGCAGTTTTGTCAAAGCGCTCTTACAAAATCGAATTGCTCAGGTTGACTAAAGTTGAATACCGCGCGTCACAAGATTATATTGATTTTCGACAATTATTTAAAAATATTTACTTAACTTTTAATTAGACCAATTTTTTTTTCAAGCAATATAGCAATGCCACCTTAATTATTAAATATTTTTTATTTGAATTTTGATTATAATTTCATAGATAAACATTATAGTTTCGTACGGAAAATTGTCAATAACTCTCAGTTTTACAGAATTATTTTTGGTGTATTACTGTATGAATCGTAATAAATTGATTTGAACATTCCAAAGTATACAGTTGTACCGTGGACATTTTTATAAATGATTAAATTATAATATCTTCGGTGTACCAAGGTATCAAAAGATACCCTAAAGCAACGTTTTGTGAAACATCCTTTGCGGAGTCAAGGATTTTTCTGATGTACGTGAACAAATTGAAATATTTATTTAGAACACTCCCAAGATAAATGATCAAACTATCTTAGGCATATTTTTGTTTTTTTTTTTAAGGCTATATCTAAAGCAAAATCACACATCAAAATTCGAATAAAACGCTAAAATTCAAGAAAAAATGTGAAAGCCCTCTTAAAGAGTTGAAAGCTCTCTTCAGATTAATCCCATTGATGGAATAGGAACCTAAATATGTAATGCCAAAAACTCTTTGGTGAACTAAATGGAGTATTTCTTTCTATTTTTTGTTATTTACATTTAAACCTAATAAAGCTAAAACTATAATAATGGTTTCGTACCGGCGATATTAAGAAAACATCGTTTTCGAAATCATATTCATCAGGTGTTTTGTCATCCTCCCAAGCCTACAAGAAAATAAGTCAGTTATGTATGTATTTGTTCAAAGAGATACCAATATGCTCGAAATATAAAGATTGAATTATAATTTAGATATAAATTGGACTATACTTTTCTAGTGAAGGAACCTAATAAAATGCTGACTTAGGCTTGTACTTTAATAAAATAAATTCAAATAAGGTTCATATCTGAATTTGGCTTATCTGACTCACAGCACACTGAGAAGTTTCCATAAAACCCATTGATCATAGATTAACAATTTCTTTATGCAGTAGCAACGTAATTTTTTACTAAGATAATGTAAGTATGCCTTTGTTAATTTCTATTCACATTTTTTTTTATTTCTAGAACTACACCTCACCTGGTCTTCCTCTGCTTCCAAAGCCCTACAGAACTCTGCCTGTATTCTCATGATGAGCAGCTCCATCTGTGTCTTCATGTCATCATTGTTTTTCTCCAGCTGTTCCACTGGTGTGATGGGCTCGGCCATATAGCTCTTCAGCTGCATTATTTCCTTCATCTCTGCCTTGTTATTTTTCAACTGGTTGTATGCTACATAGCCTGTGCCTAGAATAGCCGCACAGTATAATCTGAAAAACAATATTTTAGTCTATGGTGAACTAACATCATCTGCCTAGCAATTTCCCAACTATATTGGGGTGGGCTTCCAGTCAAACTGGATTCAGCTGAATACCAGTAACGTGGAGCGGCTGCCCACCAGACCTCCACAACCCATTAACTGGGTAACACGGTACTCCTTGGCAAGACTGGTGTCAGATTTTCTGGCTGCTGACTATCCGTAACAACTGCTAAAGATCTCCAAATGACAGCCGGGGCCAACAGCTTAACGTGCTTTCCGAGGCACGGAGGTAACTCGATATGTTAAGATGGTCAACCATACCACCCACAGACCAAGCTCGGCAAGCGTTGCTTAACCTTAAAGATCTACCTGTGTGGCTGTTATTATTTAGCCACGAGCTCCTCTATGGTGAACTAACATAGTAAACTAAATAGTTTAATGGCCTACTATGTTGCGGTCAGCTTCCGGTTGAATAGGGTGCAGCATAAGTTTGCTACAAACTCCTCTTGAAGTTATAACTTAAAAAAAAAATGTGCAAAAACCAATCTGCAGTTCAGTGTCAACTCATTTTGGGCCCTCTTATATGTATGTGGCTGTTTTACAGATTACAAAGAATGAATAAGGAAAATTATTTACTATAGCTAATTCTAAATGTTTTCTGCAATGAACATGGTGATTAGTTATTATTGCTATCATTTTTTTTTTTTTTTTTTTTATATTTATGGCAACTGAGCCGGTTCCGACTATTCTGCCAGTGTCACGTGGTGACGGTAGCACAGAGAGGCAGTCCGTCAAACTTTCCGTTTTACTTCGTGGTAGGTGTTAGTGTAGCTGAAACGAACACATGGGTTAGTAAAACATATAATCTAATTTACAAGCACACTATAACACTACTAGTTTATATAATTTACAGACTATTTACACACACGTTACGCACTAATTAAAATTTTAAGTCATTCTCGTTAATGAATGTGGCCAAAATGTTGATTAGTTTAGGGGAGAAGTGGGAAAGGAGGGTATGAAAGTTGGTTGGGAGGGGAATGTTAAGTTTGGAAATTTTATTATATAGGTCAAAGGATTTATTATTTAGGGAGCAACAGAAGAAAATATGGTCTAAAGTACCATCCGCAAGGCCGCACTCGCACAGGGAATTATCCCGGACGTGGATTTTGTTCAGGAACACAGGGCTACAACAATGTCCGAGTCGGAGTCTACAGAGGGACGAAACAGTTCTCTTCGACAATTTAGGATATTTAAAAAACCAAGGCCTACGCTGGATTTCAGGCTGTATGGCAGCGTAGTAGAGGCCCTTGGTTTTAGAAGTCGTCTTCCATGTTTCAGTCCACGAGTTAAATAACTTGGGTTTGGCACCATTCCGCAAATCGTAGTTATGCGCTACGTAGTGCTTTTGATCAACCGGATTCGATGTGGCATACTTTGCTAACGAATCAGCGCACTCATTGCCAACAATACCCGAGTGACCGGGGATCCAGGTTATCTCGATGTCCAAGCCGTTTTGGGAGCAATCAAATAACAAGTTCTTTATATCAATAATGATTTGACTATTAATTTTACTGTGAAGTTGATTTTGTTTAAGGGCCTGAATGCTACTACGGGAATCTGAGAAAATTACTGACCTTGTTATCTGATGAGATTTAATATAGTGTATGGCTTCTAAAATACCAATACACTCTCCTGTAAAGACTGATGCTTCTGGTGGGCATTGAAAAAGTAAAGCTATTTTGGAATTTTGAAAATAAACTGCCACACCAGTACATTCGGTTTCAGAGAATTTTGAAGCATCCGTGAAAAAGAAATTCCATCCTTCCCAATAACGTTTGACAGCTGACTCAAAGTCATGTCTAGCGTCTTGAGAATTCCTAGATAAACCTAATCCCAAAACGACTTTTGGTTCGAAATGAATCGCCTCGTATGCGGCGGAGAAGACCGGAAGAGTAGGGTATTGGCAAATAGGCGCGGAGAGTTGTTTAAGCTCTCTGTACCTATCTAACAATAGGGGAACCACTTTATGGTTCCAATAGGAAGAATTATTAAAGGAAAGGTCAATTAGTTCTAAAATTGGGATCAAGGGATGGGATGAGAGGGAAAATACCTTAGTTAGGAAGCGATCTGCCAAATACTGTCTCCTAAGGTGTAGGGGTGGGTCTGCACATTCCACTTGCAGCGCATTTATGGGAGATGATTTCATAGCCCCAACGACAATTCTTAGGCATTTGGACTGGATGCTATCTAATTGTTTAAGCGCTTCTTTGTTACAGGGCTCAAGAAGGTAGCTGCAGTAATCCATAGCACTTCTGGTCAGCGCATTATAGACCAGTTTAAGGGTGTACGGGTGAGCTCCCCACCATACCCCAGCCAAAGCCTTAAGGACCGACACAGAACGTTCACATTTTTTGACCGTGTTGTTGATGTGATCGACCCCAGACAGTCTTGAGTCTAGAGTTACTCCCAGAAACCTGGCCTTATCTTCGACTGGAATGCTTTGACCATTAATGTTAATATCTATTGGAGGCACAGAACGCTTGCGTGTAAAAATGACAGCTTTACTCTTTGGAGCACTTAAGGACAAACCATTGTCAAGCAGCCATTGGTTTAATGAGGCCAGAGAGACATTCATCGAAAGAGCGGCATCCTGAATGGAACTGCCACATACCATTAGTGCAATATCGTCAGCATACTGAAGGATTTTACAGTCAAAATTAAGGGAAGAGGGCAAGTTGGCTGTATAAATGTTATATAATGGGGGACTGAGAACTGATCCTTGGGGTAATCCTCTCCAGGCCGATCTTTGTTCAGAGTCACCCCCTGGTATTCTCAATTGAATTTTGCGATTGGTAAAAATGCTACCAATAATACGACAAATCCTAGCCGGGACTCTCAGCTCATGCAGCTTTTGCCTGAGATTAGGGAGGAGAACCGAATCATAGGCAGCTGATATATCCAGAAAGACAGCAACCACAGACTCATTCCTACTAAGGGCCAGCCGGACCTCTGACGTGAGGATACCCACACTATCAGCTGTGCCCAGACCTTTCCTAAAGCCGAATTGAGTCGTTGGGAGCAGTTTCCTGTTTTCCACCAACCACACTAATCGATTTTTAATTAAGTGTTCCAAAAGTTTGATGAGTATGGACGATAAGGCAATAGGTCTGTATGAGCAATGATCACTAGGATCTTTGCCTGGTTTTAGGATCGGAATGACAACTTGAACCTTCCACTCTGTGGGAATGTAGCCAGAAATAAAACAGAAATTAGCCAGGTCCAGGTAATATTTGTGAGTTTTTGGACCAGCTTTAGAAATAAAGGAGTACGGGAATCCATCCACTCCCGGCGCGGAGTCCTTGACGTGGGATAGCACAGTTTTTAGCTCCTCCAAGCTAAAAGGCATGTTCATTGGTTCGTCAATGTTGTCTGCATCATAAATGTCAACACTGGTTTCCTCAACACTTGGAACATAAGCTGGAGCGATTTTTGAGAAAAACTGGTGTCCCAGTTCTTCCGTGAGGTTGTTAGAGGAGGAGGCAGGTGCTAAACTGCTCCTAAAACGTCTCACCTTTCGCCAAACCGCGGAAACCGGGGTGGAGGGACTCAGCGAACTACAATATTTTGACCAACCTTCGCGTTTTTTCCTTTTAAGGAATTTCCTGGACTTAGCTAGTATCTGTTTGAAGACAATAAGGTTATCCAGGTTCATATTGCCGTTGACTGTCTTTTCAGCCTCATTCCTGGCCTTGACCATGTTAGTGCATTCCCTATCCCACCATGGCGGGGAAGGAAGTTTACCAGAATGGGATTTTTTGGACGGGAAGCAATCATCAGCAGTGGAGGCAATGGTGGAGGAGAAGGACAAGAAACAATCCTGGGCGTTATCCCTGTTAACTTCTGGAAGGGAAGATATTCTTAGGTCCAGAATTTTAGCATATAAATCCCAGTCTGCAGAGTTCAATTGGTGTTTTAAAAGAGGGGGGGAAACTTTAAAAGGGATATTCTTGGTAGGGAATTCAATTATGATGGGGTAGTGATCACTTCCATAGGTCATATCCAAGCGACGCCAAATGAGAAGGCTAGCTATATTGGATGAGCAGAATGTTAAATCAATGCAGCTATTATTCTGACCAGGTGCAGATCTACGCGTAGCACTGCCATCGTTGATAATGGAAAGATTGAGTTCATCCAATATATCCAGCAAGCCAATGCCAAAGTTATCACAAGTATCTGATCCCCAACGATAATGGTGACAATTAAAATCACCCATGACAAGCATTGGACCGCTAACACTGCATAATAAATTCCTAATTACTGAAAGATATTCTAGTTGTGGGTGCGCAATATAAAAAGAAAAAATATTTATACCCTCAGCCTTCACAGCAACAACATTTATGTCATCGCCAACAAAGGTTAGAGGAATCTGAGAGAATGATACCTTGCTATTGATGAGCAAGGCACATCCTCCGTATCCATCAGATCTATCATGGCGTACACTGGCAAAACACGGCAGCCTGAAATTGCTTCCAGGCAAGAGCCATGTCTCAGCAATGCCGCAGATTGATGGTTTAAACTTATTAATTAAAAAAGAAAGATCAGGCTTTCTGGGAGTAATACTCCTCACGTTCCACTGGAGAAATGTCAGGGGATGGAATGTTGTGGATATAGTTTAGGATAGTGGTCAATTTTGATGCAACGTGGTCAGGTATAGCTTGGGATGGGTTTGCAAGAGCAGACATTAGCATGTCAGTAATTAAATTTAAAATATTCGTTGAGGTATTCTGTCTGTGAAGCATTGGCTCTGGAGCTTCCATTGGAAGGGCACAGCCGTTTTGTGATGGGGAAAAGGAGTAATTTTGGGTGAGGTTCAGATGAGCTTGTCTATCATAACCGGGTGAAAGGGAGATATGGGGTTTGGGTTTCAAAAATACCATTTTACGGTATGAATTTTGGGTTACTGGGATGGGACTTGAGGACTGAGATTGCGATTTATTTGCAGTTACTTTGTTCCGTGGGAAAGACTTGGAGACTTCAGCATATGATCTGGAAACAGGTGGGAAGACCCGACTTGCCTCCGCATACGAGATCGATTTATCCGCCATCAGAGCTTTTATGCTCTTCTGTCGGCCCAATTCAGGACAAGCACTGTCATTTGCGAAATGGTTGCCACTACACGAAACACAGAAACTCAATTCACGGGTGACTTCACATCCATCACCTGGATGATCTTCACCACACTTAAAACACCTAGGTTTCGATCTGCAAAGTGTGCGGGTATGTCCATAGCGACAACAATGATAACACTGAACCGTTGGGTAAGTGTAACGCTCAACTGGGAGAGCCGAATAGAAGCTGTACACACGCTTAGGTAGTATTTGTCCGTCAAAAGTTAATACAACAGTCTGTGTGGGCTTCCATTCAGTCACACCAGAAGAGGACACCTTCCGGTTCATCCTTCTGGCTTTGATAACTGAGCCACATCCCTCTGGAACCTGGATATTTTTAATGATTTCCTCTTCTGACCACTCAACTGGTATATCCCTAACAATTCCCATTCTTGTTATGTTGTATTGTGGAATGGCAGCCATGTAATTGTGTTGGGAAATAATTTTATTGTTGAGAAAACTGTTTGCATCCTGGTGCGACTTGAACTCAACTGACACACGATTTCTGCCTATACGTTTGATCCCATCGAGACGTACGTTATTCACGTTATTTATCGTCAAAAACATACCAAACTTGATAGGTTGTAGCACAGTGCCTGAGGTTTGTTCGTCTTTGAGCGAAACATTCACAATATATGGTGGATTGTCTCTAGCTGTGTAAGAAAGCCTGCCTAATACATTTTTCGCAATCTTGGGTTTGACATTGGAAGAAACTGGGGGCGAACTAGCGGCCCTCTTGCGACTAGGGGTATCCGTATCCATAATCGGGTCCTGTGGGGTTATTACGATGTCATGGGGGAGGGTAATTGTTAGTCCGGGGGAGAGATCAAATAATTCATCCGGGGGGTCAGGATCAGGGGGCTTTTTTGAGTTCATCTCGAATAATTATTGTTAAAAAGGACACTTACAACGAAAAACAAGCCTTACACCAAGAACACAACACTTTCGATCGAGTTTCACACCAGATAAGTTTACTAAAATCGAAAATATTCGTAGCACTGACAAAAGCACGTGTTATACCTTTACCACTACCCTATTGCTATCATCTAAACCTGAGCTACATTCTCTGAATGTCATGATGATGATGTAATATGTCAGCATTTTTATTTGTTTTTCATTATTTTGTCTAAAAAGCTGATTAGATAATAGTTTTTTTTCCAAACTGTGAATATTATAATTGTAAAAAATATTGATAACTCTACATAATTATTATTGAAACATAATATTATTTTTCCTGACAGTGTGGCCGGAGAAGAAATTGGCCAAAGTTGGATGAAAAAATATGGGGGAGGCTTTGCCCAGCAGTGGACAAGCATAGGCTAGAAGAAAAATATTTATAATTTTTTATGTAGGTATATTCAGTCATTATGTACACAGTAATGTATATGAAATACATGTAAATGTGTTTTTATTATTTTAATTTGTAACTGTGCGTGTGCTACAAGTAGTGTTGACCTACTTCTCTTATCTTTCACAATAAGATTGGAAATATTACATTGAACTTCCGATTGTATAGATAATGTAGAGAGATTACTGTATTATGGTCACATACTACAATTCTTATTGGTCAGTGACAGTGGGTCGTCTTAGGGGCGATTTGTTTAGACAGTTCAGTAGGTAGTAGGTTAACATTACAAAAAGGGTAACTCAACAAGTATTACGAAGTAGGTTCAGTATTTTTGTTATATACTTGTTGCTGCTGGTATGAAGATCATTATTATTCAAATGATCTATAAATCCTCAAGTAAAGTGTTTGTTCTTCACAGTATAGCCATTATTTACGAGATTGATGACTCAACAACCATTCGATCACGTACGCCAAGCACATATTTATACAGTGTAAAATTTAATTGGAATACTACATAAAATACGTTATATAGTAATGTTACAGAGTGAGAGTAATAAACTTAAATAATTTACAATCCTAACCTTTTTATCAACATTTAATAATGTTTATAAATAAGTAGGTACACCAATTATTAATGTAAATACTCCACCTGTATGCGGGTCTGTCTCGGATCTTCTTGAAAGTCTCCACATAACTTAGCGAATTGAAACACCTTGATATCACTTTAGACGACATTTTGTGTATATTTCAGCACGATAATCACTGATACTGATACACTCGAAGATTTCTTGTAGAAAATTCCAAACTCTTCTGTTTTGACAGGCCGACTAGCCAAGCCGGTTTGACACATGACAGAAGTGAACTGTCACACGTTGTTATCGTGCGCGCGCCACCCTGCGGCGGCATGCGGAACTATTTGGTTATCAGCTGTGAAATTTTTCTTCCGCAAGACGCGCCTACATGCGCAATATGTGTTCATCTCTTTCCCGAGCGGGGCCGAGCGCATCGATCGGTCGTGTCGTGCTCTTTCCGGCCAGTCCGCGGCGGCCTCGCTGACAGCGTGTCGCCAGTGCGCGTGTGTACTCCGCTGTCCCGGCTATTGATCCGTCAGTGGAACCGCATTGCTGTACATTCCGGAGGCGGTGCCTCGCCTAGTTTTCGTCGATCGTCGGCGTGGCGGGCGCGTGTCGGCGTCGGCGGCGGCCCCGGGCGACCCTGCGCAGTAGCGACCAAGTGTAGCGCGGGAGCGACCGACCTTCCTTCCGCCAAAACCGGCTCGCTGTCCGCGGCGGACGGCTGTGATGTAGCCGCGGCCGGCGCGAGCGGCCTTCGGACAAAGGACCCGCTACTCGGTTATTCGCGATGAAGAAGTTCACGTTCAAGGGGGTGCTGGACGGGTTCCGCAGCTCGGTACAGGCGGCGCCGCGAGGCACGGAGCAGGAGATCCAGGAGACTCTGCGGCCCGACCACTTCCAAATCAAAAAGGTGAGTGGTTTTATCGCGCGGCGCGGCCCAAGGTCTCGCAGATAATGGCGATGAGCGGCACGCGAGCAGTCGGCTGCGGGCATGGGGAGAGGGGCGAGCACGCTCCAGTGCCGGTGCCGTATTTATAACAGCACTCACCTGAGCCGACGGCGGCGGCGAGCGTGCAGCCTGTGTTGTGTAAACTGTCGCACGCCGAGCCACGAGTCCACGATAGACGACAGCAGCCTGCCACGGCGACATGCATACCAAAACAATCACAACAGATCGCCGCACTCGCCGCTGCACCAACAGATCGTCTATGACTCAACTTTGTTGACATTTCTTTAGCCAAGAACGTGTTCCACGCGTATGTATCTCCGGCTATTTCGTAGTCGTGTTCTGCAAAATGTTCGTGATTGTCGACTAGCTGACGTCAGGCAGAAGCCTTGACCATCTACTTAGTTTATTGGCATTATTACGATGAATGTAAGTAATCTGCTTACTGACCACGGTAACCTAAAGTGCGTGGAAGCACGATTAGGCAATTTTAATATAACGTAGCGTCTATTCGGCTGATATTATTTTTCGTCATAACTGAACAGTACCTATACACCTGTAGGCGGTGAATAGCGATCATAATATTGAACTGATAACAGATTAGATAGCAGCTGCACTTTAATATTGCCTTTGCCCTTTGTCGTGTAACGAAATTGTTATAAAATGCACAAACACGGTTCTTCCTGAAAAATACAATGTTTTGCAGTTTTATTGATGACAATAGCAAAATACTGAAAACTCCGTCGAAGCCTACTTTATTTAAATAAGTAACTGAAAGGCTTGAAATTGAAGCGAATATAAGTGACTTCTTATTTTCTGCGCTCACCTACCCTCGCAACCCACACAAAAAATGGCGTTACAAAAATACTTTCTCATTAAAATGTAAACTTCCTGAAATCAGGAAAGTTTCACATTACCATGTCAAGGTCTAAATGCTTAGCGCGGGTAATGTTAATGATCGATAGCGTTGGAAGGAAACTTATAAATAATCGACATTGGACCTTAGGCAAAGTTTGTCTGGACGGTTGCTATTTCCCTGCAAAGTTCTAGTTACTTATTGTGACCCATCTGGTCCGCGTGCGAATTCTTCCAGCCGCCGCCGGCAAAGTTAATGAGCAAACTCTTAAATAGTAAATTACGTCGCGGTCGTAACAGAAGATGGAAAACAAACATTTATTTGTAATCGTTCTCCATTGAAAATACTGAATTTGAACAGCGGTATGCTTTTAAAACTTTTCCCTTTCTTTGCTCGAATTTGCGGAGCGGGCCAATTTTCGTCGGATCCGCGACTTTCCGTGAAAGAAACATTTTCTAGTTTGCTAATTCTTTTGTTAACTGTGTGAGAATTCCTCGAATTTGTGGCCGAAAGTTGAATGAGTCTCCGTGATGTATTAGGGGGGATATTTAAGTCCGCTCTCCATATTTTTGTGGAGGTTGACGGTCTTCCTTTTCGCTTTTGTCCTGTGAGAAATAAGTATGAAAGCCTACAACGTTATACGATAGAAGCGGAGCATTGTTCCTTTAAAAATTTCAGGTATTGAGAAGAATATTTCAGTCGATAAAGAGCTGATAAAAGACTGCGTATAACGAGTTCTATACTTGGTAGCTAATAGAATATCGGCCCGATGTTCAGTAACAAAAGATAAAAGGAAAACAATGTCATTCCGAGCACTGTGCTATTTATTTTTAATACGGTATGATGTAAGCAAACATGAGTTCACAGCTGGATGCGGCCGATCTACAGCCTCGGGCCAACGGTGACTCATAACAAAAGGATTTATCGGCAAATTTATTGATTAAAACGGGTTTTTACAGTAACTATTAAATAAATTATCGCTATGCCACGGATTACATCGACCGATCTAGCTAATTAGTCATTGAAAATGACAAAATTAATCTCTAAGTAAAATATTATGTTGAGGAACTTCTCGTCAACTATGTGATAAATTTGGATTATTTCTTGCCGAAAACTCTGCATAATTCTTCGGAGGAAGTCTTCAGACTGCATTAATTAGTCAGCTTCGCGGTTGAAAAACAGCTATTCGAATCTTTTAAAAAGCACACTAGCAAAGGCATCTTGTGAAATAGGTATAGAAGTTTGGACACAATCAAGCGACAACGAAAAAAATAATAATCGTTGTATAACCAAGTAAAGTAAGCTGCAGTCTACAAAGTTTTGCCAATATGTAGTAAATTGAGCACGATAACAGCACCCCGTATATCGCGGTTATCTTCCACGGCTGCACGGCCCTGATAAATATTACAGCCAACACATCCTCTGAATACAACCTTTTGCGTTGTGGGCTAAACCAGCGGGAAAATCAATGATTGATGCGTTATTTTCACTTTATCAAACATTTTAGCCGGTTCCGTTATAGGTATTCGTTGAGTTTGGAAGGAAATTGGTACGATTACCTACACTGATTCTGATGCTTTGAAGGTGGTGCTTAGCTAACCCACAATCCCGCAGTAGGTACCGCAGTCATAAGAGTTCACAATCATAAGTCAGTTACTATGCTTAACAATTTTGCCATCGAATCTCTGTCACCTCTGACCTAGACTAGGTATATATTGAAGAGCAAACCCATTTCAAGTAAAAAAATCTAAAAAAGAAAGAACCTATTGGAGTCCCTTGTTTACGAACCTTTAGGGAAACAAAAACTCCAGGGAAAAGATAAAAGCCGTCTTCGCGTCGAAATGTCTAGAAAAAACCATTGACATAACAGATTACTAATTACTTTTAGATTTTAATAATATCTACAGAAAAAAGAAAAAAAAACTTCGCGCTTATTTCTGGTAGTGATGTACACGCAACACGAATAACAGTTATTATATCAGTCAAAGTGAGAGTTATTCGCGTTGTGATGTGGCGCACGGACAAGTTACAGACACTACAGTCTTCTGCTCTCCCGAGATTAGTAATTACAGGGAGAATAATTGAATTTGTCCATTGTTATCTCGGGCTTGTGCTAGTGATTCATTTAATTAAGGCCCGACACCCAGACTAGTTACTTTCGTATTTAGCTCATCATTTTATTAATGTTTTTCGGTACACGTAATAATTATATTGTGTTTGCAGAGCAATACATGCATTGCGAAATTTGTTGCGTTAAGGAAATTTTGTTATAATATTTCATAAATTATGTGAACAACTAGGAAAATGAGGCTCTATAATAGGTACCTACCTATATTTAATTTTTATCGCTTATAATTCCAGTATCGCAATATCGCATTTTTCCTTTATAAATGACGTATTTTAACGCATTTCATAAACAGTAATGACGGCAAAGGGTCTTTACGAAACAATATCGAAGATGAAAAGCGCATCAAAATCTACTCAGCGGTTTTTGAGACTGCAAAGTATGATCTGATCGTCGTTATTTTCCAAAATGTCTAAAGATAATTTCATTTTCTGTCATTATTCCTCGAAAGAGGTGATTAATAGACCAGAAATATTTAACTACTTACTTCAAAAACACTTTCTAGAATAATTGTACATAATTGGTCAGGAATTTAAATCACTCCAACTATTCCATAGACTAGGGATAATTATCTTTATAGTATTAATTAAACACACAATACACCTGGTATTTCAGCTACAAATTGGAACAGTGATAAATTAGAAGATACCACACTAGGACTACGGATTTGGGAGACAAGCAATCTTTCATGACGTGTGTTCCTGTGTCGACTGTCCAGTGCCGACCTATCCTAAGCCAGTCATCAATATACTACGTCAGTTTCTGTATCATAATTAATCTGGATGTTGTGGTCACTGTCCGAGAGGATTTATAGACTTTGCGAGGATTACCAGGATTCTGCGTTGAATTACAATTGTTTCGGTGGGGCTGTGGCGGCAACAGACTGCTCTCGACATTCCGCCATGCTGTTTAACATATTCTGTTTTTGAAATATCTGTTTTTCTTTCATAAAAGGTTTTAAATCGTGTTATTTTTAATATGTCCTTTAGAAGTATGAGGCTGAAGAAGAACAACAAGTTTTGACGACGAAAGTTCATGCTGCCCAGCTGAATTAATTTGCTGTAGAGAAACTTTTTGACTTTAAAGAGGGGGTTAGTTCTTCTGATTTCGAAATAGGATTTATCAGTATAATGCACTAGGTTTGCAGTTATAATAAATGAAATAAATGCTCACATATATTGTTGCTAACAAATAATCGACCGTTCCGATTCCGACACGTGTAGGACCTACTGACATTTAAATACCGAATGACCTAAATCGATAATAATACCAACATCAAAAGGAAAAAATGGATAAAAACAAATTAACACTCTCATAATTTACCGTATGCATATTATTACAACATTTATAACTATAAGACACGCTCATTGACGACAGTCGTGTATATTACAGTTATTTTCATACAAACACACACTTCGTCTCGCGCCGTAAATCAAAGTCGAACGTGATCGCAATTATGATAGCTTGATTATAGCGAACGAAGTCGGGTCACTCGATTTGTTCTATGAAATTTAGTTTTTCAAGAACATTAACAATGAAAATTCTCCTAACCACCACTCGACCAAATAATGATGATAGATGTCAAAATTGTACAGTAATTTTCGATTCGTCTTTAGAAAGGACAAAAAAAAACTCGTTTTGCTTAATAAATCTGGTAAAGCACTTTATAAATTCAGAAGATCTAGATACAGTCGTTAGGCAGGAAAAATAACGCGTTAAAAATAGCAGTTATTTCTTGTGTAGCAGCGATATCCGTTAAAGTGTTATTAGTCTTGATCCGAATTCATTAATAAGATGTCTTCACTAACCTAACGAAACATTTCTCAGTCCTGAAATGGAATACCTATCTCAATGATGGAAGAACAAAGTGATTAGGTAGGTAGGTAATTTCATCTTTCATTTTTCTAGTGCCTTGTTTAGGTACCTTGTTAATTTTGCTGAAAAATGGGGTAAAAATATATTGTCCTAATAGGTATCTCCATCCTACTAATATTATAAATGCGAAAGTTTGTGAGGATGGATGTAGATATATGTGTATGTGTATGTATGTTTGTTACCCTTTTACGAAAAAACTACTGGACGGATTACGATGAATGGCATGTAGGTAGCTGAAGACCCAGAATAACACATAGGCTACTTTTTATCCCGGAATTCTCGAGGGATCGGGATTTACACGGTAATAACGAGAATTTATACGCGGACGAAGTCGCGGGCGGCCTCTAGTGTCCAATAAATCATAAAGGGCGAATTTCATCACGTTTAGGAGCTGTCGGTGTCATAATTTTCTTTGGAAAATTGACAATGACAACTCTTGAACGCAGCTTGATCGCGATCAGTTTCAGCGGTGAAATATGCTCTAAGAAAAGTACCTTCTTGACAGATGTTAAATGACAATCGTTATCCCCCAGGCTTCATACATACCACAATACGAACGGACAGTGAAAATCTGTATCACATTCTAAATTGTATCTAATTAATACAATCTGCTATTTTTATTAAATCATTTCGCAGCGCAGTCGGGAATTAACAGGCGGGTGATGTCATTTGTGAATCATTCGAATTTCGAACGTCAGCCATTATGGTATAACATTGCTTTCACCCTGAAATGAAAATAAATAATAGGAAAAAAGTAAATAGATATCTAAAAAATATATAGAACAAGTTACTGTAAAGTTCAAATTAAAATGAATGAAACATCAATATGTCTTATATTTTTACGTAGCGCCGGTCTACATCACTGAAAATAAGTAATGAAAACTTATCTATGCAGACGTTCCACTTAGGTACCTACCACAGAAACATTTCAGAACCAATACACATGAAAGATATAAAGTGTTCTGTGTTGTGTGAGCAACAGTTTGCGAAAGATGAATACCTATTTGATTTAGAGTCCACTTAAAATTCAAATATTTATAATTTAACGAATACATCATCTGTGTGAAAAATATCGAATGTCAGATTTCAACGTTGATTCGTATTCGGAACGCGTATTTTTTTTAAGGCCGGTTGCATTGTGCCGAGAACAGACAATAATGCGGCTCAGCAATGATTAAAACGAGATCCGATTTAAAGCTGGACCGTGCCTGCGTATCTTTTTAATATTCGAAATACGGAGCTCTTTGTCGGATCAGTAATTACTTTTATCTACTTACGTTACTAATACTTATAGTTTTCTTCATTTGTCTGGAGTATTAAGCGGACGTAGAAAGATATATTTGCTGCTGTGTCTGATTATAATTACATACCTATTACATACATACTCTTCATTTGCACAAAAGAGCCAATAATAGGTAGTAGATTCGGCAGATATAGAACAAAATGGATGGACACTGGGACAGATTATACCTACATAGTTCAATATACCTATACTGAACAATGGGAGGAAATGTAATTATTATTATGGGGCTTGAAGCCAATGAACAATCACGGTATATCTACACGGTTGTATCACTGAAGGATTTAGAACAAGATATGATGACAGGACAGATTTTGAATGAGAAGGCAATACCCGTAATAAATACGTGCAAAAATTTAATTGGCTGTAATCTCATCTTGTTCACCGAGATGAGATTACAATAATGAATTAAAAAACATGTCAAAAATATAACGATAGAGTAGAAGAGAAAGAAGAAAAGAAGAGTTATGATTCTATGAGACTAGAATGCAAATAAAAAAAACTAGATTTGATTCTCTTATTATGTAGGTACATTGGTGTCATTCGCACACATGAAAATAAATGAGTCAATTCAAATCAATTTATTGTCATTGTGAGAGACATAGTTATGAAAAAGTGTGCTACAAGATAATAAAGAAAGACCTGTACTAAAAAGAACAACCTAAGTACCTACATTTACTTGAAGGTGTTCGACAGCATGTAAACATGACACCGCGTCACGACCAGTTAGCAGCTGGCTAAACAAATATTACTTAACTACCCAATCGTAATATGTTACACTGTGGTAATAGTGGCTTTGTTTAGCAAATAGGTGTGTTTGTACAAACAGACACCAGCACATCAAGCTACTACGATCTGTCAAATTTCTTTAATAGATTTTCAACTTTATCGCTGAAGCATTAGGTTCAAGGTTGCTTGGGAAATTTTGACAGTTTCGGATATCTTGATGTGCGGGGGCGACTGTACTAGTAGTAAAAGATTGAAAACGATTAGTTTGCCTTTGTCAACCATGCTTAGTATTATAAATGACAGTAAAGGATACCCTGTCTATTTGATACCTCTTCACATCTTAACGATTGCACCTTGGCTCTCCGTACACGGGTAAGCCATGTCCTGGAATAGCCTTATGAATTATAATACTTTTCGTCCCTGAAGTGTGTTCTCTTGGGATGCTTATCGAATTTCACGCGTGCAAAGCCGGTGGCAGATAAATAAAACCATTTTTAATATAAAAATGAATCGCTCAATGTGTTGCTAAGCGCAAATCTCGAGAACTCTTTTTTTCTAGTAAGTAGCTGTTATTGTCAGAAAAAGGTTCTTATGAAAGAAAAAATAAGAAAGTTGCAGGGTAGCCAGTTGACGAGTAGCGAAGCCGCGGGGGCAGCTAGTAGTTTATATGCATAGGTAACTCTCAGTAATCTTTTTCAAGTATTGACGCTTTAATCTAAAACCATGAACAGTCATCCTCGAAATAAACCTAACGCAAATTGCGAAATACCTGCGATGTAGCGGATCCGCCAAGTAAAATACAGTAAACACTCTACATGAAACCTGTTGAGCAAATATTGATTTTCCCAACAACACGCATAAAAACGTCGATCACAATTCCCAACAGCCCGACAATGGCAGACAATGCGTTATCTGAATTTGTGCAAAGATTAGCACATATCCGCAGCGCGCGGTCACGTGTCTTGATAACCGCGACGTTTCTAATACACAACACTATTATCAAATAAAGTGTGCCCGGTATATCTTTACATTTTATTGATTTATTTATTTAACTATTTATGATCACATTATAAGAAAATGGATCAGTAAAATATTGGTACAAATGTGATTTTATTTTATTAATACAGAAATCTCTTCCAGCATACCTGCGAATGAAGAGTGAGTTTAAGTTATACTTAGGAAAAAAATAAACAAAACACTTCAAATATATATTATACAATAGGTACATAAAAAAACATTTGTAACATGAATTTCACACTAATACATGCTAAATGATGATAAAATTAATAAAAACGATGTATTATACCTAATATTGCAATTGCACTTATATGCAACTATGACGGAACGGAAAGATAGTCTTATTTCCGTTTGGATAATGCCAATGAAAATAACAAAAGCAGTAGTGTATTTGAATTTAGTTCCCTTTTCCTGGTATGTCCAATAGGTATATCTACTACTGTACTGTAGCTGACTGCCACTGTAGCTGTGTATTGGAAGTTGGAAGCAGGTATTTGAACAAATATTTGCTTTTAATATCGAATTCGGCTGGGAACTGTACAAATAAATAGTACTTGTTAGTTCTGTGCACATCAGGAACATGCATAACGTTGGTTTGGACATTCAAGTTGCAAATATTGTACGATACCCGATGAATTTTTGTTTATTTTTGCGCATGAATACGAACTGTTTGTAAAAAATTCAATAAAAATGTAGGATCTGTTACAATATTGATAACGAAACGGGACCGTTTGTTTAAAAAACACAAATATTTGCTGTCAACACAGACATATAAAATGTCTGTGGCTGTCGAAACCATGAAGGTATAGATAAATATGGAGTCCAGACTTGGAACAACTGTTTGAGTCAAATACCTACGCAACTCTATCTCACTCTATGGTGGCCGACTTCTCTTTCTTGTGTGGACTTAGTGTGGAAATCTCTTTTATGAAATCTCCTTATAACCTCTTAAAAAGACTCACCAAACTAACAGAATCTGAAGTAAAACACTTTTAGATAATGTGTCTACAAATAAATAGTTGAACTACGATTACTGATATAAAAAATCCTAAAATTGTAGATCACGGATGCTTATCGTGATTGGCATACAACGTGAATTTTAATCCCATTTCCTTGGGATTTGGTAATGTGGCAACATTGGCCGCCATATGTCAAGTTGTCAGTAAAAAATTTCCAACATGGCGCTTGTTTACATTACGGTTCACAGCTTCGTTTAAAATATTTGTCTGTAATTGAAGGTATAATCAAAGAAATGGTGCACAGTTGTGAAGAGCATGGTTACGGTAATACGTGGTGTCCAGGAGGTGATATACAATTTCACGTGAAAGTGTTTAAATCGTGATTTCTGACATTGAGTCAATTTAAACATATTTCTTTGTATTTTCTATGAATTACTTCACTTAACGCTTAACCAATGTGTTCAACATACTAATAAATGAGTATACTGATAACTGTGTAAAGATCAAATAGGATTTCATCGATTTTCATTGACTTAGTGCAATTTTATCTTTTTGTTTACATCGGAAGTAATTTTGAAGTAGTGTGACCATATTGAGGATATATCTGGGACTTTCTCCGGGATCTTTAATATTAAATGTGAACATGTTTCTTAGTAATTAAATCATACACATACTCATACGGGGAACGAATGTCTGTTATTAGATATTTTATAATTAATTATTTAGAGCATAAAATAATATGCCAACAATGTTTTTTTTTTATTTCCTAAAAATAGTACTCAGAAGAAACTGTACTCATCCATTGCATCATTGAAAATGAAATTTTATGAAAGTGCATTTTCAACTACCTAACGGGAACCTCCTTATACATTATTATGTTTTTAGCAATATAGTAGTTGAAATATTATGACAAAAAGTAATGTTCTTTAAATATAATTTTCAGATATCAAGTGACACATGAGGAGTCTATAGTGAAAATAGCTGATTTGGCTATACCAAGTGCTAGTTTTGGCAGTTAGAGTAAATGACATCGAAAATTAATAAATATTGTATCATTTGTATCACAACATTTCACTTCGCCCGCGACTTCGTTGGAGCGGGTTAACTAAGTACTCCATGAACTTCATCTCCTATATATCCGTTTTAATAATAAAATAACCATTCAAACTTTTATACTGTAACAAACGGCTTGTTTTATGCGTAATTTATACGCATAGGTACATATTGTCCACTCAACGGAAAGCAACTACCTACTTACAAGTACTGTCCTGAGAAAAAAGAATAGCGGTCACCCTACTTAGAAAGAGAGGGTTTGACCACATTGAGCGAGATAGCGATACTTCATTTCTGCTTCAAGTAGGTATTCGAAGTGTGGACTCCATATTTATCTATACCTTCATGGTCGAAACTAATGTCTAGTGTTGGTAATCAACCAATCGTACTAAATATTGACAGCAGAGCATGGAATTAGTAAATACGAGCAATACTGATCAAAGACTAACTCAGGCTTTGAGAAACTAGTGATGCGTATTTGCGAAATGCAAACAGTCGATTCAATTGAAGCGATAATACAAACTGTCTTCCATCGAACTGGGTTATTGTCAATCGAGATGAAGTTCATATGTAACACAGATAGTGTCTAGTAGATGACATATCTTAGAACTTAGCAAGTAGCACAGGCAAGTGTGCCTGAAGTTAGGATATGTACAAGTTTCGTATCAAGCATCGCGCACCGAACACTGCCCAACTTCGCCTGGACTGCAATATCCAATATCGCAAGTTTTCTTCTGTTAGCTTTGTTTTAATATCGCTTTTAGTCTAGTATTATTTGCTTGTTTTAAATGCGGATACTTATCGATTTTACGTTCATGTACCCGGTTTTACATGGTACGCCTGAGTGGGTGGACTTCAAGCGAAAATAAAGAGGCCTCACGCCTTGTTTAGGTTATACATAGAAGTAACGTAACACCTCAGTAGACTGAAAACTCATTGTTTTGGAAAAAATAACTTCGGATGGGAATAAGGCAACAGTTTTGTCAGTTAGATACTCGTTTGATTTATCTCCAAACTAAATTCATCATCTTGTCTATGGAAACATAATTTCAGAAACTTTACCTGTCTGTGAAAATTGAGGTATCATTCAGAACAAATGCCCAAATCTAAAAACAGCGATATACCGAACAAACCTAACATAATATTTCTCTGTAATAACAACTTCTACAATATTACTTCATCCGTCTTCTGACATCAGAGCAAAATTCAGGAGCTGAGTGTAACCCGCACAATTGAGTTGTCAGAATATTCCAGCGACCTACATTACCTTGTGGGAAGGAGACAGAAGGTTCCTTCACCTCTTTCACACAAGGTGGAACGAAATTTTTGATGTAGAAGTGAATTGGCAAGGCAGTGTGCTTTCTTGATTCGTTTGTGTTCGGTTATTCGGCAATCTTGTCTTTCTTGCCGTATGTTGCGGGTTTGTGAATCGCTTTTGTTAGCAGGCTGTATTTTTGAGGGTAGGATTCTTTTTTATGGGCGCAAATTCATGTTAGAGGAACTTAGACAGGCTGCTTCAAATTACAACACAACATTTTTTGCTTGAACGCAGAATCAGCCAATAGGTTACAATTTTCAAGATTTGATGATTTTAAATATTTAGAGAAATAATCTTGTTCTCTCTTGTAACCATCCAAGTAAATGTTTGTATTCCTACCCACCTCTGATTTTTATATCAATTAAGATTAATCCTGCTTGTCTAGAATCTTTAATAAAATACCAAAATCCTTTTATTCCAAACTAGTGCAGGTAGTACATTTCCAGTAACCTCAAGTAAACCAGGGCGCCTTGCTAGTTAATATTTTATTAGCTCCACTAATTTTATGAAGCGATGGCCATACATGTTAGTGATTAATAAATTGGTGGTATTATGACCTCGTAAATGCCACGACACTTTGGGAGTAGGCGGTCACTATTAGGGAAATGAGCCAATAAATTATTATTGTAATAGGTAACACAACTTCTGTTACTGGATGAGATTTATTATTGAGGTTAGTGGATTTGTGACATTTACGGTTCACAAAAAAACTGATTGACGTTACAACCAAAGAATGGATATGTTACTTCTTGGCAAGCGTGCTCCTTCGCCGACCATACCATCGATCACCATCAGGTGTACACGACCTCATTCTACCATCGGACATCCAGACGCACTGCAACTTACCATCCCTACCTTGTTGCTATTCCACCAATTCGCCCTAAGCGTTTACAAACGTCTTTTATAATGCGCACAGCACTGCGTGGAACTCTGCCTGCGTCTGTGTTTCCGAACGCTTACAACCCCTATCTCTTCAAACTTAGAGTCAACAGGCTCCTTCTGGGTAAGCTCGCTCCTTCGCAGATTTAAAAGAGCAAACTCATCTCAAATAATAAAAAAAAAGTGAGAATATGGTTAAACGCCACCAAAATTCATCCAATCAGTTCCGTGTTTTAGGGGTAAAAGCTTATCAAACAAATAAACTCATCAACGCATTTATTTTATTAGTGCGGGTTTCATGTCCAGCACTGCTTAGCATGTCATGATGCGAAACTTCTTAAAAAATGCATTTTTGCATAAAATAAAAATATCTATAAATGTGACGACTGTGACGAGAATATCCCAGCCACTCAATGAACAAAAATATCCTTTGAATGCTAAACTATCTATTACCTACCCATTAAACCAAAGACGTAAGATGTGAAGACGTTACCGAAACAGATACAAGAAGCAATTAAGCTGTATCGATATAGCTTGTATCCCATAAATAGTGTTCCAGAATCTAGCTCAAGGCTAAGCTGGCAATGTTGGCATCCCTCCACAATCCATAAGGCTGTATCTGTGTCCTAGGATTCTCTCCTTGGCATATATAACTAAGTAGGTACTTATCCTGTTAGGTCTGTTTTGGCTCAATAATATAGGTATGTGTCATTGTTTGTGGATGAAAACTTAAAGCCTTCATCATGGTGAATTTATCTTTACTCATGGTAGCTTTGTCCTTGATCTGCTTTGCTCGCTTTTCTTCTTCTCTGTTTTCAAAAGAACAAAATGCTATGCCTTTTCTCATTCTCTTCTTTGTCGAATTAATGGTAATAAATTAAAGGAAGTCAGCTACAACAGAGCGTTTGCTTTAAGCCCGCAAGAGCTTAACTTCAGCCTTGCTGTAAATCACCACATAAATACCACCATAGAAATATAAAGTTTATGGTTAGGTATCTACTATAAAGGTACTAGGTATGTAATCTATACTTTCTATACTAATATTATAAAGCAGAAGAGTTTGTTTGTTTGTTGAACGCGCTAATCTATACTTTCTATACTAATAATATAAAGCAGAAGAGTTTGTTTGTATAGGCTTATACCAATATATCATCACGCTAAGACCAATAGGAGCGGAGCAGTAATGAAAAATGTTAAGCAGACGACGTTGAACGGGTCAGCTAGTATTTTATATTTTACTAGCTGACCCGCACAACTTCGTCTAGCGTGATGATTTATTAGGCCTATAGCCTTTCTCGATAAATGGGCTATCTAACACTGAAAGAATTTTTCAAATCGGACCAGTAGTTCCTGAGATTAGCGCGTTCAACCAAACAAACAAACTCTTCTGCTTTATAATATTAAAATAGTATATATAGTATTATAGTATAGATAGTAAAAAAAATCAGTTCTCATTTCTCACGATTTGTTTCTCCGACTAGCGACTGACGAAGCCGGGGTACCTACATTTGGGGAGTAGATAAGTATTTTGAAGAAACAAGCATCGTCGAACAAAAATCGATAGGTAAGTAAGTACTGAATAAGAATGCAATAATAAGAATCGGTAAGTTATCGCCATGTTGTTATTCCGGTTATGGAACAGATTATTACGTTCGCGTATTAGCGGTGCTGTATTTACAAACATACCTACATTGTATTCGGAGTAGTAGTAATTCGTAGTAATAGTTACCTACTTTGAAAGGTTCAGAAACCTGAGATTATTGTTTTGGCGGGAAAAAAATAGTTTGCAGGTTATATTAAAAGTGGAAAACAAGTGTGATGATTCGATCAACTTGTGTTGTGCCAGAGGTCACTTTTCAGTTAGTTTGGGTGTTGAGGATATTTCAGAGGTCGTTTTAGCCATCGTGTTTTATTTCGATTAAAAGATACCGATGTCTTTTAATAAAATGACACAGAAAGTCATCACACCCGCTACGTAATTAAATTAAAAAGTTACATGTCACTATTATTAAATAAAAAGTGTATTTAATGCAGAACTTCGGCCAATTGTCAATTTTAAAAACGCAAAATTCCGTCGGCACTGCTCTTTGTGTGGACCCGGCAGAGGGCGCAAACGAGAAGCCCGTCAAAGGGACCCTCCACTCGCTAAATACGAGAGCCCTCCGCAGAATACTTGCCTCATTAGCGGGAATTTGTGGACTCTCTCCGACCAGTCCCGGATCTGTTTGAACGTTGTGGTAATGTTTGACTTGTTTTTTTGTACAATTGTGTGTAGTTTTGATTCGCAATGTATAAAGTGTTGTGCCTATCGGTCATGAAACGTTTTACCAACAGCTGATTGGCCCTTGAAGCGTTGGTCAACATTATCTTGTAACTCATTAACTTTGCATCGAAAAGACTTTTCACCCATGAACGTTTCGCCCATATTACCTATCTTCGTCATTGAATGCTCCAACCAGCCCGCGTTTTTTGCAATTTGCAGGCCAGTGCTAGGTTGTATGTTGATTATAAAATATTATTCGCGGCTGTAAGACGTATTTAGTTACAGAATTATAATCACCAAAATCATCAAAACAACGCTCTAAGTTCATAAAGCTCTAGGAATGACTTTTTCTGTTTTCTTTTTGTTCCTAGGCCTATAAGAACTTGGGGGGTTGTTTTTTGCGGGCTGGTTGGAGCATTCACAATGCTTGTCATTCAAGGGCTGACCGACTATTGGTGATACGTTTCAATTTCGTGCCTATCGGAACCGGAAATTAAACCTCTACAATTAATGAAAGATGGCTCGGTCCTCACTACCACCCGTGCTCATCATCATGTCCGCCTAAAGACGACCACTGCTGGACAGAGGTCTATCCCAAGAGTCGCCACAACACTGGTCCTGTACCTCTCGCATCCATCGGCTAGCATCGGCCCACCTTGTGGGAGGTCTTTCACCAGGGCTCGAAAAAGCAGATAAGTAAGTCTCTTGAAGAAACTGAGATTGCTTCTTTCTACAACTTCCTAAGGTTTCTTAAGCAAAGGAAGTTACATATTTGCTTCCTTTTTCTATCGATTTAATTGCTCTATCATCTTGTGAGTTATCAAATCTAAATTCATTCATTGGTCAGATACTTCACTAAGCACAAACTGCACAGTTCGAAGACTACGGGAATAGTCAATTGAATGCTATCTGTAAATAGTGGGTGGTCGAGAGCCCAGACCCCAGAGTACTTGACTTAACCTTTAGATAACCTAACAATTAAATAACTACGAGACAATGTCGGATGATTTATTAACGGTTCATTCAAAATGTTTCAATTACTCAATAAAAACTGGGCGTCAACAATTTAACGGTGAGTTGAGAAAGGAGGAACCTCTTTCAGAAGCGTTTTTAATGGCCGTATCTAATTTCTGTCTATAAATAATAAGTAATCAATTGCCGCGTGTATTGTTTTCTTGTGCTGGTAATCGCATTACAAGGAAATCCGGAAATTTAATTGCACTGGAACGGGTCGCCAGATTTCCTATATTTATGTAAGAAACTATACCAACGATTCCGATCTACCATTAGATGGTACAGCTTTTTCTATAAACTAAACAAAACTCAGACTGCGAACTGATACTCATGAACATCTAAAGGAAACACCTTGTTCACACTTCCGAGCCTTGATTCTTAGGAACTTACCAAACTCACTACTTCACAATACACGCACAAGCCAATTGAATCCAAACAAAGTATTATTTAATTAAGCCTTTATTTCAATATCAATTAAAATACATTTGAAATTTTGGAATTATACTAATATTGGAATTAAACTATTACACTAACAGTGCAGCCGATGTCTTGGTGGCCCAAACAACTCCGAAAAAATAAAATTTTCCATGCAAGACGCGGCCTGCTTGCGCTACGTGACAATTTGTTACAAAGAAAAAGAAACCAAAAATAAACTAGTAAATCAGTGATTTCTATTTTTCTTCACAAGTTAAGAAGGAAAGGAGGCTCCCTTCTTCTTCTTCACGCCAGGTAAACAGCTCATTACTGGGCACGTGCCTCTAATCCCCCACAGGAATCCGACAAATACACGTCGCCATGTCGAGGATCGACCTCGCAACTAATTGGACAACCTACTCGAAGACACGATCGATGCGACGACTTAAGTTGAAATACTTCAATTACACGTATTAGGGGGTGGAGAACAAGACACGGCAAGATGGTGACGCTGTGACGCGGTGACGCTGTGACGACAGAAGAATTGGATTTGATAAGTTTGGAGACGAAATTGGAGCACAATATTTACAGCTAAGGAGTGGAATTCCCTGCCGGAGTCTGTGTTTCCTGATAGCTACAACCTGGGAGTCTTTATGTCGAGAGTGAATAGGTTACTTCTAGGCAAGCGTGGTGAGATAGCGGTCAAACGTATGCCTATCAATAGTAAAAAAAAAACTTGTCCTGTTTCACTACAAGGGAAAGACGTCTCATTTTCCCCGGCTTTTGGCAAAAGTGGACAAATCCTGTAGATAGGCGTCTAGCTCGTCTCGTTGATTTCTCTTCGGTCAGCCGCGATTTCGTCGTTTTTTTTTTTTGCAGTTCGTATTTGGACATCCATTCAGTTGCTGATGCTCTAAACAAACAACCTTTTTTAAAATTGGCAAACTACTTATCTTTGTTGTACTACGTTAGACTCTCGTTTGACCGCTATCTCTCCTGATGGTAAGCGATGATGTGTCGAAGATGGATCACGCTTGCCTAGAAGTAACCTATTCACTCTTGACTTAAATACTCCCAGGTTGTAGCTATCAGGAAACACAGACTCAGGCAGGGAATCCCACACCTTAACTTTACGCACTATAAATGTGTTCCCAAAACGTTTTGTGTGTGTAGCAGTCTAGCCAGACTTTTATCCACTCCAAGTCATTACAGCTAAGTTAACTTCTGCATAAAACAAAAAAAACATTTGACGAACTACCGAAACTTCTCAGCTATTCTGTTTCTAAAATGCTTCAAGTTAGAAGCTAAAGTAGCTGCTCAAACAATGCTAATGGCTGGTAAAACATGCTACACGTTCAAACTCCTGATGTTCCGTAGATAGTAGCTCGCGTGTGTGAATGCATTGCCCCACTTCAGCCCAGGTGCCTTCAGATAGCTCGCTACTTCAGTGGAAGCATTGTTTATCATCACATTAGCTTGTAGCAGTCTTCTGCTTTACATATTAAGCTGTTGAAAAGATTGCACTAACAAAAACAAGAAAATACACTTTAGTCTCCTTCATGAAGTAGCCTTTTAGGGGGCCGAGTCACCCGCGTCCGTAGGAGAATACCCTTCAGCGAATCCCTACACGTGGTCCCCGGGTGGTGCTAAACAGGTGACACTAACCGCCACCGTGGTCTAGTGGTTATACCACCTGATTCAGACCCAGAGGTCCCGGGTTCGATTCCCAGCGGGAGCAAATTTTTTGCTCGGTTTGGTTGGTGGTAGGACTTGTTCTAAGTCCGCCTGACAAGCTACCACCATCATGTCTAAGTCTGTCACCATAACAACAATGTTAACGGCATTGTTGTGTTCCGGCAGTTAGAGGTATGATAGCCAGTTCCTCTGTGTAAGAGGATTCCGGGTGAAACTCGTCCATCTTCGGCCTAATCATCACTTTCCATCAGGTGAGATTTGGGCAAAGAGTTTCCCCGTTTTGCATAAAAAAAGCCTACATGTATTCTTCCCCCCAAAAGCACAAAACATTTAGATATGCTTGCATAAGGATTAGGATTCCCTGCCACAGTCTGCTTTTCCTCATATCTACAACTTTATCTTAAAGTCATGAGTGAATAAGTTACTTCTAAGCAAGCGTGCTCCATCGCCGACCATATCATCGCTTTACATCAGGTGAGATGGTGGACAAAGGGGAGCCTATCAATAAAATTAATAAATATAGATCCTTTTTTTTGAGTATCAATTCTGGCTCCCAATATATAACCAGATACAAATCAGTACGAGTATTGGCTACCGCGGTTGTAGTTATGGCTTTAAAAGTTATGTTGTTTCACTGTATCGTGGACACCTTAAATGGAGTGGTTAGTTTTTGCCTGTGAACTTTCGCTCTCATAAGTTGTGAATTTAAGTAAGTTAAAGTGTAGTGTCTGGTTTACTACCACACATGGCGAAACAAGAGAGAAAGTAATTGGTGTTTTTGCCACAACTGGTATAGTTACCTGCACTACCTTTCAAAAATACCTCAGTTATAGATTTTCCATTTCAGATATCATATTTTCTCATATTTATTCTCCCAAATGCTCAAGCTAGAACTTATTCAAGTCTGAGATTGAATACATCACGTCCCGCCATTCGAATTTACCTTCTCGACATGTCATATTTCAAATAGGCAGACTTTAGGGTCGCAGCCTTAGATTACAGATAGAATCCTCCCCCAAGTAGGATTACGAATAAAATTTCGTGGCCTGTCGGCTTCCGAGCGACTTTAGTCATGTAAAATAACCTACCCAAATCTGAGTAGAATAACTATGTGGAAATCGTATGAAAACACTGTAACCAAACCTATGAAATTGGAGATTCGTTGGAATGTGAAAAAACTGATAGGAAAGGTACTTTAACAGACCCTATTTTAGATTCTATTATTTGATAGTTTCACATAGGTTTCCGAGATTCTAGGAAAATTCTTCGTGATACTATCAAAATTGTAAGAAACATGTAGGTAACTTGAGTTAGGGTAATTATGTTTCTAAAGCTCTGCTGCTGCTAAACTAAAAATGTAGATTGGTATAATTCTTGTACACCATTATAAACCGTTGTAATTGCTATTTTGTCCTGTCTTTCAGCAATAAGATAAAAAGTATAACCGACTTCCAAACAAAACGCTACAAAGTATAAAATAACATTAATTTCGGAAATTGGTGTTTATGGTTTTGATGCTTTGTTTTTTAACACCGACTTCCGAAATTAAGGTTATTTTATACGTTGTAGTGTTTTGTTTGGAAGTCGGTTATATTTTTTTGTAAAAAAGTTTTTTTTTTCACTTGGACGATGTGGTCTTGGACGACATCTTCGTCTACGCAGATATTTAAATATAATAAATAAATATATATATATATATATATTTTTTTTTTTAACTAAAAAAGAATCTCAGAAATCTCTTCAGAAACCTAGGAGTAACGGTGTACATACATAAAAAAATGCCCACCACCTTTTTGGTACTCGTTTAAAAAGAAATCTCATGTTTGCATTTATTTTATGTCCGACTCCTTAGCAAGCAAACTAATCAAGTCCAACTGTCCGGATAAACAGTTGGGGGATATGGATAAAAATATCTTTCTGATTTAAACACTTCTGAAGTACTGCCAATGCCAAGAAATCATGGAAAAGCTTAGAAGAAGCATGTTAATTAACTTTTCTGTTCTAAATCCTGCTTTAACAAACATAGTTCTTCGCAATACAAATCACTCTATTTCCCGCGCCCGACATTTTTACGCGCGTATACGGCTTTTAATTTCCGTGTCAGCATGGGCGACTTCCGGCTTTCAAGGACACAATTACTTATACGTCATTGCCGACGTTTTACTGAAATCTTTAGCCGTACAGGATGTCAAAGAAAAATTCGATAGCGACTTTGCAAAGAATTTAGAGGATATTATCCTACTTAGTCCTACTTCAGTAGAAGATTCCGGAATAAAATTGTAACATGTGGCTCTTATTAATGTACGCAATTACTGAAAAATTCTCCTATTCTGGAATAAGGAAAAAGTTTACTACCATTTGCTTGCATCTAAGAATCCCTGGACAACTGCATCTGTTTGTGAATCCCCTGAGGTCGAGTCGATCTTAAAGCTACCATTTAAACTTAAACCAACAAACAGCGACTTCAGGTTTTCTTCCTAAGTCCGAGACAACAAACAAAACAAACTAAAAGTTATTTTACTTTGAAATGTGCTTTTCTTTTATTGTTTTTGCTTAGTTCACAATTTCACAGCTTGTTTCTTGCGAATGCCCATCTTGCAGGAACCTTATTTCCTATTCTACTTATATTTTTTCTTTTGCTAGATTTTCTGTTTTCTATCTACACCTTTACTTCTATTTGTTCATTCTGTCATTCTGTTGCCCTTCATCATCACCATAACAGCCGAAAGGCTTTCACTGCTGGATATAGGCATGCCCTAAGTGTCTCTTCAACTACCGGTCTTGTGTATCTCGCATACATCGACCATCCGAGACACTCACCAGGTCATCGGCCTACCTTGTGGGAGGCCTTCCAACGTTGCGTCTTTCTGAGAGGCCTTCCAACGCTGCGTCTTTCTGAGAGGCCTTTCAACGTTGCGTCTTTCTGAGAGGCCTTCCAACGCTGCGTCTTTCGGCACGCGGTCGCCACTCCAGAACTTCTCGGCCCTATCGACCATCTGTTCTACTATTGTCCTTATCGCACTATAATAGGTTGGCCGTGCAACATGTATTATTGTGTAAGTACTATTATAGTTTACGCCAGATAAACGTGGAATAAAGTACATTAACCTTTCCCTAATATCTCTTCGTAGATACTAGAACAATAAATTAAGAACTGTTTTTCATTACTAGAGAACGTAAAGGATCACGATAGAAGTTGATTCAGGACAGCTTTATGTCATTATTTCTGATTTTGATCTTAAGAAAGTCAATAAATGTATGTGGGTCAATGTAATTTATTCCACGTTTATCTGGCGTAAACTATAACTTTATAACTTTTGCACACAATGTCTACATCTCTTTTTACTCTACTATCCTTTCGCAGGTATGCTGGAAGAGATTTCTTTAGAAATAAGCATCACCTTTTTACCTATTTTTGTTTCCTTCTTCTCATGTTCTTATTAAATGTGTGTACATAAATAGTTAAATAAATAAATAATACGTGTTGCACCGCGTAGAAAACCACATAGAGAAACGTTAATGATTGAAGACTATTAACTTAGTAGTCTTCATCATTAATGTTTCTCTAATAGCTATTCACATCAGACTCAACATTTTGTTTACAAACCTACCTTTATTTTTCTATATCTTAAACATTTCCTACTAAATCTACACTCTACAGCCTGTATCTATAGTATGTAATAAAACACTTTCAAAATATTGAAATTCTAACAAGCGTGAAACGTGTAATGTCTTCTATAATAACACCGTTTGGTGTGTTATTAGTTAGGTTATTACATCGCAGTTGTGTTGTTTGGTGGTCGTTGATTGTCCCCGTGATGGATACTGTTTATGTTTCAAACGATATGTTTCATTTGTTTACCATCTGTATAACTACATGTATAGCGTTTTTACATGGCTCAAACCTTGCAGGGTGTAGTGTAGATGATATAATATTATTGTAGTTTGTTTTTTATTTAGCACAAGGTCGACAAAGAATCTTGTTCGGTAGCTTGTCGCTTCATCACTTGGCATTTTCACGATTCCTAGAGTATCTAAATACTTTTAAAGATCAGACCTCCATGGTTGTTAATTGACACGTATGAATCATTTGAACTTATAATTTGGGAGGTACAAAGAAATATTACTGTAAGTGGAACAACCCATACCAAAACTGCTATGTAAGGTACAAGAAAGCAATACCCTTTCATATTTCGGACATAGAGTGGGCGGGACCCTCGATCATTCACTTGAATTGACAAATATTTTGTTACTGGCCCGGAACGGCAAGATATTGTATTATTGATCGGCAATGTACTAAAATATGAAACTAAAGTCAACGATCTTGTGATAACCTTTTGTAGTAGGATTGTAGGATGCACGTTTCGTAATTGCTAAGGTTGGTAAACCCATTAAATTGATTGCTGTTAATTGTACAGCTGCATTGCCGGAGTTTGGTTTGTAATCACAATCAATACAGCTGTTTAGAAATAAACCAAACCAAATGGGATCACCATTTGGTTTTCTTTCTATTGCATACTTGTCGCGCGTATATTACATGAACACTAATTTTCTACATATTAAGAAGAGAACTTTCTTATAAGTAATATTGTCTCTAGACTGAAAACTTTTTAACCAAGGCCAGGAAATATCGGTAACTATTGATTATAATCAACAATTAGGATTATTATAGCACTGAGCGTCTTACCATTATCATCCACAGGCAGACTTCATCAATCTCCGTCTTTATTTGCCCCGATCTTGACGAACATGCCCCAGTCTCATTCACCATCGATAACATTCAAAACTTATAATAAAGGTACACTTTGTGCACCCTCATCTCACTCGCTCTCATACCGTTACACAGTTACATATATCATGCATCTTAATTTCACTATCGGTGATGTAGGGGTCGCGCATAAAGTTGGCAGGCCGGACGCGGCCCGCTGGCACGCTCTCAACGCGGCTGACCCGACCTTCACCTCATGATCTGCATTCGCGATACATACGCAAGAGTTCATTGCAACACTTGGAGGTGCAGCGGTGCGGTTCACTGTTACCTTGGGATGGGTAAATTTTATTGATGATGTTGATATTATGCTTGAATCATGCGTACCTGAAAAATGCGGAAAGATAATGTGGAAAGATATGTAATTAGTAAATGTAATGATTCTAATAGCTGAGGTATGGATATTAAAACAGACATTAGGTACAGATAAAAGTATTTTCTAGAGATTCGACGCAGACGAAGTTCCTGTGAATTTATTAGTTCGCTGAAATAGAGCAGATCGACTCAGCTGTTTGCTTGTCATTCCATATCGTTTCGTCAAAATAATGGCTGTAGGTTAACTGTTAGCACAGTTATTTTATGCAAACCAGTTCTGAAAATCGTGGGAAACGATAGAAACATTATTAGTTTCCGAATAGTTGCGAGATTTATTGGGGTCTATGTGTCGGTAATTAAGAGGATTAGCATTTGGTTAATCGTTTGATTTTCAGCTCATTACGAGGTTTAGCCGAGTTAGGGTGTGTATATAAACTTTTGGTGCGTATTTGATTTGGACTCATTAGCGGACGGTGTGAGGTTTGTTATATGAAGTGAATTAGAACTTTCTGTGGATTGTGGCTTTTCTGAATATACCCTGGTAGAATTGAAATTAAAGGGATATTAACGGAAAACATAAGTTAGATAATGATATTTCCAGCAATAATTAACTGCTATCTGATTGTGGAACAAAAATAATTAGGTGCAGGCTAAATTTAACTTTAGAAAAAAGTAAGCATTGAACAGGCTGCTGACCTGACATGCATGGTTGAAAAGAATATAAAATGCTTTCAAGATCTTAAAAAAATGCATTCAAAACAGTAATTCTCTTGCCTTGATCCCAATTTATTTGAAGTCATAGCAATCTGTCTTTTTCCATACTTCTTTGTTAGTCTTCATCTCTGTACTTCTACGAGGCCTCCTAACTTGCCACCCACATCTTAAAATCCGTCCATCAGTTGTTTGGTTGTCCCCTATTCTTATGGTCATCCACATGTATCCTCAAAACTTTCCTCTTGTCATTCTGCTCATCCGAAACAACATCATGCGCAAACATTTCAACTATAAATATATCAACCTAACCTATGCAGTATTCTATAACCCACCAGGGTCTAATGTCAGAGCAGCAACCATAAATACACGGCCGTTAACCGAGTAGGTAATATTATTAGGATCGCTCATAAGGTCGCGATCGATCGGGCCTCATCTCATCTCTGCGTCGACTTCATTCGTCGCCTCATCCGAGGTCTGACGGGTTGGCGTGGTGACGTCAGAGCTTAGCTCATCTTAAAGTGAATGAGTGTTAGAGCTTAATTCTTTATTTTCTCTGCTTTTGATTAGTTGCTCTTTTAAATCGTGTTTAATAATTCCCACATCCTATGTTTATGTGGAAACTTAAAATTGTATGAGGTCATTGTGGTGTGGACCCTGTCGGATGCGGCTCATTCTTTTCTCTTCAACTGTCGTGATCTACTCGGGATTCTTTGCTGAGTTTTGAAGCGGTGACAATGGACCAACCTCGGGTCTATTCTATTACAAAGTGTGAAGGCACTTTTATCCTCTTTTTCTGCAGTGTGATAGTCGAACCAGACGCATGCTGACACAACTTCTCTTTGCACTGCAGTGGGACACTCACTGGCTTCTATTAATACTCGTGTAATACATGGCACTTTATAAGTTATGTGCTACAAATGTCGGATCACACCGAATTCAACTAGTTTGTCAAAGTCGGTACGATTGCCTCCAGTCGGAGCACTAAGCCGAAACTTTATGTCTTCGCGTGTCGGTGCCATGTTTCCGGAACGAAGTTTATTGATGGCTGCCAAAGTTAAGGTTATTACAAGTACTGGTTCTGGGTCAAATTGAATGATGTTGGCTGTAGTAAAATGTGTGTAATGTTGTCAATTCATAGCGTGTGTTTCCGGATTCTATGTAATAAATATTACATTTGATTTGTAGTGTAAATTATATTTTTTTCCTACTCCTCCGCTGCACTTTTCTGATAAATTTTGCTGCGGGATCCAAGACAGTTAAAGCGTTTCTCCGGGACTCGTCGAGCTTTCCTGAAAGTCAAAATCAACAGCTAGAAACAAAAGTTAACATGTCATAAGATTCAACTAGTTATAAACTGGCTTAGATTGTTTGCGACCATGGCAACACACTGACCCAGTAAAAACAACGAAATATTATAAAACAGGATTATTAAATCAGCTAACAGGAACCTAACTGAGATATGTAGCTGTTATCAAACCAGTATAATAAATAATGTGTGATGTAGCAACGACACAAAACTGCATGCTTATTAATAGTTCCTATTTATTTAATTACCTACTGTTATCGATTCTCGTAATGAGTCGTTATCAGAGAAAGGTAATTAAAACTGAAACAATGTGTTGATAGATATGAGTGTGAATTGTTAATTAATATAAAATAATAAACATACATTGCCTAGTTTGTAAGGAAGGCCTACGCCTAGGCAATATCTAGAAGTACGACCCGATTTTGAACATTCGTTTACTGACTAAAGACAGCCATAGAAATTTTAAGTTTACTATTTTTCCCGGAAAATAGATAAACAAAATATAAAAACTTTATTGCATAAAAGGTGTTGCAGTAAATACAATAAAAAAACAGTTGTACTTTACAAATTAACACTGGTGTACAACATAAATGGTTGGGGTACTGTCCTCTTAAATAGGCTATATAATAGCCTGTAGTAAAGAGAAACAGAAATTGTACGGCTTTTGCCGGCTAAAGAGAAATTGTACGGCTCCTGCAGGATAGGCCATTAGAAAAAGCTTTAAATCAGAAGTACTTATATAAAGGTGTCAGTGACGGCTGAGCGATAGCGCCATCATCGTTTGGGTTCGGTGGTATCACGATCATTGTAGAATAAAGCACTCAATACAGTACTAAGCTCTCTTTATTAACTTTGTGGCTGAGTGCTAGTACTTTACAAATAGACAGTCCTCCAAAACGCCCGCCTGTTACCACTTCCTTGTGTTTTAGCTGTGGAGAAGAAGTGGCCAACAAACTCCACAGCAACACATATGTCTTTTGAGTTAGAAGAACTCGCATTTATAACATTATTAAAGAAGTCTGTTTAATTTAATTAAAATAGGTAAACCGACAGTTTCGTTCTGGACGAGTGTCCTAGTCGGTGTCTCGAACCGAAGTGCGCTCGGCAAAGTCCCCACTCTCCAATACGACTCTGTCCACGTGCCGCCATTACAACTGTCAACTGACGTCACGGCGTTTACCACTACCCACTACTGCAATACTCAAATCAGCAACTAATTATTAAATGATATCTTTATCCACGACATACCTACATAAAGATTCTTCATGAAACTTCCCAAAAAACCTAATGCTTAGATACCTATTTATTTTTCGCAATAATAAAGTAGGTGACATTTGGCAACGGGCACAATATTTGTAAGTACCTACACAATATACCCAGTGCAGTAAAAACTTGGCACTCGAATTATTTAAAATGTTATCACCAATAAATTATGACATTCAATTATGTCCTCTTCCCATTTTCCTTTCAGTCACGATCTTTAAAAGACGCAGAACTGAAATTCTTGGCAAACAGAGTCATTCTGTTCTGTTACCATTACCATAACCTTGTCAAAATATACGAGTATTTAGGGTCAACTGAACATTTGGAATGCTTCACATCTAAACAAACCAATGAGAGCCTAGTTTCATGTATACTTGTGCTATGATTGGTCGCCATTTTATTTTAGTTCACAATTTCTCGGAATGAAATCGAGAAATTATAAAGTATCCAATTTTGATGCGTAAAAAAGTATTCCGAATGTTCAATTGACAATTTATCGAGAGTTTACAAACTCTCAAGTTATTTTATAATCTTATGAAGTTCGCCACTGTCCGGTGACATATCCATCCACATTCGTACAAAAAAAAATCTCAAACGTTTGCATCACGCATCCAACCAGTGCCACGCCACTCTCAGACTCCCTCGTCGTGTGGACCACTATAACACTCCCTGTCACTGAAATAGAATACGAATATGTGTTGTTAATTGTCTACCACATAGTTCAACCTTGAACCACTTTATCAAAATCCTTGCCGGAAGCACTTGCATAAAGCTCTTATCTCTAACACCCACTACGAACC
Organism: Ceramica pisi; assembly: GCA_963859965.1. Lineage (NCBI taxonomy): Eukaryota > Metazoa > Arthropoda > Insecta > Lepidoptera > Noctuidae > Ceramica > Ceramica pisi. The sequence continues at coordinate 23,289,310 of OY982542.1, forward strand.
TGACCAATAACTAAATTACAAGTGCCCAATAACCTAATAATTTGAACCCAATCGCTCGGGAAGGTCAACACGAGCAGTTAACGGCAGTCGGGGCTCTAATACTAACTCTGTTACTGTGACGTAATATCGTTGGAGATAGTGCTCAATTTCCGGCTTGCTTAACTCCTCGAGAGTTTTGGCACGTAAGCTTTCCGTCACTGTTTGATGATGTACTGACCTGTTTACTGGTCATCAGCTTTTGTAATGAGAAGGGTAGTTACGCCTATGCAAATGTGGAATTTCCACATGAAATCTTACCTCTGCAAAGATGGCCTCCTTTACATTCCTTGTAATAAATACGTAAGGATATACAGTGTCGTCTATTAGATAACCCACACACGTTGCAATACCTTAAAAATTGTGTAGTAGTTGTCGTGACTGTCCTTCGCTTCGGGATTGGGCACTCTACAAAAGTGTAGGCTAAAAAACTTAAAAAAAGTACATCCGACTTCCAAAAACATAACACTACAGGTCGGTGTTTTTGGTTATTTTTTCGTTTTTTGACACCAACTTCCGAAATTTTTAGTTATGTTATACTTTGTAGTGTTTTGTTTTTGGAAGACGGTTGTATTTTTTTGGAAAATACCTAGTTTTTTTATTTTTCACTTTTTAGTGGTACCTGCGTACCCATTAACAACATACCGGCGTGATGTTATGTAGTGGACTGTAAAGTAAAAGAAAGAACGTAGGTATATTAGTTTCCGGCTTTGGATGCTAGTAATAGTTAAAACAGGATTAACTACATTTTGTTATTTGGTGACGATTGCCTGATCTGGGTTCCCATCAATTAAAAAGGTCTGCCGTTGCTCCAAGAATGGACGTGGACGTGGAAAGGGACAGGGGAGGCCAAAAGATGGATGGATTGTGTGAGGAGCGATATGAAAGAAAATGGAGTTAGTGGTAGCGTGACGGCTAAATAGATCAGAGGCGAAGAAAAAGACGTGTGGCGCCGACCATTAGTAACATGGGATAAGGGCAGGAAGATGATGATGATCGGTGTTCCAAAAAGTTCTAACATCATCGGATCGAAAACCTGACAAAGATCTGGTAATACTTGCTCCTAGTCACAGCCTACCGCATTTTACTAGTCTTCGCCTACAGCCCGCAATTTTCTTCTTCAGTCTTTCTGTAGGCCTATTCCATTCGACAGTCGGTAAAGGTGGACCTTTAATAGTTTGTTGAACACGCCACGAAAATAAACATCAATCTTCAAGTTCATTCACCCCGACCTTGTCATAGACAAGCTGTAAAAAGGGAAAAGTAACGCATATTGGGCATGTGCCAGATGTGTCAAGGACAGTCATATTTACAACTTTGGACGCGCCAAGTTTCGGTTTTCATTCGTTTGGGTAGATTTTATTGGTATTGTCGACTGGTTTTTTCGTGTTCAGTGTTCGGAAAAATCGGTTCAGTCTATGGATCATTGTTGTTATTTTTTTTTGTGGTAGAAAGTAGTCCTAAACCTAAAGTTTGAGTGCAACCCGTTTTTTTTGCGTTGTTCTCGTTCCAAACGTTACTGTTTTGAGCGATCTCTGGCCAAGTTTTTCCCTACCAGTATCTAAGTTATTAACGCATTGTTGAAATATCTTAGAAATCCCACTACTGAGGTCATTGTCAGGGTCAGATATGAAGCCTAGCAAATAATAATTTAAACCTGTGATATATCGTTCGAGTTTTCATAGAAATGTAGTATGTTCTCTATCAATTCCTTCCAGTTGAAAAGGAAGCTCTCCTGTGCTTGTTATGAGGTGTACATTACTAGTAGATTGTGCACCGAGGGGATAAAGCAGTGTCTTATGTCTCAGGATTCATATTGAATCCCGAACCTAATGAAGGATTCGAAAGTTAACTCACGAGTGCAGCGAGGGAATGAATACAAGAATCCTGAATGTAGCGTGGGATTCAAGCTAGCCCAGGGCAAAGACACCGTTTATCTTGAGGGGTATAGTCTACTTTTCACACAATTTTTCTCAAGTCATGAAGAGAGGTGACTGGATGGGAGTGGTTCCCGTCGGCTTCCAAGTTGAATACCAAAATCAAATCCCATTATTGACCTACGGGCAATAATATTGTACTGAATTTCATTATGACTTGACTGAATTTCCTTATAAATAAAAATATAAAAACGGGTTGAACTCCGGGAGTGCCGGCAGAAGTGAAAACTTGAACAACAACGTTGTGCATTTTTGAATCATCCATATTACAAATTTTCGAACAGTTCACGTGTCCTGACGTCATACGAATTTTCGATCAGGTCACGTGTCCTGACGCGAGTTTAACGTTTTATACCCATCCCACGAAAAGTGCTTAACGCCGCTGAAGTTTTCACTTCAAAAATCTAGAAAATATTGCACCTTTATGTGTGATGTCTTTCAGTCCGTGATAAATGTCGTAGCGCTGAAAATCGCTAATTAAGAATCTGAAGAAGTAAAAGACGATTAAGATAATCAAATCACCCACCCAGTAACCCATGTTTACTTGAAAACCAGCGCCAGGCCCTAGTTGTCTGACTTATATGCTGAGCTCGACTTTGCAACCGCGGGCCACACCTTTCCAGTAATGTTTTACTCATGGAAATTATAGTCACAACATGGCCGAAATATTCATACCGCGTGTATCTGACATCGACGCACAAACGGTTTCCACGGGTCCAGGGTATGATTCTGGACACCCCAGAGTTGGAATTTTTCGTCGGTTCTTTTCTCATTTTTTCATTTTTTTCAAGAGTACCACAAATAGGCATCAGCTCAGCTGAGCTGAGATATTATTGGTTGGTGGTGGTTGTGGTGTTATTAAGATTGCTCTTTTAAGTGAAAGTAGTTATTTTTTTTTTATTAAAAATCTCATTGGGTTAGGTCAGAATAACGATTATGAGCAGTCTAAAGTAAAAAAACCCTTGAAAAAATGAAAAAAATGAGAAAAAACCCGACGAAAAATTGTAAATCTGGGGTGTCCAGAATCATGCCCTGGACCCGTGGAAAGCGTTTGTTATTAAAAAAAACTATTTTAATAATTTTTTTTTTAATAATCCTTGGGATGAGACCCCGAGTATTCTTAACCAAGGCTCAGGCCTATTCAACCAATTTTTCAATATTATTATAACGTCTAGTTCATCGGAATATTTTCCATTACTTAACTAAAATTTCGTATATTTACCGATGTTATAAACTCGTTGATTGATTAGATCCCTGATTAAGTTAGAATTTGAGAACACAAATTCGATTTGCTAAATTGACGAAGTTAAAGTCTGCCGATGAGCGTCTGTGTTTTCTGAATCGGTAGAAGATAGAGAATGTAGGTAGGTACCTATCTCACATAAACTGATTTAGTCTTAAATAATATTTAGTAAGTGAAACTTGTGAATCTTATCTATACTAATATTATAAAGCTGAAGAGTTTGTTTGTTTGCTTGAACGCGCTAATCTCAGGAACTTCTATTCCGATCTGAAAAATTCTTTCAGTGTTAGATAGCCCATTTATCGAGGAAGGCTATATGCTATATGTCATCACGCCAAGACAAATAGGAGCGTAACATAAAAGGAAAATGTGACGCAGATGAAGTTGCGCGGGTCATCTACTTGTAAGTATATAGGTAGTTTACTCGGTTAAGAAACCAAATTAGGCTATTGGATTAGCGTAAATACATACCTTATATTATGTTATTTTCAATAGTTACAAATACCGAATATCCTCGCCAAGCCCTCGATAGGAATTGGTCGTTTATTCCTGCCATACAAAAGTACCTATACCAACTCTGTCTAGACTCAAATTTCTTCTGAGTAAACGCTGTAAGCTGGTACACTAACAAATGAATCGATACTCATTAACGTCGTTTCAATGGTCCTTAATACTTCAGAACACAAGAAACAAAAACCTCATAACCTTTCCAACCCAAACTTTTCGTTGTTTATCTGAGTGTAACCCAATTGTGTTGGACCCTTGTAACGAAGGCTTTACATCGAATTAATCAACGGTTTCGATAACTGTCTGTGTTTTGTTACAGGTAAGCTGGAACCTCGGCTCCACGATGATTTATAGTAAGTAAGTAATCTTACTTAATGTGCGGCCTAAATCTGCTTTAATGAGAATGTTTTAAGTGGGATTAGACTGAAAAAGGTATGGTTGAAATTAATATGAAAGGAAGCATATTTTTGGTAAAGATTTTTAGGGAGAAGAAAATGAGAACCTGTTTAAATAGCACCTAAGATGGTAAACATACCAATTAAGGAACGTTTAGAATCGTCAGAAGCATATAAGGTCAGAAGTAACGAATCTCAAAAAAAAACTATTGATACAATAGTTTAAATTGGGCACTCCAAAAATAGAAATAAACCCAAGAAGGAAAATAAACAAGTTTTCCTTTTTCGCCTCATCAGCAACAAGCGATCTTCATAAATATCAAAGCACCTCCCAATTTCCCCGAGGCGGTTACTACCGAAAACTTCGAACCGCAACTCCTTTTATTCACAAGTTCCCAACAAGATGTATCACTTTATTCCGTACGTATATACATATTTTCTTTTGAGAAAAAAACTTGGTCCTTCTGCTCAAAGAAACTCGTTGCTCTAAAGTTTATCGTAAATATGTTCCGGTCCTAATTCAAATTTCGGTCCCTCCGGACAAAATTCCAAGATGGCGTCCTTTCGCGCCAAAGTTTGACAACTATTTTCTTGTTAGGTTCTAATTAGGGGTGTCACCCTGTCATTACTCTATACGTGTCGCAGTTAAGATAAAATAATGGATTAATTTAGCTTGTTTATAACCCTATTTGTTAAGGAAAATGGGGTGTTAAATGGATTGTGTGTATTTGTTGCACATTTGAGCGGCACGTGTTTTTCTGAGACTATTTTCCTCTTTCCCTATCTTACATCAATCAGGTGCTTGTGTCTTAATGGTCAAAACATCATCATCTGCCTAGCCTATTCCCAACTGTATTTGGGTCGGCTTCCAGTCAAACCGGATTTAGCTGAATATCAGTATTTTACGTAGAGCGGCTACTTACCAGACCTCCACAACCCATTAACTGGGTAACAGGGTACTTATTGGTAAGACTGAGCGTAACGTAACGACTCCAATGATCTGCAACTGACAGCCGATACCAACGGTTTAACGTGCTTTCCGAGGTACGAAGGAAACTCGGTTCATTAAGATCAACAGACCAACCTTGGCAAGCGTTGCTTAACCTGGAAGATCGACCTGTGCGGCTGTTAATGTTTAGCCACGAGCCTAATGGTAAAACAAAACCACTCAAAATTATTTTAAGCTACCACTGTATCTGTTTAGTATTATAAGATCAGTAAAAGTTTGTTATTAAAATTAACTTTTATCAAATTCCTAAAGCACATTTAGGCTTCTCACATTTTAATCTTACTTAAGCACTTACCTGCTGTATTCTTACACGAAGTTGTTCTCAAACTTTATCAGCGTCTCTTAAAACTTGAGTTTCAGCTGAATTCAAAGGCTTCTCTTGTAATTATCATAACAATTACCGAAGGATAATGGTTTGTTATTATCATTGTTAGGAGAAATTGGAGATACCGGCCGCGCTTTTCTAACGTTAAGGGTTTTAAAGACTAATTTGCATGATTTTGTTTGTTTGAATGTAGTTTTTACTGTGAAATGTGACTTTGCTTAGTAAAGCACGCTTCTATGACTTAGATATTCGCCTTTTTTTCATCATCATGTTAGTTAAAGAAGTCTACTGCTGGGGTTAGACTAAATAAAATTCTATCAAACATTTTCCAAAAAGTTCTTAAATGATAATTATGATAAATCTGTGCTCTGCGTTCCGTATATTAATTTATTGTGGACTTTTCAAAATCGCTATCGTTGATAGAATGTTTCTTTGTATTGAAGCCCAGGACGGAAAGTCTCCGTTCGCCTACGTCTAGCCTCAAAATCAATGATCTGAGCCATGGATCGCGTTCGAGATTGGCAGTGTACGGGGCCTTAGGACTTAGCGACCGAATTCAGTCGGTGACTATGCCGAGACTTCTCCCCGCAGTTAGTGTTACGGATAGAATCGCTCACATAGACAATATTTTTGGAAAATTAATATTTTTCAACATTTTTCCGCGCCGCTTTGTCTTACATGACTAGAAAAGAACTATAATTATGTCTATTTCCAAGCTATAAATACAACAATGAAAACGTACCTATTTATATCTATCATGATAATCGTTATTCTAATCTTTGCGTAGTATCTCGGAGGCAGCTGAGTAATTACTTCATTGACTACAAGCTAGAATGGGAACGTAAAAAATACGCTTGTATTGTATTAGTAGTTAAGTCATTCAGTCATTCATGTCTTTGAATTCAATGGCAGTCTAATGGAAGATTTCCTAAACATGTCGACTTGGTCTTGTTGCAGTTTTTTTTTAAATTGTTTCATGATCTCCTGGTTAGGTTGGCCTGTGCCTACTGTTGTATATTTTTATTTGAGAAGAGTAACTATGGAGGGAGTTCTTTGAGATTTAGACTTCTCCATACGAATTTACCATAGAGAATGAACAGTTGTTGCGCCAACATTTGGTTGACTAGGTACCTACATAAAAGAAGATTCATCATGATAATAAGCAGAAGCTTTTTCCTTTCCTTTTGAAGTTCCCTCGTACGCTACAATTCAGCAGAAAGGTTTCCTAGATATTTTATGAAAAAGAAATTATAGCATTCTCGCGTCGCGCCTGTCTCTGGGAGCCTTTAAGTCATGTATCACGGAGATTAGGAACTCCATTGTTTAAGTTCGGTGATTACGGCATCGTCTAACCCATTTAGTAGGTAAATAGTACATTTATTTAGCATTTCTTTACTGTGGGATTACTGGGCAACAATCTGGTTTAAACTTAATATCAATGGATCAATACTATAATGATACAGCAAACAGGTCGCGTGTCGACAAAAATAACAAAACACAGTTTGTTGTGTCGTTAATCGTTAATTATGATGGTTAATGGCCGATTTCGATGTTAATTTGTTAGTTATTCCGATATAGTTTCAGACTGAAAGGTCAAACATCGATAACCGAATGTTTATCGAATAGTTTTTAGTGAAGTTGTACAAAACATTTTTAATGGATATCGATAAATATTAATATAGAGCAGGAAACGTTACTAACTGTAACTGTTCATGTTCTGAAAAGGGTCAGTATTTTTTATGTATAAGAAATCATCAAATGACTCCTCCCGCTCTGGGCGGTATGGAGTGGAGGGTCGGACTCTTACTGACCAAATGATAAATGATATTTATTATGTAAGTATATTTATTTGTTATTTGATATATTTTATATACTGATCTCTTCATAGTTGCCCAATCATCTTTAATTTTAAGTCTGTAAATAGCATATTCATCCACCGTATGTATCTGCCGTGGATAACTATTATTGGCTACTCATGTAATATTAGATAAGTACTTAATTAAGAGTTGAAAGCTGTTGTTACCCCTAAAAAAAAAAAATGTAAGTTGGTTGTAAATAACACTGTTACACTTCAATCTTTTTTGGTCATTTTAAACTAGATGAGGCAGGCGTTTCCTAGCTGACTGCTCTGAGAAGAAACACCGAAACAAACTCAGAGGTCAAAGTCTCTTTTAAAGTCCATACAATCGTACTGGTCAAATCATATGAGAACCATGTAGGTTAATGTCTGAAGTGGTATTTTGAGGAAAGTACCACACAAATTTGAGTGGACCTGTCCGGACAGTGCAAGCATTTGCCAGTTATCTTGTAGCTCAAACTTAGAACTTAAACCCATCCGTATTCCTCCAAATGCCCTTTGCGTTCCAAGGCCGCGGTGACTCTTTCGAACAAATTCCGCAACAAGGGTCAGTACCTACAGTGAATTTCGCCTTTCGTAAGTGAAAAGAAGAAGAAATAATATGGTCCTTTGAGCCTGTCCAGATAGGGCGTTTTACGCGCGAGTCGAGAGTCCCGCTCATTGCAAGCGTTTTACGCGCGAGTGAGGTAACGCGCGAGAGCATCTGACGCGATGTATGTAGCTCTAGTATCTCGAGTGCCTACGCGCGAGTCGACTCGCGCGTAAAACGCCCTATCTGGACAGGCTCTTTGGCTCTTTGTACACACCATGAAGACTTAAAGGAAACAAAACCTCTTTCCTTAAAATCCTGCGGATAACACACATCCATGAAAGATTTCACATCTATCTTGACACGATCATACCCTCGGGATCATGTTCATGATACTGTGGACCGCGAAGATAGAAGGCGTAGAAAGTCAACTCTGTACGATATGTTAATAAAGATTCCAGATACGAAGTCCTGTGAAAATATGCTCACACATGGATAAATGTGTCCTAGACACATTCATTAATTATTATTGTTGTCCATTTAGATTAGCATGATGATAAAAACCAAGACCTAATGTGTCTTTTGCGAGGTATCAAGTCGCTATACGAGGAAAAATAGTCCTGTGATTGAGATCACTTCATTTTCCTAGGTAGTTTTAGCGCAATAGATACATAACAAATACAAAATCCCTTATTATAAATAGACCAGCTACAGGCACTTTTGAAAAGTCAAGGTCTGTCAGTCAAATAGATGAAGCTATAACTAATTCTGCCGAGCTTGCGACATGTGCAGCAAGTTTTTCTGTAGCAAAACACACTCACCGACCCTGTCCCCAGCGCACGTTCCAAAGATTAGATCCTATCGAGAAGAACGTGCAAGAAACTCCGTGGACACTCTTTTAAATTAAGAAACTGTGCAACCTCATTCGTATCTTGGGCCTTACTATGACTGAAGTCTTAAAACCACCATTTTTCGCGAATCACCATGGCATTGCCATTTCGTCTCGGCTCTGGTACCAAAGCTCCCTTACAGATAGAGACTTGGCTTGCCATTGCAGCAATCAACATAAGAAAGTTAACAGAATCCATCCCCTGCCAATGATTTATCCACATACTTCAAGTAAATTCCCAAAAGCATTTTTAATTCTTCCACCATCCCACCTGAATACAAAACGCCTGAACAAATTAACCTTCTATATTCTGTATCATGTTGCCCATTATCCCCCATCAATACTGGATCAATGTAACGCTGTCATCCCCAACCCCCGGGGGACGGTCCTTACTCCCCAGTAATTGTTTCTGCTGGCCAGCGGACGCCGGCGGAATACTAATTAAGACAAAGTTTGGGCCGGTTTTGTTTGTTTGCTTAAGATTTTGAGATGGGAATACCGGTGTTACGGGGTTTCCTTGTGAGATAGATGTTGTTGCAATCAAGTTTAATGAGATTGATCTTTCTATGTTATCCTGCATGCACGTTTTTTAGTCTTGAATGTGTAATATGTTTGGGAAAATAAATGTATCATACCTTATTGGATATTTACTTAATTTGTGTATTAAAAATTTGTGCACAAGTAAAATAACCGTCCAAGTGCGAGACGGACTCTCACACCATATACCGATTTTTTTTTGCAATTTTTGTATGCAAGCCCCATTTTAGTTTAATTTTAATTTTCTGTCATAGCGGTAATAGAAATACAGAGACAGAACATGACATCGGCAAATCACAGCTTCCTTTATGAATATTAAACAGAATATCAAATCTCTACTAATCAAATCCAACAGTTACACTTAAAACGAATTTAATTGTTACAAATGACTACAGCGTTTTAGAAATCGTACAATTAATTACCGAGTGTCAATCTGTCGGTGGTTTAATTACAACGTAATTACTCATTACGAGCATACACACTGCCGCAGCTCCGGCAGAAATACTGACACTTTCTCTGACTCATTGCTGCACACGATAATAGAACTTATCGTTGTTGACATTAGTGCGATTGTTGATTAAATGTGTGTTTATTTCATGGTGGATGATTTAGATTATACAACTCGTCCTCTAGAGAAAGAGTTGGACATTAATATGGCGATCCACGACACAATTTATCACCTAGACCACATTATAGATTCGCGTCGGTGTTGTAGATGGAATCTATCGAATTATCGCGATCTTCACACTGATATCCGTTATGGAGAACCTAATAGGCACGCTCTCTCTGTAACTTAGCAATAGTATCCATAGATAGTGAGGTTTCTATGTGGCCATTTACTACTGCTAGGTACTTATGTCTTTGAACGAGCAAATACATTTATAGTTTAAAATGTAACTTTTTAGTATTAATTCAATTTTTTATCATTTTATATACATAAACTAAAGACAAATCTACAGTATCTAAATTATGTACAAACGCTTATAAAAACAAAATAAATCATTGGCATCAAAAAAATAATCCACATCGCTGTCAACGGCAAAAGGGCCCAGAACACTGGCAGCATTGTCACGTTGAATGGCAATGCAATGTTGCAGTTTTCAAAGAAATGTGTGTATTTTTAGTCCCCACATGTTTTAAATAAATTAATACTCTTAGCTATAGTTAAATTCCCGGAACGAGAAAAGGATCAACTTGACCCAGAACTCGACACTCAGAATATATAAACAGACTCAAAATAAACCCTTTTATTGCATCTCTGCCATATTAGGATAAAGTGTATGAGCATACAAGTACCATCCACCATCCAGCCAGCCACTTGAATTTATTATACTTGATCAAATTACCTTTTTGACCTTTTCAAGGCCAAAGACAGTAGAATTCTGACCTTGAATTCAGTCTCATTTAAAATGCAAATGAGATAACTATCTTTAGCTGTCGTGTGAGGATTTGAAGAGTTGAAGTGTCGTGCATATCTTTAAATGGATCAAGTTGCAAGAACGATGAGAATGCTTGAGATTCTTGAGGAAATTTGAAACAGTATGGGGTGTCATTGAAGAGTCTTTTAGTGGCCATCGCTAGAACTTATCTCTTTTTACGGTTCCGTACCCAAAGGGTTAAAACGGAGCCCTATTATTAAGACTTCGCTGTCTGTCTGTCCGTCTGTCTGTCACCAGACTGTATCTCAAGAACCGCGATAGCTAGACTGTTGTGATAATGTAAATGGTAAAATGAATATAATGCAACACAACCGACTTCCAAAAAAAAACACTACAAAGTAAAAAATAACTTTAATTTCGAAGTCGGTGTTTTTGTTACTTTCTTCGTATTTTGACACCGACTTCCGAAATTAAAGTTATTTTTTACTTTGTAGTGTTTTTTTTTTGGAAGTCGGTTGTATTTTTTTGTAAAAAGTTTTTTTATTTTTCACTTTTTAGTGGTGCCCCACACCTAACAACACCACTGCAAAATCGCAGAAAAGCAAAATACGCAATTTCGATTATCAAAGAATCATCTAAATAGTCAAATTCCAGGTATTTCGATTTAAAATCCAAAGTTCGTAACCGATTTTGATATGATTTAAATGGGACCAATCTGCAAGTATATCCTTTCAGATAAAACAAGACTTTTTCAAATCGGTTCATAATTGTCGGAGTTAGGGCTCGTACACAAAACTGCGATGCGATGCGAATTCGCAACGCAGAAAAGAGGGAGGTCGCACATTAACCTAGAGGGAGCTCGCACATTTTTGCGATGCGACGTCGCATCGCAGTTTTGTGTACGAGCCCTTATGAGGTAACAAACATAAAAAAAAACAACCGAATTGATAACCTCCTCCTTTTTGGGAAGTCAGTTAAAAATGTTGAATAGGCTTTATTGAACTAACAAGTGACAAGTATAGACTAAAGACACATAACCATAACTTTTTGTACAAAGAGTCAACATAGACAGCTGAAATTTTCACAGATGATGTATTTCTGTTGCCGCTATGACAATAATACTAAAAAAAAACAGAATCAAATAAATATTTGAGGGGGCTCCCATACAACTAACTTGTTTTTTTTACCGTTTTTATAGATAATGGCACGGAACCCTTCGTGCGCGAGTCCGACTTGCACTTGGCCAGTTTTTTAATTTTCTGCCAGCGGCTTTGCTTTTACACCTGCAGCCTGTGGGTTAACTATACGCAGCGGACATACAGCGACCTGCGCGTTCAATACAATAACGCGTTCCGGGTGCTGATGGGGCTGCCGCGACACTGCAGCGCCTCCGCGATGTTCGCGGCGGCTGACACAGATGGCTTTGCGGCCATCATGCGCAAACGGTGCGCTTCTATCATGCGCCGCACGCGCGACAGTCCCAACACCATCCTGCGCGCACTGGCGGACCGGTGGGACTCTCCGATGCTGGCTCGCTGGATACGACTGCACGCAGTCATATAAGTAGTGGTTTGTAGCCATCATCGATGAGTCCGCCCTGATCTGCCACTCAATCAATTAGTTATATTTATTTAATACTAACATTAGTTTCTTAAGTTTGCATTTTACTAACAAACTATGGATTCGATATATCTGCAATAAATGAGTTATTTATTTATTTATTTATTTGCATGCGTGAAAATGATCCACATACTACCGGCAAAAAGTATCCTATTCCGGGAAATGGTTTACCCGTGGGCCAAGTTTCATAAATCCATTCTGCCTCTAAGATGTGAAAAGTTAATAGACAGATAAGAAACTTTCAAATTTATAATAGGTATTAGAATAGATTTAGTAACACCTAGAAAATAAAGAATATAAGAGCCCACCTTTTCTATACCTCTGTCATCTACTAGAGTCAAGAGCAAACACATTACAAAAAACTGAAAAGCCTGGGCCCAGGTGTTAACTGAATCAAACTAGCCTTATTTGTAAGAGGATATAATAACAAGGTCTCACTGAAATTTTGGTGAAATTTGGCTATCCAGGAATCAAGTTATATGAAGTACCTACCTATAGTAAAAGTGAGGTTATATTACAACCTTGTAGTTAACCAAACCTAACAACAAAATATGGAAAATAAGTACTCTATGCTCAGAACGAAAGAAAACGAACGAGTGACATCTGTCAGTCGGTGATTGACTGATGTCAGGCAGAAGTGTTAGGCCGGAAGAAAAATTAAAAGAAATTCGATTCGCTATGAATCGATTCCACGAAAAAAAACATGTCACTCGACCTTCATAGGTACATATTCTGATATTTAGTTTCAGAATTTAATTTAAGTTTTCTCGCTTCCTAGATAGAAACATGGTACCATATTTTGTGATTTCGTTTAGAAAAATATAACGGTTTTTTTTATATACATTTCAACTAGTTAACTGCTGGGCCCAGAAGTCCCCTTCTCCTTTGGCAACGAATTGACCACAACAACTTTTTCAACGTCCAACACGCAAACATTAATCCATCGATTCCCATTCAGAATTTTCCAAATATCAAAATTAAAAACAAAACAAATATATCTAAATTCCAATTAACAAACGTAAAAACTCAAATTCCAGCCATTCCTGGCACTTTTTACAGCAATAATTCAACAAATAAATAAAACAAAGGCCTCTTCCCCCTTCGGTATCGAGTAATGGCGGTCAGTGGGGCAATGATGGCGCCAGTGATTTATCTGCGGCGCTGCTGTTGCCATGGCAACGACTCGCGGCGCCCGACACGAATATTTACTAGAGTGAATATTAGCGCATATGTATAGAACATGATTGAGGAGCTCGTGGCTAAATAACAACAGCCGCACGGGTCGATCTTCAAGGTTAAGCAACGCTTGCCAAGGTTGGTCTATGGATGGGTGACCATCTTAACATTTTCCTCCGTGCCACGGAAAGCACGTTAAGCTGTTGGTCCCGGCTGTCATTTGTAGATCTTTGGCAGTCGTTACGGATTGTCAGAAGCCAGTAAATCTGACTCCAGTGTTGCCAAGAAATACCGTGTTACCCAGTTAATGGTTTGTGGAGGTCTGGTAAGCAGCCGCTCCACGTAAAATACTGGTATTCAGCTGAATGCAGATTGACTGGAAGCCGACCACAATGTGGTTGGGAAAAGGCTAGGCAGATGATGATGAACATGATGAAAATCCCGTTTCCACCTGATATTCGAAAGGGGATGAAAATCTTGTGAAAATTGGGGAAAGATACGTCTTAGGTTGTGTAAGTTCGGGACCCTGGCATGTGCTTAGCACCGGAAACGCAAGAAAATAAATGTTTTGAACGAATTATGATAGTCAATGGAAAAAGCTTCTTTTTAAAATCTTTATTAGGTACGTACAGTGTACGTGTACACCACGAAAGTTACAGATAGAAAACGTTTGGAGTGTAAAGCAAAAGCGTCAAGACATAGCACGATAAGGCGTAAAATAAGGATAATTTTAGACGAAAAATGGTTAGCAAATAATTGGGTATCGTATTCAAATTTACCTTATCCCCTTTACATGTAACAAACAAGCTCCCATCCCTCTTGATTATGGCGCGATATAAATTCCTACAAAAATTCTTCGTCCTTTATCTCAGAATTTTCTCATAAAGTTAAGCGTCCGATAATATGGAACGTTTAGCCCTAAATATGAGAGCGTCGAACCCTTTGCCGAAGATTAGGCGTGTGCTGGTTTTAGGGTCAGTGGGCCACCATGCTGGGTGATTTATTTGCAGCGAGTGAGCCGCATGAACGGCATGGAAATGGGCTGGGGTGCCAGAGTACCCCATGTGAGGACCGTACCCAGGGATGAAATTTTGTAAGGAAGACAAATTATGGAAAATTAAACGTATTAAGTGTGTAATTAGTTTGTGTTAAGAGGGGTTTGGTGTGCGTATTTTGGTATCGTCTCCTTTTGTTTGGACGTATATCGTATACTTTGCGAAGTAATGGTAATGATATAGGTACCTTTATTGTGTTGATGTTCAGTTTTAAATTACTTTGCACTGAAATAGGCTAAAGTTTAGTTTACTAAAAACAATTATTGCAAAATAAAAAAATACTAATTCTTGCAAAACCAAAAAAGTTTACTCACGTTGCTTTTTGTTTTGCAAGATTTTTTTTTTATATATATCGTATACCAACTCGCATGTATGTAGCTACCTATACAATTAACAAAAGTACACTCTCCACTGAAACTGGAATTGAAAATATTGACCGCTCAAAAATTGGCTGATTTCTCTTTTTGTTTGTCGCAATAGAAATTGAAACCCAAAATCTAGTTTCACCAAATATCCCATCCTATCCTAACATGACTACTTTCGAATTGAGATCCAGTATTTGCACTGCGGAAGTGCTAGCCCGCGTAAATAGAGCGAAATGCGGAAACACTCAAAGAATATCTTAATTTTAGATCTAATTTTCTTATTCCACTTTCCGCACGTACTCTATTGAGTACTCCGTTATCAAACCAAATGGTTCACTAATAAGATTAATCAAGAAACTACTGTCCTAAATCAAAAGAGATCTCTTTTACGTCCTGGCATTTAATTCCGTCGATCAAAGTAATGCGGCCCCTAAATCGTCTGGATGACTCAATTAAGCGTTAGATTAAAGAAAGTGCGTGATTGTTGTGCAAAGCGATGTGGTGTCATCGATCGAGTCGAGCCGCGTGACCTCGTTCGCCACGCGTTTATGTGTGACTAGCTTCTGCCGGCGACTCCGCCTGCGTGACTGTTGGATGTTATCCCAAGGAAACATAATTCTAGGATCAAAAGTAGCCTATAAGTATAAACTATCTCTGTGCCAAATATCATTCAGATCCGTTCAGTCGTTTCGGCGTGATAAACAGTCTACTTCTGGGTAAGCTCGCTCCATTGTAGATTTTGTCTCTGTCATCTCTGACCAAGACGAGTCAAGAGCAAACCCATATCAAGTAAAATAAAAACATACAACCATTCCTCCAAAAATTCGCATTTGTAATATGAAAAAAATAACCCAAAGGAACGCAATCCAGGGATAAAAAATAGCTGGAGTCGCGGGATTATTCGCAAGAGACACCGTGGCTCCGGAACACAAAGGGCATTGAAGGAACATGGATGGGTTTTAGTCAGTAGAAGTCTGACACTCCCTCCTGCTACACCCAGAGCGGGAGGGAGTGTTTTTCTTGGGAATGTTTTTTTTTTTTCATTGGATGATGTCCCATCCCAATATTCCAGACTTAGCTATCTCTGTGCCAACTTTCATCCAGATCTGTTCAGTCGTAATTGACTAACAAACATACATGGACCAAAACTTTTGCATTTATATTAGTAGTAAGATGACCCTCAGTCGTTTCGCTCCCGTCTCGGAGAGTCTTAACTTCCCGAGGGCTCGGACAATGATGGCCGGTCGAGGGAGCAGGGTGTCGCCAAGTGAGTATCAGATTGGAGATTGGAAAAGTGGGATTATGGTGTTGTCTGATAAGAAAGGGACAGTGTTGAATTTATAGCTTGCGGGGTGTTCTTGGGTTTTGAGAATATAAATAATAGATGTAACTAGATTTTGGCAACATTTGGTGTAGAGGACGCAAAGAAGAAGGTTATTTTGGGGAACACGCTGTAAGACATTCATTCAAACATTTTGTTCTTGTTATACAATTGACATTGAACCCATTACATTAATTTAGCGTGGTCTGAAAATAAATGGTGTTCGTATTATTTTTGTCTTTGCCAATTTTACAGATCCTTAATACGTTTCATATGATATGCCTCGATGTTATCATTAGGAAATAAATAACTCATGTTCATTTTATTCAGTAGGAAATAACTTGAGGCAAATTAAATTATTGTCATTGGAGTATAAGGTTCGATTAATGTAAGCACTTCAATGTGTACGCGTACGTTACAAATTGGTAATCCATTTTTCGTGGAACAAGGTTGGATCAAAATGGATATTCATTACTCGGCAGACTTACTGAGTGATTAAATTAATGTTAATTGTTTGTTTTTACTCAAAGTAGAATAGAAATTAATCAGGATCATGCGTAGTATTACTGGAAATGACGTGGTTAAATGATGTTGAAATATTAACAAGAGCACCAAATTCAGATATAATTTTTCACAGTTGGGAAGTAAAGCTAAAGCTTCGCTACAGGTATTATGTTCTTTTGAGTACTTAATCGGCTTATAACCAGCAAATGGAACCAAAATACGCTAAAACCGTACTAAGCTTAGGCCACCTCACGAAGACAGATTTAAGGATTCCTAAATGGACTAGGTACTTTTTCATTTAAAAATAGAAATAAAATACATACATATCGCACTCAGGTTTGCTGTAATATAACTCAACTGTGGGCTAAGCTCGACCTTGTATAAAAACTGCTTCATTATATGTTTTTTTTTTATTATTAAATATTGAAAAGCTCGGGTTTGACCATAATCTCACCTGATGGAACGGTCGATGATGGATCACACTTGCCTAGAAGTAACCTGTTGTTGTATCTCTTGACTTAAAGACTCCCAAGGTTGTATCTATCAGGAAACACAGACACTGACATTGGATTCTAGCTGCAAGCGTGAGTGAAAATATTCCCAAAATTTGTTTTTGTGAACAATTGGGAATAAGCATGCGATTTTTTTTTTGCATTATGACTTACGTATTAGCTCAAGTAAACAATCATGAAATTATTTTTTAAATACCTCCATCAGAGATGAAGTTATAAAGAGCTTCAAAGATTACAATTAGAAAGAGAAGTCCGATATGAACTTTGACGTCAAGTTCATGACGCCTAGATAAAAACAGCGTTTTCGCGAGAGAGATATATTAAATTTGTCATAAGTATCTCATTTGTTTTTTCGAGTATTTTTGATTTTGTTTTCAATGTTATGATAATATTTTTGTATTTCCGAATAAACTGTATATATAATGAATATTTTTCATGCATATTCCCTATTAAAAGTAAGGATAGGTAAGGATGGAGAATGTTAGCTCAATGGCCTTACTTAAATAATATTGTGACATTCAGCTTAGCAGTTAGCACATTATCACATGACTCAGTGAGGTTAGACGTGGATTGAGTTTCTTAGCCGGCTGTTTTATGTTAGGAGTTCCTACTCAAGATTAGAGTTAATCATTCTTGACCTAATTAAATTTCGTCGGCTAGCCACTCAGACAGACTTTGTAATCTGAGACGCCACTCGCGACGGTCAGTGCCCGGGACTTTCATTATACGTATCTTAGTTTCCAAGAATTTGTCGTAGTCTTGAATGAATCTAAGCGCTTAGAACAGTTCTTTTAGTGACAGATAGATGAATTGGCTGTATGAAAGAGGATATAGTTAAAATTGGGTAATTACTGAGGTGATGACTATGGAAGTCGAGGAGTCTGTTCCAGATTACTAAAATTTCAAGGGTCTTTAATTGAAGAGTGAACAGTTAGGTTTTAGGCAAGCGTGCTCCATTGTAGACCACATCATTGCTTCCCATCAGATGAGAGTGTGGCAAAACGCGAACCTATCAATAATACTAAAGAAAACAAATTGCACCGACATTACGTAAATAAAATGGGATGATGGCAAGTTTTATTGAATTGAATGTATAACAAATAAGTCTATTTGAAACACTTAAATAGCAGTGTCAATCTCTTGTCCTCTCCTGTGCCTTAAAATGATTTTGGAACCAAACTCCTTGACCGAAGACTTTGACCAGTTTTACAGAAACATGGCAAGCTTATAAGGTAAGGAAAATACACAGATCACCATAGCAAAATCAAGTAGATATAAATTTCCCATCAACCTTGGCTGGACGGTATCTAGCCCAGACGCGCAGTAAATCTTGGTCGACGCCGGGGCAAGGTCATGTCGCACATCGAATTAAACGCGCACAGTGATTGGTGACACGGCGACACCCACGCGAATGTCTTATAGAAAATTGAGGAGAAGGGTTACTCCAGACATACCTTTAAAAAGACCTGAAACATACTGCTAGAGAAATAGAGATTCTTGGAATAACGTAAGTAGTATACTAACCAGCGTTTGATGACGACAGCTCTGACGCTTGACGTTATTGGATCGGCAATCAATGCTCATTGCTCATCGACTATTGCGCTTGCAAGTTTAGTACATTGGCGAGATCACCCCGCTGTGTTCATCTGTGCTTATGACTCGTGCCTTCTACTATGTTAAAGGTTTAAGAGTTCATAATGGTACAACACAAGAGATGTCTGTCCATAGTGGGTATAACTCTATGAAGAGGCTGAAAGTTCTCGACTGATAATTGATATTTCGCCACGAAACGCCATTCTTTAGTGGCAGGGCACTTTGTTCACAGTACAGAAAGTTGATGGCCTCGAAAGGTTCTGGAGTAGCGATTGGGTTCCGAAAGAGGGAGTACTGGAAAGCCACCCACATGGTGGACCAATGACCTGGTGAAGGTTGCGGGAATTCAATGCATGCAAGTCGCGACATTGACAGCACTGAAAGAATGATGATGAAGAATTCAAAATTCCTCTCAACCATTAATACCAGTTTTGGTGCAAAAGTAGACAATTTCAGAACAGAGTAGCCGCAATTTAGTCATCATTTGCGTGTCATCCACATCTACGGTATAACGTGCTAGTATGAATGACTTCATTTATCTAAGATTGATCTCAGAGCTCCGATGTAAGAGCCTCGATAGATCTTTAAAAGCCATGAGCTAGATACGTGTCTTGGGTCTTGAACCTTCTGCGTCTCCATGCGTTATTGCGTTCGTGAGTGACACGAATTACCGCCGTCTGCTCGCACAATATGGCGCCCGTGACGTCATCCTCTCAGATGATATCATCCCCTATTTGAATTATTTCCTTCCCTATCTTATTGCGATCTTTAAATGTTATTAAGTCACGTTCTTTGAGGCGTTTAACTGTAATGTGTGTTTATGTGGAGCGTATGAAGTAACGTTGATGTCATTTGCGTTCCGGCTTTTATGCTAATGTGCTTCTGAGTTTATTTCAATTTATTCTTTCATGTTTTCTTGGTCTACATCTTCATATTCTGTTGCTACATTTACAACTTCAGTCTCTACTCGTACCAAAGATATGTACAATGAAGACTTACTTGTACGAGAAGGAATATGGCGAGTCATTCAACTAGGATCCGCCATATTTGTTTTTACAACTTGTTTACGACAAACAGTAATCTCAAGCTCCAGGACTCAGGACGTCAAAGGCACAATCGTCTCGTCTTAAAACTTTAATATCAGTTCCGTTAATAAAATATCTTGTTCCGAGAGTTTATTCCGAGTTCCCTTAAGTATTTCCTTACGTTTAACTTCGTAACAAATTAGAAACATACGTCGTAACTTTAACTTAAAGGTATTATGTCGTACGTGAGTCTTCAGAGGTGTATTAAAGTGAAAGCTTCAGTGTTTAAATTAAGCCAAAGTTAAGATTTGCCTTTTCATTTGAGTGAATTGCCGAGAGTACCTACGAGTACCTGCTGGGCATACATAATTTTTGTGAATTATGAGTTTTGTATTAATTTAAAGCACTATGATTGTTAATTTGTAATCTTACGTGGTTCTTTTAACCACATTTCGCTATGTTTAATTGAAGTCTTAATTAACTGTGTCTAGCGCTTTAATATGGGCATTTTGTTTAGTGTACTTTGCTTCAGCTTCTGCAAAAAATATGACTATTTTTTTTTCTATAGTAAAATGTATAATGTGCTAAGTATAATTATGGGAAAACCTCACTCTTTCTTACCGTCCATTATATTTCTTCTTCTTTTTAACGTGTCGTTGGCCAATATAGCGTAATTGATTTTTTATTTGTCCCAGTACTCCGCAACGATAACACCGTGAGGTAACGCAGCCATAAGATTTTCGGCAGTACTTCTTTCTGTAAACCAAATCTTCTCTTGCCCGGATCATTGAAACCCTACCTGGTTTCAGCCATCCCCCATGGGAAAGAGGCGTGAGTTTACGTACGTATGTGTATGTACACACTTCCCCAACAAGTGAAGCATAGTGTTTATATGGTACCAGCAGCTTGGCAACTGTTTAAAGTGTCGTGTCGTCACACACACGTGCCGCCGCATTGCGCTGCGTCCGGACCACTCGATTGATGTAGCTCGGCGCTTCTCTCACACCTCTCACACCTTTGTTGCACTTGTGTGATATTGTGCCCGCATGAATGACAGTACTGGCACCTGGATTCGGATTTTGCCTCTAATATTGCATGCGTGTAGAGTTGATTTGCAAAGACAGATTGATAGGTTTAGCCTATCGGTAAATGCTGCAAGATAAGCTGCTAAAATATGAATATAATTGAATTGATTGTGTCCAGAACTACAAGCGTATCTTTTATAATTGAAACAAATTCAGTAATCAATTTCAATGGTTGTCTCTGGTTTGTCTTGCCCCTTCTACTGTTTAAAAGCTTAGCAATAATATTGAGACTTCTTACAGGAATGTATACGCCCTTTATATTTTTGACAATATTAACTACTTTTTCATTCAAACACTGTCCATAGGCAGCTAATTTTGAGTTCGTACTCAAAATTGTTTGCACTAAATGGGGTATAATCTATTTACACCTTTTGTAAGTATTTTCACATAGCGTCTTTTATACTTAGGAAATATAAGTCGAACCAGGGATTTCCCATGTAGTAAATATATTATAGAACAATGGAGCAGTAACTGGTGCTATTAACCCGGGGTTTTCCTAGGGTACGCCTTCCATATCGCAAACATGCTAGCATATCGTACGAGTACAGTGTTCGAACTATTATAGAAATAATAAAAAGTCTCTGTAGCGTGACTGCTTATTAAATAACTTATTACTTTTATCGCCTCACATGTGCTAGAGAAATGCTCTGAATGTGGGCTTCTGAATTATTCATGTTCGGTTAGTGTTCAAGTACTAATGTATTTTAATCTGCTGCTTGAATATTTTGGTATTTTGCAAATGAGTTTCTGTTGAATATGTAAGTATCTTTACACAGAATTAATCAGTTAAAATATCAATTCGAATTTTTCTTCTAAAAGTACGTCATTGTAGTGCCTTATCGCAGCCACTCAGCTCTCGTCAAGCCATCACTCATAAGAAGTTAACTGTTAAGTTGGTTCACAGTCTGTTCCTAAACCGCGATATTTCCTTTTTTTGAAAATTATTACTTTTGGACATACACTTAATTCCCAAGCTTTCGTCATCATGATATCAGTCGAAGGCATCCACAGCTGGAAATAGACCTCCTCAAGTGTCGCCACAACGACCGCTCCTGTGAGTCTCGCATCCATCAGCTACCCGCAACCCTCACCAGGTCATAGGTCCACCTTGTGGGAGGCCGCGCCAACGTTGCGTCTTCCGGTACGCGGTCACCACTCCAGAAATTTTCGGCCCCATCGACCATCTGTTCTGCGAGCAATGTGCCCTGCCCACTGCCACTTTAGTTTGGCAATCCTTCGGTCTTTGTCGGTAACGTTGGTTCTCTTGTGGTTATCGTCATTCCTGATTCCACCACACGGATACTCCCAGCATTGCCCTCTCCATTGGCCTTTGGGGCAAGCCGTCCTGCCCCCTCACAAGTTTTCAAAACAATAAAAAATAAACTAACTGTGCCCATTGTGTCACCCGATGTAATGTTTTCTTCATCTATTATATTATTTCTGTAACTTATAAGGTGTACATAATAAAGAGTATTTTAATTCTAATACTAATAAAAGGTAAAAACTATAATTCTACCAGAAGCATTAACTTAACACCGTTCTATTAGTAACACGCATTTAAACTAAATGATTAATATTTTATACGGTAGAACTTGTTTTCCTCAGCTGAACGCATCTCATTCAAGACTTATTTTTATTTCTGCAATGTTATGCACACACGCTACTAGCTGAGGCAATTCCTAGTTTTTGTCCACTGTTACATGCCTAAGTTTGTTATAATATATGTATAGCCATGTATGTTTTATGCTATTCAAAGATTGTGCAAAAGACAACTATGTTAACATAAAAATAGTTCTTTAGAAATAAAAGTCAGTCTTGGGTCTTGGACTTTTATACTCACGACGTAGGTAGATACTAAAAACAAGAGAAACAAGTCCTTACAAGTGAAAGTTTTCTACATTAGAACTTAGTAGAATGCGATATTATCTTAGCTGGATTTACACTCCTATTTTGAAAGTTTGATGACGTTTTTCTGTTACTTTCAATAGGGTAAGACGTAAGGGTATGGCATATGGTAAGAAAAACGTGGCTTGAAAATATTGATTCAAAATTTGGTACAGGTACAGTGGTGGACTATAGGAAGCAAGAAGGCATTCTCTATTAGACAAATTTTGTAGGTGGAAGTATCAAATTTATGTTACACATACTGTATAGTACGGTTCAAAATTAACAGAATTCTACTCTTGTAGATTTATCAAAAGCCTTTGACACGATGTGCAAGGAGCTCGGATCACTTTAGCAGATTGTAATTAAAGGTAAACGGGTGCGCGCTTGAAACTTGTTAGAGCGACTAATGTGCACTCTGAATGTTGGATAGATTTTACATACATACATACATAATCTTGCCTGTAACACAAATGACTTCAGCAGAATTGCAATTAGTGCTAAAATGTTAGTTGCTAGTAAGCTTTGAGCACATTTTACGAGCTGAAAGTTGGTTAACAGCTTTTTAGAGAAATCAAACAATGTTTTTATGTTAAAAGTTGTTTGTAACGGGCTTTTGTTCGCGGCGTCGCGTTGCTTGCGTTAATATAGATAGTATTTGCAAAAAAACTTTCAACCGTTTCCATTTTCATCAAAACGATTTAGCGACGTATCATAGAAAAAAAAACACGTTCTTATTTATAATATTAAAAGAATTGAAGAAATTTTGTTTAGAAAGTCAAATTGATTTGTCTGTTGACGTACAAATGCATAACATTAATCTTATAACCACTTCAATTTTGATTTATTCAGGCTGTCCATTTATTCCAAGAACACTTCATGCTCTATATTTCTTATTCAAACTTACAAAACAAATCAAAGCACACATCATAATATTAGCATGAAGCAACATCATCTCTGGATCCATTAAAACTGGGTTCGTCTTCAGTTTTTAATTCGGAGTGGCTGGCGCGGTGGCACTTACGCGTAATGTGCCATTATGCTAATGTAAGCGATCGCAAATAGCCGCGCACTGAGCATTGCGACCGGAGAGCTCGGAGGAGTAGGGTTCTAACGGAACCTCGCCTCCATCTCCGCAAGTTTTAGCGAAGTTTTTATTATTTTTGATAGGCTCACGTTTGACCACCATCTCACTTGATGGAAAGCGATGATGTTTGTGGTTGACGACGGAGTTTGCATGTAAGTAGTAACTTATTCACTCTTGACCCAAAGACTCCCAGATTGTAGCTATCACGAAACACAGACTCCGACTGGGAAAACGCTAAGTCCCCCAAAGTCTAAAGTGTTACCGATAGACCGAGAGGCTTGCATTTCGGTTGAAAAGTTATAGCGGACGTGAAATAAAAAAGTCGGGTTCAACGACGCAAAAGCACTTTGTGTCAATTTGGTTGTGGTAAAACTTGATATTCACAAGTTCGGTCGCCATTTCACTGCCACTGCTAAGTTCAACACCAAGTGTGCAACTGTTTAGTAAAGTTGGGTATCTAAGAAATTGCCTATAATTTGATACTGCCGCAATATTGTTTAACTTGGTTTTACTAAAATATTTACATAGTTATTTGATTCTCGGCACTTTACTTGGCATATTCGGCAAAATATTTGAAGCTGAATATTTGGAGAACTGCGACAAATGAAGTCCCAGTTTAAAAAGAATTTCTCATCTTTTTTTTACCTCCGTTAACCTGTGTTTTGCAGTATTCAAGCTCTGCTCTGTCTCCGCTAAGATTGCGTCTGTGACATCCCTAGCCCGGAGTAATGAACGCGATGTATGGAGACCGCACGCCGTTACAACGTCAGCGCGTGCTGTTGTAAAATGAATTGGGGATAGGAGTTATTATTTAATAGTCTGAATATTAAAGTAGTATTTATCATAAAGGCAAGAAATTCTGTTAGGTCAGTGATTGTCACTTAGACAAGGATTATCATTTATATGGTATGGTATGGTTTTTTTATTTGTATGGTTCTTAAGTGATCAATGCTTTTATGCACTATTTAGATTGGTATTTGATCACTTGGGATGAAGTTTCCCTACAATATGTCAAAGGCGTAGCAAAAAGGAGCGACCGATCAGGTCCTGAGGCGGGTCGGTCAAGTTTTGATTGAGAACCAGAGCAGCAAAAGTTGAATCACTATATTTTACATCAACTTCCTCAACAGAAAGAGAGTGACAAAAGCTTGCCTCGTAAAAGATCATCTCCTTATCATCAAATGATAATCCCCACCATGCAAAACATTATTTATTTTCAACGAAATTTCTTGGAATGCCAGAAGACTTTTCAAGTACAAATAACAAAGTGGTAAAACAAGAACTTCCTGAAAGGAATCGTATCACAAAGTTTTGGTAATCGGTTTATATCTGAAAGCAGTATTCCGCAGCTTCGCGGGCGTCAAGCCAAATAATTGGGTTCCCGCCCTTAGGGGATCGGATTCGATTCCGGATTTGTACACATACGAATGGTAAGGTACCTACAATACTTTAGATTGTAAAAGTAACAATACCGCATGTGTTTTATAGCTGCTTGGTAGTCATACTGTGGCGTACATTTGAAGATTATGTTGTTTTTCCGTTGGGTGTTATAAAAGTATTGAGTATGATCTACAACCATGCTATTGAATATTCCGATATTTCTAGGCCAAAATAGTTGATTTTAACAGAATCTAATGAAGATGAAACTTATTTTTATGAAAACAATCTTAAATACCAATGTAGATGCCCCTAAAATACCAACAGATACAACTATCGATAATACTATAACCAAAATCGGTACAGATGACGATACTTCAAACTTAATGGAAAATCTGAAAAAGCTGAAGAAGCTACGGTCGATATCGGATAGTCACGGTCTCACGGAGCTATGGACAAATATAGTGACAGATAGTTATGTGAGCTCTCGGCAAACAGTAACGCCATCAACAAGTGTTTGTGCTCTTTATGAGGTTATTGTCCCTTCTATCTTACGTTAGTCTTCGATAGTAGTTTTAGGAAATAGTTTATAAGCTTTTAAGATAGAAGTTTTTCTCTTCACGTTAGCGTCTTCTTTATCTTGAGTATTTCTAGGTTCATCTTTGGTTGGAAGGAAATATATTTTGTGGTGATTTTAGCTTCTTTATCGATAACTGGTCCGTAACCGGGTTGGTTTATATTGCTTATTGTTGAACCATGTTTGGCTTTCCACGCTTCGTTATAATCTAGTCATTGGTTTTTATCGTGGTATTCAAGAAGCACGTATTCTTTACTGAGAGTTACATACGCTTTGTAAGGTCGACATAAATACTTATATTCCAAGTCATCTCCTCCAAATCTACTCCACCTCGATCTAATTGACATTTGTAGCTAGTTACTTATTGATAATAATCAAGGGTATTCTATTTTTATGGCGTGTGAGTGGATTGTAAGTTCTACAAACTGACTTGGAATTTGTCCCTAAATCCAAGATCTTCTCAAAACCTGGTTAGAATCTATTCCGCCATTGTACCTTTGTGCACGAAGTTTAAATAAATTAACCTCGTAGATTCTCCCAAGCTCATCAAATAAATAATAGAACAACGAAATAATAATAAAATATTACGTTAGTGGCTGTTAAGCTCGCTAAGCGAAACGTGCTTCCAACTAGAGATGCTCATTATTTAAACCCATCTCTAAAGTTCTCAGCTTATGTCAATTAGTAGGTCTTCATCTTAGTTGCAGTATCATGAAGACAAGACACCTCGGCAAGTGTGGAGCGTCTGTATATTATAAGAAAATAATGACATTCTTGACACTCGGAAAATGTGAATTTTATAAGTTGGTTGGTGCTGTGATAAGATGATTCTTTGCTTTTGTTGTTTAGTTAAGTGTATTCTTTATCTTCTTCTACTGGATATAACTTACTAGCTTAGCTTGTTCCCCCACAATATCACTTCCGTGGCCTGTCCCTGTGGTACCCCAATATTTTTTATTTGAGAAATTACCTCTTTCAGTGTATCCTACCATTATCATATTGATTTACATAGTGAAAAGTTCTGTACTCACATTACTGTGCTCGACAACACTTCCTCTCAAAAAGTTGTACACGACTACCCTCGATTGTTAAGTTCTTTCTTTACCATTTACGTCTTTGAACCAAATTAAATGCACTTTATTTGTTAAGTTCTCTAATTTATGCTAATTAGAGCTCCACACATCCAAGTTCTAGTTTACCTGCAGGTTAGTTGTTGTTTCATCAAGGAGAGCTGTTTGTTTGTATGTTTACTTGCATACCCTGAGGCTTTGCGCTGTAACCGCTTTGTACGGAAAGCAATAGAATAGGAGTGAATAGAACTATAGAATTAAATTTGCCTTTCTCAAGTGAGTTAACGTCTGAATTTGTTTTGTTTTAAGTTGTGGTTATAATGAAAGAATCATTACTTTCTTCTTTTTCATTCCTTTCATTGCAAAGTTTCAACTCGTTAATAATATTCTGTTCCTTTATTTTAATATTGTTTTCCTCATAGCCAATAAGGAATTCTTCGCAGTCATCAGATGTCTTCATAATCAAATTCCTTCTTTTGACAAAGAAACGACGAAGTATTCTTTTGTATGTCATCAACGAATTTCGCTTCTATTCTTATTATGCTTTCAAAACAAATAAGAGTTAACAAGGATTTCTCTTCTGTGTTGTTCCTATTTCGAAGTTTTTAATAGATAATTTTACTGTCACGGTTGCAACCGTTATTTTTGGGGCTGGGTTGCCGTCTTATAGACTACTAGCTGACCCACGCAACTTCATCTGCGTCACATTTTCCATTAATGCTCGGCTCCTTTTAGTCCTAGCGTGATGATATGTAGCCTATATCCTTCCTCGATAATGGGCTATCTAATACTGAAAGAATTTTTCAAATCGGACTAGTAGTTCCTGAGATTACCCCCTACATACAAACAAATGTTAGATACCTCTTTATAATATTAGTATAGACATTATTTTATAGTATAGTATAGATGAGAGTAATGGGCCAAGGTGTGCACCTGTGTATCCTTACAAAATTTTGTACTATACTATCTTCTTCGAACTTATCGTTATCTTGTCATCGTTGAGTTTGATCATTCCGACCGCTACCGAGACCAGTTTCGATCGGGAGCATAATATAGCATATATTTTTTTGTAATGTTCTTTTTATTCTAAATCTAGAGAACCCTCATATTATTCACGATGATATCTATCGTTGCAGCTAGCAATCATATCATAATTATCACAGCTCCCTTTAAATCCTCACCAAGTACGACCTTCAAACATTATCTACCTTAATCTTCCCGAACGACCTCAAATGTCCACGTGCCGCCACTTCCAACGCTAAAACTCAGCAACTACCCTCAAACAGAAAAATATTACCGTTAAGGGTTGCATATTAAAGTGAAACTTTTCTAATTATGCTGATTCCGTGGTTTCGACTGTTAATTATTTTGACCCAATTAGTTCTGCTTAACGGTCTGTGGCGCCATCTATGGCGTGTCTCTTGGAACTGCAGTAATAATAATGGTGACTGCAGGAGATAGGTGCTTCCTAATTTAACGATACTACCATCGTAATTTTTTTCACGATTCTTTTCCATAAAACGTTTTAAGAAATTGCTTTTAGCGATGACTCTGTCTATTGTACGGCTTTAATACTTTTTGTTTTCTGTTTGGGTTTATTAAAAACTAGCTATTTCCCTCCGTGTTTATTTCGTAGAAAGAGAAGCAGACGAGAAGATAACACACAGCGATATGATAGCGTTTTTTGTATCAGAGTTTGCGGGAGATTATTCAATACTCAATACGCAATACTCAATAATTTATTGCATTCCATATGTATTCCTGTGTGTGTTTCTGTAATTCCACTTTTTACAACATTAGTGTACCTACTTATCTATTTGTTGCAAACATACATCTGCCCAATTTGTTTAAGTTCTATTGACTTAATTCATGTATAGCGCCCCATAGTGTTACAAAGTTTACCTCACAGTTCAAATAAACTTTAAAAAAGAACTCTAAAAAGTTTCCTATTGCAAACTCCCCTCTTTTGTTTCATATAAAAATGCTTTTTTACGACAATTTCCTTGTCCCCACTTAGACATGCGCTAGAAGGCTGCCGCAATAAACCCAACTCACTAAACTGGCTCTAACTCGTAAATAAAAATATAGAGTTGTTTCAAACTACGTTCATAATGTTTTTATTAAGGAAACTGGAGTGACAAATTGGAAATAATGGCTTAAAATACTTGGGAACACGAGAAGTTGGCGGAGTAGTTTTTAATATTGATTACGTAACAATGGGTTTTCTGAACCATTTGCTTGATAGTTTAGTTGAAGTGAACTTGTAATAATTATTATCAGTCTGCCTAGTCTTTTCCTAACTATGTTGGGGTCGACATCTAGTCTAACCAGATTTTGTTGAATACCAGTATTTACGTGGAGCGACTGCCTATGTGACCTATACAACAGTAACTGGGTAACAACCCCTTGGCAAGACTGAGTTCACTTAAAGTAGGGGTCGATAATTATATACCAATCCATTTAACGTGTCATGGCGGTCATTGGCTTGTTTAATCTCTTCCATGGCAGAAACGATTTTCATTTTATGCAATGCATACAAAACATACACGCACAAATCAACATCTCGAATTCTCGACATTAACATAAAGTGCAGTAGGTACACACTTGCGTGCGTGATACGCCGCGATAACCGCGTACTATGAAGCGTACGGCTTTACAGAAGCGTGCGGTTTTATGATAACCCTGCGCTACGCCGGGAAATTGAAGGTTTACGACCGTGTGCATGTTGCCTATGGACCGGGATTCAGATTTCATTATACATTGTCGTAAATTTTACAAAATTATAACAGTTATTGCATGGTTGGGATTGAATGTTTACAGTATTTATGATAATGGCTCGCACTGGGCCCGTGTGGTTGATTTCGGCACATTTCTTCTCACAGAGAAGAGGCTTGTGCCCCAGCACCGGTGAATAAATATGTTAATTATTTTATATCGCTGACACACAATTTATTTTAACCGTTTTGTGCCTACACTTTTCTATTCATCAATAGAATAGTCACCGCTAATCTGACTTTGTCAGTTATCAAATCTGACAGCGCACATATGTTATTACTACTTCGATATTAAACTCGGCGTTTTCGTTTCCGAGTAATTACAAACAGCAATCCTATTTGTGCATCAAATGTAGTCCGTCCAATACGGCTTAGAAGTGGCGATACATATTTATCAGCCGCTTATCGTGGCGAGGCGAGCACAGCCGTCTTGTGCGGTTTACACGTGGAATAGGATTAGGTACGCCCTTTGTACGCGTAATAGGAAGCGGGCGTAGTTGACGAACCCTGCAGGTGTGCGGAGTGTGTCTCTGGGTTTATGTGTCGTTCTTTTGTAACTTGTTATAGAATATGTGAGAGTTGAGAGGAGATTGTAAGCGTTATAAAAATTTCTATTGTAGTTTATATTATTAATTATTTTGGGAATTTGGGCTTCATGGCAGAAGGCATGAATGTAGTTTACTATTAGAAAACTGTTATTTTTACTTCGTTATTATAAATAGGGAGTCTTTTGTAAGAAATGAGTGTAGAGACTTAAGATAGCTGTATTGATTGAAGAATTTTGGAGCTTTTTTAATTTGTAGGGCGATTCAAGTGTTGCGAAAGAAAAAGCATCTATTTCCAAACCCCTGTAACTCTTACATCAGACAAAAATATTCTGCAGGTGTATAGGTGTAGATTATATTATTATTTTCTCGATATATTATGAAAATATCGTTTTGTTTATAATAAATCCCATCGAAATTAAATAGGTTCCAATCTATCCATGTCTTATTTAGAAAAAAAAGTTTACGATTTCACGCGATATTTTACAATCTTACAGAGTTTGTCATTTTCCGATGACATTTACAATCTACCTGATTCAAGACTACCTCAGGTCTAGAAGCAGTACCTCCAGGTTATCGCGATATAAAGATAAGTGGCGTAGCGCCAGGTAGGTGCGGCGACTCTTTGCGCAACGCCCATCCATTTGGGTGCCCGTGACCCCCCGGGGGTCATGGAACTTACTAATATACTTGAGTGTGACTACAGTTTAATGCTGATGTTTGTAAGCATGAAATATTGAAGAATATTTGATGTTTGGTGCTGAAAATGACGGCTGCAAACTGTCGAGAGAAAAGTCAGAAATGACGGAATTTACGACTCCAGTTGTCGATCGTAGATTGTAATTTGAAGGTACAGAATGTTGCTACAGATAATGTATAAAACATTCGATTAATGTATAGATTGAATATAATTTACTTATTGCACACCAATGCTCCTACTATGATATCTTTTCACCACCATTAGTTAGCTGGCATCGAATACCTAAAGCATTAAGTCCGCCATTGTACATTAAATTTGTGCGTAAAGTTTTAAATAAAACAATCTATGTTTTATTCGTGTATTTTTATAAAAATAAATTGTGCAGGAAGGAACAAACTTTTTGAAGTGAAACTTCTTTAGCGGCGTTGAGTACCTACTTTTCTTGGGATGAGTATGAAGTGTTAAACTCGCGTCAGGACACGTGACCTGATCGAAAATTCGTAAGACGTCAGGACACCTGTGTGCCAATTCTACTAATTTTCACATTCGCATCGCATGCGCATCTCAATCGCAATTGTCAAAAATGTATGAAAATTAAGGCTTATTTGACAGTTTGCGATTGACTTTCGAAAGTTGTTTAAAAATTGTTAGAATTGGCCCTCTGATCGAAAGTTCATAAGACGGATGATTCAAAAATGCACAACGTTAATGTTCAAGTTTTCACTTATGGCACTCCCAGAGTGCAACCCTCTTCTTCTTTCTTTCATCGTGTAACCGAAACACGTTCACTGCTGACCGCTAGCTCCCCAAACAGAGCTCCTGTGTTTGATTCACCCAGCGGTCAACTTATGAAAGAACTGATTTCCCATTTGTCTTCCCTTATTGGATTTCAATTTAAACTTTCGGTTTGGAAACACCAATATCATATCAAAAAACTTCCCCACAATTCACTGCCCACATTTTCCTCACTCGGCGTATACGCCACAGGCCACTGTAGCCTGCAGTACGCCAATACGCCGAATATGCGGCGTACAGTAAACGTAGGCACTTATAGAAGCCCGTGGGGACGATGCGGTACAAAATATGATTTGTGCGTGCCCACGCTCGCTAGGGCTGTCCCTCGCTCCAATATTACCGTTGCTAAATGAAAATGATTTTATGAAATGTTTGCGAAACAAAACGTTACAGGGGTTATTTCAATTGGATAGATGTTAACAAAGGTGGAGTTGAATTATAGATGAGATGATCTTGGAAATTGACCTCATCAATGTCGGCTCAACTTTGATAAATTCAATTAAAGTTTAAAATTATTGCAACGCTCACGTTTTCCCACAAACTCACCTGATGGAAAGCGCAGCAGTAACATTTTCACTCTTGACTTAAAGAGCCCAAGGTGGTAATTATCAGAAATCTCAGACTTCGGTAGGGAATTCCACGCACGCAATGTTTACTTCTTCTGCTACATTCATGTCTTATGTGCAATATCAATCAGAACACTTTCACCAGTAATTTGTTTGAAAAGGTCGTCAAGGTTTTGCAGCCTTGCCAATGACAATGAAACACCCTTGGGTAATCGCTGTACAAAATATGATTTGTGCGTGCCTCGAGTGCCGAGCCCACTGTCTAGGGTTGTCGCTAACGGCTCGATGCTTGTTGTCGATTGTCGATGGCCGCCATTTTACTGGTCATTGTTTCAATTTACGGCGACAGGGAATTGTTGGAGATGAGGAAGGGTTCTAACGGGTTTTTGGAGATTTGATGCTGGCTTGTGTGGATTGCTGTACTTTAATGTGTGTTTTAGTGGAACGGAATGGTTACCGAATCATGTCACGCACGTTATGTGGGAATTGGAACATTATCCCTTTATTTAGGACTTTCATTTAACTGTTTGCTTGTCTTCAACAGTCTTTGAATTATCTGTTCTGCAGTTGTTATATCAAACAGTGTACTTTATAATCTATCGAATGAGATTGTGAACTATTTCTGCTCAATGACACTCGGATACATCGTAAATGATTGAATTTGGATGTTATTTTATATTTAAATTTATCTGTTCACAATATATCGAGAGTTGAGGTAGTAATCTAATCAAGATTTATTTCTATCGAATGAGATTGTGAACTATTTCTGCTCAATGACACTCGGATACATCGTAAATTATTGAATTTGGATGTTATTTTATATTTAAATTTATCTGTTCACAATATATCGAGAGTTGAGATAGTAATCTAATCAAGATTTATTTCAATCTAGCGGTGTTTGAAATAATCTGGTAACATCGACATTTTTGACGATATCTGTGATAAACTACAGGATTGAATTTGATAAATTGATTCCTGACTGTAAATTCGATACATAATTCGAACTCTTACTCTTAACCTGTAAACTAAGATAAATACTCATACCAAGATTTATGTATGAGTGGAGTGTTTCCGACTGGCTTGTAACAGAGTAAGAAGTCTGGAGCGGTAAGTAATGGCGCCTGGAAGTACCACTTAGTCTGGATGTATCGGATTACAGTCACGAGTCATTTACTCCACGAGATTGTAAACAAGAAAGGTGTTCGATAAATTTTATTGCTTGTGAAGAAATACTTAAAGATTGTTCAGCTTTTGTTACAATACTTTTATTGTGCGTATATGGAGAAGAATTCCTTGCTGTAGTGCCTGATAGCTACAGCCTATGACCACCCTCAGTCTGTAGATCAGTAGACTCAGGTAAAGTGAACAGGTTACTTCTATCAAAGATCTATTAATCATCGCTTACCATGAGGGGAGGTAGTGGTCAGACGCGGACCTATGAATAGTAAAACAATACAACGTTTGTGGAAATCAATTAGGTAGGTAACTGCGCTGGCCGAAGTGTTTGACTTTGAGTTTTGGCTTGAATATGTAGGAAAGCAATAATTCTCCATAAGGAAACCGTTTTATTGCAGTTATTTTAGCAGGAACCTAGCAGACCGTTGGGATACCGCAGACATGGGCCCTACTATAAATAGCCAACGTTATCAAGATTCCGTTGTGAAAAAGGGATAGTGTTACGCTTCTTGTATAGCTCCGTCTCTATCCCACAACGCAATCGTGATGGTTATAAGACGTCATAGTTGAGCCCCCAAAGATCAGCAATTATCGTCGGTTCCTAAGTTTAGAATTTTGATGTTCAATAACAAACTACTAAGCCCTGCCAAAGTTTATAATCGGCAAATATCGAAGTATATTCTACTGTTATTAATTAACTAAAATACTATCTAAACATATTATTCCCAACGACATTTCAACAAACTAATTCCATCGCAGACGCCTAAAGCCTACAATTTAATAGTAATAAAATAATTTCACATTTGTGGCAACCCTGAAACAATAGTGCGCCCGGGGGACGACCCGTGCTGTCCCGAAATAGCCGTATCTTAGATAAGTTAGCCAAACTGCGGCTATTGTGCCGCTGACGTGCTCGCTTTATATTATGTGACTCTGTACATGTATGTGAAGATCACTTGTATATAAAACTTTCAAATAGTTTTTTTGGTATTATTTGACAAGATCTCTATGAAGAAACATTCATTTCGAAATTTGGCTTATAACACTCAGTTCCATTGAAACAAACAACACCCGCTTTTGTCCGTAATTTGGGACAGATTACGTTTGGTGATACTCGGACTTCACTTAAGAACATCACAACCATCTATATTCTTCTTTCTTCTTGTATATAAAAATGAATTGCTGTTCGTCAGTCTCGCTAAAACTCGAGAACGGCTGGGCCGATTTCGGTAATTCTTTTTTTGTTTAGTTCGCCATAATACAGGGAAGGTTTAAAAGCAATAAAAAATGGGTAGTTGACGGGAGCGAAGCCACGGGGTACAGCTAGTAGAAGTATAAAAAACAGATGACCAGAACCCACCACACCACAGACCCCAAAAGTCATCCGTACCACGGCCAATTTAGGCCCAATACCGTTTCAGCTTGCATAAATTTTCTAAAAGTTATAGCGAGCTCGTAACTCAAAGAAGTTTGGTTAATATAACTTATTTTTGTCACATGCCTAATCCGAAGATTTACTACTTACCTAAAACCATAGCACTTTAGGGTAAAAAACCAATACGCCAAAAATGAAATATCAAACGACACACACATGTTGTTTGACGTTTTTTTCGCACTGGCAATAAATTCCAGAAATGAATGTGTGGCACGGTTTTCTACTAGGTATTACTAGTATTTGTTCCTTGGTCTGTTTGTTTTCTTGTCACGTAAATGAAAAGCTGTGACAATTTAAAGGCGCTTCTTCTTGTATCAGGTATTGGAGGCTTTTTCGAAGGATCTAGATGAATACGGAATTAGGGTTGTTTTCTTTTTGTTTTTATTAAATCCTGTACCTATTGTGTTTGTTGGAATGTAGGCAATATGTATCGTTGTGATTGTCCCTAGGGACAAGTTTGTAGACTGGCGAAATTACTCGCAAATGGCAGGTGTTTTGTGATTTTTTTTCGTGTTTTGACACCGACTTCCGAAATTAAAGGTATTTTTTACTTTGTAGTGTTTTTTTTTGGAAGTCGGTTGTATATTATTGAATAAAATTATTTATTTTTCACCTAACAGCGCCACTAAAAAACCATCATCCAAGTAAACGAATATTGCTATTTTGATTTAAAAACCAAAAGAATTTTTCAAATCGGTCCATAAATGACTGAGTTATGAGGTAAAACATTAAAAATAAATACAACCGAATTGAGAACCTCCTCCTTTTTGTGAAATAGGAGGTTAAAAATACTGGTGTTCTAGTTACACTTATATTAGGTAAAGCTTTCAATAAAACAAGTTTTCAGAAGTAGATTATAGAAATATGATAACGCAATTAAATATACACTAACCACGTTCCTTGCCTTTATTAATTTATCAGTAAATTATCACTTAAACTGTCTCCAGCGTATTAATTATTTGGTTATCGTGTGGACAAAAGTTTTCCGAGCTGGTGGGTCCCACTAATTGGGCCGTACGTGACAATTGTCCCGGCTGGGGCCCGACGTGGGGCCCGACGTGGGCCCCACTTGTGTGAGAGGAATAATTGCTTTATATGGGTAACTGCACATCTCACTTAATTGGAATCCTACTACTGAAGTTATTACTACGGCCTTTGTTTTGAAGTTAAATTAGTTTTAATGTTATTGCCTACTAGTGTAAGTACCAACCTTTTGTTGTTTTGGGTGATGGGGAACAGTAAAACTCGTGTCTGAACTCTGTTCTTTTGTAGTTTAATCATGTTTTTTGAAATCTGATTATAATAGGACCTTAAAAAAAATACCGACGTAAAATTAACAATCGAGACCTATAAAAATGGACTTCATAAGTTTGTTCTTAATTTACGAATCTTAGTAATTTGTGAACCTCCTAAATATTCTGATATTATTTCTATTGCGAAATAATTCAGCTCCAAACTTTATGAAAGCGCTTTTCATTGAAAATAAACCATTTGGAAATATTCCTTTGAATAGAATCTTAAGAAATATCTCTGGAGTATCTTATTTGTATGAAAAGTTACTTATTTCAGATATATAAGATTTTGTAAAGGCTCCTCCAAGCTCGTAAAGGTCGCGTTAAATAATTGTCTATATTTACTACCCACAAGTTTTGGCCCTAATTCGTCCTGTGGGCCCCCAAAGGTCTTCAGGGACGGCCCTTGTGACGTCAGAGCCGGCGGCCATATTTACATAATGAAACTAAATCGTGCGGAAGTGACGATAAACGAGGACCACGTGTAACGTGACGTCATACCGTTTGCTTTGGATTTGATTGTCTGGGTTTGTTTGCTTTTGGAGATCTATAGGGATTTCATTGGTTTGATGAGTTACTTGTTTCGAGTTCTAGGCGTCGTCGTTTCTCGGAAATTATCCCAAGGGAGCATAATAAAAAGTAGCCTATTCGTTATAATCTATATCTGTGCCAAATTTCATCCAGATCCGTTCAGCAGTTCTGTCGTGATTGAGGAACAAATATCCATTCATCGTTCCAAACTTTCTAGTAGTATGCAAGCCGCTCTTCTTAAACAAGTTTCATCTCTTTGATGCTCGAGTACAGTCCTTCAACGGTCGAGGGTCTCAAACGGTTGACAATGTACATATTCAAAGAAGACACTTACTTCAACAAGGCTACTTACAGACACCTTAGTAGGTGCTAAGTACATTGTAGAACCCCCGGTTCCATACTTTTACTTAACAAAACGTTTCAAGATCATTCTTAGCCCGTATAGCAGTGGAAAAATAAATATAGAAATTAACTACATTTAGCGAAGCAGCAACATTCGCTAATTGTCTCGTTATTTAGGAACTGACTCAGGCGAGCATTGAACCCGTGATCTTGGACTAATGATCACGCGTCGAGGAGAAATAGTAATTGGAATTAATAACTTTATCTTGAAATCAAATCTTTTGTTAGTTCACAAATTAAAGCGACTTTTCTGGATAAAATTATACGGCTCCAAAATTATAAGTACGCACTAATACGCAAAAAAACGTTTTGGTAACACATTCATTGTGTGCACAGCTAAGGGGTGGAATTCCCTGCCTGATTCTGTCTCCTGATAGCTACAACCTGGGAGTCTTTAAGTCAAGAGTGAATAGGTTACTTCTAGGTGAGTGTGCTCCGTCTTAGACCGCATCGTCGCTTACCATTAGGTGAGATAGTGGTGAAACGTATACCTATCAATAGTAAACAAAAAAGTGAAAAAACAATTTGTGAAGTCGTTTCTCAACTTAGTTGGGGTCGGCTGTCAGTCTATCAGATACAGCTGAATATTAGTCCTTTTAATTGAGTGACTGCCTATACTTGTATATTACTATTTCAGTAAGACAGGCTAGGTGGAACACTCATCCAAAGTTATGGATAGCAGAAATTGGCCTTTTCCCAAGTATATTGGGGTCGGCTTCCAGTCAAACCGTATTCAGCCGTGGAGCGGCTGCCTACCAGACCTCCACAACCCATTAACTGGGTAGCAGGGTACTTCTTGGTAAGGCTTAACGTGCTTTCCGAAGCACGGAAGAAACTCGGTATGTTAAGATGGTCACCCATCCACATACCAACCTTGGCAAGCATTGCTTGCCCTTAAAGATCGACCCGTGCGGCTTTTATCATTAAGCCACGAGATAAGAAATATAATATAACAAACTCAGCCTTATTCTAGTTCACATCTGGACAAAGAGGCCTTAGCAAATTGCTTCAGACACCTCGTCCCTTCATCCAATCCGACGATCCATCTTGTCCGAGACTTTCACACTACGTTAGACAATATTGTTATCTGAAATATTAATGACAATAGTCCGGTCCGCAGGAAACCGATCCATCATCAGCGTCTTTTTTCACGAGGAAAATATACGATGATAGAGAAATGATCTCGCTTTTTCCGCGCCATTTCGCGTCATTAAATATTAATACATTGCTATATGGGTAAGAAAATATCGGAGTTGTAATGTTATTGGTCCTATTTATTTGCAGTCGGACTATTATTAAGTGTTTCATTTCTATGTCGTATCCATCTTTCAGAATCTCGCTACTTCCTTCCTCATCGTCCATGTATTGGACATATCGTTCCATGGTTCTGTTTTTAAGAATATCAAAAGGTTTAATAGGATTTAAATTTACTGATTCAGGTGGTTTAAAACGCAAAAATATCAAAAATATTTCCTCTCATTTGGATGAGATCGTAAACAGCGACCTGGAGGCAAAGTATTTGGATGTCTCTAAGATAATCTAGCTCAGACACATTTGCCGAAAAATTACGAGGAGAGCCGACGTCATAAAGCGAGATAAAGCTGGGAAAAGAAAGAGATAAAAACGTTGCTACCAATTTATTTTTCCCAATCACTACTTTCTGCAGTTTTCTTAAACCATTCAGTTCAGTTAATATTGAAGTGATCACATCTCACGCGTCAACAACATTGAATTCCGTCGGTGACTCCCAGCAGAATCTCAACTGAATACAAAATATAACGAAGCCACGCACTGGACCGATTTATCGGACGTCTATCATCATGACACATGATCAATGAATTAGTGATTCGTATTGACAGGTGCCAATTAACCATCACTGCACATCCCACAGAGGATTCCATGGCGAGAGGGTATGGGGAAAAATATGGAGTGTTGTTGAGGATTGCTGTACCGTGATACTAAACGAAATATTGATGTTTTTGTTGATATCTGGTATCACAGGATAGTTTTAGGTAGAGGTCAAAATAATGCTGAGATGTATTGGTGAGGTTGACAGGTGACTTACAAAAGGTGCTGCTGTTGGACACTAGAAAGGTATTATTTAGCATGTGAAGTTCTACAGTGCGATTCAGCAAAAATTTCGAAGTGAAAAGTTAGGCGAAGTGAACGACAAGTGAGCTGTCAAACCATACAAATAAGATGGAATGACAGCTCACTTGTCGTTCAATACACCTATAAGTGTAAACGGTGAGATGTCGACAGAATAGACTGGCAGCAGTGTCTGCCTACCTCGCGAATAAAGGCGTGAGTATATATGTACATGTATGTTTGTTTGTATTAAAGAGGAAGATATACAACAGTCGTGAAAAAATAGCAAAACAATATGAAGAAATAA
Source organism: Ceramica pisi (assembly GCA_963859965.1). NCBI lineage: Eukaryota > Metazoa > Arthropoda > Insecta > Lepidoptera > Noctuidae > Ceramica > Ceramica pisi. The sequence continues at coordinate 23,328,816 of OY982542.1, forward strand.
CTGGGAAGCAGTTCAATTGACATTTACTATGCGATACCAAGGCGACATAAAAATAGTGCAGTCTGCGAACTATGTCGCAGTACGTTTCCTGCCATGAATGAAGCAGCAAATAAATAAAAAACTAAGAAACCAGCATTCGAAGAAAACACGAAATAAATGGAAAAGTTTTCTACTTTACGGGGAGACTGATTTGTCTGAAAACAATTTTACAAGTGGCACGAGATGGAATCAATTGAGACTGCTTCTGTGGAACATTGAGATTTCATAATAAACTGGAGACTGGAGTATTGTCGGCGATCGTAAACGTATAGGAAATCAGAACAAGTTCATCAATTTATGCTGATATATATATTTTTTAATGGGAGGATTCCATTAACAAAAAAAAGTTCTCGCTAAACGAGAACTTTTTCTTGTTATTTCTAATAACTCAAAGGAAAAATTAATAGCCTGCTTAAGCATAAACTAATAATGGCAATGAAAAAGAATCTCAAGGCAATTTTATAAAGCAAACTAACCCTCTTTTGCAAAGTAAATGTAAACAAAGACTAATGGATCTAATAAAAACTAGATACAATTGCAAAATGCTGCACTATTTACCGTTTAGAAAGCATAAAGAAAAAGTTTTATGATAATAGAAACAGAGTAAAAAGGAATACTAGGAAACGAAATGGGTGCAGTGTTAGAGGAAGGTGGAGCGGATGAAAAGGTGTAGGACTCTGTTTATGTATTGAAAAGTGGAAATGAGAAACCAATGTAGCAAAACAATATAATCCTTGTATTTCCCAATGGGTTAAGCAGAGGTATGGTAGGCGCCAAATAAGTTAACAATAGCGGTCATTGACCCATCTACATTAACATTCTTAATTTAAAAAACGGAAATTAAAACACGTGCGTGATCCTCTACATTCTCCAATATAGGTTGAGCTTACTTTCTATTTCAATTTCAATTTTCAATTTCAATTTCAATCATTTATTTCAGATAAAATGAATCCATATAATGTTAGTAGATGTATGACTTAATCTAATGTTAGTAAGAAAATAAAATTAATAATAATAAACACACCCATCCAAATAAACCGGTGCAACATTGAACGAAAGGTGCAATGGTACACCAGTTCACCCGGACAAGTGTGTTTGGACTCTTATCCACCTTCGCAAAAGGGGAGAGTCCCACCTATCTGAAAACACATTCAGAATGCCATTAGAGGTGGAGCGCAAGCGTTCCATCATGGAAGCGCATCGCTTCCGCATGATCGCGGCGAAACCGTCAACGCAGGCCTCCGCGAACATCCCTGACGCGCTACATCGCCACGGCAACCCCAAAAGCACCCTGAAAGCGTTATTGTACTGTACACGCAGGTCGCTGTATGCCCGCTGGGTATAGTTGGTCCACAGGCTGCATGTGTAAAACGACTGGCAGAAGGCCTTAAAAAGCGTTATCTTTACGGATTCAGTACAGCATGCAAACCTGCGGGCCAGCATGTTGCAACGGACAGCCAGCGACCTGCGCTCCCTGTCAATGTCTACATTATCTTTTAAGTCATCAGTGACCCAATGACCCAAATACTTAAACTTCGAAACCCGAGCTAAAGGAGACCTAGAGAGTGAGAGTTCAGGCAGCTGTTTGTAGGTTATGGTACCCGATTTAAAAACCATCCATTCACTCTTATCGGTGTTGTATTTGAGCCCATGAGCCACCGCGTAACTTTCACAAATATTAAGAAGCCTTCTCATCGCACCGATAGATGGGCTCAGCAGCACCATATCGTCAGCATAGCTGATGTTGTTCACGCAAACACCGTCCACGTGACAGCCGATTTTAGTGCTATTGAGCCTACCTATCAGCTTGTTCACGTATAAGTTAAAAAGACGGGGGGAGCTCAGACCCCCCTGTCTCACCCCACAATCCAGCCCATACATTTTGGAATATGAACCTGCCCACTTAACAGTATTCTTTTGACTACTGTACCAATATCTAAACAGTGATATCACATCAGCTGGGACAGTAGTGTCGTGAATGAGCTTATGCCAGAGCAGGTCATAATTGACCAGGTCGAAAGCCCTCGATAAATCCAAGAAACATGCTATTACAGGAGTCTTTCTGTCAGTATAATATTGGACAGTCTGCTTAAGGCATAAAATTGCACTATCCGTTGATAAGTTCGGTCTAAAACCAAACTGACCATCCTCGAGAACGATATGTTTAGCCAGGATTTTGTCAAGCAGACTATCCAATACCTTAGCACAAACAGTGGCAAGCGATATCGGCCTATAGTTGGAGATATCGGAGGCATCACCAGTCTTATTTTTTATTACTGGCAAAACTAACGTATTAGTAAGTTCAACAGGTAAGTAACTATGACTTAGACATAGGTTAAAAATCATAGCAAGTACTCGCGGTAAGTGTACCCCAGCGTATTTAAGATGTTCGACGCTGAGACCGTCGTGACCGGGGGACTTTCCCCTCACCATGTTTTGTATACTACTCGCGACTTCTTTAGCGGAGAACCTGACAGGGTGAGCCCCGGCCACGGCGGCCCCCACGCCGCCCTCCGACGGCTCACTATAGCCACACAAACGCGAGTTCACATTGAAGTGTTTTTGAAAAGCATTAGCTATTTCAGAAGGGTCGCACGCGCCCGCGACGCTCATCGGTTTCCCCGACCTATGATTTAATTTATTCGTTAATTTCCAAAATTTATTAAATTGTTTACTTTTATGACAAGATGCTAGCATATCCATTTTAATTTTCTCTTGATTGTTTTGGCAATATTTTAATTTAGATTTAAAAAGTTTTCGCGACGTACACATATGTTCATAAATAAATCCAGAGGTTGGTTTATTGTACAACAGCCACGTTTGATAACACAGTCGAGCATCGCGATGAGCCTCGCGAACGTGTTTGTTCCACCCCACTACATGATTTCTTTTAAGACGTCTTTTAACAGTACCAACATGAGTGAGTTCGGCACCTTTTTTCAAAATACAAATTAATTTATCATACAACCTATCTATCACCAACAGATGCTCAGATTTGTGACACATATTATCAGCACATTTACAAAATTCTGGAGGAAAATCTATTTGTTTTAAGTTGCTATTACAGTAATCAAAATACTTATTTATCTGTTCTAAATCCCTCTCACCCCATACAACTTTGTTACAAGAAATATAGGATCCAATAATTTTAGGTTTAATTAGATTTATGTTACACTCTATTAATAACGGAATATGGTCCGACATGTAAACACCATACAAAATAGAGGCCTTATTCACCAAATGTCTGGCGGCGTCAGTGACAACACAGTGATCTAGCCAGCGGAGGGAACCGTTGGCAGAACTAGTGAAAGTATGCGAGTCTTGCGGCAAAAGTTCTGCATCAATGCAAGACCATGATTGTTCTGTACAGGTTAAAAGCAACTCACGTGAAAAGCGTGTCCCTGGGTGCGCGTTAAAGTCTCCCAACACAAAGACCGACTCCACTTCACTGCTTTCAATCACTGAGATAATCTCACTTAGACAACTCGTAAACTCGGTAAGATTTTCGGCACAGTCAGTGGGCATGTACACACTAAATATTAGCAAAGACCGCTCGCCCTGCGCTATTTTAATACACACGATACGATCACTGGCACAATTTATAACCGATACCGACGCAAATAACGACTTCCTCCACAAAAGCGCCACACCACCGTAAGGTCGACCAAGCAGAACACCGGCAGAGATATCCACGGCTGATTTCCCAGTGTACGCGAAGTCTCCATCAATGTTCGCCAGGAAGGGAACGTCATGGGGCAGCAGCCAGGTCTCCTGTAACGCTATCACGTCGGCTCGTGCACATAATTGACGAACGCAATCAGCTGATCGCTTTATATTTTTACAGTTGAATGAACATAGTTTAACGTTCGACATACAACCCATTATGTGTTTGTTATATTTTCCACACTGTGCTGCTTATTTACTTTTATAGTATTTTTCTTAAAGTAAATAAACTGTCTGAACCGTATACCCTCGGGCCAAATTTTGTCATCTAAAAATGTATTTAATTTGTATTTAGAGACAAACAATTTAAAGGCATTGTACGGTCTTTCAGATTTCATACTAATTTTCTGAAGCTGTACTATTTCTTGAGTCTTATTTTGTATATAATCACAAATGTCTTGTTCCGTTGTCTCTTTGTCAACATTAGTAATAAAAAGCGGAATTTTTGTATCAGCTGCCTTAAATTTAAAGTTCGCATTCGGGCTAGCGGTTCCCGTTTTTCCCTCAAACCGATTCTTGGACTTTTTATTTTGAACCAGCGTCCAGCCATCGTCAGAACGATTTTTAGGCCATTCACCTTGCATTAATACTTCCACCATTGTTTTATTACACTGCATTGGTTCTATTTGATTTGTAAGAGTGTCGTTGTCTAAGAGTGTCGAGTTAATCGGCGTCGTAGCAGACTCATCGACGTCCGTCGTCGTCCGCGGCACCTGTGCATGGGAGTGAACGAGAGAGCGATACTTCGGCCCGTCATCGTCACTCGTTTGCTGCGTTTGCGAATGTGAGTCAGAATCGATCAGCTGTGAATGTTGTGAAGGTAGGCGCGGTGACAATCCAAACGGCCCGCTGTTTGCGTTATACCCTCCACCTCGAATATTATTAACATTACAGCAAAAAATTTGATTTCTTAACTGACCATCAGATGATTGTATGATATTATTCTCATTCAGGGCCACTTCTAAGTCGTTCTTAGTGACAAATTTATCTTTAATATCATTTAATTCCGCACGCAAAATTAACAGGTCTTTTAGCACTTTCGTGACGTCTACATGGTCGAAAGACACAGGAGGCAGTTTATGTAGCTCGTAGGCGACAAAAACCGGCAATTGATCCGGGTCTATAGTTTTGAAAACCGCTATCATGTCTTCTAAATCCTTTTGTTTTTTGTCTTTTCGCCTCGACTTCAATCGTTTACCAATCTTTGTCGTGCTGCATAACAATTTCTTTGCTTCGTCAATTTCCTCTTCAGAAAACGCCGACATACATATACTTTATACTTACTTCACCTGATGGAGAGCGACGATGTGGTCTGCGATGGAGCACGCTTGCCTTGAAGTAACCTATTCACTCCTAATTTAAAGATCCTCAGGAACAAATCCACACTCCACGCTGCTAGTTGAAAAATACCAGTTGTAAAAACCCGTTGTTGGGTTTTTACAACTGGTATTTTTGCCTGGTATTTTTACCTTGCTGAATCTAGAAATACAACCCAAATCCTCATGCCAGCATTTGCGATGTCCACTCTCTCTAGACGACTGCAAGCAACCATTAAAACTTAACTACAAGCCAAAACATTGCAGTGACGAGCGCAGCAATTTGGCAAACAATCAAATTTTAGCCGGAAGTTATCTGACCGCTATCTGAAACTACTTTAAAGCGAGCTGCTTTCGTTTAGATGTTATCTTTAAAATTACCTCTACAGTATAACAATTACCATGTCAAGTCATGCTGTGCTAGGCTGTGCTGTGCTGTGCTCCCTATCAGTAGCATCGAGGGCATCCGGCCAATTAGATTTGCTTTGAGCGGAAATAGTGCAGAGTAGCAAACAATTTCTACCACCCCCTTTTAGGCATTGAGCATGGAAAAGACTCAGTAGGATCACTGGGTAACCGGCTCTTTAAAATGTCTCAACTTTATCATAATTTCAGTCAAAGGTACACTCCCGGACATAGGCCTCCCCCATGATTCGCCACATCGACCGTTCCTGTGCGTCAATGAATGAAATGAAATGCTAAACTTACTGAAATAGTTTAATTTGCTATGAGAGTCATGTATCTTAAGTGTTGATGTATCGATACGATGGCATGTTTTGAAACTTCAGTCCGGCATTGCACAACCTGCTTTATAACGTAAACATAATCTGTCTCTTTACACACTGTGTCTACGATTCTCATACCTTCTACTCTTCTGTAGCAGGTCTGCTGGAAGAAGTGTCTTTGAAATAAGCAGAACCTGTGTGCTCTTCTTTCTATATGTAATTTGTCTAAGGTATTTAACAAGAGTTTTGTGTGTACACAAATAAATAGACCGCCTAGGTTCCTTAAACATCAAAAGAAGAAAAAAGAAAATAAGCGTCACCTTTGTACCTATTTTCTGTCTCCTTTTTTTTTGTTATCTACTTGTGTGTGTGTGTACATAAATTGTTAAATAAATAAATAAATAAAGTGATAGTAAATCTGGTGGGATTGAAAGATTATTTTCATTAAAGTTGAGGCGCAATTAACGCCCTCAGATTTTTGATTGCCTTGTAAAAACCGGTGCACGGTGGTTAGGAACACTTATTTATCTGAAAACACATTTTTATGAGACTTCTGTGTAGTGATTTTACATGCAGCGTACGGCATTGGGACTTCCGTTCCTCGTTTAGTGTTCACGTTTGCAATTTTTCCGCTGTTATTGAATAAATTCTGTTTTCTTTTTAGTGTTATTGCTGTGAATGCGTTTGCTGTTTTTTGCATTGAATTTATTTCATCAGTTGATCTGGTAATGATTCGAAGTTACAATAACTTAAAAGCCACAAGCTCGAGTACCTATAGATACGAGTACAGATGTATGAGTTTCCTCCTTGCTTCGGAAAGCACGCTAAGCCTTTGGTCCTGGCTGTCATTTGTAAACCTTTGGCAGTCGTTACGGATTCCTTGAAGCAAGTGTCCAAATCCTCCAGTCTTGCTAAGAAGTACCGTGTCACCAAGATAATGGGTTGTGGAGGTCTGGTAAGCAGCCGCTCTACGCAAAATACTTGTGTTCAGCTGAATTCGGTTTGACTGGAAGCCGACCCCAATATAGTTAGAAAAGGTTAGGCAGATGATGAATGAGTGCCACCAGTACTGCAATTAACGTAGTTTTTTTTTTATTCATAACGGGGAAACTCTTGGCCCAAATCTCACCTGATGGAAAGTGATGATTAGGCCGAAGATGGAAGCGAGTTTCACCCGGAATCCTCTTACACAGAGGAACTGGCTATCATACCTCTAACTGACGGAACACAACAATGCTGTTAACATTGTTGTTATGGCGACAGACTTAGACATGATGGTGGTAGCTTGCCAGGCGGACTTAGAACAAGTCCTAGTAGTCACCTTCGTGCTCAAAATAATCAATGGAGTAACCCATAGACTCGAAAAAAGAAGAAGTCAGCTGTTTTGACACTGGAAGTTACAAGAAGCCAGTACGTCCGCGTGCCGGTAGTACGCCAGTCCTTGCTCGTAACACTGACATTGGCAGACGCTTACGGGGCGTCGCGCGGATTATCAGAGCACAGGCCCGACCTTTGCCGCATCGTACTTAGTGCTAGAGAAGCCCTAGTGAGGTACTAATCGTTCACGGACGTGGCCATAATTACTGGCGGTTATGGGCGGTCGGCTTTGTAACAATTATCACTCCTAGTGCTCACCATTATCTATCGTATTTTTTAACCACTTCCAATTTTTCCAGACTTTTGGTATCATAGATCAATCCCATCCAAATTCGCTCCAATTTATTCGCGTCTTATTGAGAAATATGGGTTTATAATTTCACGCCATATAATATGAACTTACGGAGTTTGCAATAACCGATGTCAGTGTATTAGGATGAATAAATGTCTGTAATTCCTGAACAGCTTTTGAGCAACTCATGAAAGCCAGTATTGCTGCCAACAAAGTAGTCGAAGACAATAAGAAGATTGGAATAAGACTAGTGAGAGCCGCGGCAGTCCACTGGATCAAATATGCGGGGGATCGGCCGTTGTGGCAGAGCTTTTTGGTTAAAATTATGATATGAGAAAAAACTTCTTCAATCTTAAAACACCTAATCAAAATTATTATTACTAAATACTGGTTGCCTTAGCTCTATTAAGACAGAAGTATTAACGAAATCTAGAAAATCTTTACTAACTACATTGTAACGAGTCTATAACAAATTGTTAACACACTAAATAAAAGATAAAATCTTTGTGAGCAATCTATTAATGTCTTGAATTTATTTGTTTCAGGTAAGGCGGAAAGTTAATTACTACAAAAAGGTGCTTAATGAGTGAGTTATGGCTCCTCGGGGAGTCTTTATTTTAATGCCTTTCTGGCTTAGGTACGGCCTAAAGCTTAGGTCTCTAGCAAAATCGCTGCCTCATTCATTACTTTGATAAGAGTGATGTTGAAATCTTGGAAATGTGTCGGGTAAGGCAGTGATCTTAACTTTTTCTTTGTCTTTAGATTGCCAGTTTTATAGATAAGCATCTCATGTCGGGAAATCGGTCATCTTAGGTGGCTTATGGTGTCAAACGCTTAACTCAGTTCTATTAGTGTGAAACTATGAAACTGATAGGACACATGTTTTCCGACTAATTTCTAGGTTTATTGTTACTTTTCGCGAAAATGTGACAATTATAATTATTTTCATTTTCTACATAAATTATTTTGTCTGGTAACCTTTTACATACAGCTTGTATTATGCTAAGTAACAACAAAATATTTTTACTTTTTTATACCGCTGTTAGGAAAGTGCTACCACTTTTTAGCTCCATTTTAGTCTTTTTTACACACGGCTTTACGTAATTCTCATTTACTTTTCTCTTCTAAAATCCAGATAAAGAGCCAGATAAAGTAATAATCATTAAGTACATTTTCCTATCTTTGTAAGAGGAGCGTCTCAATATTGAAACGTTCGCAAGGATTCAGTGAGCGATTTACTGAAAGATGTGTGATTCGAGACTGATTGCCTCTTTGAGTGCCAAATAAAATGTTACAAGAAATTGCCAGTCATGTTTGAAGTAAGTAATTTTGTGATCTGTCATCTACCTTCGTTCTTTGAACTGTCATAAGTGCCTTCCTCCTGAAAGGATTGAGAATTTTGTTATTAAAAGAGCACTTGGAATATATTTGCTTTATTGTCGCTTTGTGAAACGACTTTACCATCTTGTTACCTAGCAGCCAGGTGTCTACACCTTTTGAACATTATTTCATATTATATCTGACGAACAAAAGCTTATTCTGTACGTTAACGTCTCCAAAAAATACGGTTCCTCACGTTTGGCGTGAAGTATACGCGGCCGCGTTTATGATCTGGCGTTTAAAATAGTTAATCCAAAAGGCTGTGTACATTACATATATACATAATTCGTGGAGGTGCTCATGGCTAAACTGTTACAGCCGCACGGGTCCGTCTTCAAGGTTGAGCAACGCTTGCCGAGGTCGGTCTGTGGATGGGTGACCATTTTAAGATACCGATATTCCTCCGTGCTTGAAAGCACGTTAAGCCACGGGTCCAGGATGCCATCTAGAGATGTTATTATCAAAAGCCAGATATCTGACATCAATTTTGCCAAGAACTACCGTGTTACCCAGTTAACCCGGGTTGTAGAGGTCTGGCAGGCAGCCGATCCACGTAAAATACAGGCTTTCAGCTGAATCCGGTTCGACTGGGAGCCGACCTCAATATAGTTAGGAAAAGCGCAGGCAGATGATGATGATACATGACGTTGTAACGTGCAGCTAGAGGGAGTGGCTAAGCTAACCTTACTAACAAAACACTGGTTATAAAATTCGTAAGCACCTACATCGCATTTCGTTTACGACAAGAGTAGGTAGCTCCGATCAATTTCCTTAATTCCAAAAAAAAACAGAAGGAAAGTAATTGACTCTAACCATGTTCTTCCTCTCAGGGGAATATCTGTAAACGAGAAACACTTTCCCTGAGTGTTGTTTTAGTCTTATTATTACAAGACTAGCTGACCCGCGCAACTTCGTCTGCGTCACATTTTTCATTAAAGCTCCGCTCCTGTTGGTCGTAGCGTGCTTATACTTAATATAGCCTATAGCCTTCCTCAATAATTGAACGAATCGAATCGATAAATGGGCTATACGTTTTCATTTCGAACCAGTATTTCCTGAGATTAGCACGATCAAACAAAAAAAACTTTTCAGCTTTATGATGTTATGGTATAGATAATATCTAAGTTGGAATGCCTGTTTCAGTGGCATGCTTTTGGTTGCTTGATAATTTGCTAACATATTTTTGCCAGGCGCTCCATAATGTATTTGAGGTGGCTACATTTTTCCGAGCTAACTCGGCTAGCGTTGGTTTGTCATATAAAAAATAATATATATTAGATAAACTTATTCATATCTTTGCGTTGCCAACCAGCAGGGGTTCAAAGATGTCATCAAAGTTAAACATTTTTTTTTTACATTTTGCGATTGACATACGAATGTGAAAGCTTATAAAATATTTAATTAGTAGATTTGGCACTTTGTATGTCTACCTAGGTTATCACACATAAGTTTTTAAGTTTATTTGAAACAAGAAACTAATCTATTAAAAGCTAACAATCTTAATTGTAACTAAGCTGTTAGGTGTGTAATTAATAATACTCGGCACATGGCGGGCGTTTCGTTTGACTTAGGTTTCAGGCCGGCGAGGTAAAAGTAAATATTTGGTTACACCGCATTAGTTAAGTTAGATTGAATTTTGATACTGGATGCTTGGGTAGGCTTCTAAGGTCTTCTCGTTGTCTTGAACCTATTGTTTTAGGGTTTAGTTACAATTACTATCTAATAAACTGCCGTAAGTCCTAGTTTTTTGTGTTTTTGTGCGTGATTTCTGGCGTAATATATGTATCTTCTTTCTTTTTAGATTGATTAAACTTATGATTTGGCTGGTATTTTCAAGTTCAGTATCTATTGTTTATATTTTACTGTCTAGTTTTCCAACTGAAGAATTGTTTGACTGAAGAAGAGCTTTAACTTCGACTCTTTTTTTTTGTTTTGCAATTAGGTACCAAAACTTTATTTGAAAAGGCTTGCTCTGACCTACCTACCTCTAAAATTTTGATTTGAAATGTAATTTATACCAAATTCTTCATATTGGCTATATTTTTAAAACAGTATTTTGTTCTCGATTTGGTATGATGAAAGTTGAACAATAAATTGGTTTCACACCACTGTGCACTGGGGGGAAAAATACCGTTGCCTTCGCAATATTGTGCTGACGCGTTTTATCTCTGTTGATTTGTTGCCATGGTTACGGGGATAATATCCTTATCAGCCGCAGGGTTATGCCAAAGATAGAATACATTTATTTATTTATTTAGGGTAGCCAACAATTGTTTACACAACACATTTATAGTTTCTTCAATTGATAAGCCTACATTATTAGTGTAAAAATTACTTCTAATGTTTGGTTAAACAAAAAATCGTAACATTGAATTACAATAAAAAGTTAACATTGAATAATTCTGAAAGTTAGTGTTACTCTGTAACGAGTGCATACCTAATAGTAAATTATATTTGATAATTTTATGCATCTACTTCTATATTTAAATAAAATAAATGCAACGCATTTCATTCAACAAAGAAATGATTACATGAAATGTCCCTACAAAATAAAAATAAAATAAATGAATACTTGTACATGAAAAGGATTCCGGTTTTATACGCTGATAGCCATCATTTAACACATTCGTTTCTCATTTATTTGTAATCAATTCATTTAATTGGATGCCAATGAAATTAATTGCGACAACCGATCCAATCGGGTGCAAATATCGTTTAATTGATATTCATCTATCAAATGTCGGACCAATTATCGTTGGAATCCCCTAGATTAACCTGTAATGTTTAATCATAATCATAATCATAAATATTTTATTTGTGATACATAGGTACAGTGGTTACCATTCATATTCCATGTCACGCGTTGTCTGGTTAATGAGAGAAAATCTGAAAACGAAATCGGTAATTAAAGAGTTGCGTGGAAATCTGTTATTATGGTATGGGCATAATGTGGAGGAATGATCAAAATGTGTGCAGTTTTGAGTAAGAATATGGATAAGATATAAGAATAACCTAAGAAACATGAATGGACTTTGTGCCGATGACGTGACTAGAAAGGCGGTAAATATTGAGATTACGACTGATAGAGAAAAATAGAAATAGAAGACATGCTCTCGCGGACCACTGATGGTCCGCAAGAGCTAAACTATGGTCCGCGGAAACTTTCAAATTTTTAATCTTTTCACCTCAGAAATGTTATTGATGCAGCCTGACTTTAATTTTCAATCAGACAAAACTTTGCTAGAAACTTAGAATCAGCCGTTTTAATCCGTGTTTTCTTAATACTGTTTTCTTTTGACTTCAAAAACTAGCTATGCTATAGTAGCCGGCAAGAGTCATGAGAACAGTTGAATCAGCGGGATGATCTCACCAATGTACGGTGGGCGAACATAACTGAAAGCCCAATAAGTTAAAGTTGAGGTAATTTTCTTTTGATATCTGCAGATAAATCAAAGTGGTCCCAGGTCAAATAAAGGTTGGGATCCACTGCCATAAAACAATGGGAAGAGGGCAAGAGATGATGGACATCATTCGCTGCTGGGCCATATGCTTACTATTTCCAATCCTCACGTTTATTTTCAGCAGGCAAAAAGCCTAGTTAATTAATTTCGACATTTATTTTCCTCTTCAAAATCAAATATGGCAATTTCGACATTTATTTTCCTCTTCAAAATCAAATATGGCAATTTCGACATTTATTTTCCTCTTCAAAATCAAATATGGCAATTTTAAATTATAACCTGAGAGCCAAATCTTCTGATTTTCACACTCACATCGCATTCGCATTTAAATCGCAATCTGTCAAAAATTTATGAAAATTAAGACTAAAAAAAAACTGGCCACGTGCGAGTCGTACTCGCGCACTGAGGGTTCCGTAAGCAGAAGTTCGGATTTACGATTTATCACGTATTAAAAAAAAACTACTTACTAGATCTCGTTCAAACCAATTTTCGCTGTTAGTTTACATGGTAATGTACATCATATATTTTTTTTAGTTTTATCATTCTCTTATTTTAGAAGTTAAGGGGGGGGGGGAGGGCACACATTTTTCCACTTTGGAAGTGTCTGTCGCGCCAACTATTCAGTTTAGAAAAAAATGATCTTAGAAACCTCAATATCATTTTTGAAGACCTATCCATAGATACCCCACACGTATAGGTACGATGTTTTTTTTTTTTTGAGTTTCAGTTCTAAGTATGGGGACCCCCGAAAATCTTTATGCGGTTCACGAAATACATCTACTTACCGAATTTCAACAGCATAGCCCTTAAGGTTTCGTAGAAAAGTGGCTGTGACATACGGACGGACGGACAGACAGACAGACAGATATGACGAATCTATAACGGTTCCGTTTTTGCCACTTGGCTACGGAACCCTAAAAAAGACTAAATTTTTACAGTTTGCGATTGACATACGAATGCGGAAGTTGTTTAAAAATTAGTAGTATTGGCCCTCAGGTAACTGCCAAATGTTTTAAAATACATGTAAAAAAGTTGTTTCTCATCGATATCTGAAGCTCAACACATTGTAAAACCAAATAATATAATATATAATAATATAAATGTTGAGCTGTTGGGCATCAGATATTATTGAGCCTTTTGATATAAAGGTACGTTACAGTAACTGTGATGTAAGCGATAAGGGTGACCAATAAATGTCACATTCGAGTTATTGGGTTCAGTTTGAGTTTGATGGGTTTATCGGCAAGTGGATCGAGAGACGTTAAAAATTATATTAATTCGTCATTGGGGTTCGGTTATATTGATATGACATAGGATATTATGTACCTACGATTAATATGACGAATTGTGTATTTGTTTACTTTTAATGCGGTTTGTTTGATGTGTTAGATGTGCCTTCTTCAACCGATATATTCTGTCGATATCTCACCGTGTATAGGTATACGCAGGTTGATTGAACGGCAAGTGTGTTGTCATTCCATCTTGTTTGTATGCTGTTCGCCTAAGTTTTCACTTGGACATGTTGACAGAATCGCACTGCAGTACCTAATATGTGTCCGCCATCTACATACCTAATTAAATTCTTAAATACATTCTCTCATTCAACGCCCAGCTGAAACCGCTGCAGCGCTGGTTCTAAACATCTAGAAGCTTAAAATAGAATGTACTTTATTATGTACAATTGTACACCACATTGATATAATTAGGTACAGAAAGCAATACATAGGGAGACACAATTGGCGGCCTTATCGCTAGAAGCATTACACAAGAGTTCCTCAGGTATATGTCGAAGATGTTTTTATCGGTACATATTGTTAGGTTCTAAACAAGAATGTTTGAAAATGGCGGATGTAAGAACGATGTTTGTGAGAACTTGAGTGTAAGGTTGATTTCAAAGCTTCAAAGAAAAAATAAACCTTTTATTTAGGATTCCATGATCGGTGTATCTTTGATTTAACTAACATTTTAGTGCTAAATAGGTCCCTGTCGAACATGGAGGGTTGCAGGTTTATATTAACTACGAAAGCCTCTGCAATGCAATGCCAGGGCAATGCGATATCTTACCGGTGGTTCATACTGAATATTATTATGTCCACCAGTGGCGAAGGGTCCATACAACTCGATTCCTATCGGCTTCCCTTTCGAAATATGGCAAATACTAGTATCAAATTATATTGTTTTCAATCATCATTTAAACAAATAACTATTTACGAAGTTACATTGCAGGTATAAAATTTGCTAAGTAACAATCAAAGACATAAAATCAGTGCCTGGATTAAGCCGGCCGCTCGAACAGGAATTCAGTACATTTAATTCATAGTCTCTTGTAGCGATCGTGACCTTGAGGCCACAATATAACGCTGCTAGATTTAGGCAGTTAGCAAGCCGTTAATCACCGAGTTACGATCAGGACAGAGATAGGAAATGTGTACGCCAGAACGAGATGGAATGATACTGAAGTTGTAAATCGAATTTGTTCGGATAGTAATATTTGAATGACAGTCATGACAGATCCACAACAGATTTCTTTCGCGCGAATTTAAGTGTCATGTTTATTGATATCATTGTTCATTTTCATTTGATTTGATATATTCGTATCATAATTTAGAATCTTATAGCATTAGTCGTGTATTATTGTTGAAATTGAGTTATTTGTGTAAACTAGTGATAGTTTTGCGTAGTGAAAACATGGTTAGTGGCGTTGTATTGTTTGGTGATCGGATATTTAAATAGGTATTTAGGTAAGTAAGGAGTAAGATAGTTTTTTTAGTTTATAGTTTTATTAGAAAGAAGTTATATAAGTAATGATTTTGTTGTTATTAAGTAAGTTCGATAGCATGGCGGCATTAGTGAACGTAGAATGCTGTCTGACAGATTATTTGTTGACTGAGGAAACATCCTTTTCAAAGTTGAGTTTTGGATATAAAAAAAACATGTTAATTCAGATAGGCCGTGCTCGCCCTGACATGATTATAAATTATAAACGACGCGATGGTTTTTTCAAACATTTTAACAGTTGTTTGTACGACAAATACCCGTGGCTTACGGGAAGTTATAATTAAATTATCCGAAGTTGTTTATCTTTGCATGATTTCGGAAATCGTAGGATAGAAACATTTTTTGCTAATACGTGTGAAGTTCATAATAGAAAAGTAGATCGGAATAGAAGTTTAATGAAACGGTTCAACGACACAGTAATTTTGCTAGGTAAACAAGAATTAGCTTTTCGCGGCCACCACGAAAATCCGATAACCGCGGTAACTATATCGAAACGTTGTTATATTTAAGCAAGTATGATACTGTAATCAATTCGCATTTGGAACAATGTTCCTCAACACAATCCCAAATTCTCTGGCCTTTCGAGTGATAGGTATACAAAATGATTTAATACAAAGTATCGCATTCGTTTTACGCGACCAAATTAAATTTGAAATAAATAAAGCTCAGTTTGTATCGGTCATGAATAGTCATGATTGACGAAACAGGGCCACAGCTGGAATTTACGCATCACACTTGAGCAAGGTAAGCATTTTTTGGTCCGGCTTCCCTTTTAAGAAAATTCACCCTTCGCCACTGATGTCCACAATAGATATATCGTTACTATTGTCAGGAATTCAGGATGTCATGTCGTTCGCGCTGGTTTAGTATTGCAATTTTCGTAGATATCTCTATTTAAAAAAAAAATATAACCTTTGTTACTCAGGGATAATGCAGCATTATCATGGTGAAAGAATTTTTAAAATCAATCGAGTAGTTTTTGAGTTAAATCGTATAATCTTTCCTCTTTATAATAGTAGTTTAGATTAGTATCTTGATTTTTTTAAGGGTTCTAACTTACGAGTATATGTATACGTATATTGCAAACCAAAATTTGCTTTGGATAAACAACATAGCTAACATATTGCTCGAAATGTTTGTGAAGGTATGTAAAACCATCCTTCGTTACCAAAATATTCTCCGCAGGAGTAACATCTGTTGATTCAACCGTAACACATTGCCCTCTGACATAACTGTATTATTACGAGAGCGAACATTCAAATACCTTCGCGTTTTATTTACGTCACATTCATTACAAGGTAACATGAAAATTCTGCGAAACGACACACAAAATGTTAGCAAAAGAAAAGCAAACTCATCGTGTAATTTATTCGTATGACGAATCAGAAGAAATGATATCATCCATTCCTTACGAGCCGACTGAGCAAACATTACCAGTTCACAAGAACCCTAAGATCTATAACTTTCAAAGAAAGTGTCAAATATGAGAGCTCACCGAACTGGTTCTGCCACCGAAACATTTTTGTCTGACGTCATCATTTGTCAAGTTGTATTGAAGTTCCCTTCTATCTCCTTAGCACTTGTTTAGACTCCAAAAGCTTTGCTTTTTTCGTGAAAACATGAAAAGGGTAAATCCTTCCATTCATTTATATTTGCAAATGGTCGTGCCGAAGCCGTGAGCGAGGTCGAATGGGACCCTAATCCATATTTTCCCATTTCAACTCAACTTTCTTCAAATCGAATACAATCAGTAATATTTTCCCAGTTAAGAATGCTCCTTTTGGGAACAGTTATTACATTTTATCCGCGAAATACTGAATTGATGGCAGATAAAGTTCTCTCCGTTAATATTACTTGGATTGCTCCTTCCGAAAAGTTTTCCTTATTTATACTAGTTCTTTGATCGCTGTTCGAAAACACGTTGTAAAAGAATAAATAGATACAAGTTGTCTAAATAAATAAGTTGAGTCAATAAAGAAGTTAGTGAACGACTGAACGAAACATAAAATCTTTCGCGAGTGAACGAGTGAACTCAATCTTTGAATGAGATGGGACACACGAGCGACTGTCAGGCGCGGTCTGGTCCATAAACGTAGCATATACAGTAGCTGTTTATAGGCATCGTACACAACGTTGCGGTTGTAAACCGTCGCACATTTTGAAGTTTTAAAACTCTTTGTTTTCTACAAAGTAATGTGGAATAAACCGCCCTCCTGGGGTTGTCATAAAACGCGCAAACGTGACGCCTCTCCGCATCCTAACATCTCTATAAGTTCCCTCGCCTCGCTATTTACAAACTATATGTTCGTGCAGACAGTATTTGCCAAGTTCTGCACTTTCTTCGCGTTCAAACATTAATTGAATGGAGTTGTTAATTAAAACAAAATATTGGCAGTTCGATCAAGAGCTCCGCAACTCTTTGTGCAAAGAACTTTAATTACTCCTTTGAATTCACTAGAACCGTGTGCTGTACCCTCGGGTTTAGAACTAAGAACTGCTATTTGATTAAAATTTTCGAACTAATATGGAATCAGACTTAGAACTGCGACTACTGATTCTGTTTGTAGTTAGACGAGTTTGGAAGAAAATAGAAAAGTCAATTAATGTTCAAAGCAAAAGCTTTTAGTTAGTTAGTGTTTACCGATTAACTGCGCAACGAATTGATCTAGTCGTGTTGCTTCTCTTTTACTTGTGAAGACGTGATGAACCAAACATCTAAACAATCGGCGACTCTTATAAGAAAAGAACTCTACTCTTCACAATAACGCAAATATCTTCCCAAAATAGGCCAACCGTTCCAAAAACCAATTCTTACCGTTTCCCGCACATAATTTTATCACAGAATGCTTACGGAAAATCGTCTCATTCGCTATTTTCCTTAAAAAATGTCCCCCAGTCTCACGAACCCAATTTCGTCTTTGTTACTTGCTTTTTGCGTTGAGCCTTCCTTTGTGCTTACCCCTCTCACATACCACCATTAACTATATGATATAGTCACAGTATGCAAAGAGAACAGTAGTTCCATTCTTAACTATCGAGGTATTACAACGACTTGGGTCCACCATTTGCATTGCAAAAGCAACGAGGAATTCCAGTTGAACTTTTGCCTAAAATATAAGTTCTAGTTTCTCTAGAGTTTCTTTGAAAGTAGTTGTAAGTTTAGGTATTCTACTTCTACTTTAGAAGTGTTAACTAGAATTTCTAGTTTGCTGCATTTCTGCTTTTTACTGCCATGAGCTTGAATTTTTTACATTTTGTAGCGTTGTCTAGCGCAGCAGTATTATGTTACTAAGAATTTCAATTTGTTAAGTTACACTTTTTAACCGACTCCCCAAAAAGGAGGAGGTTATCAATTCGGTTGTATGTTTTTTTATGTTTGTTACCTCATAACTCCGACAATTATGAACCGCTTTGAAAAATTCTTTGTTTTGAAAGGATATACTTGCAGATTGGTCCCATTTAAATTTTATGAAAATCGGTTACGAACTTTAGATTTTAAATCGAAATTGCGTATTTTGCTTTTCTGCGATTTTGCAGTGGTGTTGTTAGGTGTGGGGTACCACTAAAAAGTGAAAAATAAAAAACTTTTTACAAAAAAATACAACCGACTTCCAAAAAAAAAACTACAAAGTAAAAAATAACTTTAATTTCGGAAGTCGGTGTCAAAATACGAAGAAACTAACAAAAACACCGACTTCCAAAATTCAAGTTATTTTTTACTTTGTAGGGTTTTTTTTTTGGAAGTCGGTTGTATTTTTTTGTAAAAAGTTTTTTACACTGTACTGTATCGCAAGATTGAGGCGTCTACAAAGGTTTGCGGGTCACTGCAGTGTTTTAACTATCCAACAGTTTTGGCTACTAGCCGGAGCGAAAATATAACGAGCACAGCAACAAGGGCTGTTTTTCATTCAGAAGTCAGATAACTTTTATCGGAAGTATGACAGGTTAACTGATTGATATTTTCTACCCAAGATGTGTAATTCGTACTTTGATTGGTGACTCTCTGTACGTGTTGTTACTTACTGTACCTACGTGCAGAGACTAATTTAAATTAAATCAATAAAAGAGTATATTTATTTCTCAGGTATAATTTTCCTGCCTATGAAGAATCCGCCCTTCATTAAAATCGAGTCAACACAAGTATATTCTTAGTTACAGCCATACCTTCTGTATATAACCTTGCTGTGACGCGATGCTCCGTTTAATCCCATATTGTTAAGAGCCTCAGTGTCTGTGTTGCCAGCGTGCGTGTTCCTCCCATGTTTGAGGGTACAGTTGGGTGCTATAGACTATGGGCGATCAACTTTATGGTCATCGGGGTATAAGGAAAATGTAGTGCCATCGCTGTAGAGTAGTTAGCGAGGGAAGCGGAAACTGTTATCTTTTTTGTCACGAATCCTTCTTTAACAACCTTTAACAAAATGGGTTCAACAATGATAAGAAAATAACTCGGAATATTCATTAGCGAAGTGCTTTCAAAAGAAACAGATGGAACGTCAAAACAGAAAAAAACAAAAATTAAAGTAAAGGTTTTCTCTTCGCATAAAGATCTCATTGGAGGATTTTTTGTTGATTTTTCAAGGTAGGTAGTAACAGACCGCTTAAAATGAAAATCGCCTTCTCGTACCTACTTACCATTGTTATTTAATGGTGGGTATCCACTAGTTTAGCGAACCTCATTCTCAACTGCTCCAAAAAGTGGATATGTTTGCGAACGCCCTTAGTTCGCAAACTTTTCCACTTTCTGGAGTAGTAATTACAAGAGCTCTGAGCGCAAGAAGTTTGCCAGTATAGTGGATACCCACCACAACAGTCCTCAACCTAATATCAATAGGCTTGTGTCCTGAAAAAATGTAATTAGTCCGTCAGTTATATTATCAAAAAAATATTTGGCCTGTGTTTTTTCTTTTGTTACGGGAACCAAAATTGACGAAGTTTCGACGCTTTTAAAATTATCAATACGTCACACCTTCGCATAATTTTTAGTGAGTCGTGACGTCACGAGCCCCCACTCGCGAGTTTTGATGCGTTTTATCTTTGTCAATATTCATTGATTTACAAAAACAAAAAATACGTGTCCATTATTTTTCAATACTCTAACTGACGGACTAAATAGTTTTGCAATTTGTGGATGATGGAATCTATATTAGACTAAACATCTTTGAGTCCATATTGAAACACAATAACATCCAGCTCAAACACGCAAAACACTTCCACCCCCCTCTCATCAAGTGACGACACTCCTCCAGATCGGTGCAAAGTAATATTATAGCTCAGTTACTAGATCGTACACCTTTGACAATTCGAGCTCGATAATGTCCCAGTTCCGATGTTATATTGTAACTTTGTGACTTCGGCTGCCATTGAGGCGACACCTGAAGACTTTTCAGGCGACACTGAAAGTGGAATGGAGAGCGTGTGTAGATTTTTGCTCAAAGAATTTGCTCTTGTAACCTTGGATCGACCTGTGCGGCTGTTATTATTTAGCCACGAGCCTCCTAGAAATTACATTTGTTAAACCGAAAAAACCTTTTCCAACGCTTGCCGAGGTTGGTCTGTGGATGGGTGACCATCTTAACATAACGAGTTTCCTCCGTGCCTCGGAAAGCACGTTAAGCTGTTGGTGCCGGCTGTCATTTGGATATCTTTGGCAGTCGTAACGATAGTCAGAGGCCAGAAAATCTGACACCAGTCTTACCAAGGAGTACCGTGTTACCCAGTTAATGGGTTGTGGAAGTCTGTTAGGCAGCCGCTCCATGTAAAATACTGGTATTCAGCTGAATCCGGTTTGACTGGAAGCCGACTCCAATATAGTTGGGAAAAGGCTAGGCAGATGATGAACAAATATAATTTCTAATTTCGTTTAATTTTATTAGAGGCAATACAAATATGATATTTAAACTGTCACACCTATTACGATTCTTGTGATACAACCCGCTGACAGACAGACGGACGGACAGTGAAAGTTTAGTATTAGGGTTCAGTTGGTTTCTCTTCGGGTACGGAACCTCAGAAACGATCTGCCTAGCCTTTTCCTAACTGTGTTGTGGTGTTGAGGTAGGCTTTTTATGACCGGAAGCCACTGAATGAGTACTTTACATAGGTCACAGGCAACACGACACCCCATAGAAACGCTGGTATAAGATTTTAAAAGTCCTCGTAATTAAGGTGTACCAGAAGTGCGTGATCATTGTTTAAGGGAAGTGTTCTGTATCTGCTATACAATTAGGAAAAGAAAAACCGGTCAAGAGCGAGTTGGACTTGCCCACCGAGGGTTCCGTAGGAACAATAATTAGTTTAAATAAAGACTGATATTCTTTTTATTTTAGTTTTTTAAGATTGATTTATTTATTTATTTATTTAAGGACAACCAACAAAGCATACACCAAAATACATGATGAAGAACAATATTGATTATTTTAAAATTGTTTCTTTCTATAGCAGTCTACAGTCCACCACCGTATATGACCATATTCATACAATTTTGCAGTAAATCTAGAACTTATATTTGTATTAAATGCAATTTCACGAAATAATCTTAGCTTGTGTTCACGACTTTCCTTTCTACGGAAAGCCATAAGTAAATTATGTACCTGGTATGTAGCAAAGTTTCGTGGCTTGAGGTATACCGTTCAGCACGCGAGCCTGACATTAGCGTGAACTTGAAATGGTTTGCTGTGTCCTGTTTCAATTATATTTATTTGCATTTATTTTGTAGGCCAATTTTATGGCATGTTTTTGTTTGAGATAACGGTGTTTTTGCCCTTGTTCCACCAGTACCAGTAACCAGTATACATTGGTGTTACCAAAATATTCGGCGACATCGCAACAGACGCAGATAAAGACGGCGGGATGAGTTTAACGAATGTCGACAGAACTGTTCCACATGTGCTCAAAGTTGGTAGAAATGGGATGGAGAAAGGGAGTGAGTACAGGCGAATGGATGATTAATCAATAATTCGAGGTCTAGGAACCCAACTCGTACCACTCAGAAATACTAGCTACATAGTACCGCAAAATTCACATGAATTTCGCTCACAGTTGTTAAGATTTTAATCCTACATGTTTGCCGCAATTTCAGTTCGCTGAAACTTATATTAAGATTCAATTTCAAACATGGCAACTAACATTAAACATAATATTACGCTGTAACAGAATTTGCAGACTTTTCAAACCTTATGTTACGGGTAGTAAGACTACAAGGTTTTACTACCAGTAACATAGTGTAAGGCTGCGTTTCCACTAGAAATGTGCGAGGATGTGTTTCCACCAATCCGCACTAAGCGTTTCCAAGCGTCTTTCATAATGCGCACAGCAAAGGAGTGGAACTCTCTGCCTGCGTCTGTGTTTCCGAACGCTTACAACCCTAGTCTTTTCAAAATTAGAGTGAACAGGCTCCTTCTGGGTAAGCTCGCTCCATCATAGACTTTGTCTCCGTCATCTCTGACCAAGATTATAGCAAACCCGTCACAAATAAATAAAAAGAGGATGAGTGGCAAGGTATGTGTTTGTGAAGAACCAATAGAATCGCTTCATTTCCCTAGTCTCGCTCAGCGCAGGCGATCCTATTTATTCTTATTCATAAACACATTACTCGCTACGCATCCTCTAGCACATCTCTGGTGGAAACGCAGCCTTAGTCCCTATTTTCACAGACTACCTAAAACTAGTCAATAAAGAGCTGGACTACTGATACCTACCTCGTCCCGATAGTCGGCGTCGGAGCGCGCTAACGAAGTTGCAGCAACACAATAAAACGAGTTGCTGCAACATAAATACGTGTTGTAGCAACCGACCGGCGAACAAAAATACTTTTGTACTATCTACGTAGGGTTGTCGATGGCCATTTTATTGGTAACACAACGAAATATGGTGTGATTGTGTTGAGTTATGATTTGTCAAACGCGGAAATGGCGGACTGAGATTACTTTGAAATAGATGGATGATAGAAATTCGTCTGTTCGCTGTTGATATTTTGGTCGTTTGGGTTTGTGTTCTGTCAGTTTTTAGGATTGGTTTTAGTTGCTATTTTGAGCGTCTCAAACAGGACTGCTTTAATTTGTTTAGGCATGCCAACGCTGTTTAAGTTAGGACAACCAAACCCTAATTTTCCGAGGATTGAGACTATTTTCAAATGAACAAAGCAGTTTTCCTAAATGTCCAAATTTTTTAACGATATTATTAAAGCAGCTAAGCTTACCAAGGGCTCACCTTGAAAGCTCCCCTTTTATTTCAGAAGAAAATCTGCAAACATTAATCTGAAAGCCTCAAAAAGAAAGCACAAAGCAATGCCCTCGAAAAATCTGGGTTGTTTAAAAACTCGAAAAATATGTGTCACTGTCAACCCTGTACAACCGGCAAGTAGGTCAGCGCCGGTACTATCTAAACGACTTTATGTTTACCATACTGCGACCGCCCGCTAAATTTATGTACACTGCCCGCTTCGTTGCCGATTACATTGCCGCCTATACTGAATGACAAGCAATGGATAGCGTTCATTTGAAACTGCTGTTTTCCGCCCAGTTTTTTTTTTGTAAAGTTGTACCATGTTTACTTAATGTGAGTTGATTTATTTTATGGGGCTTGGTTTCGCGGATTTTCGGGTATTATTGCAAACGGGTGATATTATTTTTCATTAAGGGATTTTATGGTGTTCTATTTGCATAAAATCGTGAGAGATATGGAGTGTTTTCAGCCATTGTTACTATGAATAAAAAATGTTTTTCCGTTTCATACAATTCTCCGTGAAACTGTCCCTTGTATTTGCAAAAACCTTACTCAAATTTAACAATGTTTGATACCATACTTTTTTTTTACTTTAATTTTATTATGTATCTTGCTTGGTATCCTTTGTTACAGATCCCAAATAAATAAATACCGAGATGTGTCTATCTGAGGGCAACTTACTCAAAATCCTATCAAAATCGCCTGAATTTTACTAAATTATTGACAGATTCCGACTGAGATGTGAATATCTCTGTAAAGCAGCCACAAGTCCATCAAGTCGTCCACTTCACATACATTAAAACCTCCTCATATTGCTTTAAAACCGTCCAGCAGTAAGACCTACTGTTTATGAGATAATCAAGACACTGGAGACTAGAGCCTTCGTTGTTATGCAGTAGGTAAATGGCGGACAATGCTCCCGGGTGTCGTCTTATCAACAAGCAATGTTCTGCTCCAGAAAGCTACGGTTTAAGTTGTGCGACTGAGAGGCAAGTTAGAGACATACAGTGAAGAATACAGACTTTTTCTTACTTCTTAGACAATGTCGTTTTCAACAACTATTGAAATAATTCGGTAACTTAATTTGGTATTTATTTTTGACTAGCTGCAGGTCCCGACTTCATTTTTATATATATAGATAAGATTAAGATAACTTGGTTCCTCCTTGTGCAACCCCTAACTAAAATAGTTTTTCTCAGTTATGAACACAGTGTTACTAAAGAAAATGTTTCCATCACGGTTTATAGAAAAGTAATTTTGTTGACGAATGTCCAACAACGTTTTTCGATTGTATAAAACTCTTCGTTTTTAACCCTAAAATGCGATAAACGATAAATTTACATCCTCACAAAATCAGGTCGAACATTAGCCCGAGGCGAACCATCAATTTAATCACTTGAACACTCAAACGATCCATTAGCTGCCTCCCACTGCCGGAGGTCCCGAAAATTCCTCTGTAAAACAATTTTTGTGTAAAAAGTACCGTTCGGGGATTAGCCCCCGTCTCTACGGTAGGTAGCTAAATGTGAAATATGTGTAGTAGAAGTAGTGGGGGAGTGCGCTAGTCGACGGGTGGCTGCCGGCCAATGGAATTGCGCCGCTGAAAATCGACGTGGAATTAGTTTTTATCCAGGTACCGTTTGATGTTTTAATCCGGGATTAGAGAACGTTGAGCGCTGAATTATGTGCTTGTGCTACAGAGGTTTTGTCTAGTATTTTCTGAGGTGTGAAATGTTCGTTACAAAACTTTTGTTATCTGCTTAAGCAACGTACTTAAATTTTCATGATCCTCGAAATAAAGAGGCCGCGCGTTTTCTTTTCTTAAAACATTAACAAACCTGTTTGTAGTTCTAAGTCTTCCTCGTCCTTTATTATACAAAAACTGAAAAACCTCATCGTACTAAAAAACGCCATTCTGTATTATGGTGTTGAGTTTCATTAACAAAAAAAAAACTTAACACCAGCACGAAAGCTTACGGACGACAATACTCACAAAAACCAATATTATTTAGGAAAACACCCAAATTTCGACCATATTTACCGAAAAAAGAGGGCTGAAACACTTCTGAAGACTAACTTCCGACTTCCAGTCTTGGCTAATAGTCGGACCGACTTAGCGATCAATTACAGACCGTATCATGTTCTTTCATAACTTTCAGCGGCCATTCATCGGCGCTAATAGGCTTCCGAAGTCGAAGCCGGGTAAACTTCGGCTTTGGTTTTATAGTGATACTAATCTTTAGTAATGCTTGGGTAGGAGTTATTGATATTGCTGTTTGAATGCTTATTCGTTAGGGTCTTTTGTATAATTTGTTGTTGTTGATACCAGCCCGTACCGCCCTACTGCTGGATAAACAGAGAGAGTGAGAATACGGGTCTTCTGTCGATCTAGATTGTGCTCTCTTCCAATTCTTAAGAAAGCAATCCATCTCTTTCAGCCGTTTCTTCCTATAAATAATTCACAATAACAAAATAATGTCTGCTTTAATTTCCACAGGCTAATCGGGAGCCACAAATATTTAAGCCGACTTATGACGGTGTTTTAGCAAAACTTAATTCATTAAACACATTCTGTGTAGTGTGTTGAGAGTAAAACTTTTTCCCTTTATTCATAAGTTTTGACATCGAATTACATACGAAAAATGTTTGCTTAAACTGTCATGGTCACTAACATTACAATAGTTAATTACGGGGTTTTTGGGATTTGTTAATAAAAAGGTACATGGTAGCAATCCCATAATTACTATTCTAATATTTGCTTAAAATTCGGTCAAAATGGAATACAAAACTCCATTCACCAAAGCTTTCATAAAACTTTTACATCAATTCAGATACGTCCACGCCAATAACAGGGTTAACCTTAGAGAATCTTAAGGCCCTTCATCAATAGAAAAGGAAAAAGTAAATGATTTTAAACCTACTCTGGAGTCCCGTTCTTTACCAAAGTTGAGGTTTGGGCTTATCTTTTCCTCCGCTCGTATCCCGGAGGTATTACAGTTCCTGTGTGGGAAATGTAAGAGAAAAATACTGCAATGTGGGGCTTAAAATCTGGCAGAAAATATAACTAAACTTGTTAAGTGACAGACTTCCGACAAAATACACATTTCTGGGTAGAGGTGAAAACTTAAAAGCGTATGGATTATTTGCCAGTTGCACTAACATTACAAAAACTTTCTGCAGTACTAATGCATTAATGACCTTTAGTGTGTTCCAATATAAGGAGTGATTCTGACATAAGAAAACGGAAACTTTGAAACTTATCTTCATAGAACCGGGTTCTGTGGGCCAGTTCTACAATGTTTTAAATAACTTTCGCATTCGCATGTCAATCGCAAACTGTCAAAAAAGTCATTTTTGACAGTTTGCGATTGAGATGCGAATGTGAAAATTTATAGAATTGGCTCACTGAGTTGAGTATTTGGAGTTAAAAACTTCTGAAACCTTAATTAAATGGCGAAGTTCGATAGGTTAGCAGTATAGTACAGTTTGACAAATGCCCATTTTCAATTGTTTTATGCAGCAATAGGAAGATAGCTAGTCTATTTAAATCCCTCCATAACTAAAAACAATGTATTCTCCCTGTCCTTATTAATCTTGGTTCCTCCAAGTTTGCTCCAGTTTTTTTTTCCATTTTCTCAACCCAGTTTGCAGCATATTAAATATCCTTTTAAAGAGAGCGTTCTTTAAAGTTTCACTATAAGGATCTAGACTAGATCCTCCTCAAGCACTAAGCGGCTTAAGTTACGTGTTTACTGAATCAACTTAACCCTGGACTTGTTAACAAGCTATAAACCTGTGGAACTCAGTTAAGGCTAGAGAAAAAGTCATTAACCCTCAGTGTTCAGCTCTCGGCCACTAACGGGTTAATTGGCCGTGACTGGGTAGCCCTTAGCTCGGGAGGGTTAGGCATCTAGGGGCTGTGATAGTGTTTAGGTCTTAACTTGAGGTCTGAGGCTTATGGGGATTTGTTTGGGTACGAAATCTGAATACGAATGGGCACGTTAAACTATCTTGGAAGAGTTGAGGTTTCAGTAAGATAGGTTCAGATTGTTTTGAAACAGTTTATAGAAGTATAATGAATTAGTAATCCTTAGTAATGAGAGCGAAGAAGAGAGATAAACTATAACTGTGCCATTTATCATCGAAATCCGTTAAGTAAGTAGTTTTTGCATGAAAGTGTTAAGAAACATCGACCCATACATTCTTACAAATTATCACTTCAATAATATTCATAAAAGAGCAGGACATGATAGGATTTTCTCTTAAATATTTAAATTTAAACCACACGATTCAAAGTTTTTGATAACCCGAAATACTGTAACAAAGCTTAGAAGTCAAAAGTCATTTAATCGAATAAGGCTAAGGGCCAGCACTTTTTGAACGTCGAATTTTACAAATGACAGTCCCCGAAATCGCCCGCCCGTCACCACTTCCTAGTGTTTTCAGTCAAGAAGAAGTGGCCCAACTAACTCCCCAGCAACATCATTTCTATTTTTAGAAATAATGTACAATGTAGACACATTAAAAAGTACTACGTACATATTAGGTTTCTTTGACGGAATTAATTTCGCTGAGAGATTTGATGAGGGAACAGTGTTCAGTGGTTTTTCATTTGGGGACGAAGTTTACAAAGTGAAGTAAAACAAGAGAGTTTGTTCTTCAATACGTCGCTCTTTACTTACTTTTAAATACGGTGTAGGTAAGTATTGGTAACGTTATTTATGGTACATTCATTTGTTTATCTCGTTTCAGTATTTTTGAAGTCTATAATCTCTGATTATTAAATAATTGAACAAAAGAATATAAAGCAGACATATAAGAGCAAAAGTTTTTTTTTAATAGACCTTTAAAACTACGTAAGAATAATTCGGTTTCTTGTTATAGAACAAACCTATTTTTGAGCTTATTCAGCAAAACGTTAGCACGTAGGCAGGCACAGAGCCAGTCGTATTCAGCCTGTATCAGTGACAGCGCAATCTATTCGAAGCACTAAGCACAACACTAAGTGAGTTAGTTCGAGCCATTGAATACCACCGCTGAGTAAGGGCCGGGACACAGCGCCGCGAAATAAGGGCAGAGCCAAACCAGCGCGGCTGACGCATTCAGCGTTTGAGTTCCGACGTTATTGTTCGTGGGGTTGAAATGAAATGGAAGTTAATGTGGGGTGGGTGTTTATCGAACTGTTACAAGAACTAATTTATAATAGCTGTTTAAAAATGGTGCTCGAATTTGGGGGTGACAAATAGGTTTTATGGTTAAGCTATGTTTCACCACTAATGTTTAAAAAGATTATTGATTTATTTAAGTCCTCGTGCACAAATGTAAAATGACGGACCTAATGCCTTGGGAAACATCAACCAAGGTTGATGAAGAGATTTCACGATAAGTTCATTGGCTTTACGGTGGGATGAAAAAAAAAAATTGATAAAAAACATCCACATTAAGCTCTTAGTTCTTACATACGTACGCGCTGCTAGTTCATTGTAAACTTAACCTAATAACAAAAATAATAAAACCTCAACTACAAAGTAAACTTAAAAATAAACCATAAAGTGTCCAGCCTTTTTGAAGCGCCACTAACATGCCAAAGTGAGTTAATGAGTGCAATGAAAGAGCTCGTAAACCGGATGTCCGGGTCCCGGCAGCCGTACACAAACCGGACACTGTCCAGTTTGTTATGACACTCCGTACAGGGAACCGTATAACTATTTTATTTGAACATTAAAGTTGTTTGAGCACGTTTTAGAAACCATCCGGCTACTAATGTAAATATGTTCAGAGTTCTTTATGTGGGTTTGTGTTTTATGTTTTTCGGATCAATGTTCCATAGACAATGTTAAAATAAACGAGCTTGAGAAAAACCCTCAAAGTAAACAAAATAAAGTTTTTATAAAAAACGTTGCACTGAATGGGGTGCCCCATTTATAGAACTTATGAAATTAGGGAAATAAACGACCAGAGTAAAATTATACTAATTTTCAAGAAAACGTTATGCCATTTTCATCTCAATCGTAATTTATAAAAAAAAAATGAAAAGTAAGGCTTTTTTGACAGTTTGCGACGGACATGCGAATGATTCAAATTGTTCCATGTGTAGAAATCCTTACAAGTTCAAAGGAACGTATCCACAGTCGTAATTGGTCAATTTGTGTGACGTCACTCAATGTGCGGGTTAGTGCAGTTGAACTCGACCTCCATTCGCTTCTGAGAAGCAACCATCACCCGCCGTTTCTGATGCCAGCCTCATCCAGGTTGAACCCTTCTAAATCAGATAGTAATACATAAATAGTCAAGTAAGACTCCGTCTAATCCGACTAACACTAAAACCACTCGATTTCAGACCATTGAAACAAGATTAAGGGGTTGTTTATTAATATCTAGTTTTGCATACGTCACGACTTAGCACAAAGGTACTATACGTAGGAAGCACAGAACGCATTGCAGTTGCACGCTCAACTAACAATCGCTTTTTCGCTGCAATGCGTCCTTGCTAGGTAAGGCTGTCTCTTACATATCAAATGCTTTGTTTGTTTTAATCATGGTGAATTTTCGTTATCTTCTATTTATTTTTGTTAACACATCGTCAAACGTCAAAATCGAATAGTCCCTCAGCAAAAAAATGTCAAAGGGCCTAGAGGTCAAATTATGACGTGTTCGACAACTGTCATTGTCAAATATTAAGGTTTTCAGCGTTGTCAAGTGAATGGCTTTTCATTTGTTACTTTCAGTAAGTTGAAACTTTTAGTGAGTTTTTGTAAACTTTCTGGAAACAAAATTCTTACTAGCTTTAATAATTTGGCTCGTATTTCCGCACTCCAATCTGCCTGAAACTTGGAACACTCCCCATCCATTTATTAACCTCAAGCAAACTGTACTTACCACAGAAGTTGCGGCTAAAAAACAAGAAATACATTCGTTTCCCTTACTTGAACCCCAGTTTTTGTGACCAAGTTTAAAGGCAAGACTCTTCGCAATATCTCAAGTTTTTCTCAGTGGTATTCTGTGGTTGACTGCAACCATTTAGTTAGACTGTGGTCGTCTGCAAAGTTGGGACGAAAAAATACTTATTGTTTTTTGTCTTGTCCGCAATTTCTTTTAGTTGAAAACAATGGTTGGTGAGAAGTTTTGTTCGAAAGACGTTTGCTGCATTTTTAAGAAGCTGCTGCGGTTCAGCTTTATGTTGTAAAGTTATTAAAATAGAGTGGTTTTAGCGATGCGCCTGTTATTAATGCTCGCGTTAAATATTTAGGTCGTTGGAGTTTTTTGTAAGCTGTTTGTTTTTGTTAACCATTTACCAACGAAACACCCTAACAAGCCGTTCTTTTTTTTAAATAATTTATAATTAGATTTAAAAAATTAAAACCCTTTACTCATAACGGCTAACAAATTAATGAGGGATCTAATGAAACCTGACTCGGCACCCACAGCTACATACACTCTATAGCAAAAATGAGCTTTGTAGACTTTGTTCATAGCCAACATGAAATTCAGATTTACTGTAATATCGTACCAATTAAGAACATTTGCTGCCATCCCAATTACTTCCCGTTATAATTAATTTAATTCCGTCCCACTTTAAAAATAGCAACAGTCGTAAACATGCAATAACTCGGGATTCCGTCTATCTCTTGATTTACGAAGCGCTCCGAAGCACGAAATATTAATTAGGAGATCCGGCAGCCCCACAGCTCCGTCGGAGTTCCGATGTAATTACTTCGCATTTGAACGTAATTCCGGATCAAATGGGATTAAAAAGTAATCAGATGTATTCTCCTTGGAATTATGACAGAGAAATTGTGTTAAGAGTCCTATTACGAATCGTAAATGCTCGTTTGCAATAGACGAAGTTACGTTGGTCTGCGTTGGGAGTACATATATAGTCCGCGAAACAATTTTGATACTTACTAGTCTGAAAAGGATTATAGTTAATTTGGGCGCTCGCGCGAGACTGAGGAGCGCGCGCGCTGAATTGACGCAGAATATATAGTACTTTAATTTTATTTATTGTAATTTTGTTTAATTATATTGATAAACGAAAACTAATGAAACGTATTCATTGTAGATTGAAATTTTATATCATATTAATTTATTTGATAAAATTGTTTTTATTTGGAATATAATGGACGCTGAATCAAGACATTTCTGGCTTAAATTAGGCTTTCTTTACGTTTTTTTCCGTGAAAACTCAAGGAATTTAAAGAAATTCTAGAACTCCAATAAACAAGTAAAACATTCAACTTACCTTTTAGTAATTTTAGCTTTTAAAAGAATTGATTGTAACAATGTGAATTAGACCGTCAAAGTTCCATCGCCGACATTTTTTCTTGCAAACTGAGTTCGTAAAATATTTATAGTAAATTACACAAAAAGAAAAATGAAAATGTGTAACTCTAACTTACAAGAAAGAGACTGGCACTATCGTTATTCATGATCAAATAATTAAAATATCTTACTGCTGCTGATAATTACAGCGTCAAAAATCATGAATTTCCGTAAAAAATGTAATAGGACTCTTAAGATGTAATTTATGGGATATTTTTATGATATGTTAGGCTGCCATTTTAAAATTGTATCAAAAAGCAAGGGGCATGCGTGCCCTCATCGTCACTTACCATCACTTGATAATGAGTGGAGAAATAAAAGTGCTGTAGATACACATAATTTCAACGACTTTAAAATTCACACAATTTGCATTAAAGTTTAGACTTAATCAGCGATATAGACATCCTCTAATTTAACTACCATTTACTAATTACAGTCATAAATAATTGGAAACTAAAACGATCGAACCGCATCCATTCGATGCAGGGATTAATTAACATGAAATCAAATAAGATAGCCCAGGGTTGAAACACAAATGTTTCACCCCCTACGCCCCCCGGGGGAGGTTGTGTGTGCGATATCAAATGTAAATTGGACCAATATACTGAGTTAAATACACTGATATGTAATGTGCAATGCGGGTTTCAGATTCGTATTTTAATGGAAATGCGCCTGAACTTTATTAATTCCGAACAAGTTAGCGAGGATTTTGGTCTTGTGGTATTGTAATTATGATTGTGAGAGAGAGAGACTTTGTTTTTGCAGCAGAAAGGGGAGAATTTTATTTGGAAATGGTATTTTTTTTTTTTTTAAGTAGAGCCTCGCCAAGTGCTATTCGGACTCGCGAGCAAAGGGTTCCGAACCGATTTCATTTTTTTAATAGATATGTTATTTTAATACTATAGACTTGTTATAGGTTTTCCTGTAATCTGTATGGAAAGAACTATTATCCGCATTTTTTTCACAATTCATAATCTCTGAAACTACCAAGCTTAAGTTCGGCAGTTTGCGGAATGGTCATTTATTGCCTTCTTTCTTGAATTACTTCAAAACTATTTATTTTAAAATTATGAACAAAATAAACCTTCACAGTTAGTCCTTTCATTTGATGTGTCACACGAAATCGTTTTTTTTCTAGTTGACCCCCAAAAGTGACCCCCAAACTCCAAATTTATTTATTTAGGTAACGTGTCCGTGTTTGCGTCACAGAAGTCCATATGTTTACCAAATCGATCCAGCAGATCTGGATAAAACTGGACAGACAGACACCCGAATGATCCTATGAGTTTCGTTTCTTACACAGGATCAGAAACTTAAAAATCGATATTTTTTTATTAATTGTTGTAAAAGCACTTTTCTCGATACTATTATTATAAACTGCAACACTATCTACATATCTCAAAGCGAATATAATATTTTTAAAGGCTTCTATAAAGTTAAAACAAATGCAACACTGTTCTGGATACGACAACTGCAGCTAATGAAAACTCATTTGCGAGCGCACTTTACCATAATATATGGAACATTGTCACTACTTTATGGCTAAGGAAATACATTAAGCAAGCAAAGTTGGTTAGTTTACGTGCATGGTGGTGGGGTGGAGTTTCTTGCATGGATTTTAGTTCTTTATTTATTTATTAAAACTTTATGTACAAGTAATTTGTACAAAGGCGGACTTAATGCCATAGGCATTTTCTACCAGTCGACCTTAGGGTGGTGCAGAGACAGCATGGTAGGTGCAACATAATTAAAAAACAAACCGTAAGGAAGAGAGAAAAATAAAATACATTTATAATAAATACATAGATACATACATACACATAAATAAAATTAGCAACTTTAGTACTACTAGTGTGTGTGTGTGTGTGTTAGTGTCTTTAGTACTTTTTCTTTAGTTCTTTGTTAAATGATTAGTTCTGTTTTAGGTTCTGCTGTTCGACTGTAAATAAAAATATTTGTGTCGGATGTTTTGCTGTCAAAACTGTTTGTCGTAATTCCTAAATGTTCATTGTGTTTGCGTTTAGATATTTCGACTTTTTTATTGTTGTTTATTTTGTAAAAAGGATGCGTGAAAATTAATTCAAATCAATTTACATGCATACAGCCTTTCGCAATTAAAACCAAAGGGTGTGGGAATTCAATTTGAAACCGTGTTATAAAAATTTAACGACCATAACAAAGGGATTTCACCCCTTTTTGTGTACCTATTTATGTACCTATGTGCTGGGTTTTTATATACCTACGTGCTTTACTCGTACCTACTATGTATGGGTATGTATGAGTGTGCGGTCACATTGTAATTACTTGCAGCTTTTAATTTTAATTAACTAAGCTTAATTTTCGAGCGAACGTTTACGATCATTGGCTCGTGCCGCTAATTGCCTTGCAAATAAACTTAAATGAAATGTAGTTCGAAAAGCTCTTCAAGAATTTCTATTAGTACGAACATAATAAACATAAAACTTAATTATTAACAGTGTTAATAATTATATTTCGAAGTTAATGTGTAGCTATAAAAGTTATTCACTTTTATTGCTAACTAGCTGACCCGCGCAACTTCGTTTGCGTCACATTTTCCATTACTGCTCCGCTCCTATTTGTCTTAGCGTGATGATATATAGCCTATAGCCTTCCTAGATAAATGGGCTATCTAATACCGAAACAATTTTTCAAATCGGACCAGTAGTTCCTGAGATTACCCCCTACATACAAACTTGCAAACAAATGTTACCTCTTTATAATATTAGTATAGATTATTAGAATATTAGTATAGAAGTATAGATGAACCAACACATTACAGATTTAATTCGATTTTCTTTACATTACTAACAGATGTTCAAAAGTCTTCGTAAAGGCTCCATACTATTCAAACATATAACATTTTTCGTAAGAGCATTCTGGACCCCTCAAATCCCTGAAATATTCCGCCGTTGAGTGTTTAACCCTCTTTCTACTTCCCATCAAATCTAATATTTTCTTTAGTAGAGTTCGTTCGCCATTCACCTTCTTTCTTAATTATTTATTGTACATCAAACCAACTTATATTGTTTACAGTGAACGTATGAGGAAGGATTTAATTCTAAAAGCCTTCGTAAAGTTTCCGCCCCAACTAAAGGTTCCCACCCCATCCAAAGACAATGGCAAAAGTAATAGTGTTGCAACATTAATAGTGAGAGCACCCTTGACCCGTTAAACTCCTGACTCATTCATCCTCATGAACCATTCACCCCCGGCCTAAGAAGCAACAATTTTAATCTCTTTTGTACTGGAGTTTCATCGTCATTCACCATCCTTTCCTTTTGCCATATTTGCCTTGCATTATACGCCAGCCCATATTGTTATTTGGGCAAGAGAGAGGTCAAAGATTTACCTCATACAAAAAAAAAGGGTTGCACTCCGGGAGTGCCGGCAGAAGTGAAAACTTGAACATTAACGTTCTGCATTTTTGAATCATACGTCTTACGAATTTTCGATCAGGTCCTGACGCGAGTTTAACATTTTATACCCATCCCAAAAAAAGTGCTCAACGCCACTAAAGGAGTTTTCACTTCAAACCAATAATTGTAGATCCACATGCAATAGTGTTGCAACATTAATAGTAAAAGCACACTTGACCTTTACACCCTTTCCGCTCGTGACTCATTCACCCCTTTCCTACTAAACATCAACTCTAATCTCTTCTGTACCGGAGTTCACTCGCTATTCATGTTGTTTCTTTAGCCGATTTTCTTAGTGGCTCGTAGCCTTATACGGGGCTTACCGGTAGGTAGGTATATTTTTAGTTAGGGGATTACGGGATTACGTTGTCAGAGGGATTAGAGAATCGATGCAAGCTTGTGAAGCTTAGACTGTTGAAATTTTTAGGGTTCCGTAGCCAAATGGCAAAAACGGAACCCTAATAGATTCGTCATGTAGCTGTGTGTCTGTCTGTCTGTCCGTCCGTATGTCACAGCCACTTTTCTCCGAAACTATAAGAACTATGCTGTTGAAAGCTGGCAAGTAGATGTATTCTGTTAGGGCACGATGGGGCTGACATGTCTTTGATAAAACCCCTAAACAAACATAGATTAAAAAAAAAATGTATTCTGTAAACCGCATCAAGATTTTCGCACAAAAATAGAAAAAAAAAACAATAAATTTTGGGGGTCCCCGTACTTAGAACTGAAACTCAAAATTTTTTTTCATCAAGCCCATACGTATGGGGTACCTATAATATGGATGGTCTTCAAAAATGATATTGAGATTTCTAATATCATTTTTATCTAAACTGAATAGTTTGCGAGAAAGACACTTCCAAAGTGGTAAAATGTGTGTCCCCCCCCCCCCCGGTAACTTCTAATATAACAAAATGATAAAACTAAAAAAAATATATGATGTAAGTATATTACCATGTAAACTACCAGCGAAAATTGGTTTGAACGAAATCTAGTAGGTAAGTAGTTTTTTTTAATACGTCATAAATCGTAAATCGCAACTTTTGCTTATAATATTTACCTACAGGTTTGTACGGAACCCTCGGCGCGCGGGTCCGACTCGCACTTGGCCGGTTTTCGGTTTTAAGTTAACGAAGACTTGTTCGACTTAAGCTGTGCAGACATAGGGACGTACATTGCTGTAATATCCTTCTGACGTAGACTTTTAGCTACATTTAACGACACTCAGGAGTATAGGTGTTCTACTACTCAATTCTTCGTTGTGGGTTGATACTGACTTCCTTAAGTCTTTTTAAGCAGCGGTGTGTATCCTGGTTTGTACAGGCCTGAATGTTTTTTTTATGTGGATCAAATATTTAACAATAAAGCACTAATAAATCATTCATAAAAACACACACCTTACTAAATCATAATCCATGTGAAGATAAGTTCAGCTATTTTTAAACTGCGTTAAGAATGTATTCTAGTTGGTTAGGCGAGCACAAACTGCGGCACTCTAAATTCCCGCGTCTTAAACTTGGGCATAATATTCAGTTCGCCTTGTCGGATATGGAACCATACGGGGCACGAACATACCCGACATGATCAACGGATAGTGTTTATACAGACAGTGCATAGGATCATAAAATTAAGATGATTTAGATTACAGGTAGGCAGTGCAGTTGAAGTTAAGTTTCGATCAACACAACGCTTTTCGTATTCTCTACCGCTGTCAGTCACGCACGCGTCAAGTTTGCGTCACGCGAGCGCAATAACGGTATTCTACTGTTGCGCGTCTTTGGAGCGTGCTTCGGAACGCAACATGATCGGTATTCTACTATATATTTGACGTCCCAAAATGACAGCTCATAAGCTTAAGTTTAATTTTTAATAGGTTCACTGTCCGCAAAGCAGACACAATAGTAAAACAATCAGCGCAGACCACATGTGGTCTGTTGGACTGTGAACCGGTTAATAATATAATAAAGTCTTATTCATTGAAATTTATTCGTTTCTATTCGATTATTTAGTGAATATATTTTTTTTCTCTCACCGTCAGTAAGTTTGTTAGAGTTTGGTTGTCGTGCAGTTGACGTGCAGTTTACGTGCAGTTTACGCGCAGTTCAAAGATTACATGAATACCGTTTACTCGAACCTAAACTCAATTGCAACTGCACAAAACTTAATCGGTGCGTCATAACATTACGTGAATTAGCCCTCAGAACGCATCTTTCTCCGAACCTTTACATTGACCTTTCATATGGTTTCCTGTGACAACCTTAACGAGTGTTCTTTCGTTATACTTAATTAT
This sequence comes from Ceramica pisi, assembly GCA_963859965.1. Classification (NCBI taxonomy): domain Eukaryota; kingdom Metazoa; phylum Arthropoda; class Insecta; order Lepidoptera; family Noctuidae; genus Ceramica; species Ceramica pisi. Next base: position 23,366,179 of record OY982542.1, read on the forward strand.
ACATTTTCGTTCCCGGAGACCACTGTGGACCATATTGTCCTTATTGTATTTTTGGTGTGCAATAAAGAGTATATCTATCTATCGGTCTTCGCCATGTTCTCATAGACATTTCTTATTATGCCGATGTAAAACAGGTTAGACTTATCGAAACCTAAACATTTCATAAGAAGTCATCCCCTAAATGTTCCTTTACATCATGACAAGCTACGCGCGTCTCCGCTCAGTATTCAATCCCCAATATTTCCACGTAAAGGTGGACTTTTTAACGAGCGAATCAAATATTAACGCGTGCTCAGCGCAACAGAATAACTTACAGCATCTCTGGACCACTCGCTTCTCAGATGGGGGTACGCTAAGCTGAAAGTTACATAATGACAGCTCAGGTACAAGTTTGTGAAAAGTGTCACTATGCTGAGGATGGGTTGTATCGTTTGCAAACAGTTTGTGGTTGTATCGATTGAAATTAATCAGGGGGCTAACAAAGCCACTTTATGAGAATCGTATTAAAATCATGATATTAATAATACAAAATTTTGTCTAATTTCATTTTCATCTTTATCGCTAACGGTTCAAAATTTAACACTGACGGGTAGCGTGATCTGTTTTCTGATTCTGCTAAAGTCAATGATATATAAAACTATAGATACGTTGTCCGCACTCTAAAATGACAACATGAAATGAAGCCAATTGGCCACATCGCGCTTAGTTACGCACCAACCTGTCGCGCGACACTACGTTTGTTTTGATGTCAATTTGACTATTACTTATCCTGTGACGTAACTGAAGATGTATATTTATCTCCCTCTAGCAACAGGCATTCCGCCGTACGGTGACATATTTTCTTTCCCTTTCTTCATGCGCATTAGTAGCTATCTAGTATTTTCGCCGTTTTTAAGCGCCGCGATGTTGGTTTATGACGTGTCTAATACGTCATTGGCTAAAGTAAAGTGGCCTTTTTAAAACCGCTGATGCGTCTAAAAACCTACTTAACTGTGAAGGTGTTGTGAACCATGATTTTATTCATGAAATCTAAAGTTATGTTTCTATTTGCTCTGGTTTTATTTGCATTAATTTTGTAAGACAAAAAGAACATAATTATCATTACGCAAATATCTTGCTGCTATAAACAGCTACAGCGACGACTTAAAACAAATTGTGACATATCTGAAAAACAATATGGCGTCCTCTCCAAATACGAAGTCGTCGACGAGCCAAGTTTACAAAACGATGTAAACTTTCCAAACTCAAAATCCTTCTTGAAATTGGAACGCCGAATATTTATGTCGTCATTCGAACGCAATCCGATACGTTGGAAGGTAATCTGCAACTTTTCCTGCGAATTTTCTGGAAAGTTTGAGAAATTGCCAGTTTCCTGCCAGGTTGCGAACTGACATCAATTGGCTGCAGCTTCACGTCCTGTCAGGTAATGCGCTATTTCTTTGCCAGTTGACAGTGATAAATCTTCCCGCTTTAACGGATCTTTTTCTAGACAATTTTAAAATTCATTCCTGAGGCGAACATTCTAAATGGAACATTTCAATTACTAAAAGCTATTTGCTTAGTCCAAGTAGAATGGCAAACTAAGAGGATTCTGTCTTCGAAGTAATAAAATCTATTTGATTGGGTCTCAGATGAATTGCTTTGTAATAGAGACCCTAGGGACTGATACCGTTGAAGACATCCACTTCATACAATTTGTGCTAGAAACATGACCTAAGAATAGCTTTCTAATGATTCTAATAAATCATCTAGTAACGGTTACCGCTACAATAATAAAACTATTTTAACCTGAACACGCTATTGTTTTACTGAAGTTGTACAAGTGTATAATTATAAGAACTTATTGTAAGGAAAGTATAAAATAGGAAGTTTATATTCATTGAATAAATTATTTGAAAAAGTTTTTGCAGGAATTTTACTATTAAAAATGAAGTAGTCAACAGGAAAGCAGGCAATCTATCCAAACACATAAACTAAACAAAAAACTATGAATGCTGTTAGTGGAAAATTTCATCAAAAGCCGGCTCATAAATAACTTTTGTGAAATAACTACAATAACACTAAGTGACTATATCCTGAACAACTCTTTCAATTACTGTTGGCACAATCCTAAAAAAGCACAAAATTATTCTACTAGAGTGCCAGGCATTAATCTGGCAGCCGGATTTAATAACAAGTATTGTGCCGATAGGTCTGGCACCAGCTGTCAACTGTGCCATATGCCGTGTGGATGCCAGTCCAAGTCCCGCGGGAAATTGACATCGCTACTCGTTTTAAGTTTGAAACTGTTGATGTAAGATAGAATGTGCTGTCGAGTCAGTTTCATGTCGGTTATTTCAGAGTTCCAAGTCAGTTGAGCTGCAGTTGTGCTGAACAGCTGTTGTCTAAGAGTTATGAGGAGTCTTGGGTACTGGTCTGCGTTGTGAGATTCGTTCGAAAGAGTCACCGCGGCCCTGGGACGCAATGGGCATTAGAAGGAACACGGATGGGTTTTAGTCAGTAAGAGTCTGACACTCCCATCTGCTCCGCCCAGAGAGGGAGAAGTCATTTGATGATTTCCCATCCTTAAAAAAAGATACTGGTGAAGCTAGACGTTTACAGACATCATCATCATAAAACCTGCACGTCGCTTTACGACACTTTGTAAGTAATTACATACCTAAGCTCTTTGCACTAGCATAGAATTAGTATGGATTAGGTTCCTGAAGATATGATTCTTTGTTGACTCTTGTAATTCTAATAATTTATCTCTTTTGTTTTAGGTAAGAAAATACTCAAGGCCAACAATACAATATCAACTTAGAAATCATAGCAGAGAAATAGCCAACAAACCAAAAGGTAAGTCCATAAAATCGACAATGTATAATACATTAAACAAAAATAACCTTGATCCATTTCTATCAATATGCAGACAGCCTGAAGTTTTACAAATTAAAGCTGGCAATAATCAGAGTAACTGGCAACATAGGAATCAACCAATAACTGGCAATATTGGCATAATCAGAAGCAATTTCCGCAACAGTAGTGGAAATAAAACCGTTTGATTTGTTTTTAATTCAAACAGTAATGGCGGGCGCGAGTGTAGGGTTGGTTAGTCTGCTTAAATAAAATACAATAAAAATGACTAAACATGTGACTGTTTAGTTGATATTAACAATAATCTATATTAATATTATAAAGAGTTCAAGTTTGTGAGGTTGTAGCGAGTAATCTCTGGACATACTGAACCGATTTTGAAAACTCTTTTACCAATAGAAAGCCACGTTATTTGTGAGTGTAATAGGCTATATATTAACCCGAAAAATACCGCCCAACGAAGAGGGCATGCAACAGCTAGTACCTACAGCTATACAAGGATATTTTGGCTTGGCCAAAATCGGGATAAATTCAGACATATTGTGCTTTATAACAGTTTCCCGTGACAATTATTATTTTAGGTACTTATAGCGCACCAACACCGTCATTAAAGTGCCGAAGGATCCTTATTTACTTGATAATCGTGCCTGCATAGCAATTATTCAAATTCTAATAAGTAAACATTTTTGCGTACTTTGTTATAGCTAAATTTTGCAATGAAATCGGAAACGTATTAACATTATAATTATAAATACACACCACATTCAAAAACAAAATGCGTAAATAATTTACGTTTGGACCCAAAAATAAACGCAGTTAGAACAAACAAAGTTGCCAAACGAGTCCCTAACTTCTAAAGCCACTAAATATTAAATGAACAGATAATTTATTCGGGCTTTTATATGCACTTAAAAGTCAAAGTTAGACAACCCTAATGTTTATTGAAATGGGTAGTAAGGGGAGGTAGGGGAGAGTCGCGACCTCTTTCATGAAAACCTTTTAAGTTGGTAGTTTGAGCTATAATTTGTTACAGTATGAATATCAGATGTGTTTGAACTTGAAAATCATCTTTTGAAGAGATTTCAGATTAAACAAGCCCTGCGCCTGACTTTCAAACAAACTTTCATCCCAATTTATCAAAAAAAAAAACTTTTTCCTGGTCTATAGCAAAGGATCACTACATCATGATCATCTACTTTCAAATAAGGAACACTTGAGTAGGTATTTCATGTTTCCTGAGCCATCAGCTTAGGCTGCGATTTGTTTGCCTGTGAATCAAAGAAGGATTTCAAGATCTCATTAAGTTTACTTCAAGTTACACTATGGCTATCATACTCTCGGACCCCATATCGTTGATCCAAAATAACTAACTAACCCGGATATTTAGCTCACAAACTATATTTCCCACTGGCCCTTTTCATTAAACCTTCTGCACACACATCGGACAACTCTACATAACTATACTTACTACCATTTCGAAATAACAAAGGCATGTAACAAACGAACGACATATTACTCACGTGGATACATATGTCAGATAGGGGCGATCCAGTCCATATAATGAGTAGCATTTCCCTTTGATGTCGCCGCGGTGTATGCATGCATATTGTTGCATATTATATGCTTGGCTGCCGGTGAAATGCGACGCTGTTAATGGACGCCAGCCGGAGGGGTTGATCGGATTTCGTTCCGTTAAAGGCTCTTTGTATGGGATATTCGGGATATGTTTAATCATATTTTAAAGCGGGCGTGCACGTATGTTTTTGCATATGAAGTGCGACATACTTTAAAAATGGTTTATTTGTTGAAAACGAGATACCCGTTTCTATACAATCAAACTCTCTACTAGCTGAAACCGTAATATCTGAAAATGCTAAAGGAAATCCTTTTGCTTTTTGTAGCCAAAACGCTCAAAAAGACGTATATTTGATAAAATCTCGGTATATTTCATTTTCACATCAAAATAAAGCTCGCATAATTCAGCGAGTTCTGAAATATTTCCACGAACGGACGTACAGGCGGATGCTCATATTATTTTACAAGCAAAATTACTCCACTCATATTCTCGTTACACAGACGAACCGAAATCCTTTGTGGGTTGCGTAGGTACCGTGTACTCACATGTTTCATGTTTGGCTGGTACCTAAGGCTTCCAATCCCGCGCTATTTCGGCAGCCATATTGTTTCCCCTGTCAAATGGCATTGCGCGCGAACAACACGTGCCATCTTTGTTTTTCGAACATCAAAAAGAAGTTTGTATTGCGAATTTGCGACTGAGTCGCAAAAAAAAAACGAAATGGATTTTATCGTGATTATTTTGTTCTTTCTAATTGAGTTTCCTCTCAAATTGTTGAACATTGATTGAGCTGTTAGAATGTTTGCAAGCTCCTAATTAAATTGTTCTTTTGTGCTTGTCTTGCATTCGCTGCCTTAAATTTTTACTTTGCTAAGTGAAGCGTAGGTAATCATTTACTTAGGAATTTCCTTTATTATATGCTAATAATATGCTTAAATATTTAAGCATATTATTTTATAAGCTGGTTTTTCCTCTCTGTTTGAGAATGTAAGTATTATGAAGAATGTTCTTCGTAAAATATGTAAACGCTAGTATTTCATTAAATTACTTATACATATAAATTAATAACGTTTCATATTTTAGTCATATGTATGTTCAAATAACGTCCATAATTATATGGCAAGCTCTGTTTTGTTTTATTAAACGCTTGTTCTAAGAATCCGACTTAATTATCGGCCGATACATCACCCACTTTCTGAATTAAGAACTTGTAACGAAACTCGAACTTGAACTTACCTTGTTGAAATTTTTTCAAACTAAACTATAGGTATTGTAAAAAATTATATAGAGCCTTTTTCGAAATCATTTGAAGACTTTTTACTAGAGTTTGACAAGTCATAAATTGGAATTCTAAATTCACAAACCGGGTAAATGGTTTCAAGGGTCCTTAGTATCACATTAATAATGCACAGCCGACATTGACCATCACCCCTAACCCTCACACCACCGTTGCCGCGACGCCAATCACCCAGCAGTCAACAGGTCAATCATACCGCGAACCTGTTGGCGGTCATCAAGTATTTACGAGAAGTATGCGCGCCCGACTGCCTACTGAAGGCAATCATGATATAATGGCAGGCGCCTATCATTACTGGTTGATTGGTTTGTTTGTAAGTCAAACGGCAGTTATAATAATTGGAAGGGTGGCGGATGACTGATCTTTTTGACCTAGGTGGCAACTCTTTTGTCACTATGAATTTTAAAACCTGTATTAAAGTGTGCGTATTCAGCTAACTCATCCGCAGGGGTCGATCTTTTTTGCTTAGTAACCTCAAAGGTAAAGCGAAACTTACCGAGATCAGCCTGTGAATGGGTGATCAACTGGTCATCTATAACATACCGAGGTTCCTCCGTGCGAAATTAAGTTTAGCTGTCATTTGAAGACCTTTGATAGTCAGAAGCTAGAAAGTCTGACACCAGTCCAGTTAATGGGCTGACACAGGCACTCGCTCCACGTAAAGTCCTGTTACTCAGCTGCATCAGGTCAGGCTGGAAGCCAGACCAGACCAGCGTTGTGACTCTGTCTCGCACATGATCGGATGACGGATTTGACGCAAATCTTCCCAATTTTTCATGTAATATAATTGTAATTTTTGTGTATTTTTGGTATGCGTCATACTGGCCGCAAATAAACCCTTTTTCTTTCTTTCTTACTCAATATGATTGAGGAAAGGCTAGGCTTGATTCTTGCTGTATGCGTTAATTGTAGGTTATAAGCGGTACCTATTAGATGATTACTTATACTTTTTTAATTTGTGGTTATTATCTATTCTAATATTATAAAGCAGAAGAGTTTGTTTGTTTGTTTGTTTGGTTGAACGCGCTAATCTCAGGAACTGCTGGTCCGATTTGAAAAATTCTTTCAGTGTTAGATAGCCCATTTATCGAGGAAGGCTATAGGCTATATATCATCACGCTAAGACCAATAGGAGCGGAGCAGTAATGAAAAATATTACGCAGACGACGTTGCACGGGTCAGCTAGTTTAAATATATTTTGAGCCATTCTCGGATATGAGAGTTGACCTTGTTAGAAAGAAAGCATGTTCATAGGGCACACACAGATAGAAACGATGTGGGAGCAAAAATAATGAGACTGTATAAATATAAATACAACCGACTTCCAAAAAAAAAACACTACAAAGTAAAAAATAACTTTAATTTCGGAAGTCGGTGTTTTGTTAGTTTCTTCGTATTTTGACACCGACTTCCGAAATTAAAGTTATTTTTTACTTTGTAGTGTTTTTTTTTTGGAAGTCGGTTGTATTTTTTGTAAAAAGTTTTTTATTTTTCACTTTTAAGTGGTGCCCTACACCTAACAACACCACTGCAAAATCGCAGAAAAGCAAAATACGCAATTTCGATTATCAAAGAATCATCTAAATAGTCAAATTCCAGGTATTTCGATTTAAAATCCAAAGTTCGTAACCGATTTTAATATGATTTAAATGGGACCAATCTGCAAGTATATCCTTTCAGATAAAACAAGAATTTTTCAAATCGGTTCATAATTGTCGGAGATATGAGGTAACAAACATAAAAAAAAAACACAACCGAATTGATAACCTCCTCCTATTTGGGAAGTCGGTTAAAAAGAGGGCTTAGTTCACATTCTAGATCATCATTATTTAACTTGTTAAGCTGTATTTACTAATCCTGTGTATTTTGTTAGTCTATGTAAACACAACTCCTACTAAACCTATTCGACAAATACTAAACACGTAGCCTCTAACATGACCTAGGTCCACAGTATTAGCTCGGAGTTAGCAAATCTCCGCACGTTCGGTCTGGATATCATCAAACTTTTCTGCCCTTTAATTAATTCGCCACAGACTCCAGGACAGTTTAATTTTCCCCAGACTCGGAGATATTAGATCCGGCTGTAATTGCCCCACAATTTCCCTGGCCTATCGCGACTAATATCGCCAGGGAGGTAAATTAGAGGTACTCGGGGGTAAAACTTATTTTAATAAGAATTTTTACGTTTTTTTGCCATTTTCCGAGCGTATGAAATAAATTCTGATTTCTCTTTGGGCTAGATTGCGAGGTAAATTAATATCTACTTATGGGAGTATTATTGTGTGCAGTGAAAATAATTAAACGAGAGAGAGAAAGAAAACACATTTATTTAGCACAAATCTAAGGCACACAACATTTTTACAGGACGAAAACTGAACGTTTGATGTGTCGTAACTTCTTCATTTCGTTGTTAAAGTATTGCGGTAAAAAGAAAAAATGGTTCACGACCGTATTATTACTAACCAAAATTTACACTGGCGAACAGATCTCAAATAAACTGAGTTTTCTGAAAACACACGCTAATTAAATACGTTCTCTCGGAAAATAAATATTACGCACCTAAGTACATCGGAAACTAATTAAGCTAGATGCGGCAAAGTTGGCGAGTGCGCTCACACGCTCGCACGCTCACTCGCTCACACGCTCGCACGCACTTCTGCAGTGCGATTCTGTAAACATGTCGAAGTGAACACTTAGGCGAAGTGAACGACAAGTGAGCTGTCAAACCATACAAACAAGATGGCATGAAAGTTCTCTTGTCGTTCACTCCACCTAAGTGATCACGGTGAGATGTCAACAGAATCAACCGACTGTTTACACTCAAACTGGTTGTACTGTGAGTTGTGTTCAGTTACAGCTACTTTTGTTCCGTGGTGAATAGAGAAACAAAACTACTTCAATGAAGTTTGTGGTACTTAGTTTATGTTGAGGGATTAATAGGAATTAAAGAGTTAGTGCGTATATTGTGTTGATCACGTTTAGTCAATCAAGTTCATATGTCAAATCGCCATTTTCAATCTTCAAGCTGCTACTTTAACATATCATATCAATTGACAAAAACTGTTTGGAAAATCTGGTTTCCACCAGTTTGTGAAACAACCTATCGTTCATAATCTTTAAATGTAATTTCTGTTCTGACAAATTAATTATCTATATCTATATCTATATCTATCTTCTATCTATCTATACTTATAATAAATCTGTAGAGAGGTCAATTCTGTACATGAAATATATTTCCAAAATAACTATCAGGGGGTGATTAGGGATCGATACTGATGCCAAAAATGCAATCAGTACAATTTTTGTCTGTCTGTCTGTCTGTCTGTCTGTCTGTCTGTCTGTCTGTCTGTATAACCGTTATAGAAACAAAAACTACTCGACGGATTTTAATGAAACTTGGTACAATTATTATTCATACTCTTGAGCAGGTTATAGTATACTTTTCATCACGCTGCAATCAATAGGAGAAGAGCAGTGATGGGAAATGTTGGGAAAACGGGAGAAGTTACTCCATTTTTTAAGCTTCCGTCGCGTGTGCAACCTTAATGGTGAAAGCTACACAGAAATCGTGTATAACGGAAATGTTCTCCTTAAAATTATATAAAAAATATCCAACGACAGCATATGTCTATCTTTTATGATTGACGAACAATAATCTATACTTATATCTATCTATACTTATAATAAATCTGTAGAGAGGTCAATTCTGTACATGAAATATATTTCCAAAATAACTATCAGGGGGTGATTAGGGATCGATACTGATGCCAAAAATGCAATCAGTACAATTTTTGTCTGTCTGTCTGTCTGTCTGTCTGTATAACCGTTATAGAAACAAAAACTACTCGACGGATTTTAATGAAACTTGGTACAATTATTATTCATACTCTTGAGCAGGTTATAGTATACTTTTCATCACGCTGCAATCAATAGGAGAAGAGCAGTGATGGGAAATGTTGGGAAAACGGGAGAAGTTACTCCATTTTTTAAGCTTCCGTTGCGTGTGCAACCTTAATGGTGAAAGCTACACAGAAATCGTGTATAACGGAAATGTTCTCCTTAAAATTATATAAAAAATATCCAACGACAGCATATGTCTATCTTTTATGATTGACGAACAATAACACGTGTAACTCCCGATAGCTTAGCAGTTCGAAGCTTTCTGATTGTATTTGTCTACTCTTACGTTTATAAAACTCTCAGTCGTCCCCAATTAACATTAATAAAAGTAAACATTATTAACTATTCCATAAAAAAAGAATCATAGAAATCGGTATAGAAACACCAAAGTTATACATGAAAAACGCTAATAATAAGCCATCGCGCGTGAATACTGAATCATGCTATAAGGATTATTTTTGTGGTCGCGAACGCACAGGCAGGCGGCTAGCTTGGCGCCTAGAGGCTAGCGAGTAGCTTCGGAAAACGGCTTACGACAGTTTGCAATATCCTTTAATAATTATAATGTCGAGGGGAAGATGGTTATAATTTCGCTTTACACCAAACGAGTAATATTATAAATGTGAAAGTTTGGTTGTTTGTTACTCAATCACGCCAGAACGGCTTAACGGATCTTAATGAAATTTAGAACAAAGATAGATTATAGTCTGGAATAGCACATGCGCTACTTTTCATCCCGGGAATATGTTCCCTAGGGATCACGCGGGCGAAGCCGCTGGCAGAAGCTAGTACTTATAATAAATCTGTAGAGAGGTCAATTCTGTACATGAAATATATTTCCAAAATAACTATCAGGGGGTGATTAGGGATCGATACTGATGCCAAAAATGCAATCAGTACAATTTTTGTCTGTCTGTCTGTCTGTCTGTCTGTCTGTCTGTCTGTCTGTCTGTCTGTATAACCGTTATAGAAACAAAAACTACTCGACGGATTTTAATGAAACTTGGAACAATTATTATTCATACTCCTGAGCAGGTTATAGTATACTTTTCATCACGCTACAATCAATAGGAGCAGAGCAGTGAAGGGAAATGTTGGGAAAACGGGAGAAGTTACTCCATTTTTTAAGCTTCCATCGCGTGTGCAACCTTAATGGTGAAAGCTACACAGAAAACATGTATAACGGAAATGTTCTCCTTAAAATTATATAAAAAATATCCAACAACAGCATATGTCTATCTTTTATGATTGACGAACAATAACACGTGTAACTCCCGATAGCTTAGCAGTTCGAAGCTTTCTGATTGTATTTGTTCTTACGTTTATAAAACTCTCAGTCGTCCCTAATTAACATTAATAAAAGTTAAAAAAAGAATCATAGAAATCGGTATAGAAACACCAAAGTTATACATGAAAAACGCTAATAATAAGCCATCGCGCGTGAATACTGAATCATGCTATAAGGCGGCTAGCTTGGCGCCTAGAGGCTAGCGAGTAGCTTCGGAAAACGGCTTACGACAGTTTGCAATATCCTTTAATAATTATAATGTCGAGGGTAAGATGGTTATAATTTCGCTTTACAACAAACGAGTAATATTATAAATGTGAAAGTTTGGTTGTTTGTTACTCAATCACGCCAGAACGGCTTAACGGATCTTAATGAAATTTAGAACAAAGATAGATTATAGTCTGGAATAGCACATAAGCTACTTTTCATCCCGGGAATATGTTCCCTAGGGATCACGCGGGCGAAGCCGCTGGCAGAAGCTAGTTTTTCTAATAAATTAACAACTCAAATCAACTTTTTTGCTGACTGCCCCGACTATTGAAAAATCCGCTTTTAGATTACGAAATGCCTCAAAGGTATTACTTGTGACTAAATCTAGGGTATAAAATAACTGTTGTCACCAAAACTATCACTCGGATAACTAATGGCAAGCTTTAGTTCGAAACTTTGATTGTCAATATTAGCCCAAACTCCGAGCGCCTCGCCGAGCGGCCTCGTTCTCACCTCGTGTTCATTAAATTGAGCTCTATTATAAACTTTGTGCTTTACTACTATTATTGTGGTGTTGGCAGTCCTAGGTTTTGGTTTGATACCTTTTTGACCAACTGGCAAATAAATTATTGTGATGAGAACTACAAACATATCTGAATAAATACTTACCTAACCCACTACGCAAGTAGAAAAGTACGTATCTGTTCAAATATGTTTGTCGTTTTCAGGTGTTTTGATGGGTACTTTGTTGTAGTATAGTGCATCTATGTTTGTACCCATGGTTGCGCGTTAGAACATCTCCTGGGTCGATGGTCTGTCTACTCTGAGGCTAGCCGTCATGTCTATTATCGGTTTGGAGGATATAACTGTATAGGTACCACTATGCTGTTTTCCCAGCCAGCCAAAACACTGTTAAGAGCGGATATTTTAGGTGCCTAACTCTATCCAAGAAACCATAACACAAAACCTCCAACTAAAAAGTTCAAAATCAGGGTACGTTAGCATTCAAACGCAATCGCACTTATAAGTCCGATAACATCGCAACTTGCACAAGTTACATCGATTCGCATCAGATATTCGACAAGCTTGCAGCTTAAACTTGCGGTTTGTTAGCCGGGCTTGTGAGGGTAAATACACTGGCAGTTTGAATCGCTATTGGCTCATTACTCTTGGTTGTGAGTTCGCGACGTCACTACTTGCGCAGGTCGACGGAGCTATTACTAATGTTGGCGTTGACTTGTGGAGCTGTAGGGTTGTTACATCTGTCATAATATGTCGAAATTGATTTCAATTTTCAGTGATTCTAAACAATCGTTGGTATTGAACTGTGTACCGGGAGACGCAGCGTTGATAGGCCTCCTACTGGAATGGTCACATGGTGATGTGACGACACTTCGGAGACTTCCGAACATCACAGATGATCATCATTTGTGAACATCTGACGGATGAATGATGAATCTTTGGTCTTTGCCGCATAACACGTCCACTTATACTCCCTAGGGCAAAATACAAGAAAAACTGAAATTAAAAGTTCTACTATTCCTTCGTTCATGAAACCACCTTAGGTATGAAAATATATATAGCTAGAAACCCGCAACAATCCGACGTACGCTAATTTATAAAACCTGAAAGTTTCTGTGTTTGTCCCTAATACAGGTATGAAAGATCCCCGACTATGAAGTTTGGATCATGGTAACTTTGGCTGTTATGTTGGTTTGCCTATCTTGGACACTAGTACCGTGTATGCCCCTATTATAATACCTGTATTTAGGGACATATACCTACAGAGAAACTTTCAGGTTTTATAAATATACCGTACGTCTGATCGTCGAGGGCTCTTAGTTCAATAGGTCAAGAATACTCGAGAGATAGAAAACCTTACGCGTTAATTGTGTAATTGGACACACCCAAATATAAACTTCAAAAATCTCTACTCATGTATGTAGAAAGACATGGATAAAATATAATTTGTACACAAATACCAGTTTAGTTAGCTTCAGTCTAGCAACCCTAACCACACCATCGATATTCCCACCTTATCGCACGTGACAAACTTCCTCCCAACTTCACAATCGTTTGATAGATCACCGTGTTCCACACACACCCGCTGCGCCGGCGCACCCAAGTTGCACAACTTTATAACATTAGTATTTAAAGTGTCATCTACACGACCTGATAATGTCGGTCGCTCCAACTTCAGCCATTGTAGTCTGGGTTTTATCGATAGAGAATCGACTTGAATTAGTTTTCGATTCGAACTTGGTTGCTTTTATCTGAGATTGTGTTTCGATCGCAACCCTGTTTAAATTATTTAATCGTGTTGTTAAGCAGAGGTAATAGGTGTTTTTAAAATGTGTCTTTTGTGATCTTTGTTTTGAAATCTTTAGCAGTTTGATTATATCTTTTGTTGTTTCTATTACATTGTTGCTTTATCTGTTAGATTTCACTCAACGCTTAGTAAATACTAGCAACAAATATTTGCAGCTATAATCTAAGGAATACGAATCCCCTACTAATTGAATGTCAATACTGAGTATGTATGTAGCTAATCCACAGATATAATTACTTTATAATCAACTTATGCTATTTGATTGATCAAAGCAGAAAGCATGTGTACACATCTCATGTAGGTGAATTAACACTACTAGTCATTAGCTCAACAAGCAGTAGGTATATAAGCAGTGTGTATAGGTCTGCTGTTGAATATTTCAACTCAATGAACAGTCAACACACTAGGAATTCATCCTGTATTGTTAATGCGTTTACAAACAAACAACCTCACAGACACAAACAGCCAGACCCGAAACAACCATTTGTAGGCCATAAAAATATTTGTTCCGTGCGAGAATCGAACCCGCGACACGCAGTGCAGCAGTCAATCGTTCAACCACTGCGCCAACTGTGTCATCAATAACGTCTATAGTGACCACTGTAGGAATCAAAAGCCATAAAATCGGACACCGGTCTTGCTAAGGAGTATCTTGTGATCAGTGACAGTTCAGGAGGTCCCATTAACAGATCATCATCATCTGCCTAGCCTTTTCCCAACTACATCGGGGTCAGCTTCCAGTCAAACCGGATTCAGTTGAATACCAGTATTTTATGAGGAGCGGCTGCCTCTGAACTCCACAAGACATTAACTGGGTAACACAATACTCCTTGGCGAGACTAGTCAGATCTTCTGGCTTCTGACAAAATCGGATGAATTCACTTTCGAGACCACAAAAAACTCTCCCTAGATCATTACAATCTTCAATAAAAGTGTCTCAATCTCACTGTAACAGGACAAAGGAGCTTCTCGAATTGATCACAGAATTGCAATGATATATGAAGGGGCGATAAAGGCGGCATACGTTTCGGCTATAAATGGGGGATTTGATTATAGGATATAAAGGAGACTGTGGTTCAATGGGACCGGCTCAGGTCTGTTAAGAAATCTTTGAGTTGGATCTGTGTTATGGCTTTCTGGTCATATTATTATGAAAGTAGAATTTTAAACAACTTGGGGCGTTTTGTATCTTCTAAGATTGTATTAGGCTCAATTAAACTTCAGTCAATCCAGATTTCAGCTCTGCAGAACGTTACCTATACATTTCAGCCAAATAAATAATTTTAAAAGGGTGATAATTTTATTCATTTATTTATATGCAATAGGTATAGTTTATCAACTACTTAGTGTACGTAGATTACTACTATTATATTTATTTCCTATATATTTGCATTGGTATATATGTGTAAACCTTAATTGGTGACTTCCTAATTGTATTACAAAACGTAAGCATGCATTTACATTTTGTATTTTTTTTTAATACTCCGGTCATTCTCTCAAATGTATCCCCATACCATGCGGAGTATATTTTATAGAGCGATAAAAAGGAAATCATTCAAAACGTAATGTATGGGAAACCTTTGATTCTCAAGGGGCAATGTTACTACATTCATAGATATTTTGAAATCTTCCTCTGAATAAAATAATATTTGTGTGACCGTGAGATAGGCAAGTGTGTGAAACGGAAGCTTTATTTATGTGTTTGTGTCACATGTAGAGGCAAAACATTTAAATGAAAAAGAAAATCCTGTCATTTAAGTTTTAAGTTTAATATTTAAGTAAAGAGAGATTAATTTAAATCATACAAGAGTGCTCAATCGTGAACCGCAACGTCACTTTCCAGCATATAGGGAATATGCATAAAAAAAAATATTTATTATCTAAACACTTTATCTAAAAATATACAAAAATATATTACTAACAGTGGAAATAGAATCAAAATTGCTCGAAAAACAAACGAGATATAATTATTTTAAACAAATATATCTGTCCCTCTCGCGAAAACGCTGTTTTCTATGGCAGATGTATAGACGTCACGTAAAGTGACGTCAAATTCCATGTCGGACTTCTCGTTCTAAAAGTAATCTTTGAAGCGTTATAACTTCATCGCTGATGAAGATATTTAAAAAATATTTTCTAGAGTTTTTACTGGAGCTTATAAGTAATTCATTTTATAAATAAAAAAATCGCGTGCATATTCCCTATTCTACTAATTTTTTAATAACTTTCGCATTCGCATTTCAATCGAATCTGTCAAAAACGCCTTAATTTTTGACAGATTGCGATTGAGATGCGAATTTGATGCGAATGTGAAATTTGTGGAAATGGCTCTCTGGCGTGAGCCTAATAAGTTCTTTAAAATAAGAATCATTTAACACAAATGTTTGAGATCACATCATTTGAGAACAGTTTGACCGATTTGGTGATGTTTTAAATTCTTTTTTCAACGAAATGTATCACACCCGAGCCGAAGCAGATCGCTAGTGTAATGATAAATGTGAGTGTTTATAACCTCTTTAACTATAAAAAGAGGAAGCTCCTCTTTTTTGTGTTTCCTCACAAAAAAGAGGAGCTTCCTCTCTGGAATTACAGATGGAAATGATCGGAGGAAACTGGGGGAATACGATTGTACGTCGAATATGTTTCCGATACATTACAGACATTTACAATACACAGGAGCTTTCTCAATCATTCAGACGAAACAGGAAATTAATTATCTGTAAAGTTTATCTTTCCTCTTAAAAGGGTTAACATGTTTTCTTTTATGCCAAATAGGTTCCTTTTATGTTTGTTGGGAGTATGAAAGCTTATGTATTTCTTATTAGGAATTTTGGAAGGAAATTTTAAACCAACACATTACTTTTACCTAAATACTCTTAGGTGTACCCCGTTCAAAACATTAGGACATTTATATAGGTACACAGGTAATATTATCACCTCTTCTGTATTCCTCACCAGCATTTATGTTTAAGTAAACTTCATCATCAAATCTTCCGTAAGCGACGTCCACTGCTGGGCTTGATAGGCTTCCCCTAAGCGTCGCTACAACGACCAGTCCTGTGCGTCTCGCATCCATCGGCTACCCGCGACCTTCACCAGGTCATCGGGCCACCTTGTGGGAGGCTGCGCCAACGTTACGTCTTCCTGTACGCGGTAGAACTAGGTTTAAGTAAACCTAAACTTCATAAATTGTACACTATAAAGATCTCTTTACATGCTCCCCTAATCAGATGTAACATCGCCACACTAGTGAACTAAGCACCCTCGTATTAACTTGATCACACACTAGCGCCGAAAGCTCGAAAGTTTGCCACCCATAATTCTTACTGTGACATTTCGCATTGCGGACTAAGCCGACGTCTTAATTCGCGCTCCGATTTTACTATTTGAAAACATACGGACACAAAACCGCAGCGGGAACGCGACGTCAATATCAACTGTAAGTTTTTGCGACGTCAAAATCAAGTGTCAGATTTTCTTGTTCGTTCCGATCGTACATCAAGTTTTTCTTTGACGCAATGTATCGCCTTTTACATGGTCGGTGGCAGCGCATAATAGGTCTGTTTTTCTCTGGGTTTTTCTACAACCCCACATAGACTGTCAGTTAATAGCTAACCTACATTTTAAATTTTCATAAAATACGCGAGATTTATTCCTGATGATATAGCCGTCAGATATTCTGAATTTGGTTCGGTCGAAAAATCCGTGATTTATGTCTCCACCGGCCACCGGTGCTGTAATACGCTATTTATGTCACTTTGGTAGAATATTTCACTCTTATACAGATGTGTTATCAGCTCGCCACAGAATAGCTTTGAATGTTAAGTGAAGTTTATGTAAAGTACGCTCAGTTACTCCCGAAAGTATTTGTGTTCGTGTAGGTAAGTTATAATATACTTGGATGCGGTCAATTTATGGCACGGTTGTGATCGGTAAAGATAAGCTCTATGCTAATATCAATATCTTATTCTAATACCCGGACTAGCGTAGCCACAACTTTATAGGTATTACTCCCGCTTGAAACCTTCTTTATATAAAGTCAGTAAACAAGAACAGGCTTAGCTACTACTACAAGATAAAGTCCACGTAACCAACCAACTCTTCTTACTGGCAGTTTATGACCACTTTATAAACAAGGTTAATTTCACCCTTTAACAAAACTACCAGCTTACCTGTCATTATTTACACCTTTTAAATCACACCTTTAAATAAAACCACCCTCAGTATACCCCAAACAGTTTTGCGTGACGTTTTTAACACGGTTTTAAATCAGATCCGTAAATAAACCCGCCTTCTCCTAAATATTGGGAGTCCCGTCTCTCTCAATTTAACGACACTAAAACCGCCACAGTTTAACTGGTCATTAACAAACAATATCTGTATCCGCTGCAATTAATTGGAGGCCCAAACGAGCCCTATTACCAGGTCTAGGCAGACAAACGAGCCAGGTAACCCCGCTCTGGCCCGCACCACCTAAATGCTTGCCTTAAGCACCGCCATTTATTTTCTGAGTTTGAAAACATAGGGGCCGCTGTGGAGGCGGGACCGCACTTAATCAATTAATCGAAACTACTTATGTGTAAATACTATAAGAACGTTAAATTGTTTGTGTGTAAGAGGTATTTTCTGAGAAGATACTTTGACAGATAGCAAGTTACACTGTTGTTATGTATCACTCAGGCTTTTAACCGAGGAAAAAACACGGTTTCTGTAAGGCTGACCGGGGCGGCAAAACCGCTGGTATAAGCTACTAAAAAATGCAAGGCGATTGCGTTTTATGGCCGTCTTTTGTTGAGATAACGATAGTGATTTAGATCTTGAAGTAATTGAATAACAAAGCGGGTGACGAAGTTTTAATTATAGTTGTTGTTTGATTAATTACTGGCATTGTTTCTTTTAATTGAACATGACAGGATAATTGTAGGTTTCGTTGACTGCTAAATAGCGTTAATCTTTTAATTATTCATTAGATAAGCACGTTATAATTTAAGTGATCTTGGGCTCTAGGTGAATCAAATCAAATTCTGTCACGAAGGAACAGGAACGAAGGATTGACAATCGCGGTGGAATTGTATTCATATTCAATCACACAATTGGTGGAATTGTCAGTTGTCACTCCTTTAAACTTTCGCATTTTGGCTAGCATGGTACTTTTTGCAACGCTTGTCTGTGGATGGGTGACGATCTTAACATACCGAGTTTCCTCCGTGCTTCGGAAAACACGCTAAGCCGTTGGTCCCGGCTGTCATTTCTTGTCAGATCTTTCGCAGACGTTACGGATTGTCAGAAGCCAGTAAATCTGACTCCAGTCTTACCAAGAAATGTCGTGTTACCCAGTTAACGGGTTGTGGAGGTCTGGTAGGCAGCCGGTCCACGTAAAATACCAGTGTTCTGCGAATCCGGTTTAACTGGAAGCCGACCCCAATATAGTTGGGAAAAGGCTAGGAAGATGATGGTACTTTTTGTAGAGCCTCCTAACATTGCGGCCAAAGCTCATTGCAAATTGAATATCCCACGATGCTCCACGAGACGTATCACGTGCCCGCACTAATCGCTCCCCCGTGTGTATTCTCCGATGCACCAGAGATGCAATTTATGAACCCCCAAGCGCCTCTCGTAACAGACGATGTCCGGCGCGACCTTAGCCGTCCAACCATTATTTTAGCCTCGCTGGCTATTATTTAGCCTTTCTGGCTATTATTTTAGCCCGGCTGGCCACGACGCTGTAACTTGGCTGATTGTCTGGTCTGAGGTAGATCAAGTGGCTTTGTAATGGCTTGACATTTGGCTACTGTGGTTTTGGTATCAGTGGATTCTTGACCTACATTGCAATGATTTGATTGGATTTATTAATGCAGTTTATGTGAAGATAGAATTAATAACGCGTTAGTTTGTGGTCTCAAGAAAGGGACCTATTAACGAATATAAATTGTTGATGGCAACATTAAGTTAATTTATTCTGTGTAAAAAGAATTATAAGGTCAATGTCATGGCAACTTCCTGGTGTTCTCTCCCTTGCCAACTAATACCCGTTGTGTGTATCATTCTGTAGTGATAAATATACAGTCCATTCAAATCAAGCCCTTAACAGAAATACGATAAGGTTTTTCTATTTCAACTGATTAAACAATGCAACATGTTAGCTCTTCATCACCCTTTGAATTACTTGTAGATGTCTAGAGCATTAAGTCTGCCTTCGTACCTATGTGCATGAAGTGTAAATAAATAAATAAATAAAGTTTATCTTTGCTAACTCATGCAGAAAAAGTTAGACCCTGTTAGTTGAATGCGAGCCACCAATCTACTGAAAAAGTACTGTTATCCCTTGACTAAGGAATCCTAAAAATAGGTAGCAGATAAAACCTTCGCCCGTAATACGTTTGAAACTTGCACAAGCGTTATCTAAGCGTCAAAGGCCACGTGCGTTAAGCTCAGAACGGCCGCAAGTCCGCTGCGGCCGCCGGTACAATGTTGTCGTACAATTTGCGGGACAATGCGCCCGCACCGCGCAGGTGACGCGAAAAACAATGCGATTGTGCTTCCGTAGCCTGTGGGGTAAGCTAAGAACGGTAGCGGGAGCGGCAGCGGGGAAGAAAAGTAGCTGTAGAATAAAAAGAAGTATACTGTGGGGTTAGTTTAGTTATAGAAGTAAAGACTTGTTGGTTTGGCGATAATGCAGTTATCCACCTTGTTTCTCGGACTCATAAATAAATTATAGTAATCCGAGGGCCAATTCTACTAAGTTTTAAACAACTTTCGCATTCAAATTTCTATCTCAAACTGTTAAAAGAGCCTTAATTTTCATACATTTTTGCAGTTTGCGATTGGGATGCGAATGTGAAAATTAGTAGAATTGGCATACAGGTTTACTGATCAAAAGGCGGATTAATAAAGGATTTTCTTACATACACAATATTCTCTATTCTCTCTTATAGTTAGCCTACGATGTTGCTTTTCTTAGCCTGAGAGTTAATTTATAACAAAAGGCTAACATCAGTCGCTTATAACTTGCACCTCGTTGTATTGTGGTGGACTTTAAGTTTTTTTGTTCCGAGTGCTTTGTTGAGGAGAAAATGCAGGCGCGGCTTAATCTGTGACCCCGTTCCGAAAATATGTTTATATACTCAAACTTTTTGTACTGAATGAGCTGTTTCATTCCGGATTTTTATACAGTATACACCTGCAGGATTTTAAATTTTATAAAAAAGAATAATGTCGACGTACTGATTTCGGTTATGGCGGTCAATGTCAACAGAGACTAGCCATCGAAGCAAGAGATACTACTCGTACAAAGCACAAGTGTGTAGGCTAACACTGATTTGGGAAGAGCAAAGAATACGTATGATAGACTGTGTGATAGTTTTTTAGCTTCTGATAACGACCACAAAAAAGAAAGTTTGGAAGAGACATGTTGCGACGACCCCAAACACATTGGGATGACGTTACAGTTAAAAAAAAATGTGCTGCTTGATATTTACGATTCTAAACACCTCTTTTTGATTATTCTCCAGTAAGTCGTTAGTCCGAACAGTTTCACTAAAAAACTTTCTTTTAACTTAGCCATTTTATGATCTTGCTAATCTGGAAAATCAAACTAATTTCCAGCTGTAAGAGGCGTGATTCAATAGTCTGAAACATTACAACTTTGACTAGTTAACGCACGCTACGGCAAGACATTCCGGGTAATGGCGGCGCATTAGGACTTCCACTCGACTTATTGCCTCCACTTGAGGGGTACTGGCCGCTTTTGACGCAGTTTTATGAGGTACAAAGTTAATTAAAGAAAAAAATCAGAAGTATGTACGTGGTCCTGGCCACATAGATATTTATTCACCTTGACTCACTTGATTTGACCCATTGCTTAGAGCTTATAATTCCACCACATTGAATTAGTAAACAAATAAATTAATGGTAAAAAAAAACTTTTTCAAAACAAGCTTTTATACATCTTGGATGGTCCCCCATATTTTGGATTTAATGTGGCTTTGTATTAGTTTTCCAAGCACTTTCATTTGATACGCATACTGTGGTAGTACAGAAAAAATAACTAGCCCGCCATCTTGGATGACCCGCCATATTGGAATTAGAATAACGACAAATAGCCGCATTGTCATCCTAAATAAGCGTGTATACCAAATTTCAGCTCAATCAGTTTAAGATAACTGATTTGAAATTCAGTTGCAAGATTCCACCCGGACAAACATACATATATTGTAAGTTAATAAAAAGGGATGTCTTGGATCATCTGCTATATGGTAGTGCCGAATACGTACCGATTTCACTTGATTCTTTATTTTTATTTTTCAATGTTTCTCCTCCACAAATTAAGAATGGTTTGGATCTTTATGCATTCCTGGCTAGTGATGCTTTTGGACTGTCTTACTTGCAAGTACTTCGGCTTTATACTTTTCTACCAGCAGTGTTTCATACTAAAGCAAAAATCAGGAAATTTCGCACAAAATAATCAGTATCATTTTCACAATCCGCGCGACAAAAACATTATAATTACATCCCCCGTATCTACATGGTTAATTTCTGTTACAAAAACCAGCTGCGAACACGTTTTTATGTTCTTTACAAACAGCTGTTCTTTTATGGCATCCTTTTATTTGCTATCGGCTTTATACCTGGTTTTGTTTGAAACAACGGGATTAGCTCAGGCTGTGCTGTGGGGATGGCGGGTAGCGGGTAGGCACACGACCTAGATCCGAGCGTTTTGTTTCAGGCTTCGGATGGCGCTATTTTATTCATTAAAGTTATCTAGACCAAGATAGTTGAGATTAAGATAGTAGGTTTTGTGTAAATTGCTTTTAATTTCGGTATTTGTTTTTAAGTTGTGTTTTTTTTTGTGTTAGATTTCAATTGAAAATCTAAACACAAACGTTTTCAGGTGAAAGCTAACTATAGGTACCTATACCTACGAGTATTTATAAAAATAAAACCGTATTCAAGAAAACCGTTTTGACTGAAAGTTAATCTTTAACAACTAAAACGAAAAAGCTAAAATATAAACTACGAGTAGGTATCTACTTCGGCACATTCTATTTAAATAATCGAAGTAAATTAATTACTGCTAAGAGAAACGCTGCCTTAATAAAGCTATCGATACGCCACAGATACCTCTCAGTATCAATAAATACCGCCGTTCCAGGAAAAAATATTAAGTATTATTCATCACCTCTTAAGTTTTTTCATAAAACTCTGCGAATAAAAACTCGGCGACTCACCAAAGTATAAAATTGGAACTTAATTAAAGCCTCCCAAGTTTTTATTAAAAGTATCTTCAGGAAGGGTATCTTGAATATTAAATGAGAAGGTGAATCTTTAATAAGGGTATCTCAAATTAAACTATTTTTATAGATAAATATGTGGGTACTGTTTGGTTCAGAGTGAATAAGAAACGTAAAAATTTTTGAATAATAGATAGATATTATCTGCCTAGTCTTTTCCCAACTATATTGGGGTCGGCTTCCAGTCAAACCGGATTCAGCTGTATACCAGTGTTTTACGTGGAGCGGCTGGCTACCAGACCTCTACAACCCATTAATTGGGTAACACGGTACTCCTTGGCAAGACTTGATATCAGGTTTTCTGTAACGACTGCCAAAGATCTCCAAATGACAGCCGGGACCGACAACTTAACGTGCTTTCCGAGGCATGGAGGAAACTCGGTATGTTATGTCACCCATCCAAATACCAACCTCGGCGAGCGTTACTTAACCTTGAAGATCGACCTGTGAGGCTGTTATTATTTTTAATCTTTATTATGTACACCATAAAATAAATTATAGTAAATAAGTGGTTCCCCCTAGAAAGAAACCCTCAGGTAAAGCGCTTATATTTTAATCGTTAATCGTTAATCATTAAACAATATCAAAATCGAGTCATCCGTTTACGAGCTACGATGCCGCTGATAGACGCACAGATACAAGCGTCAAACTTCAATTCGATTCGATTCAGAAACTTAATTGAACGTACAGTAAGAATTTTTTATCTTTGCCGCTCCGAAGTTAGGTTTTAGTGACGACCGCGCAGGTCCCATCGCGTAAAAAAGTGTTACGTTCGCACAATATTTTCTGATTTATACGTTTTGTATTATAACCAAATAAGAAACACAACCAGTAACAATAACAAGGTCACAAAGTAACACAAAAAACATATACACCACAAAAACAAATGAAACAGTAAGAAAAACCAAAATAAATAATTTAAAACAATAACAACGTCAAACACTTTTCGCATCAACAGTCGTATTGCATTGAGTAAGCGAGACACGAGTATGCATCCAACGTATACGAGGGACTGAGATGCCATGCGCGACCTACCCGCGCATGCGCTGTTCTATGTTTCTTGTCAAATTGACATACTGCGCAACCAATTGCGACGTACTTCCCATAGGCAAAGATAGAAAAATCGTACTGTAGGACACCTACCTTCTCTTTTTGATAGGGGTTTAAAAATCGCAATATCGCAATGTATTTTTGTAGTGCGCTCTCAGCCTCACAGTACCTTAGGGCCTTCAATAACACTAACAAAGTAATTTAGAGTCGTGGGCCTCAACGTTATGGCCCCCGGAGACGAATGAGATGTTACGATCATCTTATTTATTAGATTTGTTTTAGACTTTTAGGTATTCCTGATTCAAGGATGAGCACTAAAAGTTAACTAGATTTGTTGATTATTGAAGGATAATAGGTTTTGTGCCATTGGCTACTCTATAAATATTAAAATAGTCTCAGTAAAAAAGCTTTATTGAAAGTTACACAATTAGCCGTAAATTACCGCGTGGGTCAAGCATTATAACGTTGTACAGTTAGTTTCACGAAGGACTCTGACGACAGAACACTGCTATTAGTGTTAGGTACCTACTATTAAAACAAAAAAACATTTTGGAAAAGGAAACCTAAGAAAATGTTGCTGTTACTTTGTACAAATCAACGCACTGATTGAGTTTCATAAAGTAAAAGGCTAACTGTGACCAAACATTTCAGAACCACATGCGATTATCAAGAAAATAAATCTACGAATTACGTTCCCGTTACGAAACTCTATTGGAAAACAAAATAAATCCTACGAAATACTATTTATGCTGAAGAAAAACTCTTGAAAACACTCGCTGACTTCGAATCCCATATCGCTGGACTACTCTCAACCTCATCGATAATTCGTCAACCTGATTTTCGTTCATATTTAAACTAGAAAAAAAAATCTACGTGCGCATCATCACTACTCAATCGATGAAATAATGCGCAGCCACTTTGTGGCAAATTTTAAGACTGACTAAAGTGAGCAAAATTGATACCTAATCACATTCAAATCAAATCAAAGCAACCATTTATTTCAATTAAACCATTTACAGGCACTTTTGAATTGTCAAGGTCGGTCGGTCCAAAAATTTTAAGCTATTTGCACGTTCCAAAGCGTAGATCTCTATGGAGAAGAACGTGCAAGAAACTCCACGGACACTCTTTTATAAATAACATTTTTTTACAAATATTTATTTACATCGGGTTGAAATTATACATACATGTGAGAACGATGTAAAAGACGAGCAGGATAAAAGCGTCCGGAATAAAAGAGGAACAATTCAAAGAAATAAATAATTTAAATCAATCATGGCAGCTGAGAAATGACCAGTCCCGACTGACGGCGCCCGTTCACGAACATGACGCATGCGCCAGCACCATTCGGCTCAACCATTTTGAAGAGAGCCAAATGATCAAACGCATACGCCACCATCAGCTAGACTTTTGAGTGAGCATGACACTCCCAACCGCCAGGGTACATTCAAGTCAAAAAAATTGCCTAAAACTGATAATTAAAGTGTAAGTTAAAGGTACACACTACACAGTACTCACACATGTGCTGTTCAGTTTAATCATTAGCATTAAAGTGGAGAAGTTAATTTCCATTCCAATGACAAACAACAGGCTCCTTCTGGGTTAGCTCGCTCCATCGTTGACTTTGTCTCTGTCATTTCTGACCAAGACTAAGGTCAAGAACAAACCCATCACAAATAAAAAAATAAAAGAAACCATCCAATTAGCAAGAAAATTAGATCATGTCGTGTGGATTATTATCCAAAAAACACCTATCCAGCTAGCTACTATTTTAAACCACAATATTTCTAAGTTACAAGACCCGATCGCGCAAACTTTCCTCTTCGTGATATTAATCCCATTAGCCAACAACAACAGCAGATTATAATAAAGTCGGCCATCTTGCGGGTCCACCCTTCCCGCCTTTATATTTATCAACATAATTAGTTCCGGACCGGATCTCCCCGACCTCCCCAAAGTCTGCGATGTCCTCTTCTTCTTCTTAATTCTATTAAAACTGCAAGTTTTAATAAATTATTGTTGGAAAATAGCTCTCTTGGTTAAGTGAAATGAACTTTTATATATGTCGGAGTCAAGTTAATAAACTAAAATTAAGATATAAACAAGAAGTTTGTCACGTCACTTTTACTCAGCTGAAACGTTAAGAAGTAATGACCGGCGGGCGTTTTAGAGCTCTCTTTTATGTAGCTTTTGGAAGATCATAAAATGCGCAGACTGAAATTCATTTTAGGTATATAAGTACCTACTTAAAAAACGAAACATGAAATGCGAGACCTGTCAAATTGAAATTTGACTTTTTACACCACATTCTATTTAATATTAGTTAATAATTTAAAAATAATAATTTAATTTATTTACTCAGACTACAAATGAGGTCCACTGTGTTAGTAACAATATTACTTTGCCTTAATATAGTTAGGAAAATGCTTAACAGATGATGGTGTTTCTGTTATAATTCAAGTTATGTTTAAAATTTGGGATTCTAAGCTCTCTGAACGATACGTAACTAAAAGAGATTGCCCATGAACAGTACTCTTGATAAATTACTTGTGTCTCAAAACCTTGAACGGCATGAAATGTTTAAAATAAAAATATATTTTTATAAAAGATTTTGATTGATATTTAAAATGGGATAGTTTTTTGAAAAATAATTAGTACTTTTATGTTTCCGACGTTATAGTACGCCATGTTTTACTACCGACTGTCAATACTAGGGATGTCCATTTTTTCTATTGCGGGTAATGTGCGTACCTACCTACCTACATTTAAAAATAAAATAAAATGATATCGATTTTGTATCGATTGTTCAATCTTTTATTGTAAAGTAATAACTGAGTTCCAAATCACAAGTTGTTGCTGGCATTATCAATATCAGTGGTTTTAAACGGCGACATCGGCGCTAAGTTGTATTTGTGAAATACCACTGGCTGGTTTACGGAAATAGATCAAAAATCGATATTTCATCAGTATGGGTACAACCTTATTTGACGTTTATTGCACGTCTGTCATATTTTTGCAATACAATACTGTTATTTCTGCTGGTTTTGGTACATTGCGCTTCGAGTCGAGCCTTTTAGTTCCTCCGTTACTGCTGCCAACCCATTGAAAATAAACATATTTTTAACGCCACTGCACCGTGTGTATTGTTTATGTGATGCAATGTCTCAACTGCTCTTTGAGATTCGCCACTTAGGCGCAGACACATGTTGTCGGTGATTCCGAATAACATCATGGACATTTTACGAGTCTGGATCTCACCAACACCGGTAAGAATGCATATTGTATTTTTAACGTAGTAGGTTTTTTTTTAGTTAGGAACTGCGCTTTATGTTTACGTACCATATAACAAATCTTAGAGGACACAAGTACAATCCATGTCTGTGTGTTAGTTCCTCACCTCAACGTTGGGTTACCGGATTGTATCATAACCTATATAGGTAGAAACCTTCTACTGATGTGTTGGTAATAACTAACTTATTTACTAGGATTGTTTTTTTCAATCACTTAAGTGTATTCGAGGATATGAATGAATTGTGTGTAGTATCATTTAAGATTGCAGTTGCACAGAATTTTAGTATTGGGAGCTAATAATTATTTAGTAAGAGGAAGAATAAAATCGAGGCATGTGTCTAGTAGAACATGTTATAGTTATATTTTAGTAAATAAATATGAAAATGTAAGAGATACATTAGGCGCTATAGTGGGATACTATTGTTCTTGCCTTGTGGGAAAAAGAACTGTAGGTTGCTGTGTGCATGTAATGTGCATAATGTGGTATTTGAGCTGGGCACGTTATGACAATGTTGTGTTCCAGCACTATTTTTGGATAACATATTTTTAGAAGAATAAAATACAAGTTTAAGAAATAATCATTCTTTTATTTGTTTTATTTGGTGTTGTGTGTTTTACCTTCCCTCTCTACTTACAAAGACCATTTCATGATACCTACCACATCTATGATTTGAGTAGGATCTAGACAATAACACTGAGCGATTGACTATTTTAGTAATGATTTCTTCCATGCTTTGCAATTTCATGAAACGTGGGCATGAGATTTAAAAATGCGCAAAATCTAAATCAGTAAGACTTGGTGAGGTAAAAACGTTACAGATTTTACACAAATTATGCTTCAAAGATACCGAGCTCACCCGTAAACCCATTCAGACCCTTTTAAATAGCTTTTTTCAACTAATTTTTGGTCGAACATAACCTCAAAATGGTAATTTCATTTTCGTAAATATCTCAGAAACGCCATTGTAGTTTGTGTTAAATCTTTTGAGGTAGTATTTAGACATGCCATCAAGTATTTTAAAGATGATTTTATGAAGACACAACAATGTTGAATTGAGTACATTTGTCCATAGTGCCGTGGGCATTCTCCTTTTATGATTGTACAACTAACGCAAATGTTAATAAGCACAGAACTGTTCACGTTTAGTTACCAGTCAGACACTGCGCGGCATTTATCACTCTTGATACATGGTCCTTTTAGCACCGACAGACTAAACTTTTGGGTTCAGTTCAATACATCGCTGCAAATTAATAATTCATGAACTTTAAAAGCTTTGTTAATACTTGTTTATAAAGCCACTGCATAGACTATCTATACTCTATATACTTATAATAAATCTGTAGAGAGGTCAATTCTGTACATTAAATATATTTCCAAAATAACTATCAGGGGGTGATTAGGGATCGATACTGATGCCAAAAATGCAATCAATAAAATTTTTGTCTGTCTGTCTGTCTGTCTGTCTGTCTGTCTGTATAACCGTTATAGAAACAAAAACTACTCGACCGATTTTAACGAAACTTGGTACAATTATTCTTCATACTCCTGGGCTGGTTATAGTATACTTTTCATCACGCTGCAATCAATAGGAGCAGAGCAGTGAAGGGAAATGTTGGGGAAACGGGAGAAATTACTCCATTTTTTAAGCTTGCGTCGCGTGTGCAACCTTAATGGTTATAGCTACACAGAAATCATGTATGACGGAAATGTTCTCATTAAAATTATATAAAAAATATCCCATGACAGCATATGTCTATCTTTTATGATTGACTCACAATACCACGTGTAACTCCCGATAGCTTAGCAGTTCGAAGCTTTCTGATTATATTTGTCTACTCTTACGTTTATAACACTCTCAGTAATCCCATTATTTTTTATGGAATAGTTAAAAATGTTAATTAAATAAGTTAGCATTATTAACTATTCCATAAAAAAGAATCATAGAAATCGGTATAATAGAAACACCAAAGTTATACATGAAATACGCTAATAATAAGCCATCGCGCGTGAATCATGCTGGTCGATGAACAAGAAGCCACTATTTACCCGATAGAATTTTTAAAAATTCTTTAAATATGCCCGGACTTCCTTCTCACGAAATTTGTTTAAAAATTGGCATTCCGATTATTCTACTCCGAAATTTAAGACCACCACAACTTTTCAATGGAACTCGGCTAAAAGTAACCCAGTTACAACAAAATATAATCGAGACTCAAATTTTAACAGGTTGCGGTGCAGGTGAAACCGTCTTTAATCCCAGAATTCCCATGATACCAAATAATTTTCCATTCCAATTTAAAAGAACACAATTCCCAGTATCGGTGTCTTATGCAATGACAATTAATAAGGCTCAAGGGCAGACTTTTCGTATTGCTGGAGTAGATCTCGGTGTCAGTTGTTTCTCGCATGGTCAGTTGTACGTCGCTCTTTCCCGGGTTAGCAGTTCTAGAAATCTTTATCACGTGCCGGACGGGTCAACTTCCAACATAGTTTACCCGGAAGCTTTGCGCTGAAGTATTTTCGTTCTATAGGTACTTAAGAGCAGGCACTCTAAAATAATTTCTACGCACCTCCGCCCCATGCACCCCGCCACTACCGCTATGGTGCTAGACGCTATGCTAGCCGTAATAAAGTTGAATACCGCATGCGCTCTTTGATCGCGTTCGAGCTCGAAACTAAATGTCGTAAGTCTCAATTCTTATTTCGTTTATAACTGAAGTAATAATTGATCTAGAGAAAAAATATCTTGTGACTGGATAGTAAACTATATTTTCTTACTGTTAATATTTATTTTAGACATAAAGGCCACGCAATTTTGAAAAAAAAAGGAATAATCTTTAAAAAAGACATGATTTTTGAATTAAAAATGAATCGAGTGAAAATGTTACAATTACGTAACTGTCTTGTACATGGAAAGAGAAAGATCCAATAAATCATATACTAAAGTTCCATTTTGATACTATGTGTGACTGTTTCAGAATATTAATGCAAATTAACATAAAATTTAGGGAGCCTCCTCTTAAGCCTCATGTGAACGTGATCTAAACAATATTACTACCAATACATTAACTTAATAACACACAAGGAGTTACACGTTGACGGAGTCGCGGGCACAGCTATAATATTGTGCGGTTCCGTATTGCGATATTTTTCAACATTATTGTAGATTGACATATTATATTTTTCCCTACTAAAATACGAAAGTGAATCTGCCTGTTACATCAAAACCACTGAACCGTGAGGAAGGACATACCTAGGCTACTTTTTTTTACGAAAAACGACAAAAACGCGGACGAAGTCGCGGGCAAAAGCTAGTCTTGCATAAAATATTAGCATGTAACTGACCTGAGAGGACAAAGGCCACCTTCGACTCTCTTATGTACAAAATCTCTATAAAACATTGTCACTTTCCGCTGTATGTCCCTCTGAATGCTTAGATCTTTTAAAATACGCGACAGATTATAATGTACCTATATAATGCGATAATATTAATAATGTGGTATGAAATTCACCAACATTTTGAGAATTTCTTCCGGAAGGTTTGTAAACATAATACATAATAATTAAAATCATAAATAGTGTAGAAAAGTCGATATATTCAAAAAGCGTTATAAGTACCTATACCTTGTTGCTATTCCACCAATTCGCACTAAGCGTTTCCAAGCGTCTTTCATAATGCGCAAAGGAGTGGAACTCTGCCTGCGTCTGTGTTTCCGAACGCTTACAACCCTAATCTCTTCAAAGTTAGAGTGAACAGGCTCCTTCTGGGTAAGCTCGCTCCATCGTAGACTATGTCTCTGTCATCTCTGACCTAGACTAGAAGAGACTAGAGCGCAAGCCAGTAAATATTAACCGTGCGAAGCCGGGGCGGGTCGCTAGTCTATCTATATACTTATAATAAATCTGTAGAGAGGTCAATTCTGTACATGAAATATATTTCGAAAATAACTAACACGGGGTGATTAGGGATCGATACTGATGCCAAAAATGAAATAAGTAAAATTTTTGTCTGTCTGTCTGTCTGTATAACCGTTATAGAAACCAAAACTACTGGACGGATTTTAACGAAACTTGGTACAGTTATTGTTCATACTCCTGAGCTGGTTATAGTATACTTTTCATCACGCTACAATCAATAGGAGCAGAGCAGTGAAGGGATATGTTGGGAAAACGGGAGAAGTTACTCCACTTTTTAAGCTTCCGTCGCGTGTGCAACCCTTTTGGTTAAAGCTACATAGAAATCATGTACGACGGAAATGTTCTTCTTAAAATTATATAAAAAATATCCCACGACAGTATATATCTATCTTTTATGTTTGACGAACATTAACACGTGTAACTCCCGATAGCTTAGCAGTTCGAAGCTTTCTGATTATATTTATTTGTCTACTCTGACGTTTATAACACTCTCAGTCATCCCTAATTAAAAAAGTTAACATTAATAACTATTCCATAAAAAAGAATCATAGAAATCGGTATAGAAACAACAAAGTACGCCATGAAATACGCTAATAATAAGTCATCGCGCGTGAATACTGAATCATGCTATAAGGATTATTTTTGTATAAGGTCGCGAACGCACAGGCAGGCGGCTTGCTTGGCGCCTAGAGACTAGCGAGTAGCTTCGTAAAACGGCTTACGACAGTTTGCAATATCCTTTATTATAAACGAGTAATAGTATAAATGTGAAAGTTTGGTTGTTTGTTACTTAATCACGCCAGAACGGCTTAACGGATCTTAACGAAATTTAGTACTAAGATAGATTATAGTCTGGAATAGCACATAAGCTACTTTTCATCCCGGGAATATGTTCCCTAGGGATCACGCGGGCGAAGCCGCTGGCAGAAGCTAGTGTTAAATAAAATACATATGTACAATGTACATGTACCTACTGAACTGTCCAGAAATATATCATCATAAACATATTTTATCGTTCGCGTTATTACGAGTTTTAAAAACAGATATAAAGGAGAGTTGCAAGTTTTAAATTGACTATGTTGCCCACAAGTTTATGTTACAACTTCGAACTTTTACAACTGTTCCAAACCAACTTAGTACATAAAGTTAGTACTCACTTTAGGAATATTTGAATACCCAAGTCGGTCTTAATATAATTCGTGTCCAATTTTAAACGTCCTAATTCCAGATTTCTTTGTTTTCAGGTAAATACAATGTCAGCTGTAGTTTCACGGCACGTGTCGGTCGCACCAACTATGGCCAAATGATGTTCCAAGTAATTGCAAGTTTTATACGTCGTAAACCCGGGATTAGGTTTGGCGGAGGAATCTCTAAGCTGGATTTTGATGGCCAAATAAGTTCGTGAAACTCCCGCCAACTTCAAAACTCCTATAAATAGGTGTCGAAAGGTATTTGCGGAAAGTAATTTGTGAGACTTTTGTTAGATAAGACCTTTGTTTTGGGACTTTTAGGCCTCCGGGGCCGTACGTCTTCTCAGTGCGGGTGTTACCTAACCCAACGTTTTTGTCGATTCGTCTCGACTTTTGAAATGTTCGAGGATTTAAATTGATAAAAGAACTATAAAACTAATAAAACAAAAAGGCTTTGCAAATGTGTTTTGTGAAAAAGCTATTTCTGGAAGAAATAAGCCTGACATGTTTTTGTTTTTGCCTCTTCGCGTAGCAGTTTATCTCCACTTCTCACAACCTGTTCAGAAAATTTTAAGAGAAAAGCAGAAAAATATCTTACAAAAATAATTCAGCTGAACTCATCGTTAACCAGAATACCGTCTTGGGACTTTACATAATAATATTCCTGGTAAACACAGAGTTATATTCATCGCTGTAACGTGTTAGTTCGCTGAAATGTTTCAACTCGTCATGTCATATGCAAACGACTTTAGTTCTGCTGTAGTAAAGTGTGAAAAGTGATCGCTCTCGATATGTTATGCTGGAACTTGTTGACGGCTACAATCTACACTGTAGCTAGAGCGTGGTACATTTAACTTTAGATTTATTTCTGTTGAAAGCTGTTACTAAAATCGTATGATTTGTGGAACGAAAAAAGTCAAGGTTTTTTGTAATGAATGGCAGAAATTCACTATAGTTTGACTTGCTAGTGACGGCACTTGCATTGAGTGCTGTCAAATCATTACAGGTGAACCCACCGCGGTGCATGCTATGCACGGCCACGCGGCACATTTTAGCTGCATGGGTTCATTTGTTTGATAACGTGGGTCTACGTTTTCACTGTAGTACACGCTAAATGCCCACGACTATGCACAACTGTAGCGTGGCCCACCGTGGCACACGGCTACACACGATTTTTTGCGTGTGATGAAGTGTACCGCGTGCATAGCGTGCATGGTGTTCACAGCGTTGAGCTACGTGGGCGCCATATTCGAGCAAGCCACGCATGTGGCAATGGCGTCAATAAATGCGTAGCGTGCTTGCAAGACGAAACCTCATACATTTGCGTAGCCTCTCCGTGCGTTGCGGTGGGTTTCCGCCTTGATCCGTACTTTATAACGATTAGAAACATATTTTTTAATGGGTCTTTTCTTTTAAAGTTTATGAAAAATATGTTATAGATATTGGAAATAAAAACAGTTTTAATTTGTTATGTGTTAAAGCCAATTAGATATAATTGGTAGCTATTATTTACTAGTTTTCAGGTACGTTCTTTGATTGGTTTGTGTGTAGTCAACAAGTTTGAATAGTTGTGGCCCAACTTACTACGCAGTAGGTACAGTAATTAGTTTAGTTCCCGAGAATGAACGTGGCAGGTTAGTTTGGGAAAAACTTTTCCACGCAGAAACTTTGATTGAAACTTACAAACTACCTTTATTGGATTATTATGAAAAGCTCTTTTGAAATTTACTTACTAAGTCTTCAGGTAAATTAAAGTCCATTCAGTGCGATATAAATTAACTAAGGCACCTCTAAAAAATAGGAAAGCCCATCGTAAATCACCAATAAAAATCCGTTAAAAGTTGAAAACCCTCTCCCATTTTAAAATCGCCTGAGAGTGCTAAAACCGTTTCCGCGCCGTTCAGCGCTTTACAGCGGCAGCATTATCGGACGGTCGATAAATCTGCCGGTCCGCACGATCGGACACGGCCCGGTCCGGCACTCGTTATAAGCAAGCTTTGATTTTATCAAGAAATGCAAAGCGGACTAATAGGAAAAGATAACAGGACGAGGGAAATTGTGTTTTTTCATGTGTTTACCTGATCGAGATCTGAGCGTTATTATATTATTGTAATGGGATGTCACTGATAAGAGGGAAGGAAGTTTATGGGACGTGATTGCATCTTTGAGTTTTTTCTTGTAGCGGTATTCGCGTATTGTCGTAAGTACGAAACCTAACGACCATTCGCGATTATTTTGTTCTTTTCTTTTGGGGTTGTACATTTTCATTGCTTCTTTATGGAATGGTAGGTCGAAATTGAGCGTGTATGCCAATATAATATATAATATAATAAATATTATAAAGCAGAAGAGTTTGTTTGTTTGTTTGTTTGGTTGAACGCGCTAATCTCAGGAACTACTGGTCCGATTTGGAAAATTATTTCAGTGTTAGATAGCCCATTTATCGAGGAAGGCTATAGGCTATATATCATCACGCTTAGACAAATAGGAGCGGAGCAGTAATGGAAAATGTGACGCAGACGAAGTTGCGCGGGTCATCTAGTGCCAATATATAACAATTATATTTCAGTTCTAATATTACCGCGAGAGCAGTTTGTATTATCGTATTTGGTTACTAACTAGGCGGAACTATTTGCGTGTATAAAATTTTTTCGTCTTTCCAAATTCATATTCGGCTCCTTAGCTTACTTATACCAATGCTAATACAACTAACACCACCGCCACCACTGCTGGGCAAAGGGGTCTCCCCCAAAACTTTTCAGGGATTCTATTCCAGAGTCACCTTAAACCAGCCCTTGTAATAGGCGTCCAGTTCGTCTCACCACCTCATCGTAAGCCTTGACGTCACATTACGGATACTACAATTTAATTGTGAACAAATTTCAACCATTTTTTTTTAGGTATGGGAAATCATCAAATGACTTTTCCCACTCTGGGCGGAGCGGGAGGGAGTGTCGGACTTCTACTGACTAAAACCCATCCATGTTCCTTCATGTGCCCTTTGTGTTCCGGAGCCGCGGTATCACTTTCGAATAGTCCCGCAACTACGGCAGTCAAACATTAAACCCTGCTAACACTCAAACCGAAGTTCGTGCAACATCCTGGCACAGACACTTCCATTACCTGTCCTCATCCACCATCCCCCCCAGAGCCCACCCCACATTTGTAAGGCCCCCTTCCCTCTCCACACATTGTCTCATTGTGTGGTATCACACGCGCGATCAGTTCCCTCGTAACATGTCTGGAGGTACCAACGTGGCTCGGTTAGCGAGGAATGGAAGATGGTACCGATTAGCAGCTTGGTTTAAGATAAAGACAAACTTTACAATACTGGCAAAAAAGGAGCCAACTCACGTTGAGATAACCCCGTTCCATCATCGGACTACAAGACGAACAGCGATGCGCCACCGGTATATGGTGGACATCCCACCCATATGCACAAAACGTTTTGGGAACACATTCATAGTGCGTACAGCAAAGGAGTGGAATTCCTTGTCAGAATCTGTGTTTCCTGATAGCTACAACCTGGGAGACTTTAAGTCAAGAGTGAATAGGTTATTTCTAGGCAAGCTTGCTCCATCTTAGACCGCATCATCGCTTATCATCAGGTGGGATAGTGGTCAAACTCGTGCCTATCAATTGCAAAAAAAATAATTGTTACGATTTTTCTTCATTCATTACTATTGCGCTTACGAAAACGCTCGCTTGAACCTATTGTTTTGAATTAGGTTGGTATTTTACGACTGGGCCTATATTATTTAACTGATGTTTGTAAACGTATAAAACAAACGTACAAAAGTTTAGTTAAGCGTGATTTACGACTAAATAACTTTCTTATAAGAGAAGTTTTAGTTAAGATACACAACAAAACATTACTTACACCAAACAATATTGTTCTATTCATGTCATGAATATTACACTAATAACATTCCACCATCTTGTTTCCTCGTCTGTTTACGCCGCGTTTTTGGTAAAACAACAAAACGTGTACTTAACGTAAACACGCACGTTTGCGTTCGTCCGAGTGGGTTGGGAGCAATGCGGTTTCCTTCCCTTTACGATAAGTGCATTAGCTGTTCGTTTAAAATCTCGTGGAAATCTTACGTGCTGGGTTTTAACCAGCGCTCCCTCTCTCTGGCTTGCATGAAAAATAAACCGGTTCGTGAATTTGTATCTATTTCAAATGTTAAGTTTTGATAAAATGTGGTGTTTATTCTTGTTTTACATTAGAAATGCACCACATGATTAAAATGTATTTTAACTCGTTATAGTACTTTGCAATCTTTTGGAAAATAACTAAGCATATTTGTTATTAATTAATTAAAGTGTTCCCATCAAAAATTCTCAGGATGTCAGTTTGTGTAATGAAACATGAGATCCATATGAGAACAAGAGAGAAGACGGTTTCGAAGTAGATGATTTCAAATACTGAAATCTGAAAATCCTACAATCATTCTTACAATTGTCATAGAGAGCACCTAACAGTCTTCCTCAAACAAACGCGTACAAATGGCAACCAGTGCTGCCATTTATTTATCCGACAGATAATGAAATACGCGTAAGTACCGCCAGTGCCAGTCGCGGCTCTTCTCTTGCATATTCATGAAGCGCGCTCAGCTTCCCGCCAGTGTTGCCAGCCCAAATATTTGTCTTGCTTACCTTATTGTAATATTTCTAGTGGTTTTCGTTCGGAACTTCAACAAAAAGTGCTGTTTTTAGAGACTTTAATTTAAACAGTGTTTAATTTTTGTTGGCTGGCAATACTAAAAGGTTCTGTTTACTGTTTGGTGTTTAAAATTGTAGCGTGCTTAGGTTTTTTGAAGCGGGAAAAAGCTCTTAGGACTTGCTGAAATTAAAAATGTAGGTATTAAATGTTTGAGGTACCGAATATGTGCTAAATTCAGCGTACATTTTTAATGTTCACTCATTAAGTTTTGTTTTCTAAAATGAAAATGAGAAAACGTATTTCAATACTTAAAGCATTAGGTAAATATCAATCATCTCAGACGTAATTTAATGTTCAACTCAAAATAGGCTTTCCATATCCAGTCTAGACTAAAACAAATCTTCAAATCGACTAACAATATAATTGCAATGACAGCCTCAGAGATCGTTTCAGTTCGACGCTGTCTGGAACTTCAGCTGAACAAATTGACAGGCCGTCAGAACTGTAAAGTTAGCGATAGTAATTTAATTACATTCTATTCGATTTCCAGCGAGATCAGAATTTGATAAGATTGAGATTTCACGATATCAGGTTTAGTATACTAGAGATGCCTAATCAATCGTTTGATAACTTTACTCGGATTTGACAGCTTTTGAAATTTTTGAATTTTATTCCAATTTATTCTACCTTGCAACTTTGACGGCTGGCATTTTTGTATATATAACCACTACAAGTTTGTAAACTTCCTAACCATCCCTTAAATCTCCCCCGTCGAATTGCCGACCTGTCATACTAACCATCCCTTAAATCTCCCCCGTCGAATTGCCGACCTGTCACACTATGCGATTAAAGGAGCCAAGAGTGCGGAGAGTGCAGTGCCTGTGTTTGAGCACAGACTTGTGCACATCTTCTGCGTATTTGGCTAACCTCCATTGACCACCGAATTTGGACCGGGAGGATTATTGTTAACTAGCTAACATAGCCCACAGCTGCGGCTCGCTGACGCTAGAGTAACTTTTAACCGGCTCAATATTGTAATACAAATGTTAGAGCTGGCATTGTCAAATAACGAAAACATTTATTCATCGGTCGTGATAGCTCCGATCAACAGTTGGGTAATATTCAGCTATCAAGTAGTTGTCGATGGCGTTGTTTACTTCAGTTTACTGGAAAGTAATTCATCATCGGCTGTCAAACTGACAGCTGTTGTTTGTTTACATTTTACAGCGGAGCGACGCCTACGCGCTGTTCTTTCTAAATAAATAACTAGGTTGTTCTACACTTAGTTAAGTGGTTTTTGATATTATAACCACGTATTTTGGGAAGAGTGAAAACTTAAATAGCGAGCCAATACTAAAACATCGTTAGTGAAACGATGAGCTATCCAAATCTGGCCATCGGTTTTGTGACATTTAAACGTAAAACATGGCGTTAAGAAAATTCCGCTGCATCGCTGTCGGCTGAGTGTGCTCAAAAGACTGGTGGCATAGTCACGTTGAATGACAATGCTTATTCTCTGACCAAGGTAAAAACCAATCTTTGGGTATCAAGTAGAAGTCTAAAAGTTTCAAAACTAAATGGCTTTAAAATGTAACTACTGACTAAAGCTGACTTTAAAATATGACCAGGATAAGAAAAACAAAACGAATGCATGGTAGAAACACCCATTACCGCAACAAAACTTGATTCGTTTAGTTTACTGTTAGTTAACTGCGGTGAGGCAGGAGCACGTTTGTGATAACACTCGGCTTCGGCCGCAATGCGCCGCTACCGAGTGAACAGAACTGAAACTATTGTATAATACATGAAGAATAGTTTTATTAATTGGAACTGAAAACGAAATATGTAAACTTATTTTGTTTAATATATTTTAAGTAGTTCCATATCATATAATAATATAATATGGTTCATATTTTAATATTATGCTGAATCAATTGAATCGTATGCATGTACCTATATAGGTACATAAATAAATTTAATTAGATTTATCTCAAAAAATATTAATGTTTAACGAGTAAATCTAGTGTAGGTTGCTGTAAGTATTTCAGTACCCATCTACATATTTCAGTACATTGCATTTATTTACAAAGAAAATAAGTTTTTTTATTTATTTATTTAACTAACTAAAACTAAAAATAAAACTAACATATGGCGTCGAAAAATTCGTCCGCATCGCTAGCCACTGGTAATGAGCCCAAAAGGCTGGCAGCATATAAGAGTTGTTTTTAAAATTTAATTGTATATACATGTAGTCTGAAACTTTATTTATTTTATTTCATTAATTTTAAGAAAACTTACAGCTTTAATACATCAAGTGGTCAGAAGTAATGCGTAGCAGAAGGCCAATGACAAGTTTCCACTTATATAAACTTACATATTTGTAATCTTGAAAGTCATTGCCACGAATC
Source organism: Ceramica pisi (assembly GCA_963859965.1). Lineage (NCBI taxonomy): Eukaryota > Metazoa > Arthropoda > Insecta > Lepidoptera > Noctuidae > Ceramica > Ceramica pisi. The sequence continues at coordinate 23,405,449 of OY982542.1, forward strand.
TCGTAGCACATGTCTACAAGACACCTACGCCGGGTGGTCGACCGCTACGACGAGTGCTACGTCGTAGCACACCGCTACGAAGCTACATCGGAGAAATGCTAAGTAGTCCTTGCTTTGTTTGAATATTATGAGTAGATGTCGGGACGTCACAGGGCACTGACCTTCTAAATATAGAAGGGTAGAAATATGAATACATTTTGAACTAGAAATAGGGACTAGATGTTATCTAAAATTGTGGGTTTGGAGTATTTTCGTAGTTTATGTCCGCTTTTGTTGAAGTTTAGTAGTGCTAGCTTTTGCCAAATGTTTCGCCTGCGTGAAAGTCAAAGGTTTATTCCTCGGGAATGTATCATCGATGCATATGTCCTAACTAAGGCTATGATTTTTTCATGTTTTCCAAATGTTATACAAATCTAAGGGTGATCTAAATATCTGAGCATTATCTTTTATAAATTTAATAAGTTTGACGCAAAACAACAAGTCGCACTAATTATTTTAATGACCATCATTAAAAGTAGATAAATAGGATAAAAGGCTTTCTAATTTAAACGAACAAATAATAAATCACTAACTAACCCATTTTTTGTGAAAACTAATTGAATCTAAGCTCATTACCAACTTATCGTCGTTATTAAACAGAAACAATTAATATGAACAAAAAAACAACGCGATAAAGTTATCGTGCTGATACGCGTTTTATCGGAACTGCGTATTATCGAGAAGGCGTCTCGATACGCGTAGTCTCCACATTCGGGGTTTGGCAGTCGATCTGGTAAGTCGCTCTTGTACATTTATACAATATATGTATACTAATTTAAATGTTTATTATATTGTGTTTTACTAAATTCTAAGGGACTTGATTTAGTTTTGATACATCAGTCGATTTTGCAGTAGGTATTGTGATTTACTTTATAAATGCCAACACTCGCCGTCTCCATCGAAGATTAAGCCTATACATTTAGGTTTAGTGAAACATATTATTTCGTTTTTCGATTTTAGAGTTTATTTTATAATCAATCAATCATTTTATTTCGACTTTGTAGTCTTCCTTCCATTGGCGTAACAATACACAGTTAAAGATACAATCACACGTATCACTTTGTTTAGATCCAGCACAAACATTTGAAGTTTAATTTTAACATATTATTTTCATGTTTTCTTCAAAAGCTGCCGTAACTATAACTGACACTATATCATTTTCAAATGTCCAAACAAAAGAAAAAATATCTCGGCCCAAATTGTTTTCTCCACAGACTTCAAACAGTTTCGGGGACAGTCCCTCGGTGTCGTGTTACGGACAATCTCCTATTGCAATCGGAGAGTGACAAGAACGCTTTAATTTGCTCTTTGTCGGCTTTGCCCAGTTTGCCCGCTTTGCCCGGGCAACGTGACACGCCGCTTTGCCCGGAGACTTGTTTAATGTCCTCGTTAAAACTGTTTTATGAGCATTTTTGCTGTTTTGGAGACTTGAGGTCGGAGGGAACCAGTATTATTTTGAGATGAAATATCTTGTTATGATTTTAGACGCGATTTAGATTGTTTTCTTTATTTTGAAACTAGGTTCTTTCACGGGTAGTCTAGCTCCTGGATTACGACATAAGAAGAGTTACAAGTTTTCCTATGTCCTAATCCAGGACACGGACTAGCCGTGTGCCAAATTTAAATCTAATAAGCCGTGAAACACACAGGCAGATTGTCGCATTTATAATATTGGTAAGAAGTCTGTCTAAAAATTTAAAACCACCATTTTTTTTAGCTACAATATTTAAGCTAACATTTTCTTCTACTATCTAGTTTTATATTATAATGCATGCTGTGAAACTCTATAACAGGCTTCAGAACCCCAAGGGCCATTGTTACTAAATATTGAACGTTGTAACAAAAAAGCTGTTGAGTTTGCTGTCAAATAAATAAAATGCACAAAATATTTTGCTTTTTAAACCGACTGCTTACTATATATAAATTAATTGATAAAAGGTAGCGCAAATTGTAGCGATTCGATATCGTAATGAATAGTTTTCTAATGACTTATTCCTACGTGAACCCTTCGCAAATAATCCTATAAAACAGAAGACCATGCCAAATGGGATCGTTTAGCTGAAATTAGTCCTTATTACCCGAAGCAGTAGTGAACAATGTCCATTAAACGCTTTCGGATCAGAACAATAAAATTAGCATCAAATACTCCGCGATTTCCAATCAGCATTGAACAGTAATCGGATTAACTAAACGCGAAGTCTACGCCAATTTTGCTTTGTTAATAACGGATCTCGAATATACTGTAATGTATTGCATTGGGTGTTTTTCTATCTATAATATGTATATATTTACAAAAAAAAAATGTATATAAGTAGTTTATCAGCCATATCGTTACCATAACACAAGCATTAGGTTGCTTAGCTTGGGACTATATGGCGTTGTGTGAAATGTCCAAGGATATTATTTATTTATTATATAAGTAATTAATGGTATACATACGTACAGTCAACAAAAGATATTATTGGGCATAAACACCTGTTTTTTGTGCCAACAACTAGTTGGCCCTAAATATTGCGCATCGAATTTGAATAGTCACTGGCAATACCGATGGAGTTGAAATACTGAACGAAAAATAATACTTTACATTTACGGTACTAAATGTAATCCATGTACCATATCTGTAGACAATCCAGAGCAAAATACTGTGGACCCATCTCTAATCTCTTTCTATTTTGAAAAGTTATTGACTCTCATTGTCCCTGAGATGACATTCCGAAATGATGTGCAAGTATCGGTCTTCTGACCTTTTTTTAAAGTTTAACCCGCGTAATAACATCAAATATCACCTGCGCAGCGCAAATATGTTTATTCGTCGCCTGCATACAACCTCTTTTGTTGACTGTACGTGCAATTATCACTAATGGATATCGTTGTTTGGCTTCTATTTCATTAAAATTAATAATATGAGCTTGCTTGTGCTTTGAATAGCTCAGGATCCCGGAATTTGGTTCAGTCGTAATTCGTTTATTTTTGCATCACAGTAAAGGGTTACCAAGTAACCCTTTACTGTGATGCAATAACATTTAGTGTCTTTCATGGGTTAACTTTGGAATATTTATTACCAGACGCGAATAGTAGTGTGTAGAGTTATTTTAAGAAGCTTGGAGTACTTCTCTGTTGACTTATCTTTCCACTGTACGTGGTCAAACATCAGAGGGCCAATTTTACTAATTTTTAAACAACTTTCGTATTCGCAAACTGTCATAAAAACCTTAATTTTCATACATTTTTGAGAGTTTGCGATTGAGATGCGAATGCGAATTAGTAGAATTGGCCCTCAAGCTGTACAGTCTGAATAAATATTAAAATGCAAAAGCTCAAACACCAACAATATATTTTTTTAATCGACCAATATTTAAAAACGTTCGTTAACAAACATGAGATGTGCAATATTGGTCATTTGACGGGTAACCGAGAGCGAATGAGCGAATGAATGGGATCGGGAATGAACGGTGGTCATCAATGAATGGGATCGGGAATGAACGGTGGTCATCAATGACTCTTCAGAAGAGCGCCGCTCGCCGAACTGCGATATGAACGAAAAGAGTCGATCCATTTATTATTTATTGAGTCAATATCTACGTGGTATTGGAAATAATATTGGTACTGGCACTGATTAAGTTTTTTCTCCAAAAAGATTTTGAACTTTGGTAGGTAATTAACAATTATTATAATATGTTTCTTGGCACATGAGAATCTGTAGCGTACAAAACATTTAAAATTCATAAGCTAGGTGACACGAATAACTTTTTATATTCCTATAATTAAAATTTTAACAAGGAATATAATAGGACGATTTTTTTAACTTAAAGTATGATTTGAAGAAACAAATTAATAAATCAATATAAATTTGTAAATTGTTAAGGTAAAAAAAGGCATACTTATCTTCCTTTATGTCTTAAAAAAGCACTTTAAATGTAAAATAACTGTTCTATAAAAATACATGCCGCGATATAAAATATAGTGCGTATCAAAACATGAGCACGGTGATATGGCTTGGAAAATACTAGTTTTATGGATATTTCTTTGTCACAAACTGAGGGTCTGGAGCAGGTGCGAAGTTTTATCGTCTTCGCTATATAGTGGATTGAGCAGTAAACGCTCACAACGCCGAGTGCCCTTACAATAACTACCTAGAGGAAAAAAACATGGCGACTTTTTTATTGAAGTAACTGACTCATGCTGAGAGTAGTAGTTTTGGATAAGCCACTAAAACTACAGAACTAATAGACATGTAATTTTCGTGGTATTTAAATTAGTTTATTTATTACGGCAAATGATCTGTGAATCCTGAAATCCGAAGTTTATTGCCTGAATTAATAATCTTATTGTCTGACGGTTTCACAGTATTTTGAAATATGCTTTGTTAATTTTGGATTAAATTGTAGTTAGGCTTCTTAAATATCGGAACTCGAAACTCAGCCTATCGTTGTACACTGCAGGACATGGCCTTTCCCAAGTTTCACCACATCACCACGACCGTTGCCTTTTAATCCATTTTTGGATTTTAGATTTAAGATTTTCTTTATTCCTATAGTAACTTCTGTATTTTTTATATTACTAACTAACTTTGGATTTGTATTTCTTTGTTATGGAAGAGCGGGGCTTCCCAACACAGGCATTACTTGCTTAAAGGGAAGCTCGAAACTCTAAAACACTTCTGTAAATTTACGAAGCAAAAAAATATATTTTTTATTGTATTGCTGTCCCTATATAAGGTCGAGCATTGGGTCTAAAACCCTAACAGGTGAACTGCCACATACAGTTCACCAAAGCCTGCAGGATCACTGTGACGGCTCCACTACGTCATACTGTTGCACAAACAGAATATTTGATAACTCTCTCTGTTTCAACGCAGAACGCAACGTAGACTTTGTCTCTGTCATTTCTGACCAAGACTAAGGTCAAGAGCAAACCCATCACAAATAAAAAAAAAAAAAAAAAAAAGAAAGTATGTTTTATTTTAAATTCAATTAGTTCTCGCTTGATTGAAGCTGATATTCAATTCTGTATATTGAACGTTACGTTTTTCTGCAAAAGAGAATATTTTATCAGTTATCTGTAAAGAATGCAATTAGTTTAATGTTCACTGTAAGTATTGGAAATAAAATTTTGTTGAATGTAATCCGTAGTGAAATATTCAATTCTGTTTTATTTGAATAGTTTTCAAAGGCTTTCAAATGGGTAGATAAATTATTTATGTAGCTACGTAAGCTGGGTTTTATAAGTTTTTATTGTATCTGTAGGTACATTTTTACTGAAAAAAAGTTAGACGCGAAATAAAGATAAGAACTAGTCACACCTGGGTCCTTTGGGAATATATATAAACGGAGTCTAATTTATTCTTACTTTAAAGAATTAAGAGCAAAAGCAGTTCATTCTTTTCTCTATACTTACGTACCTAACCTTGGCTTGTGGTACCCAAAGTTTTCAGCAAAATAAGCATTTCCTGCGGGTCCTATCGTCCCTCAGATCTCCGCCTCCGCGCGGGTCCTCCACCAATAACGTAATTGTGCTCTCTCCCGCACGTGTCATAAATTACATGTATTTGGTATCCGCTGACTTTTCTGTAGGGCTGTTAAAGAGAACTGAACAATGGAAGCCGTTAGACTTATCATTGTTAAATGTTGACGGTAGAAACCTACACTGGTTGGTTGTAACTAGATATTCCGGAGTAAGTTTAGTTTTGTATACAGCTGCAATACAGATTTTTGTTTATTGCGAGCCGTTTGAAATAAATCTGTAATATTTTAAACGTTGTAATATGAAACTATTAGTTTGAAGAGCGGCGATATTTCAAGACATTAAAATCCAGATAAAACTGAATGTTTCTGAGTGTTTAGTGTAAATATTCCCATCAGAAGTAAATTCCTGCTGAAATAAATCTTTAAAACTCTATTCTTCAGCCTGTGCCATAAGCTCCACTATTCTTTGACCAGCCCTGTGCCAGCAATCGGCAAATGGTGGCCAAACCGCCATTTTTACCCAGCTGTGTCGCGCGGTAAATTAGTTCCTGAGGCTTTTAGCACTGCCTAGTGACTCGCAACATTATGTCATTGTTGTGACGTCAGACTATGTCAGGTAAAGCGAGCCTTTTTGAATCGAACGAAGGATTTCATCTGCAATTTGATTTTCTTTTCTGAATGTATGTAAGTTATTAGTGTGAGAGTAGTGTAACTTAGTAGAGTAGTAGTGGGACTTAAATTTAAGACGTAAGTTTAATATGTGGGTCATGTAACCTAAGTTACAAGAGATGGTTATTTTGCAGAACTGTAATGTCTACTCTTTATTTAATATGTCCTTAAACTATCCTTATATAATTAACACAGAACAATTACAGTAATAAAACAAGTGCACAATGTTCATCTTATCTCACAAGGCAATCTATTTAAAAAAAAGAAAATAGATACTGAACTACATTGTTGTTACTTCAGCGACTTTTTCTTCCACCTAAAATTATCTTAACAAAATCTTTACAGTAATGTTAACTAAGTTATTGTCTCATTAAACCGCTATCTTCAAGCACTTTGCCCCAATTCTAGAAAAACACTGAATTTGTGCTCATTTCCACTTCTCGGTACAGCAAGTTCGTGCCAATTCTTAATGAAGGCGCGAGGTGGCCGTAATCACATGTTCTGACTAAATCTAACTGCAAACTACTCTGTTTTAGCCAAAAGTAACTTGGAAATGTTTCAAACGGAACCTTTTTTACACTTTTTAAAGGCGATAAAGTCTACAACCTAATTTGGTTAACTACTTTGTTTTCAGTTATCAAGCTTTTGTTTCTTTGTCAGTTCAAATTAGTGACGGTTTGCAAAATACAATTGTGGCAATCCTACTCATTCATTTGTAAGCTTTCGCATACGCATGTATGCTGCAGTCTGTCTTTGTACGGAAATTGAGGCTTTTTTTGATAGATTTCGACTAAGACGCGAATTCAAACGTTGCGTAAAATATTGTAGAATTGGCCTTAAGATTCAAAGCATTTATTTACAGTAAACTTCTAAATTGTCACGTTCTACAGCAAGCGTAGAATCTGTAAATCGTGCAAGAAACTCCACAGACACTCTTTAAATTATGTTATGTATTAAAAAACTCAGTAACATTATCCTCGTTGATTATTTAAATGCAAACTCAAGAACCGCCATTACGCCTCCGTAACACATACTTAAAATCTGAATTACTATGTACACCTAGGCCCCTAGGTATAAAATGCCTATTGAGCAGTACATTGGACGCGGCCCGCAATGCGGCGATTATCGACACCTCTCGCTTTTTGCAGATCATTTGGGTATTGACCTTTTACGGGTGATAAAAATAACGGCAGCTCATTTTTCATGGACAGAATTGTAGGGTTTTTGTGAGGTAATGACCAGTAGCTTCTTGTACTGGTTGTAATGATGGCCTGCGACTTTATTTTATGAATGAAAAAAGTTCCTTGTTTTTTCTTATGGATGGGAAATCATGAAATGGAGGAGCTCGTGACTGGATAATAAAAGCCGCATGGGCCGATCTTCAAGGTTAAGCAACGCTTTCCAAGGTTGATCTGTGGATGGGTGACCATCTTAACATACCGAGTTTCCTCCGTGCTTCGGAAAGCACGTTAAGCCGTTGGTCCCGGCTGTCATTTGTAGATCTTTGGCAGTCGTTATGGATAGTCGGAAGCTAGTTAATCTGACTCCAGGCTTGCCGTGTTTACCCAGTTAATGGGTTGTGGAGGTAGGCAGCCGCTCCGCGTAAAATACTGGTACTTAGCTAAATCCGGTTTGTCTGGAAGACGACCCCAATTTATTTGGGAAAAGGCTAGGCTATGATGATGATGGGAAATCATGAAATGACGAAGTGTCAGACTTTGACTTTCTAAGACCTACCCGTGTTCCTTCAAATGACTTTTTCGTTCCAGGGCCGCGGTGACACTTTCGAACAATAATCCACAGCCCTACCTAGATGATATAGGTTTATAATGCATCTTTGAGAAATTGTGTTGCAAAAAACTGTTTTAGTTGCTCTAGTAATAAAATACAGCCCAAGTTTAAACCTCCATTAAATTCAGTTTTACGAACAAAATAATCTCATAGTTATTATTTCTATCATAAAACAAGGCTAAGGGGTGTTAAAGCATCAACTTAACTCTTCATTGAACTTAATTGCAGTGTTATGAAAAGTGTGCTTATAACAATAAAGAAGAGTTTTATCCCGCCGCACCTGTGCCTGATCTATCCCGACATTTATTAATATAAATTGCGAGAAAAATGTAGGAAAATGAACGAAGGAATAATGTGCCTTCTTTAATGTACCGGCCATATATTAGAACCTTGCAGAATTGGAAGACATTTACTTTAAAAGAAAGAAAGAAAAATTAAGTAATTGAGAAGCCCTAAAGTAATAATCGATGCCATTTAGAACGTGAATCGTTTGTAAGAACTTTTTATATGACGCCTGCTTCGCTGGCAGTACCAGGAGGACATAGGATTGAGACGTTCTTTTCATAAGTCGATTTAGAGGGAAAGCCTTCGGTATGTTGCTGATGTTCTAGAGTGAGAAAAGAAAGAGTTTTATTTTACCCTCGCTGGCAATTTTCAGAAACTATCAAAACGTCTTCATAGGGATCTGTGAAGCTAGCTGTGTCGGTAAAGATATGGTTGATTTGAATTCAAATATCGTCATACATTTAATCTTGTTAATTATTATTATTATTATATTACTATTCTTACCTATGGTTTAGGTAATTGTGAAACACTACGGACTGTAACATTTCCTTTTAACTACGTTTCAGACTAATTATTTGGCTTAAAATAATTTTATAACCATGCCAAACGTCTCCGAAACGCCTTAAAACGTGCGTTTAATTACATCAAAATGATTTACCTACCACGCTACGCGGCACTTATTACGTACACAAACCGCGTTGCTATCGCTATCCGCACTCTATGACACCCATAAAGACTTCGCTTGTATGAGTTAAGTTTTTATTGCACCTCTGTATTTATACCTACGTGGTGCAATGTCGGGCTATGTCGGGCAATGGCGCAGCGGTGTGCTGGCAGCCAGCCAGCACAGTTTATCATGCTGACGGATTTTTATTAGATTTATTACTCGAAACATACGAGAGGAACCGTTGAGGTTAAATACCGAGGTGTTACGGGAAATTTAACGATTCTAGAATAAAGTTGTTGGTTTTAGTTGGGGTAGGTCGTGGGAAACAACAGCGGTTGGTTTTGGCAGGCCGCCATAGTTTTTGTATTGCTAAAATAAGGTAATTTATTTTTAAGTTTACTAGATACACCTAGTTTATGAATTAAAAAATTAAATTTATTACAGGTTTAAACTAAAGAAGGTACCTACACGTTTTAATTCCAAATTATCTATTCCAAATCACATAGATTGCTGTTGATTAGCAACATCTTATGTCAATTAGTCTTTCACATTCGTATAATGAATAGCTGACAGGAATTAGTTCAGCCACATCAAAGGGGACCATACTCAGCCATAATTAGATGAATTGAATATTAATAGCACATTCCTACATAATTACCTAGTGGCATATCAGTATGATCGTCTAACGTATGATTAAATTCCTAAGGGAACTATATTTTCTATCACCAAAATTTATATTTGTCATCAAGTTGTATCACCTAATAAATAGATCTATCGCCACGAAATATTTTCGTTCTAAGATAAACAAAAATTGTTCCCAGGTATGAATAATTATCAAAGTTTTATTACTTAAATAATAGCTTTGTACTCAGAATGGTAGATCTGTCACCAAATAAATTGATTTATTAAAAGAAAAATGGTTAGGTTAGGTTAGAACTGTGACCTACGCACGACTCCATGATTTTAGGTGATTTATTGTGGAATTGATTTTATATTATTTGGTGACTTGATTTTGGTGACAAATCTACTATTTTGTGGGCAAACCCTATTATTTAAGAAACACAAAACTAATTAAATTGGCGATAGCTTAAATGATACCCAATTCCTAACAACACGGCGCGACCGAGTGACATTTGCAATTGCCTTCACAAAAACCTAGTAATATCATTAGGATTTCCATAATTATGCAATTGTGTAAGTGTCATTTGTGTAGTTTGTGTAGTTTATTTTAATGGGTTTACTCTTGACTCTAGTCTTGATCAGAGATGACAGAGACAAAGTCTACGATGGAGCGAGCTTACCCAGAAGAAGCCAAATTTTGGCTTATAAATAGAGCTGCTGACCCTGAGGGTACTTTTCTGATCCTGGGATTACGGGATTGTCTATATAAAACGCGATTATAGACTGATAATGAAAATAAAAAATACACTATACGGAGTGCAACGGAAGGGTCATCTACCCTCATCATCTAGCCTTTTCCCAACTATATTCGGGTCGGCTTCCAGTCAAATCGGTTTCACAGCTGAATGCAGTATTTTACGTGGAGTGGCTGCCTACCAGACCGCCACAACCCATTAACTGGGTAACACAATACTCCTTGGCAAGACTGGTGTCAGATTTTCTGGCTTCTGACTATCCTTAACGACTGCAAAGACCTCCAAATGACAGCCGGGACCAACAGCTTAACGTGCTTTCCGAGGCACGAAGGAAACTCGGTATGTTAAGATGGTCACCCATCCACAGACAAACCTCGGCAAGCGTTACTTAACCTTGAAGATTGACCTGTGCAGCTGTCATTATTTCGTAGACTTATTTTACAATGTTATCATCAGCTGAAAAAAGTTGCAATGAGGTACAATATTTATTAAATCGAAACCACTGCTTATAAGCGAATGGAATTGAATCCATACACGCCGGTGGACTGTTTCCAAACGTATTATTACCCTTACAAGAATGCCGTCCCAAAATTGGTTCTGTTTTATTTTGCAAAAGAAATAAATGCTATCTTTTAATTAAGTAGGTTGTATAGCCATGTAAAAAGATTATTTTATAAACAGCAATACAGTTTTTTTTATTGTTATTATTTATACCTACACGCGTTTGTCCACAATCTCACCTGATGGTAAGCTATAATGTGGTCGAAAATGGAGCAAGCTTGCCTAGAAGTAGCTCATTCACTCTTGACTTAAATACTGCTGTTGTAGCTTAGACTGAAATAAACTGAATGACTGATTTGTTGCTCGATATCATATGAACAGCCTAGGATGAACAGGGCACACTGGTTTACGCTCGGTTTCAGTGTTTAGTTAGTTACTTGGGCTTGAAACCGACAGCCCGAAACCAGGGGTTCTAAATAGGTCACTTTAGCAAAATCTATACTAATATTATAAAGCAGAAGAGTTTGTTTGGTTGAACTCGCTAATCTCAGGAACTACTGGTCCGATTTGAAAAATTCTTTCAGTGTTAGATAGCCCATTTATCGAGGAAGGTTATATTATATCATCACGCTAAGACAAATAGGAGCGGAGTATTAATGGAAAATGTGACGCAGACAAAGTTGCGCGGGTCAGCTAGTCATAATATAAACCACACAACAATCTGTAAAATTTAATTTTCATCTTTATCGCTAACGCATTAGGTTTAAGGTTGAAGGGAAAATTTGACATTGACGGGTAGCGTGATGTCCTTGCTGATTCTCCTGGGGGTCTAAAGGACCCACTTTGCTTCGTGCTGTTGTGACGAAATAACACACGCCCGAATACTAAGTCAATATTCACGTCATGACGAAACGACTTTTTGAAAGTTGCCTAGTTTTCAGCGAGATTACGACCGTTATAAGTGCTGAGTCAGAATTCTGATCGACATGAATATATTCTCTGTTTAACTAAGATATGTGCGCTGATGTTCAGGCCCAAAATTAATTTTATGTAAGCATACCCTTTTTTCTGATGTCTTGTGAAATATTAATGAAGAAATTATGTTTATTTTGTTTGTAGACCTTTCGGCGATTATTCTTGTTACCTGTTTAGACTGAGAAAAAAGGGTTTCTTTTTAGAAATAATAAAAATAACTATCCGTCATGTACTTAGGACGTCTGGAGAGCAGACAGACTGAATTTGTTATAAATTGTTCTTTTCATATAACAAGCTTTGTTCTCGAGGACAGTTTGCTGAAAAAAAAGTTCGATTTTGTCGTAATAGGATTTATGTGTCCTGTTATTTTTTATAAGAATAATGTTGCTTGTTAACTATTCGTTTTTGCTGTTCGATTGAAATATATATTACGTACATGTATAAGACTGTAAGACGTATTTCTGAAAATAGAAACAGCTCGGAATAGCTATATAAAAAAAAATGTGTGTCTCAACGAACAATGTTTACCTCGAAAATGAATCTCGTTGCCTTGACTATATAGTACATCTGAATAATATATTATGCCTGGTTACATCAAAGTCTATACAAGTCCTATATTACCTAGACGAAATTGAAGGCGTGGGACTCAGTAATATCGTCAAGGAATAAGCAAAATTGCCAGCCTATTTTGGGAATGTCTAACACGCCTGTCTTGCAATATATAAGTAAAAGTGGTCTGGATGAATGTGGAGGAACAAAGATTCGCACTTAATTACCGATTAAGACTTGATCTTTGTTAAACAACAGACGCACCCGCTTGACGCAAACGTTAGTAATTGCTGCTGTCATAAGAAAATACAACCGACTTCCAAAAAAAACACTACAAAGTAAAAAATAACTTTAATTTCGGAAGTCGGTGTTTTTGTTACTTTCTTCGTATTTTGACACCGACTTCCGAAATTAAAGTTATTTTTTACTTTGTAGTGTTTTTTTTTGGAAGTCGGTTGTATTTTTTTGTAAAAAGTTTTTTTATTTTTTCAGTTTTTAGTGGTGCCCCACACCTAACACAATGATTATCAAAGAATCATCTAAATAGTCAAATTCCAGGTATTTCGATTTAAAATCCAAAGTTCGTAACCGATTTTGATATGATTTAAATGGGAACAATCTGCAAGTATATCCTTTCAGATAAAACCAGAATTTTTCAAATCGGTTCATAATTGTCGGAGTTATGAGGTAACAAACATAAATAAAAAAAAATAAAAAAAAATATACAACCGAATTGATAACCTCCTCCTTTTTGGGAAGTCTGTTAAAAAAAGGACTTATCGACATCAAACGAAGTAAACATTTGCCGACTTTCAGTTATTTCCTTAAGGCGAGGTTGCAGTACTGTGTGTACTGACGAACGGCAGCGACTGTCCAGCGAGCGAAATAATGCCTAAATTTTAATTGTTTTTTCTTCTTGGCGAAAAATGATAAAGAAATTATACAATATGGTTTAAACATTTAGGTACTTCAAAATAAAAAACTCTATCTATTGATATAACTTTTATATATATTCGTGATGAAATCTCTTAGCAGTACACGTTTAAAATTGTAATTTAGTATCATGTTTGATAAAAAAAAAGTATCGAGCCAATCATTCTAAATCGCGTTTCTATCTTTACGATTTACTTGAGGATATGTTCAACTTTTATGAAATGATTTTTATTTATTAAAAAACTCATAATTTATTAGATTTTCAGACGTTCAAAAATCTTAAAAAGTACTGCAACCCCGCCTTAAGGCTGGATATCGGTTACTTAATTTTGTGTAGATACGCCATTTTTATTATGACGACAATATGCCTCTACACAATGACGTATTATATATAGACACGTCATAAACCAACGTCACGGCGCTTAAAAACGGCAAAAATAATCGATAGCTACTAATGCGCATGAAGAAAGGGAAAGAAAATATGTCACCGTACGGCGGGATGCCTGTTGCTAGAGGGAGATAAATATACATCTTCAGTTACGTCACAGGATAAGTAATAGTCAAATTGACATCAAAACAAACGTATTGTCGCGCGACAGGTTGGTGCGTAACTAAGAGCGATGTGGCCAATTGGCTTCATTTCATGTTGTCATTTTAGAGTGCGGACAACGTATCTATAGTTTTATATATCATTGCCTCTACATAATAATCATTAGAAGTAATTAGTTTCCCGAACTGTATAGATCTCATCTCCACAACCCAGTTACTGGGTATACGATACATTCTATGTATACCCTTAATAAGACTGGCCATCAAACTTTCGCGATTCTGTCTACCCTTAACGATTGTCCAAAAAGTACAAATTACAGCTGGAACGAACAGCTTTACGTGCTTCATGAGACACTCTCTACTAAAAACAAACCTCTGAGAAACCCCATAATACCCACGATTATCACAAAACCGCCCGCTGAAGCCGCCATAATTTTTGAAGCAAAAAATTTCTAACAAGGTGACAACACCTTCAAAGGTGTTTGTGACATAATGCCGCGCCGCCGTGAAGGATGACGTCATCAGTCACTCAGAGAGACACGTGTCGCCAGCCTCCACGATTTGTACTTGTTACCGATTTTATTGTCGCCCTCTGTCTTCTCTACATATTCTCAGCGGTAAAAGCTTTGCGGAGAATATTATTTTTAGCGCGTGCCGTTGCCGCTTTGAATAATATGTTTTTGGAATCAGGCCACGTTATTTTGTTGTTAGTCGACTAAAATCAATCTTTGAAAAGTTAGAGTGAACAGGCTACTTCTGGGTTAGCTTGCTTCATCGTAGACTTTGTCTCCGTCATCTCTGACATAAACTAGAGTTAAGAGGGAAGCCATCACAAATTTAAAAAAAAACAAACATGTTTATTTATCAGAATATGGTACAATGTCAATAGATGATGATGTACATAGGTGCGATGTGTCAGATGTGCGTGTGGCTAATACCCGGTGTTTGAGGTTTTTATCGGTAGTTTATCTGCCCGTTAATGCTGTTTGTCGATGCCATTAATATAATAGAATAATGTTTATTCATCAATCATAAGGTAAAAAATAAATACAATTTATTTGCCTGAACTAGGTAATCCTGTGTTTCAGGCGATAAGAGGTAGGTACAAGCCTTTTTTCTTGTTAGATAATCACATCTAAAATAAACGTTATATACTAGTCATCTTATGTATCATTGGTTGGTTAGTCGTTAACAGACCGATAAACGACGGATAAAACTTAAAAACCATTAGCCTGGTATAGGTACCTTGGTCTATTTTATGCAGTGGTTGGGGAATAGTTTGGTATGTTGATTAATTAGGAACACTTGGTTTTTTGTATGTACTTATTAGGTTTGGTAGATTAGGTTTAGTAGATTGGTTTAGTTTTAGAATAAATTCAACCATTTAGGTAATACATGCTGACTGTATCTATAACAAACACTATATTCATCCCAATCAGATTTAGTTTTGAATTGTACCAAAATATATCTCCTTTTAGAAATAAAAAAGGTTCTTTTACGTAATAAAAATATAGTTAATACGCATGGTTTCTTAAAACGATCATCTGTGAGCCTCCGAGGGGATTGCGACCCGACGTGTGAAAAGGTTTGCATTCGCACAAATGGACGCCAATAATAATATACACGGAAAACGGGGAGGTGTGAAAAAGGTTAACTGGGTGTACTTACTGCCCGGGATAATCAGGAAAATAACTACATACATACATGTTGTAACTATCCTTTATTTTATGCGAAAACCGCATGTTAACATGTAGCCAAAGTAAACCATTTTCGGTTTATCATTCACTTCGTTTATTTTCCGTAAAATCTGCAGTTCGCCTCCCCTCGTGAAGTCATAATCACGATATTATATAACTCGTGATATTGCAACATTTTAAATTAAACTCTGACTGAATAAACGGTTGCAAAGCTTATCAATTTGGTGAGCTGTCACATGCAATTTTGGTACATATTCACAAAGAATAACTTTGCAATTTTACCTATCTGCTGTTGACAAGGAATTTTCAGTAAATTGCACGGAATTTTGGGCAAGTTATCAAGTTAAACAAAGCGGGTTAACTGTGCGATAGCTACGGGGTCGAATCGACCACGTACGATGTGAAAGCTGAGTAATCGCACGTGTTGCTTGACAAATGTCATGATAGCAAGTGATACATTATTCGCTATTTGTCAGATTTAATCTAGCCGACTGCGGATATTGCCTTCTATTTAGATAGAGCGTTGTTTTCGTAAATGACTGAGCTGTGTCTATGACATACTTTCACTTGAACTTCAAGGCTTTAATAAACCCACGCAACTTCGTCTGTATCATATTCTCATTAATGCTCCGTTCCTATTGTTCGTACCGTGATCGATAAATAGGCTATCCGGCACTAAAAAAAAGCTTTATAATATGAGTATAGAAATGCCAAGAAAAAAACACTGTTAAGAAAGAAGTTTATTAAGAATACAGTCATAAAAATTCATACGCATTAGCAAAACATTCATCTCCTCACATATTCAACGCGGTCATACGAGCCCAAACAAAAACAAGTGACGCTCGCGTCGCGAGGTCTCAAGGAGCTCGTGATCGATGCGCGACATTATAGTCGCTGATTGATCGCTCGCCTCGCATTGTGTGTGCCACCGGCTTACTAGTTGCGTGCGGATATGCCTGGAAGTACATTTGGGGTTACTGTTCATTGATGTATGGGGTATTTTGAGATTTATTTCATGTTCGCAGTAAGGTACGGGTTTTATAGAGTACGAATGAAAGTAGCTAATGACCTTGTTGATTGATTTAAAAAAGATTTCTTTTCTATTCTGTTTTAAAAAAACCTATTATAAAAAAATAAATTAATAACACTCCTATCTCGGGAAACAAGGTCTTCAGTCTACACAGACTTAAAACTAAATATTTATAAACTTAAGCAAACTCCTAGTATTAAACTTTCACCTCTGACCTACCAGATATCTTAAAGTAAATAGTCGAGCACCCAAGATTTCTACCTTTACAATAAAAAATGTACTTCAGTGTCTGGACTGAGCAAACATTTTACAATCGTGGGGACCATTATATCGTGAACAGGCCACTGACTCACAAAGACTTGTTTACGTTAGGTTAGCTGCGGCGGACTCAGACGTGCTCATGTCAAGTATCGTCCTTGTCCCTTTTGTTGAACTTACACAAAATATTATAATATTGGAAGGTACTTGCCTTTTTTCACGGAACAATGAAACTGAACGCAATTTTGTTGAATAAAACGTACGTGGAACTTGTTACCTTTTTCTTTTTTGAGTCATCTGGTTCCAAGAAATGTAATCAAATCCTTATATCTGTGACGGTAAAATATGGTCAGCATTTTAATCACTTATCGAATGAGTTTTCATGAAATACCGGCTTGAAAACTCTTTATTATATAAATACCATTAAATTCCATCTTGGTCTTCGCTTTTATCTTACCGACCTCCGTATTTCCTTTTAACTTTTTACTTCTCTAACCCAATTCTAAACTTCAAAGTACAATACAAATCAAATAATTCTTAATTTTAATCCCCGGAAGAGAGCATCTTTACCTCTTACATAAAATTACAAGGTTATAATAGAATTTCCCTTGCTAATTGCCTCTTCATTCTTGGAATTACGCTAATCCCGTTAACAGTTGACCTGTCTTTGACAATGGTGCGTTTGAATTGGGTCGGATTGGTCGCGGTGCCGGTGGCGGGCCGGACCGACCGCTAGCGGCTGTGTGACCGTTACCTGTGAGTGGACGGGGAGAGAATAGCGTTTTGTGAATGATTGTATTGTTTTGTTTTGAATTTTTATTTGTTAGTCATTGTTTTTGAAGAATTTTTCGTCAGTTTTGTGATAAATGAATACCATGTTTTGTACGCGTGTGAATGTGAAACTACATTTTTTTAGCTATTGTGAATTCTCTTTTAAAACTATTTTGAGCATCATTTTCAGTAATGCAACGGGTTTCCATTGTAAATTTCTATGGCTTTGTAATTTTAGACAGCCACAGACAAAAATACCATTCAGAATTGTCTATATACTCTTAACCGTTCAATGTTAACATAACTCATATTTTCTTTCATATGATTTCAAAAGACCTAAGCTCTAAAACAACCTAAATCAAAACCCACATTTAGGGTAACGAATTCCAGTCATCACATTGTGCGAGTACGTTTGTGAGTTGCGGCGAGACGGCCCGCATCCGGCCTGCGTCCGGCACGCGTCCGGCGCGCGTCCGGCCCGGATTCGAACGAAAGCGCTTCCGGGAGGCCTAGTTGCCTTTGTAATAATGTATGTAGGCTGAGAACTGACGACACTTGTATGGCTCGCGAAGATAAAGAGATTGAATTCGTTCTGGGTGTTGACACTCTGACTTGAATGTTGAGATGTATGTTGTGTTTAAGAATTAAACATTTGTAAAGAGAACACACCGTCCTCAGCTTTCAGTTTAATCGGATGTAATGAATATAATGAGTTAATAAGAAATATTTTACACCATTATTCAGTGATAAAATTGAACCTATCGTGGTTCTGCGTATTGAAATTGGCGGCAGCGCAATTTCGGTGTGTTTTAATAGTGGAGTTTTGTTGAATAGTATTCTTAACTTATTAAAGTAGGACAATGTATAACCAATAAAATCATATTTCTAACTGAATAACAACAACCCGTGTCACTGGTACTTAATAAACAATAAAATAATATCGTTTATCCAAACAAGGCGCTGGCGCCTTGTTTGGATCACACACTTCTGACACGCGAGTGAACTGGTTCACTCGCGTGCCAGAAGTGTGTGATATAAGCCTAATTGACGCTTGGCACTCGCCCAGGCATCGAACCCGGCGCACTCTGCGATACGTTGCTATGCTATTCCCAATACTGTTTGTTATTGCTCACAGTTTTTCTGTGAATGGCCAATTTTGAAGTTAGTTGAAAAATAATATTAAAAGTTTATTTTATGTTTTTAGTTTGCCTGCAGGCGGGCGGCAGTTTACTAGTTATTCAATAGTTCATGTTTAATTCATTGCTGACGTTAACAAGACTGGTAGGTAATAATTTCGTGATCGCGCGGTTTTTACAACTTGATAAAATACCGAGATAGATAAGTCTAACTGTAGAATTAGGTACTTAAATCTATATACTTATAATAAATCTGTAGAGGGGTCAATTCTGTACATGAAATATATTTCCAAAAAAACTATCAGGGGTTGATTAGGGATCGATACTAATGCCAAAAATGCAATCAGTAAAATTTTTGTCTGTCTGTCTGTCTGTCTGTCTGTATAACCGTTATAGAAACAAAAACTACTCGACGGATTTTAACGAAACTTGGTACAATTATTATTCATACTCCTAAGCAGGTTATAGTATACTTTTCATCACGCTACAATCAATAGAAAAAAAGAAAAAATAGAAAATGAAAATGAATATGTGAAAGTTTGGTTGTTTGTTACTCAATCACGCCAGAACGACTTAACGGATCTTAATGAAATTTAGAACAAAGATAGTTTATAGTCTGGAATAGCACATAAGCTACTTTTAATCCCGGGAACATGTTCCATAGGGATCACGCGGGCGAAGCCGCTGGCAGAAGCTAGTATTTAATAAATAACTCTCTATGTGTAAACAATAGAAATCTATAGAATAAAACGGCTTTAACTTCAACGTATATAGCAGTCCAATTCTGAACACAAATCTCTCCCGATACTCGCCACTGAGCTCTATCTTTGAGTCTTTGAGCATTATCAGCTTAAATGCTAGATGTGGCATAATTTGGAGGAGTCATTTAGAGCTACCCAAAGATTCATGGCGCTTCTAGCGCTCACTCTCTAAACCTTTTATATGTGTGTGTCCTGCACGTGGCTTTCTGTACCTAACTATTTGTAGCCTGTGTGTAGTGTATGTGTAGTCTGTGTGTAGCCTAGCTCTGCTCCACTCTTCCGAATAATTGAGCGAAGTGGAAGTGACCCACTGCCTGAGTGACTTTGTAAAGCACTCCGTACGGTAACAGGATTATGTGCCTTGCTGTACTGCTGTTTCTACAAGCTACGGAGGTAACCGGTTTTAGGATATTTGTACAGAAAATGAAATCAAGTTATATGTATTGATTCCACAATATAAGTAAAATAGTTGTTAACATATTACTAATGAGATAATATTGCTGTCAGATACAGAAAAATATGTAACAGTAACAGAGAGATAGCTTTTACTACAGTCGTAATATTTTAAAGATTTATCAAATTGTGTTTTGTTAACAGAAAGTCTGTGTGTAACAAATATGTTGCCACATTTCATTTATTGGTCCTTCATTAAATAGATTACATATATTGTTCTCATTTTTTGCACTGAAAAACAGATAGTATCTCATTCGTAATTCATCATGCATCAAAAACTTTACAATACTAATGTAACACTGTATCACGTCAGTAACACGTAGCATATCATTATCTGTAACATGTAATGTAACAAAGCCTACGCTGACGGGATCCCCGTCAGCTGTCTACTTAAATATTGGCTGACCCGTCGAAGCCAATCTTAGGCAGGCGCCCCCAATACGTCAGGGCTCACTGGGTACGTACAATGGAAATAAAACTATTTGGGGGTGGTTAATGTATGTATGTGGATGCCAGATTGAGACATTGATTGAAATATTTCCGATTGATTGTAGGTTTGGCTTGAATAAAACTTAACAGGGTACCTACTTTAATTATTTTTTTCTATTATATCCTAAACTGGCTGTACCCCGCGGCTTCGCAACAGGCAACTTTTTTTTTTCTTTCATGCAAACCTCGCTCTGACAATAACGAACACAACCGTTGTATTTCTATAAAAGAATTATCTAATTTGGATCAGACGTTACGTAGTTATGCGCGTACATACATTTCATTTTAATTTATATAGATTAGGTGTAGGCAAATAACGTGAACAAGAAGTTCTGTGATCGAAAATCGCTAATACCTACTCTGTGATCAAGCAATCTATCAAAGCTCGTTTCTCCTCAGTTCTTTAAATAGAAATGGTTCGTCCTCTGGGTCTTTGAGATGACTCGTGAAAAAATACATGGTCAGATTTATTGAAAGCCAAATTGACAACATATACTTTGCGCTCTTCTCACCAACAAAGTTTTACGAAATAAAACCCATTCGTTTCACTGCTACATGTCATTCGTTTCTGAGCGGCGTGCCAGCTTCAGGACCTATTTAGCCCGATGCTCAAGATACGAATCGTTTAATCTCAGCGCCATGACACTACCCATGATAAATCACAGTTTGAGCTAACTGCAGTCGTTAATCTCCGCGTGTCCGCATACTTTGAACCACAGTATCATAACATCGAATAGTGTCATAACATCGAATAGTTAACGAGCTCCATTGTTAACTGGGACAAGTTCAAAAAAGTAGGCCAGTCATACAAGTCGTTTGTACGCCTTGCTTGGTCGGTATGTTATTAATTTAATTACATGTTATAAGTTGTTAATCAAAGGGTTGGTATATTATAATATCAGAGGAAGTGGAATTCGTTATTGATCTAAATTGAAGTGAATCAATAATATTGTTTTAAACTAAAGCAGGTATACATGTAAGATAGACTTATGTAATATACTCCTTGTGTTATAATTACACAGCCTTCTTATTCGAACTTAATAATTACATTATAAATGCGAATGTGAGTTAATTGTTTACCTAAATAACTGAACCGATTTTTATGAGTTGTAACACAGAAATAGATGAGACTCTCGAGTCAGTTACATGCTACTTTAGTGCGAGCAAACCACCTAAAAATCCGTATTTAATTAGTTTCTGATCTAGTATGAGATTTCGTTAATTTATAAAGTTAGAAAAATTCAAAGCGTGTTAATTTTATAATATAAAAACAATTTTTTCAGCTTTATTATATTACAAGCTGACCCGTGCAACGTCGTCTGCGTTACATTTTTCATTATTGCTCCGCTCCTCTTCGTCTTAGCGTGATGATATATAACCTATAGCCTTCCTCGATAAATGGTCTATCTAATACCGAAATAATTTTTCAAATTGGACCTTTAGTTCCTGAGATTAGCGCGTTCAACCAAACAAACAAACAAACAAACTCTTCTGCTTCGATTTCTTTGTGATTATTAGCTTTATAAGTAAATAATTGCCATTTCTAATATTACAAAATGTCTGCCTAGTTATTGAGCTATAAATCCGACCGTTCTTACTTACTTCGTCAACAAACTAACTTAATTAAAACTTGTTATTACAACACAACACAGGGATAGGAATACGGTACTATCTCACAATTATTTCTAACTATAAATTGTACTAAAATCGTTCCCGAATAAATCACCTAGAGTAATTAAATTGTGAACTATTTGAAATATTTATAAACCCATCCTAGCTTAAGTAGAAACTAATCTTTGAGTAGGTACTATAAACTCGCTTTTTCAAACGACTTTGCTCCGAAATGTTATCCCACAGAAACTGTGATAAAGATTTCTTTAGGATAAACGTTTGAAAACAACTGAAACTGTAGCTTTCCAGCAATTAAATGTTTCTTCTAATCGAGTCAGTAATAAAAATCTCCTCTAACCTGAAAACACGTCTAATATTTTGCCAAATAGCACATTCATATCTTCAAATTCTCAATTCGGAAACCGCCAAATATCTGAGCAGGTACAAGTACATATAAAGAATGTACTAACTGTACTGTAATTCTGACAACAAATATAATTACGTATTAAGTTTGACACTTGTTAGTTATAATACAATTGAGTTGTAGATACGGGAACTGGAGTGGTCCACAAATCAAGTTGTATCGTCGTAAGGCTAGAGATCCATAGTCCGTGGTCCGGGATCCCGGGTCCCGGGACAGTTAGGTTAAAGGGCTGCGTTTTATTTACGTTGTGAGCTAGAATATAACCGGACTATGGACTGTAGTTGTAATCTTGTTTGCTGAGGTTTGCTTTTATTGGACAAAGTGAAACGGACATTTTGCTCAGGAAGTTGTTTCAATTTAATTTCAATTTGGTTTGTCATTGTCCTGGCCATTTTATTAAGGATATTTTGGTATCGAATTTTTCAATGCATTTTTTTTTTTCACTAGCTTTCTCCGCCTGTTTCTCTCGCACGCAGTTTATTGTAACTTTGCAAAACATCGTTTATCTGTAATATGTTTATTTAAGTTTAAAATAATTTTATAATGTAAACAAACTTTCCCGAATGAATTCTCTATATAATGGTGAAAACGCATCAATACAATACAGACACAAGGACAAAATTCTGAAAATTGCGTAGCCACGTAGCACCCTGCGTAGCAAATTTGCTACGACGTAGCAAACGTAGCGGTTCGCGTAGCTGCGTAGACCTTTTTCTAACAATAGCTACAAGGAACGTAACTGCGAACAATGATGTTTTCTTCGACATTCTTCCTTTGTTACAATAGCCATACAAGTGCAATCTATCTTTAGTTCTATTGTACATGTATTAAGACTTCATTACATTGTTCGTACATTTTCTCATGACGTTGATTGATGAACTAAATACAGTCAGTTATTTGAGGATTTCAGTTGTGATTTAGTGGGGAGATGAATTATGACTGGGTGGTTGGGCTGGCGGTATCTAGCCTATATGCATGTTTTTAGGTACTGCGGTACAGTAATAAGACTGTTATTTATCATCCTGCGGTAAAACAAT
This sequence comes from Ceramica pisi, assembly GCA_963859965.1. NCBI lineage: Eukaryota > Metazoa > Arthropoda > Insecta > Lepidoptera > Noctuidae > Ceramica > Ceramica pisi. The sequence goes on from OY982542.1 coordinate 23,428,915, forward strand.
GACAGAAGAATGGATGGTGTCGTTATTTATGACAGGTAAGAGTTAATTCAATTATGGGTCAAAGATGGATATTTTAAAAAACGCTGTATCTTGGAGATTTAGTCAAATGTTTTTTTTTTTCTTTTAAACTGATAATAACGTTTCTTTCAATTTATTTATAATTTTTAACATAAGTGTTTTTTATCTGATTTCAGAAAAAATGAAACAGAAACAACTCTTGTTCGAATTAATTTTACACGATCCCAAATGTCACTACCTATGTAATGTTAAATTTCAAAGTAGGCAAACCTCACTTACAAATAAATAAACATTCACATCAAAATTAAATTCTGAATAAACATGAAATATTCATCACACAAGCTCGTCCGGATATGTTGCAGTAACACCAGTAATTAAGGATTACCTCAAAATGTTCGGCCGCAACCAGCACTGTGTTGCGGTCCGTTATTTTTCGTTTAAAACTCGAAGGTTGTTTTTATTTTCAATTTTTAAGGAGCGGCTAAACTCTCTTGTTTATGGAGTGGAGATAAGTAAATATTGAGTGGTTTTGTTTTGTGCGCTCATTATGTCCGGCCGTCTGAACTTTGTTGGGGAAAACGGTTTGTAAAGAGATTTCGGATTGAAATGTAAATAAAATATTTTTGGGGTGGTTTTTGTTGATTAACTTTGGAGTGGATCTATCATGATATTGATTGGGGTAAAAGTGGCAATCGTTTTGTAAATTATGATTATGGTAGTTAATACAATCTAAAATTTGCAGATATAATATCATTAGCAATACCATTTCATCACTCGCATCGTATTGAAACAGCCTACATAGATAAACTTATAGCTAAGTACATTGCCCACACCATAATTTATCTCAATAACCCATTTCATTCACAAATTTTAACAATACTACAAAAAAAAACATAATTTCTCCCAATAACAACACGTCACCATTCCAAAAGATTGCTTCAGAGTAAACATCGATATGTTATCAGTTGTCAAGTGAAAAGCATTTTGTGTTGACCCACTCCTCAACTGTGGAGAATCTGTGGCTGATATATTTGCTCTCCGACCCTCTATACTTGGCTAGGTACTCCTCACTCATATTTATTTAACGGAGCCTTGCTGTCCTCAGAGGATGAGAGGAATGTGTGAGTAAGCTGTACTTAGCAACGCTTTTGTGATTCCCTTTGAGCTGTCGTTGATTTGGTAGAAACAGAGTTTGAAATGGTTTTGTCAGTTAATTTAAGCGACACGTGGGTACATAGGAATTTGGAAAGAAAGAAAAAAAAAACTAAGGATTAAAAACTCGCAAACAATATGGTTATTTTAATTTTTCACTTATTTTTTTCACAACATTTATTTCTTCTAATTTTTAGAAGGATACATTTTTATTTTAAAAACTAGCTGTACCCCGCGGCTTCGCTCCCGTCAACTGGCTACCTGTCTACCTACCTACCCCAGTACTCACTTACAATTTTTATTTGACTAATGTCAATATTTATACGATACAAACGTCACTCAATTGTTTTGGTTCCCGAAACCTCTCCACTAACACTTAAACTTTATGGAATGGTATTAAAGTTCAAATTGACTTTTAAGTATTATTACGAATCTTTTGTATGAGAGTATAGAAAAGTTTGTTTTTAGTCTTTTTCAGGGAATTTTTATATTTTTTTTCTCCGTAAGAACCATCGTCGTACTTCAAGAAATATTCTAAAAAAAGAATTGGCCAAATTGGTCCAGGCGTTGTTGAGTTATGCGCTTACCAACACACTTACATTTTTATATTATAGAAGATAAAGTTTCTACGACTTTTTTTCCGGAAAACTTGTATATTTTTATTTAATGCTAGATTCTTTTTAAACAACTTTCATTATGAACTCGTGGAAGTTCGCTCAGTGCTAGTAATAGCAATATTAAGATAACCGTTTAGGTCAATTCTCGTTCATATTCTCTCAAAAAAGAAGAGAACAAGACAATAATAATCAATCCTTCCACCTTATTACTAAACCTCCATCACTCGAGATCACTATCTAGTCCCATTAAAGCCACGAGCCATGAGCCCATATCCTAAGCCCACACAATCACTTATGTTAATTACTAATATATCGGTTTTGCCAGCAATATCTTCCAATGAACTCCATATCTCACGCTGTACAGGCGCTGACTCATCTAATTACTCATAGACTTGATCATTCACAGGAAACTAACCTTTAATCTTCTAGCTTCAAAGCCTAAATTCCCTTTGGTATGTTTTAGAGATGATTCGGATTTGTGTGGTGGTATGTGAATGCATGTTTGGCAATTACGGCTGTGTAGCGAGCGCTGCAATTAGCTCTAACTGTCTAACTTTGACACTAGGCGGCGCTGGTGGCGTGTTTCGTACCTTTATTGTTTGGCAAATGGTTGTTTGTGTGTTATCATAAATAATATAGTGATAAAGTAAACCAAGGTTATTATTTTCATGCTTTAAGTTTATAGAAATAAAATAATTTAATGCACTCTAAATTCGTAGTAGCACAACATATTCCTCTGCGTTTCAAACTACAAAATGAATTCGCAAACTATTTGCAGTTATTTTGTAAACAATCACGTTTCTGCAGTAACGTGACCGCATTAACTTGCAACGAACAACTCAAAACTACTAAAAACAAAACAGCAAAAATAAACAATAAGCGGAAAGTTTTCAAAACAGCTGAGTTTGAAAGTTGCACCGCGGCATGCATAGACCGCGCAACTGCACTCGACAATTCCATTACAAGTTGTGTGTAGCTAACAATACGTAGCGGATGAACTATAAACTCGGAGTTTATTGCTTTTTTCTAGAACATAAAGGCTAACGGTACTTCTTAGAGCCTATCTAGAAAGTTCGGCGTATCGTAAAGCAGATAGAATGTACATTGGGGGCGAGATAGCCCGAGTAACCACTTACACGTAAAACGGTAAAGTCTAATCCCTGTCCATAAAAAAAGCTTTCAGACTATTACTTGAATTGGGCTCAGGATTGGGCAATTACCTTAATTTGTTAATGAAAATACATTTTTTTCGTGTAGATACAGTCCGCACATGAAAGGAAACTGTTTTATCTAGAAGCTGTATTTACCTCTTTTTCTTAATAGAATGGACAGTGTTCGGAAACTCCGTGATCTTTCTTATTTTTTTTACTAGTGGTTGAGCTCACCTAAACCAAAACTCACAAAGCAACAAAAACAATGAATTTAAGGTGGAAGCGCCAGGGTAGCCCGCGAAATTTAAATATTTTTATGTTTTTTAGCAATTTGTCGATCAGTGTGAAGCTGTATGTTGAACAAAATACGATTCGCGGCCGTAACGTATATTTATTTAAAGAATTATACTCATTTTTATTATCAACATAACCCTCTAAGTTCATACAACTCGATTGAATGACTTTTTCACAAAATAACATTCAATCGAGTTCTATGACCTTAGAGGGTTATATTGATGATTCAAATAGTTATAATCCCTTAGATAAATGCTCTGTACAATCGCGAACCGTGTATGTTCAACATACAGCTTCACACTGACCGGCAAATTGCAAAAAACATAAAAATATTTGAATTTCGCGGGCTACCCTGGAGCTTCCACCTTAAAAACTACGTTAGCAAACATACTTTTTCTTTCATTTGTCAAGATTGTATGTTAGTTTGTTAAACTATAGGTACGTGTAGGTTAGGTAGAATGGTCAGTTTATTTTAGTAAACTATGAAAATACAGGGACTTATTTTCAACTTACAAATACTAAACCTGTCATATTAACTTTCTTTATTAACTCCGACCTTATCACCTCTGCACATGTACCAGCGCAGATATCGCCGCAACACACGCCGCGTGTAAGTCGCTCCGGGGCCGATTTACACCCCACGACTAGTTATAGTCGTTAAATTAATATTACTGGGAATAGCCCTGTTAGTTTATGTTATGGGTTTAAGACGTGCTTGAGGTGAGATGGGTGGTTTATTGATAAGAGAAAATAGATGATGTGGCGTCTACCTTAAGTGCCAATGCAATTAAATTAATTTATTGATAGTTGATAGCTTATATTGCAGTTTATTCTTCGAATTTATAAATCGTTTGTGATTGTGACGCTTGTTTTTGATAAAGCTACGATTTTTCAATATTCTTTGTTTATTTTCTCCGGTCATTCAGAATTTAAAGAATGTGTTTTGAAGTTTTAATTGTATTATTGTTTATCTTTACGGTTTCCAAGCTGAGAAACACTTAGCACCTTCATACAATCTTGAGCACGACATTGGCTGTGACTGGTGGACAGACAGACGCATGAGTGATACTATAGGGTGCCGTTTTTTGTTTGGGACGACGTGACGAATCCTAAAAATATTGATAAATCTTACGAGAACCTTAGTTTTCGGTTCTTCCATATTACTTATCCACTTTACTATGATCTCCCCTTCTCTCCTGTCCTCACAACCTAGGGGTGACATCTCTCAGACACGGGTGCGGTGTAATTCAGCGCAGTGCGACCGCGCGCCCAGCACATGTGCGGCCCGCCGCCGTGACCGGAATCTTTAGCGGACGCATTTTTTCTGTTTACTACCAACTGTCGCATGTTTTATGTAAAGCTGTACTTTGTAGACGGCTATTAAATGTGCCATGAGAAAATGTTAGGACTTTGATCTGTAATCGTCTTTCTATTACATGAGAGGTAAGCATAGAGGGTCAATTCTGCTAGTGTTTAAGCAGAATTCGCATCTCAATCTGCTAAAAAAACCTAATTTTTTATACATATTCGACAGAGATGCGAATGCAAATGTTGCTTTTAAAGTAGTCCCTAAAATTGGCACTCTGATGAAATGTGCGTACTATATGGTAAGGTTACTTTGCTTAATGTAAAGTAACGCGTCTGTTTAGGTCGCAAAAGTTTATTATTTGTACCAAATTCCAGCAGAATCGGTTCAATTCAAACCGCCGAATTCAGTTCTTGAGATAAGCGCCTTGAAACAACCAACCAATTGTTCAGCTTAATAATTAGTCTATAGATTAGAGGTTCTTAACCTATGATACTTATGTATTTGTTATTATTTTTATTATGATTGTAACCTTTTGTAATTGCCTTGTTAATAAATCATCACTTCATATTATAAAACAAAGTCCTTCGCCGCGTCTGTCTGTTCGCGATAAACTTAAAAATTGCTGCACCGATTTTCATGTTGTTTTCACCAATGGATAGAGTTGATCTCGAGGAAGGTTTTTGTATATAATTTGTCAAGCAGGCGAAGCCGCGGGCTAGTAGTAAATAAATAAATAAAACATGATTCTGGGAAAAACTACTTGGTAATAAAAAATAGGATAGCTAAATTGTATTACAACCTTTATGTCGCCAAAAAAGTGATCAACTCACATGTACTTACTTAGGTACTGCTTCCGTTGGCCAGTTTCAAGTTTGTAAGTTGGAATAAGTTTGGTCTCACTAAACTTTCCTTATGTTGAAAAAGCGGAGTCAACGAACAAGAAAATCACTGAAAAGGTTTGTTTTTTTATTGAGCTTTGAGAAAACAATAGAATTTTTCATTCAGACGAATGAATATTGTTTTTTTTTTTTGGTTTATTATTTGTCATTGTTTTGACTTAACAGTAAAACCGTTGTAAAATAAATACACGGCTCCAATAATTCAGTCGAATATGTACTTTTAATTACACAAGAGAGATTTTAATAAAACATTGGGATCAACAAAAGTAATTAATGAAATGAATACGTACAAATAACAACGAAAATATTAACTCGGGAAAATTGTTTAATGCTGAACAAAAAATATTTAATTTCATAGGCGTCTGTTTTAATATTTGCCTTTGTTTGGTAAACTCTTAGGTACAAATATATATTAAACAAAGACTATTATTTTTTAATAAACTCATATTCTTCTATTCAATAGAACGGGAATAACTAAAATACCACACAATATAGACTTTTTTGAAGAAACGCCGCAATTTTTAAAGCTGACATTTTCTTTTTTTTTTATTTATTTACACGGTGAACTAATTTTGATGCTTTAGTACCCACATTATTTGTTTAAATTCATTTTTATTATCTCTTGTCAATCTGTCATTGACAGACTTATACTACCTTGTCGTAAAAACAAATATTTTCCTCATCAACACCTTGGTGGTAAATCATAAAATTTTACATTGTATTAGAATCACATATTTTCAACTAAGGCCATGTATCTTTTACATATTGTTTCGATGACAATCTTTGCTGTTAGTTGACTTGTAACTTGTAATTTAATATTTCCACACCGGCAACGGTAGTGTATGTGAGACTTTAATTTTAAGACCTAAATGTACCATATACTCAGAAATAAATTATCATTCATTCATTCATCAATTGTGTACGATACACACAATATTCCCCTGTGTTCATACGGAAACCACGTCACACTCCCCATACATAGGCACCATACAGCAGGGTACTGTATAAATTTGGTGCCGATATTTTATCGGAAGCTTCGACATTTTTATGTTCTCCGCGCCCTGCCCGCGGTCGCAGACGGAACCCATTCGTATTTTAAATGACTCAGATATGTTTGTCGGACTTTTAACTCGATGTTTCTTGTTGTAATGTTATTTACCCGACTGCGACTGAAGTTCAAAAGGAGGGCGTTGTTTTTAGGTTTGAGATTGTAAATGACACGTGTCATAGTGCACAAATGATTATGTGAATCACAGTCACCAATTAATTATAGCTCAATTTGTTTGTTGTATGTATTATGCCTAACTCGTGTAATGCAGCTCGTGCTGCATTCTGACTTCTTCTGAACCATGAGTGCGATGGAAAAAACCGAGGTAGATGCAGTATATTACTTTATGTACGGTAGTGGTACATAGGCGAACTTATTAAAATAAGGCATCCTTTACCAGTCAAAATTGGGTTTAAAAAACATTTTACAAAAAAATACACCAGACTTCCAAAAAAAAAGGAAGTCGGTTGTATTTTTTTGTGAAAAGCTTTTTATTTTACATTTTTTAGTGGTACCCCACACCTAACAACACCACTGCAAAACCGCAGAAAAGCAAAATACGCAATTTCGATTACTTGGATGACATAAAACTAACATCCAAGTAGACGAATTCCAGCTATTTCGATTTAAAATCCAAAGTTCGTTACCGAGGAGTTATGAGGTAACAAACATAAAACCTTACAGGCTGTCCGAATGGGGCGATGCCAATCTGGTCAAGTTCAATGCTGCGAAGACCCAAGCGTGTCTTTTTTCCGCTAAAAGGAGTCAATTCGACCCTGCTCCATCTCTCCGCGGTGTAACCCTGCCGATAACCGACAGACTTGAGCTTCTTGGTGTTACATTAACATCCACCCTCAATTTTGGCCCCTTCATAGAGGCCAAGGCTCAAGTGGCTGCTAGAAAGTTGGGGATCCTGGCAAAGGTGAGACGGTACTTCACGCCGGAACAGCTTCTTAAACTGTATCAAGCGCAAGTTCGATCGTGTATGGAATATCTTCTCTTATGGACGGATCTGCCAGATACCAGCTTGATGCCCTCGAGTCAATTGAAAAACGAGCCAAGAGGATCATCGGTGATGATAAGCTCGTCGAATCGAAGCTCCAAAGTCTTGAGCATCGACGCCGAGTTGCTGGCCTGTCGGTTTTCTATCGTTTACATTTTGGGGAGTGTGCGACGGAATTGCATAACTTAATTCCGCCAAGCCCGTTCCACCATCGGACCACAAGACGTACGGCGATGTACCACCGGTACATGGTGGACATCCCACCTATACGCACAAAACGTTTTGGGAATACATTCATTGTGCGTACAGCTAAGGAGTGGAATTCCCTGCCTGAGTCTGTGTTTCCTGATAGCTACAACCTGGGAGTCTTTAAGTCAAGAGTGAATAGGTTACTTCAAGGCAAGCGTGCTCCACCTTAGACCGCATCATCGTTTAACATCAGGTGAGATAGCGGTCAAACGTACGCCTATCAATATATAAAAATAAAAAAAAACATACAACCGAGTTGATAACCTCCTCCTTTTTGGGAAGTCGGTTAAAAACTACACTGTAGTGTCCAACTAAATTAAAAAAAAATGTTAACGTATGAGATTCGAACTAGCTACCGGCTACACAGAACTTGCTAGCTTAGCTACTGCAGTCAGTCATCCCAAAAGTGCAATGCTATTCACGCGTGTTCACCTTACCCTTTGCTTCTCAAATCGTCCAAACCAACCAAATCCCGACGTTACAGTCAAATATTTCTATCTCTCCTGTAAATCAGTACACAAGCAGAGTACTCTCGACGTGATTTCCCGCGGTTATCGGCACAAAGCCTACTTCCGGCTTCCTGTCGCTCGGGGCCGGAAGTTGATCGCAAACACCTGCACTTTGCTCCTGTTGCAATGCGGGTAGTTTAGTTTGGTTTTATTTTTAATGTTTATGGTGATATTGTTAGATTTGTTCACGTAAAAAGGAGATCATTTCGTTTGCCAAATATTCATAGTTGGAATAGTATTTGAGATGATATAATCAAAACTGATTACTGTTCCACGTATAACTTAATTCGAGAAATAAACGCTTTTGTGTGAAAATAGTTCAAAGGGTACGAAGTACTTACTACATTTAATTTTTTGCTGTTTCGAATAATGTTTTAAGTAAAATTACATGTCTTTGAGAATTTTATATAATGAAGCAAATATAATACGCATTCGGAGGTTAAGTACAGTACCATGATTTCATTTACAGTTCAAAGACCTCATAAAAAGAACAAGCTTGGCCACAAGCCCCAACACCAACTAAAGACTAACATGAGACACGAAGTCAAGTTATCCATCGATAAAATATCTTACAAACTACACTCAATTTGCTAAAGTTAGATTTAAGACTTAAAAGTTGAGACCTAATCCTATCCAGATCATAATCTTGGTGTAGTTCCGCGAACGATTTTATGTCTCTTCTTCAGAAACTTTCTGAAGCGAGTACGGGTCAGTAAACTATGCTAGATTTATGAATTATGACTGCAGTTTCCACCGCAGCACTTGAAAAGTAGGTAACTAAAGAGGTGGAAGAGGTTTAATACTGTTTATTGGAAGGAGTCAATTAGCGATCCCTAGTACATTTCAGCATTGAGTCAATTCCAATCAAAATTCAAGCTTATGCTAATTTATATGACGGTACTAACATTACAATTAGAATCCTCCTTATTATACGTGAATTATGTATGTAATTTGTATGTTTTAATCAATCACGGCTGTTCGAATTTGGAAGAGGTAGACCATGAGTTAGATAAGAAATGAATCATTTTCGTAGTATGTTATTATGGAATAGTTTCGACTTACACGCTGACAAGACCGCAGGCAAATAGATAGTTTTATATAAACTTAATCCGCAGTTTTACTAACCAAACAATAACTGTCCCTACTTTAACTGCATACGACTTCTTTAACAGTCACAAACGTAACAATAGTCCGGATAACTGATAGCACAATGAAAGCCGCAACTTTGGTCCACAATATATTTTTAGCAAATACAATGTATACGGAAAATGTGTTGCATTATATTTGGCTGAAGAATTAGTTGGAAGCTGGCCAGCGAGGACTCGCAGCTGGCAACTTAGCTGCTAACTTATAACTAATGGTACCAGTATTATATTATCTATACTAATATTATAAAGAGGTAACATTTGTTTGTAAGTTTGTATGTAGGGGGTAATCTCAGGAACTACTGGTCCGATTTGAAAAATTCTTTCAGTATTGGATAGCTCATGTATCGAGAAAGGATATAGGCTACATATCATCACGTTAAGACTAAAAGGAGCCGAGCGTTAATAGAAAATGTGACGCAGACGAAGTTGCGTGGGTCAGCTAGTGTTTAGATATTTTTGAAACGGGTCTTACTGTTCTATGTTTTTCTTTATAAAGTTTTCCGATCAATTTTGCGCCCTCGAAAGCAGCTTTTTACTTAATATTTAACAAAATTTGTATTCAGTGTGAAAATGTCGTTTTGACGTTGAAAAAATAAGTTTTAATAGAATCGTTTAGCTAACTTTTAAAACAATGATTTTAAGAAAACAGTACGTGGTGTTCTTTTCAGAATTTTGTTTTTGTTTCTTTTGAATAATTTGATATTCTCTTGTTTGTTTTTGGTTCGTCATGTTTGTTTCTTTAATAATTCTTTGAGAGTCGACATATCAGTGATCACGCTCTTTTTAGACTCATCATCTTTTAAACAGCTAATGCCCGGTTTCTGTGTTTTAACCGGTCGTTTATCTGTCCGTTAACGCTAACTTTCATAACGCCATTGGTTGACTAGTGGTTAATAGACAAATAAACGCCCGATAAACTCCGCAGAAACCGGCATTAGTCAGTTTCTTTTGTCTTACTTGTAACCTTCAATGCTTCTATAAAAGAAAATAGCATTTTCTGACAGTAAAAGTAGCATATCGTCGGGGATAGTGCAAATCCGCGGAACTAGCATTGGATAATTCCGCGTATCTGAAAAATGTAGTCATACAATATAGTATAGACTTTATATATAGATTCGCGGATTTTCACTATCCCGACGATATACCTACATAATTTGTACCCTTTCCAACATTATTCAAGAATATATTCATATGAATTTAAACCAAACCACTACTAAATCCCCCCGTTACCTGTATCACGCTCGGTTTGAGCGATCTATCACGTCAAAGTGTCAATGGATCTCGTGAGATCTGCGTGATTCTCATCATAATGTTGTGATATGAAGTCTATTTACTGGTTATGACGTCACGACATATAGGTAGCTACATAGTGGTATAAAGTGGATCATTGTCAGATTCTTTGTGAACGTGTTATGGTGGGCCGTTAAAGGAGGTTTTTATAAAGGGTGTTAAAGGTATATTGATGTTTTGTGAAAATGTCTATTCGTGTTTGTCCTAGTTATTCCCCCGACTACCCTAGAAGAAGGGTATTGTCGACGGAAGCATGTATGTTTGTATGTTTACTGCTTTGACATGTCCTGTAGCCTAAATCTGTGACTGTAGCAAAATTAATGCCTTCGACTACTTTTTTGTAGTTTTTGATGAGAGGGAGTTGCGATTGGGTTTTTCGATACAAATCAACTTCTTGGAGGAAACTATAGCCATCAATGTCAGTTGTAAATAATTTCACTTGATCCGTCGATCTCTAGACGAGACAGAAATGTTGATGAGATCCAACTATTTCTAGAATACAATTTGAGATAATGCAATTTCATTGCATTGTCTCATATTCCTTATAAACTCAAAAGGAAAATAGTCCGTGCACTCGTTTATGTCTTCAGTAATAATTTAAGTTTTCTTTGAGCAAAATGTTTATTATTGCACTTCGTCGCTTCGACGAATGAAAAATTGCACTTGAAATATTATTCAAGACATCTTCATTTCAAGAATACTCAGCGCTATTTTTCGTGAAATTGTATAGTAGAAAATTTTCGGTGAAAGATAAAAATAATTTAGTATTTTTTCATCAAAAAGAAGGTAATTTTGTTTGCTTATTAGAGTCGTATTTCAACAGTCTTTCAGAAGATTTTTTGAAATCTCGTCAAATAAACAGTGGTATTAAATTAGATTCTGTAATTTGATATTTTTGTCATCACAAAGTGTACAGTTTTGTTTGCTTATTACTGTCGTATTTTAACACAGTATTTTTCTGAACATTTTATAATCACATAAAAATAAACAGTAAAATAAAATTCTGAGTGTACGAATATTCTTTCGTAAAAAGGAGATTTTTTGCATGTCCGGAATATTTCAGTTTTCGCAGAAACCGCAGAACGAAACAGACAAAGCCAGTCGGTCGCGTTTCCTTTACACACGAAAATACTTATTCAGATAATGTATTTATTTTGAATCCTTTCCGCATTATAATTATGTGTCTTTCTGTGTATTTACTTTTCACTGGGCTCTGTTGTGCGTATTTATTCTGGCGTTCTTTGTACTAACCGATAAAAATTAAGAGAGATTTTCTATTTTATAAATATGTCGGAAAAGCTTGACTTTTACGTGGGTTGATATTTTTTCAATTGTGTTTTAATTTTCCACTGTGTAGGATATTTTTCTCTTGCAGCTTTTCTGACAAAAGCCTTAATGAGCTACTCAAATCTTATCGTAAGATTACACTGATAACACAGTTAGCTACTCCAATCTAGTTTTTTGGCAGCGCTCTGCCAGTCAATCTGAGTAAAGCACAATTTCTGCCATTTTGTGGTAGAATGGTAATGTCTACCCTAATAACCGCACGTCTGAACTGCCTTTAAACAAAACGGATGCTGGAAATATGCCAGGAAATCGCTGGAAAGTCCTATATTTATGATTTGAGCCTTATTACATTATTCTGGAATAATATTATTGGAAATGAACAATACGAAACACGGTCTCGTGTATCGTATTAATGCTAATAATGGACAGTATTTTATTATAGAATCTGGAAATCATTAGGAAAAATGCAATAAGTTGCGTAGCACTTAGATCGACGTAGCACGTAGAGCAGCGTAGCTCGTAGCATCGTAGCGGCGTAGCACGTTGAGATGAGACTTCGAATCTACATTGTTAAACATTTACAATTAGCGATTGTAAGGACTTTTAGTTTAATGGAGCTCATCCTGTTTTTTAAATTAAAATTATTGTAACTTCTATGAACTTTTGTAAGGTAGCAAAAGGTCAAGCCAATCTTCTATTTTTGCAACACCTTAGCGCAAACGACTCAATACATTTACGTGAATCGTCTTCAGCGATCGTCCATTCACGTGGAGTACCGTATTAGTACCGGAGCCACGTACAATTACGCGATACGTGTCACTAAGTGGTACCACGATGCACGTTAGTGGAAAAGGACAACTGGGTACAAGAAAAAAATAAAAAATATTAATTTATTAAAAATAAAAAAAATAGATTATTGAATTCCGCTGTATTGAACTACGGGTATTGTTTTCCAGAGGTCAGACCTTGGTTTGGCAGACAACTCTGAGCCATTAATTTAGAGACTAGTGTCTATAGTCTAGTAAAAATAATGATTAGGAACAAACATTGTTAACAACGTTTGTTAATAGTCCAAGATCCTCGAGGTGCCAGACCTTACTTATTTTCTCAGTAACATTGGACGTTCGTTTCCTTTTTTTTTCAAACTATTAACTCGAGGTATCCCTAATATGTTTTCCTTAATCTGGCAAAAACAGTGGATCATTTTAAAAGTATTTAATAGTTATATCTGAGAGTTTTGATCCGTCAGGTTGTTAACTTTTTCCTCATACCTATCAAAGCGTATCTTTACGTGAGTGAAATCTTTCGAAAGTGTGATTTCGAGTAGACCTTTTGTATCGTTTCTACTCTTCAGTAAACGACACCTCGCACGTGACGTCACCGTACGTGTTTTTGTAAAGTGATCGTATTTATACTCTTATAGAGAGCGGAGAAGAGGTGGCGTGCGACATCTTCGTGCGATTATATTGTCGTACAATTATATTGGAGGGTAGGAGTTAATGTTATTGTCATTGGATTGGAGGGTAGCCATGAATAGTTGTCATGTGGCAATGAATAGAAATGGTGAAATTGGTGGTGGATGAATCGTTTTGAAAGTATTGATCTGTGTAGTCATAAACTAACTGGGTACTTCTGTTTTTAATGGGGAAATTACTGTAGTAAAACTGGCACAATATTCACAGATATTACCTACTTATTAAAGTAAAAAAATGCAAACAAAAAAAAAATAAAGCAATCAATATATTACATGTTTTATATCATAAGTTGGTCGCATTTAATTGGTTTTCAAACATAAAATATTTTCATTTTAGTCCCCAACTTCTAAATGCTGAAACAATTTACAAAATGAGTTTTACTAAGCTCCTAGAGCACACAAAGGTACAATCGTATTACAAGAGAAAATAGAATAACTTTATAAATTCATTCTACAATATCATATTAGAATATAAGACTTGTGAATATGTAGATTTAACCTTAAGGTGCGATCAGACTTTGAGACATTTTGTAATCAAGGATTTTAACAAGTTCAGTGGAGAGAAAGCTAAACTGAATACAACTACCTGAAATATTTTTGTTTATTCTAAGAAATGTTAGAAAAACTGGCCATAATATCATTGATAGACATTTTCTGACATATTTCGACTGTGCAATGGATCAATTTAAAAAGGACTAGTTTTTTTTTTCGTGACTTCGCTCGCGATTAAGTATTATTATCGCAAAAATAGCCTATGACCGTCTCCAGTAATTACACAGCGGTTCAGCGTTCAGCGAATTGGCGTGAACTCTTTACAAACAAACAAACTCAGTTGGATTTCAAATCGTGTACAACAGCTTTGTTTTTTTTTCAAACGAATAATAATTCAATTGACATAAACTTGGCACCTGTAATTGTCTGAAGCTTGTTTGACGGTTGCAATTTGTTGTTGTCTATTGATAAATATATCACTTCCTTTAATGAATAATATTGACTCGTTTACTAATTAAATGTTTTCTTTGTTGCAGGTATGCTCCTTTAGCTGACTACAAGAATGAGATGAATACAGTAGGCTCTTAGTAAGTTAACACGGTTATATTGACAAATAAATACTTCCACACATAACACCCAGATATTAATAAAATATCGAGAATAACACTTACCTTTAAAATCATTTTAACTACTCAATAGGAACGCAAAAACCCGTAAAGATCAAAATCGGAGGTCTAGCGCGAGACTCGTGAAACCATCCTTTTGTTATTAATACGTATCTTTGGGCGGGCGGGAAATACCTCAGCCGCCCAAACACTGATACCTCCGCCTTCACGGTTCGCGCTTCCACCGGATGTATACGATTTGTTGTGATTCTTTGCCAATACGTCGGTTTTTGGGGTGAAAGATATTCGACAGGTAGACAATTTGGCGTTTATTTATTTTATTGGAGACAACGTAAGTCTCCGTAGCTATAATGACGCAATTTATGTGTTTGGGAAAGGCATTTTGTTCATTATTTTGTGATGGGTTTTTTTATGACTCTATTCTAGGTCAGAGACCAACATGGCGTTGGTAACTAAATACTAATAAATAACAATGTCCGCGTAGTCCATGTTTTGCACAAAAACCAACAATTTTAATGTTTCACTGCTTAACAAAAACCTCCTCTCTCTATCGTAGCACCAGTAAGCTTTTTAAAATATTTATTTGTAATTTTTGAATACCTGCATTTAATCCTTTGTCATACAACATGTTGACATCGAACGTAAACTGTTGGTAAGCGATCGAGCACACACGATAACTGCAGGTTACACAGCTTCACAAACAAACGCAATTGCTCGCGATGCTCAACCCGTGCTGAAAATGCTCGACTATGCTCAACATGCTCGACTGTGCTCGTTAGCTGAGCACGTGCAGTGCATGCCGAGTATCGATCAGTTTGCTGGCAACTTACTGTTGTTTGGCATGCGATGGATTGTGATTTAGTGGCTCTGAGTAGCGTTGTTCGCAAAACAGTTTGCTTTAAAAGCTGCCATAACTGGAAACGATTAAAATTAACCTAAAAAAATATAGAATTAAGAATTAATACTTTGAATTCACCAAAAGTGTAGCTTAGCTCGTTTACAATACCATCAACACCGAATATACTTATTATTACTAAAAGATAGTTGTTCTTTTTCGGACTTACCTATGCAGGTTATATCTAAATATGGAAACCTTATTCTGATGCTCGTCAACCAGAAGGAAAGTCAACTGTTTGTCAACATTGTAGGACTCTACAATGTCATCAACATAGCCAAAAAAACATTATTAAAACGAATCACGTATCCACAAATTCAATTACCAGTATATTACGACACAATTATGCACTGCTCATTTATTCCAACATACAACAAAAGAACAGTGTAAAACTACCCTACCCTCCTCTTATAACATAACACACAAAACAACTGGTATCTGATAAAACCCGACACCCAGCTCAACCAGCCTCCACTCCACCCACTCGCCGTTTCATCGGCCGCTGTGCCGGATGAAAGCCGTCTCGTCCGGCGTCCGGTTGTTCGGACACAGCTGACACTTGTTACGGCCGAAACTTGCACACGTTGTCTGCAACTGTTGTGACGGACAGGTATAAGTTCTCTTGTTGATATTTAGGCCAACGGAAGCTATTTGTGGGAAGTTACTTTGTTCGGCTTGTAGTGTTGATGCTATTTATGTTGCGTCTAAGTTGTGTTCGCATTTATAGTTTGAATCAATTCGTTGTTAACATGCTCAACAACGAAGAAATAAAAACTTCGAAAGACATTTGTGAAACTTCTGTAGAATACGAATATTGTAAGAACATTTCCTTGTCATATTGGGGACATTGCAACTTTCTTTAAAAAGTTGATTTCTTCGTAACTGTGGATTAATTAAAACTTCTTCGTGCACCTCCGGCCATATTCTTCGAGTCTTGCGCAAAAACACCAACTTTGCAGTCTACTGAACTTTCTTTGTCTATTACTGAACTGGGACAAAATGTTTTGTTTTGTTGCAAATGAACTGTGTTTTTCTGATGTTATAAATTTTGTACCAAGTAATTTTGCTTAAAACGTGGCATTGACTACTATAGAATATTTACTTTTAACACCTTATACACGATGTAAGCCTTGAGGCTAGATTAACTTTATGGTCGAAGACTTTTTTTGCCGTTTCCTTGTTCAATCTTATGCCATACAGTAAAAGAAAAAAATAACAAACGTCGCGTAAATGTAAGTGCTGCCTCAAACCGATTATATCCAGTTTTATCCGGTATAAGCCAGATGGATGCGGTTCCCGCTAGTTATATTAAAAACTGTTTGAGATTGTCTTATTAAACAGCTGCGACTACGCCATATTAAATGCTGCTTTGATGTTTTTTTTTTTTCCTTATTAAATAAAGATACGAGGTTATTCTTAGGAGAGCTTTGGAGGATGGTAAAATGAATATAAGACAATATGTGCTTGGATAACGTTTTCTTTGTGATGTTACTTATTCTTTTCTTTTATACGAGAAATTGAATTTTAACGTTAGATGAAGATTTAATGTTTATCTAAGCAAGTTTTTCAATTACTTAAACTGACACTCTATGAATAATTCAAAGCCTGAAGTCAAATTAAGGTTTAATCAACTTCACAACCTCTGAAACCAAAAAATATTATTTGTGTTTTCTCTAGAGAAATTGTCGAGGCTCTTCAACGATTTACGTCTAAAAATTTCAATATTTATTATCTTCTCCACGCAAGACTTGTTAATTAAACAAGCATGACGTACGATGAGTTTGAATGACGTGCGCTGAACCCAGGCAAGGAGCCGGCTCCATGAATAATCAACCGTCTGAATAATTCAACTCTCAGACCTTTTGAATATTCCGACGTCACTTTTTGATACAGCCGTCATTTTTTGCGAGAGAAGGAAAATTATTTTAGGTAACGTTGATTTAGTGATCCCGATCTCCCGGTCTATTGGTTTCATTTGAATATTAATTGAAAGCGATCGTATTTTTTTTCGTGGAATTTGTAATTTTTTTGTTTCAGTTTTATTAAAAGAAAAGGTTTTTGTGAGGTTGATAGCTGTCTATTAGATAGCGACTATTTAATAAAAGAGTTTAATTGGTGAGGACAAAAAGCAATATGGCTCAACGGCTATGCTATCGGAGTTACCTTTTATAACTTTGTATTGTTGAGGGCTGGTTTTCACAGCCGTTATTTATAGAAAGGTTGAAAGCTATGACTATTTAATGACTACTTCGATTGAATTTGATTTATACCGAATATTTGATGAATACTACTTAACTATTAACAACGATACCAAAAATAGATCGCATACACGTTCATAGATACTGTTTTGTTTTTATTAAATGCCTAACCATATTCTTTTTTATTTTAAATCGACTTTGTAACTATTTAAAACTCGGCAATATAAAATCTAACAGAAATTTTGAGCTTATTGTAATCCTATTCAATTTAAAGTCTTAGTAATGAAGTGTTTCTGAACTAAATGCCTTCAATCCAATCGTTCAGACCGACTTACGAAAGCCGACCATTCAGTTCGTTCGTTCATTCACTAAACTTCGGCCGACTTCCAAGCGAACGTTCGAAGTTGATTTATTCTTTTATGAAAGCCTTTTGATCAGCTAAATAGTTTGTCGTTTAAAGTTCTGCCGCTAACAATTATTTTTGTGAATTATTTAAATTGTTTTGTTTGAGTTTGGGATTTGAATTTATGTCTTTTGTGGATCTTTTTCGTTGGATTATTTTTTTACTATTTCTTGTAGTTTGTTTAGTCAAATACCTACCTCAGAGGGCCAATTCTACTAGTTTTAAAACAACTTCCGTATTCGCATGTCAATCTCAAACTGCCAAAAAAAGCCTTAATTTTCATACATTTTTGATAGTTTGCTATTGAAATGCAAATGTGAAAATTAGTAGAATTGACACACAGATTAGTAGATGAGGGATAAGCTGTATAATATAATGTAAATATTCTGTACAGAACTGCTTTTACTACCCTTAAATTCAAACTGCAATCCCGAACAGCACCTGTATTCATCCCTAGTTAGATATTATTTTACTTATTCTTCTTCTAAATAAAGCTTCAGCATCAGCTGCAGTTCTACGAGAATGTCAGCCGGCCAAGCCAAGGTAAAACTGACCAGATTTCAATTTCACTTTGGCTTGGCCGTCCGATCTAAAGTCATCAGGGAGCGATAAGTAGCAGACGGAGAAGGATGGTCACACCGGCCACTGAGAACATCGTTTATTATTGGCTGACAACGATGAAGACTAATACCAGCACATGTCTAAATACTACTCTGCGGGCAGTGTAAACACGGCGTAGCAGCTGAAGACTGAGTGCATAGCAGGAGCCTTGCGTGTGCTCTTATTGGTAGTGTGGCTGATAATCTATCATAAGACACACGCGGCTCTCGCTGGCTCACTCACGCTACAGGAGAGAGAGGAGGATGGAAGTATGAAGAAACTAACTACTGATATTTTTATGCTATGTCCTCTATTGTGTCTGTGTCTAAAAATATTGTCATTATTCACGATGCATTGTTTCTGGTTGATATATCGAGCCAACTTATCATTCCTGTTATGTATGTGTTATTTTTTTTTACTGAAGAGTAAACCGAATTAACAAGAAAAACAAGCCTCACAATACAGAGGTTTTCAGACTTTGACTTGTAATATGTTGACCACACCTGAAAACTCTTTCCCAATCTTTTTCAAAGCGAATGCTGAATGAAAATTGAAAATCAATATTTTGTCGAAAGCAATTTTCATCCGCTGGATGGTTAACGAAGGCTGTAAGAGGATTAGCCTGCGAACAAACAGGCAATATGGCGGCGCGTTTCTGTGTACAACATTAGTGTTCGGCGGCAACGGACGGATTATTTCATAGCGAGGAATATTGGGAACAGTACTGGGAAAATTCGTGAAAAATAAGTCAGTTCATGGAAACTCTGTAATAAGGAAGTCTTTGTGTTGGTATTTACATATATTACTAGGTTGTCACTTATAGGGTCGGTACAAAGCTGACAGAAAATGCGTCGAGCGTATCATCGGTGGCGTTTACTATCATTAACACATCATCGATTGAGTTTGAAAGGTTTTTTTTTTTCATACAAATGCCTGTTCTGGCGTTACACGACCTATAATGCGCGATGCATTTTCCGTCAGATATGTCCCGACCCATAAGGTCCATCTCAGCTTTATGGGCCCAAACCTAAGTCAGCCGTATTTTTCTTAAATTCGACTTACGTTTACCTATTCAGATGAAAATGGCATCTCGCACAATATCGTATGTACCTTTTTACAAAAGTAAATAACAAAAAATGTTTGTTCATGCTGAACCAATTTTCAACCTAAAACGCCCAAAAACAACAGACACGCTATTTGTAAAATGAATTTCGCATCGAACAGCACAAAATGGTATTGAATTTGTAAGTGAATTTCACAAAATGGAGCTGTACCGGACTAGGAATGAACAAAATATCAAAATTCTGTAATAAAATGTAGATGTTTGTTGCATCACGTCAGCTCTGCTTTGTCCGCGAGTAGCAAGGAGAGTAAATATTTTATACATTATTATTATTGTAGTATACAGGTACAACACGTAGGTACAATAAGACCAAGCCAATACTGTGCGCCAAAACTAAAATCAAAGATATAACCTGGTAATCTTACCGGGTTATATATTTGATTTTAGTTTTCATGATATGTCCGATCTGGTATTCTCAAGATTAGATCGGACATGTCTGCCGCTTGTCTGATGAGCCGCAGATTTATCCCACAGTAAAAGAACCACTTATTGGGCCACATTAAATGTTAGACGACACCGAGGCAGACCAAGAAGAACGTGGAGAGACTGGCCTACAATGGCAGAGGAAAGCCGTATATAGAAAAGGGAAAGGGAACCCTTTATTCAAAAGGGGGGGAGGCATAACGGGTTAAATTAGATACGATTAGATTAGAACGTCGTTTGTCATTCTTCTCTAACTATAAACAGTCCCTTTATGTTTCAACGCAGCCTTTTGATGGGAAGCTTGTAGAATGTGGGCTACCCCTCCACGATTACAGTACCTACCCACTAAAATATTCACATACATACATATTCATGAGTATAATGATCAAACCACGCAGAAAGGTTAATGCAAAATCCGAGCCCGAATATCGCGCCTCAGTTTATTAAATTCACGTTAATGAACGAATTAATCAGCGGAGGTGAGTCAGGAATATTGAAACCGCGGGTAGTTGGAACAAATTGCGATTCGTATTGAAAACCGATACATTGCGGTCTTGCAGAGCGAGGTTTATAGAGGAGGGAGTGAATTCGGCAGGTTTCGTAGAATTATTCGAAATGAAAGGGGAATTGGTGGTCGATTTTGACGTTCGTCGTTAGCGGTCGTGGTTTATTATTTTGATGATGTAGCTATGTAGATAAGGCAGAAAATAAGGAGATGTGCTTCCTAGTGCGTATCATTTGAAGGCGTTAATACCCCGTGTGCGAGAATATTAATAGAAATCATGTATGTCTTGGTTGGTGGTAGGACTTGTTCTAAGTCCGCCTGGCAAGCTACCACCATCATGTCTAAGTCTGTTGCCATAACAACAATGTTAAAAGCATTTTTGTGGTCCGGCAGTTAGAGGTATGATAGCCAGTTCCTCTGTGTAAGAGGATTCCGGGTGAAACTCGCTTCCATCTTCGGCCTAATCATCACTTTCCATTAGGTGAGATTTGGGCCAAGAGTTTCCCCATTTTGCATTAAAAAAAAAAATTAATATCTGTAATAGGCCAACGAAATTTAAGTTACTCGAAGAAGGAGAAGTAGGTACATTTTTCCGACACGATTTTGGCCGACCCGTTCATTTAGGTAAACATTGTAAAATACCAAATTAGGCTTAGTACAATATTAGTTTTTTGAGAACTCAATCAAAGTTTTATCTTATTTTCTGCTCTGGTAACCCGTCACTGCTCGTCTGTCGACTCTCTCAGGGTTTACGCAACTTTTACAGTTCACGCTAGTTTTACTTTGAAAAACTCTTCAAACTTTTAATCACGCTTTACATTTTAATAAGCCATCATCCTTTGAGAAACTATCTTCAGAGGGTGGTTATTTTTATAGCTCACCATTTAATATTTACCAGCTTTTGATGTGGAATAAATAGCGCAGAATATTTCAGGAATGTCGCTTATTTTCATCAAAGTAAACAACATTCTAAATGAAAGCTATAAACAAATAAAATACAAGTTTTTACCAACAATCATCTTGGATACCAAGAATTCGGCAGTGTACGAAATATTAATTGGCATTTGAAAACTGGGTTGTGGAGCAAGATACATCAAAACTGTTTCCAATTTATATTGCGCGGTGTATTTCCAGGAAAGTTAACGATTATTCGTATTTCGGCTTCTCCGAATTACAGCTAACTGTTTCCAGGAAAATGGGATGGAAACAGTTTCAGGGAGAAAATATGGATGAGCGAGATGTTGTTCTAGGAATCGTTTTGGAGGATTGTATCTGTGTGGTAGGCTGAATACTGGCCGGGTTGTAATTGACTTTGAATGTGAACTTACGAGTATTTAGTGTCGAGTCAACAATAATATGTTCATATTAGCAATTATAGCCGTACCCAAAGGGTTACCAACGGAACGCTAATATTAAGCTTCCACTGTCCGTCCGTCTGTCAGCTGGCTGTATCTCAAAAACCGTAATAGACAATTGAAATTTTCACAGATTGTGAATATTTCTATTGCCGTTATAACAACATATTATAATAAAAAATGAAGGTTTATTGTACGGAATGCTCGTGTGCGAGTCCCAATCGCACTTGACCAGTTTTACAAACTATGTTAGGATCAGCTTTCTGTCTCACAAGCAGTATTTTACATGGAGCGGCTGCCCACCTGACCTGTACTGGCCAGTCATCGTGAAGCACCCCATGACATGATAGGTGTCAGATTTCTGCTGAATATTCTTACCGCAGTCAATGAAAGATCTACAAATGACAGCCGGGACCAATGACTTAACGTGCTTTCCGAGGCACGGAGGATCTTGGGATGTTAAGACGGGAACCCATCTATAGACCGACTTTAGCAAGCGTTGCGTAATGTTGAAGATTGACCTGTACGGTCTGTCAATATTTAGCTACGAGTTCCTCTCATTCCTACGTTAATCTGGATAATTTAAACGTAATCTAGATAGCTATGTTATTGACTATTAATGAATTTGACGTCAAAGTTCACAGTTCAATTAGGTACTGTTCTTAGAACTAAATCAGTTGGGACTCATTTTAACTGTTTAGTTATGAGATTCAGAGAGATATTGCTTTAATTACTTTCTTGAAAGTGTTCTGCAAAATTTAACGGTTTCTTAATCAAAACTAAAATAAACTTCTCATAAACGTAAAATAAGCTTTGAAATATTATTCTTTCTAGAAATATTAAGAAGAGAGAACGTACTCGTAGAAGCAGTAAAAACAGTGTTTTCAGTAAATGTAGAGAGCATTCATAAGAGCTGGGGACACTAGGGCTGTGGAAAAACTTAAAAAATAAAAATCATTTTTTATTTTCGTTTGACCACTATCTCACCTGATGGAAAGCGATGATATGATCGATGATGGAGTAGGCTTGCCTAGAAATAACCAGTTCACTTTTGACTTGAGGTTGTACTAGCTATAAGGACATTAAGTTTAAAAATCAATAAAAAAAATAAGTTCATCTAGTGTGGTCTTTTTAACACAAAGGTTGACTGGTAGAGAATGCCTTGTTGTATTAAGTCCGCCCATGTACCACTATTGTGCGTAAAGTCTTAATAAATAAATAAACAATCATGAAGATAACTAAATGTAATTCTTTGTCTACCTACGTTAAGAAAAGTTTTGAAGCGTTGTCTTCAAAAACAATTAAAACTTTCGAAAATACGTTGTATTAAACTCTAGATGATTTTCGGTTAACTTATTTGACGTTCAATTAAAACAATCGTATCGTTTTTCTATCTTTTGAATTGACATTCTTGCCTTGTTTGGAAATTGTAAAGCAGACTTAGTTGGCTTTTTCGTTGTTTAACATTGTGTTTCATGTAGGGAAAAATACCACCCCTCTTCTCCAATGAAACCTCATGATTTTCTGCCATCTCTGAATTAGTTCATTTTATGGAAAATGTCCTGTAGGCAGCCCTACACAGCGTGCCCGCGAGCGTATGAATTAACATGCATTTTCTAGAACATCGCTTTACATTAGAAATGTTCCGTTTTACCTCATATACGGCAAAACTGCTGCATGTTGGAATGTCTTGCAAACATTTTAATTTCAGTATTCAGCTTCCATTCACTTTCATTATAGTAAAGAGGTTGTAATAACTATCTCTGCCCCAGTTAAATAGGGATAGGTTTAACTTCAGGTTCCTTTTTAGTAGATACTTACCCCAATTTATGTAGGTATATAGAATTACGCTGAAGAAATACAGATTGATTTTACACACGAATAAGATTGGTTAGTCCCTACTAAAAAAATACTATCTCAAATCAGATTCACAACTTTAGTGCCTTTTTATCTGGAATGAAAAAAACTCTAGATTTTTTTAGAACACTTTGAGAAGCTTTTTACATTTAGGATATATTTTTTTACGTTTAATTCTCGAGAGACTTAAAGTAACCCAAAAACTAGCTTACTGTTTAAATAATCCGAGAATAGCTTGAAGCAAACAAGTCAAGATTTTGTTTTCGCCCTTTTAAACGAATAGCCGACCGCGGGATTTGCACGGCGGGCCAAAATAACTGAGCCACACAATTTTATTTACGGCCCGAATAAATTTGTTTAAGATAGCCCTCGGATAATAGGATATTTTGTCATTAAGTAGCTCCCGTATATATTTTGTCGTAATTTGTATGACTTCGCCCACGGCTGGTCTTTTGTTTTCGTGTTAACATAATGTATTACCTTAGTAGTACATTATGTTGGTACTCGGTATTTATGTTAGCCGGTTTTTAATGTGATGTAGATAGCAGTTGTTTAATGAGTCGGTCGGTTTTACAGTGGAAATATGTTACGTGTGAGAATATACAACGTGCTTAAACGGAAATTAAAGTACCTAGCTAAAGTACTTTAAAATGTAAGTTTTAGTGAGAAAGTTAATGTTGCTTTTCTACATTTTTAAATCAATATAAAAGAATCTTGTTTTTAGGTCGTTTAAAGACTCTTTAAGTATACATAATAGAGGAAAGAATTTAATAAAAAAAAATATCCACAAATTTCTAACTTATTTATACGATTTGTTTCGGTACTTACAATCGCATTCTTATACAAAATATCCATTTATACAAATCCCTTTAAAAAAACGACCGTAAAACCACTAACTTACAAGTATTTACGATACTGCATTCCCAAACAGCAGTTTGAAACAAAAAGTGACATTAAAATGCTAAGCAGTGTGAGACTTTAATTGGGCCGCAGTGTAAAGTTGCCGCCGGTAGGTACAGTCGGCTCCGTCATTTGCTTAGTTTAGATTTTTTGCATATTGATCAGCTGCTCTTCCCGGAGTTATAAAGGTCACACACTATTTTTGTTAACCTTTTATTGATCGGTTAGTTTACATTGACCTGGTTACTCTTACGCCTTCGCTACCTAACCACGCAGCAATAAATTAAGGTTCAACATTTAACTTGGACAGTTTTTACCAGCAAATATATTTTTAGGAGAGTAAAATATCGAATTTTCAATACAATAACTGTAACGTGTGTAACATAACGATGATAAGCAAAGCCAAATATAAGACAAAATGTTTGTAAAAAATAACCAAGTCCAATCTTAAGCCTTAATTTAAGTATCTTTTTTCAGGATTATCTACAGAACTTGGCGCTCATTTAGATCTCAACAATTTTTGCTGAAGTTGACAATCACGGATATCATTAACTTTGGACTTGGCTCCCTTTTTCACATTTATGGTTTTGATGGGATTCTTTTCTTATTGATTTCGTTGTAGCGTTCAGTTATTGATATTATAGCGACAATTGATTAATTTTTGCGGGGCCCTTCCAACTTGATTGCTTCGGCGCCTTTCTGACTTTCAGATGTTGCAGTGGTCAGCAATAGGCAGGTCCTGAAAAAATCTAATTAGTCCGTCAGTTAGATTATCAAAAAATATTTGACCCGTATTTTTTCTTTTGTTACGGGAACCAAAATTAACGAAGATACGACGCTTTTAAATTCTCAATACGTCACGCCATGCCATAATTTTTAGCGGGTTGTGACGTCACGAGCCCTCACTCCCGAGTTTTGATGCGTTTTATCTATGTCAATATTCATAGATTTACAAAAACAAAAAATACGTGTCCATTATTTTTCAATACTCTAACTGACGGACTAAATAGTTCTGCAATTTGTGGATGATGGAAACTAGCCTATAGTATGGCGCTCTTATCCTTTAAAAATGAACTAACTAATAAAACGCTCGTGTAGGTATAAAAATCTCTAAACCAAATACTGAGGATTATAAGTACATACTACAAGCAGTACCTACCATGACGTTAACAAGTCACTTCAGCTGAACTAGCGGTTGCAGATTCTCTTAACAGAGAATTACAAGCCGAATGACAGCCGAACACACCCGAATAAAAGCCGAACACAGCCGAACGTGAGCCAACTGCCAGCTTGGCGTGAAACCAACCCAATGGGTGTTATCCTGCACCTGATTATTATAGTACAAATAGTATGAGAGCTCTCGTACACCAACAGTAACTCAGTTCGACTTGAATTTATATGATTTTAAACTCTGTTAAAGATGATTAGGGTTGATTCAATTTTAAAAGGGTATTCAACAAATGAACAGCGGGGTGTTAACAATTTACACAGTACCCGTACAGTACCCGGTTTTAATTTGTTATGTCATACTTTAAACCATTGATTCCCAACCTGTGGTCGGTGGACCACTGGTGGTCCACAAGAGCTTAAAATATGGTCCGCGGATTTAAAATACCAAACTTACATTGAAGCGAACTGATGTTTAGTTTTGATCAGGAAATTGTATTTTCTATGTTTATGCTTGTTACTTTTAAGTTTAAAGAATAGGTTTACGTTACTAAGTTTTTTCATAGATTTAAAAATTAAAAATTTCTTAAGGATTTGTGGTCCCTGCTCACAATTTAGAAACGAAAATGGTCCTTGATCAAAATATGGTTGGGAACCACTGCTTTAAACACACAGTCATACAGTGTGTTTTCCCGCATTCATCGTTTCTTGATATAGAAAACGTTTTTAACATGTGCTTGTTATTATTTCATACTAGCTTGTTGTTGTATTATTTCATGCTAGTTTTTGCCCACGACTTCGTATACGCATCCCCCGTTTCCCGTTCCCGTAGAACTTCGGGAAATTCTTTTCTTTTTTTATATTGATAGGCGTACGTTTGACCGCTATCTCACCTGATGTTAAGCGATGATGCGGTCTAAAGTGGAGCACGCTTGCCTAGAAGTAACCTACATTCTTAGTACTCTCCCAAGGAACCTTTTTTTTCCCAAGCAACCTACCCGCCAATTTTCAGCTTCTTCCGATCAGTAGTTTCGGCTGTGCGTTGTCGGTCAATCACTAACTCAGTAACGAAAGAATTTTTAAATACATAGATTTCCAAAGGATATTGCTATGCTCCCATACACGTTCGCTTAAGAACCAACAGAGACGTGAATTTACTTTCTGTATTCTAAATAATGTACATATATATTCGACTGAAACCACATTAAAATCACGGACACATCTGAAAATTGAAAAAAATCCAAAATGCTTTCGGATTTTAAGATATAAATGCCAATAGAAACATACCAAATTACTGATTACAAGCAATGTCTTTCCTCAATAAAATATCCCGCAATACGAAAGACGACTTGATGTAATACAAGAAAACAGCCCCGTGTTGCAGTTAACTGCGATAACTTGGTTAATAGTAACCCGTCATTACTCAAACGCTTGCAACGAGACAGATAAACAAAGCACGTTAATTGCTACCTAGCTCCCTGCCTAGTCTATCAACAGACGTAAAGCATTGACTTCATTGAGGCGGATCCCGCGCGGGACGCGACTATTCGAACCAGTTTGTACAGCCAAGTCACAGTTATGCACCTGCCCCCTTTTCCCCTAGCAGCAGCCAACATTGTAAAGTCGGGCAGATAGATCGACTGTCATACAAACATAGGTACATGAGAAACGAGTAGCCCCGTTTTCCTATAGAGGGGTGTAAGCAGACACTAAAGAACGCCACTTGCTACACTTTAAATGCTCATTATCTTCGTTTACGTTCATGCAAATCAGCAGAGCGATCAACAGCGAACAGTTGTTTTAACAGCTTACTTCACCTAGTTTTCACGGTGTGGGTTTGTGAGAGTCGACCTGCTTGTCCTACACGCACGCAGGCTGTGAATACAACGAACCTGACGTTTCTGAAGACCATCACCAAAGAAAGAAGAAAATTACAATAGAATCTGTTTATATCCTTCTAAACAGGACGTCACGTCCCTGCGTTTTGATTCACACTTGTTTAGACGACGATGTGTCAGTTGACTCTTGGAATAGGTAAGGGCACCCTGTATCCCGCGCGGGCAACGCCGCAATTTGATCAGAGCTTTATAACTAGTACCAGCTAGTCTATCAGGCAGGCGTTGTAATTTGCATTGAACAGTGAGTGGGCGGGGGGCTGGCACGCGACTGACCCGGGCCTCACGCGAGCACGTGAATAGGGTAGGCAGGAGTCAAGGTAGGAATGCAATAAAGGGAACATGTAGTCTGATGACTGTCATTTTATTGGCGTAAGTAAATAGGAGTTTAGATTTGAGGTAGATGGAGGTAGGTAGTAGAGAAAACAGCAAAAGTGTGCTCTGTCATATTTTTACAAAAAAATATTCAGTTGGACCATCGTGATCTCTATAGAAGAAAACATAACGCAGAGCCTGTAATTTCACCAGCATATTTAATAGCAATGAATGTAAAAATGAAATGAATGAATAGCAATGCATGGGTCTCGTCTACCATTTATCAAATCATTACACCTTTATTGATTGACGTGTAATCTCAATCAGACAGCAGCACCATGATGTTTTAAACTAAAACTACAATAACCTTTCACCAACTGTTTGTTTGTTTTCAACAACCACTCGACTGCAGACACAACAAACAACAATGAAACCCTTAAACCCCTCGGGGGTTAAAGCCAGACAGCCATCGCTCAACAACCCCGTCAGTTACAGGTAAAACAAATCAAACAATAATCGTCCCGTACTTCGGACGGGCAATTATTGCTAACTACCCTTTTAGGTCGTTACCCACCCTTCATATTAGCATGAAAACAGACTCCAATAATTCACATTCTTCTGCAAACGGAATAACGTAACTCGCGAACCAATGGTTTAGCGAAACACAGCCCTAAGGCCTGCCACTTCGGTTCACTTTTATGACGACTGTTTTTTGTAAGGCCTTTCATACACAATGAAATATTTTGATATGAAAGTGCCAATTCTACTAATATTGAAGCAACATTCACTCGCATGACGATGGCAAACTGTCCAAAATGTATGAAAATTAAGGCTTTTTTGTCACTTTGCGACTCACATGCGAACCGTGTTTACAAAAAAAAATCTGCGATTTTGCAGTGCTACCTACATACAACCGACTTCCAAAAAAAAGAAACACTACAAAGTAAAATATAACTTAAATTTCAGAAGTCAGTGTTAAAATACGAAGAAACTAAAAAAAAACACCCGAAATTAAAGTTATTTTTAACTTTATAGTGTTTTTTTTTTTGGAAGTCGGTTGTATTTTTTTGTTTATTATTTTTATTTTTCACATTTTAGTGGTACCCCACACCTAACAACACTACTGCAAAATCGCAGAAAAGCAAAATACGCAATTTCGATTACTTGGATGACATGAAACCATCATCCAAGTAGACGAATTCCAGCTATTTCGATTTAAAATCCAAAGTTCGTAACTGATTTTGATAAAATTTAAATAGGACCAATCTGCAAGTATATCCTTTCAGATAAAACAATAATTTTTCAAATCGCTTCATTGTCGGAATTATGAGGTAACAAACATAAAAACAAAAAACAAATTAAAAAAATACAACCGAATTGAGAACCTCCTCCTTTTTGGGAAGTCGGTTAAAAATTAGTAGAATATGCATTCTTTATTCAAACCGCTGGTAGTGTCTGTCATTGCCATGGAGATAGGGAGAACCGAGTGGCAATTCTACTCATTAGTAAACAAATTAAATACCTACTAAAACCTTCCTCAGTGCCGTAGTTCTTAAGTTTATCGCGAACAGACAGACAGACGCGGTGCAGGACTTTGTTTTATAATATTTAATCATATACAAAACAAGCAAAAAACAATAAAACAATATATTTAATCATAGTGATAAATTTTGATCCGTCCAGACAAAAATAAACGAAACAATTTTAAGGACTCTATTTGATTTTGATTATTTAGGGTATTTGTTCAGACTATCTTAATTACATTACTAAGTCTTGGCTCTGCTTTTAGTTACAAAACTGCAGGTAACTGTGTTAAACTATGAATAAAAATATATTTCTAACTCGCTTCCATTTCCCCAGGCATATGCTTACTTGGGCACTAATATCTATTCAACGAATTCATCAATAAAGCTGAGGAGCTCGTGGCTAAATAATAACAGCCGCACGGGTCGATCTTTACGGTGAAGCAACGCTTGCCAAGGTTGGTCCGTGGATGGGTGACCATCTTAATATTCCTAGTTTCCTCCGTGCCTCAGAAAACACGTAAAGCCGTTGGTCCCGGCTGTCATTTGTAAATCTTTGGCAGTCGTTACGGATTGTCAGAAGCCAGTAAATCTGACTCCAGTCTTGCCAAGAAGTACCGTGTTACTCAGTTAATGGGTTGTGGAGGTCTGGTAGGTGGCCGCTCCTCGTAAAACACTGGTATTCAGCTGAATGCGGTTTGACTGGAAGCCGACTCCAATGTAGTTGGGTAAAGGCTAGGCAGATGATGATTTCATCAATGAAGCTTTCCGGACAAATAAGGTTTCCATAGGTTTACAGTGAAATTCAATTTGCGTATGCAAAAGTTGTATGTAAACACGTCAGAAGCAGGCGCGTGACAGCGTTACATGACACCACACGTCAGAGACGCGCGAGTGACGTCACGTCACAACAAAACGAATGAACACGTCGTGTCACGTCTAATGCATGTGTTCACGTACCTTGTTTTGAAACAAGCTACACAGTGTTTTATTTCTGTTTTATTTTAGATAGGCCTCGTGTTTTATCAGCATGTTCTGTGTCTCTCACCGCCCGAATGATTAGATCTTTGCAAAAAAAAAACCGAGAATAAACCGAGAGACGGTACTAAAAATAAGTAATATTACTTTATTGGCATTTTGGAACTAATGTTGACAACAGAAAAAAAAACGGACAAAAAAAAGAAGACATAATATTTCAGGATTCGTTTATTTCATTAATTCATATTCAGCTACTACTGCATACTTAATTTAACACTCATTTACATCGTACAGTATCAGACAACGTAGAGCCTGCAATGGAACCTACTCGTAATAAGTCTCTCATACAAAATGCAAAGGATGTTATTAGTGTTTCCAAAAGTACTTTACACATTAGGCTTTGCAATGTTCCCCAGACCGGCACTAACGCGCTAACATTCCGTCTGAAGAGACACTAATCTCTCAAATGCATAATAAATGTACTTTATGCCACGTCACAGAGCTGTCCGAACGGGGAGCTTTGTTCCAGGGGCTTATTGTACCATTGCAGAATAATACGCCCGGGAAAACGCAGCCTGCAAAACATCCCTATGTTTGAATGCAAGTTACACCCTAACTGGCAAATATTATCCTGCTTTTGTTGATGTAGACAGCCCTATCGCAAACTAGGGTTGTCGAAAATCTAATTTTGATTCACCGGAAATTAATTTGGAGCTCTGTTGAAACGAAACGGTAAGACAAACTTAAGTGTTTGAGTTGAGTTCAGTTGTGCGAGAAGTCAAATAGTAACAGGTGCGGTGTGTACCGACGTTGATCTGAGACTTAATTGAGCCAGGATTACTGTTCGCTGGTTCGGCCAAAATTTGAAACGGGAAGTGAATGTCTCGGTTTCTTTTTAGGGCGGTTGTTTATTGCCAGAATTAATTTCATCATCTGCCTAGCCTTTTCCCAACTATATTGGCGTCGGCTTCCAGTCAAATCGGATTCAGCTGAATACTACTGTTTTACGAGGAGCGGCTGCCTACCAGACCTCCACAACCCATTAACTGGGTAACACGATACTTCTTGGCAAGACTGGAGTCAGATTTACTGGCTTCTGACAATCGGACCAACAATGACAGCCGGGACCAACGGCTTAACGTGCTTTCCGAGGCATGGAGGAAACCCGATATTAAGATGGTCACCCATCCACAGAACAACCTTGGCAAGCTTTGCTTAACCGTAAAAATTGACCCGTGCGGATGTTATTATTTAGCCACGAGCTCCGAGCCAGAGCTAATTTAGTATCTAAAATTTTGAAGCAAGAGAAGACCAACTCTATAGAGATCATAGAACGCCATATTTAAGATATTATACCTACTAAGTCTTTAAAATTCAGAAACTCTTATTTAAAATCAACTTATGTACATCCTATCCACGAAGAGCCACAGATAGTCGCACAAAGGCACATAACGTACTCTTGATAAACTCTGTTTTATTTCAACACATGCTCGTGAAAACAATAGCGGTATTAATTAGTAAAGGCGTCGTCACACGGCCGCGTACCGGTACGCGCGTAGTGCCCGCGTACCGCAGCCCCGCCCATTGTCCTCGCACACAAAAGAGCGTGTTATCTAAGTTAAATACGCTGGTTTTAGCGCGGATTAAATTACGTCGTCGTCAAGGTTGTTGTAAAATTTGTATTTAATTCAGACGAGGAGAAAGCGTGTGGCGTATGTTTGAATAAAGGTATCGTGTGGACGGGGTTATTTTCTCACTCTTTCAAATATAACCAAGAGAAAAATAAAGGGACAGTCACCTTAATTTAGAATGTAAGTAAAACGCTCTTTTTTATTTTTTAACCTTCATCATAACTTTGCTGTAATTGAATTTTATATTAAGCAATTAAGTATAATATGGTACGAGACGCAATCAAAATATTTTCATAGACAACTTCATATTTTATCGAAAGGTGCGCGCTGAATTTTAATATCCTTCGTTGTCGAGAATATTTTCTCGGCTCTTTGTAAGTAGTATTTTAGTAAAAATTGATTTCTGTAAACGTCTTAAGCTTATGCCAACGTGTTTACTCAGAAAATGTAATATAAAGTCAAAATTAAAATTTCTTTATTGCGATTTGTGTTTCAAACTAAGCACCTAGACATTGCTAAAGAAAAGTCTCATAAAATATGGTTAGTAGTCATCTCTAACTTCAAAACAGTCCATGAATGTGACATGTGTCTTTTAAGAATACCAGTGAACAGAGAGCTTGGATCTTTCCTGACCGTATAAAAATGATGGACGATTCAAGGACTATTCTTAGTTCTAAGATGCTTGTCCTATTATTGATCACACTACTTTTATATGGTGAATTTTTGGGGAGAGGAACTTTGCCTTTTTTCACATTTTTGTTTTTTGTAGAATTTTCGTACGAGGCAAAATTACATAGTCAATATAACTATGATGTATGTATGAACCAAGTGAAATTAATCTTAAAACTCATTATTTTAATATTGTGAGGTTCATAAACAAAACACGAAAACTAATTTTAGTTATCATTTGAAATGCACTTACTCATTAGCGAGACTAAATTGGTAGGTAATTATTGCCTATTCATCTATATTTTGATCACACAACCAAAAAATTACAATAATTTCAACCATACATTTCTATGACCGCAATAATTTAAATTGCTTTAACTATTAAATTATGATACCAACATTTTAGACTGTAGTTACACGTGCGGATATTGGTCAGGCATTGTGGCGGACCAGTGGAGCACGGCGGTCGCCATGGCAACGACCAGCCAATTAGCGGCGCCAGCGTCGCGTGAATTTAATATACGCGCTTCGGGGCGCAACGCCGCGACCCTGCCCTTGTGTCGACGCTCTGATAATATTTAGTTAATTTTCATAGTTGTAATATTTGTAACTAAATCAGAAAGACAAGTTTATGTCACACAGATTTTAAGAGGATTTGTGTTGAAAAGATTTTACTACAATTCTGATTGCTAATATAGATACTATTTTTAAGCGTTAATCGTTCGCATTTGCATCTCATCGCAATCTGTCAAAAATGTGTGGAACTGAAGGCTTTATGGACAGTTTGCGTCTGATATACGAATTCGAACGTTGTTTGAAAATTAGTAGAAGAACTTCAAGTTGAGAACTCGTCAACTCTACTTTAGCTTCTGTACTTGTCAAATTTTGGCATTCGATTTTCAAACGTTCTTACTTTAAATGCTCAATTTGAAGAACGAGGGATTTAAGACATTTAATAATTACGGTTCCTATAACGTACAGGTATACAGAAGACTTAACCAACCAGTCCAATCCGTCAGGTCCCCGTCAATCTACCACCTCACAACACGTCGAGCAAGCATTGTTTTGCGCGCAATTGCATCAGCCCACCGACGCGGAAAGAGGTGGCGATAATTTACTAACATTATGCACTTCATTAGAACAATGCCTCGACTATGAATACGGCTTCAATACCCCGACAGAGCGGGGCTATGAATAGGGCTTCACTTTCCATCATAAATAATGAAAGGTTACGCGTATATTTAAGCTAATAATTTATAATAGGCTTACGTGCTCGTTAGTAAACGATCAATACCTGCGATGTTGAGTTCCTGTTTTGAGCCATGATTTCCCCCAACTTGACCAAAAGTCGATTTTAGCTTCGTTCGGAAAAGGATGCGAGACAACTTCCTTTCAGATATCAAACGCCCAAAGTACTTATCGGTACCTTACTTTATAAGCGCGCGTTTCCGTCACTTTGATGGAAGTGTTTTTTGTCAATCTATTGAAAAACTAGCAATTTCCCGCGTCTTTGCTCCCGTGGTCAACTTCTCAGACAGGAGCTATGCATTTTTACGGATTGACAGTAAATAAGTGTTCATGATTGACTCAGTACTTCCAAAGATCTCCTACAAATATTTCGGTGTTTCTTCTCAGCGTAGTCGGCTGGGAAACACTGGCCACATCTAGTTTAAACTGACAAAACTATTGACGTATAAAAGTGTTATTTTTAACCTAATAAAAAAATAAAATATTGTTTTTTTTTTATTTGAGATGGGTTTGCTCTTGATTCTAGTCTAGTTCAGAATTGACAGAGACAAAGTCTACGATGGAGCGAGCTTACCCAGAAGTAGCCTTGAACAGGCTACTCTGACTTTGAAAAGATTAGGGTTGTAAGCGTTCGGAAACACAGACGCAGGCAGAGAGTTCCAAAAAAAAAAGGCAGATAGTTCCACTCCTTTACTGTGGACATTATGAAAGACGCTTAGTGCGAACTAATATTATAAATGCGAAAGTTTGTGAGTGTGTATGGATGTTTGTTACTCTTTCACGCAAATACTACTGAACTGATTACGATGAAATTTGGTATGTAGGTAGCTGAACACCCAGAATAACACATAGGCTACTTTTTATCCCGGAGTTCCCGAGGGTTCGGGATTTACACGGGAATAACGAGAATTTATACGCGGACAAAGTCGCGGGCGGCCTCTAGTAAAACAGTAAACAAATGTTACCTCATATATGTGTATAAAAAATAAGAGAGTTGCAGTTGGTGGGAGCGAAGCCGCGGGGGACAGCTAGTTTGTAATATTAGTTTAGCCGATATGCTGCTGGTCACTGGATAATATTTGTTATGATAGGGTACGTGAGTTCCCTTGATCGTCACTTATGAAACTGAGATAAGATCAGGGTCCCCGAAATGGAGGTTCTCGTCAACTTCCTCATGTTGTAACTATTAAGTTAATAGTGATTAATTACGTATCCTCGTCAACTTCGCCCTCCCCCGCTTTATCTGAAGATCAATCTATACTACTATATTCTAAAGGTATATAATTAAGAAGGGGGAAGGGCAGACGTCATCAGGCGTCATCATAACC
The DNA here is from genome assembly GCA_963859965.1 of Ceramica pisi. Lineage (NCBI taxonomy): Eukaryota > Metazoa > Arthropoda > Insecta > Lepidoptera > Noctuidae > Ceramica > Ceramica pisi. The sequence continues at coordinate 23,464,494 of OY982542.1, forward strand.
AGCGCTGGGTGTCTGATGCCCAGCATATGCTGAGATGCATGAGACCCTTTCGGCATGGGCACGCTCAGAACAATTTTTTTTTGTGTTATGTTTTTATTACTCTTTTTTTCATGTGTTTTTTTTTGTTGTAGTGCTGTGTCTGTGTCGAATAAATGTTTTGCTGTTCTATTCATTGTTCCCATTGCGAGTAGAACCTGGATGAGGCTGGCGCAGGAACGTGGGGATAAGCACAAGGAAAAAGAGGCCTATACTCAGCAGTGGGCGAGATGTGGCTATGGATTATGATAATTATGATATTTAAGCGGAATTTGTGTTTGTTTTGAACACATTAACCTCTGTAACTACCAATTAGATTCCAAAAATATATTATAATAATAATAAAACCGCTCAACTAAAGCGTGGGCAAGTAAAACCACGTGGCACAGCTAGTCTTGCTATAACATTCGATCTCGGATATCTTCGTGTGAACCGAAGCAAGCTCTGGAAGCCCGGAGCTTTCATCTTACGCAGGAGAGTCTCGGGCATGTTCTGCACGCCAATCTTAATGGTGAAGTGAATAGTACATGAATTTAAATATTCGACGTACATATTTCTATTAGCAGCAAGTAGAATTTTTATTTAATTGCAACGATTAATTGGTATGTTTGACACCACCATTGGTTTGTTTATACCATTAGAATACCAGGATAATTATGTTTTACCAGGAAAACGATTTATTTCCAGTTATTAAAAGTACACGAACAACCAAACTTAAGAAACAATGGGCAGAGCACATTGCTCGCAGATCAGATGACTGGCGGAGCCGAAAGGTTCAGTATTACCTAGGTACCAGGCACCTAAAGACGCATGGCCGAGGCCAAAGCTGGCCGGGGCAGCTTTCGGCTGAAACGATGACGATTAACAATGGACAAAAGCTATAAAAAAACACTACAAAGTAAAAAATAACTTTAATTTCGGAAGTCGGTGTTTTTGTTAGTTTCTTCCTAATTCACACTTCGTAAGACACCGACTTCCGAAATTAAAGTTATTTTTTACTTTGTAGTGTTTTTTTTTGGAAGTCGGTTGTATTTTTTGTAAAAAGTTTTTTATTTTTCTCTTTTTTGTGGTACCCCACACCTAACACTGTAAAATCGCAGAAAAGCAAAACGCGCAGTGTCGATTACTTGGATGACATAAAACCATCATACAAGTAGACGAATTCCAGCTATTTCGATTTAAAATCCAAAGTTCGATACCGATTTTGATAAAATTTAAATGGGACTAATCTGCAAGTATATCCTTTCAGATAAAACAAGAATTTTTCAATTCGGTTTATCATTGTCGGAGTTATGAGGTAACAACTATTTTTTGGGAAGTCGGTTAAAAACAGTAGGTACTGAGTGCTTACTACACTGTGATAACGATTCAAAGCCTGGTAAATATGTACCTACATAATTTTGTTTTTTGTTCAATCACAGGTTGTGTAATTAAAATATAAATGAGTATTGTTAAAAACCAATGCGGCTTCATAATCCGCCAGGCCGCAAAATGCGCGAGGCTATAATTACATTCACCACATGAAATCGAAACCACTGTTGAATTTCATCTACTGAATATTACTGAATGTTCAGCGCTCACCGCACCGTGTTGGATTTCCTGACCACTGCTGATATGATTTAACTTAATTATATACATTTTTATTGTTGCCCTGTTTAAAATAGAAGTATAATAACAACCGGGGTTTTGACAAAATATAATTTAAATGTTAACAACTATCTAGGTATTCACGCATTACGTGCAAGACAGAATAGTATTACACACATTTTGCAAATTGTTTAAGATAATTTCGTTTATCATGCTGCAGCACAAACGCTGCACACCTAAACCTGGACGTAAACGACTAGTGACACGCGGGAGTTTCATTGGTTTTTGACAAAGCAACAAAATATGAAAAGTCAAATAAAACACATCTTACGTGTACAGTTTTGTGAGGCCGTGTTGGAGACCGTCAAACGGGGCCTCTGTGAGTTGGCTTCGGCCCGTCGTGGGTACCTCAAGGATATGTCAAAGTAGACAAAAAAAAATAGATCTACTCTAACCAGAGGGCACAAGTTTCATCTCTCTTTTCTGTCTTCCATTCTTTTACAAATCTATGAACACTTTCACTTAAGGACCCCATCTATAGTAAACAATCCAGCTGGATTATCCACCGAACAGCTTAAATAGAATACAATCGTTTATGTGCTGCGCTAAAGTAAACGTGGAAGCCGACGCGAATTAATTAAACGACAGTAAACAGTCGGCTCCAATCTCGATGGCGCCTGGTTTGTTGGCGGTGAGTGTGTGACGTCACGACCGCCACTGGTGGGGTATGCAAGTGTGAGGTCGTTGTTGAAAATCAAAATCATTAATTTGCGTAAATGAGGTGCAGAAAGTTCATAAAGATCTCTTTTCTTCTCAATTTATCTATGTTGTGATGGTTTGTCACCGTCAGACGTCATACCAAGACAATGCGATAGTGTATTCTGTGTATATTATGGTGTGAAAGTTCAATGTTAATATTGAACCGTGATTGTCGACTTCAGCGAAAAAAGAATTGAGATCTAAATGGACGCCATATTCCGTAGATAATCTTGAAATAAGTTAATTTAATGTTCAAGATTCGACTTGGCAGCAGTAGGATATTTAGTTTATTAAATTAAAACTGACTAGGTACAGCTTTTCTTGTATTTGTGTCAAAAAAAACTATACCTCACGTACTACACTACAAGTTACAACACACTGGTTCACTTTTCCATTCGGCGGCTCTCAATAGCTGTTTCTCCGCGTGATTTCCCCGCGGGCGGCGGGCGCCGCGCGACGATACGAGTACATGACGATTTATACCGCGACACTACAGACCAACAGCTGTAACGTACATTGTAACTATGTAACGGATGTTTGAGAGCTAGATTTCTATGATTTGGGTATTTTTTGCCTGCTACGTGGTTTTCGTATCGTTAAATGTAGTTTTAGAATGTTTGCTGGACAGTGTTAAAAAGTTTAGATAGATTGTAGAATTTGGTTTGTATTAATATCCGACTCACCCAGGAGGGGGTAATACTTTCGATTCTATAAAATGTGGTTTGCTGCGCTCAACCTAATTCAGCCATACCAAAGTTCTTGTTCAAAAAGAATTCGACTATATTTACCTTATTAATATACAAGGACAACGGACGAACTGACTACAAGGCAGATGTAATGTTCGAGCATTTAATCCGTCTTTGTACTTGTTTTCGTTCAATCTAAAGAAGTAAATGAATATAAAAAAACAATACCTAATAACTGTAACTAAAACTGAAACATACATCAATTTTAGATGCATAGAGACACCATACAGTAAATCTTAATATCTTACAACCCCCAGGTTTCTTTTATGTATTTTTCATTTGGTGTACAATAAAGTATATATAAATAAATAAATAAATAAACCCACACATCACGACACTCGAACACCTTCACAACAACGCAACACGACACAGCATGACGAATATTATATCACTACCTACTAACACGACCACTTGTGTCGTGACTCGCGTCGATAACACGGCTTGAGTCGAGTACTGTGTCTATGTTAACACCGGTTTAATAGTCAAGTTAGGTCTAAGTTGACTGAATATGTAGGCTGTGAAGTTATGCGTAATAAGATGTATCGCTAGTTCTTTACCAGCCTCTGCCCGACCATAACTTAATTTTTAAGTACGGTACGAGAATTGGTGTTGAAAAACGTTCGATTTCCATTCGCAATGTCATCTTCACGACAGTAAATATCAAAAACTTGTCAAATCGTAGGGACATTAGACGTGTTTTTGAAAGATTGCGGCAAAGATGCGAAAATTAGTTTCTCTAAGCGGAAACTGCTCTTTCCTGTTATTTGCCACCTCGTGGGTTTAGTGAAAAATATGTTTAGTGTAAGTCACGCGTTGACTAATGTAGTAAAGACAAGGTTGACCCCTCGTTTTTCTAACCCACAACATGACCCGACATAGGCCCGACTTGGCCGAAGCAAACTTAAAACGCGAGACATAAATACTACCGTGTTTCTTGAATGATTTTATTTTTAACCGACTTTTTGTAATATAAAAAACAGGCATTAAACTACCTTAGAAAAGGTTAGGCGTGCAAAATAATCTTTTCCCCAGTAGCATCGTAATGGAGGAAACTATACAGTTATATTGAGGAAAAACAGCATTTTCCTGTTAGCTTAAAACATCGTTATAGGAAATCTGGTTTTCCCAGGGGTTCACCACCGAGGTAAAATGGTAGAACGCTCAGATGATTGTGAAAAAAAAATCTCGTAGACGTCGAGCGTAGGCCTCGTAGACCTGCTACAATAATGCTACGAAATTGCTACGCACTCGCTACGAAAGCACAGCAACATTGCTACGTGTGAGTGAGTATTACTGAAAGTTTTTAAGCCATTAAACATCCATTAACATTCAAAATTAATTGTCTTGTTGTGTGTTTTATCCACACCAACTTATAACCATCATCAACATAGATTCCACAGACTCATAAAAAACTATTTTCGCAATAAATTCTCTTAAATAACTACATTTTACGGACGTCCAGCAGTTCGTACATTTATGACAAATGGCCACATTATTAGTGTGTTCCACCCTCGTCCAGGAGCTTACCTCGACCTGTCAGGGGAAATAACTGAGCTTCTTTTACGATACACTTCGGTCGAAGGCTTTACGGAAGGCTGATGGGAGATTAAAATAATGGCAAGGGCGTTTGAACTAGGAAATAGTTTTTTCGAATGGATTTTGGGACAAGACACTCTGATGTAAGTAGCATTACAAAGGATTTAGGTATGTAGTTGAGGGATTTTTGTTGATAAGAATCGGTGTAACAGACTAAATTCTGCCAAGCTTGGTCACTGTAAAAACCCTATTTCAGATAAATCAAATTAACAATCCCATCCCTCCATGTCAACTAAAAAACACACATTACCACTATTTTGGTCTGTTATAAATTTCTGAATAAAAAAAAAAAGTTTGTTTGCGCCAAGTTTTCAATTGTATCGTAACTTAAACTAAACTTATAAAACTTGAAACGAGACAAAAACTCAAATAAAAAGATTTTATGTAATATCCTGAAAAAATTGCCAACTGTTTGCAAAAACTCTATTGTTTGAGCTAAGTCTAGATCGATCCCCGGGGGCTATCTATCGCTAACTCGTTTAAAAGCGGCGCTCCACAACAGCTGAGAGCTATACTACGCACGCTTTCTTAACTTAGTATTAGGATAAGATCGTTCTACCACAGCTCTAGCATATGAACGCTTAACAAACAACACCGTTCAAGTCGAAATTTTTCGATTTTTATTCTCTAATGACATTGTACTCTTAGTCGCGGTTGGTATCGGTTCGATCAACTAATCATATATTGTCACAGCGTCCATAAATTATTTACATTTTTCGCTCTCCTGATAAATTAGTCTAGGTGACTTGCGTGGTGTCGTTTGCAAGCGATGATAATAAATCAGTCTATCTCAGTCTATGTATATATGTTATGTCGTCACAACTGGGACATAGGCCTCCTTTTACCTAAAACGGTGTGGGCAGTAATCCAGCAAGCAGGCTCAGTACGGGTTGGTGGACGTCACAAGTGTTCTCATTTTTGGTTCATAGACATATCATAAGACATTTGCTTTCTTTCACCATTTCATTAAAAAATAAGTTAACCCTGTAGCTAACGTGGCTATCTGCTCCTTCAAATCCTCTGTGGCAGTGGACGGTCTACTTTACTCTGACGTGTCGCTGACGACGGTTAGGTCTAGACCAAACATACACTAAGACCTGGATTCGAGATAAATTCTTTATTATATGTTTGATGGGTGATGGACAGGACTTATTCTGAGATGATATACGAGGTTTTTGATGTCTGTCCGAAACTTAATTTATCATGTACCTTTTGAATTTAAGTTTGTGTTCTGAAATTAATATAATAATTTTATCATAGTTTTTCTAGTACTGGCCTGGTTTCTTTTTTCTGGCTGGCTGAATCAGTGCATAAATTATTTTAACAATTTGAGATCTTAATAAGTCTATTCTGCCAACATCTGAATGAGAATGCAGAGAACTGTCTAACCATACAAATAAGATAGAATGACAGTTCATTTTATGTTTACTTTACCTTAGTTTACACGGACTGATGTTTCCAGAATGGCTTTGCTATGAAACCAACACAATATATATCTTACAAGATTCAAGAATCAAAGCATTCATTTTAAATAAACCATTTACATGTACTTTTGAAATGTTAATTAAGGTCGGTCAGCCAAAAAACTTAAGCTATTTAACTTAATAAAACAGGAGGCTATATGCACGTTCCAAAGCGCAGATCTCTATGGCGAAGAACGTGAAAGAAACTCCACGGACACTCTTTTAAAATACTCTTGTGATGTTTTAAAACAAATCTTAGCTACATGTACTTGCTTCTTTTGCATGTGAAGAAAATGCGAAATAAATAAATAAATTCGTTTACAATTTCCATCATAAAGCAACTTTAGAAGATTACAATAAGTTTTGACAAGACAGATTGTTCTCCACAATAATAAATCATTGATAATGTAGACAATTTACACAAGCGATCGACGAAAACAACTTTCCTTTTAGGGAAAAAGTCGCTTTAGTTGTTACTTTTAACAAATAACGATAAAGGTGTTACCTAAGTATTAATATTTAAGTTTTTTAAGCAGGTCCTAAAAATAAACTGTGCCAAGTTTGACTTTTAAAACTCAGAATACAAACTGTTTTTCTTACTTTCAAACTTAAAATGAAGTCTCGTTTAGTAAAATTACCTGTTTTCATAATCTAAGTTTTTTCCTGATGTTGTATCTTCTCTTTCCATTATTTCAATATTTTTTTGTTGGATGGAAAATCATCAAATGACTTCTGCCGTTCTGGAGAAGCGGACGGGAGTGTCAGTCTGTCTTACTGATTAAAACCTACCAGTGTTCCTGCAAATGCACGTTGCGTTTCAGCGCCACGGTGACTTATTCGAACATTCCGCGACCCTGACACTTATTTCCACCCTTAAACATAAAGCCGCGCTTATAAATCGTCACATGAAACTAATAACACTTAATATCACTTACGACGATCATAAATTCATGATAATAGCAATAATATCTGCGAAGAAAACCCAAATATAATGTCCCAATAAACTGACACACGTACATACATAGACATAGTACATAGGTACTTTATGATGACGTAACGTCGTGACGTCACGGAAGGTTGCTCCGGTAATTTGTCGCCAATGAAACGTGTCAGAATCCCTTTGGTTGTAATTTATTATGTTATATTTATCTGTCTGGTAGCCGAAATAATATTGTGACAGGTCATTTACTGCTTTAAATGAAAGTTACTTTTAAAGGATGACACTCGAACTATAAACTACATATTCATGTGTTGTGATTAATTGGTATGACATTAATTTCAAATGAGCTGAGACTTTTTCCAAACGTTTTAATTTAATGTTTGTATCTATAGGCCAATTCTTGTACTTATCAAGCGATCAAACTCAATGACCAATACTACTCATTTTAAGAAAGTTCGCATTCGCATCTCGTTCGCAATCAGTCAAAGAAGTCTCAATTTCCCAACATTTTTGATAGATTGCGAATGGCATACGAAAGAAATTTAAAAGAATTAAGTGGTACTTTTAGCACTCAGCGACGGTAAATGTCGAACCTTGTTGTGTTTTTGATAGTTTGCGAGCACGACACAAGTCCGAACGCTTCTTTAAATACGAGAATCGTGCCTTAGATGGACTATTGTCTAATATATTTTTCATTATTTGTTCTTTCCGAAAATTAAAATCACAAGTAAGTTAACAAATCGCGCCCTGTGACATTACATCTTTTACATACAAAAACCATCATAAACTATACCTCTAGAACAGTTTTATCGGTAACCAACCTCCTCAGTTCACATAGACAACTCCGATAGCATAAAGACAATATAGACGGTCGCACTAAAATAAGCGCCACGATCATGGAACCCGATCTATGCGACATGCAATCTGCGCTGAGCACTTAAACCGAAAGCTGTCACTTAAGCTGCACCGATGTAAGCGCAACTTGAAGTAATGCAAGACCAAGTTAAAGTGAGATGGCATAAGTTGGGTATGTCTTCGGGCAGCTCGCGTCGTACGGCGGACTCAGCTAAATGTTTCTTGGTTGCAATGACGCGAATTTCGTACATGTTAGAGCAAGTTACACTACTTTCTTGGAATTATATTTGAGTTTTGCACTATATGTGGCAGAGATATCCTTGGCTATGTCCTTGATTCTATAAAGTTATGTAATCCATAATAAATTATCACTATCAGCAAACATTCCAAAATATTTTTCCCATGTTTTGTCATAAATAACTTGACCTCAAAACTGATTTAGTTATTTAAGCTCAATTGTTCATTTATCACAACTTTATGGTACATATTCACGACAGTGGTAATGGGGGACAACATCACAATATCCAGGAATAATATAAAAGCATCAACTAAACTTGTCACAATATATTTATACAACAAGAAAATAAAACACATTGTCATACATTTAGAGCATCAATAGAAAAGTGCTTAAAGTGCTTTCAACAAGCATTCGACCGAATAGAAGATATATCTCACAATAACACGAGTGGTCGGGTGTTCTTTAATGGTGGTCATAAGTGGTCGAATGATACCGATACTGCGACCGGTGTCCTAATGTTAGGACATCTAGGTCTCGTATATTTATTGTAAATTGTTACTGTTATTGGCAATACCGTATTGTTTATTTGTTTCCATCTTCGAGGTCCAAATATATTCTACAAATGGTTGTGTTCCAAATCGTCTGTGAAAGGACTTTTATTAGCTATTTACCTGATATATTATCTGTAGGAAAATCCTGTAGGTATTAGGTTGTATTGAAAGATAAGATTGATTAGAAAATTGGAGGATTGATCTTACTTATTCTGTTGTCTGAAAATTGGGCCATCCGTGGGTGTCTTAAGAGTTTATCAATCGATTACTCCAGAGATAATGACCAGAGTCTCACTCTACGTTATAATATCTTTTTTAGTTCTGAATGGGAACTTAACTCATATGACTTATCTGGGCGGAGCGGAGGGGGCAGTGTCTAGACGGACTTGAAGTGTTCTCTGCGTTTCAGGACCGCGAACTCTTTCAAATGATTCGACAACCCGAGTAGGTGTTAGAATATCTTAACGAGATCAAAAGCTTTCGTTAAGTTAAATTACATAACATAGCACGTAAAGTAAGGACAAGTAGTTTACAAAGCAATGTACGTCTTAATTGCAGAGCGAACTCAAGTTCCACCGCAGTGAACAGAAACATTCCTATCCTTGTCCAAGTCCACAGCTATGCGGCGGCTCACAAAGGAGAGAGCACATAGTTGACATTAGCCGCGGTCCACACTCGAGAGCGTGCCGCTTTAAATAGCGCGGAACACGCTGGCGGTAGGGAGGGACCCGCGGTGACACGCTGGAGTAAATAAATGGAGGTATAACGTGTGGGTGACATTTGTCAGTGATGTAATGTAGAAATATGATGTGTCACGGTAAAAGGAGCCTTTTAGAAAGTAAGAACTATTTACCTATGTGACACTGGTAGTTTTATCGGGCTTAAAGTAATACGCAGAGGAACAGGCCATTCAAATTGGCTAAGTGTGGAAAACTATCATATAATTAATAAACTTTACTCTTGCATAACACGATTTTTCTAATATTTAACATACTCGCTTCTGCCAGCAGCATCGCCTGCGTGATTCCTAGGAAACATAGTCTCGTAATAAACATAGCGTATGTGTTATTCCAGACTATAATTTACCTCTGTGCCAAATTTAATAAAGATCCTTTCAGTCGTTCTGACGTGAAAGAGTAACATACATCCATCCTCACAAACTTTCGCATTTATAATATTATAAGTAGTAAGCAGGATTAGTAGGATAGTAAGATTAATGCAGTAAAATCAGCTCCCGTTTTCTATGTACAGATAAATATTCAAACAGTTATTCCATTTAATACCTACATCTTGATAGAACGTGTACGCTGTAAGTGGGGCAGGAGTCGGAACACGCTGACAGTAAGATGAGCACAATGCACACCACACAAAGCTATTCACGTCATGGACGCTTGATAGTGTCACGGGAATAGCACTGGTAAGCCGCTTATTTAATTAAAAGAGAAACATGTTTTAACTGTAAATCCAGAAGCTTTTATACCTCGTACATGAATGCACTAGAAACAAACAAAAACTATGAAGATAGATTTTTTGACAACAAATCTGAGTTCTCCAAATCAATTGCTATCTAAGCTTAAAAGCTAGCAGCACTTTAAAATACTCTTGTATTGTTTATTTCGTGAAAAAATCTAACACCTGTCTAGAACTGAGACCGTGTCACGCTGCAAGTGGGTCGGGCGTCGGAACAGGCGACAGTAAGAGGCGCACAATGTACGCCACACAAAGGTGTTCACGAGTCGTCGAGCTCTCGATAGTGTCCCGTGCTGTCCCGCTGTACCACCGTCCTACGGCCGCCGTGTTTAGATCAACAGCGTGACAGTTGTGATTAAATGGATGACGGTTATTGTTAGTAGAAGTTATTCTTTTCGTATTGTTTTCTTTTTCTTTATATTGTGGAGGTGCCAACACTATTAAATGAAGACTTGGGTTTTAATTTTAATAATGGAAATAAACTTACTGTCGGTAAATACGACTTTGAAAGCTCTTTGTAACAACAAACAAAACACAGATAGAACTCTGCTACAAATGAAACTTGATAATTTATACAAACTTTAGGAAATCAACCAAAAAGTCTTTGTCAAGTTTCGAGGGAGATTACAAACAAAATATTTACTGCTAAAAAGCGTTATTCATACCAAACTTTATAGGAATTCAACGATATTGCTAAGCTGCTCCTTATAAAGTTACTGTAGAGATACTTGGCGACCACAACCTGGGACTCTGTGGTCTCGGTATTGATCCGAAACACTTCAGAAACTGTTGGTATCAAAGGCGGTATTCGTAAGTTTTCATTAGAGGTGCCTCAGTTGAATATTTGCGGTCCTCTTTGCTAATAAACTTGTCGGTTTTATTTAACGTTAACGTCGCGAGGAAAGTTGGAACTTGCTGCGACTTGCTACAGAAATGTTCGGAGTTTCTTCAAAGATTATTATGTACTTATATATTAAATTAAGTTGGGAATGGGTAGTATTTGTAGGTACGGAATTTAATTTTTAACCGACTTCCCAAAATGGAGTAGGTTCTGAATTTGGTTGTATGTTTTTATGTTTGTTACCTCATTACTCCGTCATTTATGAACCGATTTGAAATATTCTTGTTTTATCCGAAAGGATAATACTTGTCGATTGGTCACAATTAAATTTTATCAAAATCAGTTAGAAATCGGAATAGCTGGAATTCGTTTACTTACTTGACTTTTTTATCATCCAAATAAACGAAATTACGTATTTTGCTTTCCTGCGATTTTGCAGTGGTGTTGGTAAACACCACTGCAAAAGTTTTTATTTTTCACTTTTTAGTGGTACACACTTACGTATGTACCACTAAAAAGTGAAAAATAAAAACTTAAAAAAATACCTGAATATATTTTGAAGCCGGTAGTATTTTTTTATATTTTTTTTTAATATCTATGTGGTTTTCAATATTATATTTAGCTTTAGCGAGGTGGAGCCTAAAATCATTTGAACTCAATTTACTTTGAACTTAAACTTAACTCAGCAGTACTTGCTATCAACCGAACTCTTGCATCAGGAAAGTTCAAGTTCTTGAATCAGGCTTTACAGTCTACTGAGAAAATTGTGTGTGTGTGTGTGTGTTTAATTGTCGCACAGCTGGGCAAAGGCCTCCAATTCCCACACAGCTCTCCTACTTATTAATTAAATCTTATTGATTGCATTCAAACTTGTTGCCTATTGACTTTTGAAACAGAGATTACAAGTCAACAATCGACTTGCAAAACTAGAGCACTTAGGTAAAACTCCCTTAAAACCTACACTACAACGGTTATACCAACTTATAGTTGTTGAACTATACGTAGTTGTTTGTCTAGTGTTGTTGAAACCTGTTGATGCCTGTTGATGGCTGTGTCGGCTTCGAGGGCACTCGTCTTGATTGATGGCCGCCCGGAAGTCGCTCGGTAGGGTAGCAGCGTTTTTTGTTTGAAGTCGTTTGCTTGCGGGTCGGATGGATGGTTCTGATGAGTGTTACTTGTCTTTCGACTTCATGGTTCTTAATTTTAAATAGAAGTAAGATTTGTTTTGAGGTGAAGAGTTATCTTGAACTTTAGTAGAATGTTCGTGTTTGATCACAATCTCACTTGACGGAAAGCGATGATGGTCCCCGATGAAGAACGCTTGTCTAGAAATAACTTAGCAGCTAGACCCAGGAAACATAGACTGCAGCAAGGATTTCACGCCTTAGATTATGCGCACAGTGAAGTTATTCCCAAAATGTTTTGTGCGTTTGGGTGAGATGTCCACCATGTACGATAATGTGAATCGCTGTACATCTTGTAGTCCGATGATGTAACCGGCGTGACGGGATTAAATTGTACAGTTATTGTTTTTTATTTCTATTGATGTTTAGATAAGTATTCTACTCAGTTTCCAATTGATCACAGCTCTAAATTACTTAAGCTCGGAGCAATCAGAGCCGACAAAATAGGTTCTCATTGCTAACTTAATAGAAGCTCTTAGAAACTTTGCCTTCTCAAACACTTGAATACCTACTAGATAATAAATTACGACTGTCTCTGTTACTTACATTTATTTATTTACTTTCCCATTTATTCTAAAACAAGTTAATACAACATTAATTTAATTGTTTCAGGTAATGTCAGCGTCTGACGCTCACCAACTGGTATAAGGACGTGAGTTCACTGTCTCGGCGAGAGGCGCCCGTTCCAATTAAAATTTAATTGTGACTGTGCCGCGCCGCCCGGCTCCGCCTGTTTGTAATTACGCACACGTCTGCGAGACATTACGCGTCGCAGAATGCGTACAATGAAGTCAATATACGTGGAATAGGAGGTTCAAATGTTATGAAAGACAAAACGCCGTTCGTAAACTTCAGACCCACTTGCACATACCAAAGTCCTTTTTTAACTCTTTGTTAGTTATAACCCGGGGTAATTATGTATTTATTTATTTAATATAGTGTTACCAACTAACTCTGACTTACAAGACAACTATAGTGGGCCTTACTGGGTTAAACTCATTGTCAAAACTTCACTGGTTCCTGTGAAATCCGTTGATACCATAGCGTCTCCACTTTTTCAATTCTGAACGATAAATCGACGAACGAGTTGGTAGCGTGACTGTAGAGTATTGAAAAGACTGACACGATACATGTCTCAAACACACTCTAAACTCTTTTTCTTTCTTTCTTTTCTTTCTTATGTCAATTCCAACTCAAATCTGACTCAAACTCTGATTAATTATCGTGCTAACACGAGGTTGTCGACAAGTGCAATGTGGACTCGGCAGTCATTGTGCTGATTGTCGTTACGGCCAATGGCCTGATGGCCAAAAGCTTCGACGACCACCTTTCGAAGCTGACGTTACTCAGTTGGGTGAAGGGCCTGATACAGAAGGCAGTACTCCTCGATACGGCTCGTATTTTGAGGAGGTTCCTCTCTCTGGAGCCTTAACCACCGGTAGCTTGGACCCTGCTCCCGGTCCCGACACCGGCGGACTATTACTTTTTATATTTTTTAATGTTTTTTTTTCTTGTCTTTTTTTCAAGAAACGTTAAAAATATAGATTAGTACTCCATTGAAGCTAGCTTTTGGACAACTGCATGTGATGTCAATGATCTGTCAGCTACCGATTGAAAACATCGTTGTTAGTGGATGCTAGTATGTGGCTGACTTTGACATTTGTGACAAAATGCCAGCACATGTAACAAGAGGGCCAATTCTACTATTTTTTAATCAACGTTTGCATTCGCATGTCAGTCTCGATCCAATCAAAAATGTATGGAAATTTAAGTTTTTTTGACAGGCTGCGACTGGAGTAGCGAAAAGCGCAGATACCCCTCAGCTGGTTTTAAAATGAGAATCACGTCTAAACGACTAGTCGTAAATATTTGGAAAAGAACATACATATGTTTAGACTACTTTCTTATGACTTTTTATAAATAAGGAAAGTACAAAACATACTGATTTTTGAGTCGCGCGAGTATGAAACAAGTGCGCGTTTCGTTCTCTCAAGGTCACTGGCGTATGTCGTCGCCTTATAATTAGTAGACTTGGCACTAAGATGTCGTTGTGGAGGCCACAGGCACCGATGGAGCAAGTACGCACACATATACGCACACAGTCAAACAACGAACTAAGCTAGAGCTACAGACTAGTGTAGCTAGACTACAAACATCGGCAGACTAGCTTAGCCTGAGATTTTCTAGCCTGACATTTCCAGTTTAACAAGCTTGTATCAGAAGAGTAAAGTTGTACGATGTACAAATTACGCGTGTGTAGTGAATGTGTTTCACAGCTACACAGTGACCGCTTCCCGCGCATCGGGAACGCAATTTGTTCGCATGAATACGGATCGTCTGCCGGGACCGCACATACTCACTGGAGCGTAAATGAAAAATACCATCGAGCGAATCACTGCATTTACAGTAAACGCTGTTAGCTAATAGCCCTGTGGCGCTGTATATAAGAATCGAAATACCTATATGTGGTTAGCGAAAATTTGACCAGAGTGGCTATGTATGACTCGTCCCAAACAGCATGCTAATGATCAGAAACATTCTGACTTGAGCCTTGGTCTCTTTTAGACTTTGTTTTGGTTGTGCATTACCTACACAGGCGTTTGAATGAACATTCCGAATGACTATGGCCGGCTGTCCCTTGGATGAATGGGTGGATGCACTTTCATGGAAGGTTCTTCTTTTTAAGGGTTCCGCACCCGAAAGGTAACCAACGAAATACTGTTAATAAACATCCGCCGTCCGTCCGTCTGTCTGTCAGCGAGTTGTATCTCAAGAACCGTGATAGGTAGACAGTTGACATTTTCAGTGTGTATATTTCTATGGCCGCTAGGTATAAATACAAATAACGAACATGAACAAACAACACGTTTCGTGTAAGAATCGTGTTTTATTTTTTCGGTTTGCGGAATCTTTCGTGTAAAAATTCGACTCGCACTGGCCGTTTTTTCTTTTTCTTGCTAAGACTGTCCCAGCCTTTCCAAACCGTATCGTATTGCCCTGGAACTGGGATGTAATGGATAGATGGCAGCCGCTCAAAGTAAATTACTGGTATTCAGCTACTTCAGTTTAAGCCGACATCATTGTGAACAGACGAGGCAGATGATGAAAATGATTCAATTTTGCTTCCGCCATCTTGACTAAAAGGCCAAGTGAACTGTTGTAATTTCGTGTGTGTGCGTAGTTATTATCTGTTGTTGCTAGGCCTACTGTATCCTCCTACTCTGTAATCCTAACGACACCCATGTATTACATCCCACCAGCAGATCCTCTATGCAAATACAATTTGAGCGTAACTACCTCTGCTCACACAAACAAATTCGAACCATTATTCGCAGAGATAAAGTTCCTTTTTACTCGTACGTTCAGTTACACAAAGCTCTTTGTTTTTGGGCTGAGTTAAGCATGTACTTGTACTTTATTTGTCATGAATATGTATGTAACGTAAGGAAATTTCGTGAGCCTCCTAAATGTATGAATTCGTGATCAATTTGGTTGGAGGATACGTCGGAACATACAATTTGTTTTCTGTTTTTACTGAGATGATATAATGGCTCTGTTACTTTAATTGAAATATGATGTCAGTCTAATTCATATAAGAAAAAGAAAAATTAAACCTAAAAGCATTGATAAAAGAAAAAAATCTTTTAAAAAGCATTGATTCCAGTTAGACCCTTACGGGTAGTCAGAACAATAGTTTTTCACCGAGTTGCTTTTATTTTCTAGAGGTCTTAACATCGTGGTTTTTCTGATCCCCGTTATTTAATAGCAGGCTCTTTTGTAACCTCTTTAGGAGATAACGACTTGTTTAACGACGCGTTCAGGATTTCACTCGCGAGAGTTTACATGCTAATGTGCTTTTTACATATAAAACGAGGGCCGATTTGTTTTGAAGACCTTCCTTGTTGAGTAAATTGGCGAGATTTAAATTGTTTGACAGACCTTTTGTGAAAGGTTTGGTTTGTTTTAACATTAGATAAGTTATCTAATTGATGGATTGTTAAAGATGTTTGTTACTATTATTTATTTGTTTGTTTATTATATATTTAATTACTACTTATTGCTTTCTACAATTTTTACACAGCTTATCTTATGCAAAAGCAAAATTATAACTAAGATAAAATTACAATACACAAAACACACAAATACACAAACGGTACACGGCAACGGTACATAAATGGTTAAATAAATAAATAAGATAATAAATACATACTTAGTTAATGAAACGTATATTCAAATTGACCTAAAATAATTAATTTTTTCTCAGCAGTACACTGTGATGTCATTCAAACATAAAACTGTAAACAAAATACCAAAACGTTTCTCAAATGATTCCAGTTTTCCAATCACAGAATGTGATTTTGCTATTATTGTACAAAACAAAAGTGTTATAACAAAATATACTTTCTTAGAATTCTAAAAAAGTAATAGGCTTATATGTATTGTGATAAGACAAGTGTAAGTCACAATGTTGTACCGAGGAGGTCAATGTCGAGACATTGGGCACACAGACCTAGTCTGAGGGTTACTGAGCCAAAAGTATAAATAAAACATGTCATGTAATATGTTCTAAAAGAAAATCCCAGCTGATGTTGCTCTTGCTTCTTAGGTACATCAGAAAGACAAAAAATAAAGAAATATGGTTTGCGGAACTCGCCACTCCAAAATACCCTTGCTAAACTCTTATATCTCTACTTAGAAATCCATTAAATTAAACCAAAAGTTTACAAGCACCAAAACTATTCGACTGTATCTATAAACATCCTGAATTATTCCGCCATTACATTCATAAATGACGTGAGATAATTCTGAACTTGTAACACTACGTGCAAACGCGAAACAACGCACATTATTACCATCTCCAATTTAACAACGCCAAACTATCGGAAAATATTTTATGGCTATAACGTAACTGAGCGCATTTACCTAGGAAATGTACGTTCATAACATGGATTAATAATAATACCATGAACTTGACTTCAATCGTTAATACCACAGAAAATACATAATTATAAATTTGAGTATTAACTCAAATTCATTCTCTAATTCATCGAATCAACATCGACAGTGATTGATGCCATCCGAATTTCAACCAGCTTCTGGCAGCTCCTAGTTGTCCTGGCATTTTGCTGAACTGGACCTATTTCACGCAGCCGTGGGACACAAAATGTTATTGTTTTAAAATTAAGTTTCCTTTTATTTGATCCTACACTGTGCACATCTATTAATGTTTCTTTCTTTCAAATATAAACACATCTCCATCCCATCATATTTTCATTTTCAAGCTCAACCATCAACTGCTTAAACTTTACATCCGACTCAAAAGTGATTTTTCACTGAAACTCTCTAAGAGTAACGTTATGAATACCAGAGTGAAAGGAAATGAGACGGTAATGCTAGGCTGACCTTTATAAATGTTGTTCAAAATTAAAGCAGGAGAGCGCCGTACGCGACTCAGATAAGTACAGGAGAACATGTGTGGTAGATGCTAATGAAAATCTCCCGAATGAGCTGCGCATTAAAATTGTAAATGTTGAAGATGAACACGTCAAGGAGCCTGCGTTATTTAATTAATTCGCTAATTTATTCAAGCACGTGTTGAAGATAAATAAAATTATGAGACACTAGCTACTGCCAGTGGCTTCGCCCGCGGTTGTGTTGGAAAATCTGTTCAGCCATTACGACATGAAGAGGTAACAAAGAAATGCACTTTTGCATGTATACAATATTTGCTAGGATAGTTAGGAAATCTTGATGTTCTAAATATGCTAGATTTATGTGACGTTAATTCAATAAGAGATTAAAAAAAAACAAAACTAGATAAACAAGACAAACAAACAAAATACTAGATGGAAACTGTCAAACCATGGCACTACACACGTCGAAAAGCTTTTAAAACAAAACAAAAAGAAAAACAAGTAGCGAAATTAGTTTAGATCCAACGAACAATGTTCGCGTAAACGTCAGACAACATTTAACTAACAACGTACATGAAAACCAACACTAAATCGCTCACAAGCAACAACTAACTTTTAGCTTTAGTTTCAAACTAATTTAGCGCGCGCTGATTCCGGAAATTGATGACTCAGTTAACTCGGCATTATGTATTCAATCTGTTTGGCTTCAGAGGTAAATAAGATTATCTCTTGCCGTTATTGGACCATATTTTGCGGAAGCCAATTATTTCTCACCATCTGCGTCGCCCTAAATCAACGGTTGGAAAGTTTTTATGGAAAACTGTTCGTAAAACAAAGTTGAGGAAACTTAATGTAAAAACACGTGCTACCTAGTTCAGATCCTTAAACATTTTGTGGTTTTATAGTGTACGTATACGTATCTCTGTTCATAATACGACGAACCCATGAGATTTGCGGCAAGATATTTTGATTTTATTCTTAGTTTCCATTAGGTTTATTTACTAGACCAATTGTGCATACCTTCTTGGAAACACTGAACAGTATTATAATTTACTTAAGCTTACTAACAACTACTAAGCCGCTGTCCATAAACTTGCTTCTGCATACATCAGAACTCAGTCCAACCTAAACAGCTAAACCAACTTTAGTCCGCACCTCCCCCTCTCCGCACAGCACCGAACCCCCGCTCCCGTCTGTCCCACAACTAGTGTCTTTAATAAAGTGGAGTTGGAAGAAACTTTCCTCGTTACTTGCTTGATGAATTTTAATGCAAAAAGGATCTTGAAAATTACTTCAATTAAACACTTTAAGATCCAAGCGAACGTTGATGAAGAAGTTACCGTAGTTTCAAATTGCACTCATGCGGTGGAGCATTCAAATTCAATTAGAATAGGAGAGGAATAAATGTTCAATAGTTTTCAATTGGAGTTAGTGGTTTAAATATTTAGTAGTGTGTTTGTATTCAGCTTTTCCTCTAGGAACTGTTGCTTAAAGTAGTATACTGAAGCGTAGGCGATTATTTTAAAAAACACAAGTATGTTCCAATGTTTTATCAATTAACACTCCACTGAAGACCCATTTATAAATAAGTCCTCACAAAAAGTCCAATGAAAAATGACCACTCGGACTTATTTAGCGTACAGTCCCCAAAAAACAAAAGAGGATCCCCTTGATAAATGTCAGCGAGCGGTTCCTTTTGTGGCAGGCTTCGCTAACCGCGTGAGATATTGTCGTCACCTTCTACCAAATCGTCTTTACACAGCGGCGTCTATTCAGGCAGGCTGTAAAGTCTCCCGCGCGGCTCTTCGCCTCACCGCCCTTTATTTATAGGGTTTTTAGATGCCTCAACAACTTTCAGCAGCGAAGTCTTTGATGTGCTCCCGACGATGCTCAAGACGTTTTTGTATGTATAGATGATGTAGTCGTTTTTTCTCGACACAAAATAAACTCTTTACTGAATTTGTTACGGTTTTGAATGAAAGAGAAGAAAGTAATTTAAACAGTAATGTACATTATTACAAAACAGATGGCAATTATAGTATGTTTTCATTCTTGCCACGTCCAATCTCCTATCTCGACTTCAAGCGCACATGAAATATAACGTGCTGTAAACAACATTGAGTTGTACCGATAAAAACTAATTTCAGCAATTTGTACCAGTTAAAACTTTCAACGTTCCTTATAAAAACTTCAACAGTTGCTGCTAGCACAAAACCTAAAACAAAGATAATAAATATTCCAACAAAGTTTAACCCAATTGAATAAGCCGAACCTTCTAGTCTCTAGGTACCAACGCGGAGAAAATTGAAAAACCTAAACGCAAATAGGTAAGCCAGATGGGCGAAGCGCCTTCGACTCCACGAGGAGACACCGCGAGGCGATTTGTCAAAGAGAGATTACTCAACAGGGAGCTCCCAGATTGGATGTGTGCCTAGGAACGCCGGGGAGTCGTTTCAGTAGAATTCTAAAAGGTTTACACAGCTGATGTTAGGAGGAGGAAACCTTTATTTATTTTAACTTACGGGCTTTGTGAGCTTGTGTTACTGTTTAACGCAACTGTTTTAACATTATCTATCTCAACTACACCACTTTTATCTTTATTCTTTTCATTAAATTCTCCTATTCAATCATCGGTGATGATTACAGCTAGCTCTAAAGGTTTCCGAGTTCCCTCATTACTTATGCAAGTTCTGGCAACTCGAGACAGATTAATGAACAGATTGCCGACAACAGCGCCGCATCATCTAAATACACGAACAATGGCGTCAGATAACAAACCGAATCACGTTTCCGCCATTAAAATAACAATAATTTGAGTCCTCTGAACAAGCTCGTTTGCGTTCGTTTTCGACTTTAATGTCAAGTAATAGGGGTCATTCTGTATTGCCCGAAGTGCAAGAGTTATGTTGTCAGCCTGTTCAATGGCGCATTGTAAAGGGATTTGAATTCGCGATCAGTTTCCGTCGGTCGGAAACGTTTGATGGTATTAAAACTTTGTTGTCAAGTGTTTCGGGAGATGAAATACCTCGGCTTGTGGTTTAATACTGTTGAACATCACCAGAAAATATTTTACCTAAGAATTATTAACGGTAATTTATCACTATGTACCTAAATACAAAGACTTGAAAACAACTTGAACAAGAACTAAATTTAGGTTAGGAAACGCTGAAATTAATGAAATGTTTCAGCGACTTGAACATGATTTATTAATATGATTATATCCTTGACTATAAATTGTACATCATCGTAGCAACATAGCTGTGTTTCCATCTATTGCCAGTCTGTGCACTGAATACAGACTACAGACAAAGCGCGGCGCAAATGAAGCGAGACAATTGAAAACTGATGAAATGCGATTGAAAAGTGAATGGAGTGTGGCAAACAGAGCAAATGAACGCGCCCGGCGAGCGGACGCGCCCGCCCCGCAGCCGCCCCGCACACGCCCCGCAGCCGCCCCGTCCACGCCCCGCAGAGAATGCTCCCCTAATGTAGGCCACTGGGCGATCCATTATTCCATTTAACGACAACTTTTGCAATACTCGATTATTTTTCAAACGTCAAGAATATTGTGCTTTGACTTCGAAATATTTCCTCTCTCGGCTCCCTTTCACAAGTTATTAAATGTTTGTTCGTAATACCGCCTTTGACTTTGAGTAAAATGAAAGCTTTGCAAAGTAAATTTAACTAACAGTCAAAAAACTAACATTTTTGACTGTCAGTTTAAGCTTGAGGGAAGTTAACAAGGTTAGGAGAGGGTTAATAGTGAGAAAGGTTTCTGTTTGATAGTTTACGTGCGCTGAGAGCTAAGCCCCCGAGGGATTGTCGAGATAACTGCCACGTCGTGGTCTCACCCCAGTACAGATGGACTGAGTTCTAAAATAATCTAGTTGACCACGAGTTAGGCCCTATAACAATGTCAAAGCCTTTGTTGTGCGAAACAACGTATTCTTTGACCGTATATGATTTCGTAATTGCTATTTCTTTTCCTCGTCAAATATTGTTGATCAAGGACCTTCATTTCGTTACTGAAAGATATTAGATTCTCACGACAAATAATTGATGAACCTTTTTTGCTGTAAGAGTATTTTAGTTAGAAAGAGTTGCTTGATTGTTTATTTAGGTGAAATTGTAGTTTTTCAGTTTCGTTTTCATTTAATATCTCACTCCCATATATTTCTATTCTTCAACTGCCTAATATTTTTCTTATGTTTATATTGTTTTGTTAATGTTAATGTTTTTAAACTTGTTCTTGTTCCCTTTATCTTTGTCTTCGTTAAGTTAAACTTGTAACTTTGTTAACACGTTTGTTATTACTTAAGTTAACGTTAAGTTACTGAATCACTTGATACACGTCTCCAGCTTTAAGATAAACAAAACTTTTCTGATTACATACACACAACCATCCCGTTAGGGGAGAATCTCTCGAATGTGTAGGCAGATGTATTTGTGTTTAATTTAAAACGGTTACTGATAGAATAGCTTCCATAGGTTTAGCAAGCGCACACTTAAACGCTTCCATCATTCAGCGGTCGTTGATTTTCTGAGTACAATGATTTTTGTCAACGTAATTATTGTTTTCTGGACGATTGCTTAGTAGGTACAGTGGTGTTTTGGGGAGTGAATGTCATATAGTGGATGTATGTTTATGTGACATAGGGCATTGTATTAGTATTTTTTTGGTTACGCATAGCTAAATTCTGTTTCACTTGATAACTTAGACAAACACATCATCATCAAGGATCACATGAAATTCTAACATAATTTTTTCACAGTATAGTTCGATAGACTTTTAATTAAAACATGAGTCATTAGGTCGATACAACATAGACATAGCAATAGGGAATATGCATAAAAAAATTATTTATTATCTAAACAGTTTATCTAAAAATATACAAAAATACATTACTAACAGTGGAAATAGAATCAACATTGCTCGAAAAACAAGCGAGATATCATTAGTTTAAACAAATAGGTCTGTCCCTCTCGCGAAAACGCTGTTTTCTATGGCAGCTGTATAGACGTCACGTAATGTGACGTCAAATTCCATGTCGGACTTCTCGTTCTAATAGTAATCTTTGAAGCGTTATAACTTCATCGCTGATGAAGATATTCAACAAATATTTTATTGAGTGTTTACTGGAGCTCATAAGTAATTCATTTTGTAAATAAAAAAATCGCGTGCATATTTATTTATTTATTAAAACTTTATGCACAAGTAATTTGTACAAAGGCGGACTTAATGCATATTCCCTATTGAGTGACCTGCGGCTCGTTGCTACCTGTTGTTATTGTTATGTTGCTGTTGTTTGCTACAGCTAGTTGTTTGACAAGTGGAGCTGTTATGTTGTTATCGTGTCGCAGTTCACGGCTCGTTAATTTTACAAGACATTGTCTATTAATTGAGTTTGTCGTGGTTTATTGACCTTGATGTCAGAACGTTCAATAAAATTTAGTAAGATGTAAACGGACTAGAACAAGACATTCATAGTGAAGACTAGGGGTGCACCCAAAGCTTCATTTAACACCAAGGGAATGGAATAACAGGAGGAGGATTTAATATATATTTTTTAAACTCATGCAAGTTTCTACTTTGCCATTTTAAGCAAACTCAATCCATCAACTTGAAAAAAACTAAACTGTCTGTAAAATTTAATCCACTTAACGAAATTCGTGATGATGGAGAAGCTTTAGAACATAAAATATATCACAAATTAAATTAACCTCATTTAGTTTTCAGCGTAATAACATACTGAGACTCCCGTTGGTCCCAGATGTCATTTGTAATGAAGCAAGAAAATCAAACACCAGTCTTACCAAGAAGTACCGTGTTGCCCAGTTAAAGGGTTGTGGAGGTCTGGTAGGCAGCCGTTCTACGTAACATACTGTATTCAGCTGAATCCGGTTTGACTGGAAGCCGACCCCAATATAGTTGGGAACAGACCAGCCAGATGATGAATGATGAGTTTTTAGCGTGATACCTAGACCTGCTCAATGCAGTTTCTTCTATATAAAACGCAATTAAATGACAGTTTCTCACAGTGAACCCTACTGACTTTCTTCAATTTATACTTATCTGAACCCTATTGCAGACTTTATTTTAAAGCCAAACAAATAAAGGCGGCGCCACACGGGCAGGTGCGATCAATCACGACGCCAGTGAGTAATGGTCCTCAGGGCAGGCTGCAGATAATGCAGCATCAGACTGCAGGCTGAGCTCATTGTGAACTATGACGGATGGAGCCGCCATTGTGCGCGGCTTACAAGCTAACTGTGTTGGCTTAGGAACTAAAAGTATTTTGCTGTCGGTGGGAAGTTGGAGATTAATGTAGGGGAAAGTTATCCTACAGTATGTGTTGTATTTATAGTGATTTTCTTGTTTATTTCGTTACTTTGGAATAGTTTACTCTCATCATCTGCCTAGCCTTTTCCCAACTACATTGGGGTGGGATTCCAGTCAAACGAGATACAGCTGAATACCAGTATTTAACGTGGAGCGGCTGCCTACCAGACCTCCACAACCCGTTAACTGGGTAACACGGTATGTCTTGGTAAAACTGGTGTCAGATTTACTGGCTTCTGACAAACCGTAACGACTGCCAAAGATCTACAAAAAATGACAGGCGGGACTAATGGCTTAACGTGCTTTCCGAGGCAAGGAGGAAACTCGATATGTTAAGATGGTCACCCATCTATATACAAACCTTGGTAAGGGTTGCTTAACCTTGAAGATCGACCCGTGCGGCTTTTGTTATTTAGCCACGAGTGTCTATGTGCTAAAATAAAGCCGCATCTTCTCTTCACGCATGAAAATAAATATGTACGCTCCTTCTGGGCCAAAAACTGTAAAAATTTCATGACGTTGTCCATAAGTACAACAACTACTTCCATGTCTTTGACACTAGAAAGACCTCAATAAATATCTATTACTACTGTCTTCGTATTTCCAGTTACTATATATTATACCTTCTCGTCGACTTGCTAACCATCACTTGAAACAGATCTTACTTACGAAAATTGTTTGTCTTAGACAAAATCCCAGCAACCTCAAGTTTAAATATAAATATAAAAATTGGTCAAGTGGGAGTCGGTCTCGCGCACGAAGGGTTCCGTACCATTATCTATAAAAACGGCAAAAACCAAATTTTTTGTATGGGAGCCCCTTCAAATATTTATTTTATTCTGTTCTTTAGTTTTTTTTTTTTTTTTACTTTGTGCACAATAGTGGTACATGGGCGGACTTAATGCAGCAAGGCATTTTCTACCAGTCAACCGTTGGGTTAAAAAGACTACACTGTGGTAGATGTACAACAAGCAAATAATAAAAAATAGTAATAGAATTTGTTATAGCGGCAACAGAAATACATAATCTGTGAAAATTTCAGCCGTCTAACTATCACTGGTGACAGACGGTCAGACGGATGGACAGTGGAGTCATAGTAATACGGTACCGTTTTACCCTTTGAGTACGGAACCCTAAAAATGAGAAAGAAATCGAGTCTTCTAAAACAAACACCCTAGAGTACCTCACTTGTAACAAATTACCGAAAACATTAAGAAAAAATCCCTTAAAATGAAAAAAGTTTAACAAATGACCGGCCATCTTATCTCGGCAATTTAACGGATAATTTGCAAATACCCTCTCAGTAGAAACTCCTATAAATAATTTATCTTTTAAATCGGATTAGTGATTAATGCTGAGCCATTAGTGAGCTATTTATCAATTAGGATCGCTCTCAGCTTACAGGAAGAGATAACTCCTCGATATTATTGAGTTAACTTGCTGTGTTACACTCATTACGGTATTTTGTTTATTGCCCGTTAATTATGAGGGTCCTTTGGTCTTGGTAACGAGGTTATCGGAAAATTAAGAGCGTTTATCAAGAAAATATGAAAGTTGTTTACTTTGTGCGACGGCTTCAGGCAGTTTTATCAAGTTCCTTATCAATAAATGTACCGTAAAATTGACGGTCGATTTTAGTTATGTAGTTAGCGTACAGTAGAATGTCTTCTGGGCACTCTGTCCTTGCATCACTTCGAACCAGCCTTTGTGGTGAATGTCGGGGTCATCTTGGCACTGCTTTTTAGGCATGGGCATCCTCGAACAAATATTGCATAGGCACGTTTGTTTGATCATCATGCATTAGATAATCTTTCATTTGAAAGAAAAAACGCTCACAAACCATTTTTCTTTCTTCAAAAACTTCAAAGAAAAAGGTAAATTAAATAAGAAGCAAGTTTATTGGTAAATTCCTCTAAGTTGATCGTAATTGGGGACCACTCGGGACCCGCCGGAGTGCCTTCAAAGAAACGCTCAATTTCCGATCAGCCGTCACTCTTAGATAAACATCGTGACAAATTAGCCGCTATGAGTCCTGAATGGATGGCTGATAGTTGGATATGAGTCTTGATTGGTTTGGACGAGGTCTTGCGACAGTGGCGCCCCCAATACCGGGTGTATTGGCTTTATGATTGATGTGTCATCGGCTGCGGTGCTCCGTTTGCGTCTGACACGTGATATGAAGGATATGCTTGTGACATGAGGAATTAAGGACCTGTTACTCGCTTCAAAGCAAAGAATACTCTATTTTTCTGCCGCTCGTAACGTGAGACATTTTAAACTTTTATATCATTCTCAAGAAGCATAATATATTTTTACGATCACTTTGCTAACGTGTCTGCGCATCTCACAGAGAACTTAGCATAACACTCAAAGCATCATAACGGCAGTTTAGAAATGCTACAAACACTTTAGCAACAATACCCTCACAACAATCAATCAATACACTATCTTCTACTGTTTTATTCTAACAATCCTCTGGGGCGCAAGTAGTACTACTTGCACCCCTGGAGAACTTCCGAGATATAATCTCAATACCTACATATGTATGCGTTGCATTCTCTCTCGAGCTCTCCTCATCTCATATTCATGATATTATTTTAAAATTGAAATAAAAACAGCTATTTTACTGCGGACGTGAGACTTCTTTATTAAGATTAATTAAAAACAGAGAGACAAGTGAGAGCTCTACCTAGCTCTCGCTTGGGATTGCATTGGAGAACAATCTACGATATTTTCTTTGTATTACAATGGGATTTTCTTTCTTTGCGTTTCGAATATGATATTGCAATTATGTGTTTTGTTCTTTTTAGCTGAAGTGTTTTCTGGATCCGCTTTGTTTTCCATTGTGCCTTGAATAAATATGAGGGATAATATTGTTGCTACAATAAGCTTCAACATTTTCTTCAACGCTTTCATTGCCTTATTAAGGACTTATTTTAATTAATGTAGTTCATGTATGTATTATGCCATCATCGTCAACTTGCGCGTGTCCCATGTTACTAGGAATTGGTGTAACATAATTTCATGTTCCAAGTTGTTGTGTCGACTCAACCATTCTCTCAGACTCTTTTTTATCATCCCACTTCAAAAAAGTAAGTTCTTAATTCGGGTATATTTTTTTATGTTTGGTAGGTACCATAACTGCGTCATTTATAAACCGATTTGAAAAGTTTTACCTGAAATTGTATACTTTTCGATTGGTCCCATTTTTTGTTCAAAATCAGTTTGGAAGTTTGGCTTTTATATCAAAATAGCTGGAATTCGTTTACTTGGATGACGGTTTTTTGTCATCCAAGTACCTAAACAAAATTACGTATTCTGCTTGCCTGCGATTTTGCAGTGGTGTTGTTAGTAGTAAGGTACCATTAAAAAGTGATGTGAAAGTGTTGTATTTCTCGTAAAACATTTTTTTTATATCATTCCGAACACAATCCAAACAATTCTAAAAATATTGGAAATAATAGAACATTCCAAGACAATTTCAAAATGCCAATTTCGTTCATATCCATTTTATTCAAATTCCTGAATGTTCCATTCTCATATTCGTTCGTCGGATCGTATATTACAATATGACGGAGCGAATGATTGCCGTCGCCGCGTCGCATTGTAAACCCAATAACATCAGATGCGTTGCTCGAATCTGTCTTATGGAGAACAGTAACTGGAGCGTTCGCAACAATGCATATTTCATGGATTCTGTCGGAACATGTCAAGGCAACGTTGTTTTGTGATGTCGATGGACATGAATTGAAATAGGTATACGGTAGGTATGTCATAGTGACATGTTGATGCAGTACCATGCATGTATGTAGGTTCATAACGTTTTACCTGCATATTGATTAAGTGTTGCTAATAATGATTTCGAAAATATTTTCTGTAATGTTAAGTGTGTTATGATTGTTGACAGACCCGATTGCCCCATCCAAATACACTGGATGAAGGAAACTAAATAAGGTTTAAGAACAACTTTATTTCTCAAAAGAATTACATACATAATTCACTTACTGAGAAACTACATCTAAAACTGAGATTAATAATTAGAGCGCACAGATGTACGTATATATAAAAAACTTTTTACAAAAAAATGCAACCGACTTCCAAAAAAAAAACACTACAAAGTAAAAAATTACTTTAATTTCGGAAGTCGGTGTTTTTGTTACTTTCTTCGCATTTTGACACCGACTTCCGAAATTAAAGTTATTTTTTACTTTGTAGTGTTTTTTTTTGGAAGTCGGTTGCATTTTTTTGTAAAAAGTTTTTTATATATACGTACATCTGTGCGCTCTAATTATTAATCTCAGTTTTAGATGTAGTTTCTCAGTAAGTGAATTATGTATGTAAAAAAAAAAAAAAAAAAACCATACAACCGAATTGATAACCTCCTCCTTTTTGGGAAGACGGTTAAAAATAACAAAGCAATACAACAACAGAAATGTGGTGAACTGCTGGGGTGAACAGTTAATAAACTGGATCAGTTAACTGAGCACAACATGGATGAATGAATTTGATTTTTACTAGATGTGGCATTGATAGCATAGTCTGTTATTAGCTAGTTTATTATTATAAGACTATTCTATTTTTAGTTTATAGTTCTATTTATATATTTTTGGTTACATACGTGGTTTATAAAATGTTTTGTGTATTGGATTTTATTTGTTTTTGTTAAATTTAAGTTATTACTAGTGTATATTTTTACTTTAGAGGTGTATACTTAATCTATATATTAGTGTGTATTTTGTTTGTGTTAATATATCTATATATATACATATATATACATTATGCAGTTTTTTTTTTTTATTCATTTATTTGTATGTATTAATTGTGTGAGTTTTTAGTAGTTTTTTGAACCGGGCATAACTTTGTACTATACTAGAATAAACTAGTAATAACACTAATGGCATATAAGCATAATCTGATACGAACTCATTACTAACATTTACTACTATGTCTGCAATAAAGATATTTTATTGTAAGTTAGCAGTCGAATTTACCATACTTTCCACGATACAGCAGAACCGTGGTAAAAAAAAAAAACAACGCATATGAATGTCCATTAGCAGCACTCTTTGCAACTTGTATCTAACTGCTTTATCTTATGGAAAGTAACGTCTAGTCAAAGAACATAATATCTAGTGTCTGCAAAGCGACTTCAGCATGTTGCTTTATTAAACTCGGACCATGAAAATTTTAATGGTTTTGTATGAGACAGGCCAAAGTACTTTCGAGATGCGATGCCTGACGTTAAAAATATGCAATACTTTAATGTGTAATTTTATCGCATAGTCTGAAGGCGCTCAGTGTTTCCACTATAAAAAGGTACATTAGTTATATGATTATTACCGTAGTGTAGGTTATGACTTCTATATTTTTATATCTTTACACAAGTTTAAAAAAAAATATTAGTCTTATTTTCTTTTGGGTCCAGTTGGCTGCTACTTTAATCGCAGCTTCGCGTCGGAGGCATTTATCTATCATTATATAACTATTCATTCATTCTAAGAACAGGTGTATGGGCACGTGGGGCACTCCAACGTGTGGGTTATCTGTCAAGCAGGGGGGCATTTCACTCACATTGGGAATCCTTCAGGTCTGTGAAGCCACATTTCACCAAGTTGTGACAATTTAGCGCACAGTAAAGGAGTGGAACTCGCTGCCTGCGTCTGTGTTCCGAACGCTTACAACCCTAATCTCTTCAAAGTTAGAGTGAACAGGCTCCTTCTGGGTAAGCTCGCTCCATCATAGACTTTGTCTCTGTCATCTCTGACCAAGACTAGAGTCTAGAGCAAACCCATCTCAAAAAAATTAAAAATTAAATTAAATAGACTGAAGCTTATCCATATTTCCTTTCAAGTCCATACATTATCTGCTTTAATGGAAACTCACTACACTTACAAAACGCCATTGGAAATTAACGAGTGAGATTGAAGCGTATTTAATTCCTTACCCACCTCACACA
The DNA here is from genome assembly GCA_963859965.1 of Ceramica pisi. NCBI lineage: Eukaryota > Metazoa > Arthropoda > Insecta > Lepidoptera > Noctuidae > Ceramica > Ceramica pisi. The sequence goes on from OY982542.1 coordinate 23,494,470, forward strand.
ATATGCCCCTTTATCTCCAGTATGTAGCGTCCATAATCCCTTGCCTGGAGATGCGTGGAGGTATTATTAAGTTACTCAAGCATGTGATACGCTGTGACGTAAATACATAACTTGTATGTATTATGTGTGTATTGTGATCTCGCGCCGAAAGTCATATTAATATGAAAACCGCGAGATAGAGCCTTCAAACGATGTGTGGAACTTGTGGTACCTATACGTAGTTATTATCATTAGGTTGGTAAATAAGTAATAATAATTTTGGTAAAATAAAATTATTTGGGCCCTCCCTAATTATTAAATTGCCCTATATAGCGCAGATTTATTAATTTATTAACATCACAGATCAGTAATGCATTATGCAACAAATACTTTTTACATAAAAAATACAACCGACATCCAAATCTTTAATTATTTTTATTTTTTTTTGTGGAACCCCACCCACACCTAACAACACCACTGCTAACCTAACAAAATACGCAATTTCGTTTACTTGGATGACAAAAAACCATCGTCCAAGTAAACGAATTCCAGCTATTTCGATTTAAAATCCAAACTACTTAACCAATGTTGATAAAATTTTAAGGGGAATTTTTAATGGTACCTCTATTTAAAATTCAAGCAAACTAAATCTCCCAACTAATTACCCAATGTATAACAAAAATACTGATTTGCACACTAAATTACGACGACACTAAATAATGACGGTCAACGTCAGGGGGCACCCCAAGATTCGGTTAGTTAGGTTTTTTTAAACCCTGCAGACAGAAATAGGAGCGACTCCGTCGACCTGCTGACGGAAATGCCGACCCTAGACGGTCGACGTCACGGGTAAGTAGAAAATTTTTAGTTAACAGATAGTCATTCGGTAAAACAGTTTAGCATTATGGATCAAACATTATAATAGATTTGATTTATTTGATGACCAAATTTTTTTATTTATTTATACCGCGTGTATCTGACATCGACGCACAAACGATTTCCATGGATCCAGGGCATGATTCTGGACACCCCAGTGTTGGAATTTTTCGTCGGTTCTTTTTTCATTTTTTTTCAAGAGTACCACAAATAGGTATCAGCTCAGCTGAGCTGATATCTATTTGTGGTTTTATTCAGATTGCTCTTTTTAGTGAAAGTAGTTAATTAATTATTTTTTTATTAAATTTCTCATTGGTTTAGGTCAGAATAACGATTATGAGCAGTCTAAAGTAAAAAAACCCTTGAAAAAAAGATGAGAAAAAAGCCGAAAAAAGTCTAGGGTGTCCAGAATCATGCCCTGGACCCATGGAAATCGTTTGTGCGTCGATGTCAGATACACGCGGTATACACTTTATTGTACACTAAATGAAAAATACATAAAAATATAAGATTTACAGCTGTTGTAGGATTAAATACTACCCAAATTTTAATGGGACCAATCGACAAGTATACCCTTCAGATAAAATAAATGACTGAGTTATAATGTAACAAACATTAAAAAAAAAACGAATTGAGAACTTCCTGCTTTTTGGGAAGTCGATTAATAAATAAAATAATGAGAGGAACGTCTATACGTACGCGCACAGCAAAGGAGTGGAACTCTCTCCTGAGTCTGTATTTCCGAACGCTTACAACCCTAATCTCTTCAAAGTTAGAGTGAGCAGGCTACTTCTGGGTCAGCTCGCTCCTTCGTAGACGTTAGTCTCGGTCACCTCTGACACGAGTGACTGAGACTGACTAGAGTCAAGAGCAAACCCATATCAAATAAAACAAACTAAAGGAACTCTGATAGTCATAGTAAAACTACTATGTCTAAAAAATATATCATGAATCCAATCGTAAACGCTATCATGAAACATAAAATTGCAACAGCCGTAAAAGAATTCAAAGCAAAGAATTACATTAACCGTCCGACTCTTTTAATTTCCGCACAAAAAGATCACTTCAATCCGCAAACCTATCATATACTCGTATGGTACGAGTATATATTCCCGCTCAAACACACGACAAGAGTCAAATTATGCAGACAAAATGAAATATCGGAAGCATTCCAATTACGCGATCGAACAAAAAGCCCCGAGCACAGGAAGTTATTCAAAATTGATTTAACGGATCGTGGAGATTGTAGCCAGGCTGTAATTGCGAAATACCGGAGTCGGCACGTCGCGAGTGTGCGCCCAGCATTACGCTGTGCACAACGAATGCCTCACTCGTTGTGCACGTAAGATAGGCCGCGCGCCTGCGACTGCGATCGTTCAGGAATGTTAATGTTGCTACTATTGTTCCACGTAGGCTTCTAGTTTAAAGACTTTGAAGTATGCGAGCTATTCCTGTTTTGCTTTGCAATTGGAATACCTGGATTGAATACTTTGTAATTGAGTCTGTCTTCTGTTATCCGACTGTATAAAGAGCTGTGATTTTTTTTACTGCTGATAGGCAGGCGTTTGACTACTATCTCAACTGATGGTAAGTAATGATGCAGTCTAAGATGGAGCATTCTTGCCTAGAAGTCAAGAGTGAATAGGTTGTAGCTATCAGGAAACACAGACTCAGGGCAGGGAATTCCACTCCTTAGCTGTATGCACTATGAATGTGTTCCGAAAACGTTTTGTGCGTGTGGGTGGGATGTCCACCAAGTACCGGTGGCGCATCGCCGTTCGTCTTGTGGTCCGATAATAATAGAATGGGCTTGGTGGAATTAAATTAATCAAAATGCAACCGGTAGCAGACCGACAGGCTAGCAACTCGGCGTTGATGCTCAAGACATTGGAACTTCGACTCGACGAGCCTATCATAACCGATGATGATGATGTGTTTTTTGTAGGTCAATAAAAAAAAATAAAAAAAATATTCAAAAATTTAAAACATTTACAAAAAGTGTTGATTTAGCTAACAGTAAAACTAACTAAACTAAGATATAATTATTATAGGTGCAAGCGATGGTTGTTCGGAATTGCAATGTTAGGTAGCGACCAGCCCGGTCTAGGTTATTTTAAACCTGTGTTTCAGGCCACCACTTTACAGTCAATTACTTTGGTCAATGTTTACTTCAGGACTGGCTTATTTCACTAATTTACATAACAAACTATGATTTTCTCGTACTTTCGTAACTCACAGGAAACGTAGCTATTTTAGGGAAAATACTTAAAAAGTTGTCAATGGCCACTCTACTTGAGTTGTAGCTTGTTTTATAAAGTTACAAGCTTCTGCTAGCGACTTCGTCCGCGTGATCTCTAGGGAACATAGTCCCGGGATAAAAAGTAGCCTTTGTGTTATTCCAGACTATAATCTACCGCTTTCACCTGCCAAAGGAGAAGGGGACTTCTGGGCCCAGCAGTTAACTAGTTGAAATGTATATTAAAAAAACCGTTACATTTTTCTAAAGGAAATCACAAAATATGGTACCATATTTCTATCTAGGAAGCGAGAAAACTTAAATTAAATTCTGAAACTAAATATCAGAATATGTATGAAGGTCGAGTGACATGTTTTTTTTTCGTGGAATCGATTCATAGCTAATCGAAATCTATTAATTTTTCTTCCGGCCTAACACTTTTGCCTGACATCAGTCAATCACCGACTGACAGATGTCACTCGTTCGTTTTCTTTCGTTCTGAGTGCGCACGTATTTTCCATATTTTATTGTTAGGTTTGGTTGACTACAAGGTTGTAATATAACCTCACTTTTACTATAGGTACTTCATATAACTTGATTCCTGGATAGCCAAATTTCACCAAATTTTCAGTGAGGCCTTGTTATTATATCCTCTTACAAATAAGGCTAGTTTAATTCAGTTAACACCTGGGCCCAGGAATGTATGGAGTCATTCCCTTCTCCTTCCTTCATGAGGATCCTTTGTGAGAGTATCAAAATAAATCCATCCATCCTAACACAAACTTTTGCATTTATAATATTATAGATATAGATAGATTTTAAATATATGTATAGGAGATAGAAGACTAGATTTTATGTTAACTATAGTTTTTCTGTATTTTACAGAACAAGTTTCTGTAATTCACTTTTAGGAGATCATACCATTTCCTCCGATTTTAAGTTTTGGATTATGAATCCATTTACTTTAGTTCTTGTTTAAGTTAATGTTATGTGTTATTTTTTTGTGTGTTATAGCTGACTTTTGTGGCTTTTGTTGTATATTTGTGTAACTATGGACATAATTTTAAATAAATAAACGTTAATTTGTTCAAGTGTTAATTTATCTATAAAACCTTTTTGAAATCTGTAGACTTCGATTCTATCTTCTAATTGTAACAAATTGTAATCGGTTCGAATCCTTTTCTCGATTCAATTCAAATGAGATCTTCTCTGACAGTCTGTAATAGGATCTCAACTTGTTATAAAGAAGGATATTGAATGGCTGCTCCAATTCTTTGACGTTTTGACAGGTTTTTTATTCAATAGATTATATTTGAACGATCCTAATCAAAGACGTTGACGTGTGCTATTTTTTCCACAAAATAATGTTTACCTGACAGTAGGTTTCCAAAATGATTACATGTTTTTAAGAAATAATTCTGTTTTGCTTTCCCTTCATTCAATGACAACGTTATGAAACAAAATTAAAATAAATTCCAGTGATAAAGCCTTTTCAAACTCAACTCTTTGTTGAACAAAACAGGCCTTTGTCTAATTAAGGAGGCCATTTGTCATGTCGTCGTCGCACCAAAAGTGGCTAGTTTTATTTATTTCCACGTCCGCAGCTCCCAAGTAAATGAGAAATAAGAAAAACCCGACTGGAAGGGTCCGCAGTCCGCAGTCCGGCCCGGGATCAAAGGGACTCTAAATGTTTGCGCTAACTTTGTTTGTTTACTTAGGACACACTTCCCGAGACTCCGGCCCTCCCTTGCCGATTTATTTTCCTCGACTATTACCGACTTCCCAATTATTTATGGAATACCTACCAATTAGGCGAAAACTTTTATTAAAAACACAAAAGAAAAGCTTATTTTCTTCCGAGCTTATAATACGAATGTTGTTAGTTTCACAACTTCTCTCGCCTTACGAACAAGTTAATTGAAATTTCGTGTTTCTATTTTATTTTATTTGCGCTCCGCTGACGGGAGTGATGAAATTTAGAGAAATCCATTAACTGCAGTGAAACTTGTGCTCTCATAAATATGTTTGGAATGTGTGCAGCGACGTGAAGAGTTCATTGAAACGAGTTGATATATTTATAGGGTGCTATTTATTTTACAATCAACAGAGAGTTGTTTAAGGCTTACAATCGCATCATATCGTCTTTGCTCATCATCATGACGTCCTTGTAGGACCAGCGCGTCAGCATGTCGGTGTCGAGGTATGTGAGGTCATCCTTCTTCATCACCATGTCGGACATGTCCACGTCCTTGATGGTGTTGGACAGGCCCAGGTCCTTACGGTACACCAGCACGTCCGTGAACTTCATGTTACGGGTGTAGAAGTGGGTCATGTCGATTCTCCTGTCGAAGGGGAAGCCGAGTGGCATCGTGTCGAAACAAACGCTCCAGCGACAAGTCCTGCGCTCCTTCATGATGTTAATGTCGACGTAGGGCAGCACTAGGTTGGTCTTCACAGGGGTGATGATCACGAACATCTGCAGAGGCATACCGCCACGACGACCCAGAGGCAGGAGGAGCCTGTGCGGGTATCCGACGCGGGTCTTGAACCACCAGCTCTCAACGTCTACGGTCTTGCTGATCATGCCGACGGTGTCGACCATGTTGTTAAGGAGACGGCGGGTCCAGGGTCTCTGTTCGATGACGCCGTGCATCTCGAGGGAGTTGCGGACGATCGTGTTCTTGCCGGTCTCCAGTTTGTACATAAAGGTGTCGATCTCAACCATGTCAAGGCGTTTGTCGTTAACGCTCATGAGGCGGCCCATGCAGTCGTATTTGGGACCGATGAAGATGCGGACGACGGCGTCGACGGTCTTCTCGGAAGTGATGTCAACGGTGACCTTGAAGGGTTGGTGGTTAAGGCGGCGCATGCGGGCAACCATCAGGAAGTCGGAGCGTTTCTTCTTCATCTCGACGTCGTCAAGGTACAGGCCGTTGGTGATGTCCAGGTCGTACTCGTCCATGAAGGTGACGAGCTTGTCAGTCGTGAAGCGGTCGACCTTCACGCTGGGGAAGTCGAAGTCATCGCGGGTGTACTTGGGCAGCATCTTCTTGAAGAGGACGAAGGTGTCGGCGACGCGCTTCATCAGCCTCCAGAAGACAGGGTCGCGCAGGCATGTTGTGTACATGTCCAAAGCGGTGGGAACGTATGTGTATCTGTAAAACGTAATGTCATTATAATATTGCTATTGGAAATTATGTTCTTATAACTATCAATTATTATATTGACTGTTTCAGAGTCGATTGACATAAAACGGTAATGTTTTGATTTGATATTAACAAATTGTTACAATATTTTTGACCTGATTGGCTGAACGGTTTGCACATAAACTCCTGTGCATTATCTAGAACTTATTATTTGTAAAATGAGTGCAATGGATTTTAATGTATCTTTTTTAATACTTACTTGTCGAAGTTGTACACGTTGTAGCTGAGCATTTTCTTCATCAAGTGCATCATGTGTAAGAACTTGGCGTCGTCTCCGACCAGTCCCATACCGCCCAGCACCAAACGAGCCAGGTTCTCAATGTCCTCGGCTTTCTTCAGGTTGATGATGGTTCCGTCGCGCTGCAGAAAACAATTTTATTCAGTAAAGTAGAGAATCATTAAGTGCAGTGAGAACTACATAAATCATACAATATTGGATAAAACTTACGCGCTCAATCTTGCCAGATAGAATTCCATCGCGGAGCATCCTATCAACATCGTCCAACATACGCTTCCACTTGAGGTTGTCCTTGGTCAGCACGATCATGTGGTTGCTGCGTACGGGCATCTCGTCTCCGGTGTGCAGGCGAATCTTGGGCCAGTAGCCAGTCTTCAGGGGCTCGTTCCACATCATGGTCTTGATGTCGCACATGTCACGGCCGAGGCGCTCCAGCCGGAGCCTGGCCAGCAGCTGCATGGTGGCGTAGCTCAGGATCTCTCCGCGGCGCTCCTTGTTTACGGTGTACATGTCGTCGGTCATCCAGAAGGGGTAGCTCATATGCAGGTAGTACATGTAAGTGTTCAGATCAATGTCTTCGGTGAAGTAAGAGATGCGGTCGTCCTCAGTCAGGGTGCGGCGGAGACCCTTGCGCCAGTCGATCACAACCAGGTTCTTATCGGTCACCTTGATGCCGTAGTAGTCCATGATTGCCGGGTCAGAGACTGCCTTGGTCATCTTCATCATGAAAGCCTTGTTCATGACATGGCTATCGACAAAGAAGTAGGGGTAGATTTCATAGGGGGCGGGGAGGGTAATTCCGCGGCAGTCTGTTCTGTGGAAGACGCAAGCGGTGAGGGCATACGTGAACATGCCTCCGTTGATGCGCTCCCTCAGCCAGCACGCGGTCCTGATAAATACGTCAAAGTCCTTGGCAAAGAACAGGATCTTGAAGACCTTGACGGCCTGATCGATGTGCAGCTCGTTGGTATGGACGAACACTTCGCCGCGGGGGAGCATGCCCATCCTGAAGGTGTCGATGAACTTCTTCACGACATCTGTCTTCTGCAATTTGACATGGAATCATTAGTATACATAAATATTCGTAGATCTCAGCAAAGGATATAATAAGATGTTGTATTTCAAACTGATGCTCACCAAGTATTTGTCCATGTTCTCCTCAATGACCCACTCCCTGGCGACGTCCCGGATGTCGTCGTACATGGTCGGTTGCAGGATGTGGTTCAGCAGCTTCAGGATGCAGAGCTCCTTCATTTTGATGTCCATCGTTACTGTACGAATAATCCATATTTAACTTTATTTCAAAATAATTAATCTGTCGGATGATTGAAGTTCTAATATTCGGCATAATATCAAATGTCAATTTGGTTACGAAGTCTTGTTACAATATTGTTAACTACAGGGCTTCAGATTATTTTGGTATTTCTATTTTCTGTTCACGAGTATGCTTCGAAATCTTTTACATTTGTTTGGATAAATTTGATATTACTTTTACTTTTAAATGATTCAAAATATTTAAAACTCTTTTGTGCGTTAGAAAGCTTTAAACATAAGTTTTTTTTAAGTAATATGGATTTTTTAATCCAATCGACTAAATTGACTAAACGAACACAAGCAATATAACTGATAAATGGTAGTGTGTGCAACTCACCCATATTTTCCTTGCCGATAAACACAGTAGTGTCATCTTTGATGACGGTGGCCGTCGCCACGGCCACTGCGGCCAATACTAGGAGTACTCTCATGTTTGATGCCGCTCCACAACTGTGCCCATCTCACCTCACTGCCCGTTTTTATACCTCTCCAGTGTTTGTCTCACCGCTATCACTCGCACGTCACTATCTATTGTTGTTCTTTTCGTGATAACCTTAAACATCAACATTCTCAAATGTTGATATCCTCCGCCAGTGCTCAGAGGCAGGTCAGGATTCTCCGTGTGACGGTATGGAAGCGATGGGAGGCACGCCGTTTAAATTACCTTCGTTTGCTGTAAAACAGGTGCTTTAAGCTCGAGAAGATAATGAAAAATCGCAAGTAAAAGAAAAATTGATCGAGAATTTTTAAATATATTTTGTGTGACAAGTATGTTTCTTAAATCGGTGAATTCTAGGCTTGTGCAGTAAAATAACACGATATTTAAATTATCTTTTGGACTATTTCCCCTAATCAGTATATTAGGTTTCCTGCGCATAACATTCACGTTGTCCTTTTAGGATTAACTACCTTAGCTGGCACACCAGTCATCAATCACGTGAAGCACTACAGAGAACCTGTCTATCACCCTTTCAGGTATCACAAGCGTGTTTCGTAACTTGGCGAAAAGTTTTCAGTATATTTTTATTTTATTTTTTACTATTGATAGGCAGACGTTTGACCGCTATCTCACCTGATGTTAAGCGATGATGCGGTCTAAGGTGGAGCACGCTTGCCTAGAAGTAACTTATTCACTCGACTTAAAGACTCCCAGGTTGTAACTATCAGGAAACACAGACTCCGGCAGTATAAAAGAAACGAACATTTTCGTCTTCAAATGTGAAATGTTGTCACCACTTGCACATTTGGAAGAAATTGTGACTGTTAGAACTAAGATATTTGAAACTCTAAGCAGTAAGTTTAGTTTCTTATTACTAAATTGATTGGTAAATACGCGTTCTGGAAGGTTTCTGTGCCCGTCATAGGGAGAGCGAGGCGTTTACCCAGTAGTAGTACAATATATCTAATGTATATATATAATACTAGCTGTCCCGCGCAACTTCGTCTGCGTCACATTTTCCGCTCCTAAATAATATTGCAACAAAAAATTGAGATTTAAACTATCCTATCTCTCAAGTTGGATCGAACTGCACATGGTGTGCGAATTTTATTATAATCGGTTAAGTGGTTTAGGAGTCCATTGAGGACAAACATTGTGACACGAGATTTATATTAATATGCTCAAAAAAAATGCATCCGAGCAATTTGTGGAGCTCACTTTTTAGACAGTAATTGTAAGCCACTATTTCAACAACTACTACTAAAATTCTACCTTTACCGTGTTTATATATTTTTGAAATATGTCTTTTTGTTAAGAGACATTTTAATTTATTTGAAAAGAGCACTGAGACGCCAAATAGCCGAATACGGCATAAAGATAGACTTCGGCTACCGCCAATAAAACTAAAATTATTTAATTTCGAAAAATGTAAACTGCATGTCGATTATTATTTACAATCATTTACCCAATTGTTTTCAAGCCCTACCGCTGACAATGTTTAAAAAAAAGACTCTTTAATCTATTACTATGTAAAAGCAATTATACCATTAAAGACTATTTAGAAGACAAGTCAATAGAATCTGTAATTTGTAAGCTGGACTAATTAACATTATTGACTTTGTGAATACATATTTGCACGCCATGTTATATTCTAGCATAAAAAATATTTTGATTTGATTTGATTTATAGACTTGTTAGATTACATTACATTGTAAGCTACAGCAGCGAGGCATGTATTAGAGTAGGACTATTATATTTGAATTGTCGTGACTAATCAAATGGCTGCGGTTATTTCCAAAACACCCCAAAAGAAGCCATATTGACATTAGTTAAGATTTTTCCGATATCCTCCACAGTTAAAGCAGCCTATTAAAATAGCCCGTCACATGAATCTCTGCGGTCTAACCTTGGGTCCTGACGCCGACGCTTACATGCCAGCCACCCGAGCGGGAACCATTAATATTGTAGTGGTTTCGATCTCCACATAAAATATACTCATCGATTATTTACAAGCTCCGGTATCAGCGCTGCGGGATGCGGTGTGGATGGGAAGTGGACCATGACATACTGTGAAGAAGGGTTTAAGTGCACAAAATTAGATGATTTTACAGAGATTTATAGTACCTACTTACAAACGATGGTTTAAAGTAATTCTGAAATCTTACAACAATCCCGCTAGAGGGTATTGTGTTAGTACCCAGCTGAAGCAGCTGGTCAGATAGGCAGGTTTCCAATCTAAATTGGAAGCCGACATCCACGTAGTTCAGAACAGCCTAGACAGGTTGGGTTGGTCCTACATCTAGATAATAATCTATTCTGAATTTTTCTTTCACCTTATTTACTGTTTTATCAGTAAAATTACGCTATGCGACACCCTTATTAGCGACATATTTATTCATGTCCCGCGTTTGACCTGCTCGTGGCTAGATAATAAAAGCCGCACGGACGATCTTCCAGGTTAAGCAACGTTTGCCAAGGTTGGTCTGTGGATGGGTCACTTTCTTAACATACCGATTCTCCACCGTGCCACGGAAAGCAAGCAGTTGTTATGGATAGTAAGAAGCCAGTTAATCTGACTTCAGTCTTGCCAAGAAGTACCCTGTTACCCGGTTAATGGGTTGTGGAGGTAGGCAGCCGCTCGACGAAAACACTGATACCTACTCAGCTGAATCCGGTTTGACTGGAAGCCGACCCCAATGTTTTTGGGAAAAGGCTAGGCAGATGATAAGTATCGCGTTTGACCACAATCTCACCTGATAGAAAGCGACAATGTGGTCAACGATGTACCTAGTAACCTGCTTATAGAATTAACCTTGTCCTGAGTATCTCATTTACATAGTTATCTTCAATGCAATGAAAAGAGTTTCTCAAATAACGCATTAAGAGAGCTAGAAAAATAGTTTTGTTATGAACTTTGTGCTATCTAAACGGTGTAGTGTTATGATGCAAAGCTTTATCAAACGTGTTATTGCGAACGAAGTAAACACCTATTATTTTCCAAGCGGTCGTCTGCGCTGGTATTATCTGGTGTTTTTATATGAGTGGCAGGCCCTCTGCGGGCAATGCCTCGTAATCTACTACATAGAGCCCTACCTACGTATAACTACTAGTATAAATATTAAATGCAAGTTGTAAGCGAAACTGTTATTGAACCAAGACCGTTGCCTATAATTCCAAAAAATTCCAAAAAAAAACATCCTCTGAGACAAATCAATCCTTTATGAACCCAAACAGTACATCGCGTACATAAACCAAAAGCTTTGCACCTGCAAGAACAAGAGTCAGAGTCCGGCATGAGTTGAAGTGCCCCATGTCCTAGAAACTTGCACTTTGGAGTATCGACGAAGCCAACACTGGGCACGAACACTGAGGAGCGAACCATCGATAACAAAAAAAAAAAAAATTCGTGTGGCACCCGGGGACTGCCGCGGTAAAGCTATTGCTTAGCATTTTTATCAACTTATGCAATTTTAATTATTCATTTATTTTATGTATGCAGTATTTTTTTTTTTTTGATATTAATTCAAGTTACACGTTTTGAGCGTGGTGACCGATAAGAAAACAATTTGTTTTCTTTTATTGAATAAATGAGTAGTTAATATTGTTTAAAATATTTGTATGATCTTACAATACATGTAGGTTATTCATAATTTTTATTGAAACTATAATTATTACCATTAAAAAAGAAAAAAAAAAACATTTTCGGAAACACCGTGCCGAAGTCTGCCGAACTGAAACGACGTTACACGATGCACGGCTTTCAACGCCGCACCGCTGTGCCGGTCGGAGTGGGGGGTGTTATTTTCGTTACGGAATCTCTTGATTCGGTCGCCGCGCTAAAAGCCCGCGGTAAAAGCTATGCAATAGCTTAAAAACAAATTCTTGCCGAATGCATGACATCTTCCAGTTTTTGAAACCGGTTAAAAACACCTGCTTACAAGGGTCCATCAATGTAGCTAGGGTATCTCCCAACTATGTCAGGACCCACTTCCATCTGACTTCCTAGGCTTGTCTAGCAGGGTAAAGAATACAGTACCTACCCCACGATCGACGGCAACACTCATCAGCACCAGACCAACACACCTTCCATGTCAAGTCCACGCCCCTCTCCTAAGCTCGTCTACCCCTCATCAACTATGACGCACAGCCACCTTATCATCACCGATACCGAGTGATAACGCGGTCAACTTAGAAAGTAATATCTCCCAGCTTTACAGCAAAACTAGGTATACTTGATAAAGCTACAATGTTGCTTATCAGCTGTCGCGAATTAATAACAGGTGATGATAAGCTCTGATAGTTTTAGGTAATTTTGAATTTTACTTAATTGGTGTGGTTGATAGTGCCTGAAAGTAGGTAACAAAAATTATTTTGAGCCACACTTGACCGAAACTGGAAGGTATGGAAGGGAAACCAACAAAAAGTTGAAAATAGAATTCATAAAAACCATCATCATCTGCCTAGCCTTTTCCCAACTACATAGGGATCGGCTTCCAGTCAAACCGGATTCAGCTGAATACCAGTATTTTACGTAGAGCGGCTGCCTACCAGACCTCCACAACACATTAACTGGGTAACTCGGTATTTCTTGGCAAGACTGGAGTCAGATTTCCTGGCTTCTGACAATCCGTAACGACTGCCAAAGATCTACAAAAGACAGCCGAGACAAACGGCTTCACGTGCTTTCCGAGGCACGGAGGACACTCGATATGTGAAGATGGTCACCCATCCACAGACAAACCTTGGAAAGCGTTGCTTAACCTTGAAGATCGACCCGTGCGGCTGTTGAAAAAAAATTGCCCGCGATTATGCAGTTCTGTAGTATTCCTTTTCATCTCAATCTTTTTCCCTTTCTTAGGGCGATAGTTACGGAAATTCGATGTAAACGTAAGGTTAGTGTATTTGTATTTGATTTGTATTAGTACTTTGAAATTGAGCACCAGATAACCTAAAATTGTAGGACTTGACGTTTATGTATAAACTTGAATTCCCTTCAGACCAAGACTTTTTCAGCGAAATTATTTATCTACTAATTACAACAAACCCATTTCCATTAATCAAAGTCCAAGTACAGTTTTATCCATCTTTTATCTCACTGCTTGATTACCATAAATCAGGCTAAACATTTTTAAAGCTTACTTCAAAGTTGCCAGGTTTGAAAATCATCAATTTTACCTTGTTACGATTATCTGCTCTCCCACGAGGGAGCGCTGTTTACCCGACGCAAAAACCCTTCATTTTATTTTAAGAATATCTGCGTTTTCACCCCAATCCGTTAATCCCGAAGGCGTGAAAGCATTTCAATCGAAAATAAATATATATGAAATTTTATCGAATTTCATCTCGGCGGTTGATGGTTGCGTTATGTACCTATATTTCGAATTCCAACCCAATTCCATTACATTTTTAAATTGCAAGTTCGAACTTTTTGGTTGATTTGTTTTTCATAAAAATATTGGTTTTAGAATTATTTGTAAAAAAGGTTTCTATGTTCTTGATTAGAATTTTACGATTTTGAACTATATACCAACACATGTTTCCTTTTTGTCCACAGACATTTCGGCACGGGTTTCCGTTCTCGCCGACGGCCCTAGCATGGGACCCCATACAGAAACTACTCGCCATCGGCGACAAAGGCGGCAACCTCAGAATGTATCCTTTTCACAGCTAAGTTTTTAGTAACAAAAACACACAGGCTGACGCAGGTATTGTAAATCTAAGAATCATGTAACTGCATAGTGCGGTAAAAGTAAAGCTCCAAAACCACATGCCTGTACCGCACACAAGTATGCAAGTCAGGTTCTGATTGGTGCATGAATTTATGGCATTCCAGCTACTTCAAACTTTTGTGAAAGTTGCAGGCATGTGTATTACAGCCTTAATAGATGCCTCAACGTTTCGACAAATCTTTATGAACTGAATCATCTGCCAGGCTCGCTGATGAAAAAGTAGTGCTCTAAAAAAATAGTGTCTGTAATTGTTCTGTATTCTAATTTTCGGTTAATCATACCTACTTATAATTTCTGTAATACACATTATGCTTATGGGAATGCATAAAGACATACATAAAACCTATGCTCAAAGATATTACCCTCAACGAAGAAAGTGAAATATCCATTCATGCATCTGCAAAACAATTTAATCATTGCTCTCACTTGCACTTCGCGGGGTCACACTAATTGTCTCATCTGTAGTCGATGCAGCCCCTTATCACTGCACTGTCTGCGCTGATAAGCTCACAGATTAGTCTGGGGGTCGCGCTGACATCCACGAGATAGCCAGCCCAAAATCAAATGTTCTGTGATGTCATTCTGTTTATTTTTAGATAGATTCTAGGTGGTACTGGGAGAAAGCGATTTTAATTACGAATAGGAGGCTGAGCAATTTTTGGATTATTAAGATTAGTAATAATAGGTAGACTAGTGCACCTATTTGTATCATGAAGTGCTGTACAGTCACTTACAGTTGTAGATACCACCGCAGTAGTGGTTGTTATCATACCACTTCTGTGTAAATGCCCTGCTTATCTGCACTGCTCAATAAGCAACAATGTAGGATCATTAAAGAAACATACTCGTTGACGCAGTATCGGTGACATAACAAGATATAGTTATCTATTTATACCTGGTTCTCACATAAGGTGCAGTCACCTAATGTGAGAAACAAGCTATGGGAAACTATCATCCACCACCATCGTGCCACCACGCGATCTGCAGTGCCTCCCGCTGTAGACACAACCTGGCGAAATAGGGTTTCATAGACCCGTTGGATACACAGTATAATTGCGGTGCTCCTGGTCAGGATATGAGCCACACGTCGGAGTGTCACACAAGTGGCCATGCTGCCTGTACTTTAAAGGATTTGATGAATGCCACCGACGACGCTGCAATCGACGTAGGCACTACTGGGCCCGAAAATTCTAAGGAATTAACCATCGACTCGAAAAGAACAAGATAACTAAAAAAAACATATTCTGGAATCGATCTCCAAATACTATAAACAAAATCATCTTACATCAAATAATAACTGGACCTTCAAGACGATCAGAAAAGTCATTTTCACTTGGCAACTACTTATCAGCACCTACTAGCATTCAGTTACTAGCTGTACTACATTGTTGCTTATCTCTCGCTCCCGTGGCGAACTAGCTACAGTTAACTGCATCTTTAGGTAACGTTCACGTTGCTTAGTGACCCTACTTATGGAAAAGCTCAAAATAACCTTCAGCAATAATAAAAATTCAGGGCACTTCCAATATCTCGTCATGATGAAACCTAACTTTAATTTTATCTTTACAAATATTATAAAACTGAAGGGTTTGTTTGTTTGGTTGAACGCGCTAATCTCGTGAAGTACTGGCTCGAATTGAAAAAAACTCAATGTTTTGGTTAGCCCATTTATCGAAGAATATTTAATAAAATCACCCTACGACCAAAAGGAGCAGCAGTGTATTAATGAAAAAAATAAAAAAAAACACTATAAAGTAAAAAATTACTTTAATTTCGGAAGTTGGTGTTTTTGTTAGTTTGTTCGTATTTTGACACAGACTTCCGAAATTAAAGTCACAGTCCCAACACCTTCCTGCGCGCACTGGCGGACTGGTGGGACTCTCCGATGCTGGCTCGCTGGATACGACTGCACGCAGTCATATAGTGGTTTGTAGCCATCATCGATGAGTCCACCCGGATCTGCCACTCAATCAATTAGTTATTTATTTAATACTAACTATAGGACGTGGGAGTCTGTTTACGAGGCGGCTGAGTCTGGCACAAAGCAGGTTGCTCAATGGCTAAATTATAATTTGCTGACACTAAATGTGACCAAAACGAAAGTAATTAACTTTAGTGTCAGCGCAAAAAATTCTTGCCCAAGTCACTTAGCCATTAAATTGCATACCTGCCATAGTGGCCCGGGCTCTGAATGTATATGTCCATGCTTTGAACAGGTACCACACATAAAATATCTTGGTATCTACATTGACAAAAACCTCACATGGAAGAAGAAAATAGAACATGTGTCTGGACGTGCTAGGAAACTTCTTCATGTGTTTAAGAGAATGGGTCAGATTGCAGACATAAAGATTCTGAAGATGATTTATCACACTCTGTGCGAATCTCTTCTTAGTTATTGTATAGTCGCATGGGGAGTTGCATTAAAGTCGCATATGATAAAAGCAGAACGCGCACAACGAGCCGTTCTCAAGGTGGCTTATAAAAAACCAAGGCAATATCCAACCGACACTTTATATCAGGAGACAGGTGTAATGCGCGTGCGACAGATATATATTATGGCCGTAGCTCTAAGGTTCCATAAAGAGGCTTTAGCCAGAGTGGAGTCCAAAGAGCATTCACGAAGGAGGCCTGCCTGGCATAAACCAAAGCGTAAGCTAGATTTTGGCATAAGGTGTTTTCACTATATGGGGCCACTCCTTTATAATAAACTTAACGACAAAATTGATATAATTATTACCTATGAAACAATCGGAATGCAAAGCACATATCAAAACCTACGTAACAAGTCTGGATTACGGCGACACAGAGAAACTATTAAACATCTATCGTGACATATTAATTTTGGAGACATAACAAGCAAACAAACACAAACATAATTTCATGCACACACACCACATAACTCACACTTAATAACAAATAAATATACTATTCTATTGATGATAATAAATAAAATGACATGGTATTCTATTAATAATAATAATTAAATAATATACAAAGTATTCATCACACAAACACACTAATACCAATGCACAAAATGCAAGCTATTAAACAATAAAACAACCAAACATTTTATTTAATCCAAAAATAAATATGTAGGTAATAATAATATGCATAAAAAATTTGAAAATTTATAAAACATTTATATTGCAAGGAAAGTTATTTAAAGCGCTCTTCCTCTCTCCTAATTATTTAAAGTTTTGCTGTGCCCGACAGGGTCCATAATTTGTTCTATTTATTCTTTTACCACCTGTATGTGTACATTATGGATTGCAATAAACAATTTGAGATTTGAGATTTGACTTATACAGAACAGTTTACTGCCATGATGACATGTATTTGTAAGTTAAATTTTAGTATTTTGCTTAAATTTTCATTTTGTGAGATATACTAGAGCAACGATGAAGGAGACTGGCCTCCACGACACAGGGAATCCTAGTGTGGAGACCAGTGATATATCTGTACTAATGATGTATATCTTTTTTTCGGAACAATAAATAAATAAAAAATTAATTAGTTTATTAAGTTTGCATTTTACTAACAAATAAGTATGGATCCAATATCTGAAATAAATGAGTTATTTATTTATTTATTTAAATCACTGAAATGATTTAGATGAATCTGGGCACAGAGATAGATGGAAATCTGGAGACGAAGAGTTATAAAATAAATTTGAAATGTAAATTATCGTTTGGAAACCCATAAATAAGCCCTGAAGAGCTCTCTCGTCCTAGGTCTCAAGAAGCTCTCTGACTAGTGATCAGACTCCAATCGCCTATGAATTTCAATTCATTCCGCCGCCCGTCAAGGAGGTACCGTCGGCAAGGCTGTCACCGCCAGCGATCGAGTTATTCTTATCATGTAGGGTCAGCATAACACGTCGTTTACGAGCCCTTTAGTACGGTCAGCCTCATAAATACGTAAACAGTTTGGACGATATCGCTCACTGTCATAAAAAGTGTTTACATTTTATGTTGAGTGGATACGCGGGTAGAAAAGTAGACCGATATCGATATCGTGTTCGAAAGTTAAAATATCAATAGCAATATCGGAAATATTTGTGCGGGGAACGTACGAGTATGTCTGAGTCAAGAAGGCACATTCTGGTAATTTTAAGCAACTTTCGCATTCGCAATTATTCCTAAGATGTGTGTTTGTTTGCAGCTGTTCTTATTTATAACAAAAGGTATAGTGAATCCTTTGTAAAACTTTATAAATGACATAGTTCAAATTGTATCTCAGCTGCTTATTCGAGCAAATCCTTTTAATCACTCCCAAATCCGTTCACACCATAACGGAGTGCTCCGCTCACCGCTGCAACTAAAACAAAAAGCTGTCGACAGCCAACATCCGCTTGAAGCGCTTGACAAACAGCGGCGGCTTCTTGAAAGCTTTTTACAAGTTGAGTGGCGAAATGTTCGGTGGTTCGAAGCAACTCGGACCGGCGCTAACCGGCGTGAACCGGTTATATCCGCCGTCTTTGTAGAGATTTAAGTGGGTTAGAGTGGTCCACTCGGCGCTAGAGCTTCAGAGGGACAATTAAAATGTATTTATAGTAATAAAGACTGAAGACTGTTGACGTTTATTATCTTTATTGGTGTTTCGTTAAGATTTGATATTATTTGCAAAGGAGTTTTGTTTAAAAGCAAGATGATCTATGGTGAGAGCCTCTTGTTTGGCGGTATACTTCCGCAGGCGATATGACGGTGATCGTCTTACGGCCGAAACCAATATCCTATCTATCACATACTGGAGATAGAAAAACAAATGAAACAACAGAAAACCTATATATTTTTCATATTGTTTCATTTGTTTTGCTATGTCCAGTATGCCAAATCTGGTGATAGTTAGGTTATTGGGTTCGGCCGTTATTGGATAGGCGATTGGAAGTTATCCAATAAATCCTTGCTGGATGAGTTCACTATAGTTATTCTGGTTCCTGATTAAAAGTTTAGCCGCTAGCCTCACTTAAACCTGAATGTAGATTATAATAATAATAATAATAATATCCTTGGACATTTCACACAACGCCATATAGTCCCAAGCTAAGCAACCTAATGCTTGTGTTATGGAAACGAGATGGCTGATAAACTACTTATATACATTTTTTTTTTTTTTGTAAATACATACATATTATAGATATAAAAACACCCAGACTCGGAACAAATACATGTAGGTCGTACAAATATTTGTTCCGTGCGGGAATCGAACCCGCGACATGCTACGCAGCAGTCAATCGCTCAACCACTGCGCCAACCGTGTCGTCAAAGATTCAATGTCAACTCACCAGATATGACCAAAATCTGACAGCTTTACATTATGTGGAACTGTATCCACTTTACTCATTTCGACTGAAATCATGAAAACAACAGCTGAAAGCGAACTAACATTGTCAATAGAACTGATCTAGCACCTAGATATCTTTAACAACAAAAATGAACGTAAATAGAAAGAAAACATACAAAGGGGAAACCACTTAGTCTAAATCTTAGCATTATGTAAATAGTAATTGAATGGAAAGCAGTGGGATTACAGGTGGGACCGTTTCCCTAAATATCTGTTGGCAATTACAACCCCTAGGGGGCGAACAGTCGAACACCCCCTACCCCCGCTCGCTAAACATCCCCTAATGTTAGGATAATATTAGTTTTATTACATTAACTTGATTTTCTTCGCCGGTCCGCATATCAATGAGGTTTTTTGCGGAACTCCCTAAACGTGTGGGTCGAACCTCGACCTCATCTAGTTCCAGATAATAGAGAAAATCTTACCGGAGTTACTAGGAATTCAATCACTTCGATTTCGGGTGGTATTTGTGGCACAGATTTTTGTGATAAATTTTATTTATCAATCTATAAGTAGGATTTATTTGATTCCTGCGAAATTAAAACAAAATATTCACATGAGCCAAATTAGTAATTGCTAATGCTATGGTAATGTGCGACACAATATATTTTTAATCTGCCTAAAAATCTGTCGCTCCCTATTGCCTCATTTCTTTCTATTGCTGAAAAAAATCGCATCACAATGACTTTTGTAGGAGTAGATACTTAAAGTTAATGCCAAAGTGACTAAAAGACCCACTTCCAGCAAACAGGCCCTCGAAACAAATTTTCCCATATTCTTCCTCACTTTCCCTTAAACAGTCTACAGAACACTTTCTGCTAATCCGCGACTGACCGCAATTCAACCCTCGGAGCGTTTCACCCCGTGCCCTATTAGTGCCCTATTTGCAAGGGCCGCTTATAATTCCGCAGAGCTTTCGGACCGGTTCGCGCTTTAATTAAACTCACGCGGATTGGACACCATTTAATTTATGTAGCTGTATGTTAGCGGATGTGTCGTCACGGGTTTCTGACGTGTCGAGTGTTTTGAAAGGGTTGTTGGTGTAGTTTGCGGGGTGTTAACTTACAACAAAAAGGATGATGTTAATTAGAATTTGTATTTATTTGAAACAGTTGAGATTTTGTAATCTTTTTTCAACATGGGTCATTCTACTTTGACTTTGTAGTAAAATGACTATAAATCACAATTATATCTAGGGTGGTATTTATTTCAATTTCAGTTCTCAAATCTCTGAATTAGACTAGCGCTTCATGAACATAAATCGTCATTATATATATCTGAGTGCCTACTGCGTAGGGAGCGTAGGGACCTAGGAACCGTCCTAAATCATATCTAGGTAGTAAATCTTGTTCTTCTCGCCTTTTGTCTGAACCCAGCGAAAGTATTCCTAGATAATAAATTGGTACAATTAGTCAGCCCTCGGTTCATTAATTCATATTGCTTAAGTACGGAATATTTTAATAACAGAATCTGTATTAGCTTGCTTTAAGTTATTCATTAAAGTATCATAAGCATTTAAATGCTTCAGCCAACATTGTTACGTTAAGATAGTGGAATAGTTTGTCGTAGTTATGAAATACTTCGAGTTATGATATTTCTGCTAGTTCCCCCACACTAAGCTATCCTCCTCGTTTCACCCCCCAAGGGGTAGTACTTACACATGATAGCGTTGAAATGAAAACTTCCAAGTTATAAAATGAAGACTTTAATTCGACAATACATGCTCACACTTCTGAAAATTGAATTCGAGGAGATATTCTCCGAGCACGTTCCCACAAAATAAAGTGGCGACTACCTCGAGATGCGATATTACTGCCCATACTTTTATGGATCACTCGAGATGGTTATGTATTGCGTCATTTATTTACTATTTATTCGAGCACTACTCAAAATTCATACTTCATTTTATCCCCGGACCATAATAAAACACCTTTGCCTGCCTTATAAAGATATTTTCGACAAAAATATTACCTTGAACCGTTCTCCGGTGGGTACCGGACACGGCACGGACGCGGGATGTCCGGCGGCGGGCCGGCGCCGGCTCGGCTTATTATCTCGCTCGTGCTCCGGGGAGGATAAGCTGGGATGTAGCCGGATAGTGTTAATGGGTTCAGGAAGCGGGGCTAGAAGCCGCCCTGACGGACGTTACGACTTGTAGCATTGTGTGACTACTTGTAACGTGTTATAAGAACCATTAAAAGCCCATGCTCAATAGAAACGGGCAGACTCATCAGACAGTGAAATTGTTTTAACTAGCATCTAAAACCAATCATATAATATTCCACCGGAAATCCATCATCGGCATTTTTAGCCACTGAAACCGTCTCAACCGTCAATATCTTTTGCCTATTACAAAACAGACCTTCAATGTCCCATCTCTACACAAATAAGAGGTTATTTGTTACCATACTCAGTAATCGAATCTCAACGCCTTCAACATCTCTAAATCCTCGCAAATTACGGCAATAAAACTATCGCTGGCCTCACTTCAGTTGCCAAATAACTTTAAAAATAAAAACATTCGGTTGCCAAAGCTACTCGCAGCACCTGGCCCCCAGCTGTTGCAGCAGTGTGCCGGTTCCCCTCGCTTCCTTCCGACTGCCGACTGTCGACTGGCGCAGCTTGGAGCGCAGCCAAGCTTGCACAGATGGCGCCACTGTACTGGAAGAGGCAGAGGCGCCAAGTGTAGAAAATATCAGTGTTGTTTATTAAATGATAGCTTTGTGTTGAATAAGTAGGAAGAGGTTTTCTGTTTCTGAAACATAACAAGAAAACAAAAGATAAGAGTGCCAATTCTACTAATTTTAAACAACTTTCGCATTCGGATGCCAATCGCAAACTGTTAAAAAGCCTTAATTTTCATATATTTTTGACAGTTTGCGATTGAGATGCGAATGTGAATATTACTAGAATTGGTCCTAAGGCTGAAGTTATAGAACATACAGGAAGGACCAAAGACCAAAAAAATAATAGCGCATTGCTCAAGTCCCCTGAGTCTCTAGACAAGTGTCATTCTGTAAGCAGTAGCGAGGCGAAGGCGACTGTCAAAACGTCAAAAATGTAAAAATGCAATTGAGCGACGCTATCGACATGTCTCGTACGTAATCAATCCCAAATATTTTGACGTTTCGACAATCACATTCGCTGATAGAGTGGCACTTTGACTAGATCCTCTGGTAGCTTATGCAACATGATACTCAAAGCGTTCACGTAAGTACTTTCATGTAGACCTAAACAACAATAGAAATCAATACAACGCTCTAAGTTCATAAAGCTCTAGGAATTCCTTTTGCGTTTTTTTTTTTTGTTCCTAGGCCTTTATGAACTTGGAGGGTTGTATTGGTGATTTTGATGATTATAATTCTGTAACTACATACATACGTTTTACAGCCGCGAGTAATATTTTAATCAACATACAACCTAGCACTGGCCTTCAAATTTAAAAAAACGCAAGAAATGTTGACTTTCGCGGGCTGGTTGGGGGAAGCCCCCTTAACCATTTGATCTTGTACTAGAATAGTCAATGAATACAAGAAGACACCCAAATGAACTAGCAGAAAACATTTATCTTTAAAGAAGCAATAAACAATCTTGCAGATTCATCAATTTCTCGATAAAATTAAAGCGTATAATGACTTTGGCGCCGCGCCAACATTCTCCCTCCCCTATAGAGTGGCGGTAGATCTGTCACCAACACAATATGACAAAAGAACTTGTAGAACAATCTACAAGTGTCCACACATCAACAAGTTACCGACTATTCCTTATTTATTCAGCGTTAGTCGGTAATGGCCCCGCTGTGTATGCTAGCAATTGATTGTTGATTCAGATTGGTATACTGCTTGTTTACTCTGTACGATGCTTAGAAAGTTATTTAGGCTGTGTACTTAGGTGATTGAGTTGGTGATTAGATTTGCGATTATAATACGGCGTTCTGTTTATTTACTTACAAGGGCGTAGGTAAGTAAACAGAACACTGTCTTATATACTTTAGTAAGTGAAGGTAGGTACTAGGAAAGCAACACAGATCGGGCACAACATGTAACCATGAGTCATGCCATTTGCGATTCGAGATTACAGTTAGTTGAGCGATTGACTGCTGCGCAGCATGTCGCGGGTTCGATTCCCGCACGGAACAAATATTTGTACGACCTACATGTATTTGTTCCGAGTCTGGGTGTTTTTTCTATCTATACTAATATTATGAAGAGGTAAAATTGTTTGTAAGCTTGTAAGTTTGTATGTAGGGGGTAATCTCGGGAACTACTGGTCCGATTTGAAAAATTGTTTCACTGGTAGAAAGCTACATTATTCGTGAGTGCTATAGGCTATAAATTATAAAGATATCATGCATATTACTCGAACTATCTCAATTTTTGTCTATCCAGGCGGAAAAAAATAGCTCTTACAACAGAGTTATTTGCGTGCGCTGCCTTAACAGTTGTATATAATTGAAAACAATGTATGGCAACCTGGTCTGCCTATAATAGTTCTACAAAAAAGTCCGCGGCACCATATTTCTATCTTTTATATTTTAGCAGATATAGTAGCTTGTATGTGTTAAAAAAAGTATTTCTCGACGTACTTATCTTTGGACGATTTTTTAAACAACAAAACATTAAACCTTATCGAAAAAAATGTTATTATGATCACAAGAACATCATAGAGATACGATTTGCCCAAAACAGTATGTCAATTGGTTGAATAGTTTCGAAGATAATATAAAATTACTAAATCGCAAAACGCCGCCCGCGCCGTCCATTCATGAACCGCATTAGAACATGCTTTGTACGGACGTTTTATCCATCCCATAGACGGCGTTGTGCAATTACGTCATTTTTCTGAATCGTGGTGTTAAGATTTTCCGCGGATTAATGACCCTCTCCAGTTATTATTTAACTTTTGTCGTTTGGTAGGTGAGTTGTACGTAGGTCTTTAAAATTGTTTTGGTTGCTCGGTTTCTCAAAACACAATTACAATATTATTTCGTTCTCATTCTTCGAGTTCGAAGCTGTGATATTTCTGTTTTTGGGTTATCGGACAGTTTCAGCGATTGTTTATCATGCTTAAAAGGATATCACAACATCCCAGACATGAGACAAGAGCAGCTCGAGTACGCCGTACGGAAGAGCCTCTCGAGGAATAGAGAAAATATTTCGCAAGCACGCGCTGGGAAATCTAGCTCCGAGCGTTCACAGCGGCTTGCTAACCAAAGCTGGAGAACATCGCAGGTCCGTGCTCGGGAATCTAGCGCTGAACGTGCACAGCGTCTCAGTGATTTAAAGCAGCATGTCTCTGCAACAAGGGACAGGGAGTCTAACGCTGAGCGCTCGCAGCGGCTCGCTAGCCTAGCTACATACATATTATTATGCAATAAAAACAAAACCCTCCTTTTGGCCGTCAGGAAATAAATCATAGCAGTCAGTACTAACCGAACCACACTCATAATTACATCACAAGTTAAAATGTTTACCGCCCAACGAAGTGGGCACGGGTCAGCTAGTCTATAATATGTATGTATTTACAAAAAAAAATGTATATAAGTAGTTTATCAGCCATCTCGTAACCATAACACAAGCATTAGGTTGCTTAGCTTGGGACTATATAGCGTTGTGTGAAATGCCCAAGGATATTATATTATACATATTATTATATTATTTGATCGGTTTGTGTATTTAATAATAATTTTGAGTTATAAATGACTATTTACCTATATTTGTATGCCACAAGGCCGAACATGACTGATCTTTTTTTCTTATAAACAACTTGCATTCATTTTATGTATACTCATGTCTCAACAAATAAACGTCTTGTCTTGTCTTGTCTTGACATACATATTAATTCAGTATTTTGTAGTTAAATATAACACCCACATGTAGTACCCGGGATGCCATTATGATATGGCAACGTTCACGTTATTGAATCGCCTAAGTTTCAGTAAACACGTGTATAATTAGGCAGAGCCGTTAGTTGTACCCTATCTTCATTAACATAGCCGAGAACAGCCCTCTGCTAATTATGGGGTGCCAATTGTCTTATTACGACCTCAAATAGGAATAGTTTGATAGACCCATAATTTAAAATAGTACTGTGACCTAAATCAAGAAATACAGGGAAATTATGAAAATCTGCCGTCTGTTTCGAATCATTGATCTAATGGTTTTTTTTTTCTTCTGAAATTCTAGTTAATCTGAAAGGAAATATGTAGGCACAAATCCCTTTAAAGTTTTTAAGTAAACAATCCCCTTGAGGCTAAAACCTGCTAATTAGTCCAGATTTACTAAAAATATTCCTAATTTACATCTCCCTATCTCAACATTCAATATTTATGAAAGTAAAACTCGCCATATTTATTGAGCCGTTTATTTTTAATCGTAAATGAGTCTTTCCCGCCAGGACTTCGCCGCCATCTATAATATTGCTTGTTGCTAATTAATTTGGCTCAGAGTCCGCACGGCGCCATATTTTATCCCCCATCAAGATTTTCTTTAATTTGAGATTGTCGAGTGTTACCTTCGCTTACTTTTAATAATAAAAAGACGTAATAAATAAAAATTTAAGACCTTTGAGTCCTCGTGGGCCATTGAAACGTTTAGGTATTTTCCTCGTTTGTCGTCACAATGTCACAGGACCGTTGGTTTGTTGCCAATTTTAATGAAATTTCACAGCAGGGCGCCTTTTATGTAGGTATCGTTTAATAAATGTGAGGAAAATGGTAGAGAAAACAATATTTTTAGTGGCCGTCCTTGTTTAATACCCGTTACCCGGGTACCCGGGTGCTTGATACCCGGCCCCGGCGCGAGCGGGTTGAACGGTTTTAAAAGCATGTAATCTTGTTACTTCTACGTGAGGGTATTTTGGAATATAATGAATTGTAACATCTCTCGTTAATAGGCCTGACTCGGTTTTATAATCCTTAACCCTTTTTAATTATGAAGTACTCAAATTCTGGTAGCCATGTGTAACTTGTATTAGATAAGTACGGTTCTTAAAAGGTTATTAATTTGTTAATAATAGTAATAGTTTTATTTCGTAAACAACATATTATTACCCTTTATGAATAATTAGATATTACAATGGCAATGCAGCTAACCTAAAAAAACTTTTAAATTATTCAAAGCTACCAAACTTTTTAATATCATTCTCAAAAGTTTCATGAAATATTCAAAAGTAACACGGTTCAAAACTGTGCCTCGAGTACATTTCTACATATAAAATGAAACTTTGTGTGATTATAGTCAATTATGTCACTCCAAATTAAGGTTTTCGGGAATAAAAAACTAGTTGGTAGGTAGATCAATTTAATGAAAAGTTGCGTACAGCTGCCGTGGCGACTGGCGTTAATTAACTAACTTTGAACTAAAATAAAACTAATGTTGGTGGCACTCAAGTATATTGTTGAAAGAGAACCGGTTGTTACCGGTTCTAACCGGAGCCAACCGGAGCGAACCGCCCGTAAATTACTTTTTAATTAAAACAAAAAGAACATCTCATCTAACAAGTCGTGTTTAAACAACAAAGTCAATAAAAGTATAATTTTCTTTTGGACAATAAATCAAAAAGTTTCGCGCATAACCCATGAATGGTAATAAAACTTGGAAAATGGTCAAGGGTGAGTCGCACTTAGCTTACTCCCAGAATATATCTAAAGCTTATAACTTTATGTTGGTCTTCAGAGACGAAAAACTTAGGATTACCACAAAAATATTTTACTTTCATACACATAGGTAGGTAAATTGGTTTTGTAAGTAGCGGAATAGAATCTGGCGTCGCGGCCCGATGGGGAAATAAGCCATTATAATAAATGGCGACATTTACGAAAATCAGAACCTTTTTATCCCATTTTTAAATTGACCAATTTTACCCAAACCTTCCTTAAGCTACCATTTTAGAGTTTTAATATCGTTTTTAAAATAAGTTGCTACGCATAAGATGAAATAAGCAGTTACTTTGTACCCATAATAACAATTTTAAATGTTTTTCTGTGTACATAAATAATAAAATTAATAGTAAGTTAAAGCTTCGTTTTGGTTAAGTTAAACCTTTTCCTCAAAAGTCAGAGGCTATTTTCGCGAGGCGGTTGAAATAATGTTTATCTGTCTTAAACCTATTTTATCCTAGCAGATATCACATATTGCCTTCCCCTTCAATCCGGATTCGGGTCAAAGCCCTATAAATATTTCCCCAGCCTGATCTTTTTGTTTGTAGTTCGGCCGATGCCTAAATAAATTGACTCAGACCCAACGACTAAATGATGAGATAAGGCTCGAAGAGACGAGGCGATATTTCTTTAATAAATAGACGAGAAAATACTGAGTCCTTTAGAAATAAATATAAATACAAAAGTAATTAGGCATATGATCAAATGGTTTGACAAATATCAGCGTTGGTCCTTTCATCTACAGTTAGGACAGAGAAGTACACTAGTGGCATTGAAACGTAGATTATTCAGTTTAGGTTAGGAATAATTTGACTCTAGGCACTTGGCTTGGCTTGACTTCTGTTAAATACATTTACTAGACTAGAGGCCACTCGTTCATCTGGAACTAACTGGCCACAAAAACGGCAAAAACGTTCCTTTCCTAATATTACAAAAAAAAAACCATTCCAAAATAATTTCTAACGGTAAACATTTATCAAACAAACCTATTCCTTTGAGAGCTATATAAGGAATATCTTCCTTGTTAAGAATGAAATATTCACAAAATCATATTTAATCCCTTCCAGTAACCAAAAGCCTTTGCCGATAACTGTTCACAATTGACTCATACATTTACATAAGACTCAGATTCGATTCCCCTTATTAAATTACTTGTGACCTTTTTCTATTATGTCAATTTGTTGGACGATTGGGGTCGTCACGTCTCCCGTTAGGTCGTCGTCTCCGAGCTCAGTCGTCAGGTTCGGGGAAATGGAACTAGGATACTGAATGAGCCAGTTTAATGGAGCACCGCAATATTTTAGAATGGTGAGGTGACAGTGACAACTCGTTCCGGGCAGTTGTATGAGCGGTCGGCTCTGTACGAGTATCATTGTACGTGCTCAGAATAGGACGATGTGGAGCGATTGAAAATTTTAGCTGCGATTAAAGTTATGGTCGAGCAGCGTGATGTTCTATAAAATAATAACATTGCACGTTGTCTTGTTTTATTTTTAGTAGCTTCTTTCTTTTCAGTTTTTCTTTTGTGTTCAATGTGTTTACAAAAAAAGGATAAGTACAAAAAATACCTCAAAGCTTTGGAGTAATAAAAAGCACTTTGCGTTACATCCGTTTGACTTCTTTATGTAGACAATATATCAAGAAAAGGTACGCAAAAACAAAGCCACCTTGGCAATTACAATAAAAGACATTAACATTCCAGTACCTCCTCAACAGATATTTATCATAATTTCCTTTAACATTATTCCCCTAAAATTATCATTGCAGAGGATCCATTTAGGCTAATTAAAATACACATAAAATAGTACCTGGTCCCTGTTGCGGGCCTTAATGGCGGGAAAAGAAGATAACAATGGCGGACAAACGTGCATTGAAATAGAGGACTTTTTTTATCAGAATCGTTGCAAGAATATTTTCCTTTTGGAGCGGTGAAGCTGAAGGGTAGTCAGTATGCTGTTTTAGCAGTTCGTGGGGCTAAAATAAATATTTTTAATTATTTTATTCTGATCCAGTGTACAAGCAACATTAAAAAAAATGCGAACGTTTTGCACTTCATTGCCAAGCCTAAGTTTTCAGCCACATAGTTTTGCCCTATAAAAACTGTGCATAATGTCGCATGTGAAAACATGCGAAGCCTAGTGATGCTCAAATCTCTGTTGGGCTTTCCTCAAAATAACACCCCAGACATTAATTAACCTGCATGGTTCCCTAATTTTATTGTACGGATTTTAGATCTTTAAAAGAGACTTTGTTCTCCGAGTTTGTTTTGGTGTTTCTTTTCAGGCTTTTGTCACAATCATATTTTCATTTCCCAACATTATTTAAGGTTTGTTCAAAAATTATATTCAAGTCGGTCACAATAATTAACGAAACAGAAGTTTAATAATGTCGGTAGGCAGTGGAACTATTAAGTTATGAAATGGCTCGAACGTTGCTGTAATGTTTATTTGAGTGTTCGTTCAGTGTTTGTAAATTACGGACTCATTAGCAGCTACTTTAACTAAGTAGAAAATATTAATGAAAGGCATATTTTTATAGGTTTTCCTTTGAGTCATTTTCCTCAATAATTTTCCTCATGTGATATAATATGTTTTTCCTTATGTTATAAAAAATGAGGAAAACCTTGAAAGCTATTCTGGCCAAGTGAGGTATTAAAAAAAACATCATGTTTTGAATTAGTATCTTTGAATTCCTAATATATAAATTTTATACCTAATCTTGACTGGATGAATAAGACTTTAACTCTTCTCTACTATGTTTTACATCTCAAAAGAAAACATTCTAACAAACTTAATTAAACAAGTTAGTTACTGTGTCCATGTTTAACTAACTGTCAATGGCCGTCTGCGAAGTTCAAAGACTGTGACGTCACAGTGCAGTCGAACACCCCGACATCAACCGTTCCTGCAGCTTTGTTTTCCAAAGCCAGAACAACATACAAACTAAACAGCTTTGGTTACATATTTATTACCTCGTTACCATAACACAAGCATTAGGTTGTTTAGCTTGGGACTATATGGCGTTGTGTGAAATGTCCAAGGATATTATTATTATTTTATTATTATTATTAACAAATGCTGTAGGCATATTTCAAGGAGCTTTATACTTTCTGAGATGTAAAACAATGCGTGTATTAATTAAGAAGCTGTTCGGTAATGAACACCTGTCCATTAGTGTCGATAGCGTCTTCCCATTTTGCGTGACTTCACTGTACAGTGTACAGTAAACGGAGATACGAAACTTTACAGAAACTATTTCAGTTTTATATAATAACATCTTTCTTGCGCGTAATTTCGTGATTTTAGATTACTTTTGCAGATTAACACTTTGTAGTTACATATATATTATACTAGCTTCTTCCCGCGACTTCGTCTGCGTAGACTTTAGAACTGGTGTGCAACTTAATTGCCTCATATTGTCATTCTTGTAATTGCATCTTCATGATTCTGATATCCAGATAGTGAGTCCTATAATTACTTCGACATGTTTGTGGTCCCCTGGAAGGTACTTGTGAATTTTTCGCGCTCACGATTCTGGTCGAAAAATATATCAATTGTCTGGTATTCTGGTATCTACTTGTAAATCTGTAGCGCTCATAATTCCAGCCTTGGCATTACTTTGACATGTTTTTGGTTTCACCCTGCACTTTTAAATCCTAACCTTTCACAATTCTAGGCCCGAAAATATTGCGACATGTTTCTGGTCTCCTGGTAATTGTAAATCTTTAGCTCTCATATTTCCAGCCCGGAAAAAACGTCGCCATGTTCCTATTCTCCTGTTACTTTTGAATCCTAACTGCTCACAATTTCAGCACTGAAAAAATTTCAACATTTTTCTGCTATCTTAGTACTTGTAAATCTATTACTTTCACCATTCCAGCCCAGAAAAATTCTTGCGCAAAATATTTTGAATAACTCCAGGTATTGTGAGTCTTTGGCGCTCATATTTTTAGCCTCAATATTACTTCAACATGTTTCTGTTCTCCTGGTATCTTTTAAATCCTAATTGTTCACCATTACAGAGTCAGAAATACTTCGATATGTTTCTGGTTACCTGTGCCTTTGAATCCAAACCACTTGCAATTAAAGCCCCGGAAATACTTTGATGTGTGTGGTCTCCTGATACTTGTGAAACTTTAGCGCTCACAATACCAGCCCCAAAACTATTTGGATAATTATGTTTCTTCTCTCCTGGTACTTGTGAGTCTTATAGTGTTCACAATTCCAGCTCAGTAAAAACTTCGACATGTTTCTGTACTCCTGGTAAAAAAATCTTGCTCAAAAATTGTGTCTCCTGGTACATAAGCATCTTTAGCGCTCATATTTGCAGCCTCAGAAATACTCCAACATGTTGTTGTTATCCTGGTTGGTACTTTTGAATCGCTTGCAATCTATTTTCCAGTAAAAAAAAACTACCCTAAATACTTTGACATGTTTCAGCTCTCCTGTTACTTGTGAATCTGTAGCGCTCATATTTCCAGCTTCGAAAGTACTTGGGACTGGTTTTTTTTAATAATATTAGTGGGATTGTGGTGAGAAAAATCTCATCTAATCTCATATCTCATATCATCTCATCTCATCTCATCTCATCTCATCTCATCTCATCTCATCTCATCTCATCTCATCTCGTCTTATCTCAATTTCCAGAAAAACTGGACTACTCTTAAAGTCCTACAAGTCCTACTATCCTACTAATTACTTATTAGTACTTGTAAATCTTTAGTGCTCACAATTCCGGCACCGAAAATATCGAAATGTTTTTGCGTTCCTGGTACTTGTGAATATAGCATTTACAATTTCCAGCCCTGAAAAAACAATTTTTTTTTCGTTCGTCATGTTTCTGGTACAATGTATATAATGGAATGTATTAATTCCTGCAACTTAAAAACTTTCAGATATTTCTCTCCTGGTATTTCAATCTATCTGTAGCGCTCGTAATTTTCTGGCGAAATACTTCAACATGTTTCTGCCCTCCTGGTACTTGTGAATGTATAGCGTTGCTTCGACATATTTCTGATCTCCTGGTACTTGTGAATCTAAAGCGCTCATATCAAGCCCCAAAAAAACTTCCGAAATGTTACTGCTCTCCTGGTACTTGTGAATCTGTAGCGCTCGGAATTCCGGCCCCGGAAAACCTCGATATATTTCTGTTCTCCCTGGTGAATCTGTAGACTGAGACTGAGATGACGCTCGGAATTCCAGTCCCAAAATACTTCGAAAAGTTTCTGCTCTGCTAATAAAAAAAAACTTGCCCAAAAATAATTTGACATGTTGCTGGTCTCCTGGTACTTGTGAATCTTTTAGCACTCGTAATACAATTCTAGACCGGTAAAAAATTTCGACATGTTTCTGTTCTCCTGGTACTTTTGAATCTGAAGTACTAAGGTAGCAGAAACTTTGTACTTCCACTGCTTCCTCTGACTCCATTAAGTCATGTATGTTACCGGGATAAAAAGTAGCCTATGTGTTATTTCAGGATGTGACCTACATATGTGCCAAATTACATCTAAATCCCTTGAGCCGTTTTTGAATGATTGACGGACAAACATCCAAACATACAAACATGAACGTTTGCAATGAAAGCCAATCTATTTTCCAGCAAAAAAAAAACCTGACCAAAAATACTTCGACATATATTATGTCTGCTCTCCTGGTACTCGAGAATCTTTGGCGCTCACAAATTCGGACCAGAAATATTTAGACATGTTTATGCTCTCCTGGTACTTGTGAATCTGAAGTCAGCAGAAACGTCTGATTTCCACTTCCTCCTCCGCCACCATTAAGCTATGCCTTTTATCGGGATAAAAAGTAGCCTATGTGTTATTCCAGGATATGAACTATATGTGTGCCAAATTTCATTCAAATCCCATCAGCCATTTTTGCGTGATTGACGAACAAACATACAAACATACAAACTTTCACATTTATAATATTAGTAGGATTATATATTTCATTTTTCGCCGGGTTTTCATGCCGTTTCAACAAAATCCACATATTAGCAGTTACCTAGTCTAGTTATATGTATTTGACTAGCATTTTCCGGTGCCTCTGCTCCCGCGGCCAGTCCTTCAGGAACTGTGCATTTATACAGCGATATCTAGAGTCACATTCTATCAATGAGAAATGTTCGTAAAAGCATCAGAATCCCAGAGACCAAAAATTACACATTTTCATCATTTTTATTATTTTTAGACTCACTGAGGCTGTTACCAGCCTGAGGGTGTAGAATTAAAGCTAACTTCAACTTGACTAACACGCCCACAACTAAACGAGGGATGACACTAACTCAGTGATAATGTTCTTTAATGCCAGAGCACTAAACGTGAAACACAATGTTAAAGTAAATTATATTCCACATTTATGTGGCGTATAATTTTAATTACCTAATGTAAGTAAAACACTGGACCCATGTTTTAGTTAATTAAACATTTGCAAACATAAGCTCGTTATTTTAGTAGGTACTTGTGGAGATAGTACAACGGAGTAGTGAATATTTTGGTTTGGTTTATTATTTATCACTAGAACTTTTACTGAACAATTTATAATTTTCATTTATGAGCCAAAACTGACTAAGTTTTTATTCATTATCTGGTAAGACCGGTTATATGTACGACTAGCTGACCCGCGCAACTTCGTCTGCGTCACATTTTCCATTACTGCTCCGCTCCTATTTGTCTTAGCGTGATGATATATACATATATATAAATATACGCCTATAACCTTCCTCAATAAATGGGCTATCTAACACTGAAAGATTTTTCAAATCGGACCAGTAGTTCCTGAGATTAGCGCGTTCAACCAAACAAACAAACTCTTCTGCTTTATAATATTAGTATAGATTGCATATACAAAATCTACGTTCAGTTACGTATCCTGATCTCTCTCTCGAATTAAGAATATAATTATGAAGATCGGTTGAAATGCCGACCAGCCCAGGTACCTAATCTCCTGGTACAAACTAATCTTGAATCAAAATCAACAAAACCAACTATCGAACGAATGGTGCTGAATCAAGTGGATTCTTTATTTCGTCCAGAACAGTCCAAAAAGAAACACATTTTCTCCGATTTTTACTGACAATATTGCTGATTGTAGACCACTGATTAATTTAATTTGTTTTAACATTTTATAATATCAAAAAAGTTTTACTGGGTTCATAGAATCGATTTATTATATAGGAGCTCGTGGCTAAATTGAAACAGCCGCACGGGCCGATCTTCAAGGCTAAACTTAGCAGACGAACGCATCGATCTTCAAGGTTAAGCAACGCTTGCGAAGGTTGGTCTGTGGATGGGTGACCATCTTGACATACCGAGTTTCCTTCGTGCCTCAGGAAGCACGTTAAGCCTTTGGTCCCGGCTGTCATTTGTAGATCTTTGGCAGTCGTTACGGATAGTCAGAAGCCAGTAAAATCTGACTGAAATCTTGCATTGAATGAGTTGTGGAGGTCTGGTAGGCAGCCGCGCCACGTAAAATACCGGTATTCAGCTGAATCCGGTTTGTTTGGAAGCCGAGCCAATATAGTAAGGAAAAGGCTAGTTTGTTATAATGGTCACCCATTCACAGACCGACCTCGGCAAGCGTTGCTTAACCTTGAAGATCGACGTGTTCGGCTGATATAGTATAGCCACATTGAAACAATAAGACCAAATATTCACCTCTTCTGTTAGTAAAACAGTTTACTTATGGATACAGGTAACTCTCCGGAGGAGACTCTCCTCTCCTCTCAGTAAATCGAAAATCAATCTAGTCATTCAACCAAATCCATACTTCCATAGTATTTTATATAATTTCAATTCAATATTGATTGTGCGACTTCAAGTTACACAACGTATAACATGGAGCTGACCTCATGCTACTGCGGAGAATCTTAACACCGCGATTCAGAAAAACGCGTCATAAGTACAACGCCATCTATCGATCTACAACGTAACTGAACTGTCTTTATACTCGTAACTACTCATAAGTTCAAACTTAGAAGCTTACACGTTACGATAAATAATGATAATTTATAATAAAATGTTCACTTTTATTGCTACATTTTAAGTTTAATTAAAAAATAACTCAAAAATACATTGTTTCGGGGTCTTTTCACACATTTCTTATTAAAAAAATTCTCAATAGATGGCATTGCAAGTATCTGAAGTCTAGGATGCTCGATGAAGTTTCTTCGTAAACTTTAAAATTCGATATCTTTTGATTTTGTGGGTCGATTTTGATGAAATAAACACTAAATGTTGCTCCGATTATCACTTAATATTTCGAAGTACCTAAATTTTGAATCCAATAAGTGGTTTATGCGTGATGCTCCTCCAAACGCACAGACATACAGACGCACAGACAAACAGACAAACAGAAAAGAATTTCAAAAACTGCTTTTTTGTGTTCTATGTCATTTTTCTGACATTTCTATGTATTTTTTATGCGAAAATATTCAATGTACAGACACGGCAACTCTACGATTTTATTATATGTATAGATAGATAAAATGATATTGAAAAATTTTTTTCACAAAGTTTTTCTTAGCAAAGAAGTCTTTGCTTGCCGTAGCACATTCAATCAACACAAAGGAACAAACAAAGAATCAAGTCATTAAGTTAAATAAAGCGTCAACTGCCTACTCCATAGGTATTTAATTCGTCGCATGATGCAAGCTGATAAGTTAAAAATGCCGTTTAATTAAGCCAAACAATAGTAAAGTACTAGCATCCAACATGAAACCCCTGTCTTCCTTGCAAAGTTCAGCTAACAAACACACATACAAACAAACAAACAAACAAACAAACAAACAAACAGACAAACAGCGTATCTTCACTCGCTACTAATTAAATTGGCGCCGTGCCGCGTTGCGTCGCTGTACACGACTGTACCACTCCGTACAAACGAGTTTGCG
This sequence comes from Ceramica pisi, assembly GCA_963859965.1. Taxonomy (NCBI): domain Eukaryota; kingdom Metazoa; phylum Arthropoda; class Insecta; order Lepidoptera; family Noctuidae; genus Ceramica; species Ceramica pisi. The sequence continues at coordinate 23,530,385 of OY982542.1, forward strand.
GTAAGACCACGTCTAGGTACCAAATGTAGAACTAGTTTAATGTTATATTTGTGTCTTTAGATGTGACGCAATTTTTGTGTAAGATTACTCAGATATTACATCAGAGAGGGCAGCACCTGCGATTGGCCTTTTGTACCTAATCTCTCAAGACGACCAAACAAAGTCAATAAGTTTATTTTGTCTAACAGTAACTTTTGGCCGCGACTTTTTACGCGCACATTCAGTTTTTTTCGTTCCCTTATAACCTTACAGCCTTCCTCATGAATGTGGCTATCATATACAAAAATAATTTTCCAAATCTGACAAGGTCCAGAGATTAGCGCTTTCAAATAATCAAGCAAACTTTATTTCAGCTTTATTACCGAAATGTCACTTGGTCAATACTAAATATAGGTAAATGGTTTTTGCTGTTAGAATTTCACTTTGTCTAAAACCCAAGGTCCACTAAGCATAATGTCTTTAAAACAGTATATTTGAAAGTTACAATAAATCCAAAACGCTTTCACGAATAACGTCAAAAACATGAGCCGTCTAATCTTTCTCTGCCAAAAAACTCGTATTAAATTGCCATCACGTTAACGGCAGTAAATTTATTCGTGTTGGCAACACCTCCCGCCTTTGTATCGAGATCACGCTAACGAAGCCCACACAAAGGTACAAAACGTCGCTTTAGGCGCCCTCAACTTTATTAACACAGTGAAAGCTCCGTCATAAGGGCCCGGGATCCAAATCTTCTATATAATTATATTCTTATGTATAAAAATGAATCCCTGTTTCCCTTGGTCCCGGCATCACGCGCGAACTGCTGCTGGCTGGGCCGATTTCACTAATTCTTTTTTTGTTGTATTTGTTATTCTCAGGAGAAGGTTCTTATGAAAGAAAAAAAAATTGCGGGAGCAAAGCCGCGGGAGACGTAAAAAATAAAAGTGTCATTAGGATTCTATTTTGGATATTATTTTGAATTGAATTATTCAGTTTGGTCCTAAGAGGCCGATTGGGAGTTTTTAATTAATTTTTTAACTTCGTAATTTGGGTTTTGTTTGGGTTTTATCGTAAAAGGAATACAAATAACTTTCCTCATTATTATACATACAGGGATAACCTTTGTTTGGTGACCCTCGTACTCCTACTAAAGGCTCGGGGCCCCCAATCAGAGGCCCGGTAGTGTCAAAGACACGTAAAAAGTAATCATCGCGTCTTTTTGTCCCTCCATAACTACAGTATGACAAGAAATGGTCATAAATCATAAAGAAACTTAATTAAATAGGGCATCATAAACTACCGTATAAAAAGCCGAGCTATACCTAAAAGTGACCTGTAACTACCCTACGTCCCCGAGGCGTATTCACAGCGTACGGGTCAGCTGTACCGTACGCTCACTAATTAAACGGCACGAGCAAATACTAACGTTTTCCTCTCGTACAGGCTTTGTAGTCAAAGTGCTAGTCGGGTTACAAACGGTAGCACTGTTGAAGAAAACATTCTGATGTGTAATTATGTTAGTTCTTTACGTTGGCAACTTTATTTTGATGTTGCAATGTTTTTCAGCGGTAGGTAATAGGTTAAGGTTCAGACTCAGATTTACAACTTCATACCTAATATTTTTTTGATAAAATGCGTTTCGGTCAAAATAATCTAATAAGCAAATAATGTCATAATACTACGCTTAGAAATAAACGTAAAATATCACAAAGCTATGACCGGAACATGCTGAAAACAACATAAACTGCAAAGCTTTCATTTCCAATACAGACGTGAAGCATACATCCCGACAATACATGATCCGGTTCCAGCCGGCACATTCACTGTCACGTCGAAACGACGCACTACGCCCATACGACGCACTACGTCCATACGACGACGTCAACACGGCGTATTGCACACACTGGCTGACAGTACACATAGTGTGGCTACGTTAGCTTACCTAATGGCGGCCACGGTGAGAAGCGCGCCACTAATGCTCACTGCTGCAGTAATTCACTCACTACTGAAAACGAGCGGTTTGTGGGATGGGACTACAAAAACAGTGGCCTAATGTGGACGGATTTCAGACTGCATTCAGTGAATAGCTTTGTTGAGATGGCTATGGAAATAAAATATGTATTTGGTTGAGCATAACGGCGAAGATTCTACAAAAAATCACTTCAGTTTGACAGTCGTATTTGCAGAATCCTTCATAATATGTTTACACGGTCTGTGATCGGTGGAAGAAGCTGTATCGAAATATTAGTTGATGATACACACCAGTTTGAAAGTGTTTACAGAATTGATGTTTTTAATTCTTGTCTTGTTTGTTCAGTTCATAATGTAAGGCATCTACTGTATCAGAATGTCAAACGCTTTGGAACGTACTGATAGCTTCATGTTTTTGATTGCCCTACCTACAATTCAAAAGTGCTTCAAAGTAAATGGTTTATTTGAAATATGTGCTTCGAGTTTGTGTTTGAATGACGAGGATGTACATATATTCTAATGAGTTTGTTATTCGTTGTAGTGGAATAACACTATTAGGTACCTACTACTCCATGCGAATTCTTCCAAATCTATCCACATATGCAATGATGTCCTGAACCACGCTGCAGTCTAGGTGGGCCGGGCGTAGACGCGCACGTTCGCCACGAGTGCGGCGAGGCGGTGCTGCACGCCAGCTTCCTGGTGAACGAGGGTGCGCTGGTGACGGCCACCGCCGACGACCAGCTCCACCTCTGGACCTTCCGCCAGAAGTCCCCCCAGCGCCTGCACTCGCTCAAGTTCCAGAGAGAAAGGTATGCCTGCTCAAATGTTGTAATGCTGTGGGATTTGGCTTGCTCTCTTCTTGGTGTTGATGACTTGTTTGAAAACGAAATAGTTTACTGATGAAGTCTACTCCAGATAATTTGTTAGAGAGCGCCAATTCTACTAATTTTTAAACAACTTTCGGATTCGCATGTCGATCGCAAACTGTCAAAAAAGCCTTAATTTTCATACCGTTTTGACAGTTTGCGATAGAAATGCCAATGCGGTGCGAATGTGAAAAATAGTACAATTGGCGCTCAGGTTAGGGTTTAAACAGAGACGAAACTTTGCCTCGATTTCTTATGTTGTATTAATAGTGTCGCGTGTGAACACAATCTCACTTGATGAAAAGCGACAATGTAATCGAAGATGGAGTATACTTGCTTTATAGTAACGTATTATTTCTTCATTTGAATAAGTGTATTGTTTCGTGGTTTCAAGAGCTTAGTTTCGTATCTGTATCGTCTTAGGACCTAGTGCTTTGGAGTAGGCGGAATCTTAAAATTAGTTATTCGTTTTTAGATTGCCTAGTAAATACAATACAATGGTGGTGTTTTAACGACCGAGTTAGTTAAAAGAAAAAAATAAGTCATCGATGTCCAAGATACGTTCTGCAATTTCATAGTTTTAGTTTTTTTCACTTTTAAAATGGTTAGTTTTAAGTTACTAGTACAAGCATAAAGCAGGATGTCCAATATCTTTTATTGCCCAAGTTGGAGGCAATCTTGCACGACTTGTTCGCAAAAGTCATTCACAGATCGTTGCCTTCCTGAAAGTTTCACCTATTAAAGTATTTGTCAAAGAGTCAACTTGCGCACTAAAACTTGATATTAGACATCGTAAACTAAGTTAAATATTCATGAACTTTACTTACCACAGTGACTATAAAAAAACCACTTATTTCGACGCTCTTAAATGGTTAGGAGGAAGAACACTACCTACTAATACTTTAAAATTAACAGCATTTTTGGCATCGCAAAATAAGAATGGACACCAAACAAGTTTAGTCTAAAAGCTTTTACCGCTCATTTTAAGCTACACTTTACTGTCGGACATTGAGATGCAGTAAACTTATTTACAAATTACAAACTTGGACACTTTTATGTCTTGCGAGCTGAAGGAAACCAGTTAGTTGGTGTGCCAGGCTTTGACACAATTATGTGAACTTTTATTACCCCCTCCACCTCTCCCCCCGTCTCCCCCCGTCTCCCCCTCTGTCGCCCGGTGGCGCCGGCTCGTATCTCAGTCCGCTCGAGGAGGTTCATTCCTATTATTCAGTTCAGGATAATTTTATGGGTCCGGCCATCTGTTTGTTGTTGGCCCGATTTTTTGTTTGTTTCCACACGATTGATATTAATTTGTTCTGAAATTGTCTGTTTTACTGCAATGTCGTATGGAGGAAGTTTTTTAGTCTTCTAGTTTTTATACACATCGGATATACAGCGTGAGGTCGAAACATTAATGTAACACTTAGCAGCTATTAACAGTATGCACCGCATAAAATGCCTATGAAAACACAGGCGTATTTTCCGTGATTAGTCACTAGTACGTCTATATAAACCACCAATATTACGATTTGTACAACTGTGGTAAAAAGTAAAGAGAATCTTTCAAATCTCTGCGCTCTAACGTCCAAATAGATCTACAGAAGCAGCCATCCATCTCCCAAATGTAAACGTCAGCGTTACGTTGGTCCATTTGGCAGTCAGCACCAAATAAAAAGTGAATCACTTGCAAGCGACGCCGTTTAAAAACAGAACGTCAGCGTCCTCAGCTGTTTGCATACAGAGCACTAATTACTCGAATTAACGCCAACCCTACGCGAGCGGGCGCCTGTACCCCAATGATTGGGGACAACCGTGACGAGAATTTTTACTTCATATTTAGGTATTGGGGAACGAAGACGTAATGTCACAATTCGGTGAGACCTCGTGTGTTCGTTAGACGTCGGTCGTCATTTCCGGCCACAATTCGTGTTCGCCTCTCGTTTCCCGCCGCTCGTTCAGGGACATTTCCGGCCCTGACCGCTCTTTATTTTTGTCTCTATTTGTTCAGATAAACGTCCTAGATTTCGTGGCGAAGTACAATAGGAAAAAAATTGCTGAAAAAGGTACCTACAAAGTCACAGAGGCAGTAATTAAAATCGCTCGTTTACATTTGAAACTGAATTTATGACCGTCGGTCGACAGTTTACAAGCAAACTTTATTGCCATAAATCAGAGAGGTATTGTCTGTGGCTCGTTATTATTGCTTTGTTTAATTCATTACTAGAGGGCGCCGCTGGGGCGGAATTATTTCGGCGTTGTCATGGCAACGGGATGTGTTGTCGCTTTGAAACCCGAGATATCGTTAGAAACCTTGTCTTAACATACGAGAGCCGATAAATGGATATTAATTATGTCCGTAATTGGGTGGGAGGATGGGTTTCATAATGTAGGACCCACGCGAAATCGACGCCTTTGAAGGTTTGGCTTTTAATTAGTAGAGGAAACTTCTCTGAATCTCTAAAGATCTTGATTTATTGATATTTTTACTGCTCCCCTGCTCCCCAATATTAAAGATAAATATTTTTACGACTGTTTGTTATTTTATCACCTACCTACGCGTTCTCACAATCCACCTTTTTTTTTTTTTTTTTTTTTTAGGGATGGGAAATCATCCAATGACTCCTCCCGCTCTGGGTGTGGCGGGAGGGAGTGTCAGACTTCTACTGACTAAAACCCATCCATGTTCCTTCATTGCCCTTTGTGTTCCGGAGCCGCGGTGTCTCTTGCGAATAATCCCGCGACTCCGGTAGGCGTCGGCCCTTTCGGGCCCCTCTGTGTGCTGACTCTCTTTGAGGCGCGCGTGGAACACTAACGCGCCGTCGACACGGCCTGTCGTCACTAGACGGACGGACGGCGAGCCACCCACAGCTCGCCGTCCACAGGCCCGCGCCTACGGTGGCCGGAGGTCACCAAGTGGTGTCCCCCGACGCCCGCGGCGTCTACCACGGCGGCCGGGACGAGAGGGTCTCCTCTCCCTCTCCGCCACCTCCTTCGCTAGCATGACTGCTTCGCAGAAGGAGGCAACGGCGTCCCATTCTGTCTCGCTCCGGACCATGGCTTGGACCAGGGCCGGACGCGAGAGGTTGCCGCCGATCGCCGTTTCGAGGACACGGCGGTGCGCCGCCCAAGCGGGGCACACCTGCACAGTGTGCTCCACCGTGTCCTCCGGTCGATCCTCGCAGCTCACAATCCACCTACCAACATAAAAATGTCGAAAAATATTGTCATGGCAATATTTAGTAAGAAGTCATTACATTGCTCTCGTACCTATTTATATTCTAACAATACTAATTGTGAATGGAAATAAATTCATCCATGTCGACCTATTTGATACGCTGAAACTTTTCGCATTGCCACTTTGTAACAACGTATTGATACGCGCCCTATTGTCAATACAGTTCGTCTTCTCGTCACTATTATCCTCACATATTGACGACCTCCCCACACCTCGACACGAGCCTCGCACAAACACCTGCCCCCCTCTTAACCCTTCATGAGGGAAAACAATCTAGTGCCACACAATGGCCTTCACACTCATACCTACATAATAATATGTAGATATAGTTTGTATCTCATATATACATATAATAACTGACTGTAAGGTAGTCAGTGTGGGCAGGGGCATTCGCTTTAACACATCTATTGGAGTGGACTATACCATTAAATACTGGTCAAATGTTACAACTTTCAAAATTGTGACAGACATACAGGTGAGAAAACAGATATATTTGGTTCAGCTTGAAAGAACACTGTCGTAACCTACTCTGACATTAGGCACATTAATCCTTTTAGTAACTTTTTTAAATGTTTTAATCAAAAACAGGGTTTTTGCCCCAGGTTAGAGAGTGAGTTTCAATTCAAATCTCGTCTCAGTTACAATGAATGTACCTGTTGAAATGTAGGAAAATTAGAGGTATTTCTGACAGATTGAGGTCGAGATTTGCTTGAAATTAAAAGAATTGTCCTCTGACTGGTGTGGTAGTGATTTTGCGTAAAAATTCCATCCGTTACACTCACCTAGTGTGTGTCATTTACCACGGCAAGGAAATACACTCCCAAGCTGTTTAGCAATACTTGTAGGTAATATGCAACCTTCATTTCCAGCTTTCCCACCAACTTATCAAAACTTACAGCGCTAAATCAACTATCCTAAGCGCCTTACTTACAGACCATACATAATTACACAATGTATTCCACCTAGCGACACACGCTACCACACCGCTGCTCGACAAAGCGTAGCCTCTGGCTACGTCCAACAAATACCAATTAACTGTCTCAGTGGCGACACTGTGTCAACTGTGTGTGTCGTGTTAAGACGTGGTGACGTAATACGTTTTGGTTTGTTGTACCTTTGGAAATGGGATCCTGTTGATTCTGTGTACGGGTATTGGTCCATGGGGTTTATATACCTTCGTGTACAACATGATGTTACTACTGGATTAGCTGACCGTTGCTCTTCGACTGCAAGTAGCAGATCAGAAAGTAGTGTTGTTAATGTCTTCTTTCATCTGCCTTGGTCTTAAGTTCTGCCTGTCTAGCTTTTCCACCTGTGTTGGGGTCAGCTTTCAGTCTGACCTGATTCAGCTGAATACCAGTATTTTACGAGGAGCGATTGACCTCAACAACCCAGTTACAAGAGTCACAAGATTTCCCTTGCCAAGACTGGGGCCAATTCAATTAATAAAAATAATTGTAGTAACAAATGACAAGAGATTTAACATTGTTTTAAATAATTTTTGATACTATTTCATACCTTGACATACTATTTAGCACTCTTCCTCTCTCCTATTATTTGCAGTGCCCGACAGGGTCCATATTTGTTCTTTAACCATTTTAAACCATCTTTATAATACATATGGAATGCAATAAATTATTGAGTATTGAGTATTGAGAGAGAATTCGACAATTTTGTACGTTTATGTCATACATTCTCAGCTTCATTTAACACTAGCTGACCCCTGTCCACATCGTTGGGCGGTGTTTATATATGTGGTGCCTATGATACTCACAAATATCGTGGCTTTCTATTGGTATAAATAATTTTTCAAAATCGGTTTAGTAGATCCAAATATTACCGCGTACAATCTCACAAAATGAAACAATAATGTCCGTTTTTAACGTCACAATGCCAGTTATATATTAAACCGAGCCCTGGTGACAGACCTAATTAAAAAAAAACAGCATGAACACCACATCCACGGAATACTGAAAATCGATAGGTTGTTAGTTTGCATCTCTCCGCTTTATAATGAGCACATCTAAAATCATTAAACGTTAATTAGAACGAGGCAGGAGGCCTAGTTATTAATGAGGACGTAATACCTGCCTTCAAAATTAATACGTTTAGTTTCAAAGCGCCAAAAATTATTTGGTGTTCGAAGTTTATTTCTCTATAAAACCATTTAGGTACTGTCAGTTTTATGTTCTTTCTTTAGGCTATTTTCGTAACTGAGACAAACACAGGCGTATAATTATACCTAAAAACTTGAAGAAAATTTGAGAAAAACTTCAACAAAACTTGAAGAAAACAAAAGCTACTGAACGGCTTTACTTTACAAATGGGAACTTAAGAGCTTAGTATTTACTCAAGTGTGGATTTTCTCATTATTTATTTTAAAAACATAACGTAATTTTTAGAGAAAACCACTGGGGGGCCTATCAAGTTATAATTTCAGTAACAGGTGCAGGTTACAGGAACTTAATTAACCAGTACTATACCGACAGATTGACCATACGTCACGTCACGTCAATCGAGCAATGTAATGCTTCAATCACAACGACGTCACTCACGCAATGGGCGCGTTAACCTGTCAAGCGATCAAGGCTGGTCAACCTTTGGCATTCGTAGTATTAAATGATTTACTTGGGGTTACATCTTGTTGATGAATTAGAGTCGAAAAACACGTTAGTTCTTTTGTTCGCTCCAGATTGAGACTGTGTTGTTTGTAGTTTTTACAAATTTAGTCTAAATCTTCTCCGTGCGGGCAATGCCTCGAAAATATCCCTCTTTTGAAATTCTTAACGATATTTGAAAATCTTTAAGGAAAAATAACTGATTCCTTTGAGATAAGATACTTCAAGTAAAAGACGTTTCATTAAATTGCCAAAATTATTGTCTCAATCATATCTTCTTTCAAAAAAAGTATTTCTTATTCTTCGGCAATCACCACTCGTACATTCAGTCTTGTAAACTTCGACCATGAATTCGACTCCTCAGTAAAGTCAAATCCTGTCAATCAATGAGGTCAGGTGGGATGCTCGCTACCTACATATATGTGGCTCATTAATGAGAGGCTTTACTCGAAGCTGATTAACAGTTTAGTGGCAAATAACGGAGCAATCACGTCACAGTTATTCGAATCACATAAGAAATTATACTAAATACCACCACTGGTCTTTAAATAAGTATGTTTTATCTGCAAATAATGTAATGGACTGCCACTTAAACTTTGTGAACCTTGTGTATTATATAAATGTTGTAGTTGTTTAGTATCCCTTAATTAATAAAATAAATACATTTGTTTAGAGAAGATTTCCTTACGTTTAAAATTTTTGGGTTCCGAACAAAATACGGAACCCTTATAGGATCATTTGGGTGTCTGTCTGTCTGTTGGAATTTGGTATAAATATGGATTTCTGTAATCCAAACACGGACGTAAATAAATAAATTTTGAATATGGGGGTAAATTTTGGGGGTAAGCAGATAATTTCAAAAAAATATTTTGATGAAAATTAACGCTAGATCAGAAAAAAAAGTAATAAGTTTAGGTTGCTCTTTGCTTTAGTTTGCCATGTGCTATTACTTCCTAGATTTTTTTCACCTAATTATTGGTTTAAAAATGAAACGAGTCATGTAGGGCTTAACTACAAAACGTCTTACTACTCTTAACACTATAATGCACCTCTCCTAACAACAAACTAAAATAGCAACTAACTCATTTACAATAACGTAGTTATAATGGCCGCCTTGCACCTCCCGTCTATCCTCAGCCATCAACTTGACGATGCAATCTCTATTCAAATGATATTGCACCTAATTACCTACGTGTTAGCATATTAATTACTTTGTCTGAAGATCCTGACGATATGCTGGGAGGTGCAAGGCACTCGTAACGGCACATTGAGCACTGTTTATAGTCTAGCACTCTTCGTGTGGCTAAGTGAGACCATCTCCAACGTTTTATGGTCGCCTAGTACTTACACAAGCTCATGAGATATTGTTTTAAATCACTTGCAGGTACCTAATCTGGTACTTCACTTTTTTGGGTGCAACAAACATTCTAGAGAATGCATATTTTTACTCACACAAACAATAATTGGCTTTTTAAAATACTTTTTGTATCAAGCAAACTATTGGTGACAAATGATATTTAGTTACTATGATAATGTCATGCTCTACATTTGCTCGAAAAATTACTAGCTATTTTTTTTTAATAAATTTGTTTTCTTTCACAAAAGTACTTATTATAATTTACAAATAAATGCTGTAGACAGCATTTAATTGCTGTATTTTAAACCAATATTTGTAGTTGAATTTGCCGAGTAAACTGAGTCTGCACTTTAAACTCATGGTTAACCTATTTAATAGTTAGTTGAACTTAGGCAAGCGGGCTCTATCTTCCAATATACCATCACTTTCTCTCTGGTGAGATAGTGGTCAAACGAGAGTCTATCATTAACAAAAAGACACGCATACTTTGTTGCACCTGCCACCTATTCTGATTCTAACAACTGATACAATCAATGATCATATGTAACATTTGCACTTGGTTGAGCGTAATTTTGCGCTGTTACAGATCACGCATCAAACTCTCACTATCGACTAACGAAATCAAGGGGTGAGTGTGTGTTAGTTTGATGTCGCACGCACTCGCACTCGTACTCGCATGCACTCGCACGCACTGTCTACACACGGCCAGCAGGCTGATCGACTAAACACTATAACACACCTTTTTTTTTTTTTTTTTTTTTTTTTTTTTAGGGATGGGAAATCATCCAATGACTCCTCCCGCTCTGGGTGTAGCGGGAGGGAGTGTCAGACTTCTACTGACTAAAACCCATCCATGTTCCTTCATTGCCCTTTGTGTTCCGGAGCCACGGTGTCTCTTGCGAATAATCCCGCGACTCCGGCAGGCGTCGGCCCTTTCGGGCCCCTCTGTGTTGCTGACTCTCTTTGAGGCGCGCGTGGAACACTAACGCGCCGTCGACACGGCCTGTCGTCACTAGACGGACGGACGGCGAGCCACCCATCGCTCGTCGTCCACAGGCCCGCGCCTACGGTGGCCGGAAGTCACCAGGTGGCCCCCGACGCCCGCGGCGTCCACCACGGCGGCTGGGACGAGAGGGTCTCCTCTCCCGCTCCGCCACCTCCTTCGCTAGCATGACTGCTTCGCAGAAGGAGGCAACGGCGTCCCATTCCGTCTCGCTCCGGACCATGGCTTGGACTAGGGCCGGACGCGAGAGGTCGCCGCCAATCGCCGTTTCGAGGACACGGCGGTGCGCCGCCCAAGCGGGGCACACCTGCACAGTGTGCTCTACCGTGTCCTCCGGTCGATCCTCGCAGTGGTGACACCCGGGCGTTTCCTCCCGCCGAATTCGGTGCAGGAACCTCCCGAAACATCCATGTCCGGTGAGGACCTGCGTCAGGCGGAAGGTGAGGACGCCGTGGCGCCTCTCAAGCCACTCCTCAAAGAGGGGACTTATCGCCGCTATTGTGGCGTGCCCTGCGCTGGGTTGCGATAGTCGTCGTCTCCATGACGCCATGAGATCGCGCCGGAAGTCCGTCCGCTGCGCGACAATTTGCCGCGTCAGCGGAGTTTCCCCCCGGCTTAGTACCTCCGCGCGCCAATCATGCAGGCGCGCGAGGACCACCGCCTCCAGATCCCATGGCGGCAATCCGGCAAGGAGACCCGCCGCTTCGCGCGAGATCGTGCGGTACCCTCTGGTCATCCTGAGGGCCACCACCTTCTGGGGCGCGTTCAAGTGGTTCGCAGCACGCTGCCTCAATGAACGCGCCCACACCGGGGCCCCGTAAAGGGCCAGCACTATAACACACCTTCCCTTTCGTAAATGTCTCTATCCTTCTGCGTCAGCAGTACATAAATAAAATTCGCGATTCAAAGTACGTGTCACCCACAAACCTATCTTCCAAACGGTAAAGTACATTTACCGTATTATAACCGTAATATTTAATGATATACCAACTCAAAACTATTAAATCAACACTTTTTAAATACGGAACTTTGGCATTATTTCTTACTAGTAATTAAAGTCCATCACAATCACACTTTTCCTACAATACACTGTACAGTCACTTATCTTTCAGTCAAACACTGTCAGTCAGAGATACAGTCAAACACTGTGCATGCTGTAGCCAATCAGAACACTGCATCCGTCGTATTGTTTGGTTTGCGCGTCTTTTAATTATTTAAATATTGGATGGGCATGTTTCTAGATACTGCACTAATTGTATCTTTACCGTAGACCATCTTCGTAGATACCTGTTTCTTATAGAAGAAAAAACTGTTTTATATCCTACATTTTAGTCTGTACATATCTGTTATTTAACGCTTTCGTAAAATACTTCAATGTTTTTAGATGAGCAGACTGTACTACTATACTGTAGCGAGATTAAATGTTGTGACTTTTTACTCTACCCGTTTCATTACTGTCGTGAACCCTGTAATATTGTTATTGTGAAGTAATCTCCTGAAAAAATCTGTTACAAGGTATTGAAAAACAATAGCTTCGTGTTGGCTAAAAGCCAGGTTAGACAATAACAGCCTAACGATACGCCCCCGAGATCGCCGCGTAACCGTTGCGTAAACGCCATGTAAAGAGTTAATTAAAAAGTGTACAGCGAGGAACTTTATCAGCACCGCCCATTAGGGTACACCACAAAATAAGCGCAGAAAACCAACGCTTAGATAGCGAAAATTGTCGTGTATAGAGTAGACACAGTGTAGCAAAAATGACAAAGTTTCGACTCGATCCACTGTTTAACCATTTCGCTCGTTCTTTTCTCGCGGTGGACTCATAATGAGGCGTTTTTCAAGTGGGCCTTCTGCTCTTATATCGTTCTTCGTCTGTGTGCCTCGACCGTTTAGAATTTAGATAAACTTTTACTGGCTTACATTAAAATTAATATCTTTTGTATACACGGACGCTTTTTAATAACAATTTTCGTTTGTTGTTCACGTGTTTTGACGATGATTATAAAATCGTATTTAATGTTTATAATTTGGCTGACGTAGAACAATCTATGTTAATTGCTCTTAGTTTTCTGCTTCTTTATTTAAAATTTTCCTAACGGGACGAATTTTTGGGCCTAACTGTTGTAGAGGATCTTTACGGGATTATAAAACGCCCACAATAATAAATAATATATTGTAACATTGTTCGGCTTAATGTCAAAACCTTGTACCCACGCTTTCAGCTTCATTGAATGATCGACGAGTTATGTTAGACCCTACCTACAATTTATACATCAACAAGAACTTGTAATTCTATCGTAGACCTACAATAAACCAAGGTATAATAATTTCTTTCGCCTTTGGCCTTAGTGTATAAAAACACAATTCTTGGACTTATAATGGACCTATACAACACTAATAAGCTTATCATAGAAAGGGTCTGTACAGTCTTATAAACGTCAGATTACAATGGACTACGTCGGTCACAGGTCAAAGTAACGACATCAATGGAGCCACACTAAAATTTGATTCGCTCATGAATAGATACAAGAGCCGATACCTCTATAGTGATCCTGTACGCCTGGTACCCGCGCGCTGCGGTCAGACATTGTACCGGGCTCCTTTGTGAAAGGTCCCTGAAATAATATCGACTCGGGCACTTGAACAGAAAGATTATTGTATGAAAAATTCAGTGTTGCACTCGTGATGTATTTGACGTTAATATTAATGAAGAATAAACGAGAATTGTGTAGTAAACGCTGCTTGTTTATTTAAATTGGACGTGAAATGTAAACGGTTATGATGCAGAATTAGATTGAAGTATTGTTGGCGAAATTAACTTTGACTGGCGAAACGTAGAATAAATTTTGAATTATTTTAACTTGCTCCTGTCAGTAAATGTACCGTTATATTTACATTAATATCTCTGTTAAATAATATTTGTAAGAAATATAAAAAATAAGTTAACTGAAAAACTAGAAATGAAAACAATCAAAAGATTTGGTTCAGTTTTGAACTTGTTCTGGTCCTGTTTTTCCAACTAATTCAGAGTTTGTAATTTTGAAGTCAGTCCTCAGAAGGGCAACTCTCGTATTTTGGAAAGTTCGCTTTGTCACAAACCGTCAAAACGTCGTAACGCACGTCTAAATTCCTACTTTGACTAGTTTGTGACATTGATTGTCGCTGAGATGATATTGCGATTTGAATTTGAATGCATTTTAAGTACGAAAACTGTTCATCGGTAACCTAAATACCTTCAAAGGTTCAAAAATTCTCAAACTTTGTATGTATCTTATCCTACCACCCCGGTATATGGATGATGCAGAAAACACCATGTCCCCAAATGGGTGCCTTCCTTCCCCCCACATGTGATGCCAGCTAACGCGTGTGTCGCCCGCAGGATCACGTGCCTGCACCTGCCGCTGGCGTCCAAGTGGATCCACGTTGGCACCGAGCGCGGCAACGTGCACGTCGTCAACATCGAGACCTTCGCGCTCTCCGGATACGTCATCAACTGGAACAAGGCCATCGAAGTGTGAGTACCTTCAGATACTTGATTATTATGAACGAAGAATCAACGTCGTATTCATAGAAGCGGACTGTCGCCGATTACTCGTTGAAATTAACGGCCTGTTACAGTTCTGATTGGGCATAACTACGGCAGCCAATGCTCACAGCACAAATGAATTACTTCTTAGGTACTTGAATGAATGCACACTTACTTTGAGTTGCATTCATGGAATTACGAGTATGTTGCTAAGCGCACCAACATAGAGTGCAACACAAAAGGGCAACACTTGCTTTCCATGAGTACTTACTCGTTGGTATAGGTTCATAAAATTCAATGTAATAACATTGAATTTTATGAACCTATACCAACGAGTAAGTACGTTACGTAGCCAAGTATAATAATACTTGGCTACGTAATAGGATATCTTTATAAGAGAAAAAAAACGAAGGAGGTCAGTATCCTCGAAGAATATTAGTCTTATGACAGTAACCTAGTTACAAATTCTTGCTCGTCGTTTTAGTTCAGAAACAGTGATGTATTTTTTGTAGATTTAGGATTTATTTCAGCAACTTTTAATAGCCACTGCTTTGGTAAATATCCAAGACTAAAACAAAAACTTTAATACCATACAAAGCCTACAAAAACTTACACATTTCACTCGAAACGCTAACACAGTTATCTTCTTAACGTTGACGTGATAATCACAACTCATGCGAAGGTTTTTACGAGTTCTCCAGCTTTCCTTCAATCTCCAGACAATCTCGAATCTCGGCAACAACATTCGTCAGCCTGTGAAAAGTCCGTGTGTTCCAAAATGTTGGTGTAATCCAAAACATCAATAAAGGGGACATCAAAGGGAGCAGATAAGCCGCTAAGTCACGGGCGCCGGGCCAACATGGCGCTAAGTCATGCCCGGGCGGCTGACAGGCAAGCGGGCTAATTGCTCACACTCAATTAATTGGGGTCAGTTTAGCCGCTGTGTCACTAGTGTCGCCAGGTTTGAAGGAAAGGCTAGTTTTGTATGTCAGCTAATTTGTTTTATTTGAATTTCACTAGTAACTACCTACCCTGCTGGTCAGCAAACGTCGCCGGCGAGATGACGATGGTAATTTCGGACGCAGTAATCTATAACAGATGTTTGCTCGTCTAACAGACGCTGTGCGCTGTAAAGTATGTATATTTAATTGAGTATGTGACGACACTTCGCGATATAGCTCTTCAAATCAAAACTTTTTGAATGTCAACATTTTTACATCAAAACAGTCCCCCAAATCGGCACCACTTCCTAATGTAGCCATATGTATACCAAGGGAGAAGACGAGATACAACAAACTCTTCACCAATACAGCTGTCTGTTAAGTTTACTGAACTTGAATTTATACAAAAGTTGATGAAGGATGTGCTACTATCTAAAAAATACAACTGTTTAACAATATAAATAGTAACATCCACACCTAATATTACAAGCTTTAACGAACTATTTTACAAGATACGTAACTATTACTTTGAGTAATAGTTACGTATCTTGTAAAATAGTTCATATTACTCAAACACAAAGGGCACATCCACTAAATAATTTAATTCATCAAGTAATAAGGACTTGCGTCCTCATTCAGTTAAAGATTACAGCAAACTAACGAGATTTACTAGCGCCAACAGTCCTTTGACGATCCCTCCGCAGATGATGAGGGATTATCGCCGTGACGTCTGAATTATACATTAACGGAGGCACTATCTGCCGCGATGTAATAAACGTAGCTCAATCATATGAACTGGTGAACCTTTGTCAAATTACCGTGAGCTACTCTTGAAAGCTTTGACCTTGAGTACTTGAATGTAGGTAACTATGTGATTATAGTTGTTATAAAGTTATTAGTTAGTGGGTGTTTCTATAGGTCAGGGTAACGAAGCATCCTGCCGGAGTTGCGGGACTATTCGAAAGAGATAACCGGAACACAAAGGGCAATAAAAGAACATGGATGGGTTTTAGTCAGTAGAAGTCTAACACTCCCTCCCACTCCACCCAGAGCGGGAGAAGTCATTTGATCCCTAAAAAAAAGGGTAACGAAGCATAGTTTCATTAATGTTTCGAATCACATTAAGGTTTAGAAAGAGATAGAAAAACATTATGATTGAAACAATCCCACTTTATAATTATACTAGCGTTTGCCCGTGACTTTGTATATCCCACTTCCTCCCGTTCCCTTAGGAATTTCGGGAATTCCTCTCTTAGTGTTCCCTATACTCTCCAAGGAACCTTCATGCCAAAGTTCAGCTTTCTACGACCAGAAGTTTCTGTGCGCTGTCTGCCAGTCACTCAGTAACGGAAGAATTTATACTAATATTATAAAGCAGAAGAGTTTGTTTGTTTCTAAGTTTGTTTGTTTGGTTGAACGCGCTAATCTCAGGAACTACTGGTCCGATTTGAAAAATTATTTCAGTGTTAGATAGCCCATTTACCGAGGAAGGTTATAGGCTATATATCATCACGATAAGACAAATAGGAGCGAAACAGTAATGGAAAATGTGACGCAGACGAAGTTGCGCGAGTCAGCTAGTTTTATATAATAGGATTGCGGTTGGATGTTTGTTCATAAATCACTCCTCACCATCTGAACTTATTTGGATAAAACTGATAGATACCTGGATTAAGACATAGGATAGATACTTGTTATCCCTGTTCCCTTAAGATAATTCCCAACATTCCTAGGGGTGAAACCGCTCATAAAACCAATTGCATATTTACGATCAGGCATTGTTTTATAGTCACGGCCTTTTCTATGATTATAATATCTATCCACTGTCTTAAAGTATCTAATATAAATAGAGCCCTCGTATTTACAGTTAGACTTCCCATCAAGCAGCACAGATTGACAAGAATCCAATCAACAACAGAATCTCCCCCAGCCGCCATCTTGCCAAAGACTCGCCGTCGTAAATCTCACTGAGTAAATCTCCACCACTATGACAACATCAACTGTTCCTTTCAGTTTATGTCAGCCTGACATCATCGCTCGTAAACCTACGACTTCATTCATGTAAAATCATAGACTTAGAAAAATAACTATACCGTCACAAAAGTATCCAGACTAAAAAAGAGAGAAAGCGACTACGCGGCTGCTACCTGTCTCTTTTCACAGGTTGTAGTATTGAAGGGGGACAATGAAAGCCTGTGAATGGGACTCACAAGGATTCTATAAAATGGACAAGTACAGGGGCCTACTAGACGTCTTATAACCATAGTGTTGGTGTGGGAGGGAGATGTAGCTATACAAGATGCAACACCATCCGTTTTTATTACAAATTGGCATGGTTTCATAGTAGGGAGGCTGGTCGCACGATTGCTCTGTCTCTCTCACACATTTCTGAACGTATTCACTTCACAGCTAAATATCGTTAAGTCTATTCCTCTAGTGTTTGCGGAGCATCACTTGAATTCTTTTACCATATAGACAGGAACTAGATATTCACTCATCGTTATTCAAAGTAGTGTAGTTCCGGGGCTGGCCGATCGTAAACTTCACCCAGGGGTAGCAC
This sequence comes from Ceramica pisi, assembly GCA_963859965.1. Taxonomy (NCBI): domain Eukaryota; kingdom Metazoa; phylum Arthropoda; class Insecta; order Lepidoptera; family Noctuidae; genus Ceramica; species Ceramica pisi. Next base: position 23,548,447 of record OY982542.1, read on the forward strand.
ATGTTATGAATTATAATCTTTAGCTCATACATACGACGTGAAGGAGTGCTGCGGAGACACGAATACTTTATGATCTCACGATATTGCGTACCAAGGGACTCGTAAGATTGGAGGATTTTATCAGGAATAAGATGAAGGAAATCAAGTAAAACAGAACAACCAACTAAACAATTATCTCGAGTGATTTATACTCTCGTTTCCCTGTCATCGTTTTTAACCAACGGATAGCGCATATCTCTTCTGCGTTTGTTTTTTGTATTTTTTTTTAAATTGAATCGTATGAGTTAAAACTAACTGATCAATATCTAATACTTTGGGAAATGTAAACATAATGTTATGTTATGTGTGATGTTATACGATATTGCTCATACTTTAAAGCGACGCTAAAGTCATAAAATATAGCGTTATGATCGCAGCATCTTCACAAAGTGTCGCGCTGTCTCGCACACAGACAACTGTCGTCGTTTGCATGCTAAGCTGATGATCAACACATTGTGTAAACGTAGACAAACGCTCAGCAGCGATAGCGATGTGTCTCGTAACATGCTTATTGTAGACGAAATGACATTTGTGCAAGATCGGCTGCACCTGGCGTCGGAGAATCTTACTGCAATGGGACAATTTAACGTGAAACAAGAAATTAAGAGAGTAATTTATTTGTTATGACTTTTTGCACAAAAGTATAAGGCTAAGAACTCACGGAGCGATTTTCCCCCGCGACCGCCGCGGTTGCGGGCCCGCAGCTTCTGTAGAAAGCAGTTATGTATGTTAAAAATTAAAGCACAACTCACGACGCGATTTACGCCCGCGCCTCTACAGAAGCTGCGGGCCCGCAACCGCGGCGGTCGCGGGGGAAATCGCTCCGTGAATTCTTAGCCTAAGACGGGCGACTTAACCGCGTCCATAGCTAAAATGTATAAAGTCCATGCCATAACTATTCTCTACCAGTCAACTAAGGGCAGACACATCATATTATGCACTAGCTGACCCGCACAACTTCGTCTGCGTCACATTTTCCATTACTGCTCCGCTCCTATTTGTCTTAGCGTGATGATATATAGCCTATAACCTTCCTCAATAAATGGGCTATCTAACGCTGAAAGAATTTTTCAAATGGGACCAGTAGTTTCTGAGATTAGCGCGTTCAACCAAACAATACAAACAAACAAACAAACTCTTCTGCTTTATAATATTAGTATGGATTATTAAATTTTTCGTCAGTTTACGGTTCTTTTTCGTTTCCCAAGTCTAAGATGCGTGGGCCTAAAAAACATCTATTTTAAGTACCGAACTATAAAATACACGTTTTTAGTGGAAAAATATCGCGCATAGTAAAAATATCCCGTGAACATTTTATGTATCAGTACGTGGGCTCGTTACTGCCGTGCCTGCCCACCCCCTGCGCGACCCTTACGGCTATGTGCGACACCTCGGTTTACGAGCTCACACGATATCACATCTATATAGGAGAGGCATTGTCTCACGATGCTGGCGCTTTTAAACCTCGAGATTGAATGGAGATGGCAAACATCCATTCTAATATTACAAACTAGCTGTTCCCCGCGGCTTCGCTCCCGTTTACCCGCATAGTTTCCGTTCTCGTGAGATTTCCGGGATAAAAGCTATCCTATGTCCGTTTCCTGGTTCTAAGCTACTTCCTCACTAATTTTCAGCCAAATTGGTTCAGCCGTTCTTGAGTTATAAATAGTGTAACTGACACGACTTTCGTTTATATATAGATGTAAAGTTAATCGTTCCGTCTTTTTTTACCTCTTTGAAACTTAGCACAAGAGTAAACCATGTAATTAGAATCTAAGACGACATTTTGTCCCGGGGGAACGTTCCCTAAATTTCGTTATTCATGCGGGCGAAGCCACGTGCTAAAGCTGGTGATAAATAAGCATAATATTTCAGCTCTATTGACTATGTGTCATCTTAGCCGGGTTTAAATAAATCGGACATTATTTTGTGATAGGTAAAGTACTTCTTACTCGAGTCATACATAATTCATTCTTTCATCGTCCATTCAAACGAATCTTCTTCTACACAATCATTTTCCTTATCTCGCCGTGTAAAAGTTACAACAACATCAACTTTGCTCATAAACTCAGTTATTCGGCCCGTCAAATGTAATCTCTTTTATTTTCTAATATTTCACATACAAACTTTCTCTTCTTAAGGAAATACTACAAGACATATTCGCGTTTACATCGCGTTTTCTTTATTTCTTGAGATTTTTTACATTTGGGTTGTCGTTTTCAGTGTTGGTAAGAGCGTATTCATTTTGTGTATCGTTTCATCAAAGTATGTAACCATCAACAGTGAGATACTCGTATGTCTGTGAGGTCCTGAGTGGAGTAGACACAGTTATGTGGAAGTGCTTCGGATATTAGAGTGAACGATAATGCTAATCTTATGCTGAGGCTGCGCGTCGCCCTACATCCGTAATGTTCCTTAAGCAACGTGTTCTCGGGACGGGAGTGGGTTCTGCGATATTAAATGGAATAATTTAACCGAAAAAGTTTAACACGAACTGAATAAGTTTTAATTCTAAACAAGAAGGTAGGCTGTAATGCTTTACAGCGTCGGTCGTGCCTGTAAGCGATACCTTGGAGACTTACACTGTTGCTCACAAAGTCACAGCAACCATTGTAATTATTTGAATGTGACAAGCACGCCACATTATACTTAACCACTGTAACTCCTGAAATCAACGATAGCGATCGTCAGAGCCGAGTCATTGATGCTCGATGAGTCCCGGATAAATGATTCAACTGTTTTGGATCCCAGAAGGAAGTCGATCAGAAAAGATCAGCGATAGAGTAAAAACAATACAATATTAATACAATCAATCAGGAAAAATAACAAAAGACGGTGACGGACAAGGTGTTAGACCTTCTGATCTAACCCAAATCATTCCCTCTTTCTCACGATTACTTTTTTCATTACCTCCGCCAGCCCGAGCATGACATTGAACAATAAAAGTTAGCGTGGAATCGGCGCCGGCGCTTAGTGTTACGACGTCGTACCCGACAACTTGTCACTATCAACGCCTTTTTATTGCTGCTTAACCTTGTTCATGTGTTTAACGTGACGGAAACATTCATCTACCAAACTATACATATCTTCTATGCCAAAAACTGTCCTAAGAGCGATAATTTTAAAGACTGTGTTGAATGTTTGACGGCACGGTTGGCGCGATCGGCTGCTGCGATGCGTGTCGCGGGTTCAATTCCCGCACGGAACAAATATTTGTATGGCCTACAGATAGTTGTTCCGGGTCTGGCTGTTTGTGTATTTGAGTTTGTATGTTTGTAAACGCACCCACGACACAGGAGAAATTCCTAGTGTGGGGCAACGTTTTTTTAAAAAATAAATTAAAAAGAATAAAAAAGGAAACACTTCATAAAGTCTTACTAATTTGTTCTTTCAAACTTTTGTAATGCTTCCTGCCACCTCTACCAACATATGATAATCATAATAACCATTTATTGCATCCACGTAGAACGTATGAACTGTATGAAATGTATGAACGACTTAATACTAAGATGTATTTCTGTTATTCCGGAATAGGTCGGTTGTATATGCGCACAAGATGGGTTTAATGGAACAACACAAGCAAACAACATTATTTGTTATTAATATTCTCCTGCAATTTGTAGTTCACGAAGGTTAACAGCATATTTTCCCGACAAGACAGAGATGTCGCTCAGCTGAGCTAATACACTGCAAGCGCTCAAATTGCTCAAGTGGGCTGATAGCAAGCGAGCAGAGACGGCAAATACTGGGCTATGTAGCAAAGTGCATTTCTGTAGAACATGCTAGGTAATATTATAGAAAGATGATGAGATTGACAGGGTTACGTCTGAGCATACACTCAACAGACAATCGCGTTTGTGTAGAATATTATTACACTGCTTTTGTTGCTGTTATTAAAGCATAATGTTCCGTATATTATGTGTTGTACAATATGCTATCAGCAACAATTTTCTACGTAATTTTACTCGAAATTGAATCGGATATAATGAAAAGCCTAGCCGCCATAATGGAAAGTTACCACAAAACGTTCAATTTAATTTACAAATCAATTTTTAACGCGATCCAGGCCAATGCTATTGAGTAGGACAGAAATACATCGAACACTTTTATATGAAAGCTATCGAATTCAATGGACGACGAACAATACAGCGAGCTCTATTGATTCGCTCGGAACCTGTTGAAAGTTAAATGATAGCTCACTGGGTAAATAAATAACGGTGTTATGTGACCCATACTGTGTGGAAACTGAATTATGTATAGTGTATTGTATGTACAATTTTTTTTTTTTTTTTGTACAAAACGGGGAAAGTCTTGGCCCAAATCTCACCTGATGAAAAGTGATGATTAGGCCGAAGATGGAAGCGAGTTTCACCCGGAATCCTCTTACACAGAGGAACTGGCTATCATACCTCTAACTGCCGGAACACAACAATGCTGTTAACATTGTTGTTATGGCGACAGACTTAGACATGATGGTGGTAGCTTGCCAGGCGGACTTTGAACAAGTCCTACCACCAACCAAACCGAGCAATTAATTTGCCCCCGCTGGGAATTGAACCCGGGACCTCTGGGTCTGAATCAGGTGGTATAACCACTAGACCACGGAGGCGGTTAGTGTCACCTGTTTAGCACCACCCGGGGACCACGTGTAGGGATTCGCTGAAGGGTATTCTCCTACGGACGCGGGTGACTCGGGCCCCAAAACACACAGCTTGTCATCAAACTGTATCAACAAGCATATCCATTTGTCACTAAACTATATTGAAACTATTACAGTTTGCCGTCTATATTAGGACCCCTTATTTGAAAGAAACATTTATATTTCTGATTTCACGTAAGTCTGAAGTCCAAGAAACATTTCACGCTTAAAATTGAAATTGAAAAACTTTGTGAAATGTTAGCATACTCTTGTCGTTCAAAACTTCAACTTTGAGATTAGCCTATACATGCACAGAGGGACTTTCAGAGGCAGATGTAAATATTACATTCGAAGAGATGTAAAAACAACGCCTGCTGTGTGGTTAAGATGAAAGCTGCTGAAAACTAATCCTCACATAACAGAACTAGCATTTTACCGTTGCTTCTCTCCGGTGGCCTTTCACACAGGAATGGTGATTTTTTTATTTGTTATATTATAGCCAATGTACACTTCATATCTTTGAAATAATTTACGTAATCGGATATTTTTGTTCGATTTAGAGATTACCGCGATTAACAGCCAGACAAACAATTTAAACTTTTATAAAGGTAATACTAGTTAGCTTGAATTTTCTCAATATGAAAGCCATATTGTTATAATGAATATTTCAAAAGCTACTTCCGTCTATGTACAAGCAAACTCAACCCTTAGGCATGTTCTGTTATCCCAATTTTCTGAAATGTCCAATTACCGTTTGATGCACAAACATAAGAATCTCACAAAAGAATCTCTGGGTAAACATGCACAACCATATAACAGTGACATACATACTGACATACAGTCGCAGCCAATTTATGAGCAGCAACAAGTCACGCTCTGTTGCATGGAGGCTGTGTTTGTTTAGATATGTACCCAATAGCCAGGTAAACAGAGGTAGGAACATCTGCAGTTCGAGTGTTGTTTGATGTTGTTCTTGATATCAATTCGGATTGTTCAAAGTCAAAGTCAAACATTTATTTTAATTAAACCATTTACAGGCACTTTTGAATTGTCAAGGTCGGTCGGTCCAAGAAGATGAAGCTATTTGCACGTTCCAAAGCGTAGATCTCTATGGAGAAGAACGTGCAAGAAACTCCACGGACACTCTTTTAAAAATAATAAATTGTTACAAAGTTTTTGTTGGATTTCATCTCTAACGATACTTCTATTTCTGAGTCACTGGAAAGAACTAACTATATTATGATTGAATTCCGGCTTGAGTAAAATGTTATGAAAACATTTCATAAAAGTAGGTAACTTTGGAAGTAGGAAATGTAATTGCTCGATGTAAAATCGACTAATAATACGTTCGCTAATTTTTGACAAATAGGATAGCTACATTCGGCTAAAATATAGTTGTCAGGTAATTATATTTTGACTGGCAAATGATGATCTACAATCTCTATGCTCTTTTTTTTTTTTAAATACAGAAAACTCAACAAACCTATACAATGAATTTATCTTCTGACATAGTGTCTAATAAATACGCATCAAATAGTATTTGATACCAGAAATATTTCTAGTTGAAAAGCCGAAATGTAACATGAAACATACACCATTACTGTTGAATGCAACACAAAAACAATAACCATCTCCCAATGGCACATTATTAACTATAATCCCATCTATAAAATGACTCAAAGTAAGCTCTTAAGAGTCCTATTACATTTTTTACGGAAATTCATGATTTTTGACGCTATAATTATCAGCAGCAGTAAGATATTTTAATTATTTGATCATGAATAACGATAGTGCCAGTCTCTTTCTTGTAAGTTAGAGTTACACATTTTCATTTTTCTTTTCGTGTAATTTACTATAAATATTTTACGAACTCAGTTTGCAAGAAAAAATGTCGGCGATGGAACTTTGACGGTCTAATTCACATTGTTACAATCAATTCTTTTAAAAGCTGAAATTACTAAAAGGTAAGTTGAATGTTTTACTTGTTTATTAAAGTTCTAGAATTTCTTTAAATTCCTTGAGTTTTCACGGAAAAAAACGTAAAGAAAGCCTAATTTAAGCCAGAAATGTCTTGATTCAGCGTCCATTATATTCCAAATAAAAACAATTTTATCAAATAAATTAATATGATATAAAATTTCAATCTACAATGAATACGTTTCATTAGTTTTCGTTTGTCAATATAATTAAACAAAATTACAATAAATAAAATTAAAGTACTATATATTCTGCGTCAATTCAGCGCGCGCGCTCCTCAGTCTCGCGCGAGCGCCCAAATAAACTATAATCCTATTCAGACTAGTAAGTATCAAAATTGTTTCGCGGACTATAGATGTACTCCCAACGCAGACCAACGTAACTTCGTCTATTGCAAAAGAGCATTTACGATTCGTAATAGGACTCTTAACATTTAGTGTATGACCTCCGGGACCATCGGAGGAGGATAGCCAATTAGATGGGCCATCGTGTGAATGCTAGTCGGCTCGGGAGCCTGCGTCGGCTGATAAGAGATAGCGGTCATATTGGAGAATCACATTCTTGTCGATGTGAGTATTGATGGCAGATATGATTGCGGTTGTGGGACCTTTGTTATTGGGTCTGTGTTTGTTAGTGTTTCAAATGACTACGACCGTTGTCGCTTTTAAAGGTACAACTTTTAGAGAGAAACTGATAGTGATAGTTAAACTTGCAGTAGCAGTCTAAAATGGCATGTGGCCAGTTTTCGACAGCTTCTCTCTCGAAGGTGTCCGATCGTCGTATTGTGTCGGAGCGTCGGAGCGGCGTTTTATTAGCGATGTCGTATTGTGAACTTGCGGCACTACTAGCGTGTTCTGTGTTCGTAGATAGGTCCGTAGGTATATTAAGATGAAGGTGTCTGGAAATGTAATTTAAAGTATGGATGTTTTACTAACCTGTTAAAATAAAGTTGAAATAATACTATTTTTTCCCCAAAAAAAAGTACCGAAGAAAAAATGAGTATTAAAATCAGCCTAAAATAAAATTACATATTATTTTTTAAGGTAAGCCAACAATTGTTTACACAACACTTTTATAGTTTTTTTCAATTGATAAGCCTACATTATTAAGTGTAACTATTACTTACAGGCTAACACCACATACACCATTTTTGGTTAAACAATACAATAAATCATAGTATTGAATTACAATAAAATAAAAATAAATTATTAGTACGAACTAAACTATCGAATAAGAATTCCGGTTTCCAAAACATATTACACACACACAGAACAGTACAGACAGGCAGGCAGTACAGTATTCTCAGTGTATTCGCAGATCGGTGGGATTCCCCGATGTTGCGGAGGTGGATGCGGCTCCACACCGAAATTTAATTGTATATTTTATGTGTCTGTTACCTACTAACAATAGAATTTAAGTAAAAATTGTTACTAACCCTATGGACCCCGGTCTGAAATTAAATTATTCTATTCTATTCATATTAGGTATCATGTTATGAATAGCGTTATTCACCAACTTACTAGCTAACTGTTTCTTAGAAGCCCACACCGAAATATCGTTAGAACACACACACACAATGTCGTAGAGGTTTCGTAGCTTTGTAGCATCATAGCGGTCTACACAAAGCTCACGCTACGATGCTACGCCCGTAGCAGCTGACGTAGTGCTACGAGACAGCTACGGAACAATGTGGTACAAAGCGGAGCGGGAATGCTACAAAGCGTAGCAGGAATGCTACGAACATTGTGCTACGAAACCATGTGTAGAACTATTTTAGTTATTAAATTCATATTCGTGTGTAGTGTTCCTTGTTCCCAAATCATATTTGAAAGTAAACATTTTCATAGTATGGATTATTCAGTTGGATATTATTTATCATAACATAGGTTGTCCTACACAATACCCTGAAACAAATAATATTCATATCGCCAGTAATTAAAGCGAAACGACTTGTTATAAGGCTTCACTCGTAAAACATTATCTGAACACTGTACAGGGTTCCACGGTACAGCGTCATAACGGCACATTAAGGCTGTGTGTGACGACGCTAATCGGCCGTTTGTCTCGAGGACACCGACTTTAATGATTATCCACAGTTTATTGTTTGTGCTTTCGATTTGGCATCAAAGATACAACGCATAATGAATCGTAGAAAATGCGATATACTCATATTATATTTTATTTATTGGAGAATTAATGACACACGGCACAAGAGATTACATTGTGAAAACGTTATAAAATGGTTTTCGACTTCTTTGGAGTTTCTTTATTTAGAAATGGTAAAGTTTTATGCAGGCGGTAAATTGGTCTAAAAAAATATTTTCTGAGGCTCTTTGTGCAGTGAATGATCAGAGTGCCTAGTCTACTAATGATCAGAGTGCCTAGTCTACTAATTTTCATATTCGCATTGCATTCGCATCACAATCGCAAGCTGTCAAAAATGTATGAAAATTAAGACATTTTTGACAGTTTGCGATTGACATGCGATTTTTAAAAAATTAGCCGAATTAGCCCTCAGGTAGGAAGCTTCTTTCTTGTTTTATCGTTCTCCGCATCTCCAGCCTCGGATACCTACATCATTGTTTGTTTCTCTCCATGTTGTGTGTTACTAGCATTAGTTTTACTAACAAAAATGGGCTACATTGTTGTTTTAAGAGATTAAATTAAAGAACTGAATCCTATGCTAAAGATCGGACTAGTTAAATTAATGTTAATAGTCCTAGTCCTAGAGGCCCTTTATAGCGCACCAGTGTGAATGTGTTTCAAATGCACCTGTACAACATAACGTCCACATAAGCCCGCCACATCGCTGCCGTTGTGGGAACATCGAGCTCCAAACTTATTTAAACTTCTGGGTGTTCACAATTTTTTGTATAAAGTTCGTTTGCAGAATGTTCCGGTAAGTAGGCTAAAATTTAGTGTGTTTTTTGATTTATGTTACAAAATTGTATACCAAACTATTTAGATTAAAATTAACTAGAATTACGTACAAAAACAAACTAAAATAGAAAAAATAGAAGGTCTCTATAATAGGACCCCTCAGGACACTTATGCGGCGAATCGCTCCTCCACATTACAACTGATAATGTTAATTCTTAAAATATTATTCTCAGCGCCATACAACATACATTATACCCAGCCCATTTTATAAAACAAAACAAGTTATTAATTTGCGAAAACCTTTCTATAAACTCGTCGCCGGACAATCACAACTTGTTGTTGGCGCAGAAAATAATTAGAATTTTCCAATTTCACTCGTTAATTAAACTTTCGTCAAAAGGGAAATGTTGTGTATTGAGTCTTTTGTGAGGCGTGGCGGGTGCGAGGCGGGGGCGTAGCGGGTGCGGGGCGGGAGCGTGACGGGAGCGTGGCGACGGCGCGCATTACAGAGCTGTCAGGCACACAAGCAAAGTTGAGCTTTGTTCCACAAACTTGTGTATATTTCGGCGCACCTGCGCTGTGCTCGTGGCGTTACTTATATTTTGCTAATTATTTCACTTCATCATAGTTTATTTGTAAGTAACTTTTAACTGCCGCTTGACACGTCGGAGTTTGGTTATGATAGTTCTTATTTCATTATAATATGTAAGTTATGTTTTTGTGTTCAGATAATGGTTCTCCAATTTTGTGTATGTGACGCGTTATTAATTTATTGAGTTTTCAGCTTAACCTTTAAAAAGCTTTAAATAAATGTAATTTTATAAAAGCATTCAATTAAATATGAGAACGTTTCACGGATCACAGCATCGATGCACAATCCTTCTTACTAAAAATGCGAAAGTTTGGATGGATGGATGTCTGTTACCCAATCACACTAGAACGGCTAAGTGGATCCGGATGACATTTGGCACAGAGATAGATGATAGTCTGGAATAGCACGTAGGTTACTTATAACCCTGGAGTATGTTCCCTTATAATTTCCGGACGAAGCCGCAGCGTAAGGGCTAGTAAATTATAAAGGCAAATGCCATTCGTAAATGTCATTTCAAGTCTCCTAGCTTAAAATATCACCATCGCTACATCGTACAACATGTCGGAGTCCCTCTGTTTAATTCGGCTCTTCATATAGAACAAACACTCTGTGTTATGTAATCGCGTTACCTCAACGCCAAGATACAGACATGTGTAATTTAATTAGTTAATTAGGTTCGTCCCTCCCCTCCCCTCCCTCTAATAAGATAACAGGGACCCTCATCTCGTGCGCCCGTTAGACCTCTTCCTCTACATTTGTCCGGAAGTTGGTCGGGGTCAGTTTTGGCCAATGAACTGGACGGTAACACGAGTTTGTTGCCTTTGAGGTTCATAATGAAACCAGGTTATTTTTTTTAATTTAGGTTTGCTCTTACAATTATTCGCTACTAGAGAAGTATTCTATAAAGATGTGTAGTGCTGTTCTGTAACAACTTCACCTTTAAGTCTAAGGTGAAGTGAGCTTAAAGTGGCTCAAGCCTACAGTAGTCAACCCATAGCTTTAGAGGAATGACATTTCACTTCACACTCAATTCTGCCAACTTTTCACGGTATTTCACAGAATAAACAAGCTGTTCTTCCTTGAGAAGAAACGCCTTCTTACAATGTTTCACTGCACTGGAATGTCTGCAACCCTTTGATAAAAGAAAAGAACAACGAACAAGAACTCCCCATCTGCGTTTCCGTAGCATCCTCACTGTCTAATACTTTCAGCAAACTAGCGTCCCTCCGATATTAAAAACATGTTAATATCAGCCATGATCAGGCCATGCCGCCGCGCCGCCGCCGGTAGGGTAGGTAGGGAGGTAATAAGCGTGCCGGCCGGGCGCGGCACAATTTATGAGCTCAATAAGGACACAAGTGTCCTCTCCCCAGACGCTGTTGTACAAATGTACTTGCATTTTTACTCTCATTTTGTTTTTGAATGCTTTCTTTTGAATTTGTTTCTAAGTGTTTGTCTAGTTGGTGAACATGATGGTTATATTTTTGTTGTAGGTACCCATTTTAATATTACCTTCTCTTGCGTCAATTCTATCATAATTCGTCAGAAACTTAAATAAGTAGGTCCGCCAAAACTGTGTGTGCCATATACTTCTTATAAGTTTTTCCTGTAATCAATTAGCAAACAACTATTCCCTCATTTTTTTTGGAAAATTGACTGTGACAGACATTCAGACGGACAGCCAGTCCGACTCGTGTGTCTGTCTGACTCACGAGAGATCCTATAGAGGTAGCAACCGCTTTTCCATACAGTTAGGATACCTAAAAAAACCTTTTCAAATACTTGGTTAGTAGTCAATAGAAACATTTTAACAAGACAAACATACAAGTATATTTCTAGCTCCCACTCGACAGCGGTTCATTCAATCGTCTCTAGCAGTGAGTCCGCTCCATTAATTCCATTCAAATGTTTTTATTTGCGCTCTCTGATTGGTGGCGCACTGCAGTGAATGCGCACGTAAACGATTCTGTTGCAGAATCAACCTGTTTGTTTTCGAAGTTAACTGCTTTATAACTAAAACTGTTCGGAATTTTGTTTTTTTTTTGTTGGGACTGAGTTTTTAATTGGGGTTTTTTGTGAACAATTATTTGGAACTAGTGTGCTCTGCTCCTGTCTTTCATTGTACTTACATAGTTTATCAGTAAAGTTTGAATCATGTTTTCGGTACTTTATTTTAGTTTGATGTTAGTTTAGCTAGGTTTTTATATTTTTTAGTATTTGCAGCAATTACCAATCATATACATTAAAAAAAAAAACTTTTTCAAAAAGAATACTTATACTGTGCAGCCAAACAAGAGTCCTAGAACGAACACGAAGAATCATTTACGAATTCATATTTTATGAGTGACAACATTTACATGAGAGACTCAAAAAATTAACTCGAGATTCACAAAAAAAGAACATCGCGGATTTACAGCGCCTTATCTTGTCGGACAATTTGTAAGTCACGACGGAAAGCGTTTGTCATGTCAGTCCGCAGGGAAATAATTTATCAGACGCCTTTTTTCTTTCTTGAGGCTCTAGATTACAATGCCTGTGTTTCAGTGTGGACTGCCACACTGAAATATTTCATCATCAATTACGCCTAAGGTACACCAGCACATCTATTTATTATCTCGGTTTCGGTATTCTGAACGGCAAAAAAAAATATTCAGAGATGCAATATTTGCTTTATCATAGTAATATACCTGTACTGTTAGGTAACGAAGTCGCCGCTCCACGTCGCCGTAATCCAAAAACGATAATACAAACTCGATTAGTATTCAGTCGGCCTGTCCGGCCGCCAACAAAACTAAACGAAAACGTGATTCAAATACATTCCTATTTCCAATTTATATTTAACAGAAAATCCAGTTCGGAAGATCCTGCATCGCGCCATTGAAATTATCGGCGCAGCGCCATCTGTGAGCGGGAGGGGTAAACTGACGGGAATAATTGCCGACGTCGAAGGATAAACAGAGTCGTGTTGAATTAGGATCGCTTGATATTTTTTCAGGTAATGAGTATTTGCCTTAGACCGGGACTGAAGGGACTTGCTCTCTTCTTAGCAATGTTACTTACTCCTGAGTACTTTACTAAATAAAAGTTATTTTTCTTTCATTAGGTATGTAGGTACCTGCCTAGTGTCTCGCCCGATGCTTAAGTTTAAGCCTTCTGTCTTTTCGTTTTCCAGAGACTACTCTTGCTGACAGGAATCAGCTAAACCTTAACGATGTTAAGTTTTGAAAAACAACCCCAACTATTTAGCAAATGTGGTTCAAACGAACGTTAAAGCTTATTGAGATAAAAGAATGTTATCAACAACTCATAAAGCTTTTCCGTTTTATATAAAACAATTAGTGTCAAAACGACACAAGAACTCGAAACAGTTCTCTAATAACAGTAACAGTTATTGGAAAAGTTCGTCTAAACCACGTCTAAACGAAGTATCTCCGGTATCGCGCGACAATGATGTTTCGTCGCCATTGTTCATTGTTCGGCTCTTAAACTGATATTAATAAAGTTGAAGCACTAAACTGTGCGCACTTTACAACGGATTTCACGGAATGTTTCACTTATTAGACTCATATTTTAATTACTTTAGTAAATTTTACACTTTTGGCACATACTTTGCCAAAATAGAAACTAGATTTAATTGTTTTAAATCTGGATACTTAGTCTAGTTTTGATTTAAAAATTTCGTAACAGAAAATGTTACAGTATATACAGTAGTTACAGTGTGATATTTAGAACAATAAACATCGAGCACATGGGTTCTGTATATATTTAGAACAATAAACATCGAGCACATGGGTTCTGTATATATTTAGAACAATAAACATCGAGCACATGGGTTCTGTATATATTTAGAACAATAAACATCGAGCACATGGGTTCTGTATATATTTAGAACAATAAACATCGAGCACATGGGTTCTGTATATATTTAGAACAATAAACATCGAGCACATGGGTTCTGTATATATTTAGAACAATAAACATCGAGCACATGGGTTCTGTATATATTTAGAACAATAAACATCGAGCACATGGGTTCTGTATATATTTAGAACAATAAACATCGAGCACATGGGTTCTGTATATATTTAGAACAATAAACATCGAGCACATGGGTTCTGTATATATTTAGAACAATAAACATCGAGCACATGGGTTCTGTATATATTTAGAACAATAAACATCGAGCACATGGGTTCTGTATATATTTAGAACAATAAACATCGAGCACATGGGTTCTGTATATATTTAGAACAATAAACATCGAGCACATGGGTTCTGTATATATTTTGTCTGCATTACTCTGGTATAACGCGTCTAGATTAATTGATAATTGAGTGACTTGATCGTTTAGTAAAAGAAAATTCGATTTCTACGTAATTTTAACAGTAATCAGTTGCGTGACGAGAACACGTCGTTGTTCAATTAAACGATACTTACTGTTTTAAATAAATTGTACATAAATTTATATCCAGAAAAACTACAGTTAGTATCAAGACTAAGTTGGTACGCTATTCGATTGTAGCGGGTTGCCATACGAACAGCACACTGGCGCCCCTATTATTTTCTACTCTTTTTGGCCAACCTGTCTGGCTTTATATGAAATGTGTAAAGTTGTAACTAGGTTTATGTTACATGATTTTGATTGAACTTGAACTTAGCACATACAACGTAAGTTACTCAGTTAAAGATCTTGAAGTTCGGCCCCGCTAGTCGCCGTGTGTATAGGTCGTAAACGTGGCCTCTCGTTCCAAATCTTAATGTTCACTTAAGCGCCAGGCTGGAGACGGCAACCTTCCCAATTTTGTTGGCAATTGTTTCTCACAACTGTTCACGAACAAACGTCATACAACAACAATTGCTATTGTAATATGTAACGCGCACACAACTAGTTCTGTTCAGTATCTCGCCGCAGTAAACGCTAAGTTAATTGGAGAACTTGTCGGAGCCCCTTCGCCGCCGCCATCATTGTAAACGCTAAATTCGCAGACAATAAAGGTCGTTATAACACGCCCTCAGGCGCCGACCCTATTACTTCGCAATTCAAATATCGCGCACTCATTGGCGCTTGGTAACGAACTTCCGCCAATGGCGTTACAGTAACAATTAAAACGCCTAGGGTTGTCAGCCAACACCATTGTAAGATACCACGGGATGTTTTAAAATACCATGACTTTTTAATGATATCCGTCCGCAGCAGACGTAGGAACGGACAAAGGTAGTACAAATTATAATAAAAATCGCGCGGGAATCGCAAATGAATAGGCTCGTTTGTTCGTTTCTCTTAAAATAATATAAATTATGACGTAAAAAGAGCGGAACGAAGAGAAGTGGGCGCGAGGATAATAAGAGATCCTTGTGATGCTCTGTGAAGCGGAAAATTACGTAACTGTGTAGTATTTGAATTTGTTATCTTACGCTGAGATTTTAACCTTTTTTATCTGAATACGTTTACTTTTGAACTTAACTAAATATAACTTTTATTATAAACATAACCTTTATTAAAACGTCTTTGATTCGTATATAGCTAGTAGGCGGCAGTAGGCTTCGTTCTATTCACGCAAATTGTTTGAACACTGTTGACCTGGTTCCGCAAGCGATCGTGAATGAGCGAGACAATGATGAAGGTGTCGGTGTGAGAACCCACCGCCACGCGGCGTGAACAATCACGCGCTGTGCCGGACACGCGGCAAGATGGTGACTACCTCCGGAAGCGCATTATGTTGCTTATCGCTGGTGTCGGAGCGTCGTCGCGCAACAGTTGCCGAGCGACGGCCATTGTGTGTCGCGGACAGTGTATAATGTAATTGGAAAGTAGAAGTACCTCTGATGGCAGAACGTACCGATAACGATAAAAACAAAATACTTGGTTGACAATCGTCTCTGAGACTCATCGAGTACAAAAGTTGTAAATAGTCAGGCATGTTTGACCATTGGGTCAGACATGCCAAAACTTTTAGAACAATTTTAAAGTTTGTTTTTAAAGTGAAGTCTATTTTAAACTGTCCACACAATAAAATCCAAAAGTGCCTTATATAAAACGATAAACATCATACTTCCTGTTAATGTCCTTATACAAAGACGTTCAGCTCGTACCCAGACACCCAATACGCTGGCAGCTCAGCTGGGTCCGGGCCGGCGGCGCCGGGATATTAATCTAATATCCGGCTTCAGTTTTCTCGCAATGTCCCGCGGCGGCAGTGCACACAATTTGCTATAAAACGAGCAGGCAGACCTTCTCATAGTATATAAAACATTAGCAAGAAATGTGTAAAAATTGGTTTTAATCGAGCACATTATTACTTAACAATTATGTACAATTATACTACATTAAAATTCTTAACAACGCGAATTTATTTTTCCTCAATCAGTGCAGTCAATAGCGTCGCCAGCTGTGACGCGGAATATTTTAGCGTCAATCATAAAACACGCTGAAAGGCTTCGTTCGGCTTCGTGAAATAACTCCCCTACATTTATGAGCTTCATTATATGACGCGTCATAAAAGTGCCGAGATATGGATATTGAGATATCAAATATGCTTTTGTAATATAAGCTGAGGAAAGTGAAGACAATAAGATTGGGCTTACGACACGAACAGATTGCTGGCTCACAAAATGTCGTCATCGTAGCACTAACTAAGAAACAATATTAAGTATGCACTTTCAATAACTAACTGATGTCATTTTATAAAATTATTCTATAAAGCTATTTTATTTTTACTGTATACATACCAAGGGCGCTCTAGTACGCCGTCGCACGTCGCGCGTCGTAGAGAATGTGGTACGCTTTCGTGTGTCACTGACTCTGGCAGAGCCACCATCAGGGATTTTCATTTTGAAAACACAAAAAAATTGTCGCTAATTAGTCGAAATTTGTCGCCAAATATCAGAATTTGTCGGTCACTGGTTCAAAAGATATAAGGGTTTATAGGTGGCCGATCTGGAGAGAGTCTCCCCAGCAGGGCCACATTTATATCTCAAAAACTAGGGCACCTAGCAAATATCTCTTTTCTCCCATAATTTGTCGCCAATTAGTCGGAATCAGTCGCCAAATATCAGAGTTTGTCGGTCACTGGTTCAAAAGATACAAGAGTTTATAGGTGGCCGATCTGGAGAGAGTCTCCCCAGCAGGGCCACATTTATATCTCAAAAACTAGGACACCTAGCGAAGATGTGTTTTCTCCCATATTTTGTCGCCAATTAGTCGCAATTTGTCGCAAAGTTACAGATTTAGTCGGTGTGTAATTAAAAAGATATTAAAGAATTCAATTTCCCCATACAGTGGTACAAGCGAGTACAAAATACTTTATGTAGTTTCTAGACAGTATCTATGACGTCTTATGGAGGAATGTTTGTTTCGAATTAAATAAATGTAAACTTATTCTATAATTTCAACCCACCATAGGAAAGCTGTATTCATTACCTATAAACAAATCTACAATACATATAATTATGTAATTATTTATCTAACACAATGTGCACTTACCACTTAGTCGCTGGCAGATAGATCGCTGCGCTCCGTTTCATTTACGGTAAGTTCATTTTTATATAATAAAATTTGATTACAATTGACAATACTTTTTCAACGTTTAAGTATTTTAAACATTTTACTAAAGGTACGACATTTATTTATTATTCTAAAGTTAATTAGAGCTTAACATTGTAAAGTGGTAAAACAGTTGCATGCGACTGTACATCTTTCACCAAATAGACCAAGAGCAAGGTTTAATGTTTTCAAAGAAGTTTAAGCCACTCTAACCTAGTAATTTAAAACATAAAAACATGAATTAAATTGAGAATTTATCTCTCTCGGACATTTCTAAAGACTTTAGACCGATAAAACTAGAAGTATATTACACATATTAATAGAAATATTTTTTTCTTGGTATTTTTCGTGAACTCTTCGACCTAGCTCTTGGACTATACCTTACTAATTGAACTCATTATATCTCCTAAACTAAGATCCGATTAAATCTGTAACTTGGCGACAAATTGCGACTAATTGGCGACAAAATATGGGAGAAAACACATCTTCGCTAGGTGTCCTAGTTTTTGAGATATAAATGTGGCCCTGCTGGGGAGACTCTCTCCAGATCGGCCACCTATAAACCCTTGTATCTTTTGAACCAGTGACCGACAAACTCTGATATTTGGCGACTGATTCCGACTAATTGGCGACAAATTATGGGAGAAAAGAGATATTTGCTAGGTGCCCTAGTTTTTGAGATATAAATGTGGCCCTGCTGGGGAGACTCTCTCCAGATCGGCCACCTATAAACCCTTATATCTTTTGAACCAGTGACCGACAAATTCTGATATTTGGCGACAAATTTCGACTAATTAGCGACAATTTTTTTGTGTTTTCAAAATGAAAATCCCTGATGGTGGCTCTGCCAGAGTCAGTGACACCGCTTTCGTAACAGTAAAAGCGCTACGCCGTAGCCATAACCATTCATCATAACCAATGTGTTGTAGTCAGTGCTACGACACACTGAAGTGCTACACCCTGCTATGCTACGGCGCCTACGGTGTCGTCGGTCAATTTTTACACCGGCTACGCTGTCTAATGTCAAACCTGACCAATAAGCGCAGCTTCGTAACTAAGGGAATCGCCAGCTACGCCGTAAAACCAATTTTCTACTCGAATTTAGTTGAGAATTTGGACGTGTTGATTTTGTTAGTGCTCGACGATGGCATGTTAACCAGAATACCGGCCGGCCGGTAAAAACATAAAAAGCGGCCAATCTGTCCGCGCCGCAACATCCATTAGCGAGTGGCGATGGGTTGCTGCGCGGTACTTACTACATTTTTTGATAGCCTACACTTATGTCCGACTGGGCAAAATCCTCCTCTTTCTTCTTTCAAACCTTTCTCTTCTAATGAAAACTGAAAGAAATGAAAAAGTAAAGATAAGAAGACGAACAGCTGATATTACTATTAGGTACCAGACGATACTTAAATCCAGTGTCATGCCTCTGTCCTTACTGCACAACACGTTTGTATGAATTTAATCTCGAACAATAACTGAATTTGTGATATAAATACAGACAAGTAATTCGGTTCGATTGAAGCATTGAACACCTGCCTCGGCAAATGAACGATATATTCAGAATGAATGCGACAATTAGCGTGCGGAAGTTGAAAGGCTCCAATAAATTTAATGATATCGCCTTTGTCGGTGTGTGTTGGTGCTGATTGCAAATATTCACGTTTAGTTGTTAGCTCTTGGTGTGGATGTAATTCTGCGATATTGTTTGAATTTTGTATGAAGAACGAACATTGTTATTTGGTGTGTAAAGATGAAAATGTCGTGCATAGGCTTTTACAAAAACTGAAAGAGCATTTAAACACAGCTAGCAGCGTGGTTCTTTCCGCCAATTTAACGTGTTCGGCATCTCCAATGTTCAGCGGAGCTTGTTATCGTTTCAAATGTTAAAAAATCAACCTGGAACTATTCCACTTTAATTAAACTACAATCCTCTATTCTCTATTCTCGCTACAGTGAGCCCCCGTTATTCTTCTATTTCTGATGTGGTTCACGAGAACAATCGTGCGTATACAAATTAGAGTGCTGGTTCAAAGCCACCGCGACTTTGTTCCGCCTGGCTCCCGCTGAAACCACTCTAATCTGGCTACCGCCCCCCTACCCCCCTCCCCCACCGGCCGGGAGGGTGACGCCGCGCGGTCGCAACAAGTGGCGCCGCGACGCCGCGCACTCGCGAGCTCCAGTCAATGGAGCTGACACGATACAGATCGCAGTGACTTGGGGCTGCTTTGAAGACAACACTTGGGGGTTTTAATAAATTAATTTTGATTTTTATGGCAAAGGCAGTAGATCAAACTTTTTATTTTGATGTTGGCTTCCTCTTATGATGTATTGACAACTACAAGTACTAAGCGCTCTTTTGCATGCATTAACGCAGAATTATGCTTCATACGAAATAAAACGCCACTACGCGCTAGTGTCGTAGTACAACCCATGTCACGTTGATGCTTGCTATGCACCCCAGTCCCTCCCTCCCCTCGACCCGTATGACACAGATCTGACAGCTAACACATGTTATCTCATACTCGATACTACTGATATCGATATTTGGGAACTTTCTACCCCAGTTTTTTCTGAGTGCCTGGGAAGAGTAGGTAGTGAATATCTCATCCTTATACAAAACTTTAAGAGCCAAATGATACTGTTTAATTACCTACTGTAATGAGACAGATAAAAACAAATATTTCATTTCAAATGTAATAAGAAGTCAAAACACCCAAGTTTTCAATTTTCCGCAAACAGAATAGGTATCTGAATGAGTGTTGGATTTCTCAAACGGAAACAACGCTGATAGGCTCGGAGTAAATTGAATAAAGATTGAAGCTTACCTGTTATATCAAGGGTAATATTCATCAAATGAAAGTTTGCATTATTTTCTTGTTAGACGCACGCCTACGCAAGCATGTATGATTTGACTGGAAGATTAGCAAACCTGATGAGCTACAATTATTAATGTTGATCGTCCGGATGCGTAACGATTCACGGCTAAAACGAATATTTCTTTGTTTCAGGACGCGACAGAACCATCCCGGAGCGGTGGTGGAAATTAGCGATAATCCCTTGGACGCCAGCAAGGTACGAATAAATCTAATTCAACTTTATAAATGGTCTAAAATATTAGTTAGTGGAAATATTTTCCTTGTCACAGCGCACTTACATACTGTGAGTATTGCAACGATTGTTTAGCTGATGTTTTTTTTGTTTACTCGTACGCTGAAAATGATCAGCGGGGGCTAAGTTCGGGGCCGAACCTCGTGTGCTTTGAATATTCCTCCACGAAAGCCATCTGATAACTAAGTAAAAGCAGGCTGCCAGTAAATAATGTACTATAATTTTTGATATTTTTATTTATACTAAAACTAGCTACGTATGTTTCGTACAATAATAAAACAAAATAAATATCAAATTTAAATTTTGTCGTGTAATGTGCGTGTCGCAGCTGCTGATAGCGTTCGAGTCGGGGCTGGTGGTGGTGTGGGACCTGCGCGCGCGCACGGCGGAGTGGCGCGGCGCGCTGGGCGTGGGCGGCGTGGGCGAGGGCGTGCGCGCGGCGGCGTGGCAGCACGACGGCAAGCTCATGACGGCGCACGCCGACGGCGCGCTCGCCACCTGGAGCACGAGGGCACCTCGGCCTTCCTCGCTCTCCTACCCACACGGTACGTACTGGAAAAAAATCTATCGTGAAAACTGGTGAAGTAACAAACACTCGTCCAGTCAAGGGGACAACAGCTCACTTCAAGCTCATTCCGCCAAAGTTTTCTGGATGTCACCACCACTCTCGGTGAGGTGTTTCAACTAACTTAAGCCACAGATTACGAAGATACCTCGGTGACTATTGGCGCCGTAAAGAGATCTGAGAACCTACTTGACAGAAGATTAAAGTAAAGTAAAAGTAAAGTAAAAATTCATTTATTTCCACACTAAATAAAAATAACAGCGTTTCTACATTTACAGCGAAAGCGAACAAAGATGGCAAACTAGAACCTTGTAAACCTATACTCAGACTGGAATGGAAGACCTCGAGAACAGGGTGAGTCACAATTCCGTTTTTTACTTTAATAAATAGACACCGGCTGGAACTGAAACACGCGCGTATAATGAAATGCGCGTATAATACCAGCTGCTGTTATCGGAAACAACTGGTTATAAACACGTGTTTTGTTTTGTGGAGTTACTCATTCAGGCAATTTGGGCGCAATTTTAAAAAAATATTTAATTAAGCCCTTCCTTTTTGCTTTGCCTCAGTCGGGTAAAAAGTTAACTACAATAGTATGACAATTCCAATCCTATAATCCTCAGATACCTACTGTTAGTGCTGGCAAATGAGAAATCACGTTAGCTCGATATCAAAGCTGAGGGCGACTTCGGAGGACTTCGACTGATGTCGGCTGATATCGGCTCGTTAACTTTTGTGGCAAAGGAGTCGCGAAGCGACAAACATTACTGCCACTGGTTGCTTGCTCTACCCCCCCCCTCCCGATCCCCCCCCCCCCCCCGATCCCCCCACAGCACTCGCATTACTAAGTCTTTTCATCGAGCTATAAACTTTTAATACCCAAATCCGAACAGTTAATCTCATTCGGATGAACGTTTCAGCTTAATGTGCTCGACGCTCGTTCCAGCTTCGAAAGAAATCGTTAACATTAGGTATCTGTTTTTATAAGCTTTTAATCCAGTTGTTGAAGAAACGCTACAACTATGAAATACAATGTACTTAATGGATAACATTACGCGGATCTATGTAGACACGTAATGTCCTTACTTTGGTATTGTTCGTCAGTTCGTTGAGCTCCTTTAAGGTCTAAGTTTGAGCTACACGATAACTGGCAAATGCGTGCACAGTCTGGACAGGTCCACTCAAATCTGTGTGGTACTTTCCTCAAAATACCACTTCAGACATTAACCTACATGGTTCTCATATGATTTGACCAGTACGATTGTATGGACTTTAAAAGAGACTTTGACCTCTGAGTTTGTTTCGGTGTTTCTTCTCAGAGCAGTCAGCTAGGAAACGCCGGCCTCATCTAGTTTAAAATGACCAAAAAAGATTGACGTGTAAGTGTTATTTACAACCTACTTACAAAATAAATATCATTTATCATTATCATTTATCACGCGGCAGCGAGTTCAGTCATCAGTATATAGTCGGGCAAACTACGAACAGCAAAACACGTCATAAACAGGTAGAATAAGGGATGATTCGCGAAGCTTGAGGCAATGACAATGACAACAACTTATTACTGTTTTTCTACAGGTACTGATATTATACACATAACGTTTAAGTGCGTAAGTAGGCCACAATATTTTGGAACTTATTCACTGCGAGAACTTACCCTACCTCCGTGGTGTTCCAGAGAGAGCCTGGTGATATTCAGCGGCGGACTGCCCACAGACAAGGCGGGACGGACACACAGCATCACAGTGCTCAACGGAAAGTCCACCACCGTGCTGGAGATGGAGCACAGCGTGGTGGACTTCATCACGTTGTGTGAGACGCCACATACAGCTGGTAAATCTACTTTATCCTTATAGCATGCCGATGCAGCCTGAATCGAGGCAGCGCAGAATTTGGGCAGTCATATTGCAGTCCAATGCTGCCTGTCCAGTCGCACGCCAGCTACTATCAGATACCCCGTTGGTGTGTCTTCGCCTGGTGCGTAACCGACCCACCAGCCTATTTGGACTGACAAATAGGTCGGCAAACTCGAGTGAACTTAATAGTTGAAAGCAATCCTCGTCTTGTGAAAGCCTTAAGATCTCACCAGGTGCAGACAAAGATATAGTCCAAGGATATATTATTTCTCTCAAAACGCCGTTTGGACAATCCTTCTAATATTTCTACTGTAATTGATCAAATTATGTTGTTGATTTGTCTCTCTACGTCCACGGATCATGTGGAAAGACCAAGCAAGCGAAGCCACGTGTAAAAGCCAACCTAAAATTGAGCTGTGTGAGTATTGTTTGCAGACTACCAGGAGCCGTACGCGATAGTGGTGCTGCTGCAGAACGACCTGGTAGTGATCGACCTGCAGTCGCCCGGCTACCCCTGCTTCGAGAACCCCTACCCCATGGACATACACGAGTCGCCAGTCACCTGCTGCTCATACTTCGCCGACTGCCCCTCTGACTTGGTATGTGCTCGTCAAATACTCTTATAAACGTACTATATGGAGATTTATGAACACTGACCCTACAACAGTTTCACTCACCAAGATGCCAAGGTTACCATGAATAGCAAACAATATAACAAAGATCTGGTGTGGATGTTTCCAGATCCCAGCGTTCTACTCGGTGGGGCGGCAGGGCAACAAAAAGCCAACGGGCTTCAGCGAGAAGCTGTGGCCCATCAATGGCGGCGAGTGGGAGCCCGCCTCCTGCTCTTATAACGAAATTATTTTGACTGGGTATGTTTTTGAACTTTGTCATAAAGGAAAATATTAAACACTACATATGGCTTAAAATTTAAATTAAATTGTGTTAACAATACTATTGTATTGTTTCAGACATGCAGACGGTAGTGTTAAATTTTGGGACGCAAGTGCAGGGACCTTACAAATTTTGTACAAATTAAAATGTTCTAAAGGTTAGTAAAAGTATTCAAGTTCAACCCAAAATATTCTAAAACTATATTTTCGCTTCTTTTACTTCTAGTGGTTTTTATACAGAATCGAACGTTGAGCCATGTTGCCTTGCCTATGGACTCTGGTCAATAGTAATGTACCCACAAGGGACTGTTGGTGGGTACCAACAGTCTCTTGTTCAAATCAGCAGCCGGAATTGCGGCGCAAGTAAAAACGTCTGATCTCGTTGTATATGAAAATTGGCAACATGAAGGAACTACTGACTTGGGGCCATCTTTCTAAATCACCAGTAATGACCACATGTTGCCTTTCGTGTTGCAGTATTTGAGAGGCGCGCGGGTGGCGCATGCTACGAGGAGGACAGCCCGCTGGCCATCCAGCAGATCGCGCTGTGCGCCGAGTCGCGGCGGCTGGCGGTGGCGCTGCCGCACGGACACGTCGTGCTCTTCAAGTTCCGGAAGAGCGAGACGCACGGGGAGACACATGTAAGTATGAGAGAGGCGTGCTACGAGGAGGACAGCCCGCTGGCCATCCAGCAGATCGCGCTGTGCGCCGAGTCGCGGCGGCTGGCGGTGGCGCTGCCGCACGGACATATTTGTTGGGCACAGTGAAGGAACAGTGTACCAAAATGAAAAACATAAGAGTAAATATAGAACTACTTCAACCGATCTTATCCGTTTAGCAATAGCCCCTACACAATTGACGAATGTTTTGTAATCATTTTACAATGGTTGCACTGTCGTCATGTTTACGAAAATTGCTTCGACTTTGCGGCGCTAACAGCCATATGCGTGAGCCGGCCGCACTGGCAATAGCAATATTGCGCTGCAGCGAAAGTGTTAAGTTGCAGTTTCATGATTATTACATGACTATTATTAGTATTGGCTTCTTATTTTCTGTTCCAGGTATTAGAAATCCCAATGATTACAGACACGTTAGAAGAGGAGGGCTCTCCAGAGGCGGAGGGAGGACGCTCCATGTCGTTCAGTAGAGCGGGCGACGCGTCCGAAGGGGACAGCAGAAGAGTATGTGTCACAATGCTTAATTACAATGTTTCAAACTTTCTTAGATAACGTCATTCTAAAGGAGAGTGTCTTGATCAATCTTCAACTCAATCAATGGTTAAAAATTAGCTTAAAGCAACGTTAACAGGCGTTTTTCGAGCAATCGTTAATGAATGTATCGATTGTGTGTAATGGTGACATCGGTTCCCAGTCAGGCGTGTGGTCGGGCGGCGGCGCGGGCGCGGGCGGCGCGGTGCGCGTGCGCGGCGCGGGCGGCACGGGGGGCGCGCGGCGCGCCGCCGGCTTCCAGCCCACGCTGGTGGCGCTGCAGCAGGGCGCGCCGCACCCCATCGCCACGCTCACCATTAACTCCTCATACGGCCTGTCAGTATCATCCCTTACTCTGTTACAAGTTTACCTACTGAAAAAACAATCATTCATCATACGCTGGAACTTTTGTGCTTCTCTGTACCACACCACCTATGTTCCGTCAGACTTCAAATCAAGAGTGAACAGTCATCTTCTAGGCTCGCTCGCTCCACCAAAGATATCATACATGCCACACCATCATGTGAGATAGAATTCAATCTCGAGCACATTAAAAAAAAATATCAAAAAATTATTAATGGTAAATGGAAACGATATTTTATAATAAAAAGAAGAGAAAGGATATGCATGCTTACGACTTACGAATATACACCATTAATATTTTCGTAAAGTATTCATATGCGTGGCCAAACGTTGAATGTGGTCAAGTGCTAAAGTGGTCTATCAAGGAGCTAATTAATCAAAGCGTTTAATTCCTGTTTATACATTTTGGTCGCAGTTACGCGTTAGATTAGCTTAAATTTCTTATTCGTCAAAATAAATTTGATGATTTTGGCGTGAAGGCGTTACAAAAAACTCACTGTCGCATTTATAATATTGTCATTAATATTTCAAGTTAGGGTTGGCCCCAACATAATATCTTGCGGGGCACCTATAGCGTAACGTGCCTATCATCCTGATATTAACTTTAAAACAGAAAGCCTTTACTATCTATATTTGAAATTGTATTTTCAAATGTATTTATGTACTAGGCGTGCTTTTATAATCACTTTCAATCTTAGATAATAATAACTTAATGAGTCAAACGCTTTGGAAATGAAGAATAATATAAGATGTCCTCTAAGCAACGTGACTTTTTTTATCCCCTTTTTCGCATAATCCTTAAAAAATCTGGGAGTAAGTATGTAGGTATCTTTTGCTTTACTCATGGGAATAAAAGTTGCATAACACATGATATACTTTCGTATTATCTTCATAGTATTCAAGTTGATATTATTTCAAAATGTACAATACATGACAAGGAAAATCAGAACACAGGCATAACAAACAAGTTAGATATCTGTTTTCTGATTTTTCCAGAACAGTGCACTTTTTTCTATGGGCACAGTTTAGCTCCTCTTTGTTGAGATTTGTTTTAGGGCCATGGCAGATTTCCGTTTCGTTGTAAGTGTTAGTGTTATGTTGATGCGTCGGCAGCATGGCGTGGGGCGGCGAGCGCGGCGTGGTGGTGGTGGACATCCCGCGGCGCGCGCTCGTGTGCGCGCACGCGCCCGCCGCGCTCTACCACGCGCCGCCGCGCGCGCACGCCGACCGCCAGCGCTCGCCCAGCCTCGACCAGGTACGCACGCCGCGCGCCGTGCGCCGTGCCAGACTGCCAGACGATTCCATGGCTACTTGACTACTTCTGTTCATCTACGACGACCGCTTATGAAAGATATCGTTGACTAAAGTGTACTATTTGAAATGTTTAGATAAACGTTTCTTCACAATCTGAAAATATAAGTGCGGCGAGGGTCGTCTATGAATAAAATTAGTCACGTAATTCAAAGGTTTGTAAAATGTAGCTAAAATTTATTCATGGTACATTTTACAAATTAAATTGTAAAATAATAGCGATAAAACCGTTAAAACTAAGTCGGTTAGTAATGAACTTTTAAAGACATATTAGAAGAAGCACGACGCGATAGTGAGTGAAACAAACCGGTGATATTACGAGAAGGTGGCGTTCACGAGAACGCGGCACGATGAGCGTTAGAGAGCGGAGGAGACACCGCAGCAATACGGTTTACTTCACATTACATTTAATTTGCTCTTTTATTTACTTACGTATGATTTGCTCTGGCGAGCGCCCGCCACACCCCTCTACTTTTATTATTTCTTATAATTTTGTAATTTATTTTAAACTAATTTAGCAGTAGTGCCAGTCCCGGCTTGTCCCAGTAGTAACATGGCATGGCATCGTTAGACATTCTTTACTCTCGGCCTGTCTTTCTCTCCTATCGCATACATATTTAAATAGAGTATTTAAATGTCAAGTTTGCAGATCGTCCGCGTTACACCTCGTAGACGAACCGTACCGCTAGTCTGTATGTCGTCGCCGTAGCCTCACAGTCGCACCGAGTAGCGATCCGTCGTCACCGCTCACGGCATCCATATCCCGCACGGTCACAGTGTCGTGGTGCGCCACTTTACTTCACATTTATATTTTTTCCCATCCCTCGACTGTAAGCTGGAGGAGAGCGCCACGCGGCCGACCCCTGCCGCCAGCCCCCACGACCCCGACGAGCCGCCCGCGCCGCCCCCCGCGCCGCCCGGGGAGCCCGCCCCCGCGCCGCCCGCGCTCGACCCCGCCCCGGACGATAAGGCTAAACTAGACACAAGAAGAAAATCGACCTCATGGAAAAACTTCAACCTGAAACGACAGCTCTCTAAAGTGGATCTCAAGTTCAAAGCGGCATTCGCGACACCCACTGAAAACAGTCAGGAAGAGGTGGCCGCAGAGAAGAGTAACTCTCAGTTCTACTGCGAAGCGGGCGAGCGAGCAGACGGGCCGGCGTCGCCCGGGCCGGCGCCGGCGCCCGAGCCCGGCGCCGAGTCGCCGTCCAGCGAGGAGACCAAACCGTCGGACGCGGAGGAGGACGGCTCGCCCGGCGCGCTGCGCGGCTCCGACGTGTTCGAGCGCATGCACCGCGAGCTGCAGGAGCGGCGCGGCGCCGACGTGTACGAGCGCATGCACCGCGAGCTGCAGGAGCGCTGGCAGGCGCAGGAGGCGCCGGCGCGGCCCGACCGGCTGCCGCTGGAGGGCCCGGCGCGCCCGCCGCGGCGCCGGCGCCCCGAGCGCGACGCGCGCCTGCTGTCCGTGCCCAACATCAAGTACCGCGAGCGGCGCGCGCCGGCGCCGGCGCCGGGCTCGCTGGGCGGCATCATGCGCCGCTTCAGTAAGTATTGCGTCACCCCGCCTCACCACATCTACATCGCTAGCGGTCACGTCTCCGTCGCGTAGCACCTAGACGTTCCTCGCTGTTGTTACAGTAGTTAGGTCCTCGACATGAATGCTAATGGTTTGCGATTTTTATCTAATACACTGGTACCGTAGCCCCCTTTTCGTTCGGGACATAGATTTTTTGACTAGCTAGAGGTGATGGTAGTTAGATGTACTGAAAAGTTTTAATTAATTTGTAACATAAATATTATTTTCTGAGAACCTAACGGTCACTAACGGTTCGGCTGTAGAGTTGACACGGTAAGATAGGAGTTGCGACTCTAACATGCTTTGTGCTTCTTGTGATATTTGGCTTTTTATATGATTTGGTTTATAAATAACTATGTATGATGTATATGATAAGTAAGACATATTATATAAGACTCGTTATGTACGTACACGCAGTGTATACCACTTGTACAAAGGTCGCACGGTGCTCTATGCTGCTCGACGCTCGTGTGTACTATCACATATGTTCGTACTATGTAAGACAGCACGCTGGTGATTGATGTGTATATTTCTTTTATTTCCAAGGAAAAGGACTCGTCCGACGAAGACTCTAACTGCCTTAAATATCTATTCGCTGATTTTCTCGGTAATTAAACAATAATTAATAGTTTAAATGATTGCATCAAACCGTAGGTGATCTCTGTGTTGTCGATGTCCTGAGATGTTCAGTGCTAATGGTACGAGCTGAGTAGTCGGTATAGATGGCACCACTCTCGCTTGTAGTTCACATCAGTTAGCCGCCATCTCGTCGTCCCGTATGCGCTCGCTCATGGCCCGACTGTCCCCAGGGGAGTTAGTAGCGCGCCTGTGCCCCGCTCGCGAGCCCCAGGCGCCCCAAGCGCCCCACGAGCAGCGCGTCGCACCGCCGCTAGGTATGACACCACCGGCCACGCCACAGCCACAGACTAACAGCGTCACTAAACAACGACTAATACTAGTTCTATCTGGCACAGAGATCACGGTCGTTCTAACATCGCGTCGCGTCGTCATAACAGAGAGGGTCTTCCGTGTTCACGTTGCGCATTTGGTGGAGGCAGCCGTCGCCGCTGGGCGCCGACCTGTGACTATGAGCCCCGCGGTATCGATCACACGACCTGCAGGCGCCGGCAGCACGCGACGTCTCGCTTCTCGGGCGGCAGGTCTCGGCGCGGTCGTGTGATGGATGCGGGGGCCGCTCGGTGGAGGGCTCGCGTGTCGCACAGGGCAGGGGGTCGCTAGGAGTGTGTGTGTTGTAGATGAACGGGCCGGGCGGCGGGGGCGGCGCGCCGACGCCGGGCGCGGCGGGCGGGGGCGGCGGCGGGCCGGCGGGGGTGGCGGGGGCGGCGGGGCCGGGCGCCGGCGCGCGCGTGCGGCGCTCGCGCTCGCAAGGTACCCGCAAACTGCACAAGTGCCTGTCCACGGCGTCCGACGTGTACGCCGCGCCCCCCGCCCCGCAGCACTCGCTGCTGACGACGCGCCAGTATTGCAGTTTTGGTAGTACAGTCACCTTGTACCGAGTCCACTCGGCTAAGTCTCCTTCCGTTCTGAGGCAGTCGCAGTTTCTTCCTTTTGGTTTTTATTTTCTGTTCGTTATGGTTTCTATTCTCGCCGAGGACGAGTGCTCGCTTGAGCCGGCGCGCGCGGCGCCTGACTGCGTGTCACGCGTCACCAATCGTGCGAAGCATCTTGAGCTTGACTGGATTACGATATTGCATTTTGGCTGATACTTATCGCCCAGCACCACTAATGACTACTGAAGCTGTGCTTTGTCTGTTTACTACCTATAAGTTAATGAGAGCTCTTTGTTACTAGTCGTCTATTCTAGTCGCCGCGCAGGCGTCAAGCGCGCTCGGAGGTCGGTTACAACTCTCACTCTTATCTCTTCGTTATATTTTGTTTTTTAACTTTTATATTTTTGTTTTTCACACTCACTGATATACTTCTTTCCATAACTGAATACTAAAACATGTTGAACTGCTGTGAGCTTGAAGGCAATTCGTATTGATTGCCTGCTACCTAACGAAATAGGAGAGCATTATTGAGAGTGGTTTACATTTTAAACAAACGTTTGGCTGGACTTCAAGCTCACAACACTTTTGTTAAGATCTTTGGCCTTTTCATGCCATAACCTAACATACATTAAATGAATATGATACTGGTGAATCATAATACTATAAATTAGCAATGTTAACTGGACATAAGTTGCTCAACACCAAGCCACAGTCTCATAGAGATGGAACTTTTAACATTTTGTTCGGCCCCTTATAATTTCAACGAGCATGTGTTCAACTGTTGAGTTACTTCCATATTTATTTATTTGAAATTTTCCAATTTCAGATCGGAATCATTTAATAGGTAACCATTGGAATATTCCTCACCTATTTTAAGTTAAAATTTTGTTTCTCTAGTTGTTATATCCGAGTAGTTTATCCTTCGTTGTCATTCCGAGTCCGAGCTAGAATGAGTTCCTCATGTTTGATGGTGTTTCATGTATGTCCATGTCGGCTCGACAGCCCCTCGCTGTACAGAGTACCGCGGCGCGCGCACGCTGGCGGGCGGCACCCACCCCGCGGCCGCACGCCAGCGCTGCGCGCACCGCGTTGTGATCGTGCTTGTAACATATTGTGGTTTTGTTTGTCGGTACAGAACCAACTGTTCCGCAGACTCTCGCATCTATGGAGTACTTACACGTTATGCAACCCAATGGTATCCAATACAACATTTGCATCGTTTCGTTATGTTCTTAAGTTTTGGTATGGTGTTCGTTTATTTCCGCTTGTGTGCGTCGGCGCACGTAGCTGTCCTCTAGTGCGACGTGGCTGTGACTGTCTTGTAATGTACCGCACACACACTTGGTCTGCGCACTCTTGTACGAAACTCTTTCGACTGGCATGACTCATAGTTGTACGACTAAAAGGTGACTTACTACTCAAAACTATTTTATATCTATCACTGTTATTGTTACGATGAACGAGACTTACCTACTATTCTATATATGTTATATGTGCATAATATATTATAAGCGAGGCTTTCCATATTGTATGAGACACACGATCTATATTATCATTTCTATTCTTTCCCGTATGTAGTTTCCGATGGTCGATATTAGTCACGCGCGATCACGTTATGTGTTTATTTGCCTTCGTCTGCAGCGGTCGGCAGCGCGCTCGGTTCCTCCGCGGACCGAGTGGCGGACGCGACTATCACTTACTCTACTTTATCTACTTCTAACGCTGTTGAGTACATGAATGTTATTTCTTTTCTAGCCCGACCACAAAGCAAACAGTTTATATGGCTCGTTTTTGGCTGCCTCTATATTCGGCTGTCATTATGTCTATGTATGCTTACGGTATTATCTTACTCTCAGTGCAGTAGCTGCATGCGCACGCCCGCCCCGCACGTAGCTAGCGCGAGTGTGTCCGTCCGGCGGACTAGTGCCTGGACCCGGTCTCATCCTCATCTCATCCCCATCCCATCACTCATCCCACTTGTGTTGCTGTTTGTGTACGTGTTGAAGTGTTGTGTTCCGTAGCGTTCGCTCGCTTCTCATCTGCTACGTTCATCGTTAGAGCTGTTTATCGATGTGCTCGTTAAGTTAAGCTAACTCTACGACTGCTGATGTTTAATGGGGTGATCGGTGTTTTGACCGCTGCCTCACTTGCGCCGTACTCTGCCTTGTTTTAACCATTTCATATCCCGGGTCAAAACACTAACCATCGAGCGACTAACAACAATATCTAAAATAACTCTACATAAACAAGACGTTGTGCAAATAAGCTGAGATTGGACGGGCATGCAATCGCCTCACAAGTCGATTCTTCTAACGCATGATTATGATTCCTTCTCTTTAACTTTTATATCTAATGCACTGGTATATGGCACTTGACTGATAATTTCAGCTAATTTCACAACCGCACTGATAACACTGAGCCCGTGAGCTGAGCTCGCTTTAGTCTGCAACCCTACCTACTGTAGACTAGTGCACAAAGCGACGGTGATGAGGACACAACATGCTCAATTCTTCTTTCGAATCTTCTGATCCCTTAGATTATAAATAAGAGAAGCTACAGAGAGCAGATATGCAACAGACCCGCCAAAATGAATGGTCACTTTCTTGAAATTGTAGCTCATACCCAAACATTCTGAAAAAAAAACCATAAAGTACAATGTATAAAAAGCAAATAAAATAGAAATTCTAAATACAAAACAACATGAGTTTTCTTTAGCCACAAGACATCTGCTTTCGTTAGTTATAACAAAGCGACTTGCATTGCGCTCAAAGCTTGTCTTATGGAGTCAGTCCCCCAGACTAGTTAGCCTAGTCCCTAGGCCTGGTAGCGAGCCTGTTGTGCCCTCGCCGCCGCCTCCGCCGCCGCCGGCAGTGTGGCGGTGGCAGTAACCGAGTGTGTGTATGTTGCCAACCGGCCGGTCAGACAAGCTGGACAACTCGTTCTCGCGCTCGCGCTCCAGCTCCATGTCCAGCCTCGAGAACATCTCGCAAGAAGGCATCCAGTGCCTCGCCTTTGCGGACAGCTATACCAAAAAGTCTGGTGAGTTATACTTTTTCCTTGTTAAACCACCACCATATTTCGTTAGTTATTATGAAGTCCAATGTAATAGGAGCAAACGTGTTGCCATCAAAAGGGCAAACTTTCTTCTCCTTCAATCCAAAGAATCCTGGTGATCGGCATTTCTTCTTCTTTATTTCATTCTCATAATTTCTAAATATACCTCTCACTATGTCTAGTTGTTTAGTCGAACGAGATTGAGTCGTACTTTCATATAATTTAATGTTGGCAGACCCGACGGCGCTGATGCCGACACTCTGGATCGGCACGACGCTGGGCTCGGTACTCACTATGATGATCAGCCTGCCGGAGGCGGAGCACAGGCATACGCAGCCAGTCGTGGTCGCCACCAGCGGTTAGTACGCTTCTATTACAAGCCGAAAAACCTTCACTGCTTCGGTGTAACACTTTGTAATCATCGAAGTAACAGGCCCCAGCGATTTTTTAATACCGCTTCCGAAGGCTTAAGCTTGTTTACGTTCCAACATCGTAGAAACATTAAAAAATATATTTGTATGTTTGCAGGTGGTCCGTTATTTAGGTTAAAGGGTTCAATCCTGACAATGTCATTTCTTGACTGCAATGGTGCTTTAATACCTTACTCCTACGAAAGTTGGAGAGACGATAGTAAAGATGTAAGTATGCGCCGTCATAACCTGCTGGTTACCAAAAACTACCAAATGTTCATCCTGTTAAACTCATGATTCCTCGAAAATGATCTCTAGCAGGTGAGAGACAGACGCGAGCGCACGCCCACGAAGCAAAGCTCGTCGAGCAGCGGCAGCCGCATGAGCCCCACGCCCGGCGCAGACACGGCCGGCGACCGGCAGTTCGTGGTCGTGGCCTCAGAGAAGCAGGCGCGCGTGGTCGCGCTGCCCAGTCAGAACTGCGTCTACAGGCAGCAGATCGTGGAGACCGACTTCGTTGTTAAGGCTGAGACTGTTAGCCTGAAAGGTAATGCAATCAACATTTCTGAAAATTAGCTTAGGGTTCATCTAAACTGCAAGTGTTTCATCAGACAGTAAAGTGCAACCGTGTAATTTTCAGACAGTGTATGTTTGGTGAACTACCTGTCGACGGGGCACCTGGTGGCGTACAGCCTGCCGTCGCTGCGGCCGCTCGTGGACGTGGACTTCCTGCCGCTGTCGGAGCTCGGGTGAGGCCGCCAGCTTGTTACACAAGCACTCCCCGCGCCCGCGTGCCCGCACCACGCCCGCACGCGCAGTGCAGCTCGCGTGCGGGCGCCGTACGGGCACGCGCGCGCGCCGCCGCGTCCCTCGCGCTCACCGGCACGCCGGCCGGTGCCACACTGATCACTATTAGACGATTTCTCTGCACCAAACGAAGGCACTAAATGATAAACGGCTTGTTTTATAATATAGTACCTTTTATCATTAGCTTCGCAGTTTTATCATGTTGAATGCTATTTTGGGCTACCGGAGATTTGTCATTTTTACGGTTTCGCATTCATTATTGTTCATCAGAGATTTTAGTTGTACCGATCATTCGCTATTTTATCATTTGGGAGCCTACCGACAGACTTCCTGTACAGTACCGATCGATGTTAGAACGTACCTCGCGAGGCGCACGGGCCGCGCGCGTGTGCCCCGCGAGCGCAGTGTCGCGGTCGCCTCCTGCCGCGCGCGACCATTCAGCTACTAGACGTGCAGTCGCGCTGTTTCTCATCACGACGTAGACAAAATTTTGCAATTCTGTCGAGCACCACCTGTGCTTCCGATATTTGGCACTCTTTCTAGTTTTCAGTTTGAAAGTAACGATCGGACATCGCCCTAACACGACACACGTTTTATACAATGCGCCGTTATACCGACCCTTATGTTATGAAAGAACACCGTCTCACATTCTAACTACT
Source organism: Ceramica pisi (assembly GCA_963859965.1). Taxonomy (NCBI): domain Eukaryota; kingdom Metazoa; phylum Arthropoda; class Insecta; order Lepidoptera; family Noctuidae; genus Ceramica; species Ceramica pisi. The sequence goes on from OY982542.1 coordinate 23,583,441, forward strand.
CAAATATATTTATTTTGGTGCTGCAAATGTATATGGATGTAAATACACACTGTTTACCCGACACTGAACGGAACGAACACCTGAACGACACGGAATGCAACCGACACCCCCGCGCTAGCCCCCCGACCATGTTACGATAGTGTGAACCGCCCTGCATCTCTTACATCTGTCTAACTTTTCACCCTTAGAACAATGATGGATTAACTAATCGGCGCGTGCCTCGCCTTTGTCTCACTGTCACGAGGCGCTCTCGGTCTGTGCTGGTGCTCGCACGAACAGTTCTCGCGGCTCTGACGACGCACGCCGCACAGACCGGGAGCGCCGCAGCACAAAGCCGGGGCGCGCGCCGGAGCGATTCACCGCGCTGACTGCTGTCTGTGTTCCTGGTAGCTTCCAGACACAGTCCAAACAGAGGGGTATCGTAGATCCAATGCTGTCCATATGGGGCCAGCAGCTCATTGTTAACGAGGACACCGACCAGTAAGTCGCCGTCCATGCAGATGACATGCGTTAGCCACGTACCGTCACTTGTCATGTGGAGTCGCTCACTCCGGCCTCTGTTGCGTACCTAGACATGTTCATGTAACGTTGACAGTTGCTTCGTACCCTCATCTCCCCGCGCCCATAGACTGCCCCCGCCCGCCCGACCCGCCTGTTATGTTTCATTGACGTCCCCACTCGGCCACGGGCAAATCATTATGCGCTCCCGACACGACCACGTGTGAAAATTGGCTTGAAAATGTCTTCAGACAAAATTGAAAACCGGAAACTTTAAAGATAACTTCCAAAACCGAAGGACGCTTAAAATCCAAATATCTAAATTGGAAATCATAAGAGTGTATTCAAAATTAAATGAGTAAACCTCCCTGTACGGCTTAGGACACACGCACGCAGGTGACGTTTCCCACCGAGCGTGCAGCACAGGGAGCGTCGCTCGAAATGATTTGCCCGCCGACAGCTGCCTGCGTCCTGCGTCCTGCGTCCTGCGCCCTGCGTCCTGCACTGTGCTTCACTAGTGCCCGCAGCCCTGTCCCGACACTCACACACACACACCCGTGTACAGTGACGACACGCACTCACGTGCACTACATACTCTCTCTGTGCGAACTCTCCTCTTCCTCGCTGGGCTGCAACTCTGCTCTGTTACGTGTTGTTCTTTCTCGTTCTTCGCTTGTAGCATGCCTGCTTCTGAATGTTTTATTTTCTCATTTAAATGTTATCCTGTTATTGTTATTAGTACTCGTTAGTTACGCTTAAATGTTAGACTAAAGTTTGTCCAATAGACTCCGACTCTGGACCGCAAGGATGCATCAGGTGAGACGTTTCAATTGATAGAACAATTATTCTTTCCCCACTTTCTCAACTTCGTTCTTGTTCTGAGTCTCCTTTCTCTTTCTTCTTGAACAATATAAACGTCACAAGTGAACTAAACACTAGCGTTTGCGTTGAGGCGACTTGTAAAACGTTCGATGTGTGTGGAATTGCAGGATAGCGAAGACGTTTTGCTTCAGCAACAGGGGTCATGGACTATACCTTGCTTCACCCACTGAAGTACAAAAATTCACCATCGACGCAGAGTTCTGGTCAGTATATTTGAACACTTCAAATCGATAATTTCGCCACAGTTTACGTGCTGTTTCTAACTCTTGTGCGCGTGCTTCAGTCAACAGCTGAACGAGATGATCGGCGAGCTGTTCCTGCCGCGCGACATGCCGGAGCCGCCCAAGGAGAGCTTCTTCCGAGGACTGTTCGGCGGCGGCGCGCGCCCGCTCGACAGGGAAGAACTTTGTGAGTGGGACCATCTATTTAGTCTGTGCGCTCATCTTTACTATCACTTCTCTAAATTAAAGAACTTTCGTATAATTCTTGTTGTGTTGTCGAGGTGGGGGTCATTTAAGTTCATATGAGATTCGGAAGTATAGGATGCGGTGTGTATAGTGTGCGAATGGATGTGTTCGCAGTCGGCGAGAGCAGCGGCAAGCCCCTGCGCACGGTGGCCAAGCACATCCCGGGCGGGTCGGCGGCGCAGCTGGAGCAGCTGGGCACGCGCGCCAGCACGGCGGCCGGCGAGATCTCGCGCGCGCACATGCTGGTGGTGGAGCGCGGCGACAAGCTGTCCCGCCTGGAGGACAACACGGAGCGCATGCACAACCAGGCCGCCGAGTTCTCGTCGTCCGCGCACCAGCTCATGCTCAAGTACAAGGACAAGAAGTGGTACCAGCTGTGAGCGCCGCGCGCCTCCGTCCGCGTACGGTCGATAGGTTAAGTCTTCTACTTCGGCTTCTGAAGGCGGGACGTTGAAACATGTTTGAGGAATTTCTATGTAAGAACATACCAAAAACGAACTGTCGCCGAGAACACACTCGTGCCCGTCGTATTTGGTACGATTCCTAGACTCCGTCTGGGGTCCTGGCTGTCGTTGACGAATGCCACAGAGTGCTTTATTCTGAGATTTATAATAGCGTGACTTATGCATCCGTCAGCACTTGGTCGCACTCGGCAGGTGCAGGAGAGAGCGGCGCTGCCCGCCCGCTAGAGCTTAGCTACCACGTAGACGTCGTATGAACCTTACCCTAGACACTTATAGGCGTGACTCGATATAAATGAACGCACAAACTATCGATACTCTCGAGCATAGACGACTTTGAACAGTAGTGTCCCGCTTCCTACGAGCACACGCTGAATCGTTCAATTATTAGTGTGCCTATGTCGCGGCGCCCTGGAGCCCGAGAGCCCGAGCAGGCGGGCGCGGCTGTACATAGCGCGCTCGCTCCGCACTCGGTCACGCGATGTGATAATGTAAATAAATCGAAAGCATTATAATAAACTAATTTACTTAAAACTCTTTTTATACAAGTAATACAGTAGTGTTCCGTCGGACTTCGATGGTCTCTCCTTGTGTCTTCTGTTACGGTTAGGATTCGGGAGCACACGAGCGCACTGCGACCGACCTAGAGGACGCACATGGGTGCGCGTGCGCAGTGCGCAGTGCGCTGTGGCGCTGCTTCCGACTCTTGTCTGTTCCCAGCGTGGTAGGCTGCATTTATGTTACGTACGTATACATAGATATACGATTATGTTAGTATTTGCGTAACACATGAGATTATTTAAATGTTGCTATTACAATACATGTAGATGTACATTTTATAGATACAAAGTAAACTCTAATCTAATAAATGTAAGGATATTCGACGATGTTGATCTGTATAAAGTAAATAATATAAAGAAAAAATAATATATTATAAAGATTGGAAATTTAAGCATTGGATGACAATAATTTTTGTTACTCCTCACTGGAGATTTCTTTGACACATAATGTGTAGTTTAGTTTCTCTTCTGAACACCTCCCGCTTGTGTTGCCAGTTCGTTCCGTTCGCAGTTGCACTTCGTCAGCCGATGTGTGTATTACGTATTTACTCTATTTTAATTGAATGTTAACGTTTTATGTGCATGTGTTAGTGTCGACACGCCTGCATTCGGCCGCTCGCCGGCGCGGTCGGCGCCATTTCCTTTAGTTGGTGTTCGCTACTTAATGTATATTGTGACACAATGATAGCAATACTACGTGCGGGTTGCCAGCCTAAAGTTAACCAGACCAATCGGTGTCGTGTCGGTGTTGCTAGCTAAAATTAAACAAGTAAAATAAAGCGATAACTATTATGTGTAAACTAATGAATAAAGCTCCCTTGTATATCGCTGGTATTAATAAGTGCGAAGCGAGGGACTCGCTCCACGATCGAGTTATGTATAAATATATATGAGTTCTGTATTCTTGCTGGACTAGAGATTGTATGGAATTGGACGAATTAAGAAGAAATTGTAAGCACTTATTAAGTGTTGCGAGGTCTTTGTAGTAGGTACTGAGGGTTACACTGTTAATATAAAGTTTATTTTGTGGAGAGGCGTAGTGTGCGTCGGAGCGAGTCTTGTCGCCTCATATAATTAATAAGTAGTGTAGAGGATATCGGTGTATCGCATGGCAATAAAAGTTTTCTATGTCGTCACCGCATCTAGGTGTTACGTTGCTTTGTTATGTTTCCGCACTCGTAGCTTGCTCGTAGTGTAACATGTTACACGTTGCATGCCACAAGTTGTACTCCGACTGTTACATTATCAGCACGTTACAAAGTGAATGTTGCAATGTTTTCCATTCAGATACTACTCGTATTTATACGTCCAGTGTCTTTTGGTCGCCTTACGTAGCTTGACAATTTTGTACCTTAGACGAGCTAGTTCAGTTAATCGTATTATTAGTTAGCGAGTATACTTCAGCCTCGTGCGATTCGGATGCCAAACTTTGTGCTGTCCTCATGCTGTGTTATATAAATATATAAATATTGTTACACAACTTATAATCATGTTCTGGTGAGTTTATGTAATGTAGTTCTGTTGTAGGGAGGCGCTGCATCGCAAACGCCTGTTCATACACTGAGTGCGCGCGACGCCACGGTTATCTGTGCTGCACTGTGACAGCTTAGCGTTAATATTACGCCTCGAACAAACAAATTATAAAACTAATGCTGTTCCAATAAAATATCACTTTTAACCAGATTATTTTGTTACGTAGTCACTAACGAGTGTTATTCAACAAATATTTTCATAGCAAAGTTTACCAGATTTTATCGATCAATCAGTAGAAATGGTGCGAATTTTAACGTGAGTGCTACATTGACTTGGGTGGCTAGCTTGCACGCACAACGCCGTGCTGTATTCGAGTGGCATATCAGTGGAATATATCAGCCCGAGACGTCGTCGCGGGTCTGTCTTATTGTAAGATCATAATTATAGTTTTGAGACGCCGCTTACTACATTTTCTAATGCCCTTTAATATCAAGTAGATTTTTCATTTTAACCTCGATAATAAGTAAGGTAAGAATTGGAAGTATTATTTCACCGCATCACGTCACTTTGTGCATACCATGTATCATTGTGTTTAGAGCTATTGTTAGCCAACTATTTCAATACATAGTTCACGTAGAAATTACTTTTATCAGATTAGTTTAGAAATTGAAACAGAGTTTCGTTGTTGATGCAAATTTATTTCTGTAGTAGGTATGTATCTGCGACTGTCTGCCATAGCGCGTCTAGTCCTCGTTGATGTCACTACGTGTTACTTACGTACCTCATGCTCCGTGCAATATTCTATTTAACTATGGTGTAATGTAAATGGACAAGTTAAGTTTTCTCAATTCTATAAATTGTTAATTATAGTTGAAGTACCTACGCCACGTTGCATATGTATGAGATTACAAGTCGGGTGCGGCGCGACGCGCGGGCCGTATGTGGTGTGCTCGCGCCGCGCGTGACGTCACGGTCGACAGTCTGCGTAACGCACGACAGTTCCATTACACACGCTGACGATTCATTTGGAAATTATGGGACTAAATTATAAATATAAGTATTTGTAAATAAATAATTTAAAAAAACAAAAATCTTGTGGCAAATTATTACCTACTTGTTATGTAACGTGTAGGATTCATTTCAAGATTATTTTGTATGATTAGACGAATTTCTCTTTTCTAATCGTTCAGAAACGAGGGTTATAAAGAACTATAATAACTATACATATTGTATATAAAGGATGCTGTTGAATTATATTGATTATTTAGTTTGGTAGATAATTATTATAGTCATTATATATAAATAAAATTATGAAAATATGAAAATAAAATTATATCAAAGTATTATCGTTGTTTTATTTTATGTGCAGGTAAAACGAATAGAATATATAGGTACCTCCAACTTGCCTACAAATTTGTACGATACCCTGGCCGTTTTTATTAACTTGAAGCCGAAGGCATAAGCAACTAAGGAAGTATTTATCAATATGGGCAGGTAATCGCTGAGACAGAGATTAGAGCAAAATGAAGATAAACAAAAATCAGTTTTTTTTAATACAAAATCAAATGATTTCTTCCGCTCCGCTCAGAGCTGAAGGGACCATTTTTGAGTGTAATTAAGCCTTACTGAATAAAGCCCTCTCGTGTCCCTCCAAATGCCCTTTACGTTCCAGGGCCGCGGTAACTCTTTCGACTAAATTCCGCAATATTACGAAAATGTCTTAAGAGTCCTATTACATTTTTTACGGAAATTCATGATTTTTGACGCTGTAGTTTTCAGCAGCAGTAAGATATTTTAATTATTTGATCCTGAATAACGATAGTGCCAGTCTCTTTCTTGTAAGTTAGAGTTAAAAATTTTCATTTTTCATTTCGTGTAATTTACTATAAATATTTTACGAACTCAGTTTGCAAGAAAAAATGTCGGCGATGGAACTTTGACGGTCAAATTCACATTGTTACAATCAATTCTTTTAAAAGCTGAAATTACTAAAAGGTAAGTTGAATGTTTTACTTGTTTATTGGAGTTCTAGAATTTCTTTAAATTCCTTGAGTTTTCACGGAAAAATACGTAAAAAAGCCTAATTTAAGCCAGAAATATCTTGATTCAGCGTCTGATATATTCCAAATAAAAACAATTTTATAAAATAAATTAATATGATATAAAATTTCAATCTACAATGAATACGTTTCATTAGTTTTCGTTTGTCAATATAATAAAACTAAATTACAATAAATAAAATTAAAGTACTATATATTCTGCGTCAATTCAGCGCGCGCGCTCCTCAGTCTCGCGCGAGCGCCCAAATAAACTATAATCCTGTTCAGACTAGTAAGTATCAAAATTGTTTCGCGGACTATAGATGTACCTACTCCCAACGCAGACCAACGTAACTTCGTCTATTGCAAACGAGCATTTACGATTCGTAATAGGACTCTTAAGTCAGTATCAGTTTCAGAAAAATGTATAAACGGGAAGGAATCTTGACAAAGACCAAAATCAAAACACCGTCTAAAATTAGGCTGAACGCCAGCACTGTTTAATCATCTAGGTACCTACACTAAACAGATCTCCAAAACGCCCTAACTTTTTCTTTTTATTTCTATTGTTTGCATTAATGACATAGCATAGGTACCCATAGGCGTTTGTAAGTAGGTAATTAATGGTGTGCCTGCCTACACGTGCAATGTAGAATTTAAATTTAGAACTGTGACTGGACCCGCAAGTTATAAAATATCATATAAAAATAAACAGTTAAGAGTTACCTATAGCAATAAAAGGCGGAGGCTTAGTAATCGTGTTCCGTTGAATACCCTTTGGATACGATAGGTAGGTACCCAAAACTATGGAAGTCGAATTCTAGGCAGGTAAATAACAGTGTAAATTAATTTCGCGGGTTTCGCACAGAAATCGTGCAGAGGAGTGTAGTGTGGACGTATGTTGAAGGGTTTTATTTCTGTGTGTAGGTACTTAGTAAGGTACTTAGATACCTAATTTGATTACTCAGTCGGAGAAAAATAATCAACACAATAAAAACGTGGTTTTAGGTACTTACCCAAATATGTTCAGTAGGCATCGTAATTATTTAGGCAAAATTTGTGCTATTAAGACGAGACGCACGCATTTTAGTTACTTAGCGTATAAAATAAAAATACTATGAAACCCACAATGAGCATGAGCATCATTCATTATTTTCCCGCCATTTACTTTACATAGACAAATCATAGACATTTATATAGTAGGTACCTATTTTTTCTATCCCAATGAGACAAGGAAAGGAATGTTTTTTTTTTATTTCACAGCCTGGCCTTAGTCAATTAGTTCAGTTTTTAGATAATACCACTTTATTTTTCATTGAAGTGCGGATGTAACACATTATATTCTACATAACCGCTTGACTGGGTCAGCCGCGCCAAATATGAGTCACGTTATGACGTAGATTGCGCTAGGCTAGATAAAAAAACGCGCCAGCTGCACGCCAGATGTTTATGTTTACGTTAACCTTTTTTTAGTGGCCTCCTATTAGAGCTACCACTCAAGTGTATTGTTATTTGTATAGCTGAGAAACGGCTCCTTATAGTTACGTTAAGTGTATGATAACGGTTAGTTTCTATATTTTTTAACTAATTTGTAAACATTGAATATTGGTGAAAAAAACACATTACGTGAACTTTGAACAGGAATAATTTAAAAAGTAAATCGATAACATATATATTTTATGACTTGTATGGGTAGCTGGGTTATATCTAAAAACGATAAATAACAAACAACATACTCCACCGTACAAAAACATATATAAAAAAAAAAAAACTACCACCAAACATTAGCCATTTCCCGCCATTTTGCATTATTTACCTTCCGACCCACGGAACAAAAATTCTAATCATAACGTAAATTTCGTTTGTTTTGTTTATGTTTTGGCTGAAATCTATTGCCCAGTAAACATAAAATGCGATAATAATTACTTTTTAGTCAGAACAAGTAGCTAGACTTAATAATTAACAAATTACGAAAGCGTTCTGACAACATGGACGCCTTGTGTATCAAGGGTTATGAAAATGAATATAATACGTGTTAAAACTTACCCACATGTTGAAATCCTTTTGCACACACATTAATCACATCACAATGCACCAATAAAACATTATTTAACACTAATTCACTCACAAACAACATAATAAACAAGTTTATTCGACACTACGTCATTGCGCAACTCGCGTCATACCACAGACTGACTAAAACATTTAATTTCTTTCTAAAAATGGACTCGCCCGTTGCGTGATTCGTATTTTAAGCATGTAGAAATGTATAAAGATTCGAGTGGAAAAGAGCTAAATGATACAAAAATCGTGTGTTCGACAGAAAAAGACATATTGTGCTGTCAGATTGGCGTTTTTAAAATAGGGACTTTAGTTCCGATGACGCAACTCGAGCCAATAGTGATTTAGGGACTTTTGTCCCTATGACGCAATCGAGCGGTAGGTCCTTACATATGAAATTGGCGTTTTCTACAAGAATTTAGAGTCGATTTTTTTTGTAAGTAGGTACCTATAATATATTTAATTATTCAAAGTATGCACCGTTGTTATCATCTATGCACTTTTGGCATCTCATAAAGTTCATTGATCCCTTTACTAAAAAAAACCATGGGGGCAAGAATCAATAAACTTTTTGAAGGCGGTTTGGACTGCCGCATCGGAGTTGAATTTTTTTCCTTGTAAGTAGTTCGTCGAAGTCCAAATTCCGGAAAAAATAGTACCTAATCTGTTGGAGCAAGGTCCGGGGAGGACGGTGGATGTCGCAGACATTCCACTTGTAGCTCAACTAACTTAGTGGTTGTTCGTTGTGCAGTGTGTGGTCTTGCGTTGTCGTGAAGCAGCAGTGGCCTAGAGCGATTGACCAAACTCGGTTGTTTAGCAGCTAGTTCTTCCTTCATGGTTTGCAGTTGCTGACAATAGATATCTGCCGTAATCGTTTGGCCAGATTTTAGAAAGCTGTAGTGAACGACACCGGCGCTAGTCCACCAAACACTCACAAGTAACTTTTTCTGAGTAACTTTTCGTTTAGGGCAGGATTTGGCTGGGTCTCCAGGGTTCAGCCATTGCGACGAGCGCTTCCGATTATCGAACAGCATCAACTTTTCATCACAAATGATTCGACTTAAAATCCCTTCATTATTGTGTCGGTTGAGCAAAGTAACAAGCAGTCGACGCGTGTTTGCAAGTTCGATTCACTGAATTCGTGAAGAAGAGAATCCCATCGTTCAAGTTTTTTTTACTTTCCCGATTTGCTTCAAGTGGATTAATACAGTTTTGTCACTAACCCCGAAGCTTCCACAATAGCCTTTAATTCTTCATTGTCCACTTTGGTCTCCGGCCGTCCACGGGGTTTGGGGAAAATTTGACAGTTAAACAGTTTCGGTTAGCGTGAATATTTTATAAATTTGAATGAGGAATTCTTAACCAAAGAGGAGATATTTCAGATCAAAGTGGTTAGTACGACAAAACGCTAATTTCATAAGGACCTAATATTTTGTATTGGAAGCACAAATATCGAGTCGGTGATCTTCTCGGCAAGCTTGGATACTTATATACTACAGTAAAATTCTCAGCTCCACTTTACCGAGATCGCGCCTATATCAATTTATCCACATAACTTCCAGTTGTGTGAACACTTCAGACACAAAACTACACCAATTTTTCATCACAAAATGCACGAGGAATCGCTGAATCTCGGTTGAAAATAATCCGGTCAAGAAACGTCACTACTATCTCTGTGTCTGTCTATCGAGACTGTCACAGCCAATGTTCTCCGAAACTACTGGAGCGATTTTATTGGAATTTGGTACACATCTTCTAATCGTGTGAGCAGTAAGGTCTAAAGTGGGTGATAGACGGGCAAACTTAAAGTACCTACGCAGTTTTTAAGATCTCGACGTCGGTGACAAACGTACAAGTAGGTATCCAGTCTGGCTATTATAACATACGGCTCGATGTCCATGGATGACATACGTGAAAGCTTGCTTGGTATCGGGGGGACCCCAATGTCATTGAAGGAAACGATAATAATATTAATAAGGAAGATAATTTATTTTTCTTTCTCGGGTCCCTGGAGATCCGGTCCTTTGGTAGGCGTACGAGGGGCCGAAACCAACTCGCAGAGGCCCCGTTAGACATTTCAAATGTAATGGGGCACCAACCGGCGATTATCCCTGTATGCACTGTGAAAGTATTCCCAAGTACAATCCCCGGTTGGAGCAGTACTATTGCAGAATTTGGAAACTAAAGATGCAACGCTATGTTTGAGTGGTTTAGTGGACTGATAATCGTTTATTGTAGAAGAACTATTGGCCCCTGCCTGACCACTAACAATATACACGGCTTTTAAATGGCAGGGGGTGTGACTTGCATACTCAATTAATGGGCCCCCGAAAACGGTCGCTAGCACAAAGTGACGTAGCGCCAAGGTGGCAACATAGCCTGAGGTTCTAGAGGAGTGGAGAGGTATACCACGGCTATCAGGACAATCCCGGAAGTGCGGTCAAGATCCCTACCAGCATCTTACTGGATTATACATCCTTCTCCCGAGCACGTGTGCTCTAGCAAATCTCTACTCAGACCGGTCGATTAAGGCAAGAAAGAGGTGGGAGCTTTGTTCCTTGTCAGTGTTCACTCTGGCCAGCCAATAAAGGCCAGCCGGAGATGAGGAACAAGACTTCTCCCGGGAGATTAGGTTCGTGGAGTCGCTACTGCCGAACAGTTCGCCACAAAACTGCGTTGCGGATTGTATTTCTCTTTGTCTGGCCCCTCACCCTAGATATGACCAAGGTCCATCGGGACGCGTAAGCCCCACCACGACGACGTCAACGTAGAGATAATATAAGATAATATATTAAATAATATTATGGAAGGATAATAATATTATTCCTAAATAACAAAAAGTTTCCTTCATTGACATGGCGGTCCCCCTGATACCAAGCAAGCTTTCACGTGTGTCATCGACATCGAGCCGAGTAAGTTCGCGATCTTAAAAACCGCGTACTATGAGTTCACCCGTCTATCACCCACTTAATTAATACTAGCAACTAGGATATTCGATGCTATTAAAAACACAAATGTATTGAGCAACTTTTTTAATAAAACTTTAACTATGATATAAATACAATAGAATACATACGAGCATTTATATGTGCCGGGCGGCCGCGAGCGGGCCCGGAAGGCACAGTCCTCGTTTACACAGCGGCGGGCATCATGCGCCCGCTCTCCACTTACATTACGCGCGGCTACGTACTATGTACACGGCAGATGCTGACAAGTAATCACAAGTTGCAGTCATATTTTTGAGGTAATACGATTGAAGTCTATTAAAAATTGAAATTGTGCCCGAAGATGGCGTTGCGTAATCCTTATCACATTAACAGCGGGAACTAGTTTGCAGTAGCCTCGCGCGCCTCGCCCGTGGGTTGAAGGCAGCCGTGTGGTTACTTGCTGTGCACCACAAACATCTCATTCACACAACGAGGTTCCGACTCGTGTTACGAACGGAAGCCTGTCGCCTGTCGCCAGCCACCATCCGGTCACTTCACTATCCTATACGTTACATTGTACAAGACAGACCTGGCCATCATGCCACTGTCACACTACGGCGTGACAGTGGCACTGGTCACGACTGTACTCACACAGTCGACAGCTAAGTATTATATGCATTTTACATCAATTTAAAAGTTTTATCGTAAAGTTTAGGAGCCGAGCGACAGGTTCGTGTATTTACACTAAGTAAGCATAACATCGAGGACGGTCGCGGTTAGCTGAAGGTAGACATCGAAAACGTACACATTATCACAAAATCCTGTACATTGTGTAAATCGATGGAAGTACCAGTGAAAGCGAACCGACGCATGCGGCCAAAAGGATCACATGTTGCTATCACACTCGCCCAATACAAAACACTAACAGGGCCCTGTTTTATAAAGCTGACAATCCGACAAGTCGGACATAATGTCAAAAAGTAGCAAATCGAAAAATTTTCTGTTTCATAAAACTAACTGACGACAAAATTGTCATGGTGGAAAATTGTCAAAAATGTCGGATTGTCGCAACATTTTTTTTTTCTGTTTCATAATACTTTTTGAGCGACAGGAGTGACTGGTAGGGAATCTGCTTTATGAAACAGAAACCCTCAATCGCGAGAGGGTAACGCGCCTGTCAGAATTGTCGGACAAGTCTACAAAATATATGTCATGACAATTTTCTGTTTCATAAAGTAGTTTTCACGACAAATTGTCACCTGTCGCTCAAAAAGTTTTGTGAAACAGAAAAATTGTCGAATTGTCAAATTATGACGGACTTGTCGGATTGTCAGCTTTATGAAACAGGGCCCGGATACTTTGCTACGAAACTTGACTAACATCCAAAGTGTTATTTGTACATCAAAGCATCCAATGTGTAAAGACGTTGTCTGATACGAGCCAATAGGAGGAGAGGGCGAACTCGCTCGCAACAATTTGGTCCGCTCCAACACCGCTACACACTGGACGAAGCGTTACAATAGTTTGGTACCGGAATCGTACAATGCGGAATACTCGTTTACATACATCAGTATTTACAAAGAGGTATGAGCGAACTGAACTAGAATATATAACCGAAATAAACAACATTTCCTACTCGCTTACTATTAAGTTAAATATAAAATTTGACAACAAGACCCAAAGGCAGCTAATTGCACTAATACAATGTTTACGTTCACAGCTTTAAATGCTAACAACTATAATACTAACGTTCCAGGAAGACGACCATCGACTAAGTGAAGCTCTGTTTACTTGTACGTACTGCAGGGACCACGCTCTCAACCAACACTAATCGTCTTCCTACCCTCGCCCACCCTCGACCTTGTGCCACACACTGGACATCACCGTAAGGGACATCATATAACCAATCGAGAGCGTTTTATTAAAATTTATCAATTTTATTAATAATAGTAAAATTTTAATTAAAGACAACAAGAATATTGAACTTATGAGCTAATAATCACAATGTTACTCTCCGCGGTGAAGACGTAGTATCGCTGAGTGCGCCCGCGCACACTCTAGCACCTGCCGGCGGCGTGCGGGCGTGCGGGCGTGCGGGCGTGCGGGCGTGCGGGCGTGCGGGCGTGCGAGAGTGCGGGCGTGCGGGCGTGCGGGCTCCGTGCCAGCTAGTCACACGGCCCCACCGACCCTCACATCTAATTCGTTACATCGTTCCTATACACAACTATACGGATTACGAAACATAGGAAGTTTACAAAAATATCGAGTCTAAACTACGACGACATGAATTACACGAATGTACTTACAGTATTACTAGTGCGTCCTATAATATACGTTGGTTATCCTCTACGATTTGTTCAGCGGGAGGTGATGCGTGACCCACGCGGACACGACGGCTACTGCGGTTAACGATACGATATGACTCTCAATATGTCTGCGGTATATTGAAATGTTAACATATTCCACGCTTTCTAACATATAACATACGTCTCTACCATTTTAACGATTCCATTTTTATAAAAGTAAAAATTCATATTATTTTAGATTAAAAAATAAACATTTCATACAATCAATAATCTTACGACATTTTTGGCGACAATTTTTATGCACTTATTGCAAATCTCCTATTTATTTGATAAGACACTTAAAATGTAAGTTTATTTCACAAACATTAATCACATTTAATAATATTGCGTTTCCCAAATGAGATTTAGATTTCAACAAATTATAAACAATTATGATTGTGTAAATTCAGATTCGCGACATTTGGCACCGATGATTTTGAAGAAAACTGAAATTCCCAAATAAGCTAGCTTTTTTAATAACCTTCCAAACATCCAACAAAACCAACTAATACTAACCTATTGATATAATCAGGATATGTTCACAAAACTAGGACTAAGCCGGGAAGCAAACAGGTGTGTAATATGGTGTTTTAGAATAAGTGAAACGACCAAATTACCGGCCAAGTGATCCTTTGAACATGAAATATTCATTCCTGCCAGGGAACACCGGGCAGTGGCCGGCTTGCCACTTGAGCGGCTCGCAGTGAGCCGTGATACACCGCGCTCCGCGCTCGATATGTGCACTGATATAGAGTCGATATCTGCGCCGTGCGTGCTGCCAGGTGCCTACACTGGACTGCTTACTCTGAAATAGGCTCCGCGGGATCGACTATTTGTTGAACACATAGTAAAACTTTCGTATTGATACACGACTTAGATACTATTTACGCCCGAGATATAATTGAGTGCTCCTTGAACACGTTGCAAACTTAATTTTTACAACAACAAAAATTTTATTAATTCGCGCAATAACAAAAATACGTAGTTTTCATTTTGTTAATTTCAGTATTTATTTATGCACGCAATAAAAAAAATACGTAGTTTTTATTTTGTTAATTTCAGTATTTATGCAATGTGATCAATTGGCTGAATATTATATCGACAAATTCTAATGAACCCCACTGTATGTTTTCTGCATATAACGCGGCGATAAGAGTGACCCTATAATGTTACAATAAGATCGATAACCGTCTGCAGTTGAACACGAGTGCGAGTTGTGATAAGTATAACATTAAAAGATAGACTGCAGCTCCAGTAATAACAAACAATATACTATAGCGTGCGGTTGTTTAGCAGCCGACTGCACGATGGTCGTATACTTTCATTTAACCACCGTTTTATGGGAATCATCATAGAAGTTGACGTTTTAACTACGAGACGTAAGATGAATCGACCTTTGAACACAAAAGATGAAGCTGAAAACTCAAGAATTTGGACATAGGTACCCATAGGTATTGCATTATGTGTTGACATAGCTCTTCATTACATCACCCCTAATCAACCGCTAAACTTCCGTCACGAGCCAACTACGCGAATATACACAACTTAATTAAACGATCCATGTCACGGCCAAGCGTGATCCTCCGAAAATCTCCACATCATTTGTCAATAACATTCACAACATTCAAGAATTTACAATATAAAGGTAAAGCTCGATAATTGCCCAAATTATAGATACTATATACAATACATCGTTGTGATTACAATCCGCTCCGAGATTTACAGTCCCTACGACACAAGCAGACTACACAAGACGTATATTACAAATAAGCAATAAGAAACCATATCAACATTACTCTGTCGCCTCACTATGATAAAGAGGAACACATTCCCCTCGGAAAGTGTTCATCATAAGAGATAAGGACAGAAGTTTCACTTTGGACCCCAAATGTCAGGAGAATGGTATCTGGTATATGTTGTCAAACTGCAAGTTGTCCGAGCAACACTGGTCAAATGACTACAAAACTACCTTCTGGAGATTTTTCATTGTTTTCGTACCATATTAACTATAATAATTATGACTTTACCTTCCTACGTGGAAAAGTCGTCTCGTATCGCCTATTTACATCTAAGAGATCTTTAGCTCCGTCCAGTAGTTTCGTAACATTAAGGATCCCTTCACAGAGTGTCATTGTTACCTCAGCTCAACAAGACACCTCTGAGTGTTGATCAGACGAGCACCAGTCGTTACAAGTAGTGTACACGATCACCTATTGATGAATGAATTAGATCAATAAACAATGTGGTTTAACTAAACATTGCGACGTGTAGATTGCGATACCACAAAATAGTAGGTATAGTTAGTAGGCCAGCTCCAAACGAGCGAAAACAGACGCACGCACACTAATGTCAACCGGTCACCCGCGCGCAGACTCTCCTAGTGTAGTGTGTGTGCGTGCGTGTGTGTGTTTGTGTGTGTGCGTGAGTGTGTGTGTGTGTATGCGTGTGTGCGCGCGCTGCCGCTCGAGTGGCGCCACTGGCGGCGCGTCCACCACGATTATTATATAATTTGTTCAACTTATATTACCATTATGATATTTGCATTACATTTCACTTAAATTAAGTAATGATTAGAAAGTACATGATTAGGAAACGCTAAGTATGATTTCTTCCCCAATTTACGTTTAAAACACTTATTTGTAAGACACATCGAATTCGATATTAAATGCAAATTTCGTAATCACCGGCGAGCCTTACATTAGTTCATCACTGATAATCACAATTGATTCTTATAATAATTAATTAATGGATCGATAGCATGAATAGTCTTGATACGCGTCACGGGAATTTGAGGTGAATAGCGACAGGGAGTCGGCGGCGGGGGGCGCGGCGGCGCGGGGGGCGCATCACCTGGGCGCGCCGCTCACCTCCTGCGCGCCCGCCCCCTGCGCGCCCGCCCCCTGCGCGCCCGCCCCCTGCGCGCCCGCCCCCTGCGCGCCCGCCCCCTGCGCGCCCGCCCCCTGCGCGCCCGCCCCCTGCGCGCCCGCCCCCTGCGCGCCCGCCCCCTGCGCGCCCGCCCCCTGCGCGCCCGCCCCCTGCGCGCCCGCCCCCTGCGCGCCCGCCCCCTGCGCGCCGCCCCCCTGCGCGCCGCCCCCCTGCGCGTCGCCGAGCTGCGCGTCGAGCGGCACGTCGGTGACGGCGTCGTCGGGCAGGTTGGCGTTGACGATGTTGGCGATGGCGTCGGCGGACATGGCGGACATGGCCGTCAGCAGGTTGTTGGCGAGCTCCACGCTCGACGCCTCGTCCATGCCTCTGTCCGTCAGCTCGCCTTCTAGTCGCATTGTGCGCATGCTGGCTTCTAACTCTGGATCTGTAATAAAGGGTTCGTAATTCTAGTAATAAAAAAAAACTTTTATTTAGAAACCCACACATATTTCCCTTAGCTGTACAAAAATCTGTTCAGTAGATTTTAATTTGTTTTCATACCTACAGACATAAACAGATGCGGCAGAGGGATTTTCTTTTTATTGTTACGCGCCAGAATTAATGCCTGGTACACAACGTACTACTAGCGCCATCTAGTATCGTGTAGCGGAACTAATTGAATCACGATCATTCTAGACTTTTCGATGCTAGAACATTCTCGATGTTTCGACACTTGGTCAGTCGGGACCGGTATGTTCCCGAACTTTCTAGATGTTTCCATACGCGAAGGTTCTGGAAATAACTGTGGGACTATGTATAAGGTTCGCATCGCTCGCGACTGGGTCAGTATTGAATTGGCGATACAAGCGAATCTTCGGAAGCGATCTAAAACTGCGAATTAAGTGAATTGAAGTGTTTAATAGTGCGATTGTGTGTTATAATTAGTGTGTTTAAAGTGATAATCAGTGTTTTTAAATTAAAGTGTCATTTTTGGTTAAATAATCGGCTGTTTTTATTGTCACGAACCTCAAGCTCGTAACAATATGTAATAGTGTTCAGCAGGCCCAAAAAGGACAGAAGCGTCAAAAGTTAGCTCGACTGGGCTGCACGTCAGCTTGCTTCCACGACTTCAGCAATTTCCCCGTCTGGTCTCAAACGAAACGCGAAATAGGCGTGTCAAGATCGGATACAACTCTGACCCACAAGTCTTTAGAACAATAGGCTAGATTCCATCATCCACAAATTGCAAAACTATTTAGTCCGTCAGTTAGAGTATTGAAAAATAATAGACACGTATTTTTTGTTTTTGTAAATCAATGAATATTGACAAAGATAAAACGCATCAAAACTCGGGAGACGACTCACTAAAAATTATGCGAAGGTGTGACGTATTTGCTCGACGAGGTGGGCAAGCTCTTCGAAAGAGTTATCGCAAACCGCCTCCGCCGAGCACCTAGCGGGAACGGGCCGGATCTTGCGGAACACCAGTTTGGTTTCCGCAGGGGGCGCTCTACCGTGGACGCCGTCATGCGCGTCAGAGCCCTCACGACGCGTGCGGTCTCCCGGGGTGGTGTTGTCTTATCGGTGTCGCTCGACATCGCCAACGCCTTCAACACCATGCCCTGGAGCTGCATTGGGGAGGCACTCCGGTATCATCGGGTGCCGACCTACCTTCGTCGTGTAGTCGGGGACTACCTGTCCGACAGGGCAGTTATCTACCCTAGTCACAGCGGAGAGTGGAACCGGCGAGAGATGTCGTGCGGTGTTCCACAGGGATCGGTTCTGGGGCCGCTCCTGAGGAACATTGGTTACGACTGGGTGCTGCGAGCCGACCTCCCTAGCGGCGTCAGCGTGGTCTGCTACGCTGACGACACGCTAGTACTGGCACAGGGGGGGTCGTATGCGGAGGCGGCCGACGTTATGACACGCGGGGTTGCGACAGACGTGGAGAGGATCCGGCAATTGGGTCTCGAGGTGGCGCTGCACAAGTCCTAGGCCATGTGTTTTCATGGCCGAGGCAATGCGCCACCGTCGGGATCCTTGCTGACGGCAGGAGGGGTTTCCATCGGCGTCGAGTTGACGCAGAAGTACCTAGGGCTCGTCCTCGACAGCCGGTGGAACTTCGTGGAACATTTCCGACGTTTGGCACCCAAACTGGAGCGGGCCGGGGCTGCTTTCAGGCGGCTCTTGCCCAACCAACCAACGGGGGACCAAACGCCTCCTGCCGGAGGCTTTACGCGGGGGTCGTGCGGTCCATGGCCCTTTACGGGGCCCCGGTGTGGGCGCGTTCCTTGAGGCAGCGTGCTGCCCACTATCTGAACGCGCCCCAAAAGGTGGTGGCCCTAAGGATGACCCGAGGGTACCGCACGATCTCGCGCGAAGTGGCGTGTCTCCTTGCCGGATTGCCGCCATGGGATCTGGAGGCAAAAGTCCTCGCCTGCATGATTGGCGCGTGGAGGTACTACGCCGGGGGGAAACTGGACAGACTTCCGGCGTTATCTCATGGCGACATGGAGACGACGACTGTCGCAACCCAGCGCAGGGCACGCCACGATAGTGGCGGTAAGTCCCCTCTTTGAGGAGTTGCTTGAGAGGCGCCACGGCATCCTCACCTTCCGCCTGACGCAGGTCCTCACCGGACACGGATGTTTCGGGAGGTACCTGCACCGAATCGGGCGACAGGGGCACGCCCGGGTGTCACCACTGCGAGGGTCGACCGGAGGACACGGTGGAGCACACTGTGCAGGTGTGCCCCGCGCGGGAGGAGCACCGCCGTGTCCTCGAAGCGGCGATAGGCGGCGACCTCTCGCGTCCGGGCCTGGTCCAAGCCGTGGTCCGGAGCGAGACGGAATGGGACGCCGTCACTTCCTTCTGCGAAGCAGTCATGCAAGCGAAGGAGGTGGCGGAGTGGGAGAGGGAGAGAACTTCTCGTCCCGGCCACCGTGGTAGACGCCGCGGGCGTCGGAGGCCACCTGGTGACCTCCAGCCACCGTACGCGCGGGCCTGTGGACGGTGAGCTATGTCCGTCCGTCATCTGACGACAGGCCGTGCCGACGGCGCGTTCGTGTTCCACGCGCGCCTCAAAGAGAGTCAGCACATAGGCTTTTTTCTCCATTTTTTTCATTTTTTTCAAGGGTTTTTTTACTTTAGACTGCTCATAATCGTTATTCTGACCTAACCCAATGAGATTAAAAAAAAATAAAAAAATATGAACTACTTTCACTAAAAAGAGGTATTTGTGGTACCTATTCTTGAAAAAAATTAGAAAAGAACCGACGAAAATTCCAACACTGGGGTGTCCAGAATCATGCCCTGGACCCATGGAAATCGTTTGTGCGTCGATGTCAGATACACGCAGTATTTTTACTATACTTGCGGTGATCGACAGCACTACTAGCCGTGATGGACCGGTCGATTGCAATCGATATTCTAACTATTTATGTTTGTGTTTTGTCAGTGTGGACCTTTTGTCTTATAAATATTATTATTAGGTTGAAGGTTGATTGGGAAAATTTGACAGTTTCGGGTAGCTTGATGTGCTGGCTGATTCTACTGAAGTGGTCTTCTAAGAGTCGTTGACAGCGCCATCTATATAAACACGAAACGGTATTGTTAGCGTGATGTAGTGTGCGGTACGCACCGTGCGCGTGCTGCGTGTCGGCGTACGACCAGAAGGGCGAGAACTCGTCGTCGGCGGGGGGCGCGGGGGGCGCGGGCGGGGGCGGGGGCCCGAGGGGCGCGGGCGGGGGCGAGGCGGGCGCGAAGGGGTCGTGCGCGCTGTCAGCGAACTGCGCCCAGCCCTCGCCGCTGCCGCCGGACCCACCACCACCCACGTTCTCCCACGCTGCACAAGTTACACACCCTCACTTTAATTTAATATAAGCAATATAAAATTAAAATTATTTCAGGAATCGTTAACTTTATTTTTTATTATACAAGTGAATTGCCAGCATAAGTATGCTGATATTGTTAACTGGTAACATTATCATTACCAATTTTGAACTATAGACACCATTAGTGGTAACGTCCGTTTGCAAGCTCCGCTGAGACTACCTGACACTAAAAATACAGTCGCTAAACTATTGCTAACGACATATGGACTATAATAGTTCGTGACTATATTTCCATCTTTAGAGCATCAGCATACATAAGACTTACAATGTAAGACATTTGTCGACTTTATTAAAGCATTTGTTCCAACACAACAATATTCTAATTAGAAAGGGTAACATGATTAGTGATGACTACTTCTGTAAGGGACCGCCTCCACTAGTCACTAGTTGAACGAATTTTACCCATCCAAGGATGCAAAGACATCGTTACGAGTTCGTAGAAGCAGTGTCCCAGGCAGTAAGCTATACGTACGCGAGTGCTGGTCGTGCGGGGCGTGCGGGGCGTGCGGGGGGGCGTGCGCGGGCTCCAGCTCGGCGTCCACGTCGCCGGACTCCTCCCACATGCTGCAACAACGTATTGTTAGCTCAACCGGCGACACTCGAACAACTCGTTACATGTACTACTACTACGTTATCTTGACACCTGACTCGAGTTACGTTGTCTGCTCCGTCGCTAAATTATCACTTCTGAAAATGACTGTAGGTGGCAATAAGCCCCTTTCCCAGAATGTCACCTTCGCAAAATGTCCCATTCCTCAAACAGGCATTAGTTCCTTTCATCAGTAAAAAAACTGGTTAAGAGCCAGTAGGTGTACAACACAGAAGAGTACTGTAGTAATGTTTAATCAGTAAAATGGACTAACCATTTTAATGATTAAAAATTTAACTGATTTACAGTACCTGCATGCATATTATATGCAAAAATAAATAATAGACATCAATATCCACAACAAATTTCGGAACAATAATATAAGAGATCATTTATTAACAAGGTAAAAAAGATTAGGCGAAAGGGGGACATTAATTTCTCTAAAATTCAATAATAGTATATGGCATATAAAAATGTTTTTTTTTTGTATGCAAAATAACTTGTTTAAGAGTCCTATTACATTTTTTACGGAAATTCATGATTTTTGACGCTGTAATTATCAGCAGCAGTAAGATATTTTAATTATTTGATCATGAATAACGATAGTGCCAGTCTCTTTCTTGTAAGTTAGAGTTACACATTTTCATTTTTCTTTACGTGTAATTTACTATAAATATTTTACGAACTCAGTTTGCAAGAAAAAATGTCGGCGATGGAACTTTGACGGCCTAATTCACATTGTTACAATCAATTCTTTTAAAAGCTGAAATTACTAAAAGGTAAGTTGAATGTTTTACTTGTTTATTGGAGTTCTAGAATTTCTTTAAATTCCTTGAGTTTTCACGGAAAAAAACGTAAAGAAAGCCTAATTTAAGCCAGAAATGTCTTGATTCAGCGTCCATTATATTCCAAATAAAAACAATTTTATCAAATAAATTAATATGATATAAAATTTCAATCTACAATGAATACGTTTCATTAGTTTTCGTTTGTCAATATAATTAAACAAAATTACAATAAATAAAATTAAAGTACTATATATTCTGCGTCAATTCAGCGCGCGCGCTCCTCAGTCTCGCGCGAGCGCCCAAATTAACTATAATCCTTTTCAGACTAGTAAGTATCAAAATTGTTTCGCGGACTATAGATGTACTCCCAACGCAGACCAACGTAACTTCGTCTATTGCAAACGAGCATTTACGATTCGTAATAGGACTCTTAACTACAGTTGACTTATTGAACTACAGATCATTTTTTGAAAAAATGCTTAAGTAAGAGGATTGAATCTCTTTTATACTCTATTGTGTTTATCGAAATACAAGTACGACCGTCAACTATGATTAAGTAATTAAACTTTATCTAAGAACTGCAAGATGCATGACATTCACAATTAGTTGTTCAGCTTACTATGAAACACATAAAATCAAAAACTTACTCATCATCAAATCTTTGACTGGCCAGTTCTAAGAAATTGCTCTTAGCTGCTCTCATCTGCAAGTCAGACAGTGTATTTTAAGTTATATCTCGCAAAAAATACATAATAGTCTATACTGATTGTGATTATAAAGTAACTCCTTACTTTGTCGGCGTCTTCAATGCCCAGTCCATCAGCTATGAAGTCCGGCGACTCTCCGCTCGAGCCCATCGCGCCGCACATCTGAAGTTAACATTACTAATAACATAATCTAGCGTATGATGATGTGGCACCCTCAGACTTCCTTTTTTGCCAAACTACACAACAACAACAATTTTTCAAAATGAGTATCTGGAAAGGCCTCACATCCAATAAAGTTGAAAGCCATACATCAATATTTTCACAGCCTTCCAGACTCCCACTACACTTAACAGAGTGCACTTCAATGTTTCCGACTTTGATGTTAGACCAATTACACTGAAGTCAAGTGACATTTTGGAGATTAAAAATTATTAATAATTGAAAATCACCTTACCCTAATACGTTATTTCTACAGATCAAAATATCTAACTGTTCTGCAAAACAGTTCAACAAACCTTTGCCTTTCTTTGGCTTTCGGCTGCAATAATAATAATGAGGAATGTGTACCGACCTCACTGCCGTCCTCCGCGTTCACGTCGTCCGCTAGCTCGTCCATAGTCGCGGTGGCCGCCATGTCGTTGAACTGCCGGACAATATACTAGTTAGTGTTGCAGACGTAACACTGGGATCGTGATAGTAACAGTTATCAACACGCGTTAAACTCACGTCATAGTTAGCTGTCAGTGTGTCAGCCATGATTTCCACCTGAAAACCAAATACAGAGATATTAGGAAGCTGAGTGGATGAAATTGGATGTACCCAGTTCTCAGATTTATTATGGTTTGAAAGTAAGAAGTGCTCTTAAACAGATACTAACCTCGTATATGTTTTCTGAAGGATAGTAACCACCCTGAAACATTATACAAATAAATTAATAGTATTCGTTTCTGTTTGCTAAATTTTTTGAAATAATACTTCCCTAGAAATATATAGTCCCTGCGGGTCAATTCTACTAACTTTTAAGCAACGCTCGCATTCGAAATTTGCAAAACAGCCTCAATTTCCATACATTTTTGACAGATTGCGAATGACATGCGAATGCGACCGTTGCTATAAATTAGTAGAATAGGCTCTGTGGATGTTTCTACGAGTAACAATCGAAAGCTGGATTTCGAATACCTAAAATGTCCAGTTACAAGCTTCTACGCAATCTACGCCATGGAAAGATTTCAGTCGTAGCAGTCCGTTCAGACGTTTCCGTCGGAGTATTATACTGTTGGTGGCACAGGCAGATCGGCAGATCGGCAGGACGGTTGATACTGACCAGCGGCGTATCATGGTGCTGCAGCAGCGGGCGCAGCGTGTCGTCCAGGAAGGTCTCCCAGCGCGCAGAGAGCGGCGCGGCCAGCGCCAGCGCGTGCGCCAGCAGCTCGGGCGGGCACAGCGCGCGCGCGATGCACGACAGCATCAGCACCACGTGCCCCATGTACGCCGCGCGCACGCCGCTCCTGCACGCACACGCAACACTTACACTTTACAACAGGGAACGTGCATGGCGTACACTGCGCTACCTAGCGTTGCCGTTTCCAAATTTTACCTCATTCAAATCTCAAATCTCAAAATGTTTATTGCAATCCATAATGTACACATTCAGATGGTAAAAATAATAAAAAGAAACAATTATGGACCCTGTCGGGCACAGCAAAACATCATAACACTTGTTTGCTACCAAGTAGGCCACATACAAAGCGAAGGGCCAGTGGGGTGCGTCAGAAACCGTCGCGTGATAAGGAGCGCGCGGGAGTATCAAACGTTTCTAACCGCTCATTGCGTTATCAAAACAAATTATTTTTTTCTTTTTAAGTTTTTACAGGGTATTTGGTCTGGAGTTGTTTTATACTTTATTTTCCTATTGGGTACTGCTAATATCATATCGACCGAACGAGTGAAAGTAACTGAATATCTCTCACCAATACAATGTATTCACTGATTTCTCTTTTCTGCTTGATCATCAAACCCTGATCACAGTTTCTTTATAACCTATCCATGGAGACCAGTTAAATGGCCCAAAACACGAAGCGTCTGCTGTACGTAAGTGAAAAGTAGGGTATCCTGCAGGTTCCAGGTCATGCTGCAGCATCAGGTCAAGGTTAGTTATCCTCCTATCCTATCTTAATATACTGCTAATACCATAAATGCGAAAGTTTGTGAGGATTAATGTCTGTTACGCTTTCATCTCAGAACGATTGAAATTATCGTCATGAAATTTGGCACAGAGGTAGATTATAGTCTGGAAATAGCACATAGACTTGTATCCCAAGAGTATGTTCCCTAGGAGTCTTCCTATAATCTGTTAATTGAAACCATTTCAGTGAGTTAAAACATTTTCCTCTGCTGTAACTAAGTGTGGAGTTAGGTATTCTGCAGACCTCAGGTCATGCTGAAGCATCAGGTCGAGGTAACCATGTTCTTGCAATACCATTGAAATAACAGAGTACCAAATTTCGCGTTGATAAGACCTGTGGGAGTTGCTCAAATCCCTTCCTCAAGTAGAAACAAGCTGATGAGCTTGCAACTTTGATAAAACATGAACCACCGCTGGAAAACCTGCGTTCAAATGAAAAAAAAAAAACCTCATCCAAATCGGTTCTAATCTACAATTGAACACAATATTAATGTTCAAATTGTGCTTGTTATAATGGGTTTTTATTAGCTGTATGCTGTATATTGTTTATCAAAGTCTGAAATATAATTCTTACATTTATGAAATCTTCTGATCATAATAATGAAATAACTTACTTGTTGTTCGTGTTCTCTTCAAACACGTCCATGAGTCGCGTCAACAGGTCACATTCCACAAACAACTGCAAAAATAAACGTTTTTGTCAAAATTAATCCACCTAACTATCTCTTATAATCGTGACAATCTACGAAATCGGATTTGACAACTGAGTAGACAAGGATAGAAGATCGCTTTACCACTAAGTGCGAAAGACATTTATTTTCATGTCTCATTCATACTTAAAACAATGTTGTATCCTGCTGTCAAATCCGACTTCTTAGATTGTCACAAAAATGATTGTTTTAAAACAATTTTTTTTTTTTTTTTTATATTTATGGCAACTGAGCCGGTTCCGACTATTCTGCCAGTGTCACGTGGTGATGGTAGCACAGAGAGGCAGTCCGTCAAACTTTCCGTTTTACTTCGTGGTAGGTGTTAGTGTAGCTGAAACGAACACATGGGTTAGTAAAACATATAATCTAATTTACAAGCACACTACAACACTACTAGTTTATACTATTTACAGACTATTTACACACACGTTACGCACTAATTAAAATTTTAAGTCATTCTCGTTAATGAATGTGGCCAAAATGTTGATTAGTTTAGGGGAGAAGTGGGAAAGGAGGGTATGAAAGTTGGTTGGGAGGGGAATGTTAAGTTTGGAAATTTTATTATATAGGTCAAAGGATTTATTATTTAGGGAGCAACAGAAGAAAATATGGTCTAAAGTACCATCCGCAAGGCCGCACTCGCACAGGGAATTATCCCGGACGTGGATTTTGTTCAGGAACACAGGGCTACAACAATGTCCGAGTCGGAGTCTACAGAGGGACGAAACAGTTCTCTTCGACAATTTAGGATATTTAAAAAACCAAGGCCTACGCTGGATTTCAGGCTGTATGGCAGCGTAGTAGAGGCCCTTGGTTTTAGAAGTCGTCTTCCATGTTTCAGTCCACGAGTTAAATAACTTGGGTTTGGCACCATTCCGCAAATCGTAGTTATGCGCTACGTAGTGCTTTTGATCAACCGGATTCGATGTGGCATACTTTGCTAACGAATCAGCGCACTCATTGCCAACAATACCCGAGTGACCGGGGATCCAGGTTATCTCGATGTCCAAGCCGTTTTGGGAGCAATCAAATAACAAGTTCTTTATATCTATAATGATTTGACTATTAATTTTACTGTGAAGTTGATTTTGTTTAAGGGCCTGAACGCTACTACGGGAATCTGAGAAAATTACTGACCTTGTTATCTGATGAGATTTAATATAGTGTATGGCTTCTAAAATACCAATACACTCTCCTGTAAAGACTGATGCTTCTGGTGGGCATTGAAAAAGTAAAGCTATTTTGGAATTTTGGAAATAAACTGTCCCACCAGTACATTCGGTTTCAGAGAATTTTGAAGCATCCGTGAAAAAGAAATTCCATCCTTCCCAATAACGTTTGACAGCTGACTCAAAGTCATGTCTAGCGTCTTGAGAATTCCTAGATAAACCTAATCCCAAAACGACTTTTGGTTCGAAATGAATCGCCTCGTATGCGGCGGAGAAGACCGGAAGAGTAGGGTATTGGCAAATAGGCGCGGAGAGTTGTTTAAGCTCTCTGTACCTATTTAACAATAGGGGAACCACTTTATGGTTCCAATAGGAAGAATTATTAAAGGAAAGGTCAATTAGTTCTAAAATTGGGATCAAGGGATGGGATGAGAGGGAAAATACCTTAGTTAGGAAGCGATCTGCCAAATACTGTCTCCTAAGGTGTAGGGGTGGGTCTGCACATTCCACTTGCAGCGCATTTATGGGAGATGATTTCATAGCCCCAACGACAATTCTTAGGCATTTGGACTGTATGCTATCTAATTGTTTAAGCGCTTCTTTGTTACAGGGCTCAAGAAGGTAGCTGCAGTAATCCATAGCACTTCTGGTCAGCGCATTATAGACCAGTTTAAGGGTGTAGGGGTGAGCTCCCCACCATACCCCAGCCAAAGCCTTAAGGACCGACACAGAACGTTCACATTTTTTGACCGTGTTGTTGATGTGATCGACCCCAGACAGTCTTGAGTCTAGAGTTACTCCCAGAAACCTGGCCTTATCTTCGACTGGAATGCTTTGACCATTAATGTTAATATCTATTGGAGGTACAGAACGCTTGCGTGTAAAAATGACAGCTTTACTCTTTGGAGCACTTAAAGACAAACCATTGTCAAGTAGCCATTGGTTTAATGAGGCCAGAGAGACATTCATCGAAAAAGCGGCATCCTGAATGGAATTGCCACAGACCATTAGTGCAATGTCGTCAGCATACTGAAGGATTTTACAGTTGAAATTAAGGCAAGAGGGCAGGTTAGCTGTATAGATGTTATATAATGGGGGACTAAGAACTGATCCTTGGGGTAGTCCTCTCCAGACCGATCTTTGTTCAGAGTCACCCCCTGGTATTCTTAATTGAATGGTGCGATTGGTAAAAATGCTACCAATGATGCGACAAATCCTCGCCGGGACTCTCAGCTCGTGCAGCTTTTGCCTGAGATTAGGGAGGAGAACTGAATCATAGGCAGCTGATATATCCAGGAAGACAGCAACCACAGACTCGTTCCTGCTAAGGGCCAGCCGGACCTCTGACGTGAGGATACCCACACTATCAGCTGTGCCCAGACCTTTCCTAAAGCCGAATTGAGTCGTTGGGAGCAGTTTCCTGTTTTCCACCAACCACACTAATCGGTTTTTAACAAGGTGTTCTAAAAGTTTGATGAGTATGGACGATAAGGCAATAGGTCTGTATGAGCAATGATCATTAGGATCTTTGCCTGGTTTTAGAATCGGAATGACAACTTGAACCTTCCACTCTATGGGAATGTAGCCAGAAGTAAAACAGAAATTAGCCAGGTCCAGGTAATATTTGTGGGTTTTTGGACCAGCTTTAGAAATAAAGGAGTACGGGAATCCATCCACTCCCGGTGCGGAGTCCTTGACGTGGGATAGCACAGTTTTTAGCTCCTCCAAGTTAAATGGCATGTTCATTGGTTCGTCAATGTTGTCTGTGTCATAAATATCAACACTGGTTTCCTCAACACCTGGGACATAAGCTGGAGCGATTTTTGAGAAAAACTGGTATCCCAGCTCTTCCGTGAGGTTGTTAGAGGAGGCAGGTGCTAAACTGCTCCTAAAACGTTTCACCTTTCGCCAAACCATCGAAACCGGAGTGGACGGACTCAGCGAACTACAGTATTTTGACCAACCTTCGCGTTTTTTCCGTTTTAGGAATTTCCTGGACTTGGCTAGTATCTGTTTGAAGGCAATGAGGTTATCCAGGTTCATATTGCCGTTGACTGTCTTTTCGGCCTCATTCCTGGCCCTGACCATGTTAGTGCATTCCCTATCCCACCATGGCGGGGAGGGAAGTTTACCAGAATGGGGTTTTTTGGATGGGAAACAATCATCAGCAGTGGAGAGAATGGTGGAAGAGAAGGATAAGAAACAATCCTGGGCGTTATCCCTGTTAACTTCTGGAAGGGAAGATATTCTTAGGTCCAGAATTTTAGCATATGCAATTTTATTTGGACTGGTGCATTTATGTTCAAATCAACGGAAAACTTTGACACCGCAATGCAGGATTTGTGTGACGTCAGGTCTTTAGTTCGTATGTGGAGGCATAGATGTCGCTACAAAGCTAGTTGTCCAGTTAGTACGTGGCGGTACAGATGCCGCTGCAGGAGTATCGTGCGGTAGGTACTCACGTGTCTGGCGTACTGCGTGCGGTACACGCGGTTGGTGAGCGCGTGCTTGACCAGCGTGTACACCTGCGCGTGCAGGAAGTTGTTGTTGGGGTAGCGGAAGAACATGTCCACCAGCACACCCGGGGTGCCTGCACAGAGCAAGCAAAACCAAAGACACAACATTAATTTGAGGACGTGAGAGTCACAACTTTTAAAAGGTCTTTTAGTACCACTTATTAATATTTTAGGCTAGAAAACAGTCTCGGATCAAACATCTCAAAGAACCCCAGCTGTATGCTTACAGCTGTAGGGGTTGATTCAAACTGAATAGCGCCTCGGAAAATAAGCTGAGGCGCTGCATAGTAGCAAATTTAGCGAAAAGCGGAGGAGTTATCGAGCCCCCCGCTGTCCGACGGTGTGGTACGTACCGAGCGTGAGCATGGTGGTGGGCACCTCCTCCACCTCGGACAGCGCCAGGTGCGCCAGCAGAGCGGCCACCTGCACGCGCGCCAGCCCCACGCTGTCAGACGGTGTGGTACGTACCGAGCGTGAGCATGGTGGTGGGCACCTCCTCCACCTCGGACAGCGCCAGGTGCGCCAGCAGAGCGGCCACCTGCACGCGCGCCAGCCCCACGCTGTCAGACGGTGTGGTACGTACCGAGCGTGAGCATGGTGGTGGGCACCTCCTCCACCTCGGACAGCGCCAGGTGCGCCAGCAGAGCGGCCACTTGCACGCGCGCCAGCCCCACGCTGTCAGACGGTGTGGTACGTACCGAGCGTGAGCATGGTGGTGGGCACCTCCTCCACCTCGGACAGCGCCAGGTGCGCCAGCAGAGCGGCCACCTGCACGCGCGCCAGCCCCACGCTGTCAGACGGTGTGGTACGTACCGAGCGTGAGCATGGTGGTGGGCACCTCCTCCACCTCGGACAGCGCCAGGTGCGCCAGCAGAGCGGCCACCTGCACGCGCGCCAGCCCCACGCTGTCAGACGGTGTGGTACGTACCGAGCGTGAGCATGGTGGTGGGCACCTCCTCCACCTCGGACAGCGCCAGGTGCGCCAGCAGAGCGGCCACCTGCACGCGCGCCAGCCCCACGCTGTCAGACGGTGTGGTACGTACCGAGCGTGAGCATGGTGGTGGGCACCTCCTCCACCTCGGACAGCGCCAGGTGCGCCAGCAGAGCGGCCACCTGCACGCGCGCCAGCCCCACGCTGTCAGACGGTGTGGTACGTACCGAGCGTGAGCATGGTGGTGGGCACCTCCTCCACCTCGGACAGCGCCAGGTGCGCCAGCAGAGCGGCCACCTGCACGCGCGCCAGCCCCACGCTGTCAGACGGTGTGGTACGTACCGAGCGTGAGCATGGTGGTGGGCACCTCCTCCACCTCGGACAGCGCCAGGTGCGCCAGCAGAGCGGCCACCTGCACGCGCGCCAGCCCCACGCTGTCAGACGGTGTGGTACGTACCGAGCGTGAGCATGGTGGTGGGCACCTCCTCCACCTCGGACAGCGCCAGGTGCGCCAGCAGAGCGGCCACCTGCACGCGCGCCAGCCCCACGCCGCCCGCGCCCGCCTGCGAGCCGTGACCCGGCGCCTCCTGCGCACACGGTAACACTCTCAGATACACCTAATTGTATCGCGTGATCCCTAATGAATAAACCAACGTTGCCAATGCCACTGACAAGAGAGAATAATCATTTTTCATTAATTTTTGACAGAAAGCGACTGAGATGCAAATGCGAACATTGTTTTAAAATAAGTAGAATTGGCTTTCTAGTCAGTTTCATCACTAGGAAAATACCACACGATATAAGGGTGTAGAGGATCGTGAGAAGGGTAATGAGGATCGTGAGGAATGTGAGTATTATCTGGAATAGGGTAATGAGGATCATGAAAATAGAAATGAGGGTCGTGAAATGGGTAATGAGAATCGTAAGAAGGGTAATGAGGATCATGAGACGGGTGATGGGGTCGTGAGAAGGGTAACGGGGTTCAATAGATTGGTAATGAGGATCGTGAGAAGGTTTGGCACTCACTTGCGGCGGTGTCGGCTCGCTGGCGGGGTCGTGCAGCAGCGCGTGGTGCAGCAGCGGCAGGTGCGGCGCCACGGCCAGCTCCACGCTGCTGCGCTCCTCCGCGTCGCCGCAGTAGCCGCCCCCGGCGCCCCCCGCGCCCCCCGCGCCCCCGGCGAGATCGTCGCTCGACGCCCGCGTCATTCTACTGTCAAACCTTCCGTTGTGCGACAACGTAAACAACTTTTCAAACTACATTTCAACTAAAATACAAATCAAATAAAAAAATAATGGCTGTCGAGCTGTTCCACACACGAAAACCCGATAGTTCCCGTGTTTTAAAAAATCAGTCGTATTTTAATCCACAAATTCATGTACATTTTTTATATTGATTGCCAAGACCCAAAAACGGTCACTTGAATTTTCATATTGTTTTAGTCAATGAGGGCTACCGTTTTTGTACTCACCAGTTGACGCCACTGTCCGAGTATAGTCCTTAGGCTACTTTGCCACCATAGATATGCTATGTAATGTTGCTATGGATGCGTTTGATATCCACCAATCATATTCATTGGTCCACATACCATAGCACTGGTGGACACTGATTCAACTAAGCTAGGTTTTTATATAGAAGGATGCGTGCTGTGGACGCAAGTGGATGCGACCTATAGATGCGTGCTATGGATGCGAGCTATGTATCGTCACGAGTGATGTAGCTATGTGCAGAGCTGTGCGTGCCTTCCTGTCAAAACGTAGCTCGAGCTGCGCATCTTTCTCGCACAGCTACCTGGTGATGTACTCACAGAATGGGCTCGTGCGTGAGCAGCGCGCGCAGCACCTGGCAGCCGTTGACGAGCGCGTGCGGGCGCGCGCGCGGCGGCGACGTGAACATGGCGGCCAGCAGCGCGCGCACGCCCGCCTCCGCCTGCAGTAGTGTACTCACAGAATGGGCTCGTGCGTGAGCAGCGCGCGCAGCACCTGGCAGCCGTTGACGAGCGCGTGCGGGCGCGCGCGCGGCGGCGACGTGAACATGGCGGCCAGCAGCGCGCGCACGCCCGCCTCCGCCTGCAGTAGTGTACTCACAGAATGGGCTCGTGCGTGAGCAGCGCGCGCAGCACCTGGCAGCCGTTGACGAGCGCGTGCGGGCGCGCGCGCGGCGGCGACGTGAACATGGCGGCCAGCAGCGCGCGCACGCCCGCCTCCGCCTGCAGTAGTGTACTCACAGAATGGGCTCGTGCGTGAGCAGCGCGCGCAGCACCTGGCAGCCGTTGACGAGCGCGTGCGGGCGCGCGCGCGGCGGCGACGTGAACATGGCGGCCAGCAGCGCGCGCACGCCCGCCTCCGCCTGCAGGCGCGCCACCAGCGCCCACGACGTGCGCGGTCTGCGCCACACCGCAACATAATACACTATTATCATTTTATTCCAGAAACGTCCACTGCTGGACATAATACCAAGTTTCATGCAGCGGATTCACTTTTGCTCTGCAAGCAATGGGCAGTTTGCACTAAGTTTAGCAATTCTTCAGACGAGGTAAAAATATAAGAAGTTAATTATTAATTTATCATTTTCCTTACTTATGTCTTGCAAGAGACACTGATTGTGGTAGTCTTAATTTTTTGAACAGGCAAAATGTTTTTAATGACCTGGCAGAAAGCAGGTAGTCACTGACCTAGTGGAGCAGCCTTCTCCGGCGCAGCCGTTGACGATGAGGTCGCACAGCAGCGCGGCGGCGTTGGCGGACGCCACCGCGGCGATGCGCGCCCGCGTGTCCGCGCTCAGCGCCGCGCCCCCCGCGCCCGCGCCCCCGCCCACAGGTGCCGTCGTCCCGCCCGCGCCCCCAGGGGGGGACTCTGTGCTGTTCTCTGGTTTTGGCGAACCTGATAAATGAATTTTACAAATAACGTATCAGATAATGGACAAACGCATGCCTATTTATAGTATAAAAAAGAACTGTTGGCTGGCCGAGCTCTTCTCGCTGGGCTCGCTATGTCCGGCCTCACCTGTGTCGGCATCAGCGTCGCTGCCGCCGCGCTCGGGCTGCTGGCTGGCCGAGCTCTTCTCGCTGGGCTCGCTATGTCCGGCCTCACCTGTGTCGGCATCAGCGTCGCTGCCGCCGCGCTCGGGCTGCTGGCTGGCCGAGCTCTTCTCGCTGGGCTCGCTATGTCCGGCCTCACCTGTGTCGGCATCAGCGTCGCTGCCGCCGCGCTCGGGCTGCTGGCTGGCCGAGCTCTTCTCGCTGGGCTCGCTATGTCCGGCCTCACCTGTGTCGGCATCAGCGTCGCTGCCGCCGCGCTCGGGCTGCTGGCTGGCCGAGCTCTTCTCGCTGGGCTCGCTATGTCCGGCCTCACCTGTGTCGGCATCAGCGTCGCTGCCGCCGCGCTCGGGCTGCTGGCTGGCCGAGCTCTTCTCGCTGGGCTCGCTATGTCCGGCCTCACCTGTGTCGGCAT
This sequence comes from Ceramica pisi, assembly GCA_963859965.1. Lineage (NCBI taxonomy): Eukaryota > Metazoa > Arthropoda > Insecta > Lepidoptera > Noctuidae > Ceramica > Ceramica pisi. The sequence continues at coordinate 23,616,957 of OY982542.1, forward strand.
CAGCGTCGCTGCCGCCGCGCTCGGGCTGCTGGCTGGCCGAGCTCTTCTCGCTGGGCTCGCTATGTCCGGCCTCACCTGTGTCGGCATCAGCGTCGCTGCCGCCGCGCTCGGGCTGCTGGCTGGCCGAGCTCTTCTCGCTGGGCTCGCTATGTCCGGCCTCACCTGTGTCGGCATCAGCGTCGCTGCCGCCGCGCTCGGGCTGCTGGCTGGCCGAGCTCTTCTCGCTGGGCTCGCTATGTCCGGCCTCACCTGTGTCGGCATCAGCGTCGCTGCCGCCGCGCTCGGGCTGCTGGCTGGCCGAGCTCTTCTCGCTGGGCTCGCGCTCCGCCTTCTCGGGCGCCGCCAGCTCCTCCGCCACATACGTGCCGCACACGATCTGGATCAAGCACTCCAGGAACTGGTGCTCTTCTAGCCACTGTTGAGTTACATTATCACTAAGCACCAGCGCACATAGAGACCGGCTATTTCTTATTCTAATTTTAAGAACCGTATTTATGTTTCTACCTTTAACAATGCCTTGGCCAGAGATCGCTCGAAAGAGTGGCATGGAAATTGCCCGGCAGAGGGACACTAGGCTAGCAAATAATTTAAAATGTTCCAAATTCCAATTGTGCAAAATTATGCAAGCGGGTTCTACGTAGGGCACGTTTTGACCATGTAGGACGTATCGGGGCCAAACTAGCATCGCACCCTCCGGGTAGTAAGCAGTTTTGGTCCCTATCCGATCCTGCATGGAGTATTGCAGCCACCTTTGGGATGGCTGAACTAAGTACCAGCTTGCCGCGCTTGACTCGGTGGAACGCAGAGCTAAGAGGCTCATCGGTGACAAAAATCTGGTGGATGCCAAGCTTCACAGCTTGGCTCATCGCCGCAAGGTTGCCTTGTTGTCGGTCTTCTACAGATTGTACTTCGGTGAGTGTGCCCAAGAACTGCACGACCTCATTCCATCGGCCCCCTTCTACTATCGGACATCCAGATGCAGTTCAACTTACCATCCCTACCTTGTTGCTATTCCACGAATTCGCACTAAGCGTTACCAAACGTCTTTTATAATGCGCACAGCAAAGGAGTGGAACTATCTGCCTGCGTCTGTGTTTCCGAACGCCTAAAACCCTAATCTCTTCAAAGTTAGAGTAAACATGCTCCTTCTGGGTAAGCTCGCTCCATCGTAGACTTTGTCTCTGTCATCTCTGATCAAGACGAAAGTCAAGAGCAAACCCATCTCAAATAAAAAAAACAAAAAAATTGTAAACGCGTTTACAACGCACCTCCGGATATAAACCAAGACGTATCAAAGCCCGCATGACTAGCACGCGAGTGCTGATCACAGCAGCTGTTCTACCGCACATGTTGTCCTACTTCGGCAACACACTGTGCATATTTGTAAACTCTCACACAACAACACGATATCTGTGTGTTTAGCACATTCCTTAGTGTACTTAATTCGCAATTGCTAACAATATGACTAACCCAGCAAATATTGTCAATTTTCGTGAATTGCTTTGTATGTGAATCATATTTATAATTTTCGAAACAAAAGAGTTTATTACTAACAAATCAAGACAAGTCATCGATAAACTGGTACACTGACCCCTAGGAAAACTCCTCAAAAAGTTGAGTCATGTATTCGTTGTATTTTAAGTTTAACTGCTGAGCTTGGAGTGCATTTGATACCCAGGTTGAGCTGTGTTAGCAGGAATTGATGAGTATCCCAAAGTATAAACTTATTATGCTCGGTGGATGGCAATAGGCTACTTCACAAATAAAACTTTTTTGTCCGCTTGATTTGGGCAAAAGGCTCCCCCCATTCATTCCATGTCTCTCTTAGGTGGGCTTTTTCACGCCAATTCAATAAGAATCCACAAAAGGCGACACGCCATAGCGCAACTAACTCGCAAAATGTAGTTGTACAATATACTGCTGCCTATCCCTTCAGTGAGAGCAAGACTGTTGACAACGTGACCGGCTGCACTTCGGACGTGATCGGACACCACTCGTGCCTCCTGCACAAAAACACGTCTCCATCACGATTATCCCTGCTCGCCCTCACAAAGGCAGGCGCCGCATGCCCCGCCGTGTTTCGACCGGATTATGTTTCTGAGATAAGCAGGCATTGATACCGCCACAATATGGTTCACGATTCTCCCCGCTTTGTTTCTGATTTCCTTTATGTAATGATAAGCTTGATGCGTGACTTATTTCAGAAACAACTGATGAAAGCATCCTAAAAGGCGCCGACACTTCTGCTGACGTTACTTCTGCACAATAACAGGTATAACAAGAGAGATAATATAACGAACAAGCATATTATGCACCCATGACAAAAATAAATAATTGCCGACAGTCACTACACTGAAAATGTGTGAAACTAGAAAATCACTGTTTTGTAATGTTGATTGCATAGTTTATTACTGACTACTGAGTTCACAATACTGACAGCAGGTATATTAGACTTCCTTTTTTGAATGGATAATAAAAAATATCAAATTCCTAACTGACTAAATTACTAGTGACTAAACCCACCAGTGATCTTTCTTATGCCATTTGCGTTCCAGGGCCGCGGTGACTTTTCGAACAATTCCGCAACTCTGGCAGGGTCTTGTGAAAGCCTCAAGTTAAAAATTATCCAGAGATACTAAGTTAGTACCTACAAAAATATAAAACAGAATAAGCGGCCCTACCTCCATGACAGTCTTCTTGAAGAGGTCGTCGAGGCGGATGAAGTACTTGAAGGTGTCGGCGATAGCGGAGGTGGACATGTGCCGCAGCAGGTTGGGCAGGAAGTCGCGCCGCGCCTTCAGGAAGTCCAGCACGCGCAGGCACACGATGTGGTACAGGTAGCAGTCCTGCCCAGGACATTACTTCATCAAGCACACTCACTCTAATCATATCGACAAAGTTGGTTCTCTTCAAAGTTACAGTAAACAGGCTCCTTCTGGGTAAGCTCGCTCCATCGTAGACTTTGTCTCTGTCATCTCTGAACAAGACTAAAGTCAATAACAAACCCTTCTCAAATAATAAAAAAAACCTCGAGTGGCTAACTCGAGGTTTTTTTTTACATATATAGGGAATATGCATGAAAAAAACATTTATTACCTACACTTTCTATCTAAAAATATACAAAAACTAGCTGACCCGCGCAACTTCGTCTGCGTCACATTTTCCATGAATGCTCCGCTCCTAAATAATATTGCGACTATAAATTGAGATTTAAGCTACCCTATCTTTCAAGTTGGATCAAATTGTACACGGTATGCAAATTTGGTTAAAATCGGTTAAGTATTTTAGGACTCCATCGCGGACAAACAACTTGACACGTGATTTATATTATTATACTAGCTGTCCCGCGCAACTTCGTCTGCGTCACATTTTTTATTAATGTTCGTAGCGTGATGTTATAAAGTATCCTATCTTTTAAGTTGGATCAAATAACAGGTAGTTACGAAGTTTGATCAAAATCGGTTAAGTAGTTTAGGAGTCCATTGAGGACAAACATTGTGACACGAGATTTATATATATTAAGATATATTAAGAAGAAGAAGATATAATACCAACAGTGAAAATAGAATCAAATTTGCTCGAAAAATAAAGGAGATAACTATTTTAAGCAAATATATCTCCCCCTCTCACGAAAACGCTGTTTTATATGGCAGCTGTATAGGCGTCATGGAGTTTGACGTCAAAGTTCATATCGGACTTCTCTTTCTAATTGTAATCTTTGAAGCTTTATAACTTCATTGCTAATGAAGGTATTAAAAAAATAATTTCATGATTGTTTTCTAGAGCTAATAAGTATTTCATTTTGCAAATAAAAAAAAAGCATGCATATTCCCTATTGCCAGAGCTGACCCGGAATAGAATATCCCTGCGCAGAATAGAGAGGAGACCGGACAAAGACAAAAAACTAACTCCTCCATGTACTAAAATAAATAAAATTCTAGTGTTCAACTTGAAGGTTATAAACAGCAATATTTTTTTATCAAACCACATGGTCTATTTTTCATTATGATAAATGGTTTCACCCTCATTAACTTTTAATTTACTGAGAATTGTTATCAAATGCGGTAATCAATCATCTACTAATGCCATTGACTTATATTTGTATTCCAGAAAGAAGTACAGGAAAAAAGTACTTTAAATTAAATATTCATAAGAATGCTCTTTTTTGTGTATTTTATATTCACCCTATAGTTTTCCTTGCTAAACAAAGCAAGGGGGCGTGTCGACAAGCTGCTTACGCCGTGCACACAACTTTGTATCTCGAATGTATGAAGATGACGTCTTTCGAGATCTATTATGCGATAGATGCTTGTGAAACCCGTTAGACATTGACGATGGCCCATCTTTTAACAATCGCTTATTACGCTATCGACAAATAGCCGGTGTTTTAAATATGACATAAGAATTAAATAAATAAGTACCTGTTTGGGACTTCTCTCAAGTAGCATTTCCACAGTTTTACTAAAGTAGGAGGCCAGCAGTGGGTTCAGCGGCGGGTCCTTGTTGATGAAGTCGCAGAGGCGGTTCATCTGCGTGGCGTCGAGCGAGAGGCGGTCGCTCAGCATGGACAGGTGGCTGGTGAGCACCTCGCACGCGATGTTGGCGTGCCGGTACTGCGACGCCAGCTCCAGGTTCTTGGGCGGCTCCTCCGTGATCAGCGTTATCAGCTCCGCCAGCACATCTGGCTTTGTCAGGCTGGCAATAAACACAATGTTCTAAAGTTACGTGAAACTTTGGAATGTTGTTTTAGATCTTAAGGTGAATGCTCCAACCAGCCCGCAAAATTCAAATTGTCTTATGTTTTTTTTATTTTCAAATTGCAGGCCAGTGCTAAGTTGTTTGTTGATTAAAATATTATTCGCGGCTGTATATCTGTATTTTTTTTTTTGTTCCTAGGCCTTTATGAACTTGGAGGGTTGTATTGTTAGAGGGTTGTGATATTATACAAAATTCCAGGCACTTTAGAATTGTCAAGGTCTGTCAGTCAAAAACATTAAGCTATTTGCACGTAAAGATTGTATGAATTATGATTTTACATGTAGATGTTTTAATTAGGTACATTTTTTCATAATGTATCTTATCTCTTAAACTACCGAGCCTAAAATTTTGGAAAAATGCAAATAATAGTTACCTACAAATAACAGGAAAACCTATAAGATATTTTTTTTACAAATTATGTTTAAAATAAAATGCAAAAAAAAACAATTACTTTGGAATCCTTTGCATGCGAATCTGACTTGCACTTGGGACAATTTTTAATTAGCTTTAACCTTGTGAATAGGGTGTACTTCTGATTGAATAAGTATAATAATATTTGTATGCCCAGCAAGGCACCACATAGTAAATCAATACATTATAAATAATGCCACGTAATATATGCTATCCATGATAATAAATGTATTTTAAATTGAATTTTTCCTCTTTTACACTCTTTCTGAAATTTAATGCAATCACTGAATAATTACCTTTATATAAACATAGTTGCAAGAAACTGGTACAACATATTCAGATGCTCTATTCAATCTAATGAATTATGTGTTTTCATTAAATTGAGATTTATGGCCTCTAGTTTTTTCCAAGCTACATGGCCCGTAACTTATAAAGTAAACTAAGTAACCTACTCCTAATTGGAAAATACTAGCTATGTTAGTAGATTTTGGAATTGTGGGATTTTAATGACCAATAAAAAACTGCATTTCATTCCGTATTAGCCAATATCAGAATATAATCAATATATCTGATTTTATAATCACAGCACTTCATTTGTCAATCCTGGAATGGTAGGATTTTTTTGATGCAACCATGCATTCCATAATACACCTTTAATAAAGTAACTCTAAGTCAATAACCAACTATGTGATAACTCATAACATATTATCTAAAAACTGGCCAAGTGAGAGTTGGATTCTTGTATTTCATTTGTCATATATTATGGGAGCCCCTATAATTTTTAATTTAATTTATATTATTTGTTGCTGTACTGCCTAACTTTTCCCAACTATCTTGAAGTCGACTTTCAGTCAAACCGGATTCAGTTGAATACCAGTATTTGACGTGGAGCTGCTGCCTACCAGACCTCCGCAACCCATCAACTGGGTAACACGGTAGTCCTTGGCAATACTGGTGTCAGATTTTCAGGCTTCTGATTATCCGTAACTACTGCCAAAGATCGCCCAAATGACAGCCGGGACCAACAGCTTAACATGCTTTCCAAGTTACGGAGGAAACTCGGTATCTTAAGATGTTCACCCATCCATAGATCAACACCGGCAACATTGCTTAACCTCGAAGATCAATCTGTGCGGCTTTTATTATTTGTTGCTGTAGTGGCCATAAAAATACACACTGAAAATTTCAACTGTCGTACGTATTATGGTTATTGAGATATAGCCTGCTGACAGACAGACAGACAGAATTACAGAGGGACAGACAATGTAGGCTTATTAATAAGTTTCATTAATTACCCTTTAGGTATGGAACCTTAAAAATGTTGTAGTAAACCACATTCACAGAGCTCCCATGAGCGCTGCTGTAGCTAAGTGCAAGAAAAGGCATGATGGTTTCAAATCACCTACATTGATTTGTTCAAATGTCAATTTGATGCCATAGTGAAAAGATGGGAAAATGTAACTCTTGCTAACCCCATAAACTCTTGCACTACTGTAGCCAAATAGATACTTGTTGCTTGCACAATTTAAATTAAGTACAAGCACAAATAATAAAATTACTTGAATACCTTACCTACTTTTCTTATCTACAGAAGTAACTTTTCTTGCATGCTACATGCAAATAAAACATTATACCAATATACTATTCAAATGAACATTATCAGTTTAAGAAGAATCTAGTGTGAATATTGTTATTCTAAGAAGAATCCATCACTTTACTGGTTCAGAACTGACAGTGAGATATTTATGTGACTAAGCAGAATTTAGCTGATAAGTGTTGAACACATGATTGCTTTGTTGACAAGTAATTACAATCTGAACACTGTAGTCATGAATAACTAGTGCACCTGCACACATTCAGTAGTACAACAGACATTCAATATTACAGACTTTGTATTGTTTGGGCTACTCTAGTCAGTCACTGTACTCTAGATAACAATGGACTGGGACAGCCCCAATTACAACTATAGTTAGTGCTGGTACTCACAACTGTATGAGTGCTTTGTTGTCCGCCTTGCATTCCTGCAGGATGTCGTCCGCCTCCAGCACTTGCGACAATGTTACATTCTGAAACAATAAGCTTACTGCACACATCCACCACATACAACACTAGACAACATCGATACGCCTCTCCACTCATGCACATGACATCATCGTCCACCTAGAACCTTGTTTTTCATCACAAAAGGCGTCAAAAACACGAATTAATATTGAAATTCTTCGTTCTAACCACTCATAACCATCAATTTTTCAACAAAATACGCACCTCCTCTTTGAGAAGAAAATTTAACTCCCTAACTACGATATAGTTTCCGCTCCAAAACATAGTTAAAATTAATAAGTACAAGTCGTGTAATTATTCTAAATCCATAGAAAACTTATTATTTTATGTATTTTAGCGTTCCCGAGAGTGCAACGATCCGTTTTCTTTTTGACACTTGTGTTATCGGTGTTGCCATGAACCATGAATATTGCCCATATTAGAAATTCAAAATCCCAAGGATAAAGCCTTTGAATAATAAAAAGCGAAGGATTTAGTGAATTGTGGATTTCCATTTTCTGCCCACAGCAGTGCACTGCTGAATCAATGAAATCGAACTAGTGAACAAAGGAGTCCTTTGTTCACTAGTTCGATTTCATTGATTATATTTTTAAATTATATTTTTTTGATGTCGTTAGTCCTTTGAAAGGACTAACGACATCAAAAAAATATAATTTGGACTTGTATTTCGTATTTTATTCGTAACTAGGTAGTTGTCCTAGTCACATTTTCCTTTAATGCTCCGCTCCTTATTGTCTTAGCGTGATGATAATATAGCCTATAGCCTTCCTCGATAAATGGGCTATCTAACACTGAAAGAATTTTTCAAATCGGATCAGTATTTCCTGAGATTAGCGCGTTCAACCAAACAAACAAACCAACTCTTCTGCTTTATAATATTAGTACCTATAGATATTTAGATGCAAAAAGTTATCCAAAGAAAAAAGATCTCTTTTTGAAATTCTCAATGAATTTACTGAAAATATTAGGGTACGACTGCGATGGCGTTTTACCGTACGCATTTTGCAATTACTAGTTTGTTTGGCTAATGCTTTGGGGTTCAAGCCGTACCGAAACGCAACGAACGTGAGTCTTAAAAAAAAAAAACGTTGCGCCATTATGAATTTCTCCTGAATCGCGAATCCGTCTAAAAACATGCAAGGTCACATACGCAAACAATCAGACCCAGAAAAACTAATTATATATAATATAATATATAATATAATATCCTTGGACATTTCACACAACGCCATATAGGTAGTCCCAAGCTAAGCAACCTAATGCTTGTGTTATGGTAACGAGATGGCTGATAAACTACTTGTATACATTTTTGTTTTGTAAATACATACATATTATAGATAGAAGAACACCCAGACTCGGAACAAATACTTGTAGGCCATACAAATATTTGATCCATGGGAATCGAACCCGCGACACGTAGCGCAGCAGCCAAACCACTGTGCCAACGGTGTCTTCATCTTATAGCATATGTACTACTTATTACTTTTTTAAAGTGCCTATGTAAAAGTGTCGTTTTTAGGGTTCCGTAGCCAAAGGGTAAAAACGGGACCCTATTACTAAGACTTCGCTGTCTGTCTGTCTGTCATCAGGCTGTATCTTAAGAACCGCGATAGCTTTGACAGTTGAAATTTTCACAGATGATGAACAACAAATACTAAAAAACAGAATAAAATAAATTTTTAAGGGCTCCCATACAACAAACTTGATTTTTTTGCCGTTTTTACAGATGATGGTGGTACGGAACCCTACGTGCGCGAGTCCGACTCGCACTTGGACAGTTTTTAAAATGATAATTTTGCTCATGGACTATAAAATCATTTATTAATATAACAGAACAGATAACAATCATCGCTTGGCTTGCAGCAGCTGCATGGCGAGCGCCTCCGCCTCGCCCACGGACAGTGAGGCGGCCACGTCCTGCACCTTCTTCAGCTTTCGCGGCGTTACGCTCGCTTGCGGGATGCCGCGGCTCTCCACCAGTTTTCGCTTCGTAGGCCTGTAACACATAAAATCACATTCATGATCTGTAGCCCTACCCTATTACTTACTTATTGTTTACCTACTTCAAAAAACTTTTTTTTTTTTATATTTAATACTGATAGTCTGAACTAGCAAATTTAGCAAAGTTTAATTTGACGTAGTTTTTATTTTTTTCAATTCAATTCAATTTATTTTATTTCAGATAATTACAAACACATTTAGCAATTGCAACCATCCATAAAATATACAAAACATAAATTACAACAACACAAAAACACAAAACAATAGAAACATTGGATCAGGACCGCTCCACCCGTACATGTGTCTTGGTCACAGATGACAGAGACGAAATCTACGATAATAGTTGCCATTAGTAAAATTATATCAAATGAAATCCTCACCTGTGAAACTTTTGGTCTACTTCAGATTTATCACCAGATTCAGCTGATTCATCATCATCGCGATCTGATGGTTCAGGGCCACTGCCTTCATCAGAGTCTTCATTTTCATCACCATCATCTTTCTTACCATACACTTTATCGGGGTCAGGCAGCCATGACAGGTCAGGTCCATCAGACTCTGATTGTGACCCAAAGTCATCTTTTTCGCCTTCATCTTCCTTCTTCTTATTCTTAAGTTTGCGCTTCTGTTCCTTATGCTTAGCTTTAACCTTTTCTCTGAACCTTATCTTGTCAAACTTATCTTCTTCTTGTAACACTTCCTTTGCCCTTTCTATGTCAATACCTCCTACATTCTCGTTCAAGAACTGTTTAGCTAGTTCTGATTTTACATCTCTCTTCTCATCGTCCATTGCCTCTCCATCTTCTGTAAACTTTACAGTTGTGTTTACTTTAATCTTCTTCTTCAGCAGTTTCTTGGCAACAGCTGCCTTTGTTAGAGGCTTTGCTTTCTTCTTCGATGTTGGTTGTACTTCTGCAAGTGGCTCGTCGCCGGGGTCGACATCCACTCTCTTCACTTGCAAAAAGTCTTCTTCATCAGAATCTGCATCATTATGAAAATCAAATTTAATGAGGGATTCTTTCTTTTTTTGCTTTTTAAGTTTCTTTTCAAGCTCAACTTTAGGCTCTTCTTCGCTCTGATCAGATTCTTCATCAGACCCAGTTTTAGCTTTCAACTTCTCAATGGCATCATTGTTTTCATTTTCTTCAGCTTGTCTCTTCTGTGCATATTGATATTTCTTCAAGAACTTAATATAAGGAGGCACTATCAATCCCAGTGACCTTGAATATGCATCTGTATCTAAGAGTTGGACATTGAATATTTCTTTGTTTTTCATCAGGAATACTGATTTCAGATAACTAACAAAAGCCCTCTGAGCACTCTGTTTGAGTTCTGTGCTGTCTGACAGGAGGCTTTCTATCTTCCTCTGTGGTGCAACTACTTTAGATGGGTCAACCTGTATTTTGTTAATGGGAATTTTACTTTTTTGTAGATCTTCAACCAATTTTTCCTCATGGGGTAAGAGCATTAAGAGACCTTCACCTTTGCCAGTAAATCCTCTAGCCGTGCGCCCAGCTCTATGGATGTATGTCTCCACATCTTCAGGACAGTCCATTTGAATCACCCAATTAACACGGGGGAAGTCCAGTCCTCTAGAAGCTAAATCTGTAGCAAACAACACAACATTAGATTTCCTACAAAATTCATTGTAAATTCTCTCCCTTTTTTCTTGATGTAAAGTTCCATAGAGTGCCAGCAAGCTCACACCAGGCCTCAGTTTGCAAAACAACTCATATGTGTACTTGACTTGTTTGCAAGTAGCCATGAACACTATCACCTTCTGCTTCAAATGGTTCTTGATGAAGGACCACAGGATGCCAATCTTCTCATCTATCTCACAGATGATGTAACTTTGTTGCAGCAAGTCCGGAGTCACAGTCTCCGCCTGCTCGTGCGGAGCAATATATGTCGGGAATGACAAGCTGAGGCGAGCCAGATCTTTTACTGACTTAGTTTGTGTGGCAGAGAATAGGAGAGTTTGTCTTTCAGGAGGTAAGTTCTCAATTATTGCATTCATAGTTGTCTCAAAGCCCATATCCAAACATCTGTCAGCTTCATCTAACACAAGAATCTGAAGGTGGCTGCAGTCAAATAAAGGATTCTCATCCATATGTTGCAGGAGGCGACCAGGTGTACAAATCAATATATTTATTTGATCCATTCTTTTCCGTTCAAATTTTAAATTCTGTCCACCAATAATGAGTCCTGCTGAGAAATCATGAAGGTGTCCTACTTTCCTCAAAGCCTCATATATCTGATAGGCTAGCTCTCTGGTGGGTGAAATGACTAATGCCCCGACCCCATCCAATCTAGTCCATTTCTTACAAAATAGGTTTTCCAGTATGGGTATCAAGAATGCCAATGTTTTGCCTGAGCCAGTTTTAGCAGCACCTAGAATATCTTTCCCTTGCAATGCATAACCAATAGCTTGTTTCTGTATTTCAGTAGGGGTCACATAGTTATTTTCTTTTAGCCCTTTAAGAGTCTTTTGTGACAGAGGAAAATCTTTAAAACTTTTTATTTCAGCCGGATTTATCTGTAAAAGTCAATAATAGAAAAGTTTATGGTACAGTCCAAAAATAACAAATTACATTTAATTGCCAGTATAAATGTGGGATTGTTATTGTTGGCCCACATGGCTATTTTGAGGTTCAATCTAAATTAATGTATTATTTTTTTACAATTTGCACCACTTAGTAGATCGCCAATGATTTTAGAAATAAACTCATGAGTTTTCAAAATGAACTACATATAAATAAGCGGATAATAACAATTAACTACCTTGTCATACTGAGCCTGTAAATATTGAATTGCAGCATCTTCTTCTACGCTCTTTTTCTTCCTTGGTTTGTATAGCTGTAACTTTTTGCCTCCCCTGCCTTGCTTTTTCTGCTCTTTCCCATCTTGTTTCATTGTATTTTATTCATGAAAACTTTAATTCATCTGAAATTCCTAACTTTTTAAGCAAAAGCATGAGCTCTTTGATATGTCTTTGATGACATTATACGTCAGTGATGACAAGTGACTGTGAAGTGTGACAGTTGGTCTGACATTTGTCTGACTGTCAAACTCTCGCACATTTTATTAGAGTTGGGAAAACGGGAACATCCCGTTCACCGAAAAACCGTATATAGAACTAAAACTTTACAGATTGACTTGTCAGATAGTTTGTGTTATGTTTTTGATAATGAAAAAGTTTTGAAAAACAAAACAAATAAAATTACAACACGGACAAATTCAATAGGTACAAAATTCTATATGAATGCGTCTATCGATAACAATGCTCAAAAGAAGCACGTTTCTAGTTGCAGATAAATAATAAATATCGACATTACGCAGCGAAACCGAAGAAGAACGCGCACAATTAGACATGCGCAAAATGTGTCTTTGAAAAGAAAATGAATGAAGTATATCTTTTCGCTCAACGAACTAGTCCACTCATGTAGTTCAATACTTCATTTAGTTCAGCGAATCAGAACGACTAACGAGGCATTGATTTACGACGAATGTTGCAATTCACTTAGTTCACTTTTATAGTATAAAAGTGAACTAAGTGAATTGCAACACTACGCACAATCGCGCAGACGCGCATAAACAATTGGAAAGCAGTCGCGTTAGCACGCTTCTGCACAAATCAAAGTCAAAGTCCTTTGAAACTCGTAACTTTATCAATTTTAATTATTTTGGTGTTAACAAATAAATAGAAAATTGGTAAGTCTTTTTCTCTACATTTTTACAACATTTACCAATTTGTTTTTATTATTAGTGCTAGTGGGCAGTGATTGTAGCCCAACGGTATTTATTATGTTAGCCCTCCTTTGTGTTGAATCATCCCACGGTCCACGGCAAGTCGAACGGAGTTTGTATCGCGTGTTTTTTGTTTGCTTTCTTTGTTGCATAAACAAATTTATTTCCCGAAACTGAACCGAAACGAAGAAATAAGAAATGAATTGATTGACTGACTAAACCATTGTTCTCATGAGCACAATTTTAACAAGGAAAAATAGGTATAACAAGCACATTCTAATTTAAACTAATATTATATATAAAGCAGAAGAGTTTGTTTGTTTGGTTGAACGCGCTAATCTCAGGAACTACTGGTCCGATTTGAAAAAATCTTTATCGAGGAAGGCTATAGGCTATCATCACGCTAAGACCAATAGGAGCGGAGCAGTAAAGCCTGAAACACAGGATTACCTAGTTCAGGTAAATAACATGTGTGAACTTTACGTAAATCTAAGCCAAAATTGTATTTATTATTTACCTTATGATTGATGATTAAAGATTAAACATTAATAAACATTTAGAGTAATGAAAAATGTTACGCAGACGACGTTGCACGGGTCAGCTAGTTTTTGAATAAAATTCCTTGTTATTTTTCCCTAATTTAATTTTTTTTGAGGCTTGTGCTAGGGCACACTGAGAGTAGTCAATAATTTATTTACCTTCGTAATGGAAAAAATCTTAATATTTTTAACTAGATTTAAAAATAAGATTTTTTTTTGTAGTAGGTAGGTACCTACTACTTTGTGTGCAAACGTAAACAGGTAGTATAGTAAAATAGGTACATTGAGTTTAGGTCCATTATAAGTAGGTACTTAGCTGTACAACTATTCGTTAACAGACTTAGGTATGTTTTCAAAGCCTCCCCTTTTTTCCGTAGAATTAGGATCCGGGTTGTTTTATTTATTGTTCAACAGTTTGTTGTTTCAGCAGTACCTAATACCTATCTATTGTCAGGAGACTCGAGACTCCATACGAATTTAAGGGAAAATATAAGGGACTTTGTTTGCTTTAATTAGTAGGTAAGTACTTACCTAATTAAAGCTAACAAAGTACAGCTAAAATTGTTATTTTTTTACCTTATAAGTATCGGACCCAAAACAAAGCCTAGACGGGCCTAGACCTATCGGTCGGTCACTTGGTGGTAACTTCGGTGTCCTTTCCTTCCTTATTATTGTACGCAGCGGTTGCTTGTACGTATTGCAATTTATTGTATCACGCATTCACGCGATTTATGTCCGCTGCCGTCAACATTGAAATTCCGTCATCGTTCACGAGGGTGACGAATATCGTCCACTTCCCTGTACTAGTGCGGTAGTAATTGTTACCTACTCAATACAACTTATCAAGCAATATTAACTTTGTCCTTTCGAGTCGTCGGTTAAATTCTAAACAAAGGGTGATATAATTTTCACACTGGAATCTTTCCAGGTTGAACATAATTTTTCCTTAAAGATTGCACTGAATGAAGTAGGTAGGTAACTAGGTACTATGTCCGTGACTATCAAACTGTAAAAATGAGATTCGTTCCGTAAACCCAGTCGTTTGCGTTGTTACCTATTTCCACAACGAATTTCAATTGTTTATTTTTTACTTTACTACCTATGTGGGCCATATTTCCAAATTGCGGTATTTTATACTATTTATAAATAAAATGGTCAACATCCTCTTTTGAGCTCATCATCACAAAGAGCCGAGGGTACCTCACGTGTCACTAATAGGCACAATAGGTATCTCTTTTTGATATTTCCCACGTCATAATCAATTTAATTATATATTCAATGTACCTACCTACTCTATGGTCATAATAACTGAAGGTTACCCTGGGTTACCCCCGTTAAAAGAAAATTCTATTGGTACGCAGAAGGAAATAGTATTGCAATTTCCCTTCCTTACCCCACGCATCCACATTATTATTACCTAGTCCACTCCTTAAAACCCCACAACCGGCGAACCACAGAAATATGTATAAAAAACAGTTTATTAAGTATTATAAATGTATCTATGCGCGAACCCTATACAACAGTACCTACTGCAATTTGTAAGGGTTACCCCTAACATAATGTTGTTTTGTACAGAAATAGCGTGATCATGAAGAGTATAGCAGTGCTGCTGTGCGTGGTGGCGGCGGCCGTGAGCGCCGTGTCCCTCATCGACCTCGTCAGGGAGGAGTGGAGCGCCTTCAAGGTATGTTGGCGGTCTGGACTGTAGCGTAGTTTGGTACTGATGGTTATTGCTGTGTGGCCACTCGCAGGTCAACTTAGATGGTCGCCTGCTTCAGCGGACTTGCCTGTGGCGCCTTAATAATTAATGCAGAAAACCTCCTGCCAGGACTTTGTTGATAGATTGTTAATAAACGCAAAACTATAAATTTTATAGTTTTGCGTTTATTAAATCATTGCTTGTCAAACGCTTGTACCTATTATTTTTGGTTTGGTTCGCCTAAAGTATAGGAAGGAAAAATTGCAGAAAAATAATAGCATCATTGTAGTACCTAGTGACTAAGGAAGTTTATTATACACGCGTTAAAATCTAAATTTATAAAATAACTTTTATTATTAAACACAGTAACCATAAGTATTATTAAAATATTATGAATATACAAAAACAAGATACGCTTAGGCGTTCCTCCGCATCGCTGTCATCCGGAAACGTGCCCAGAAGACTAGCAGCATTGCCACGTTGAATGGCAATGATAATTCTTTGAGCAAAGAACGAGCCAGCCCTCTGGTCACTCAAAGTGTCGATTAGTTGACGAGGTATGTCCTTAAAAAGGAGACGCGCACTCGGACCACATGACCCAAGCGTTTCGACCTCAATCGAAGTAAGTTGCGTCCAATAAATGCCATGTCCAGCGCCTAATTCCTGTTCCCTTACAGATGCAGCACGGCAAGCAGTACGAGAGCGACGTGGAGGAGAAGTTCCGCATGAAGATCTTCATGGAGAACAAGCACCGCATCGCCAAGCACAACCAGCGCTTTGAGCAGGGTGCTGTGTCCTACAAGCTGGCCACCAACAAATACGCCGATATGTTGCACCACGAGTTCGTGCACACCATGAACGGGTTCAACAAGACGCTCAAGTAAGCTACCAAGTCTTCTACATGTTTTTTTATCCGGCATCGAACACTTCGGCTTTCTATTCGAGTCGATTTAACCTACAAACGTTACTTTACCTAGGTTACTTTTAGGCAGTGTTCCATTTTAGACCGTATCATCGCTTACCATCAGGTTACATAGTGGTCAAACGTATGACTATCAACAGGGTGATTTGGAATGCGGGGGTGGATCGAAACAAATTTTGAAGGGGATTTTCACGTTGATTAGCAAATAAGGACACCAATTTCCAAAGATGTTTTTTTTAGAAACCAATCATGTGGCATTCAAATGAAAATCCAATCAAAATTTTGTTTTCAAAGATTGTTTGGGCCTAATTATATGGGCCCAGTAGTTGGCTACGTTAATTGCAGCATCGGTGATGAGATGATCGGTAGCATTAACTAAACCCCCCTAAGTACCTACGGGTATATAGGTATCATCAAGTGGCTCATAAACCTCGAATGGGCTATTATAGGTATCTATTGGGAATCAGGACAAAGCTTATTTCGGATAATTTTACCTATTAACAATCTATGGGCAGGCTAGTTTTTAGGGCTAACCAGATACCTATAACCGCATCTCTGAAAACTATAACAAAAAGCATTAATTGCATAAAAACTCGGTGACGTCATTCTTATAAAAAGTAGGTTTTTTGTCTAGTTTCGCTTTACGTAGGTATTCCATGACTAAACGCTATTTGATTATGTAGTGTAGGTACCTGTAGGTAGGTACTAAATAATGATTCGATTATCGCAGCTTATGAATTTTATTATTTACCTAAGTATAGTTTTATTACGCACTTGATGAGGCGTTACTTGAATCGTTTCATTGTTTTGTTGAACGTCTCGGATTACAGCTGATTGCGTTGTTTTTAGACGTTTCCTTATAGGTCATATTGATAGCAACACAAAGATAAACAAACCCTGCTTATACTCGCACTGCAGAGGCCGAGCGGGTCAATGTCATGTGTTCGAATGAGTGGTTCGCGGTTTATAGCATCAAAATATATAAACAGCAATAACCGTAATTATCTGAAGAGTTTAATGATTTACTACCTGTAGGTACTTGTATGCTGTTTGCAATGGATCTTGGATATTGCATCATCAAGTTTTCCTTAATCTTCAGAGCATTGAATGGCCCTTGATTCCTTTAAAAAATCGTGGAGAAAAACATTTTCCCCTTCTTCTGAGCCAGTAAAAAGTAAAGAAGTATTCTCTAATTATCATAAACATGACTTTCTCTGACAACAGCTTCTAACCTAGTTTACTTCATATCCAGTTTGTTCAACGCATGCCACAGCTTGTAGGCAACGAAGGCCAGTTATAAGCTATTTTTAACTCGAATCTCTTGTTTGTAACTTAAGTAACTTAAAAAAAAGTAGATTAGTTAAACTTATTCTTTGTAGGTACAACTTCCATATGCACTTCCACACGCGTAGTGTAAGATGATTAGGTAGGTACCTACTACGTGCTATACGTTACTATTATGCACCCTAAGAACTTTACTAGAGAGCTACGAGTAGAACAATCACATACCTACCATTATCCGTGTTCCCCAAAGAGTTAGGCAGACGATTTACATAGTTATATATATATCTAGCCAGGCAGGAAACTTAATAGTTGATATTTCCGACTAGGTAGGTACCTACCTTACCTTAAATAGCTTCCTATCCATTTAGCCAGTTATATTTGAAGTTATCTTCGACTTTACCCTAACAAGAAATACCAATATGTGTATAATACTAGCGACGCAACTATAATAAATGTTGTTGTTAGAAACGGCAAGAACCTGTACGGCAAGGGGCAGCAAAGCCGCTCGTCCACGTTCATCTCGCCGGCGCACGTGCAGTTCCCGAGCCACGTGGACTGGCGCGACAAGGGCGCCGTGACGCCCGTCAAGGACCAGGGCAAGTGCGGCTCCTGCTGGGCCTTCTCCACCGTGAGTATCTACCACCTACAGGGGGAGATCCATTGGCGAGTAAGGCTAATAAGCCGGCGAGCCAAAGGTATAAGCCGCCAATGCAACGTCTACAAACCCGCGGTTTGGCACGTTGGGTCTTCGTGCATGTTTTTTTTTTAAATTGAAATGGGTTTGCTCTTGACTGTCTAGGTCAGAGATGACACAGACAAAGTCAACGATAGAGCGAGCTTAGCCAGAAGTAGCCTGTTCACTCTAACTTTGAAAAGATTAGGGTTGTAAGCGTTCGGGAACACAGACGCAGGCAGAGAGCCCTAAGACCGCGGTATAATATAATAATTAAACCGCTGGCTCGCCAAGAGATCACCCCTTCCGAGTAAATGCGAAAAATTGGATAGATGTTTGTTACTCACTCAAAATCGGAATGACTAGCATAAGCTAGGCCATACCCGGTTGTTTAAGTTCAATCGGAGAAACACTATTTGAGGAATTCAGTCTTGTTTTTTTGTTATGTATTTTTTATTTCTATCAAAATTCTTCCAAATGATTTTAAACCTTAAAATGTTGATAATTAGGTTCAGAACAGAATGAGAATATTTGACATTTTGTGGTAACCTGATGTGCTGCTGGCTGCTGTGTGTACAAGTGAAATGAAAGGGTTAGCCGAATAGGTGGGCAATAAAAGATGATCGAGTCTGATCCGTTCTTATTGTGTTATGTATGAAATCTGCTTTCGAAATGAAACGGATTCATTATGAATCTCTGCGAATACTTGCAATAAAGGTAATTATAGTTTGAGCATGAAATAGATAGTCAGTTTTTGCATCACGCACGCTAAAGTAACTTAGTACTCAAGAACAAAACACTATTGTGTTCTCAACTTTGATAAAATTGTGTAAAACAACACAAAGTTGAGAACAACGCAATAATAAACAGTTTCGTTTGATTGTCGTCTGTTTTCCTTGAGATTAAATCAGACTCGCGTATACTGTATAGGTAGGTAGGTACCAAGTTAGTGTACAATAAACAAAATAATGTTATCGCTTTCCTGAACTCACGCACGCTACATAAGATAGGATAATGATTTTATTACAAAATACATTTTTAATGTTTTGTAAACATCAGCCAAACTCTTTGTTTAAAATATACATAAGTAAGTTTTCCTCAAACATGATTATAAATCATTAAGTAGGTACTTACTTAGAATAAGTAGAGTAAATCGCCAGTATTTATATGAAATACTTAGCTTTATGTACAAATTGCCTACTAATTTAATTAATAGATGACGCAAACCGCTTGATCGATAATCTCTAAGAGTGGCTAGCACAAGGTCTCTGTTGAATAGGTATCGACCTACATCGAAGTTAACTTCTGAAATATTAAAATAGCTAGGTAGGTTTTTGTGAAGCATAAAAATCAACTTACGCGTGTTAAATATGGCTTGGTCAAAATTATTCCCTATTTACAACCTGTTAAGTATTTCAAGTTAGAAGTAGGAACAATTGTAGGTACAATACCCTTATTGAGTAGGCTGTACCTCTAACTAAGTAGTACATAAGTTATGAGTGTAATTTAGTTCGAATTCCTAATGAGTAACTTTGTTTATTGTTATCTAATGTTATTGTTAGTCTGTCAAGTGACCGATATCTGTGTCAATTCGCAGCCGTCTGCTTTGATTAGCATTCCGTATCGCAGTTGAATGTGTAAGTAATAATGAGTTAGAGCGACTATTGAGTCTCCATACCTACCTACCTACTATACATATAATTATTATGTAAATATAAGGTACTTGTTTAACTACAAGCTAGGATTGTTGTGATTGTAACGTGATAATTACAGACTCGGTGATAAACCCACAGCTTCTCATGTTTCAATGAATATCTTGATTTTATTAGCAACTGCTTATTTATTTGCTCCTTAGTCTACCGCGAGTTTTGAGAAGGGGAGCCACTTGCCCTGGTGTGGAAACCAGGGTAAAACGGTCACCTATGTCGATAGCTTACCTACCTACTTGTCCGATGTTCCACAGTTTCTTTTTACCAAAGTGAACAATTTATTTTGATATGACTTACGTAGCTTTTGCTTTGCTGAATACTCCATTAAAATAAACGATTAATTGTAATTTTGCCGAGTTACTACTAGTAACTAGAACTACATTGAGACTTTATCGATAAGTTTCTGAAACTAAGCATAGGATAAAAATATATTATAATAAGAATTAAATGTTGCCAACAAAGATGACCCACACTCATTAACACTAGTGCCTCAATTACGTGTTTTCAGGTCGTCGAGTCACAAACGCGTACCTACCTATGTTTTCAAATGTTTTGTTCAGCGTTACTCATTGACAATGGCGCGATGATTCATGTCGATATCTTATTCATTCCGTTCTGCATAAATTCAAATAATGTACCTACTTAAAACATTGTTGCTAGTATAATTAAACGAGGAATGTTCAATGTGGTATTTGCCCGCATTGAAAAATTGTTTTCTATTTCTGCTTACTGGGTCTAGCTCTTCACTTCACTATATAATAGTGGAAATAGAAGGCAGACGTCGCCTGCATAGTGCGTATATTCAACGCAGTGAATGTTCGCATGGGCGATTGTGGTTATTTTATCTACATGCTCATTATCTCGCATCACAATCTCTGCGAAGTTGGAGGAAGTGCTGATAAGTAAACACAATGTTGCAGTGCAGCTGCATTTCTGTTCCTATAACGCTGCCATTTAACCAGAGAGTTACTTGGAATGATACAGTACCTAGGTAGTAAGAATAGGCACTTGGTGAGATTCTGTAAGCCTGACCATGTTCTCTTGAGTGAAGTGTCAATATCAATCCATACAAATAAGATTGAATGTCTTCACTTCATGCTCACCTAAGTTAGGTAACACGTGAGATGTCGACAGAATAGTCCAGCTGGTGTAGTTAGTTAGTCGCATGTGAGCATGATCAATAGATCACTCAATATGGTCTACACGTGGGTCAAGTCGCATGTTACATGTGACCGCAGTAAAGAAGCTGAATGCGTTTTCTTTGTCATGACTTCATGAGTAATGCGTGCACGGGGACATGCTGCAGTGAAAGGCGGCGAATGGTATTATTTCGTTGTTGAAACTCAAGCTCTTTATCTTGTAATCGATGGACATGATAATGCGCGGTAGGACGTCATTTCTTTTGTTAGGAGTTGCTTACCTTACCAGGACGCGTGCACGGCTACACTAATATCTACTCGTGTTTGTCATGGATCCACGGGAGAATATACAATATGTCCATAGCGACCATATCTAATTATCTCGTCATAGTCATCATCATGCACGATGTGTTTCGAGTCACAGCAGCCAAACTACTGCCGGAGTCGCGGGACTATTCGAAAGAGATACCGTGGCTCCGGAACACAAAGGGCACTGAAGGAACATGGATGGGTTTTAGTCAGTAGAAGTCTGACACTCCGCTCTGGGCGGAGCGAGAGGAGTCATTGGATGATTTCCCATCCCTAAAAAAAAAAGCAGCCGAACTACGCTTAGGTATAGGCTTAGATACAGCGTTCGCGCTAAACACATTCTGGTTCAGCAATAGAAACATTTTAAATAGATAGGTACTAGCGTATTCCCGGGGTTTCGCTCCTGTGGTATATTCCACAGGAAATACATAACATTTAACCTCTTCAGAATGTTTAGAAATTGATTCCCGATTGTTATCGCATAAAAAATTGTACCGTGTGTGTTGTCCGACAGACCGGCGCTCTGGAAGGCCAACACTTCCGCAAGACGAAGGTGCTGGTGTCGCTGTCGGAGCAGAACCTGGTGGACTGCTCGGCGGCCTACGGCAACAATGGCTGCAGCGGCGGACTGATGGACAACGCCTTCAAGTACATCAAGGACAACGGCGGCATCGACACCGAGATGTCTTACCCCTATGAGGCCGTGGATGACAAGTGCAGGTCACTATTGCAAGCTAACTCAGTCCAGGCTTATCATATTATTATTAGATTTCATTCCGAGAAGCCCAAGACCATCCGATCCCAAGACCATCCGATGAGGCAGTTCTGGGTTTGGCCTATATTCTACTTGGCCAAAAGTGGGGTTCTTTATTCAGATAATGAAAATGTCATAAAAGTTTTAAAGTAATAAACTGTACTTTATGTTAAACTTTTTTAAAGTTGTGTTTGCTCGTATTCGTTGATATATTTCTGAGAGTGCTGCTTCATGAAGCTTGTGTGGTGTTCAGGTACAACCCGCAGAACGCGGGCGCCGACGACACGGGCTTCACGGACATCCCGCAGGGCGACGAGAAGAAGCTCATGCAGGCGGTGGCCGCCTTCGGGCCCGTCAGCGTCGCCATCGACGCCTCGCAGGAGAGCTTCCAGCTCTACTCCTCCGGCGTCTACTTCGACGAGAACTGCTCCTCCACCGAGCTCGACCACGGAGTACGTATGCCCACGTTATTGCTGCCTTGCGCTGGCACCTCACTTAGCAAACTTGTCAAAATATTCGCTTCGGCTGTGCAATACTAAATTAACCTTGTTTCGAAAACAGTAACGTACATGTTGTATTGTATTGTACAGTCGCCACTGTCGCCAGCACATCAAGCTACCCGAAACATGTCGTTAAATTTGACAGATTGTTGTAGCTTGATGTGCTGGCGTCTGTACTATAGTGACGCGACTATTTTGACAAATACGCTAAAGTACCAGTGTTATAGTCCATTCACAACTTCACAAGTATTTTGCCTCTGACAGCAAACAGTAACTTCATCCCGCAGACATATAAATATTTATATGTCTGTGCTTCATCCACTTGTATGATCTCGTAGCGTTGGTTGCGTGAAACATGTTAATTTCAACTATCAAAATGTACCTACTCTCCCTTTTATTTGAGATACAACTGCCTGAGGCTCTATTATCTTCCATTTTGTTTAAAAAGTTAAAAACTCTCAGGGTTAAACTGAAAATAGGTAGATTTGACTACGTGTGAATAAATCAAGAACAAGTTCTTAAACTGTTGTTTCTCGACTTAGATGAAGTGAAAAAAAAATATCGTGTTTGGTACAAAACCGCAATGTTTTTACTGGCTGTTACGATAAACCTAAGAGCTGACCTTTCATTATGATTCGATAAAAAACCGACAGCACGCTATCAGAAGAGTTATTAATGACCCACTTTATTAGCACACTTTTGTGTTGTTAACCACACAAAAGTGGGGTTACGGTTCCTTAAATAGATTCAGATCCTCTTTTGTCTTGGTCAGTTCAGCACGTTATCCTACATAGTGATATTTTTTGGATAGGAATTCATCAAATGACTGCTCTTGCTGAGCGAGTGTTACACGTACTGACTAAAACACACCCAAGTTCGTTCAAATAACCTCTGGGGCCGCAGTAACTGTTTCAAAGAATTCCTCAACCATGCATAATGAGCGCCTACATAATATTTCAGTGTGTACGATGTATTTTTGCACATATATTAACGTGACGTGTCCGGCAGGTGCTGGTGGTGGGCTACGGCACGAGCGACAGCGGCGAGGACTACTGGCTCGTGAAGAACTCGTGGGGCCGCTCGTGGGGCGAGCTGGGCTACATCAAGATGGCGCGCAACAAGAACAACCACTGCGGCATCGCGTCCAGCGCCTCCTTCCCGCTCGTCTAGTGCGTGACCACTACAACTACATTCTAATTGCCATCCTCAAAAATACTGAAACTAATTTTCTAAACTTGCAGCTCCAAATTTATAAGTCCAAATTTTTTTGAAGCAAGTTAACGTCAATGTCTAAAAACGTGTTCAATTTGAATATAAATTACGAGATAATTCATTAGCAACATATATTGATGTATTCGTAAGTAGTTGCGGAGAACAATGGCATGAGACCGAAGTGTGTGAACATTGCCCGCTGAGTGCGGTCGTATCCGAGGTCGCACGGAGCCTCGACACGTGGCATGTAGTTAGGAGGTAGTCGTAAGAGTAAATTTTATGAACTATTAGTAAGTTAGCGCCGAGCTAGTGTGAAGCACTTGTGATATTATAGTTATCTACTCGCGTCATTGTAGCGTTGTTGAGCTAAATATAAACATATTTTATAAAAACACCTGGTTTTATTATGCAATCATTATAACTAACATAACATACCTATTTAGATGTCTCGTAGATCATTATGTGTGTAAGCTACACCAACTGTGTAATAACGACACATGTCGGTACTACCTAGATTTTCTCTCACCACCATCTTCATTTCATCACAATACATCACTAAAACACAATAACACCAGAATAGTACTTTTTACTAAAAATACAACCGACTTCCAAATAAAAAACACTACATAGTGTTTTATTTTTAAGTTAGTTTTTTTTTATTTTTCACTTTTTATATAGGTATACTGGTACTCAGCTAGATCCGGTTTGACAGGAAGCCGACCTCAATAACGTTAGGAAAAGGCTAGGTTACTATATAATCGCAGAAAAATTGCTGCTGCTACTTGGATCGTCCACGTTAATGAATTCCAGCTACATTTGGTTAAAAGCCTAACTTCCTAACCAATTTTGATAAAATATTCTATGGGGCCAAACGAGAATTTTTCAAGTCGGTTCGTTAGGAGGTAACAAACAAACAAAATACAATCGAATTGATAACCTTGTATGGTTTTTGGTCATCCAAGTAGCTACAGCAAGTTTTCTGCCTTGTCCTTTTGTTGAAGTCGGTTAAAAATGAAAACTATATTTGTACAACATACCCAGTAGGTACAGACCCAGATAAATAAGACTAGGTACCTACTTACTTTACACGTTTTGCTACTCAAGTAAAAAAGCGTAGCTGATTGCTGGTGATGGACTACTGCAAACATTACAAGTTCACCTTGACCGCATAGATCAAGCCTGTATTATTTATATTTTACTATTAGGTACTTCATGTACCTATGTAAAATAGCTTATAGGAATTCAAACTAGAAATGATTCATGAACATTCGTTCCCGTTAATTTCAGCTTTCAGTTACGGCTATAATGAATCATTTTAATTTGTTCTAAAGTACCTACGCCAAGTTTCTAAAATGTTATGGGAACTGCGTATTCGATCGTTTAAGTATGACCAGACCATGAGACTAAAATTAATCAAATCAAATATGATATACTAGCTGACCCGTGCAACGTCGTCTGCGTAACATTTTTCATTACTGCTCCTCTCCTATTGGTCTTAGCGTGATGATATTATAGCCTATAGCCTTTCTCGATAAATGGGCTATCTCACACTGAAAGAATTTTTCAAATCGGACCAGTACCTAGTTCCTGAGATTAGCGCGTTCAACCAAACAAACAAACTCTTCTGCTTTATAATATTAAATAAAGATAGCTGACCCGCGCAACTTCGTCTGCGTCACATTTACCATTAATGCTCCGCTCCTATTTGTCTTAGCGATATGATATACAATATAGTTTTATTTAATAACCTTCCTTGATAAATGGGCTATCTAAGACTGAAAGAATTTTTCAAGTCGGACCAATAGTTCCTGAGATTAGCGCGTTAAAACAAACAAACATTTTAATGCATTATTTTAGAACAAATTTGATTTCCATAAAAAGGATTATAGTGAGTTAAATTAAAACCTAAAGGGATAGACATAATGCTGTTGAGGATTTTTTTTTAGGAGTTCTAAAGAGGAATAATTTCGTAATACTTGATTTTTGCGTAACTTAAACCGTTTACGCAGCGCACGCAACGGAAGCTTTTTTCCCGCTTGCAACATTTCTTATTGCTGCTCCGCTCCTATTGGTCATAGCGTGATGTTATATAGCCTATAGCCTTCCTCGACAAATGGACTATCTAACGCAAAAATATTTTTTCAATTCGAGCCGGTAGTTCCTGAGATTAGCGCGTTCAACCAAACAAACAAACTCTTCTGCTTTATATCTAACTAGCTGACCCGCGCAACTTCGTTTGCGTCACATTTTCCATTACTGCTCCGCTCCTATTTGTCTTAGCGTGATGACCTATAACCTTCCTCAATAAATGGGCTATCTAACACTGAAAGATTTTTCAAATCGGACCAGTAGTTCCTGAGATTACCCCCTACATACAAACTTACAAACATACAAACAAATGTTACCTCTTTATAATATTAGTAATAGATATATAAAATTCTCGTGTCACAGTTTTCGTTGCCATACTCCTCCGAAACGGCTTGACCGATTTTGATGAAATTTTTTGTGCTTATCCGGTATCTATGAGAATCGGCCAACATCTATTTTTCATCCCCCTAAATGTTAGGGGTAGTCCACCCCTACATTTTTTTACTTATTTTTTAGACAAAATTTTTAATTTCTATTTTTTTATGATACAACATACAAAAATACATACAATCCTCAATTTTCACCCTTCTACGATCAACCCTTATTTTTTAATAGTCATTTTATTAATGAATAATGTGACGCAGACGAAGTTGCGCGGGTCAGCTAGTTAGTACCTATATATAGATCTTCACATCATCTAAAACTCCTAGCGTTATAAGCACAGAAATATCGAGCATTTTACAGCTGTTTATTTGGTAACAAACAAGTGCTTTGGTTTACATCAACCAAATCAAAAAGTTAAGGTAGGTATCTGATTGGTATTTTTTCAATCTTCTTCGTTGAGCCGTTCGACATCTGGGAAAATCCTAAACGTTACCGCAAAATCTTAATTAGATAAGTTGAGCACACAAAAATTTGCTGTTTACAACCGGTCTGAAACGATTTTTTTCAAACATTCTCCAGCAAAATGGTTTTCTTATAATCGGTATTTAAAACTACATTTCACACAAATTAGGTAGGTAGGTACATATTATGCTATTTGTAAATTGTAAATAAATTGCCCCTTATGATGATTAATTTCTTGTAATTTTTTTATGCTGAAACTAAATCCGGACACAGAATATTGCTATAGGTATCCCTCGTCTTTAGTTCTCAAGCTTTCTTGATAATAATGCTTTTCTGTAAAAACTAACAAACGACAAAAACGTAGATGGTCAATAGTAAAGATGAAAATTAATTAGAGCGCGGGCACAGACAGCATTTCTTTTGCACGACGTGACGGCTCCATATTATTTATTCTGAGTTGCTGACTCAGACAGAATATTGTGACTATACTATGTACCTATTATAGGTAGGTATCCATGCCCATGCGGATGCAATATGAGAGGTAAATAATTTTCAGCTTGATGCTTTGATGTTACTCTTTTTACATCATTCTGCAGTGGGTAAGAAGGTGCTTTCTGAGAAAAGCACTGTTACGCAATAGGTAACACCGACTACTTTTTCGTTCCCTCGCCCGCCGTTGAGTTTGGGCATTTGGGCATTGAAAATGAACCTGGCAACAATTACCATAAGCGACGTTACGTTACCGCCAACATGATTCACAACACAAGCAATCTATATAATTATACCTGCATTACGTCAGTCAGCCCGAGTATTACCTCATCATTTCTTTTTCTTTCATATCGCTTCTTACACAATCCATCCATCTTTTCTTTGGCCTTCCTCTCCCTCTACATCCATCCACATTTAGGTATGTTCATTACTCTTTTACTTAAATGCGTTTCCTCTCTCCTCTTCACATGACCATACCAAGACTAGCGATTCCCTTTTAACTTTTCAGTCACTGGCTCCACTTTTAAACTACCTCTAATGTAGTCATTTCTCACTTTAAGTATCCATTCTTGTTACTCCACTCATCCATCTCAACATTCTCATCTCCGCCACATGCAATCTATTTTCATCCGTCTTTTTCACAGCCCAACATTCTGATCCATACATCGACAGGTCTTATCACGGTCTTGTAGATTTTGCCTTTCAACTTGAGGGGCATTCGTGGGTCGCAAGTTGTCCCAGTGACCTGTCGCCATTTCATCCATCCCGAGTTGATCGGGTGTGTTACGTCTCGGTCTATATCGCCATCCCCCTGAACAAGCGACCCGAGGTACCGAAAGTCGGAGCAGATCGGTATAGGCGTTCCGGTGAGAGCTATCTATAGGTATAGGACTGGAGAGACCACCGAAATCGCAGAACAGCTAGAGGTATTCTGTTTTGGTTCTGCTCAACTTCAGGCCAACACTCTCCAGCCCAGTATTACCTATGGGATAAAAATAAAACAATAGGTTGCGTTGCCTGCTTACAGGAAATATGTACCTACCTACGCCTGGAACTCTGGACGAGTCATTATTTTGCGGACAGTTTTTGTGTAAT
Source organism: Ceramica pisi (assembly GCA_963859965.1). Classification (NCBI taxonomy): domain Eukaryota; kingdom Metazoa; phylum Arthropoda; class Insecta; order Lepidoptera; family Noctuidae; genus Ceramica; species Ceramica pisi. Next base: position 23,645,193 of record OY982542.1, read on the forward strand.
CAGCCGGCTGACGAATTTCTGCATAAAGTAACGTCTAGGGAGATAGTTGTATCAAGTGGTACCTACGCAGCACGTGACGAGGGGTCGCCGCGGGGTCACTGGCCGCCGCCGCTAGCTCGCGCGCCAGTACCCAGTGGGTCATTGGTAGCGTTGTTGCGCATTAAGAACTGCGTCGCAAATTGTTCGCGTTCGACATATTATGTACTTCAGTTATCTGAGATATTTTCCTCTTAGGTAGAGGTGCCTATCTCGCCTGAAACATAGTCGGTGAGTACCTAGGTAGGTACCTAACAGGAAAATATTATTTGTATGGAATATTTATTAATTCGCTTGTATTTTGGTAAGTTCGACCAAAATACAAGCAAATTAATATTCCATAGGTAGGTAGCTCGTTAATTAGTTCGGCAAACGTAGGTCTACTTACCTGCATGCATACTCAACATGTACTGATAAGTTACTTAGGTATTGTATAGGTATACGAGTACCTACTTACATTAAAAAATCACGAAACTTATCAAGTGTTTTTATTTTGACCGAGTGCCAAGGAAGGGTTGTTTTTCGCGCGTATCTGTACTACGTTAGTTTGTTTGTAAATTTCTTTATTACCTCCTACCTTCTAAACGGTTGGATTGATTTAGACTACCTATTGAGGTACTGACGTTAGATTCATTTCAAATAGGTACCAAAGTGTTCTTAGATAGGATTCATTGACTGGACAGGTCCACTCAATCTGTGTGGTTCTTTCCTCAAAATACCATTTCAGACACTGATCTGCGTGGTCCTCATATAACGTACCTATTGTGAATATGAGGACCTTGTAGATTGATATGTTAGGGGTTCATTTCATTTAATGATAGTCTGGCGGTTTGAGTTCTTTATGCGGCCTGCCTATAGGTACCCAAATGTCCTTAAGTACTTTGGTATTGTTCGTCAGTTCGTTGAGTTAACTGGCAAATACTGTCTGGTCAGGTCCACTCAAATCTGTGTGGTACCTACTTTCCACAAAATACCACTTCAGACATTAACCTACATGGCATCGCCACGATACGCTGCAATTAGAGCGGACATGGCACATAATGATATATGTAATGAGATGTAATTAATTGTGATTGAGTACATACGCCCCGCGGCTGGGAGACGGCGCGATCACATGACGTCGCCTTTACTAACAAACATTATCACCTCCACATGACAACGCCAGCTGATAATATTACTATGTGCGTCTGTCTGCACATGATACGCCTCCTGGTGGTGTCATTGCATGCCCCGCGCCCGCTCCAGCGAGAACATACGACTGCTAGATAGATTTTGAATAAGTGTCACGGTCACGGTGTGCAAAAGCACAGTTTTGATGAGTTCAACTGTAAAATGGCACTGGTTGTACCATGCCCAGCTTAGATACTTCTGGCTATTGCAATCTGCGGGAATTACAAGATATAATGTTAGATAAAAATAAAGGAGAAGACGTTTTAATAAAAGATGCATCGACATTGATAGAACGCTTTATATTATAAAACAAAAGTATCGCACTGCGTGTGCAGCGTGCGCACGTCTATGTACAGTTGTCATGTATTACTTCTATGCACTACGAGGGAGCTCAGTCTCTGTAGCAAGCATCCGTCACTCACACTAGAGAGCACCCTCGCAGGTATAAGACAGATATGCTTACTCCTACCCACTCTAGTAGTTTCGTACAACAAATAAATAATACTGATTACGTTAACTAGTTTAACTTACAACACAATCATATTTACATGAGCTATCTTAATTATATTACTTTTAATTGGCATTCAATGGATTTCTAGGTATTTCACAACTGTTTACAACCATACACAATGATTGGTATTGACCAACAATAGAATCATTAATTTCGGGTCATCAAGAAAGTTGCCATAATCGCAGAGCGGTGTTAAAAGTAAATAGGTATTGTTATGTTGTGAGTTAGTAACGAGGTCACGTGACATCTGAATCAACTACTAAGTAACTGAAAGAATGCCTCACCCGGCGACGATCAACAAACGCTTTGTTTAGTCATTAGTGAAGCATTGTTGTCGAAAATATTAGAACAAAACTCGACCTCCGCCACTTCTATACACTTTGTTCCAAATTAATTTTGAACTCCAGAGATAAGGCTAACTTAGAAGTGCGCAGTGAATCATTTTTCACCATACTGAATTAATGTTGCGTAATTACCTTTTAGAAAGATTTTGGTTCCGCCTAGTCATTGTCAATAGGAATAGCCTCGATTAATCATTAGACAGCTTGCTTTTTCGATCATGCCAAGCCTGTAAAATATTTTTTTAGGCTTGACATAGTTTATTGTTGGTTCCCTTTAAAAAAATATAAACATTTGGCTAACTTGATACGGTATTTACTTATTTAGTATCACTCCTGATATTGGAAGGTCAAAATCTCTATTGGTTTGGCACAAAAGAGAAATAAATTCTATGTAGCTTTGACAGACTATATTATTTACTTTCTATTCTATTCTTGGTTCCCGTATATTTGACACCTTTATTTGTGAATATTGTGGAAGCGGAGGTGAACCAGTGTCTCGAACAGTTATACGCCCGTTTTCTGTACGGCTTATCAGGGTCACTCATCAGTACTCATCATCAGCTTAGCCTTTTCCCCACTATATTGGGGTTGGCTTCCAGTATAACCGGATTCAGCTGAATACCAGTATTTTACGTGGAGCGGCTGCCTACCAGACCTCCACTACCCATAAAACTGAGTAACATGGTACACCTTGGAAAGGCTGGTGTCTGGTTTTCTGGCTTCTGGCCATTTGTAACGACTGCCAAAGTTCTACAAATGATAGTCAGCTCATCAGAATCAGTGACATGACAACATCATTTTAAGCTATTTTGTCTGACTGTTGTGTTTTCAGCGATAAACTGTTCGCCTAGTTTTGTGTTGTTTGGCTTTTCGGAAACCGTAGCCGGCGTCCTGAGCACAGTATAAATATGGATCCTGAGCGTCTGCTTCACTCGCGATAGTGATGCTCTCCAATGCTTCAATCAAACATTATTATGCACAACAGATTTGGCACAGTAAACTTAGGTAACTACGAGTTGAGTCCACGCTTAACTAACACTTAATATAATACTTAGCTATATACAAAACTATACAGACTGACATACTATTTATATTTACATCATGATTGTTTCATAAACTCAAAACAGATAAAATAATGACCTCCAATAGATCTGCATAGTAATTATCAAGTGCAGTCTGCAGAGTAGCCTATGCCAGAGGTTTTGCTAGATGCATTTGGAGCATCAGCGTCATTCTGGTTTCACATGTTTTAGTATTTTATTTCGTTAATAAGAAAAACAATGTTATTAGTATGCAGCCTTAAATAAATAGGTCTCTATTAACTATGAAATTGTCATTTTGTTAAACTACTATAGACATTGATATTGCGAACCGTAATGAATTGCGTGCACATAAGAGGGCAATTGGTGGAAAAAATAATGGAATAAAGAAAAGGTTATAAGATTTTTGTTGGAATTGTATCAGATGCAATCCTAAATAATAAGCTGCGGCGCCGCCAGCCGCCACACTGCCGCCGAGTCGCTGACAACACATCCACCGCCGTCCGCCGCTCTCGGCACGTCACACGTCTGCCACCGGCCGTACCGGCTTGCATAACGAATAGCGCTTAACGCACTTCCGCCATTACACTTCATAGCTTATGCATGGCTCATGGCAATATTACAGCGAAAACAAACCTATAGCAACAAATCAATTACTGAATTTTGAAAACGAAATGACACGCCGTAAATACAAGGCTAATTTGAATTTATAACCCGGCAATTTCATAGTTACTAAGAACTGGCCACCAGTAGATTAAGAACTGGCTGGATGAGTGCACGACCAACATAGTGAGTAACATGAAACATTGAGATCGACGGCGTGTGTGCTAGCGGAGGCTCGCTGCGGTACTACTTCTTCTTGGGCTTCTTGGGGTTGCGCGAGCGGCTCTTGGCCTTGCACAGCGGACAGATGGGCGCGTTGCGGTGGATCTGTTGGTGGCACGACAGGCACGACTTCATGGGCGGCGGCTGCTGTCTGCGGACACACACACCACTGCTCAGTGCTCACTGCTCACTGCTCAGTGCTCAGTGCTTACTTAACGAGCACTGCTATGGATCATTCATTATATTTTGTTTAGATGAAAATTGAAATATTTGCTATCAAAATAATTATAAAAGATATCAACAGAAAAAAAATGCATAAAGATAAAAAAGTTGTTTCAAACAAAACTTTAAATCATACTATCATTTGACAAAATAAACTGTAATAGAAAACGAATAGTTAAAAGGTGAAGAGACGAGGGGCAGGTCAGGACGGGTGGGGGCGGGCAGGTAGAGAACGAAAAGAAACATTAAACATAATCGAACCTCAGCGAGACGGTAAGGAAATCTTGGTCGAGGGCAGACCTGAACGCGGGCGGCGGCGGCGGCGGCTTGCGCGGCGCCGGCGGCAGGAACGGCGCCAGCGAGCGCGGCGGCGCGCCGGCGCCCGCGCACGGCCCGCCCGCCGGCGCGGGGAAGCGGCTGCGGGGAGGGCACGACCATTTATCTTACTCCGTCCTATAACTTACCGACTAAATACTAAACTTAACTTTGTACTCCATAGTCAAAAGTCAGATTGTATACTACTAGCTTGTGTACCGTGCACAACCGTGTCTGTCTGTGAGGCACCCATTGCACACTCATTCATTCACGCAAACATTATTTCACTTAATTAAAAAATCATTAATGTCGAACGACTGATTGTAAGTGATGGAATTCAATCGACATTTGACGCTCAACAGCAAGAACTGAACTATTACCCATTCCATTCCATAAACATAATATAAGAACAGACACATTCACTTTGAGTCGTGACTAGTGAAATATTCAGATTTTCCTCAATCAAATCCATGCAACCATTAGTCATTGCATTACACAATAGGTTATCCATCAACCACAGCAGTGTAATGGCTGCCTAAGACTGAGCAAGCAGATCGCTATCAATCCCCAGAACTAGCTTCACTGGAGTAGAATACGGAATGTCGACGCACAAAATATCGATAAATGCTAATACGATGCAACAAAATTGCGATGCACGTTACGGCGAAAGACTGTCTCTGCGAAGCCACTACACTTCGATGCACGTTACCGCGATAGATCTTCACTGCGATACTACTTGATTTCGATGCACATTACCGCGAAAGATTTTCACTGCGATACTGCTTAACTTCGATGCACATTACCGCGAAAAACTACGGAGCGACTTGACTTCGATAATCTATTGCGAAACATCGTTACTGAGAAACTATTTCATAATTAATTCATATTAATATGTTTTGAATGGGCCTAAAAAAATATAAACCAAAACGCATAGTGAACAAGATAATATATATTCCATAATGGTTTGTACAGTACATAATAAACAATCATTTTATTATTATGTATAATTAATCATATTATAAGTATATTTAATCAACTTGACATAAATACGATTAGATGTAACAAAAATGTTAGCAAAATTAAACAAAGTTATAATAATTATGTTATTGATTGATACAAAAATATAAAAGAATCAAAATCTTCGTAGGGGAAAATTTGTTTTATTTCTTTATGTAGAAAATAAATGCAAGACCATCCAAATATGTTAACATATCCGTATCACCTTTCTTATTAATATGCTCTTGGAGGTTTTACACTGCACGGGATGGTCGGGTCTGAGTATGGTGCTCAAAAAATTGTACCGCTTGCGTATGGGTTGCTGTCAAACAAATCAGATTTTTTTTTTTGAAGTAATAAGAGTTTATTGCAAAAATGTATTGAACATAGATCTAAATCCCGAAATAATAATTTCTGATTTCGAACTCGCTATTATAAATGCCAGTCTGAGGGTATTTCCCAACAGCAGTCACAAGTATTGCTTTTTCCATTTATCCCAAAATATATGGAAGCACATACAGAAAGCTGGCTTAAGTAAAAATACACCAATGACAGCGAATTCGCTCACAAAATGCGACATATTTTAGCATTGGCATATTTGAAACCTGAAGATATTCCAGCGGTCTTTGAGCTTATTCGGCGAGAAGTGATACCGAATGAGTCGAAACCAGTGACAGACTGGTTTATTTTATTTAAGTACTACGTAAATGGAGGTGTTTATGGTCTGTTTCGGACTGCTTTGTCACGGGTATACCCATCACGCAAAAGGCAGTTGAAAGCTGGAATAACCGTTGGAATAGTCTACTTAACAGAAGGAAAATAAATATGTGCAAAAAACTGAGAGAACTTGTAAAAGAGCAGAAAAACAGAGTGTGAAATAGAGAGGTTAGCTGGTCTGATGGAAAAAATAAGAAAAACAAAAACAGAGTGTGAAATAGAGAGGTTAGCTGGTCTGATGGAAAAAATAAGAAAAACAAAAACAGAGTGTGAAATAGAGAGGTTAGCTGGTCTGATGGAAAAAATAAGAAAAACAAAAACAGAGTGTGAAATAGAGAGGTTAGCTGGTCTGATGGAAAAAATAAGAAAAACAAAAACAGAGTGTGAAATAGAGAGGTTAGCTGGTCTGATGGAAAAAATAAGAAAAACAAAAACAGAGTGTGAAATAGAGAGGTTAGCTGGTCTGATGGAAAAAATAAGAAAAACAAAAACAGAGTGTGAAATAGAGAGGTTAGCTGGTCTGATGGAAAAAATAAGAAAAACAAAAACAGAGTGTGAAATAGAGAGGTTAGCTGGTCTGATGGAAAAAATAAGAAAAACAAAAACAGAGTGTGAAATAGAGAGGTTAGCTGGTCTGATGGAAAAAATAAGAAAAACAAAAACAGAGTGTGAAATAGAGAGGTTAGCTGGTCTGATGGAAAAAATAAGAAAAACAAAAACAGAGTGTGAAATAGAGAGGTTAGCTGGTCTGATGGAAAAAATAAGAAAAACAAAAACGCAGTACTACAAAAAACTAAAAGACCATATTAATAAGAAAGTTGATACGGATATGTTAACATATTTGGATGGTCTTGCATTTATTTTCTACATAAAGAAATAAAACAAATTTTCCCCTACGAAGTTTTTGATTCTTTTATATTTTTGTATCAATCAATAACATAATTATTATAACTTTGTTTAATTTTGCTAACATTTTTGTTACATCTAATCGTATTTATGTCAAGTTGATTAAATATACTTATAATATGATTAATTATACATAATAATAAAATGATTGTTTATTATGTACTGTACAAACCATTATGGAATATATATTATCTTGTTCACTATGCGTTTTGGTTTATATTTTTTTAGGCCCATTCAAAACATATTAATATGAATTAATTATGAAATAGTTTCTCAGTAACGATGTTTCGCAATAGATTATCGAAGTCAAGTCGCTCCGTAGTTTTTCGCGGTAATGTGCATCGAAGTTAAGCAGTATCGCAGTGAAAATCTTTCGCGGTAATGTGCATCGAAGTCAAGTAGTATCGCAGTGAAAATCTATCGCGGTAACGTGCATCGAAGTGTAGTGGCTTCGCAGAGACAGTCTTTCGCCGTAACGTGCATCGCAATTTTGTTGCATCATATTAGCATTTATCGATATTTTGTGCGTCGACATTCCGTATTCTACTCGCTTCACTGTGATGGTCTGTGTGCACAATAAGTAGTCCCCCAGACACAGGTGTACATACTCGGGCGTGATGGGGCTGCCCTCCTCCTCGTGCAGGTCGGGCAGGCGCTCCAGCCCGAGGCACTGGCGCCGGAGCAGGTCCACCTCGGCCTTCAGCGGCCGGTAGTCCTCGTGCAGGCGCGATGCCGCCGACAGCTTGCGCGTCATGCTCTCCTCCGTCTGCTTTATTACTGTCTCCATCTGAACACATGACAATCATTTGTGTTATATGTCAGCTAGTTGCTTGTAAAAAGGTATAATAATTTTAGACCTCACATTGTAGTCATAATTATCTGATCTAAAAATTATACAATTTTTATTTATTTGTTATTACAACTTTTCTAAGAAAAAAAAATTGCCCAACTGCAAGTTGGACTCGCATGCAAAGGGTTCTGAACCAATTTAATTTTTTTACTTCCGACTTCTTATAATATCTTTTCCTGTAATCTTAAGATATAGAACAAAAAAAAACAAAATACATTTGAAACCCTCGCAGTAAGCCATTTCATTTGATACAACACACAATCCCATTTGATTATTTTTTTTTTTATTTCTAGTTTGACGCCCAAAAGTGAACCCCCAACATGGACGCGTATAACGGTGTATACGGTCACAAAAATCTATATTTGTACCAAACTTCAACAGAATTGGTCCAGAAGATCTGGAGAAAACTGGCTGTGACAGATGGACAGACAGATAGACACCCAAGTGATCCTATAAGGGTTCCATTTTTTGTTCTGAACCCTAAACCATAGCCATATAGGTTTTTACTTATCAATAGGAGGTTATTTCAGCCTTATTGTTATTTTGCTAGTTTTCAAAAAATTTTGTTCTCTTATTTTTTACCAAAAACAGCATAGAATCGTCAGCGAGGTATACACTCAAGTGTAAGTGATGGGAGGCCAGTAAGCATGACAGAATTTGGAGCATGAACAATTGTAATGTAGAACTGAATTCAAGTATTCATAGCCAGCCATCACAGCCTGACAGTGAAAACAAACAGTTTAAAATGTTACAATTGTGGGCCAACAATAGCGCGCGCCTAACTAAACAAACACACGCGCAATCATGCTGCTGGTATTAATAGCTACCACATCCTACTGAAATTGTTTATGATTCCAATATGTTTTAGAAAAACTGTTATTTGTGTGATACCTAGTGTTCTTATATTTAATAGTCAACTTTCAATTCCTATTAGACTAATAATATAAAAGTTGTTAATTCTAGATGTTTAACATTGCATTATGAGCAGTACAGTAACATACAGCATTGATGTCGGCGTGGATCTGCCGCAGCTCCTCCACGTGGCTCATCTTCTCCTGCTGCAGCAGCTCCATCTCGCGCTTGTACTGCGCCAGGCAGCGCCCCTCCTGGTCTCCGCTGCGCACTTCATTCAGGATGCTGCGCTTCATTCGCTCCAGAGTTATTGTTTTATTTCTGGAAATATTTAAATGCATGCTATTAATTTTATCTGAACAGAGGAAAATACATTAATTGTTTTTTGTCTTATAATATTTAAGAAAGACATATTATAAGCAGAAAAAGACTTACCCTTACCTCTTATAATGCTAAATAAATTCAGAAAAGGAAGAAGTTTATAAAATGTTTTATTAAAATTAATTGAATGTAAGGATGAATGAAGCTTTGTAGAATTGTACTGGTATGTGTTGAAAAATACGGCGGACGAACTTCTTGGCTAGAGGGTTTTCTTAAAGTCTCTAATAATTTGTTAAATGCATTATTCACATGAGTAAAAGGTACGTAACTAACGTAGGTATCGTTTATCATACAATATTTAAACAACCTTTCAAACGATGTCTAGTGTTTATTGATCGAGTCCACAGGTGCGATTTGGAAGGGCATTTTGAATATCTTCTCAATCATAAATTACCATACCTGATCTCTTTCATAGCTTCTAATTTGTGATATATTTCACGTTCGTTTTCAGCAGTCATTATTTTTGTTCCAATCTATGAAAATAAACGAAAAAGCACCACAAAGCGAAAAACACATTCGTTGTCCTCGCCGCGCCGTACATGAGATTCACAGATTCACACACAGAACCTGTGCACACACAGAACACAGATGAGATGAGATTTAGTATTAGTGATGTCATGTGAAGATGTGACCATAGATAGAATCTTACAACAATAATGACATATATCGAGATAGAATACTAATACCCTAATATTACATAACAACGCGATAATAATACCTCGTGTACTAAATAAAGTAGTTATAATTCTATTATTTTAAATTTGCACCTCAAGTTTACACATATTTTGTGCGACGGGCACCTACTGCTTTACCTACTAAATAGTATTTAATTTCAGCAACAACCTCAAACTTGATAATATATAAATGTCTATCTCACCAAATCACCAAAACTAGAAAAGTTTTAATTTGTGATTTTGTTTGAGAACATCACTATGAAAATAAAAAAAAGGCATTTAAAGGAAAATGGCTGCTAGACCATTGATAGCGGCTTGCTGTCAAAATAGTGGAATAGTTTTTGGACAACGCGTACGCAATTAATTTGTGTGAAAACTATCTTGATGCATGATAGCAATTAGCAGGCCGAATGAATTACTCATATTTTACCTTATTTGACTCGAATATTACTTGGCGGAGGTCATTTACACCTTTGCAACTGACTTCGTGTCGTGCCCACTAAATTCCATTCGACTGTTTACTTGTGAGAATGAGTGAAGAAGGTAGCGAGGATTCGCCTCCAGGGCCCAAGCGCAAGATCAAGAAAGTGATGGTGCTGTCGTCGGACACGAGTTCGGACAGCGACGAAAGCGTCACAGCAGTGGGGTCACGCAGAAAGAGACTAAGGGTGATTGAGCAAGCTTCAATAAGTTGTATTAGCACTTGGAGTTAGTGGATTATAAAAATGAGTGTGTTTTAGGTGCTGAGTGATGACGGGAGCGACAGCAGCGGCAGTTCAGTGGTGTGTGCGGGAGCTCGTCGCAAGCGCGCGCTGCCCAAGCTGCGCGACTCGGAGGGCGACAGCGACACGTCGGGTTGGGCCACAGACCACTCGGACGCGCCCAAGCCCGTCGCCTCGGCCGCCAAACCAACTTCTGGGTTTGCATCGGACAGCTCAGAAGGAAACTCTGACAAGTGCTCCATTTGTCTTTTACGTTTCACGGATCAAGAAGTGGGGACACCACAGAGTTGTGAACATATCTTCTGTCTGGACTGTATCACGGAATGGTCAAAGAATGTCAATACCTGTCCAGTTGACAGAATGACATTTGATTTTATAGTAGTACGAGCTTGTGCGGGGGGTCGTGTGCTACGCAATGAGCCTGTAAAGGTGGTGGAACGCAGGCCTTCAGTAGAACTGCTGGTGGTCGAGGACCCAACTGTGTGTGAGGTAAATATAATGATGTAACAGCTTTGCGAGTACAGCAATCTGATAACTGGCTCAAGGTGTTAACATTGAAAATTTATTATTGTTGTCACACAAAGTCACAAAAAATTCAAGCATTAACCATTTACACTTTTTTTATAAAAAATCTGTTTTTGTGCCCCATGAAATATTATGTTATAGGTGTGTGGCCGCACGGATAATGAAGAAACCATGCTACTGTGTGACGGATGTGACCTTGGGTATCACATGCAGTGCCTCACCCCACCACTGTCTGAGGTAAGCTGTATGACACTCAATTCTAATTCTCACATATTTTAGAAGATTTTAATAATAGTTTTACAAACTCACATGGACCCTTGTTGGGCAAATAATATAATAGTAGCTGTATATAATAGAAACTATACTTAACTTACTGTATAGAAATGACAAGTGAGCCAGACACACAATTTGTGCTTTTTCCATAAACTTGAGCTCTGGCTTCTTTGTATTGCAGGTTCCTATTGATCAATGGCTCTGTCCTAATTGTGACAACTGGCTATCAGATGTGGATTTCTCATTTTCTGGCATCACAAACATGGACATTTCAACTAGAAGTGCATTGATCAGGGAGAGTAGGAATTTTAGATCATCAAGGACTCACAGTGCAGATGAACCTTCAACATCTTCCGGTCGCAGAGGGAGTCGCTTGAATTCTGATGATCTACCAACTACATCAAGAGGATCACGTTCAGCACAAGGCAGTAGCTCACGAACAACTACGACCAGGCGTAAAACTACAGCACATACACACCGTAGAAGACCAAAACGAAGAAGAACTAAAACTGTCATTATTGAGTATGAAGTGCAAGAAAATGGTAAATTTCCAGTTACAAAACGAGTTAAAAGGAAACTAAAGAAGAGGAAGGTTAGTTCATGTTGTCGTTTGAAATGGTATTATAATTATTAATGTTTCGGAAAGGCAATCCTGTGAATGTATAGAACCCATTGTGAAAGACCTTCTTCATAACCCTTCTTACCTCTTCTTACCCCTCTTACTTGCGTGAGCGCATTTCTTTCGCTCGGCCTAGTGACGCTCCTTGCAGATCACACCTCAGAACCATCCTGAAAACCCGTCCTCATAAATCCAGCTATTATTCCTACTCTTTCTCTGTTCATGCAGTTAGGTTGTGGAACTCACTTCCGCCTAGCATTTGTGACTTAAAATCAATTTCTCTTTTTAAGAATCAACTCAAAGAGCACTTCCTCTCCACTCAACTATGATAGTTTTATATATCCTATATATTATATTATAATGTTCGGTAGGTATATATATATATATATATTTATTTATATTTTATAATTATGTCTTCGTATTTAATTATTTTTAACTTTAATTTTAAGGCTTTGCATACTCCTATTCACTTGTTCTTACACACTATTGTCTACATTTATTTCTCATTTCTCCTGTCGCAGGTCTGCTGGAAGAAATTTCCTTAGAAATAAGCAGTACCTTTGTACTTATATTTATAATGTTAAATTTTACTATTTTTCTGTGTGTACATAAATAATAAAATAAATAAATAAAAAATAAAAGACCTTTAGTCCAAACATGACTGAAAACACACAGATGAAGCCTATGACGGGACATAGTTTTGGGTATAGCTTTAAAAATGATTTTTTTTGTGGAAGTCTAACACTGTTATGTATGTGTGCAGACGAAGAGACGCCAGCCGCGTACGGCGGCGCGGCGCTCGCACGTGCTGGCCAGCGTGCGCGCCGCGCTGTTGGCGAGCGGCGCGGGCGGTGCGGGCAGGGCGGGGGGCGCGGGGGGCGGCCTGCAGGAGCTGTCGGCGCGGCGCCAGCGCGCGGGCATCCCGGCGCTGAGCCTGTTCGGCGACGCGCACCAGCTGGACTACTTCTCGGAGGACGACGAGTTCGGCGTGTCGGAGCGCGCCAGCACGGCCGTAGCCGCGCGGCCGGCGCACAGCGCGCTCAGCGCCTACCGACAGGTACGCTTGCGGTGCGCCTCGACTTCTGTGTGATTCTCGTTATTGTTTCGTGTAATACTGACCTCTGTGATTACCTATTCCCAGGCTAGAAGAAAGATGATCTCCATTCCGTCACCGACGCACGCGTCGTCGGCACCCGACGTTCTTTCGTCTATTCTCGAAAGTCAAACTTTGCTTCATTCAAAAAAATCTGTTGTATCGATTTCTGTAGACGGTAGTGTGAATATAAAATTAGAAACTCGCGAAAATACAAGGCTACCGAAGAAACAATCTGACGAACCAAACAAACAGGACAAGATAGATCTCTCGAAGGGTGAGGACGCGGCCAAGAAAGTGCCGTCGTACCCCGGACAGTCGCGCGGCGGCCGCGGCTGGGGCGGTGGCTACACCGGCAACTACCACCGTGAGCAGGGCACCAACAGCCTCAACAGCCGCGGCGGCAACTACGACAACAACTACGGCGGCGGCGGCGGCTACCAGAACCGGCCGGGGAACGCCTTCAACCAGAACAACTCCGCGCGCCGCGACGACATGGACACCTACAACAACTACTCTCGGAGGCCGCACCAGTACCCGCCGGGGGACGAGCTGTTCGAGCGCAACCGGAGACAGGCGCCCGAGCAGAGCCGCGCGCAGCACAGCCAGCCGCCGCGCCACGAGCAGGGCCGCTACAGCCTGGCCGCGCCCGCCTGGCAGCCCTACGTGCCGCCGCCCATGCCGCACAGGCACTCGTTTGGGGGATTCGAGAATCCTCTCGACATGAGAATGGGTCCAATTCGCCGACAAAACTCAGCAAACGGTAACCCCGATCCCCCAGTCGCAGCACAAGCGCACCCGGCGCCCAAGCCTCAGCCTAAGCTGCAGCCGCAGTCGCAGTCGCAAGCGCAGCCCTACCGCCCGCTGCCGGAGCCGCCTATGTTCAAGTTTGACAAGGCGCCCGATGTTGACAAGTCGGAAGATGAAAAAAGTGATTCCAGTTTAGTCATAGATACTGAGAAATACGATCCCACCGAGCCGACCAACGACGACGACAGCGGCGATGACGACGCCGCCAGCGACGCGCCCCCCGCGCCCCCCGCGGAGCCGGCGCCCCCCGCGGAGCCGGCGCCCCCCGCGGGGCCGGCGCCCCCCGCGCCCGCGCTGCTGGCGGGGCTAGAGGCGCACGCGCTGGGCGTGCCGGCCGGCGTGCTGGACAGCGCCGTGCGCGCCGTGCTGCACGAGCACCGCGCGCTGCTGGCGCCCGCGCCCGCCGCCGGCGCCAGCGACGACGACTCCGAGGGCGACTGCCCCAACTTCTCCATCTACTCCGCCACCAGCGTGCACATCGCCAACACGTCGGCCGAGGCGCCGCCCCCCGCGCCGCCCGCGCCCCCGCCCCCGCCGGACAGCCTGGAGGACCTGGTGCAGGAGGACGACGAGCCGCCCGAGCCGGCGCCGCGCCCGCCTGTCGACCACACCGTCCGCAGTAAAACCGAAGAGGAGTACAAAGAAAAAGTCTCTAAGAGATGTCCCATTACCACTAATCCAAGGAATCCCATCAAAATTAAACTGAACACGCCTTCGTTGATAAAACGACAAGTTAGTCTGTATGATGAAGAAATGGAGGACGAGGAGGAAGAGGTAAACGAGGACAGTGAGAGCGTGCCCGCCGCGGAGCCCTGCGACGAGCTGCCGCACTATAGCAGCGTCGGCAAGCTGCTCGACGACAGCGCAGCTGATCTGCTCGACGACACCGCCGCTAAGCTGCAGGAAGACACTACCGCCCAGCTGCCCGATGACCAGCTCGAAGAGCGATCTTTTAGCCCTGACTCGCCCGCTAAGGGAGAAGACGCTTCTGAACTCGCGCTAGATACTGACGCCATCGAGCCAGCTGGCACTAACCACGATGAACCAGAACAGATACTGGAAGAAGTCTCAAAGAGTTCACCTGAAATAGAGAAAGAGGCTGAGCCGGCTAGCACTAACCATGATCAACCAGAACAGATACAGGAAGAAGTCTCAAAGAGTGCACCTGAAATAGAGAAAGAGGCTATGACACCTGACATTGAGGAGGAGCCGACCACGCCCACAGATGTAGCGGCGTCCGTGACGGAAGACAAGCCCTACGACGACGGTGATGATGATGACGATGATGACGACAGCTCCGACAGCGGCTCGCGCGCCCGCACGCCGCCGCCTCGCCGCCGCTCGTCCAGCTCCGACAGCGAGCTGTCCGCCGCCGACACCGAGCTGCGCGCGACGCGCACCGGCTCCCCGGACAGAAACGACGACCTGCTCGAGAAGATGACCGAGTCCATCAGCGAGACCGAAGACGAGAGGAGCTACACGCCCTGCCTCGACGAGAACAAGTCCAAGGACACCTCGCTGGAGACCGAGAAAGAGAAGGGCATCGAGGGGCTCGACACCGAGATGATATCCGAAGACGAGGGCAACGAGATGTTCTCCGACAACGAGCGCGCACCTTCCGCTGCCTCGCACACCTCCCCCGCGCCCCCCGCGCCGCCCGACGACGAGGAGGGCGAGATCGTGGACAAGAAGAAGGAGCCGCGCGCCGACGACGCCAAGAAGAAGAAGAAGAAGGACTCCAAAAAGGAGGGCAAGGACAAGAGCAAGACTAAGAGCAAGAAGTCGGAGGTCGCCTTCAAGAAGCTCAGTAAGAGCGGCAAAGAGCGCAACTACCGCGACAAGGACAAGAAGCGCGAGCGCCGCGACTCCAGCGACGCGTCGCGCGAGCGCAAGCTGCGCCGCAAGGAGCGCCGCAAGGACCTGGAGCGGTACGATGTGCGCACGCTCGTGTCCGAGAAGCGGCGCCGGCCCAAGGACGCCTTCGGGCGCGACGTGTCGCCGCGCGCCTCGCCCAGCCTCAGCCGCTCGCCGCCGCGCCTCACGCCGCGCCGCTCGCCCGAGCCGCGCCGCCGCGCCTCCTCGTCCCCGCGCCGCCGCCCCTCCGCGTCCCCGCGCCGCCGCCCCTCCGCGTCCCCGCGCCGCCGCCCCTCCGCGTCCCCGCGCCGCCGCCCCTCCGCGTCCCCGCGCCGCCGCCCCTCCGCGTCCCCGCGCCGCCGCCCCTCCGCGTCCCCGCGCCGCCGCCCCTCCGCGTCCCCGCGCCGCCGCCCCTCCGCGTCCCCGCGCCGCCGCGCCGAGCCCGAGCCGCGCGCCGTCGCCGAGCCCGCGCGCGTGCCGCGCCGCCGCCGCCGCTCCACGGAGCGCGAAAAGCGAGCGGAGCCCCGCCGCCGTCGGGAGGCCGACAGGTCTCGCAAGCGCCGCCGCTCGGGCTCCGGCTCCAAGAGCCCGCGCCCCAAGCCGGCGAAGAGGAAGAAGCGCGTCCGCTCCGAGCGCTCCACGTCCCGGCGCCGCTCGCCGCGCCGCCGCAGCCCCCGGCGCCGCCGCGCGCGCCGCCGCAGCGCCTCGCGCTCCGCGTCGCCGGCGCTGTCGGCGCTCGTGGAGGCGGGCCCGGGCTCGCTGGACTCGCGCCTGCTGTCGCCGCGCACGCCGCCGCCGGAGCCCGAGCCGGAGCCGGCGCCGGCGCCCGAGGAGCGACGCGAGCGCCGGCGCCGCGACCCGGCAAGACATCGGCGCCTGCGGGACCCCGCCGGTCCCTCTAAAGAGGTGAGTGTGGGAAAACACATTCTCAATTTACTCACTACTCCTAATCAGTGTAACTTAAAAAAAATTAAAATGTACAATGCTTGCGGGTCATAAAATCATAAAATTCTCCCAGTAGGTCGAGTGCCAACTTACATTCTACGTCGACGAAAATCACTGCTTGTATTAGGAATAGGTCATCCGCGTACATTAAAAGCTCCGTGTGTTGAGGCTGGTCGTTTTTGTAGATGTTAAATAGCTTCGGCTCTAACACACAGCCCTGAGGGAGACCGTTCTTTTGTCGTTGCCATCTGCTCTTGGAGGACTAAAACATACCTGAAGCGGCGGTTATGCAGGATTTTGCTTAGTATACAAATAAATTAAATATTATTCTAGAAATCCGTGATCATTAATAAGGCGGTTAGCTTTGTTAAGAAAATTTCGGTGTCGTAAGCTGCAGAGAGGTCAACAAAAACGACACCGGAGAAAAAAAAAACAATATTCATGTTCTTATCTCATACATTTATTATCCGTGTACAACACCATCTTTGATTCATGACAAAAAGAAAATCATGGACATGAAAATGTATTCTGAGGCGGTGCGTTAGGTAAATGTATACAGTAGAAGTAGTAGTGTCCATGGAGTTTCATGCACGTTCTTCTACATAGGATATTTTCTTTAGAACGCGAGAACCTTATCTCCAGCGCGGCTGTTGCAAGCCGCGCTGGAGATATGGTCTGGTCGGTGAGTGTGTTTTGTTGCAGGAGAACTTGCTGCTTTTGTTGCTAGCGCGGCAAAATTAGCTTCATCTATTTGACTGACAGACCTTGACTATTCATAAATGCATGTAACCTGGTCTATTTCAAATAATGGATTTTGTATTAGTATTTGTATGCAATTGCCACGCGAAAGAGTCTCTTGATTATTTTCCTAAGTAATTGTTTTTGGGTGTTTCGATAATAATTGTTTTGACATTTGAATCGTTCTTTATCGATTGACGAGTTTGTAAATTTGGAACATAACGACTCAGGTGTTCACGTCCGGAGACAACATCCTCGTCAGCGTCAGCTTCAAGGAGCAGGAGCACGCCTCGGACGAGGAGCGGCGCGAGAGGCGCCGCTCGCGCCGCCGCCGCCGCAAGCGCGCCGCGCCCTCGCCCGCCGCCGCCGCGCGCCCCGTGGCCATCATCGACCTGGAGCGCTCGCCCTTCCGCGAGCTCACGCCCAGCCCGCGCCACGTCATCGTGCTCAGCGACAGCGAGCCGGGCGACAAGGAGGCGGCGCCGGGCGCGGCCGCCGCCCCCGAGGGCGCGCAGCCGCCGCCCGCGGGCGCGCCCGAGGCGGGCTCGGCGCGCGGCCCGCTGACGCCGCCCGAGCCGCCCGACTCGCCCGACGCCTACGACCCCTACGAGCCCACGCGCTCGGCCTCGGGCTCGCCGGCGCCGGCGCCCGGCCCCGCGGCGCCGGCGCCGCCCGACCCCCCCCCGCGCGCCTGCATGACGCTGGAGGCGGCGCAGAAGACCAACATGTCCGCCGACGAGGTCCTCGACCGCCGCCCCATCTCACCCATAGAGAAGGTAAGCGCCACGTTTTGTATAATAAAATATTTAAAAAACCGGAATACAAGTAGTTAAGGATTGAAAGACTAATAAAAAATCATTTTAAAACATTTTCGCCCACACATAAATGTACGTCATAGACAATTCATCAACTGCAAATATAAATAAATGTAATGGTAAAATAAAAACAAAAAGTGAAGAAACACTTTTTGTTAGGTTAGGTGTGAATAAACAACAAATTATATTAATTTTTACTTTTTTCAGTTTTGTGCTGTAAAACTGCTTCATGCCAAATTTCATGATTTTAGATCAACAGAAAGTGCCCGATCGGTTTTGTTTTACTTGCGATTAACAAAATGTCATGATAAATGTAGATAAAAGAACACCAGTCTGCCATATTCTGCAACATGACACAGGCCTTTGACTGCGTCCATTATAATTCCCTGGCAGAAAAACTTAATCGTAAAGCCTGTGGTGTTTGAGGTAACCACAGATATAGATAGACCTAGATAACGCAAGAGCAACTACTTCGCGTGCCGATTTTTCTACGTAAGCTACGTACAAAAATCGTAATATTTCGCGCTCAGTCTGCATCGGTGTATAGCGCTAGTCGGACGTCGGCTGGGTGAGCGTGGGGCAAGGCGGGGGGGAGGTGGGCGGCGTCTTTGAGTCGATTTGATTTTCCCATCACTAAATAGTGCTTGTGACGTCTTATAGTAGGTAGCCAAAAAAATGGCACGCTTGGTTTTCATACAGATCGAGATGAAAAAAAAAACATAAAAGTGAAGTGATACTTGCGTTATCTAGGTCTTTCTATATCTGTGGAGGTAACGTTTTAGAATTAAATAAATCGTATCTTTATAATCTTAAACAAGTTATAGAAATCAGTGCAATAAATATAAAAAGTAAATGTGAACAAGATCAGAGGAGCGCGAAGTTATGTGCGGAGTACTTCAAGGCGGTGTATTGGGGCCTCCATTGTTCACTCTGTATATAAACGACTTGCCTAAAGTAACTGAACAACCGATGGCACTTTTTGCTGACGATTGCACTACGACAGCTTGTAATGACATAAACATTTATTTAATTTTTTGCTGACGATTGCACTACGACAGCTTGTAATGACATAAACATTTATTTAATTTTTTGCTGACGATTGCACTACGACAGCTTGTAATGACATAAACATTTATTTAATTTTTTGCTGACGATTGCACTACGACAGCTTGTAATGACATAAACATTTATTTAATTTTTTGCTGACGATTGCACTACGACAGCTTGTAATGACATAAACATTTATTTAATTTTTTGCTGACGACTGCACTACGACAGCTTGTAATGACATAAACATTTATTTAATTTTTATTTGAGATGGGTTTGTTCTTGACTCTAGTCTAGGTCAGACGGCACGGCACGGTTGGCGCAGTGGTTGAGCGATCGGCTGTTGCGTCGCGTGTCGTGGGTTCGATTCCCGCACGGAAAAAATATTTGTATGGCCTACAGATAGTTGTTCCGGGTCTGGCTGATTGTGTATGTGACTTTGTATGTTTGTAAACGCACCCACGATACAGGAGAAATTCCTAGTGTGGGGCAACGTTTTTTTAAAGAGAAGAGAGAGAGAGAGAGAGATACGACCTACCAATTTGTACGCCACGATATGTGGTTGAACATGTTAGAACTTTTTTTCTTTACTTCATTGTTATCTTGTATGTATCATGAAAACCATGTTTAAACAAATAAAATTTTACTTACATAATAAATGTGCTAGTATTAAGAAAAAATGATGTCGTTTATAGGTCATGGCACTGCTACAGTCCACGCGCGACGTGTCGCCGGAGCCTCCGCCGGGCGACGCGGCGACGTCCGCGCCCTCCCCCGTGTCCCCCGGCGCCGCCGCGCTGGCGCCCCCCCCGGGCGCGCCGCCCGCCGCCCCGGCGCCCGCCCCGGCGCCGGCGCCGCCCGTGCGCATCGTGCTGCCGTCGCCCACGCGCTCGGCGCCGCCCAAGCTGTTCCTGGCCAAGCCGTCGCCCATCAAGTCCGACCCCATCAAGCCCATGCAGGCCGCCAAGCTGCAGCGGCCGGCGGCGGGCGCGCTGGGCCCCAGCACGGCGGCCGTGGCGGCGCGCCGCCGCTCGGCGTCGGACGGCGACTCGCCGTACTCGCCGGGCTCCAGCGACTTCGGCGACCTGTTCTCTCCGCCGGGCGGCGCGCGCGGCCCCTTCGACGCGCTGCTGGAGCGGCGCCGCAAGCCGCGCGCGCTCGCCGCCGCCGCCAAGGTGCCCGTCAAGCTCAGCCGCAAGAAAGGTACGGAGCTCGCCCCGCCCCGCGCCTCGCGCCCCTCCACCCTCCACCCTCGCCCCACTACTGACCGTGTTCCCTCCGCAGGTAAAACGCAGGTGGGCGTGAAGATCGACGAGGACAACCTGAAGATCCTGGACGAGCTGCCCAGCTCCGCCGTCGAGATGCAAGTGAAGAGCAAAGTGAGCAATCACGCTGTTTATGTGTGTGATCGAAATTATCTTTATTTAGTAGCTAGTGGTGCCTCGTCCGCATGGCTCGCTTGATATCGCTCGTTGTCGGCTCGGTCGACCTCGAGCAACGCTACAGCTAGCGTGTGTTGCAGTTCCTGAAGAAGCTGAACCGGCAGGAGCGCGTGGTGGAGGAGGTGAAGCTGGTGCTGAAGCCGCACTACAACAAGAAGCACGTCTCCAAGGACGAGTACAAGGACATCCTGCGCCGCGCCGTGCCCAAGGTACCCTCCACCCACCACGGTTTATACATTCATTCATTTTTTTAAACTGTCGTCTGTTACATGCAAAAGGCGACGACAGACTACCCATACAGAGCCGACAGTACAGCGAAGCGCTCGTTTCAGATCTGTCACAACAAGACGGGCGAGATCAACCCGTCCAAGATCCAGGCGCTGGTGGAGGCCTACGTGAAAAAGTTCAGGAAAAAACATAAACTGGGACTAGTGTAGTGCGCTAGCCATAGTTGTATACATAGTGTAGCATACAGAGCCGCACCGCGCTCCTGTTTTATCAGAATATTGTAATTATAATTTATGTATGGACGATCTATTTTACTTAATGTTTTATTATTTAAATAAATAGTATTTAATTATGAAATTAATACGATATCGTTTATTTTGGTCTGATCTCCATCGAGATGTAAATGCGTTATAATTAAGATCCATTTATTTATGTACAACAACATCGCAAATATGTTAGATTGTATCCAACATGTATATAGCCCATATACACATGAAGTGATCCGACACACAGTTCGCTCGCGGTAATTAATTACACATCACCAGTGATTTCTTTCAATTTGAACACCATGTGCCTAACTATAAATAAAAAAGATAAGGTGTAGTCTCCCATTCCTCTCCACAGTCCCATCGCATAAGCTAGGAAAGCCAAGATCTGTATATCTGAAAGAATTGAAGTCGTCCATCTTCCGTCGTGTGATGTATGACGTCAGCGCCATTCTGTCCGAGGCATTCATTCGTTATGCAGCACGCGAGCGAAGTCTGCCAGCTGTTGATGCCACAAGATTCTGCATTTGCCGTCTGTCGAGCTACATCCGTCTGTTACACAATCCTACCGTTCTTTTCTCCTTCCCTAATCTTTCGCTCAACATATATCATTCCTCCGGGATCCAACGCCAGTCGATTTTCACAGAACTTTTCAGTCACCTGAGCAAGTTTTAAAGTTTATTATATATAGTTTCTTTTCAACCGAGCGCAACTGTTATTATCCTAAGGGAACTTACTTATTCTTTCACAATTTTGTATTACGCAATAAGGCACGCAGGGTCGCACTCGATACGTGTCACAAGTTTCATCAAAATCCATTTCACGGTTCAAATGTACAATATTAAGTACATGTAAGGTATGGATTTCGTATTCCATCCAATCGCGTATCTTTAGTTTCTCATCTCAGCTGCACAGTTTTTAATTTCGTGAATTTCGAATGTGAAGTCGCAGATTGCTATCGTGACCTGCCACCATTTCATCTATAATTCCAGAACTGGCGTCCACCGAAATCGTGGAGTATTCAGTTTTGGTTATGCTGGTTTTCGAGCCAACCTTCTGCAGCTTCTTTCTTTCTCTTTCTTCACTAACAGTGTTGTCAGAGATGAGCATGCACCGGGTGCCTCTTTATTTCCAACACCAGGACGACACGTCACACGGCCGTGTCCTGCCACTGACGTGCGGTGACGACACGTCACACGGCCGTGTCCTGCCACTGACGTGCGGTGACGACACGTCACACGGCCGTGTCCTGCCACTGACGTGCGGTGACGACACGTCACACGGCCGTGTCCTGCCACTGACGTGCGGTGACGACACGTCACACGGCCGTGTCCTGCCACTGACGTGCGGTGACGACACGTCACACGGCCGTGTCCTGCCACTGACGTGCGGTGACGACACGTCACACGGCCGTGTCCTGCCACTGACGTGCGGTGACGACACGTCACACGGCCGTGTCCTGCCACTGACGTGCGGTGACGACACGTCACACGGCCGTGTCCTGCCACTGACGTGCGGTGGCGTCTGTACAGTGTACATGGACGAAAATTTTTTTTTTTTTTTTAACTAGATAGTAAATGAAGTATTGCTTTTATATCATGTCACGATGCTATTATATTGTCATTAAATTTGGTCAAATATTTGACGTTTATATAGATCTAACGGGATTATTGAAATAACATAATAAAATAAAATAAAATAAATAAAATAGAATCTAAAATATATAACATAAAAAAGATTTTTTATATATTCTGCTATAAAATGTATCACTGCCGCCGTCGTGATAGGACTACACAAACACATTGACTCGTCAGTATGTTCCTAAACTAAGGCTCAACTTACATTGCCGCGGAACGGAGGTGGTAATTTTACGCGAGGAGCGCGAGTTATCGCAACTGCGCCTCGAGGCTGACGAGGTCGATCCCTTGTTAAAGTCTAGATTTCCCGGATACCCCCCTCCCCCGCCACTTCCCGTGGATTCCACACACGGCTTCAACAGTAGCTACGGGAAACCCGACGAATGCGAAAGCATTTTCCGGAAGGCGCGAACTTATTACAATAAGCACAATTCTGATAGAAAAACCGCTTCCATTTATTTCCGCGGTAGTGTAAATTTAGCCAAATACTATATCAGTGCCTCGAGTGCACGTTTACATGTTACTGGCTGCTGCTCAGATTCGCTCTGGGCAATGCTACGCGTGTACATATTCTCTCATTTCTTAGTGAATTTAAAATAAACTAGTACTAGCACATAACCTAAGACATTTTGTTTTGTTTTCAGAAGCATGTATGTTTTTTGTTATAGTATAGGGTAGTCAAACAAATATAACACAATCAAAGCTCATTAGGTTTGTTCTCGCCTCGAAATGAATATCAAATGATATTTGTAACTTCTGTAAGTAGATCTTTTAACGCAGAGCAATAATTGTTGTAAACGAGTCAAATTTACATCAATAAATGAATTACAGAGGTGAACGTGTTTCATATTTTTTGTATTCAGATTCCATAACGTGTGAGTTGTTCAAATAATGTTATAATTAGAAATATGAAATAAAAGAAAGATTATTTTCAAAACGTTTTATTTCTAAAATACAAACATAAAAAAACTCAAAGAACAGCTTTGTCATGTGTTACTCTGTCACATGGTGATATAACTTGAGACGCTCTGGCGGGAAACACTGCATCAATAACAACTCGATATAAGAAAGCTTTGGATCGATTGCTACGCAAGGAAGGAACTCGCTAAAACGACTAAACTACTCGAATAGAATGTTGTTGATGAGTGTTAGGCGGCGGGCGCGAAGCCGAGGCGCTGGCCGGCCACGTCGAACTCCGTGTAGTACTTGCCGATGAACACGTCGCCCAGGATCCACAGCGGCCCGTTGGGCGGCGGGATGTCCAGCCCCATGAAGCCCGACAGGCACACCGTCTTGCCGAACTGCGACACCTGCACACACAGCACCATGAGCACGCGCTGCACTCTGCACAGCGGCCTACTCTACAGGGTACAGATCACATGACCCAACCACTAGCACTCGAGTTCTGTTTCATCGTGCTAGCATATCGATGCCTAGCACGTTTGCGGAGTTTCGTTTCGGTGGCTAATTGAATTTGTCTACCATTTATGTATTCCATACACGGTAACAATTTACTTGGAACAATGCATTTTTGTTTTACTATTAATAGCCACGCATTTGACCAGTATCCCAAAATTCAAAAAAATTCAAGCATTTATTTCAATTAAACCATTTACAGGCACTTTTGAATTGTCAAGGTCGGTCGGTCCAAAAAGTTGAAGCTATTTACACGTTCCAAAGCGTAGAAATAATCTCTCCTGATGGTAAGCGTTGATCTGGGCGAAGATGGAGCACGCTTGCCTAGGAGTGGCCTATTCCCTCTTGAATTAAAGACTCCCAGTTTGTTGTACAATGATACACTTAAACTATTGTTTAATTTTTTACTATTTAAAATCGTTCCTACTTGTAGGTATTATTAATATAATATTTAGGGCCAGTTTCACCGGTTACGGATAAAGTGTCGGTTAGCCTATTAGGAACTTATATGGCAGATGAACTAAAACTTTTGGTTTCACAGGTGTCGGATAGCGATATTTGGCAGATTTATTAAGTACTAGCTGACCCGCGCAGCTTCGTCTGCGTCACATTTTCCATTACTGCTCCGCTCCTATTTGTCTTAGCGTGATGATATATAGCCTATAACCTTCCTCGATAAATGGGCTAGTTTATTGTTATGTATAAAAGTTACGTGAAGTAATAATGAGACTAAGTGCACATAACCCTAATTTAACTTCTGGAAAACTTTAAATTCAAATATCTTTTGATAGACTGAACCGATTGCAATGAAACAAAAACTAAATGTTACTCCAAGTTACGCTCAATCCTTCTGTGTAAACGTTATCTACATTGCTTTCGCAGATTTTACGTGATGCCCGAACAAATAAACAGACAGACACAAATTCTAAAAATACTGGAAATGGGTTCTATTGGTTGTTCTTTAACACCCTAGCTATTTTTATTGAATTTTTTTTTCATGTACAAAAACCACTTTGCTACAGTTTTATTATATGTATAGATTTGAGTATTATAAAGTATTATAGTATTATAAGTGTCGGTTAGTTATCCATCACATAACTAACCGACACTTTATCCGTAACCGGTGAAACTGGCCCTAAATGTTGTAAAATGATGGCTTGTTTACTAAGGTACCTCTGAGAATAGCGTTAGATATGTATAATCCGCGCGAAAATTAGAATGAGATGGAACTTTGTCAAAGTAAATCGAAAATGTTCTGAATATTGATAATAAATTATTTTATACATATACCTATATATAAAATAATTATAATAGATAAATCGTAGAAATAACTTACTTATTATATTATCAATATTCCGAACATTTTTGCTAACGCTACTTGAAGAAAGAACTGTCATTTTCGATTTACTTTGTGTACGTTACCCCAGCAAGAAAGTATCTCCTAGAGTTATGTGAGTAGAACGTATAGTTGGTGCCTTTTCTGCTGTAAATGTGCCCCCACATAAAAAATGTGTGCCCCCTGTCGTTTTGGAATAAAACGGAAAAAAACGATTCTTGCTGGGGTAACGTTTTTCTAGCAGGAAAATTCTTAACGAATGATTGGAGAGAGAAAAATTGTGCATGGCCAGAGAGCTTACGTGTGTGCCAAAATGTGCCCCCAAAAATAAAATCTGTGCCCCTTCAGATTTACGAGATATTGCATTTCCTGCTGGAGTAACGTTTTGATGAATCGTATATCTCTATAACCATTGCATGTGCCCCTGTAGAATAAACATACACTAGTAGCTCTTAATGTGTGCCCATATGTGCCCCAAATTAGATTTAAGAAAATATTTATAGTTTTCAAGTTATCGCGGTTTTATGAAAACTCGAAAAAACATCGCAGCGCCTAAATGAGACAAGGTATAAGTTCGCTTAGAACTGTATTCGGTCCTTCTTGACGCTAATAATAACCATACAAAGTTTCAAAACTGTTCATGCATGCGTTTTTGAATAATCTTGCTAAAAGTCAAAACGTTGGTGTCATAATTTTGACGGCAAAATACAAGGAATCGGCTCAATTCCAGATATGTAGGTGTAAAAAATCTTGTGCCAATAGTCAAAAATATATAGTGAAAATATTCAGCTTGGAATGTTTCGCATTATGTAAATAATAACAAAAAACCAAAATATGTAATCAACGGCTGGTTATCCGACCAAATTTGAATGACTACTAAAAAGCGACTGATTCATACAAATCTGTGACCTTCTTTATTGGACGTATTATACCTAAGCTGTTGTCATATATTCGCGTTCAAAAGTTTTGGGGGCTAATTAAAAAATATATGAAATGGATCTTGTGACTATAATGAAACAGCTTGTTGATGTGGAAATTATTGTTTTAATTCTTAAAGTAATTATTGCATCAAATCACAGATCAAATTTCCTACCTATAAATATTAGAAATTTATTTGCACGTTGTGTAGTCACATTATTATTTAAATCACAGATCAGTTTTTCATCTAAGTCTAACATATAATTAGTAAATTCGCATCACAAAAATCACAGATCAGTATTAAGTCTTGTATAAGTAAGTATAATATTTTGTAAAAAAAATGTTAAATTGGAAATCACAGATAAATAATTTTCTTACGAGTAATTTGCTTATACATAGATTCATATAGAGTGTGTTCAAAATTCAATGTGTTAGTGTTCAGTGTGTTAGTATAGTAAACCGCATAAAGATATAACTGTACCTAAACATCGAATGTGCACAAATTATCTGATGGTATTGGGCTATAAATAAACATATTTATCCCATATACATAACAATATTATCACCTCATCCGCAATCCGACATACAAAATGGAAACACGTTGTTGCAACACTGATCATAGTGCGGTTGACTATAGGTATACACTAATTACAACTCTCAAAACTGTAGGTACCAAAATTTATTTGGTTGAGGGGAATGCTCCTACGCCTTTATGAACTTGGAAGGTTGTATTGGTGATTTTGATGATTATAATTCTGTAACTACATACGTCTTACAGCCGCGAACAATATTGTAATCAACATACAACCTAGCACTGGCCTGCAAATTGCAAAAAACGCAAGAAATTTTGATTCACGGGCTGGTTGGAGGATTCCCGTAATGATGAAAAACTAACTGTTACTCATCAATATATATATATATATATAAATACATTAAAAACACAAATACGGGCTTATTATTTATATACAAAAAAGAGCTTCCTCTTTTTAGTAGTTGGTATTCATCACACATTTCATGAACTATATTTCTTTTTAAACATCGGGACCATCAAATTTTGGCTCAAAGACCTGGCAAATATCAAACATCTGGATGTATTTTTTTCGTTCACACATAAATTACTGGATGTATTTTAAGGAAATTTAGAATGGAGAAGATAGCTTACCTTGGAATATCATTTAGGCTACTATTTATAACAAACTTAATCATGTGTAAGGTCAGAGAAACAGCTAGTAGAATATAATCCAATAACAACTTTATTTTATTACTTATTACTTTTCTACTTCAGTGTACTCAGGCACAACACGTGTGAACCGGTTAGTGAGTAAATTAAAGAAGGTCATCGATATGTATGAATCCGTCGCTTTTTAGTAGTCATTCAAATTTGGTCGGATAACCAGCCGTTGATTACATATTTTGGTTTTTTGTTAATATTTACATAATGCGAAACATTCCAAGCTGAATATTTTCACCATATATTTTTGAGTAAAGGCACAAGATTTTGGTTTACACCTACACATCTGGGATTGAGCCGATTCCTTGTATTTTGCCGTCAAAATTATGACACCATCGTTTTGACTTTTAGCAAGATTATTCAAAAACGCATGCATGAACAGTTTTGTAACTTTGTATGGTTATTATTAGCATCAAGAAGGACCGAATACAGTTTTCAGCGAACTTATACCTTGTCTCATTTAGGCGCTGCGATGTTTTTTCGGGTTTTCATAAAACCGCGATAACTTGAAAACTATAAATATTTTCTTAAATCTAATTTGGGGCACATATGGGCACACATTAAGAGCTACTCGTGTATGTTTATTCTACATGGGCACATGCAATGGTTTTAGAGATATACGATTCATCAAAACGTTACTCCAGCAGGAAATGCAATATCTCGTAATTCTGAAGGGGCACAGATTTTATTTTTGGGGGCACATTTTGGCACACATGTAAGCTCTCTGGCCATGCACAATTTTTCTCTCTCCGATCATTCGTTTAGAATTTTCCTGCTAGAAAAACGTTACCCCAGCAAGAATCGTTTTTTCCGTTTTTTTCCAAAACGACAGGGGGCACACATTTTTTATGTGGGGGCACATTTACACCAGATAAGGCACCAACTATACGTTCCACTCATTTAACTCTAGGAGATACTTTCTTGCTGGGGTAACGTACACATTTACTTTGACAAAGTTCCGTCCCATTCTGATTGCGCGCGGATTGTAATAGCCTATGGCAGTATGCGCGCAAGACTTTTGTGTTAACGCCATCTATTGGCGAGGAGCCGGCAACACAACGTGTGGCACCCTCTAGCGCCGAATAGGGGACAACTTGTAACACCCTCTAGCGTCGAGTAGACGGAGGCTCGACGGACCGTGAGGGAGCAAGAAGCCAACATACACTCAGCCCTGCGAGGGAACGGGAGCGGCGCAAAAGGAGCGCTGATTGGTCGTCGCGGAATTTTCTAGAAAGATCGATCCAAGCATCGACCGAACCGTGGAACCGGTCGACGCCAGAAGAAAAATTGTGGTAGTCGGTTCACCATCTTTCTCTCATAGTTACCTAAACCCATGTAAAATGTTGCAATAAACGTTGAATAATCAAAGTAAAGGATAGATCATTGAAGAGCCCCAGACCTCCCTCACTCACACACAAACAGTATTATAAGTGTCGGTTAGTTATCCATCACATAACTAACCGACACTTTATCCGTAACCGGTGAAACTGGCCCTTATAGTAGGTATTATAAGTGTTGGTTAGTTATCCATCACATAACTAACCGACACTTTATCCGTGAAACTGGCCCTAAATGTTGTAAAATGATGGCTTGTTTACTAAGGTACCTCTGAGAATAGCGTTAGATATGTATAATCCGCGCGAAAATTAGAATGAGATGGAACTTTGTCAAAGTAAATCGAAAATGTTCTGAATATTGATAATAAATTATTTTATACATATACCTATAGGTATATAAAATAATTATAATAGATAAATCGTAGAAATAACTTACTTAATATATTATCAATATTCCGAACATTTTTGCTAACGCTACTTGAAGAAAGAACTGTCATTTTCGATTTACTTTGACAAAGTTCCGTCCCATTCTGATTGCGCGCGGATTGTAATAGCCTATGGCAGTATGCGCGCAAGACTTTTGTCAACGTGAAAGTATACATCTCTCTGTTGCACTACCCAATTAATTGCGAAAGATTGAAATGTACTGTTTTGTATATTGACTAGTCTAGGAAATTGAACACTTTTTAGGCACTCATCGACGTTTACCGAGGAAAACGCCAAAAAATTCAAGATGTTGTGTTGACACTGCGGGTCTCGTAACTGGTAGTATTCAGTTTGTAATAAAAAATGCCAAAAATGTTCAGCGTCGAACAAAAATAGTGGCGACTTGGAATTTAAATTGTCACTGAGTAACACAGAGAAATACTCGTAGTTGCCCTTGCTCTCATTTTCTTTTCGGCCTAAGAAATTCGTTAGAGGACAAGAATTTTGAAAAAGAAGCTTGTTGGTGACTGTTAGCGATTAGAAAACCATGGACTTATAGCAGCAACAATGCCACCACAAGAAAAATAACGAAGCGAGATTTGTACCGCAGCGCTAACGGTGCTGATGGTAGTGCGGTACAATTTTTGACAGCGGCAAACTACTGAACGAAATCCTGCGTCGCGGTTTTAGCGTTTTCCGTGCATTTTCAACTATCGCGACTTTCAGACAGTTGCCCACCGGACTCAACAACCGTCCGGACAGAGAACACAACAATTGTCCTTTTCTGTGGAGGTTTGCGGGACTTTACTCTCTGTTCCGTATACCTAAAGGCCTCATTGGATCGACCTCCGAGGAATAAATGTATCTTATAAAATAAATATGAATTTGAGCCTCATCTGTTTTTTATATATCGACTATATACACTAATATTGAGAGGAAATATTTGTTTGTTTGTTTAAAATGAATAGGCTCTGAAACTACTGGACTGATTTGAAAAATCCTTGCATTATCAGAATCCTACATTATCCCTGATGAACAAAGGCTATATAAATATTGTGTGAGAAAACTATTGATGATACATAAAAATAATTTGCTACATAATGGAAGTGCTCATTATTATCTATAAAAAGTCCGCGAGGCTATATGTGTAACTGTATGGTTAAGAAGCCGCAATGACCGCTTTTTTTTTCAAGTAATATATTATGTGTCCGGTGCGAGAGCCAGCAGGGAGGAAACAGCCGTCTTAGACTGGCTATGGTGCAGCGAATGAATTCTACCTTAAATCCCGGTGGGGCGATGACAACATGCTCTGAAAACACAGACTTGTCTTTTCACAGCTAAGAGGAGTTATTTACAGTTATCTCCTCCATTCCGAGGTGCGCCTGTACCTGTTACCGACCGCCTAGAGCTGGAGTTGACGTCTAATCTCAACTTCGGCTCGACCATCGTGTTAAAAGCACAGACTGCAGCCAAGAAGTTGAGCATCCTGAATAGAGTAAGGCAATACTTTACATCTGGACAGCTTCTGAGTATGTACAAAGCAAAGGTCCGTTCCCGTATGGAGTATTGCAGCCATTTATGGGATGGCTCAGCAAAATACCAGTTTGCTGCATGGGACTCGGTGGAACGCAGAGCAAAAAGGCTTATAGGTGACGAGACGTTGGTGGCTCAGCTTCACAGCCTAGCTCATCGCCGTAGTGTTGCCTGTCTGTCAGTCTTCTACAGATTGTACTTTGGTAGTTTGGTGAGTGTGCACAGGAACTCCACGATCTGATCCCACAATCACCCTTTTACTGCCGGAATACCAGACGTACTGCAGGGTACCACCCCTATTTGGTCGATATTCCGACTAGTCGTACCCAGCGTCAGTCGCCTCCACATTTATTATGCGCACAGCCAAAATGTGAAACTCTCTGCCAACGTCTGTGTTCCCGTCCACATATAACCCGTCAGCCTTCAAAGCAAGAGTGAACAGGCATCTTCTGGGCAAGCTCGCTCCATCTTAGACCTCATCCATCGCTTTCCATCAGGCGTGATTGTGGTCCAGAGCAAGCCCATTAAATAATAATAATAAATAAAAAAGTGTATCAATCAAAACCTGTGCGGAATGGAATAGTGGTGATTAACTTAATTTAATAAAATGCTCTAAGTAAGAAAAATGTTGCGGTTAGAGCGAACTACCCTATTGAGTCTATTAATAAGTACCTAATGTACATCACACACATCACCCTATAGAGAGAGTAATAGGAGATGAAGTTGGTGGAGTACATACTAAAGCCGCGCGGGCGAAGTGCTAGTTATCATAAGTTTTGGATTATCTCTCTTAATAGTACGGCGTTAAGACACGGCGGTAGTACTCACGCGCAACACGTAGTCAGTGCCCTCGAGCGTGAAGGTGGTGCCGGCGATGGTGAAGGAGACGGGCGGCAGCGAGGCGATGAGCGAGCAGTCCACCACGTACTGGCCGAACGCCATGGGCGTGGCGCCCAGCGCCTTGTTCAGCGCCTCCACCTCCGCGCTGGGGCCCGCGATCAGCGACGTGCCCGTGTCCGCGATGGCCGAGCAGCCCTGCGGCAGACGGGAGGGGTGAGGGCAGGCGGCCACGGGGCGCAGGCACGGGTGCTCACTGCGGCTACTCACGTGCGCGCAGAAGGTGTGGCTGGCGACGCGCACGGCGTCCATGCGGAACTGCCAGTAGGTGGCGCGCTGCACGGGCACGTACGTGAAGTTGCCGCGGTAGTGCGCGGGGTCGGAGCCGCCCAGGATGATCTCGCCGCCCTGCGCCGCGCTCGGGTCCCTGCGCCGCCGCGCCGCCGCGCCGACCGACAACCACGCACATTATAATCTTTATAGTACTACTGTTATAAATGCTCAAGTTTGGATGGATGGATGATGTTTGTAACTTAATCATGCCAGAATGGCTGAACGGATTTGAATGAAATTTGGCACAGTGTAAATTATACGCTACTTTTTATCCCGGGTATTGTTTTACGATTTGCGTGGCATTGTGCCATAACACGTTCTGATTGCTATATGTTGCGGCAAGCAAGCTACTTGCATACTTTTGTGCAAGTAACAGGCATCTGTATCCCGGCCCTTGCTGCCACGACGCCGACGCTTACCTGTTGAGGTAGAAGGAGAAGATGGGCTTGACGAGTCCCTGCGCCACCATGTTGTCGAACACCGGCGTCACGCCGTCCACGGAGATGCTGCAACAGACACACGCCCCGGCGCCACTCATTATTTACGAGTAAGTCAGGCTATTCTTTATTATAGCTTTTAGGCATTTCAAAATAAGATGCATAATGGCACGTTTACATAAGTCGGTCAACAAATGTGGCGACCGAAGTCGTTTTAAATGAATTTATTAATCGAATTGGACTGTTTACATTAAATAGGTCACCTGTATTCGTTTAAGTTGTCAGTTTACCGGATTCGACGACCACATTCAGAGCGCTTTCACATTTTTTCTTGAATTTTAGCGTTTTATTCGAATTTTGATGTGTGATTTTGCTTTAGATATAGCCTTAAAAAATAAAAAAAATATGCCTAAGACAGTTTTGTCAAAGCGCTCTTACAAAATCGAATTGCTCAGGTTGACTAAAGTTGAATACCGCGCGTCACAAGATTATATTGATTTTCGACAATTATTTAAAAATATTTACTTTACTTTTAATTAGACCAATTTTTTTTTCAAGCACTATAGCAATGCCACCTTAATTATTAAATATTTTTTATTTGAATTTTGATTATAATTTCATAGATAAAAATTATAGTTTCGTACGGAAAATTGTCAAAAACTCTCAGTTTTACAGAATTATTTTTGGTGTATTACTGACCTGTATGAATCTGAAATTGATTTGAACATTCCAAAGTAGAAGATACAGTTGTACCGTGGACATTTTTATAAATGATTAAATTATAATATCTTCGGTGTACCAAGGTATCAAAAGATACATACATAGCAACGTTTTGTGAAACATCCTTTGCGGAGTCAAGGATTTTACTGATGTACGTGAACAACTTGAAATATTTATTTAGAACACTCCCAAGATAAATGATCAAACTATCTTAGGCATTTTTTTTTTTTTTTTTTTAAGACTATATCTAAAGCAAAATCACACATCAAAATTCGAATAAAACGCTAAAATTCAAGAAAAAATGTGAAAGCCCTCTTCAGCCGAACAATGAGTGGCGCGTTTAAAAAAATCAACTGTTTTTAGTCACCGAAAACTTGTTTACACTATGCTATTTGCTCGAATACGGGCTGCAATAGAATTTATCAAAACAACCTAATGTAAATGAGCTATAAAGCATGTGAGGATCAATTTAAGTTCCCTGTCTACTTTCTGTACAACAGGTTTTCCTATACATCATCATCTGCCTAGCCTTTTCTCAGCTATATTAGGGTCGTCCCCCGGTCGCACCGGGGTCAGCTGAATTGGTAAGAGTACTATCGTAGAGACTGCCTATTATTTATTTATTTACGTCTGTGACTCGATATTATTTATGTCGTGTGTCGTTGTGTCTCTGTGACTAGTAATATGGTACTTCTGGGCAAGACTTCAGAAGAAGTTTCAGGTTTCCCTAACTGTACAATGCTGTATATTGTATGACATGTGTTGTGTCTGAATAACATACTCGGGAGGGAATTCTGTGTGGAACAGTTCCCCAGTTTGGTGCTATATTTACCCTAGCACGTTACTGTTGCTATTGTAGTAGTCTCAGTTAAGTAGCAGTGTTTTATTGAGTATTAAACTACTGTTTTCTTGACATAGTGATTGTGGCTGGTGACTATTTCATCCGCTAGCAGAAAAAAAAGCAAGCCAAGTGCAAGTCTGACTCGCGTGCAAAGGGTTCCAACCAATTTAATTTTAGTTTAAAAAAAAAATAATTAAAGCCCTCACAATAAGTTCTTTCATCCTTCGCCTTCTGCGACTGGATAGGGACAGCCTGCGAGTGGTGACGGGGACCGTCACCGGGCACTGTTCATTGAATAAACACTTGCACACGATAGGTATTACGGATAGCCCTCTATGCAGAGCATGCATGGAGGGGGAGGAACGGGACCGCACGTACTCCTTGAGTGTGAGGGCGTCGCCGAAACACGAAAGCAAATTATAGGGTCACCGAATTTGCTCACAGATGTCCTGAACACGCCGGGAAAACTGATCTGTTTCTGGAGGGAGGTTGGGTGGTTGGAGTGACGGTGGCCATGGCTCACGCACACGACTAAGCGCGGAAACCAAAACCCAGAATAGAATAGAAGTCCTGTTCGGAAACGTCTCGAACAGAACGATGACGTCGACGGAGGCGGCATCGGCGGCAGGCGTCAGCGGGGGCACGGCGCGGCGCGGGGGACAACTATATAACACGCAACCGCGGTCCGGAGCGCACTCTCTCTAACAACCCACTCGATCAGCTTTCAGCACTGTACGCGTCGCGGCCCGTCCAATTTTTTACTGTTAATAATTTATTATCTTTGTAATAAACCAGTATTTCAAAATCAGTGTCGTCAGTCAATACAGCCCACATAAATCTCCTCAACAGTCCTTTCATTTGAAGCTGTTGGTCCCGGCTGTCATTTGGAGATCTTTGGCAGTCGTTACGGATAGTCAGAAGCCAGAAAATCTGACACCAGTCTTGCCAAGGTGTACCGTGTTACCCAGTAGTTGGGAAGTTGGGAAAAGGCTAGGCACATGATGATTTGATGTCAAATGACAAATACTTTTTTGTAATTTTCTAGTTTGGCCATTTAGTTACATAAAGCGTCCGTATTTGGGCCACAAAAATCAATCAATCAAATGTGAACAGAATTGGTTCAGTAGATCCGGAGAAAACTGGCCGTGACAGACGGTCAAACAGCCGAGTGATCCTAAAAGGGTTCCGTTATTTAAGTAAGTTCGGACCCCTAAAAAGATGGCTTATATAGCATGTAGCAATTTTAACTAAAAATGCAAACAACAAACGAGATATATTGAGGAAAAACATGTGATGCGGCAGACCGACCGCATGCCGTGTCGGTGTGGGGATTGGGTTTCGGTTCGGTGGTCGGTCTACGCAAAATGTGATTGTTGTGAGTGCAGCGTGCAGCGTGCGCGAGCTGGTTACCTGCTGAACGCCATGCCCAGGATGCCGTCGAACTTGGCGGCCACGAAGGCCAGGCCGGGCTCCGACATGGCCTCCGCGAACGTCTGCCCGCGCACTGTGATGCCGCCCACCTGCACAACACACACCTTTAATAAACACCCCTCACTAAGCAGAGAACTACACAAGAGTCGTCATTATTTGCTTGTTAGTTCAGCCCTGGCAATATAATGTTCGGTGCCGTTGGCGTGGTACGTCCTGCACTTGTTAGTACATATGTTAGTGGTGTACTCACGGTGACGTCGTCCTGCGAGAGGAAGCCGGACAGGCTGCCGGAGCCGTAGTGGATCGCGAACTCGGTGCCGTTGGCGTGGTACGTGCTGGACTTGGTGCTGTCATACTTGTTATGTAGCACTGCAACATGTTACGATATTCTACTGTCATCCTAGTTCAACAGCATACATACATGTATTACACGATATCTATAATGCTCAAGTCATGATAATAACTGTATCATCACAGTTAAAACAAGTCCACGTATGTACTAATAACACTAATACAACGCAATATTGATTGTTCGCTCATCGCTCGGGACTCGATTCCCCTCGCTTGTATAGTTGCTTTGAAACGTGAAGCCTGCCGCATCGTGTAGCGAGTGGCGCGATCTGATGCAGTTCGAAAAGCATTATAAAGTCCTCTGGTCAAATGCTAGTCCTATACCGTTAATCCTCTCACCTAATTTTTTTTTTATAATTAAAAAATGAAAATATTATAATAGTATTTTTTCATTTTGTAACCAATGTGTGTAACCATTCTAGTTGGAGTCGAGGGCTGCCCTTGCCGAGCAGTGGGACAGTATAGTCTAAACAAAAATATTCTAAAGTTACATGCACATTATTGAGTCGTGTCTTGTTGTGGCGCGGAATTCACCGTTTATATAAGCCCTATGTCACATCACAAGGAGTTTTGCAGCCAATCAACTGCGTGAGATGGCCCCACGACACGACACAACACAATAATTCGAACCGGCTAAGTGCTTGGCGTCTAACATTATTGAATAACACGTATAAAATGTATCAACTTGAATTCAGAATCAAAGTTTAGGCCCAAGGGGCCCCTTAAACCTAAAACCTTCGTATAAAATGTAAACGAAAATCAAATTAAATAAATTTTAGCAGTTAATTATTTCTCACAGGTTCCGGGGCCCTTATGTAGCGCCTGGGCCCATAGCTTTTGCCTACATTTTCTGTATAAAATAAAATCTTTAAAAAAGAGCAAAAAAATCACGTAAATATTTATTTCATTCTGTTTTTTAGTATTTCTTGTTATAGCGGCCACACAGTTCATGAGATACAGCCTAGTGACAGACGGACAGACAGACGGACAGCCGAGTCTTAATAATAGGGTCCCGTTTTTCCCTTTGGGTACTGAACTATAACTATTGGATGTGTTCGAAGTATACCTACCAAAATTAGTGACTTCACTCGGTATGTGAGATAGATCTAAGGCGCTGGTTTTCAGCGACACGTCTTTTTAAGTCCAAGTGCACAGGGCCCCACAATGCGCGGGGCCCGTCGCTTTTGCTACTCTTGCTGGCTTATAGGACCATTGTACAAACTCAGTTGAGTGGGAGAGCGGAAGCCAGGAGCTTGTTCGTTATGTTAATGTACACGATTCAGAATAGCAGTGTAGACAGGCATGTAAGAGTGAGATACGCACGGCAAGCGATGTTGGTGTAGTGGCACTTCTTGGAGGGCACCCACAAGTTGGACGAGCCCGTGTCGAACACCACCTTGAAGGTCTGCGGCGGCGCGCCGATCGTGATGGGCCCGTAGTATTGAGCCTGCCAACATCATAGTACCATGGGTTATGTATTTTACAGATCCTCTAGCATCAAACCTCTCTTTACAGTTTTGAGTTGTATTTGTACTGGCAATTTATAAATATAAAATACAATAAACGCATATTAGAACTTTATATAGTACTAGCGACCCGCCCCGGCTTCGCACGGGTGCAATGCTGATACTAAATACACTACAGAAAAACCGTGAGAAAAACTGTTACCAACCTACCTCGCGTATGAACCGCGCGGGTACCTTACATAGATCTAACTAAACTCCCCTCCCGCAGCGCACCACCGCCTTGGTGACCGCCGCAACGGGCCGTGCAGCAGAAATCGTAATATTTTCATTTCGCCATAACTTCAAAACCAAACGTCCGATTTTAATCATTCAAAGACCAAATATGATCTACATAAACTGTACTTAGTGATGAAATACTTTAATTTGATAAGGATTAATGACATGAGTAAAATAAACGCGTTTAAATGTAGTCCAAAAAAAATCTAGATTTTTAAATCAAAAAATGGTTGTTGTGCCTCACTCGACATAGATAGGTATAGCGTGTCGCGGACTTTTTTGTAGATATTTATAAGATCTACAATTAATTAGAACAATTTATGGTTGTATCTTTTATAGTTTAGGCAGCGTACGCAAAATAAGTAACTTTTCTGGTTGATTTTTACACCCTGTGTCCGAAAAACCCAAATATCTTACGGAACCCTATTTTTTTGCAAAATAAAATATAGCCTATGTTACTCGTGGATAATGTAGCTTTCGAATGGTGAAAGAATTTTTAAAATCGGCCAAGTAGTTTTTGAGCCTATTCATTACAATCAAACAAACAAACAAACAAACAAACAAAGTTTTCCTCTTTATAATATTAGTGTAGATATGTTGCAGAAAGAGAGTTGAGACATTTACGATACATATTACACGCTGCTTGCTGTATTTAAGAAGTGTCCTTGAAATAACTGAAATCAATCATCATTATTATGAGTAGGTACAATAATGACCTTTGGCATGTTGATGGCTGGAGTATGGAGCGATTTATACATATAGGTATTTTAAACGTGGCAGCGTTGCCCTCATGTGCGGCGGCTAGCCTAGCTAATAAAACACATCCGGCGTAAGCTGATATAAATATTGTAACATTATTTAAAACCTAGTCGTAACACAACAAGTATAGGTACCTACTATACAGTTATTATAACAGCAGCTGTGCAGTGAGCTACCTACTCTTATCAAGCAGGCATGAGTCAGAGTTCAGAGTCAAAGAGTCAATACATTGGTTGGTTTAGGCTTCAATGGAATCAATATGGCTCCCTGTAGCAGTTGGCAATTATATGTGTGAGGCTGCTGTTTTGACTTTCAAAATACATAATTTGTTCTTCTTATTTAAATTCATAAAAAAACTTTTTATTATATGGAACCTGGCCCTATAATAAAAAGTTTTTGTAAATAAAGCTGTTGTTTATGTCAAAAAGCTTGTCCACATTAAATACAATATGTTTGGTTGAACGCGTTAACCTCGGGAACTACTGGTTCAAATTGAAATCGGTCTCGAAATTCCTTTCAGGGTTTTTCGATATTCCTCAAAGTTGCACCCACCCTGTCTAACAACACGTTACAACGACCAATAGGATCGGAGCATTAAAGGAAAATGTGACGCAGACGAAGTTGCGCGGTTCAGCTAGTATTACTATAAAGAGAAGATTTGTGCGCCGCTGTGCTTAGTATCAGGTGTTTAGTAATTAGATTGAGGTGAAAGAGAAATTGGTTTGTGTGAAAGAGCTCTGGTTCAAATACTGATTGATGGCTTGTCTTTGGCGCAGATGTAGATGCTGGTGAAGTACATCATGCATAGCAGTGGGTACTAATAGGTTTCTCAGTTATCAACTAATGTTTGCCTTGTTATAGTTAACAACCTTTTTGACTACATTAGGCTAGATCGATTCTCCACAGATAATATGCCCAATAATAATGTATTGTTCTTAATTTTCAATAGTGTTTTAATGGTGTATGATGTACGATACAAACCGATGCAATTAAGAAGGTTGTTAGAGGTGGCATGTACCAAGGGCCCCACACTGCAAAATACTGCGATCCTCAACATCTGGCTATGTGAGGATGTCTGTGCTAGACTGTCATTATAAAAAGGTAATTCTATGAAACACCATCATTTTGTACATAACCTTAGTGTGTTGTCATTTTCCTTACATCTGTAACTACTCTAAAATAAATAATTTTCATATACTAGTATACAGCATAATTATGTTGATGGTGAAAGTAATAAGTATACACAACACAATCGGCAACAACAATTATTTGTTAACTCATAAAGTATTTGAATAAAATTGCAGTTCTTCATTGTTACATTGTGAGAATGATCTCCAGCATGTTATCACATACATTGTGTAAGTAGAACAAAATAAATGATTGATTGATTGATTGAGTACATTCATTTTTTCCTATAAACAAAAAGCTTTTGTTGTGACAAAGTAAGGCAGAATAAGCCAAAATGAAACAAATGATATTAATTTAGCAACATAGTGAATAATAGTGGTCATGTTTGTTTGGCGAGGATACTATCGCTATCGAGCGCGAGATAACGGGCGCTCCGCCGCCGCCGCTACGTGTAGGGTTATCAGCACAGGGGCACACTCTTTCACACATTTCTCCTACATTTTAAGATGACATGACGTAAAGTTTATTGTTAGTGAGCTTGCCAACATTCTCCAGTAACATTTTCATCACCAAAGTATGAAGTTGGTGCAACCTTCATTTAACATTGATCAAAACATAATCATAGGTCTTTGTCCTCACAATCATTGTTTTGAATTAATAATCTCTTACCTACTTAGTCAACAAAGCTCAAGATAATAATGCTTCACAAAACATTATGATTTACCTACATAGCTTCAGCTACACAATACATCTATCAAACTGGAAAATGTTATTGCCAATCATTTTTGTATTTTGTAATTCTTTTTTTTTTAGTTTATGGCTGTCTTCTTACTGTTACTCAGCACGTATAACTTACGTCTAGGTAGTTGGACAGGGGCTCCGGCGCCGGCCCCGTCACTGCGTACTTCATCCGCAGCACCTGCAAGTCAGTGCCCACCTCATGGAAGTGTCTGCGCACCGATTTCATGCGGTACAGCGGCACTCTGCACACAAACAGTAAGGTTATTCCAACTCACATTACACAAGGATTTATAACGCAGCCGCAGTTGGTGGATGTGTGAGAGATAGTACATACTAACATCCTACAAACAATGCTCCATAAAACTGCTCATTGTTACATTCTAGTTATTGGAGATTAAAAAATTCCAAGAGAAATAGAAAAAACATCGATACTAATAATTACAACGCGTCAAAAACAATCGAAAGATCCCCCAGCTAAAATTGAGGACTACAGTTATGTGTGCATACATTTTTGGGATAAGACAATCAATTACCTGAGAAAGCCAGACACGCAAGTGGCGGCAAATGCCAGGAACACTAGCAGCAATTTTCCCATTTTTCTTGCAAGTCACGCACGACTCTGCGTAACAAAGAAAAAATAAACAATAAATAAACATAAAATATTACAAATATATCCACTCTATAGTCTCACATACCGCAGTTAGTATGGTAGTGTTTCTTCTTATTAAGAAAACAATTGTTGACAAAAACTGTGTCGTATTTATTTTTTCGCAACGAAAATATAATTGAATTATTTCACCGGCACGATTTGACGCCAGTCACGAAACACGAATACTGAGTAATACTGACCGGAAATGCTGAGACTGAACTCAGAACTGACTGACACCTGTCATTTCTGTCAAAATTTCTCAAGAAAAAGCATGGAATTAGTTTATATGTACTCCACACACAGAGTACCTACATTTTCTCCACACGTCTTGTTCTCCAATCTACATTGGATTATGGCCACAGCCCACAACTTAGGCATAATAATCGACATTGGCTTTGCTTGCCATTTAAAAAACTTTAAAAGTTAAAATTATATTTACTTCAAAATTCAAAGAGAACAAGTGTGGAGTATATACAAACTAATATTCTTAATTCATGTATTTCAAACACTTTCACATAATAGGTACTACTAGAAGACCTATGATCTCATCATCTTCCTGCCTTATGGCGATAAACACACTGCCATACACCACGCAGAACGTAGTGCGTGAATGATTGTCAGTATTTGTCAGTATCTCCGTTTGTATAAAAAACACGCACAGTCCAACACCCAGAAAAAGCATCTACGCTCGTCCATGCAGATCACGCGCCTACATACGTACAGATACAGCGGAGGAACATGCGCACACGCTCGTGGGGCTAGACGCAAGGTATGGCACACCGAGTCTCGCAGTGCCGAGCGCGATTATGGATGGGCTTGACGTTTGTACAAAAACCAAACAGTTAGTATAACTGCAGCATCTTGAATGAATTCCACACTAAAAACCATTTTTAATATTAAAATAGACGCGACGCCCTGCACTGCACTATCACCACAGCGAACGGAATTGAATGAAATGAGTCAGAGCCGCCATGAATCCACAAAACGCACTGTGAATGCGTAAAAAACCCTCACGATGATACAGATCTGCCGGTTCAATCCTCTGATCGGATCTGCCGGTCGATTCTATAAACATGTCGAAGTGAACACTTAGGCGAAGTGAATGACAAGTGAGCTGTCAAACCATAAAAATAAGATAGAATGACAGCTCACTTGTCGTTCACTCCACCCAAGTGTTCACGGTGAGATGTCGACAGAATTGAACGGCCCGCAACCTGCAAGTACGCGCGTAGGTGCGTTGACAGTTGTCACGCAACATGCAGCGTGATGCGTGGCCGTGTGATAACACACAATACCTACATCCATCTTTTTTGGATTTCCTCTCCTTCTCCATCAATCCCTATTTAAAGCACGGCAGTGCGCCAGGCTAAGTGCCGGCCTAACGCATGGAATGTGTATATTTACACATTTTATGTTAGGCTACAATTAAAGGAAAAAGTTGGAAAAAACGGAAAAGGGCATTTTTTTTTAAAGTTCATCATCTTCCTGCCCTTATCCCATGTTACTTGGGGTCGGTGCAACACGTTTTTTTGTTCCTGTCTGTCCTAACAGCCGTCAAACCCCTGAACAAGCGACCCGAGGTACCAAAAGTCGGAGCAGATCGGTATAGGCGTTCCGGTGAGAGCTACAGGTATAGGA
The DNA here is from genome assembly GCA_963859965.1 of Ceramica pisi. Taxonomy (NCBI): domain Eukaryota; kingdom Metazoa; phylum Arthropoda; class Insecta; order Lepidoptera; family Noctuidae; genus Ceramica; species Ceramica pisi. The sequence goes on from OY982542.1 coordinate 23,687,847, forward strand.
CTGGAGAGACCACCGAAATCGCAGAACAGGTATTCTGTTTTGGTTCTGCTCAACTTCACGCCAACACTCTCCAGTCTTTGCCACCACGTCTCCAATCTGCTCTGGACCTCAAGCCGCTTTCGGCAACCAGCACAATGTCATCAGCAAACAGCATATGTACACCAGGGAGCCTCCTCCTGGATGTCCGACGTCAGAGCGTCCATTATCATCAGGAAGAGATAAAGACTGAGGGCCGACCCCTGGTGCAAACCGACTGCCACACTGAAGCTGTCAGTGGTGCCCACTGTAGACCGGACTTGAGTACTACATCGACTGTACATCGCTCGAATCAACTACACATACTTCCCAGGCACACCTTTCTCCTTAAGGGCCCGCCACAAAACCTCACGAGGCACCTGGTCATATGCCTTTTCGAGGTCAATGAATACCGTATGCAAAGTTTTTATGTACAGCTCTATATTTCTCACACAGCTGGCGGATAGTGAAAATGGCATCCGTTGTACCCCGACCCCAGGCATAAAACCGAACTGGTTCGGTGAGATTACACTCTCTTTTCTCAGCCGCCTTTCAACAACTTTTTCCCAGGCTTTCATACTATGTGACATTAGCTTTATTCCTCTATAGTTGTTGCACTCCAGAACATCGCCCTTATTCTTGAAGATGATACCTACTAACAAACTGTTGCACCATTCATCAGGTATGGCTTCTTCCAGCAACAACTTATTGAAGAATAAAGATAACCACGCCCATCAATCTAGCCGTAACAACTTCCACACTTAAATTGGTATTCCGTCTGGACCAATTTATTGCCTTACCATTCTTCATTCAATTCACTGCTGTTCTCACTTCATCTACACTGACCATCCTCACTAACCCCTCGTTCACTGGTTTATTCTCCAGAACACCACTCCAGATATTTTCCTCATTCAACAGTTTTTAAAAATAGCCCTTCCACCTATCCCTAATCTTTTCATCCTCCGATAGAAGCATTCCAGCTTCATCCCTTAGGTACACATCTTATCCGACTAACATCCTTCGCCTTCCTCTCTCTGGCTCTAGCAATAGGTACCTACGGTACAGATCTTTTTGACCAGCTAGACTATCAAGTGTGTCGTACAATTTGTCCTGAGCTCTTGTTATTGCCACGACTTTCTTAGCGTTTTTCTTTAATGCATCATACTCACTCTTTTTTTCAGCTTTCAAACTAACGTTTTCCAGTCTCACACTCTGCCATTCCTTGAATTTCTTCTTTTTTTCTTTTAACACTATCAAAATCCTCCCAAAACTTCTCTTTTACCTTTCATCACATCCTACTACTTGCGGTGCATACACACTAACTATATTAAGCATCACACTGTCCATCATAACTTTCACAACTATCAATCTATCATTAATCCTTTTTACCTCCATCACGCTTTCTTTCAATTTATCATCTAATACAATTCCCACGCCATTTCTTTTTCCATCACTTCCACAATAGAAAAACTTGTATCCTTCACCGATTTCCCTCGCCTTTGTTCCCTTCCACTTAGTTTCCTGCAAACACGCTACATTTATTCGTCTTCTTTTTAATACGTCCGCTAACTCTCTGGCCCTTCCAGCCATCGTTCCAACATTCCAACTTGCATACCTCAATCTCACTTCTCGGGCTAACTTCTTACGTTGCCCCGGGGGGTGGTGCAACAACCCTATTTTTGGAAAAAAGGTTGAAAGGTTGAAATTAGGGTTGGTCCTCATGAGCTAATAATAACAAAAAATAAATTAAATTGCTCGGAATAATTATCATTCCTATCATTTACTTGGAAAAGACATAGATCCTATCCCCCAAAAATCAAAAATGTGAAAAAGGCCAATTTCCTCTCCCCAAAAATTTGGCGGTTGTCTATTGTTTGCCCGAAGATTATATGCCATAATTAATCATCATTTTCCCGAATTTCATTTGCCCGAATGTTTAATTTGCCCTAAAAGACATATGACATACATTTTAGATACCATAGGATACGAATGCCATAAGTATTGTTTGCCTTATTTTTATGTGCCATAATAATTATTAGACATAATATTTAAATGGCATAACAAGTATGCAGCATTAAAAAAGAAATTGTACTACCTAATTATAATTATATAGTTTAATTCTAATACTTACCTACTTATTAGCTTTCTGGCTGTCGATGTCGATGGGTGCGCAATGTTTGGTATAATAAGAATAAACTTATTTATTCTGTGCATGGTTGATGGTGGGCTAGGTCGACGCTTCGCGGGGCTCCTACTTCTGTGTGGTTTATAAAAAAATAACCACGAAGGGGATGGCGGGGTCTATTCACTCGCTTCGCTCGCTCACACGACCCCGCCATCCCCTTCTAACCTAACCTGTCCGAGTCGGGGTGCCCTAAAGTCCCAATTGCATCCAATTTCTCTTGATATAAACAACCGTTACACACCCGATGTCGATGGCAAATTATGTTATGGCATATCATAATTATGGCATGTGATAATTAGGGCATGTGATAATTAGGGCTTACAATGATTATGACAAATGATGTTATGGTAAGTGACTTTATGGGAAACAATGATTCTGGCACGTGACTAATATGGCAAATGAGTATTATGTCGTATGATATTATGGCTGTTGACTATTATGGCAAATGATGGCAAATAAAATTCGGGTAAACGGCGGTATACCAAATTTGGCCTATAAAAGTAGTGTGATCAACAATAAGCATTTCAGAACTTCAGGATAGTCCAAGAATCTAACATGCGTCTTTTGTTTGAGAATACCAGTGAACAGAGAGCTTGGATCTTTATTTTTATAAGGTCACTTTTCTTAAGTTCTGAAATGCTTGGCCTATTATTGATCTCACTAAATTTACCTATAGGCCGAATTTTTGGTTAGAAGAACTAGGCCTTTTTCACATTTTAGTTGTTTGCAGGCATGATTCACCTAATCGGCACTACTTCGTATACCAAAATATCATAACGGTAGAACGATTGGAAGTAGCTTAGCATCTCACCAATGCATTCACTAATTTCCCTTTTCTGCTCCATCATCAACCCTGATCACAATCTATTTATAACCTATTCATAGCGTCCATTTAAATGAATACGAAAACAGAAAATCTGCTGTAAGTGAGGAGTCGGGTATCCTGCAGATTTCAGGACATGCTTCAGCATCAGGTTGGAGTTGCTTTTTTTTTTATTTGTGATGGGTTTGCTCTTGACCTTAGTCTTGGTCAGAAATGACAGAGACAAAGTCTATGATGGAGCGAGCTTACCCAGAAGGAGCCTGTTTACTCTAACTTTGAAGAGATTAGGGTTGTAAGCGTTCGGAAACACAGACGCAGAGAATTCCACTCATTTGCTGTCCGTATTATATAAGCTGCAGTGCGTCTGGATGTCCGATGGTAGAAGGGTGCTGGTGGAATGAGGTCGTGGAGTTCTTGGGCACATTCACCGAAGTACAATCTGTAGAAGACCGACAGGCAGGCAACCTTGCGGCGATGAGCCAAATATAATCTGTTCATTAAAACCATTCCAGTGAGTTCAAACACGATACCTCCGCTGTAACTTAAGTGTGCAGTTGGGTATTCTGCAGACACAGGTTATGCTACAGCATCAGGTCAATTTTACCTACCATGTTATTGCAATATTATTGAATAGAATACAAAATATCGCATCGATCTCACCCGTAAAAGGTGGTTGAATGCCTTTTGCCTTCATCAACTAGAAAAGAGCTAGTGAACTTCAAACGGCTCAATTGATTTTGATAAGAACTCTAAGAACCACCGCTAGGAAACTTGCTTTCAAATGAAAAAAAAACTGCATCCAAATCAGTTCACCGGTTTAAGAGTTACGGTGCCACAGACAGATACACATAGCAGTCAAACTTATAACACCCCTTATTTTTGGTCGGGGGTCCATATCCATGTTTGGGCCACAGTCCATAATATGTATACCGACTGTATTTCAACAGAATCGGTCCAGTAGATCCTGAGAAAACTGGCTGTGAAAGACGGCCAGACAGACATCCGAGGATATTCGGAACCCTAAAAATCACCTGTATTTAGCATATTATATGTGCTGTTGTTCCAGACTACAATTTATCTCAGTGCTAAATTTCATGAAGATCTTTTTTGGCGTTCTGACCTGAAAGAGTAGGTACAGGTCGCGTCATGTAAAAAGAACGCTGGCGGTCAAGCTGCGCATTAGGCGATTTATCGATCTATTTGGTGGTATGAGGTGGGGCGCGGGGCGCGCCGTGTGATCACCGGTGCGCTATTGGTTCGTCAGTCGACCTTTATTTCCCGCTCTGTCCACGTTACGTTCGTTCTCAAAATTTCATCGCGCACAAAAGTTTTTTATAGAAAAGAGAGAAAAATTATACATGACGTACATAATATATTGTTTTATGAAGAGAGAGGCTGATAATAATGCAGTTGATAATTTAAAACAATGCTTGAAACGGACCGCAGAGGCAACAAAATGTTCCGAGACTACAGTGAGAAGAATTGTAAAAGGTTCAAAACATTCGGAATTTCTTGCTGTCTTCCGAACTCCCGGCAAAAATAAAATAATATAAAACATTTACATGCTTAAGTTTTGGTAATTCGATTAAACATTCTACACTGAATCAAACTTGTCTTTAATTCAATTTAATGATATTCCAGCATATATAATTTTTCAATTTACCTACCAATAACCAATATACGACGCCGCAAGCGAAAGTCTAGTTCAAAGATAAAACAATAGGCCTAGTACTTTCGTGCGCGAGTGTACCCATGCGCAAACACCCCCCCCCCACTTTCATGCAGCGTTTTTTTTATGTGACGCGACCGTAACTAACATCCATCCATCCTCACAAACTTTCTATTAATAATATTGATTGATAGGATAGTAGGATATGCTGTGCTTGGTCTGAGGAACACACGGACACGCGATTTAAAAATAATGCAATGTTCTAGTAATAATTATTATTTTTTATTTGAAAATAACAATTTGCCGCGTGGGCATCACAATGTCTCCGCAGGCAACATGCCTGTCGGCGCCGGGTCTCCTGCGCGCACTGCACGCTACGCCGCAAGGCACGGCCTCCATGTCATACACGGTATGACTTCTCACTCTTACCACTTATCTCATGCATACAATCGCTCACAACTGTCGAATTGAGCATTCATAGTATAACGTACAACAGGTAGTATGTGACAAATATATTACAAATACACACACATTTAACAGTAAAACATTGGCCCCGATAACTCTTGCGCGCTGCCAAACCGGCAATCGCTGTCTGTGTAAAGCGCAATTTAGAATTATATTAAACAAATATTTGGTTTGAAGCGCATATTTTATCCGGGCCAAAGAGACAACAATTATTTAATCAGGCCGACAATATTTATATAGTGTTGCACAAAAATAGCCTCTATTATTTAACCCTCGGTATGCCCTGTTACTTAAACCCCTGTTTTTCACCACTCTCAGTAGCTGAACATTATCAGCCAAACGGAGGGGATTGTGAAAAATAAAAAAAAAACCCCGAGCACCGCCGTGTCAAATTCAGCGGTTATATCTTACACCTCTGCTTACACTCGTTAATGGGAGCGACTAGGACTGATTGTTATAGCATTATCTTGTTTTGTATCTTCTATTCTCTTTCTGAAGTTTAGTTGATATTTCTTTTGTTTTCACTTAAGTGTCAGGCCAGTTTTTTGCTAAAAGGATATCCTTCAACTATTATACTTTAATTTATTTAGTTATTGTGTGTTTACGTTTAGTTTCTAGTTCTCCAGTTACCACAACTAGTACGAAGAACCGTCTGACAGACCAACAGGCATACTGCGTAACATTTTATCACCAGGCATACCGATGGTGAAATCTTTAAAATTAAAATATTCTGCTACTTACGTGATGGTTTGCGTGACACGAACGCAAGCATTTATTCACTTAGTTCAATATCAATGGTAATTAATTTAACGCAATGATGTTTACAGTTAAACAGTTGGCTACCAAACAACCAGTTGATTAGAGCAATGCAGAAACTGTGAAATAAGCGTGTGGCGAGTGGGTTGTGTGTGCAAGTCACCAGCACGTCACAGAAAATCAGGAACGTCTTAAGTGTGTCTAATTTATTCCACGTTGAGTACATCTATTTTTTTCGATGGATAAAACTGCTTTATCGATCCATTGGATTTTCAGAGGCGAGATGAAAATCAAAGAGTGAAATAATGTTAAAAAACATGAATTTGTACTACATGCCTTTGTAGGCAGGACTTTCATACATTTAGTTACATTTCATTTACATTTAGGAAGAATATTACAAAGTGTCTAAAAGGACGGTATAATTTTGTATGAAACCCAAACTTTTGCCTAAATCATGGCGATGAAGTTGTAACTAGACATTATTCATGATGACTAGTGAGCAGAAGCGCAGTGCGCGGCACGCTGTCTGCGTCTCACATACAAGATATAGATAAAATGCATTTTTTTATTAAACTTTGATATAATTCGATAGTCTTTGACATTTTAAAACATAATGTCTCTTTTATTTATTATGTACATATTGATTGACAAATAGAGATCTATAATATAGTAATACTAGACAATCATTTCTGTGTAGAGTGCACCAGTGTGTGTACTCACACGAGGGGTTATAAAATAATGTTTACCCTGCCCTTCTTGTGTGCCATACTGTCCCCTGCTGTGCAAGTACACACACACTATTGTACTTGTAAAAATACATCTCATTAATATTATAACTACATTAGCTTAACAACTATATTTACAACAAAAAAAATATAACAATAATCTTTTATGTACAATTACTAGAATCAGGTATTAGTATAATGATATAGCTTACAATACATAAAAGCGAAAAATCTATATTTGGATTCATGATTTCTGTACCTACTTCAATACAATTGTAAAAAAATAGGGTCAAAATGAAAAAAAAAAAAAAAAAAACGTTTTAAGTCGCAAAAGTGTTACGTGAATATAGGAATTACCTAAAGATCTTTCTACGACGCTGTGACCAGGTGTAGCGCATCGTGGACTGTACGAGTGTACGGTGAACATAGTGCAGCGTAGTAGCCGCAGCGGCTCTCGCTGGTCAGCCAGGCTCCTCAGCGCTGGAACTGCTCGTCGGCGGCGGCGGCGGCGCTGTACAGGCGCTCGTCGGCGCTCAGCGCTGGAACTGCTCGTCGGCGGCGGCGGCGGCGCTGTACAGGCGCTCGTCGGCGCTCAGCGCTGGAACTGCTCGTCGGCGGCGGCGGCGGCGCTGTACAGGCGCTCGTCGGCGCTCAGCGCTGGAACTGCTCGTCGGCGGCGGCGGCGGCGCTGTACAGGCGCTCGTCGGCGCTCAGCGCTGGAACTGCTCGTCGGCGGCGGCGGCGGCGCTGTACAGGCGCTCGTCGGCGCTCAGCGCTGGAACTGCTCGTCGGCGGCGGCGGCGGCGCTGTACAGGCGCTCGTCGGCGCTCAGCGCTGGAACTGATCGTCGGCGGCGGCGGCGGCGCTGTACAGGCGCTCGTCGGCGCTCAGCGCTGGAACTGCTCGTCGGCGGCGGCGGCGGCGCTGTACAGGCGCTCGTCGGCGCTCAGCGCTGGAACTGCTCGTCGGCGGCGGCGGCGGCGCTGTACAGGCGCTCGTCGGCGCTCAGCGCTGGAACTGCTCGTCGGCGGCGGCGGCGGCGCTGTACAGGCGCTCGTCGGCGCTCAGCGCTGGAACTGCTCGTCGGCGGCGGCGGCGGCGCTGTACAGGCGCTCGTCGGCGCTCAGCGCTGGAACTGCTCGTCGGCGGCGGCGGCGGCGCTGTACAGGCGCTCGTCGGCGCTCAGCGCTGGAACTGCTCGTCGGCGGCGGCGGCGGCGCTGTACAGGCGCTCGTCGGCGCTCAGCGCTGGAACTGCTCGTCGGCGGCGGCGGCGGCGCTGTACAGGCGCTCGTCGGCGCTCAGCGCTGGAACTGCTCGTCGGCGGCGGCGGCGGCGCTGTACAGGCGCTCGTCGGCGCTCAGCGCTGGAACTGCTCGTCGGCGGCGGCGGCGGCGCTGTACAGGCGCTCGTCGGCGCTCAGCGCTGGAACTGCTCGTCGGCGGCGGCGGCGGCGCTGTACAGGCGCTCGTCGGCGCTCAGCGCTGGAACTGCTCGTCGGCGGCGGCGGCGGCGCTGTACAGGCGCTCGTCGGCGCTCAGCGCTGGAACTGCTCGTCGGCGGCGGCGGCGGCGCTGTACAGGCGCTCGTCGGCGCTCAGCGCTGGAACTGCTCGTCGGCGGCGGCGGCGGCGCTGTACAGGCGCTCGTCGGCGCTCAGCGCTGGAACTGCTCGTCGGCGGCGGCGGCGGCGCTGTACAGGCGCTCGTCGGCGCTCAGCGCTGGAACTGCTCGTCGGCGGCGGCGGCGGCGCTGTACAGGCGCTCGTCGGCGCTCAGCGCTGGAACTGCTCGTCGGCGGCGGCGGCGGCGCTGTACAGGCGCTCGTCGGCGCTCAGCAGCTCCAGCGAGAAGCAGTTGAGCGACAGCGGCGGGCCCGGCAGCACGCGCACGTTGCCCGCGTTGGCCTGCAAGCGGCGCTACCGTTACATACGTGACTCACGAGGGGCCAGGGGGGCTCTACTAACTACTGCTCGTAGTATCATTTCACGGCCCTCACTATCTGGTTTTTAATAAATAATTTGTTCTTTTTCGAATTAAAAAGGTATCTACCAATAGTAGGACTTTATCAATAAACCATCAATATACCCTTCTAATCGAAAAAGTGCTGCAAGTACTATTTAGGCAGTATTAAAACAAAAAAGAGAAATTATATCATTGAAGAAATACCTATGCCAATAAATAGCTGCCAGTTTACTGAGTTAAATCTACACAATGGTGTACCAAAATGCCAAACATGAATGTAACCTTTTGAATTTCAATAAATTTACTAAGAGATTGTTTTCAAGATCGGTGGAGCATGACCTGAAACCTCAGCTAATAGCCCAAAATTGACGGTAGACCATCGAAGAGCGCGCTTTAATTTTTTAGCGCTAAAATTGGTCATACCCTCATTATTTCCTTGAATTGTTCCTTTTTTACTCTGGACGCTTTTAGCCTGCTCGTCTTTTACATCGTTCTCACATGTAAGTATATATTATTTCAACACGATGTTAACAAATTTTGTAACAACTTTTTTTTATACGAGTGTCCCTGTCCGTGGAGTTTCTTGCGTTCTTCTCCATAGAGATCTACGCTTTGGAACGTGCAAATATCTTCATCTTGAAAGTTTGAGATAATGCTGTATGATATCGACAGAAGCAAGAAGGTGTATCGAAGAGACTAATAATGACTCTCTTCTTGTCTTTCGTTTCTGACTGACGGTGGCGGTTTATGGACGGTTTGGGGAGCCATACTCGCTGATGGAAAAGCGAAATTGCTTTTAGTCACGTTACGTTACGACTGGGTCCCCTATGTTGTTTCGAACGCCGCTGTTGCGACACACGCTGTTGAGAATTATTTTTCAACTGCCTCACAGGTTCGAAAGCTCATGGACTCGAATGAAGTAGTCGCGAAAGACGCTGTTTCGAAAAACATTTTCACTGCCTCATACGCTCGAATGCTTGTGATTTCGATTTATTTAGTCATAAAAGTGTACAGAAAAATATTTAAGCAGTAATTAAATAAAATCAACAAATTCGGTGTCAACATCATCATTTAATATTATTATTAACAAAGTAACAATCAAAAATATTAGTAAGTACCTACCTCAACTGTCAATTTTTTTTCTATGAGTAGGTACTGAACACAAAATCTAAGACTGATCTTTATAAAAAAATGTCTAGGTGCCTAAGTGGTATTAATTATCGCTGTCCTGAAAAATATCACTAATAGAAAAAAAATGTACAGTTGAGGTACTAATATTTTTTATTATTACTTTGTTAATAATAATATTAAATGACCCTACAGTAGTACTACTACTGAAGGCATATTACAGTGGCAGTATCTCTACGTTGACGTCGTGGTGGGGCTTGCGCGTCCCGATGGACCTTAGGTCATACCTAGGGTGAGGGGCCAGACAAAGGGCTCGTACACAAAACTGCGATGCGACGTCGCATCGCAAAAATGTGCGAGCTCCCTCTAGGTTAATGTGCGACCTCCCTCTTTTCTGCGTTGCGAATTCGCATCGCATCGCAGTTTTGTGTACGAGCCCAAAGAGAGATACAATCCGCAACGCAGTTTTGTGGCGAACTGTTCGGCAGTAGCGACCCCACGAACCTAATCTCCCGGGAGAAGTCTTGTTCCTCATCTCCGGCTTGCCTTTTGGCTGGCCAGAGTGAACACTGACGAGGAACAGAGCTCCCACCTCTTTCTTGCCTTTATTTATTTATTTAAACTTTATGTACAACTGTGTTATTGGGCGGTTAATCGGCCGGTCTGAGTGGAGATTCGCTAGAGCAAACATGCTCGGGAGAAGGATGTATAATCCAGTAAGATGCTGGTAGGGATCTTGACCGCACTCCCGGAATTGTCCTGATAGCCGTGGTATACCTCTCCACTCCTCTAGCACCTCAGGCTATGTTGCCACCTTGGCGCTAAGTCACTTTGTGCTAGCGACCGTTTTCGGGGGCCCATTCATTGAGTGTGCAAGTCACCCCCTGCCATTTAAAAGCAGTGTATATTGTTAGTGGTCAGGCAGGTGCCACTAGTTCTTCTATAATAAACGATTATCAGACCACTAAACCGCCCAAACCCATAGCGTTTCATCTTTTGTTTCCATATTCTGCAATAGTCTTTGCTCCAACCGGGGATTGTCCTTGGGAATACTTTCACAGTGCATACAGGGATAATCGCCGGTTGGTGCCCCAGTGCCCCATTACATTTGAAATTTCTAACGGGGCCTCTGCGAGTTGGTTTAGGCCCCTCGTACGCCTACCAAAGGACCGGGTCTCCAGGGACCCGAGAAAGAAAAGAAAAAACAAAATATTAAATGATGTTGACACCGAATTTGTTGATTTTATTTAATTACTGCTTAAATATTTTTCTGTACACTTTATGACTAAATAAATCGAAATCACAAGCATTCGAGCGTATGAGGCAGTGAAAATGTTTTTCGAAACAGCGTCTTTCGCGACTACTTCATTTGAGTCCATGAGCTTTCGAACCTGTGAGGCAGTTGAAAAATAGTTCGCAACAGCGTGTGTCGCAACAGCGGCGTTCGAAACAACATAGGAGACCCGTTACGACTAGCTCCTCATGTGGTAGCCTACGCACATTTTATTGGAAAAGAGTTTATTTTAACGCAAGACAAATCCAGGTGTCAACCGCAGCGGTTGCGGCTGCGGCTGCGGCGGTGGCGGCCGCGGCGACGGAGACGGTGGCAGACTTGGCCTTGGTGGGCGGAGCGCCGGCCGCGCTCCCAGCCCGGTGATCGCCCGACTTGCGGCGGAGCAAGCTACGGACACATGACCGGGCTGACCGCAACGGAAACAGAGACCGCTGCGGTCAACCTCCGAGGCGCACTTGACTGTCACGTGGTGCCCCACGTGGCAGCGATAGCACCTCAGAGGTCTGGGCTCCAGCAGCTTGACCTGCGCTGAAACCCAGCCCACCAATAACCTTCGGCCCTCCACAATTGTTTTGGCCGCCGTCACAGGGCAGCAGACCGTAACAGATCGCATACCCGAGAGGTCCGGACGTAGGGCGCCTGCCTTAATCTGCTCGGCAGGGCACCCTCCGGACCTGGCGACGGCGGCCACGTCCTCCTCCTCAGTGACCGAGTCGTCCAGACCCAGGATACGCAGGTCTGCGCATCTTACGGGCCTGGACACTCGGGCCTCGTCCGCGTTAAGGGATGCTCTTAGCCTTTCGGTCAGAGCGTCAGTGGACGAGCCGCTGGTCTCCCCGGGAATCTCCAGCATCCGCGCTCCAGTCGCAGTGACTTTGAGCCGGAGGCCCCCGGTGATGACGGCGGCCAAAACAATAGGCTAGTTTCCATCATCCACAAATTGCAAAACTATTTAGTCCGTCATTTAGAGTATTGAAAAATAATGGACACGTATTTTCTGTTTTTGTAAATCAATGAATATTAACAAAGATAAAACGCATCAAACTCGGGAGTGGGGGCTCGTGACGTCACTAACCGCTAAAAATTGTGGCACGGCGTGACATATTGAGAATTTTAAGTGTCGTAACTTCGTCAATTTTGGTTCCCGTAACAAAAGAAAAAATACGGGTCAAATATTTTTTGATAATCTAACTGACGGACTAATTAGATTTTTTCAGTAAACAAGCCTATTGTGGAGGGCCGAAGGTTATTGGTGGGCTGGGTTTCAGCGCAGGTCAAGCTGCTGGAGCCCAGACCTCTGAGGTGCTATCGCTGCCACGTGGGGCACCACGTGACAGTCAAGTGCGCCTCGGAGGTTGACCGCAGCGGTCTCTGTTTCCGTTGCGGTCAGCCCGGTCATGTGTCCGTAGCTTGCTCCGCCGCAAGTCGGGCGATCACCGGGCTGGGAGCGCGGCCGGCGCTCCGCCCACCAACGCCAAGTCTGGAGGTAGGAGAAGGCTCCGCCGCCACTGCCACCGTCTCCGTCGCCGCGGCCGCCACCGCCGCAGCCGCCGCCACAGAGGGGACCTCACAGGGGGCCCAGGGGGAGGAAGCTGAGATGGAATGCCAGTAACGGCCCCACTCAGCTTCCTCCAGGCGAACATCAACCACTGCGCCTGCGCTCAGAACTAAATTTGCTGATGCAGAGCATGGCGCAGTGGTCGATCAACATTGCGGTGGTCGCTGAGCCGTATTTTGTCCCACCCAGGGATGACTGGGTTGCAGACCTGAGCGGCTCAGTGACCATCATATCGTCGGCCGCCGCCGGTACCCCGTCCCTTGAAAGTGTCAGGAGGGGACAGGGGTGCGTCGCAGCACGGTTCGGGGAGATCGTCGTAGTAGGCGTCTACTTCTCCCCGAACCGAACTCTCGCCGAGTTCCACAACTCTCTGGTAGAGTTGGGTGTCGTCGTCGGACACTATTCCCTACCCGTGCTTGTCCTCGGGGACTTCAATGCCAAGAACTTGGCTTGGGGTTCTCGTTTGACAGACGTGCGGGGAAGGATGGTGGAGGACTGGGCTCTGGAGACAGGCCTGGTCGTCTTCAATCGGGGTTCTGTCCCCACGTGTGTGTGGATGCGGAGCGAGTCGGTGGTGGACATTTCGTTCGCTAGTCCCGCTCTGTCACCGCGGGTCATTGACTGGCGTGTCATGGAGGAGGTGGAGACCTATTCCGACCACCGGTATATCCGATTCGACGTCTCCACCCAGACCTCAAGCGCGCCGGTCGTACAGACCCCGAGTGGTCCGCGTTGGGCTCTGAAGCAGCTGGACCGGGAGCTCGTCCTGGAAGCCTCGATCGTGCAGGCCTTACAAGATGGTGCGGGATAAGCTCCGCACCTGGGCCCCCCCGCTGACGCAAAGAGTCTCCGGCCTCAGCTCGTGGAGGACGTGGTGAGCGCTGTTCCCTTCGCGAGGGGAACATCCTCCCCCGTCTATGGCTCCGCCTCCTGCGGTGACTGCGGACCAAGAGGACGACGACGACGACATCCCGGCCGTGACTGTGCTAGACCTGAGAGTGGCGGTACGAAGGCTCAAGACCAAGAATACCGCCCCAGGGCCCGACGGCTTGCCTGGCAAAGCCTGGGCCCTGGCTTTGGAGGCTCTCGGGCCTCGATTGGAGGGGCCTCGACTCTTTAGCGCATGCTTGGAGAGAGGCCAGTTCCCGCTTTCTTGGAAGACCGGGAAGCTGGTACTCATCCGAAAGCCTGGGCGCCCTGCGGACTGTCCGTCCGCATTCCGGCCCGTGGTGCTGCTCGACGAGGTGGGCAAGCTCTTTGAAAGAATCATTGCGGGCCGCCTCGCCGAGCACTTAGCGGGAACGGGGCCCATGCGGAAACCATACTGGTGTTCCGCATGGGGCGCTCTACCGTGGACGCCTTCATGCGCGTCAGAGCCCTCACGACGGGGGATGCGGTCTCCCGGGGTGGTGTTGTCTTGGCGGTTTCTCTCGACATCGCCAACGCCTTCAACACCATGCCCTGGAGCTGCATTGGGGAGGCACTCCGGTATATCGGGTGCCGACCTACCTTCGTCGTGTAGTCGGGGACTACCTGTCCGACAGGGCAGTTATCTACCCTAGTCACAACGGAGAGTGGAACCGGCGAGAGATGTCGTGCGGTGTCCCACAGGGTTCGGTTCTGGGGCCGTCCCTGTGGAACATCGGTTACGACTGGGTGCTGCGAGCCGACCTCCCTAGCGGCGTCAGCGTAGTCTGTTACGCTGTCGACACGCTGGTGCTGGCACAGGGGGGGTCGTACGCGGAGGCGGCCGACGTTATGACACGCGGGGTTGCGACAGTCGTGGAGAGGATCCGGCAATTGGGTCTCGAGGTGGCGCTGCACAAGTCCTAGGCCATGTGTTTTCATGGCCGAGGCAATGCGCCACCGTCGGGATCCTTGCTGACGGTAGGAGGGGTTTCCATCGGCGTCGAGTTGACGCTGAAGTACCTAGGGCTCGTCCTCGACAGCTGGTGGAACTTCGTGGAGCATTTCCGACGTTTGGCACGCAAACTGGAGCGGGCCGGGGCTGCTTTCAGGCGGCTCTTGCCCAACCTGGGGGGACCAAACGCCTCCTGCCGAAGGCTCTACGTGGGGATCGTGCGGTCCATGGCCCTTTACGGGGCCCCGGTGTGGGCGCGTTCCTTGAGGCAGCGTGCTGCCCACTATCTGAACGCGCCCCAAAAGGTGGTGGCCCTAACGATGGCCCGAGGGTACCGCACGATCTCGCGCGAAGTGGCGTGTCTCCTTGCCGGATTGCCGCCATGGGATCTGGAGGCGATAGTCCTCGCGCGCCTGCATGATTGGCGCGTGGAGGTACTACGCCGGGGGGAAACTGGACAGACTTCCGGCGCGATCTCATGGCGACATGGAGACGACGACTGTCGCAACCCAGCGCAGGGCACGCCACGATAGTGGCGATAAGTCCCCTCTTTGAGGAGTTGCTTGAGAGGCGCCACGGCATCCTCACCTTCCGCCTGACGCAGGTCCTCACCGGACACGGATGTTTCGGGAGGTACCCGAATCGGGCGATAGGGGTCACCACTGCGAGGGTCGACCGGAGGACACGGTGGAGCACACTGTGCAGGTGTGCCCCGCGCGGGAGGAGCACCGCCGTGTCCTCGAAGCGGCGATAGGCGGCGACCTCTCGCGTCCGGCCCTGGTCCAAGCCGTGGTCCGGAGCGAGACGGAATGGGACGCCGTCACTTCCTTCTGCGAAGCAGTCATGCAAGCGAAGGAGGTGGCGGAGTGGGAGAGGGAGAGAACCTTTCGTCCCGGCCGCCGTAGTAGACGCCGCGGGCGTCGGAGGCCAACACCTGGTGACCTCCGGCCACCGTAGGCGCGGGCCTGTGGACGGTGAGCTATGAGTGGCCATCGCCGTCCGTCCGTCATCTGACGACAGGCCGTGTCGACGGCGCGTTCGTGTTCCACGCGCGCCTCAAAGAGAGTCAGCATTGGGAGGGGCCCGAAAGGGCCGACGCCTGCCGGAGTCGCGGGACTATTCGAAAGAGATACCGTGGCTCCGGAACACAAAGGGCACTGAAGGAACATGGATGGGTTTTAGTCAGTAGAAGTCTGACACTCCCCCCTCTCGCTCCGCCCAGAGCGGGAGGAGTCATTGGATGATTTCACATCCCTAAAAAAAAAAAAAAAAGGTGTCAACCACAGGGAGTGTAAAAGCATTCCTAAGCGAAGTCGGTATTACGGTTATGCGGTTATGGGCTGGCTGTCGTATTTAGGAAAACAACCCTTTATCGGCAGAAATTATAAGAAAAAAAAAAAAAACTAATAAATTGAACTATTGACTTACAATTTAACATGGTAGGTCGATTAAGAAGAGGAGATGTCAGCTAAGACAGACTATGAGGGAAATCCCTCAATAAAGAGGTGGAAGTTTGTATGTAAAAGCATATTCCTTGGGCTATGTCAATCATATACGTGATCTTTGTGCAAATTGTGTTGCTAGTAAATGTTGTTATTTTAATTTTATAAATATGATTTTTTGTTGTGTTGAAAGTTTGTACGGAAGAATGTTATTTATTGAGTTTTTAAAGGAGACTGATCAAAAGTGGTCTATGAACCAATAGTGATCTGTTGTATTACTTAACAGAAATGAACTGATGGGTTAGATTTTGATGCCCTTTTGCACAAGGATATAGTTTTAATATCCCCACAGAAATACTAATACAATATCGCTATTGGTGCATAGACGACTTCCTATACAAATTTAAACAGCTTTCTTTGAAACTAGTTACGAATATTGAACTAAATAAATAATTTCATTTTTCGTTTTTAAAACTTCCTTCCAATGGGGGTTGTTTACAGTTATTGCTAGGGTTGCTGTATTTGTTCGAAAGAGTCAACCGACTGGAACGAAAGGGCATTAGAAAGAACTCACATGGGTTTTAGTCAGTAAGAGTCTGACAGTCCCTTCTACTACGCCCAGAGCGGGAGGCATCATCTGATGATTCATAAAAAGGGGTATTAAAGTTGGTAAGGCCGAGTGAAAGTTAACGGTGGAATGAGAGTCGACTGACCAAAAACAGCGTGGAGAGTAGCACGTGCGACACCTCGGCGTCCGAGCGCGCCGTACTGCGCAGCACCTCCGCGAAGGGCAGCGGCGAGCGGGCGGGCAGCGCGGGCAGCGCGCGCAGCACGCGCCGGGCCAGCGCGCGCGCGTCCAGCCCGCCGCGCGCCTCCGCCGCCGCCGCGCGCGCCAGCACGCCCGCCTGCCACGCCGCCAGCTCGCCCGCTCCGCCCGCCAGCGACACGCCCGACCCCACCGAGCTCTGCTCGAAGAAGCCGTCGTCGTCGCTGTCGGGCTCGGCGCCGCGCCCGCCCTTCGCCCGCGCCGCCGCCGCGCTGATCTCCTCGGCGCTCCAGCCCGCGAACTCTGCGAACAGACGACGACGTCAGCGCCCGAGCGCCCCCGGAGCGGCCCGAGCGCGGCCGAGGCTTACCTGCTGGCGGGTCGGGCTCTAGCTCACGTAGGCGCCGTCTCTCGCTCAGGATGTCGCTCGATCGTTTCTTCACTACTGTTTTGATCCATCTGGTCGGTATACTGAACTCTCGTATCTCATCTAGGTGCCGCCGCAACTCTACAAAGGAGAATCATAAACTTAACACCTCCAGCGTATCTTTCATCTTTCAGGAATTGGTTGTTTTTAATTTTTATAATACATCATGTATAGTCACTCACCTGCGTTGAAGATAATTCTTAAGCTTCCTTCGACGATTTCTTCAAGATTGATAACGCTGTGGCGCCTCTTCCGCTCCCTCCTGACGGGCGTTGCCACCACCAGCTCAACTCCTGAGTCCTGCGCGGTGGCCGCGTCGGGCTCGCTGACGTGCGCCAGCGGCGTGCTGGTGCGCAGCGGCGAGCTCGGCGGCTCCAGCGGCGAGCCCAGCGGGGAGGCGGCGAGCAGCAGCGGGGGCGCGGCCGCCTCGATGGCCTGCTGCAGCTCCACCAGCGATATCGGCCGCAGGGAGGGCTGCTCGCCGGCCTCCGGGGCCGCGGACTCGTCCTCCACCAGCATCCGAGACTGTTTATCGACACGAAATTTAACAATAGCATGACGAAGCGAGCGCGTAAAACTTGCGACACAACAGCGTACGCGCGGACACAGGCCGGCAGACGGAGAGAGAGGT
This sequence comes from Ceramica pisi, assembly GCA_963859965.1. Taxonomy (NCBI): domain Eukaryota; kingdom Metazoa; phylum Arthropoda; class Insecta; order Lepidoptera; family Noctuidae; genus Ceramica; species Ceramica pisi. The sequence continues at coordinate 23,705,554 of OY982542.1, forward strand.
ACTGACGTGCGAGAGCTCGACGGAGGCCTGGAAGTCGTCGAGCAGGCCGATGAGCTCGCCCGCGTAGTCCCGCAGCGCGTAGCGCGCCTCGCCCAGCACGCGCGGCTCCAGCTCCACGAACACGCGCGGCAGCGTGGGGTGCGGCCGCGGCGCGCCCGCCTCGCGCCCCAAGCGCGCCGCGTCCCGCTGCGACCCCGTGCGCGCGAACTGCGGCGCGCGCGGGGCGGCGCGGGGGGTGCGCGCACGCCCCCCACCGGGCGAGGCGGCCCCCGCCGCGCGCGCCGGCTCGTCGGCGGCGCCGGCGTCCTCGGCGGCGGCCGCCTGCGCTGCGTCGTCGAACCTGCGGCCGGGGACGGGAGGTCACGACTGGCGTTGCAAAACGCTATTTTAATACAGTTGCTCAAAAAGTGGTGTATTGCAGGGACGTATAGCGTTCGGGATGTGGGCTATTACATACTAGTGCTTCTTTTTTACCTTTCCCGAACTCGTGCGTTCTCTTTCCCAACTGTCAAAATAATGTCTATTAAAAAGAAAAACCAACCATGAAGTTTATACTAAAGACTTTTTGTGATTCATACAAATACGTATATTTCTTAAAAGAAGCTACTAATTTATTTCAATATCAGATTTAATTGAATGAGTTAGGTTAGGTTTCATTTCATTTCACTTCATTAAATTTCATTTTCACTTCATATCAATAAAAAAAATCTACTGAAGACTAAGCTGTATGGATAGTTCCCTTTGCCTACCAAAACGGGTTAAGAAAAAAAAACTGCTTATATTATACGGTTGGCCAGAAATTTTCTTTGCGAGTTTACTTGTTTGTTGTGTTATTATTATTTTATTAAATTGCTTCATTTTTTCGCAACTGTATTAAAAATAGTCGTTCAGTACACCTGCGGAACCGTCATTGCAACTTGTTCCGACTGTCAACCCTCGCCTTCGGCTGCGCCTCGGCTCGGGTAGACATTTGTCGGAACTTTTTGCAATGACAGCCTTTCCGCACTTGTAATGAAATATACTATTCCGAATGACTCGGTAATATTCAAAGAATAGATACTAGAATAGTAAATAAACAATTTTATTTTTAGTCTGTTGCAGCAGCAGCGCCAGCTCGGCGTAGTTGTTTAGCAATAAGTGTACTCACAGCGCGCTAGCGTGCAGCGCCTCGCTGACGTCCATCACGTGCTGGTACAGGAAGTCCACCTTGCGGCCGTAGATGAGCGCCGTCTGCTGCAGCAGCAGCGCCAGCTCGGCGTAGTTGGGCGCCACGACGACGGCGGCGTCGTCGTCCGCGTCCAGCGCGTGCAGCCCCGCCTCCGTCAGGTAGTCCTCCAGCAGCTGCGGACACCATGGCGAGCGATAATGACTTGCAGCTTTACATCCCTCATTATGCAGATTATGAAAACATTGGGCGTGACACGGCGCGTGGTGCGGGGCGTGCGATATGTCGTTGCCATCCGCGGGCTCCGCCTACATGTCAAGCAAACGCGTGTAAAATCGCTTCTCCGTAAATGCTCTCATACAACGCGGCATATTTGAATTTAGTGCGGGCCGAGTCTCCGTGGAAGAGCGCTATATAGAATCACTTTGTTGATTCAGAAAATGGAGCCGCGTGCTCCATCGTAGACCGCATCATCGCTTAACATCACACAAGTGAGATAGTGGTCAAACGTATGCCTATCAATAGTAAAAAAAATCCACTCTTAACTTCTAAAAATCCAGAAGAGGGGGCAAAATTCGACTATTTTGTCATGTTTTCCTTAATGTTCTTGAAGTTTTTGAAAGTTAGGCTTCACGTCGCCGACGTGAGCGCACGGTTCGTTGCGCGTAAAGTATGAAAACGTATCTAACAATTCCATACTTTACACGCAACGAACCGTGCTCTTACTTCGCACGGTCAACCTGGACTTGAAATATAGCAACTAATACCCACTGACACTGCCCACCCTGGCCATCAAGGTGGACATCCCACCTATACGCACAAAACGTTTTGGGAATACATTGAGTGGAATTCCCTGCCTGAGTCTGTGTTTCCTGATAGCTACAACCTGGGAGTCTTTAAGTCAAAAGTGAATAGGTAAGCGTGCTCCACCTTAGACCGCATCATCGCTTAACATCAGGTGAGATTGCTGTCAAACGTATGCCTATCAATAGTAAAAAAAAATCAAGCAGTCGCGCTTGTGACTCTAAGATCAACCGCACACTGGAATACACTACATGCTAGGTAAATGAATTACGAAAAGGATGGACCAAAAACATTCGATCTTGCAATGGACCGAATGAACCGATGAACAGGAAAACCAAGGATATAACAGGAAATCCAAGCCACAAAATATTAAAAAAAAAGACATAACAATAAAATTTTGTTTTCACAATCGAAATACCTTGTCTATACCTAGCTAGCCAGCTAGTGCTAACATGATATAAATATTTATACTAGCTGACCCGGCTAACATAGTTTTGCAAAAAAAAAATTGGTCAAGCCATTCCAGAGAAGTTCGATAACAAACACTATGACATGAGAATTTTACATATTAGATATTCTAGAATCAAGCCGGAATTGGCAATATTGAGTCACTGATCTGAATTTGGATAACTTAAACATAGAATTGACAAGTTTGTGCTAATTTACATTCTCATTTACATTATAATACTAAGTTGTTACAGTGCAATGCTCTCAGAAAGAACTTGCATCTATTACTTTGAGTAAGACACCTAGTTCACAATTTCATGATGCTAAGTATATTACAAAGAACAGAAAATAGCCTGTTCAACAAATAATTGCAATTACTTGTTGAACTTCGAAAAATTATTGACTGTTCTTTGAATTAAAGGATCTATTTTTACTTCCCGAGTCCATTCCTAATTTCACTTCTAAGGCCAGTTAGACCATAAACAATATCTAGTTCTTGTTTGGAGGTTGTGTAGTCGAGAGTATGTGCCTTGCGGCAGAGCCCAAAAAGAGGGTTGTTTTCAATATGTCTAACAGCCATCTCAACAATGTTAACAATGGTTATATAAAACCGGTCAAGTGTGAGTCGGACTCATGCACAAAGGTCACACAGCAACAAGAACACATTTTTAGCATGTCATTTTATAACTAGTCTTATATAGGTTTTCTTGTAATCTTCCTACTTGGTTAGGGCTGACACAGGTGAGCAGACTGACACAAAAGTGATACTATAAGGGTTCTATTTTTCATTTGGTCATACAGAATCCTAAAAACACCATCAACTAAGACTGGACTAAGCTGTAACTATTGTAAGTATTAAACTTTTGGTTTTGTATGAATCCTAATAGTTAGGGTTTATATTACATATATATGCTTTATTGTATACAAAAAAAAAAAAAAAACAAAGAAAACCTTAAACTAAAAAAAATTTACAAATGGCGGCCTTATCGCTTTCCGCGATCTCTTCCAGGCAACCAGGAATGGAAAAAGATAGCCTGGACATGAAATGAGGCAGACACTTGGTGCAAATATGAAGTTAACATTTTTTTACCGACAAGGAATATAGATATAAGATAGGAATTGAAACAATATAAACTATACAATATACAAAAATATATACACAGATACATACATACTTAATATAATTATGTGCAGGAGAATATACCAATATTAGAAATCATAGTGACAAGTAGTGTTCCTTGACTAATCTTTTAAAAACAGGCAGCGATTGCGCGCGTTTTATTGATACAGGCAACGCATTCCATAAACGAGCGGCCTGAACTGTAAAAGACTTATCCAAAAAAGTCGTGGAATGCATTGGCATTTTAAGTTTTAAGTTATCTGATGACCTAAGAAATCTTGAATCGCATTCGTCACAAAGAAACTGGAAACGTTCCTTTAGGTAAGGAGGGGTGGCTGGGGAAAATAGCACATTGTATAAGAGGGAAAGAATATGGGCATTCCGGCGAAGGCGAATTGGCAACCACTTGAGTTTAACACGGAATTCAGAAACATGGTCATATTTGCGCAAACCAAATATGAACCTTATACAGAAATTTTGAAGTCGCTCAAGTTTATCAAGTTGTACTTCGGTGAGGTCGAGATAGCTGACATCAGCATAATCAAGGATGGGTAAAAGAAGAGATTGTGCAAGCGCAATCTTGGTGGCAGTCGGCAGAAAATTACGCAGTCTCCTCAAAGATGCAGCAGATGCGAATAGCTTGCGGCTAACTTCCTGTAGCTGGGCAGTACAAGAAAAGTTCATGTCGATAAAAACCCCTAAGTTCTTAACTTTCTCACTAAATGGAATGACTGAGTTTTCAAAAGAAACTTGGGGAAGAGTCGTCCAGTCAATCTTTGAGATCGTCCTAGAACTGCCCACCACCAAAACCTGTGTCTTAATAGGGTTTACCGTAAGTCTATAGTTCTTGCTCCAGTCGCATATACGCGCCAGATCACGGTTTAGGGACAAGATAGCCTCGGACAGATTTCCAAGAGGAGCTCGTGTGTAAATTTGAAGATCATCTGCATAAAGGTGGTAATAAGAAATTAATTCGTTGGAGATTGAGTTAATGAAAACTGCGAAAAGTAAAGGAGATAAAACGCCACCCTGTGGTACCCCGGCGGATGTACTGCACCAGGAAGACATAGTCTCTCCGATGCAAATACGTTGCCGGCGACCGAACAGATAACTACGAAACCAGTCAATTACCGATGGAGATATGTTAAGAGAGCAAAGAATGCCAAGCAGAACATCGAAATCCACAGTGTTAAATGCGTTACTGAAATCTAGTAGTGCTAAAACTGTTACATTTCCCATTTCCATGGCTGACCTTATGACTTCCGTAATCTTCAGAAGCGCAGTAGTTGTGCTATGACCAGGACGGAAGCCGGACTGGAAAGGGTTGAGGAGATTATTTTTAGAAAGGAAAATGCTTATTTGGTTGTGGATTAACCGTTCAAGGACTTTGGAAAGGAATGGTAAGACAGATATTGGATGGTATTCGGAGAAGGAGGTAGGATAGGACTTTTTCGGTAAAGGAATTATTTGAGCATCTTTCCATGAGCTTGGAAAGACACTACTAGATGCCGAAAAATTGAGGATGTGGGTGATGACGGGAAGGATTAAATCCAGCACTGGGAGTAACATTTTACGGCTGATACAGTCTCTTCCTACTGCATTTGAAGTAATTGATAGTATGCTCAGTAATCGATAGTATGCTCAGTAATCGATAGTATGCTCATACATAGTTATAGTTTCAGGTTTTTCCTCCTAATCTGAATAAAAAGTAAAGTGAATGTTATCTTTATTTTATGCAACAGAGGCTAACCACTGTGACCTTCATCATGGCTGTTCCACAAACTTGTATACAATGAATGAGATGTGAATGTGAGGAAAGAGGACAAGCAAGAAGTATGCGGCCTCAGCTTACTGGCCTCATTGTCACCACCTCACATTGTTTGCTCACTCAGATAACACACATGTTGTATACACTTTACAGTATATAATATCTGAGAGAAGAAAGTTTTAATCAGTTATGATAAAATTTCAGATTAGTTACATACAAAATGCTCTATTGTACAAACATTTTGATTAAGGTGAATGCTCCAAGCAGCCTGCGAAATTCAAAATTTCTTGCGTTTTTTGCAATTTGCAGGCCAGTGCTAGGTTGTATGTTGATTAAAATATTATTTGCAGTTGTAAGACGTATGTAGTTACAGTAATAATCATCATAATCATCAATATAACACTCTAAGTTCATAAAGCTCTAGGAATTACTTTTTGTGTTTTTTTTTTTGTTCTTAAAAAAATATACTTCATAAAAAAAATTGAATTTTGCGGGCTGATTGGAGCATTCACCTTAAGTTAAATCTCTAAAAATTATAATTAATAAAATGATGTTCAATTATTCTGATAGCCTCGAGATGTTAAGAGACTGCACAAACCATTTGAAGGTTGTTTCCTTGAGATACACCTGTCTTAATATACAAATAAGTTTACTCAAGACACACTCGCAGAGCATCAGTCATCCTGCTGACAATGTTGAAATCTTTGGCCTTGACTATTACATCTCAATTTCCATTTCGAGTTTAGGAGTAGACAATTTGAAATTAGGTTTATAATATATCTATATGTTAGGATGTAAGAACCACTCACAACACTATGTTATGTTTAAGCACCAACAGTTACGGGTGACCAGATTAATGAATAGGCTTAGTGAAGTGAGATAAGTAACAAATAAGCAATAAAAGAAAGTTATTAGCTCTTCAGGTGTTTATTGTGTCACTGTTAGTAAACATCACATTTAGACATTTCTGTATCTTCTACAATATAACCTTTCATTATGTATGCAAAAACAAGTCACCAACTACCTTTGATTGATTTATTGATTTCTATGAATTATTGAAATGGAATATGAAGGCAAAACACAAACAACATTGTATGTGCTATGCATGTATGTTCTTCTACGTGCTTCGACATTCTAAATTTCTCAGTGAAATATCGAAGGACAATCAATTGAAGTCATGGTGCAAGGTGCCGTGAAGCTGGAAGGCACAGGTGATGATAATATCGGAAGTGTTTGAGCGAGATGCGCGCGGCGATGCACCGGCGGAGGTGGACGGCGCCTGTGACTTACCGTGATGATATCCGTGTCGAAGGATCGGCGGGCATCGCCGATGGGCCTCATCAGCTCCGCCAAAATTTCCTCTAATCTTTGTGAATTCATACTCCACCGTTTTTCTCTCCGGGACAAAAGTTGATCCCTGAAAATAGCGTCCTCGCGTTGAAAACATTACGGAGTTACTGAAAGGCGGCGCGGACAGCGGAATACAACACAACTACAAAGTTTAGCTACCTCAGTGGCGCGAAACTTTCTGTCAACGATACCTTTTCAATTTTAGAAACTTTATTACAAAACTAGATCACAAGCATCCTTTTATAGATTTACGTGAACACTTCAAGTTACCTTTGGTTTTCAGTGGAGTCGACGTCCATTTTACAAACATAAAATCGTACAAATAGGAAGAACGTAATAACAACGGTGGCCATTTATTTATGTTTTCGTGGGAAACATTCCGCTTGCTGTCAAAGCCCGAACGCTTGCTGTTCGACGTTGTGAAACTGCACCGCGTGGATTTGTCTCTGGCTTACTTACTAAATACAATTTGTGGAAAACATTGTACCTATACACACATCCTGCTAATTTGAATTTTCAAATACTGAAAAGGTAAAAGTTTAATTTCCCATAACTCTTCAAAAATATTTAGTGCAAAAATTGTAAAAATAGATCATTTTTTGCTTATAGCAATGAACTGCTTTTCTTTGTCAAAACCAGTCTGGTAATAAATTATTAAAAAATAGCTCTGTCTGTGGTCAAAATCAGAAGGCATTGAACTTTGGTGTAAAATAAATAAATACAATTTTGAAATTCAATTATAATATTGTAAACAGATAGTGTGTGTGGAAACTGTGGAAAGTGGTGGGTAGTAAAATCAATGACAAAAATAGTCTTGATACATTGTCATTAACCCGACTAAAATATCACATTGAAAGCCATGGGTATGTCTCGCTGCTATTCGCTGATGAAGTGCTTGCTGATACTCTTCAATATAATATTTTTGGTAAGAACTGAAAAGTTTTATTTTCGCTATTATCTAATCCCACTTGATATTTATTGATTAATTAGGTACAGTATGAAAACTAAACAACCAGATTCGCGAGATTCGCTTCGTAAACAGAGATGGCAAAAATCCAGCCAGGTACCTGCGGCTGCGGCCCATATAATACACACGTAACGAAATGTAAGCAAATATACGATGAAGCGCTGTATCTGTTTCACTGTCGCGGGTTTGTAGCTCATTCCCAAGTAACAGAAGTTCTCCAGTCATCACCATCAGTCAGTTTACGTACACGTACGTTCAAACATGAAGTCGTCCAAATAGGAAGACCGTAATAACAACGGTTCCCATTTATTTATGTTTCCATGGGAGATATCCAGCATAGTTTACGTTATTGTTACGCGGCATCGCGTAGTGACGGTCGGTCTGTCGCACTGTTGCAGTGCGTGGGCAGCATGGCGTGCGGGTTCGCGGGCTGGGCGCTGTGGGACGGGCGCGGCAACGAGAGCGCGGCGGCGCGCGCTGGCCTACTGGCGCTGGCGGCGTGGGGCGGCGCGCTGGCTTTGGGCGCGCTGGCGGCGCTGTGCGGCGCGGCGCGCAGCTCGGCGCCGCTGCTAGCGGCCGCATTCTCGCTGCTGGCGCTGACAGCGGTGGCAGAGGCGGCGGCGGCGTGGTGGGGCGCGGCGCACCGCCCGCAGCTGCGGCGTGCGCTGCTGGACGCGCTGGACCATACCGTGCGCCACGAGTACGGCGTGCTGCACACGCGCACGCAGCTTCTCGACGTCATACAGCAAGGGGTGCGCTAACTAAATATACTTCTAAACCTTTATATAATAGAGTGCTTATGGATTTTTTTAATATTGCCTCATTAGGTTCTACTATGTTCACCATGAAAGAAGAGCTTATATAGTTTAGGTAGTCAGATACCTGCTTCAACTAATTGGTTTCTATTTGTAGCAACATAGTTGTGTATATTGCCTCATCCTATTTCGCGTGTCCCACCAAGAACATGTAATTGAAGAAACTATGAATCATTGACCTGTTTGAATAACAGCAACCTTCGTCAGAAACCATCACAGAATCCAGACTGGATTTTAGCTAGAGTGTAGAAATGCTAAAGAGTGGAGATTTTTATTTCTTTTTCTTTTTTTTTCTTTTTTAAAAAAAAGTTGCCCCACACTAGGAATTTTTCCTGTATCGTGGGTGCGTTTATAAACATACAAAGTCATATACACAAATAGCCAGACCCGGAACAACTATCTGTAGGCCATACAAATATTTGTTCCGCGGTTTGCGGGAATCGAACCCACTACACGCGGCGCAGCAGCCGATCGCTCAACCATTATTAAAGTTAACTAAACCTTATATTGTGTATTTTGTGCAGCTGGAGTGCTGCGGCGCAGAGGGCCCGCGCGACTGGCAGCACTCGGCGTGGGCGCGCGCGCAGGAGGGCGCGGGCGCGGGGCGCGCGGGGCGCGCGGGGGGCGCGGACGAGGCGCTGGACCTGTCGGTGGGCGCGCCCACGCACTACTACTGGGTGCCGCCCTCGTGCTGCGTGCTCACCGATAAACACGAGGTACCTAACTCTCACCAATCATCTTCTAAGCTACTTGTACAACCCTCTCGCATCCGGCCGTGGTTCAGGGCGAGAGGGCGAGGCAGTCACCTATAGAGGGTATGTGGAACAGGTTATAAAGTCCAGCAAACCTCCATAGAAAAGCGAGGATCCTCCGACCATACGGTTGTTGTGTCTGGCGGGCAATCGTCCGATGTTTGATATTTGCGCTGTTGTTTATTTTCAAATCGCACGGTAAACTGTGATACCACAGTGCAGGATTTCATTCTTCTACAACATTCCGATCGCAGCCCAGTCGAGTCGGGTTTGACGGTTGACCTCTTTCTCGAAGTTAGCCCTACCTAACTGAACCGTTTGTCCCAGGGTATTTAATTTACCATAATCTTGGTTTTGTCCATGTTAATTTTAAGGCCCACTCTTTCTGTTCTACTGCGGTCATCGAGCATTGTACTGAGGTCCTCCGTAGTCTCAGCCATTACGACCATAGATATAGGTCTATCTATATCTGTGACTAGCTGACCCGCGCAATTTCGTCTGCGTCACATTTTCCATTACTGCTCCGCTCCTATTTGTCTTAGCGTGATGATATATAGCCTATAACCTTCCTCGATAAATAGGCTATCTAACACTGAAAGAATTTTTCAAATCGGACCAGTAGTTCCTGAGATTACCCCCTACATACAAACTTACAAACAAATTTTACCTCTTTATAATATTATTATAGTATATTATAGTATAGATTACGACTATAACGTCGGCAAATCGAAGGTGAGTAATGCACTCGCCTTTGACATTAATGCCTAGCCTTCTCCAGTACGAAACTTAGAAGATTAATCCTCATTCGGAGAAATGACGTCTCTGTGCTACACACCCCGCTGCAGGTTTCGAGGTCTGATCCTGAAGTCTGACTGACATGGTGGCGTTTCGTCAAACATTTCAACACCCCGATGTACCTATACCGATAGTAAATCTGGCACCGTTAGAGAGACTGCAGCACAGCAAGTGTCGATCGAATCGAAGGCTTTCTCGTCGTCCATAAAATGTAAGCAGAGGCAGATTATACTGTTCAGGCTTCTGTATACCTGCCGCAGCGTATGTATGTGGTACAGGCAGAGCCAGCTCAAGAAACTGAAGACCGACAATGGCAGAACCATCTCCGCCAAATCGGAGCTTCTAACGGAGATCGAGAACTTCAAAGGACAGTTATACACGTCAATGGCTTCGCAAAAGCAAAAGTGCTCGGGAGAAGGATATATATGTATTATCCAGTGAGACGCTGGTAGGGATCTTGACCGCACTTCCGGGATTGTCCTTATAGCCGTGGTATACCTCTCTACTCCTCTAGCACCTCAGGCTATATTGCCCCCTTGGCGCTACGTCACTTTGTGCTAGCGACCGTTTTCGGGGGCTCATTCATTGAGTGTGCAAGTCGATCCCTGCTATTTAAAAGCCGTGCATTGTTAGTGGTCAGGCAGGGGCCAATAGTTCTTCTATAATAAACAATGATCAATCCACTAAACCACCCAAACCCATAGCGTTTCATCTTTTGTTTCCATATTCTGCAATAGTCCTGCTCGAACCGGGGATTGTCCTTTGGTATACTTTCACAATGCATACAGGGAAATCGTGGGTTGGTGACTTGCCAGGGACCCGAGAAAGTCATAGACAGAAAAATTAAGTAAAAATAAGTATGTATAAAGGTAAATGTCAACATTGGGCCATGAACATCATTGAAGCAGCTCAATCCCAGGCCTTTTTGTCTTCAAGATAATCGAAGATGCGCGGGTCAGCTAGTTATTTATAACTAGCTGACCCGTGCAACGTCGTCTGCATAACATTTTTCATTACTGCTCCGCTCCTATTGGCCTTAGCGTGATGATATATAGCCTATAACCTTCCTCGATAAATGGGCTATCTAACATAACATAATTTTTCAAATCGGACCAGTATTTCCTGAGATTGAGCAGGCCCTGGTCCAAGCCATAATTTTAATCAGATGTAACATCTTGCATGCTATGTGTGTGTATACTCATGTTTTGGACAAATAAATAAATTATCTTATCTTATCTAAGCCATGGTCCGGAGCGAGACGGAATGGGACGCCGTTGCCTCCTTCTGCGAAGCAGTAATGCTAGCGAAGGAGGTGGCGGAGAGGGAGAGGAGAACCTCTCGTCCGGGCCGTCGTGGTAGACGCCGCGGGCGTCGGGGGCCACCACCTGGTGACCTCCGGCCACCGTAGGCGCGGGCCTGTGGACGGTGAGCTATGGGTGGGTCGCCGTCCGTCCGTCTAGTGACGACAGGTCGTGTCGACGGCGCGTTCGTGTTCCACGCGCGCCTCAAAGAGAGTCAGCACACAGAGGGGCCCGAAAGGGCCGACGCCTGCCGGAGTCGCGGCATTATTCGCAAGAGACACCGTGGCTCCGGAACACAATGAAGGGGCAATGAAGGAACATGGATGGGGTTTAGTCAGTAGAAGTCTGACACTCCCTCCCGCTACACCCAGAGCGGGAGGAGTCATTGGATGATTTCTCATCCCTAAAAAAAAACAGGAATGACAAAGTTGTGCTTGTTATTAGTATTTAAGTTATAGATATCACTGTATCTTATAAGGAGAGTAATAATTTTATGTGCATACAAAAGATTCTCATTAATATACTGAGAGGGCACAGTCATTATATTAATCTCTTTAAATTTCTCTTTGAGGGAGTGTCTGGGACTTAATTTATAAATTGCACGAATAGCCCTTTTTTGTATTTATTTATTTAAAAATACTGCCACATCACACACATTTTTTTTTATTTATTTATTTTATTTATTTCTTTATTGACATAATAGGTTACAATAACTTGTTTGAAGCCTCTGATTCCTAAACTAGGTGAACCTGTATGTCAGGAGTCAGCGCCCTCTCCCGTTTCATTTGGCTTAGATATTAATGTCAACACAGAAATAGACAAGCATGCATGCAAGAAATACAATTTAAAAAGAAGTAAAAATTAAATGAAACATGGCAGAAATAAAATGATTTCACTGAAAAGATTTCATACAATTATTGTTCCTAAATTATATTTAATTTATTTTATAATTTCTATTATATTATATCGTGCTGTGTGTTTATGTGTGTGTGTGTTTATGTGTGTGTGTGTGTGTGTGTGTTGGAGTTGTGTACGTGTGCGTGTGTACCTATTCCTATTTGTGTATGAGTAGGTGTATGTATGTTCTATGTAAGTATATGTTCATTATGTTGTAAAATGAGATTAATTATTTATTATTTTCTCAACATCCTCATAACCAAGAGAAAAGAGCCAGTTCTTTACTTTACTTTTGCATTCGTGTAGTGATAGCGGATAAATATTTAAAATTCTATTAATTTTGTTATATAGATATACGGAAAGGAAAGCGTTTTGGCGTCTTGCAAAAGCCGAGCGACATTTAACAGATTCAATTACGTTTGGAGTTGTTCGCTTATTTCGAATTTTACCTGGGTCATATGGGGTAGATACGTGTTTTTTCATAAGAATCTGAAAAATAAAAAGTTGTCTTACTGTGAAAACCCGGCACAACTCGTATAATGTCTTCGTGGGAAATCTGTATGGTTTGAATGACATAGTTTTTAGCAAGGACCGTTGCGCTCTTTCCAGGCGTAAGAGGTACGTTTTACATGCCCCTCCCCAAACCCCAATACAGTAACCAATAACCGATTGTGCCAATGCATAATAAACTGTGCGGAGAAGATTGCTGTCAGCGACATGCCTCAGATTTTTAAACACCCATGTAAGTTTCCTGACTCGTGACGAAACCATCTCGATATGTTGTTGCCAGGATATTTTTTCGTCTAAGAGAACTCCAAGGTATCTGACCGTCTTAGATTTGCTGAGAGTTGCACACGAGCACTGTTGAGTAAAAGGTGATTTGCATGTGTGTATCCGGACAGCCACGTTGGGCTGTTTTATGCGAGCGTTAGTAAACTGGACAAATGAAGTTTTTGATATGTTAAGGGTTAACAGGTTATGCCTCAGCCACAAGCTGACTTTATGCAGCCCTATCTCCGCATTTTGTTGGACTTCAAACACTTTAAAAAATAACTCCATAGCAGAAAATCTGATGCACATGACAATTAAGGCGTATATAGCGCTGAACAATATTGCTTGCTGCCTTGAATTCACAAGTTTCATAACTAATTTTAAACATAAATATAATATTAAAATAAAATACAATTTGTTAGAATAAATTAAGTACACGAATAAAAATAAAAACAAATCTAAAAATGACAATAAATTAAATATAAAAATTAATAATAAAATTGGAATCATAGCATGTCAACAGAATGAACATTAAAATTAAAACAATTAATAATATATTGTGAACCAATTAAAATAGAATTAAAATCTTAATCATTTAAAATAAATTCTGATTTTTGTATAACAAATAAAGTCTGAATATCGGCGGCATTTCCCCACAACAGAATGCCGTATGACATCACACTATGAAAATAGCTTAAGTATACTAAACGGGCTGTATCCAAATCTGTAAAACTACGATTTTTTCTCACGGCGTATGTTGCAGAGCTAAGTTTTTTGTTTGTTTTATTTAATTTATCTATATGGGCCCCACTGAAGCTTCGCATCTAAAGTTATAACTAAGAACATTGTGGTACCTTCGGGTTTTAACTCTTCAACCTTTATTGACACACTAGTGTTCACTTGTCTAACATGTGGAAACGTGAACTTAATGCATTTTTTTTTTCTCGTTATTCGTTGCAAATATACAAAGCTGTCCCCTTTATAATTCAATTTCAATTCATTTCAGATATAAAAATAATTCCATATCTAAAAAAATAAAATTAATGTAGATTACTGTAAAAATGATTTAAAATTAGCTTTCCTGCCCCATATTTTAGGAACGATTGAACGAACTTTAAAAAAAGATTACAGGATTTTAAATTAAAATATTAAAAATAATTAAAATATTAAAAATACAGTTTTTGTTCGGAACCCTTTGCACGCGAGTTCGATTCGCACTTTGCTTTTTTTTGTTTTTCGCGGTAACCTACCCAAACCTAAGTACCAAAATTCTAAAATGTGGGTGTAAGTACAACAGGTGTTCAATGCGTCGGGAACAGTGGCGGGTTGTTGTGTTTGACGCTCTGTGCAGTGATAAACTCTTTGACACTCTCTTCAACTCCGCCAGGGGGTCTCGACAAAGTGCCCGAGGCGATTGTTGATGTTTTGACAATCGCATTCGCCATGCTACTGCTGACAGAATGTCACTTGTGTTGAGCGCCAGTGAGCGCCAGAGCGGGAGAAGTTTATCATGTCGGTATGTTTAGGTCGTGTTAGTTAATGAGTCGTGTGTGCAGGAAGCGGGCGCGTTCGGGGAGGTGGAGGCGCTGGGCGCGGGGGGCGCGGGGGGCGCGGGGGGCGCGGAGGGCGCGGAGTGCGCGGCGGCGCGGCGCGTGGCGGCGGCCAGCGGCGGCGGCGCGGGGCTGCACGGCGCGGCGTGCGGCGCGCGCGTGCTGGCGGCGCTGGCGCGGCTGGCGCGCGTGCCGCTGGCGCTGGCCGGCGCGCTGCTGGCGCTGCACGCGCTGGCGCTGCCGCTGGCCGCCGCGCTGTGGCTGCGCGCGCACCCCGCGCCCAACTACAAGGCCTAACTGCGCACGCCGCCTGCACGCCGCCTGCACGCCACCGACGCGACGATGTGCTCTACGGCGTCAGCGTGTCGACAGCGTAACATCGGTATTTTTGATGAGTACAAATTGTCTATGTTTTGAAAATGGTATACACTCCATTCGCTTTGTATTGAATCGAAGATGAAGGAGGAAATAATGATCAATCAGTAATAAATTAATAATATTAGTTGTAACTGTAGAGCTTAACCAAATGTGTGTTAGATGTAAGTTATACTTGTTATTTCTGCTCTATTTACTTTAACTAGCGAGCCTTCGTTTAATTACGTCTGCGTAAAGCTCCAAAATAGACTTGGTACACGTTTAGCATAAAATGTTAAATCACAATACTTTCTGTCGTAAATAAACGACAGTAAGTTTTAATTTATATAAGTGGCGGCGTTCGTTCCGTGAGTTGACAGCCACTTTAACGTCTGCTGATAACGTAAATATGAAAGCCTTGACATTAAAAATTGATAACTCGATCATCATGCTAGTAGTTTCACGTGAACCTGAATGTGTCGGCTAGTCTCGAGCATCGAGAGCTCGCTAGTTCTGGGGAGGTTCGTTAGTTAAGTCAGTAGAGTACTTAATACCATATTCTATTTTACGTACTTATGTTTTTGTAAGTTTTATTTAACACTTTATTATGTTGGTACGTGCGTACCAACGAGTAACTACTGCCAAAGAGTCCTGTGCGAGGGTATATAATATGTTCTGTGCCTGTGCGCCGCGCAGAGTGCAGAGCGCAGCGTGCGTGTGTTTGTGTGTGCGCTCGCACAACGATCGTACAAATACTCAGATGTTATATAAATGATACGGATCTCTCTGTACTGCCATTTTACACAAACTTATAAGACTTTTATGTTGAGACTGATTTTATTTTCTTTTTGCTAGTACTTAAGTTATAACCCAGTACAAATATTTTAGATATTATTTGTTATAAGTTCCACGAGTCTATATTGTAATGACGATTTATTGACGATGTATTTATTCATTTGACTGATTTTGAAATAGGTTTAAGTAGTGTGTTGACCGCCATGTTCGTTCTCGGACTCATCTCGCGACTGTGCGATGCTTGTCTTGTAGGCCACGTATTTAATTGTTTTTATCAAATGTTCTTGAAACAAAACTTAAACTCAAGGAAATTAATTGTCTCAGTTAATTGTTTACCATTTCAACCAATAATTCCCAGTAACTATTTGTCCCATTGATAAATACACCTTGTAGTTTATACGTGCAAGTGAAGTGACATTCAACTTTATGGCGTTAAACAATTATTAATTTCCCGCACTTAAAATTCGTTTTTTTTTCTATATTTATTAATATATTAGAAGCACATTGGAGCGAGCGCCGCGCGGGCTGCAGCTGAACAGACGAAGGGCGCGGGGCGCGGGGCGCGGGGGCCAACTGACATCTTTGTTCTGACGAAAGTTACAGTTGTGTTGTGCCAATAAATGCTATTAATTTTTTTCGTGATTATATTATTCGTATTATAAAGTGTGGCCACAATATGGCGCGTAGTATCGCGTCATTCTGAAATCGTACAGCTCTATGTGCCTGCGGGCGGCCGCGCCCAACTGTGCAGTAGTCGCGTGCGGAGCGCCGCCTGCCTGTGCCGTGTAGCATAAGCCCGCTGGGCACTAACACTAACTCAATGTTACACTAATAAATGTTTCCTTGTGTACACCGCCTTTTATTTCTACTACCATCATCCCTAGCCTAGCATAGCCTAGCCTAGCCTCCATGAGCCCTAGATAGTCGGACGACTACTCAGAACCACGATACATTTCTTTGGTATTCAACAATGTTCAAAGCTATCGAGCAGACTCAATTTTCCAAACATTTATCTGTAGTAAATCGTATCACTGGAGCAGTCCATGTGCCATTAGTACCTGAACAAGCGCTTTCTACCACCGACCGCTTGGCGCTTACGTGCTGTCAACCAATTTAATTTTTTTACTATTAATAGGCACGCGTTTGACCAGTAGGTATCTTACCTGATGGTAAGCGATGATGTGCTCGAAGATGCAGGAGCACGCTTGCCTAGTAGTAATCTATTCAATCTTGACTTCCGAGGTTCCCAGGTTGCTGACTTGGTAGCTATCAGGAATCACAGACTGGCAGGGAATTCAAGCCTCCTTAGCTGCACGCACAATTAATGTGTTCCCAAAACGTGTTGTGCGTGTGGGTGGAATGTCTACCACTACAGGTGGTGGTGGAACTACGTTATGCAACTCCGTCGCACATTCCCCAAAATGCAACCGGTAGAAAGCTGCACTCAGGACATAGTATTTCTTTAAATATCCACCATTTCCTATGGCGTTAATCGATGCTATTCTTGTTTAGCTACAACATTTTAATAATAGGGTATTTTACTGTAAAAATCTAATTAGTCCGGCAGATAGATTTACAAAAATGATTGAACCCTTTTAATTTTTTTTGTAACACTGTTGCGTAGAATAAATTAAGTTCGCCCTGATGAACCTTTGAAAAATTGTCCGAATCGTCATGTTTGAGGCTTTTGAGCCCACTACATTTTCGTTCCATTTGTCTATTTAAGTCATTTTGCGTCAAATTGCATCCGATCAAATCAAAATGACCGGATCTGAAGATCAAGTTAAAAAGTCCCCTTTTTGGAAATCTGAAAATGGACCTCTCACCACGGGACTCGTATCTGACGTTTTTCAGGTACATTTTCGATGTTCTCTCAGCAAGACGCACCTGATCAGCTATCACCGAAAGTGTATGGTTGCTCAAAAACTTTAACTCGAACTATATAGTAATTTGAAAATGTTCGTAGGTTTTGGGGGCCCTAAAGTAAAATCGACACAGGCCCGTGCTTCCTTGAGAGAGAAGGGCTGACCGGTCCTAAAATGCCTGGGCCGATTTCGGGTCCCAGTGCGGCCCTGGCAGGCACTGGCTCTAGTGGGCCCCGTCTACTATGTTGACATCTCATTGAGCCGTGCGTGTAACATAGTGCGCCTTCGACCCGGGCCTGATCGAACGGCGAACCACCCAAGGCTCGCCGTCCGCAGGCCCGCGCCTACGATGACTGGGAATACGCCTGCGGCTCACGAGACCCGGGGCGTATTCTTCTGTGGCGGCGGCCGGGGCGTGAGGTCTTGCCTCTCTCTGACGCGTTCGCAGAAGGAGGTGACCGCTTCCCATGCCTCCTCGCTCCGGACCATGGATTGAACCAGGATCGGGTGCGAGAGGTCGCCACCGCCGATCAACTCGACAAGGACACGGCGGTGCTACGCCCAAGCAGGTCAGACCTCCATCGTATGCTCCACTGTGTTCTCCGAGCGATCCTTGCAGTGTTGACATCTGGGTGTACACTCCCGGCCGACGTATTCGAAACAGATATCTCCCGAAACAACCGTGTCCGGTGAGAACCTACGTCAAGCAGAAGGTGAGAACACCGCGCGAAGCGCTGCTCCAGCCACTCCTCAGAGGGTACTTTTCGCCTGGATAGTGTCGTGCTCATCGCTGGGTTGCGACAGTCGCTGCCTCCATACCGTCATGAGATCACTCCATATCGCCATCAGTTACAGTTGACCTAGATATTGGTGTTTTAGATCGGGCCCTGATGTAGAAGTAAATAATGGGGGCGTAATTCGGAAGCTCGTACATAAATATTTTTTTAATTAACGAAAGTACCTTAGGGACAATCCGCCTCTGCCAGCTGGTATCTGTCAGACCCGGAGAATCCTCTAAAGATGAGAGCTCCACACACGATTGAACTTGCGCTTGATAGAGTTTGAGCAGTTGTTCCGGCTTGAAGTACCGTCTCTCTTTTGCTAGGATCCCCAAATGTTGGGCAGCCTTGAGCTTGAGCCTCTAGGAAAGGACCAAAATTGAGGGCACCTATACATATAAATGAAATCAATCCAAGTGCGTCATAATTTTGTACCTATCAGATCTGGACAAGTGACAGCCCGGAGTTGAGATATGTTCTAGTCTGATAAAATAGGTACCTAGATTTGTGTTTGTTATGTTGTGCAGTGATACAGTTGCGGTTAATTTTATCACACCATTTCTAGGCAATACTAGGCATAGGCGGCATCTTTCAGTAAAAGGTAGATAGGTACCTATGCTTCAAATCTTTTTTCAATCAAAATTAAAAGTTCAAATTCACAATTTATACCCGCTGTAGGTGTTTTTGATTTAAGATTGTTGCCACTGGAAGCACTTGTGGCGACAAGCGAGCTTGCACGCGTGACTCACGCCTGCCACGCCGAACAAATAAAAGAATTGGGTCAGAATCAATGTAGCGTCGTTAATACACTCAATATACTTCATTATTTGTTTGAGCGGCAGCGAAGCCTGTTCGACACGACACCTAACATCCTGTGTTCGAATGAACTGATTGAATACTTACTCTGAAATTGCTGACTTTGGATAGGTGGTCTCAGAATAACTTTGTCTGGCCCGGGAATCGAACGGCCACCAGAGGCGCTCAAGTGCACACTACTACGTTTTGGCAATATTTTTGTTTATTTATGTACTTAGAAAGTTAGAAGAAAAACATAGACCTTCAAAGTGGTGGGTAGGTATTTGGTACCTACGGACATTTGCTACTAATATTACGTTTGGTAAACACAGATATAATTTCTGTGGGTAAACATAATATTAGTGGCAATGATCCGGACTCAGCGCAAGCTCATCAAATTCACATTTGCAGATGTGCATTTGATGAGCTTGCGTTGTACCATAGTGATGCAATGTGAGATGTTACTGTACTGTGATGCAACGTGTGCAGCCTCCCCGTCGACAGCCGCGCGGCGCGTCTGAGGCAACCGATGGACTTCGAGAAATGGTTCAACGACGCAGAGCCACGGGACCCAATTGATTCCTCCATTCGAGCTTGTTCAATGACGCGAACGAGATCATCATCTGCGTAGCCTTTAACCATATTGCCGATCTGACTACCACAGCCCGTGATTGGGCAACAATGGGCAACACGTTACATACGTCTTGGCTAAAGATCAAATGGCAGCCGGGGCCAACAGCTTAACGTGCTTTACGAGGTACCGAGGAGTCTTGGTATGTTGAGATGGTCACCCATCCACTGACCGACCTCGAACAGCGTTGCTTAACCCATGTGACTGTTATAGTACATTGTTATCCTAGGTTTGAAAGTAAATTATTTAGTTCGGAGACGGCGTTTAATAGTTCGAGGGACTAAATAAGTATTTCATTCGAGGTGCACTGTGCTTTTCATTACGAATAAAAGGCAAGCTGCCACCATCATGTCTAAGTCTGTCGCCATAACAACAATGTTCACAGCATTGTTGTGTTCCGGCAGTTAGAGGTATGATAGCCAGTTCCTCTGTGTAAGAGGATTCCGGGTGAAACTCGCTTGCTTCCATCTTCGGCCTGATCATCACTTTCCATTAGGTGAGATTTGGGCCAAGAGTTTCCCCGATGAGAATAAAAAAAAAGGAAAGTAAAATTAAAAACTCGAATTGGCTAAAGAAAAATTCCATATTAGTATCAAAACTGGCAATAACAAATGAAGATCGGATTGCCGCCTTCCCGACTATTTTGTTTAGGGCTGCATAGTACTTGATAATTTCAACCCGCTCCTCAGGTCAGGCCTATTTTCCGAATATGAGTTAGAAAAATTATTTAGCTGCAAGCCGCAAGCTCCTCTTCGCGCACTAGATGATACGCGCACGACATGATCAGATACACTATTCTAGAGGTGGGCAAAGTGTTTCATTTTTGCGATTGGAACATTTTCATCTCGATCATTGAAATGTTCTGAAACACTGATATGTTTCATTTGGCTCATTTGGATCATCGACTCATAAGATATAAAACAGAATGTTTCGAATACAATGTTACGACGCGGGTTCGTATTAATGACCGAGTCAGTGAAACATTCAGCAGCTAGTCCTTAATTTATTACCAGCTGGTCAATGCAAACATTACATGCAAATAACTACCTTATAGTATTTGATACGTAAGGACCTTAGTGGTAATTTTTACGTGCATATGATACACTTCTCCTCATTTGTTATCTCTCTCTGACTTGTATAGATTGTAATTATTTCGCCCGCTCACTCGCCACACGCGAGTCTATAGATAAATTGCTCAGTGTTTCAGTTCTCTGTTCTCTCATTCTCTCTCACTCCCGGTCACGCGGCTCATTTGCCTCGCCGCTCGCGTGACGCGTCGTGAAACGAATTGAGAGAGAGTAATGTTCCAGATCCAAATGATGCGTTTGAAACGTTGTTACTGAACGAATCTTTTGAATCACTTCAATGATCCGGATCAGTGAGTCGGTTCCGTAAAGAGTTACACACGCCTACACTATTCCTTAGTGCTTATACCATGTTGATCATTCGATCATTCGTCTAGCTTTAATTCCGCTCGGAAAGACGACAACTGGCGCGTGTGTGCTGTCTGCCCACCCGTTCCCGTTCCCTTCGTAATTGTCGTTCATTGGCATCTTACGCTTTCGTAATTGCCGCTAGAGCTGTGCTTAACCTCCCCCCCACCCCTCGCCGCATGCCCCGTCTGACTCCTGGCCGATCAACGAGTGCCGCCGACGATCACCTATTGAAAGCAATCAAACGCCGGACCTAATTGAACGCTTGTAACTAGATGCCTCCTCCCTCACTTATTGCACAATTGAAAGACGACCGATGATTAGTAAGTAATATTATAGGTAGGTAATACCTACTAAGTATTTATTTTTCCCAAGAATAAAACAAAGGAAGCCTGTGTGCGTAACTGCTAATGAGTAGTCACCGCCTAAAAACTGACATGCTGCTGACGATGACTAGCACTTGCGCGCACGTTAGGTGTGCCCTTATATCGCAACAAGCCAGAATAGTTATCTACCTCTCTCAACAGACTTCAGAGGTGAACCTTGATTGTATGAAGGTATCTTTTAAACAACTTTTAAATGCGCAATTCTTGCAACAATTGCAGGACCTGCATGTAAGAACGTAGTAGTTGCAAGACTTGCGAGTTAGTACCTAGTCTAGTTGCAGGACTTGTTAGTAAGTACCTACCTAGTAGAATACCTACTAGTTGCAAGACGAAGTATCGAAGCATAACGAGCTGGATATTACATGTAAATTAACAAAGTTTAAAAAAGACAAAAGTCGTAGTACCTATCCATGACAATGAAGTAGGTATTTTATTTGGTGCTTTTTAGGGTTCCGTAGCCAAATGGCAAAAACGGAACCCTTATAGATTCGTCATGTCTGTCCGTCTGTCTGTCTGTCTGTCTGTCCGTCCGTATGTCACAGCCACTTTTCTCCGAAACTATAAGAACTATGCTGTTGAAATTTGGTAAGTAGATGTATTCCGTGAACCGCATAAAGATTTTCACACAAAAAAAAAAAAAAAAAACTATACATTTTGGGGGTCCCTATACTTAGAACTGAAACCCAAAAAATATTTTTTCATCGAACCCATACGTGTGGGGTATCTATGGATAGGTCTTCGAAAATGATATCGAGGTTTCTAATATATTTTTTTCTAAACTGAATAGTTTGCGCGAGAGACACTTCCAAAGTGGTAAAATGTGTCCCCCCCCCATAAATCTATACTAATATTACTAATATTATAAAGCAGAAGAGTTTGTTTGTTTGTTTGGTTGAACGTGCTTATCTCAGGAACTACTAATTCGATTTGAAAAATTATTTCATTGTTAGATAGCCCATTTATCGAGGAAAGCTATAGGCTATATGTATATCATCACGCTAAGACCACTAAGAGCGGATCAGTAATGAAAAATGTTACGCAGACGACGTTGCACGGGTCAGCTAGTTCTAAAATAAGAGAATGATAAAACTAAAAAAAAATATATGAGGTGCCATGTAAACTACCAGCGAAAATTGGTTTGAACGAGATCTAATAATAATAGTTTATTAATAATAACAGTTTAGGTAATAATAGTTTATTATCTCATATGAAATGTGTTGCAATAATTAGGTGTGACACCGGATCCCGCACTAGGATTCCCTGTGTCGCAGGATCCAGTCTCTTTCAACAATGAAACAAAAAAACAAAAATGCAAAATATGCAATGGTTGGACAAAATCCACTATTTCGAGGACTAAAGGTAACCAAAAGTATGTATGCATGTGATGCGTATAGGAACTTGAAGAGTCTGTTTGTGTGAAAAAGAGTGTGTATGTAAGTAAATATGAGTATTTTATCAGATGAAAGATATAAGGTTTTCCGTTTCTGTATAGTTAAGACCAAGCAGCCAGTCTCGAACCTGTTTCTTACACCTAAACTTCGTCAAGGAGAAGATATTGAGCTTTTTTTATCTAGTAAGTAGTTTTTTTTTTGATATGTCATAAATCGTAAATCGCAACTTCTGCTTATAATATAATACCTACTGGTTTGTACGGAACCCTCGGTGCGCGAGTCCGACTCGCACTTGGCCGGTTTTTTTATTGTTTTGGTGTTTGCTGTGTGGTCTCATATTATGCATTGTTTGGGTTTTATTTTTTATTATTACTTTGTGTTTTCTAGGTATTTATTTTGCATCCATCCCATTTTGTTTTCCCTTTAATTTTTGTAATGTATTATTGTTTATTTTAATGTTCTCGTCCTTGTTAAACTTTATGTAGGTACCTACGAGAATGATGTGCAGGTCGCCTATAATTGGAAGCGCACTCTTGTATTTGTCCCTGACTTTATTATAATGCATGTGATTGTATAGCCTCTGTTGGCGATCCTATAAATAAATAAATAAGACTTGCAAGTAAGATCCACAATACCTAGATCTGATTCTTTTTTTTGATCTGATCGTCGCACGTCGTAATTTGTACGCTTCACGGCAAAACATAGAGAATCAAACTTATATTGTAACATCACTAATAGGTATCTCATACACCATGTTACACGACCTATGTGTACAAATATAGATGCTTATTCTTATTATTAATTTTCTCGTCTTTCGTCGTAGGATAACCTAGAAAAAAAATATTTAAAATTCCTACCTTCCCCTATCACCATCTAAAACTATAAATATTCGCAGGTCATCATTTATTATTTATTTATTTATTTAAACTTTTCGCACAAAAAAAAGTACAAAGGCGGACTTAATGCTATCATCTGCCTAGCCTTTTCCCAACTACATTGGGTTCGGCTTCCAGTCAAACCGGATTCAGCTGAATACCAGTATTTTACGTGGAGCGGCGGCCTACCAGACCTCCACGACCTATTAACTGGGTAACACGGGATTTCTTGGCAAGACTGGAGTCAGATTTAATTGCTTCCGACAATCCGTAACGACTGCCAAACATCTACAAATGACAGCCGGTACCACAGAAATATCAATATCAAACAGATATCTTTGGCCGTGACCAACGGCTTAACGTGCTTTCCGAGACACGGAGGAAACTCGATATCTTAAGATGGTCACCCATCCATAAACCAACCTTGGCAAGCGTTGCTTAACTTTGAAGATCGATTCGTGCGGCTGCTGGTATTTAGCCATGAGCTCCTCTGATATTCGCAGGTCACACCTAGGTATATGTCACCGGAATATTGCAAACGTCGTAGAATTGTAAAATATCGTGTGAAATTGTAAAATATTTTTTTCTTAATAGCTACGTAGCATCGCTGAGAGCTCAGCCTCTCCGCCGCTGAAGCCACTGCCACGCCTACCACGCAACGCCTACTCCGTGGATTGTAATAAATCTTTATTCCATTATGATTTCTTGATATATTATGAAAACGCTTTTTCATAATATATCAAGAAATTGTTTTAAGCGATTTTTTAAATCCCATTTTGCGTGGGATTCACACGCATTCACATTGCGTGGCACTGGAGAGCATAGAGTACCTACTATTATAAGACTGTGGAGAGGTTGAGCGCTCAGCGATGCTACGTAGCTCGCAAGCCACAGGGCTACGAGCATGCTACGAGCACCTAGTCGTAGCATGCTCGTAGAGTCGTAGCCCAGTAGTCACGCAGCCGTAGGTTCGTAGCACAGCACTACTTATTTTGCCCACATTTTTCCACACGTTCCTGCTACTCATGTCCACTTGTTCTATCTAGGCGCACGGCAGTGCGCCAGGTCAAGTTCCGGCCTAACGCACGCAGTGTTTATTATATTTACACGAAACATTTCGAGCAGTCTTTACCCCTCTCATAACTTTGCTTGTAATAATCGCAACTTGATGACACTTGGACCATTTATAACTCTAAGTTGAAGAATAAGTACTGGAAGTTTCAAACATTAAGTTAAACCG
This sequence comes from Ceramica pisi, assembly GCA_963859965.1. Taxonomy (NCBI): domain Eukaryota; kingdom Metazoa; phylum Arthropoda; class Insecta; order Lepidoptera; family Noctuidae; genus Ceramica; species Ceramica pisi. The sequence goes on from OY982542.1 coordinate 23,730,600, forward strand.
TTGAGAAGTTACAGGGGACCAAAAAGTGAAGATTTGCTACTGACTCACTGACTATAAGGCGACGGTTACACGTAAGGTATTTACTGTGATCCATCAGTAAATCATTATTTACTGATACATTATGATTATTTATTACATATCGTGGTATTTAATTAACGTGTAACCTAATGTATTGATGTAGGTACATATAATTATGTCATTATTTATTCATGGATTTCTAGATTTCTTGATTCTGTATTGATGATCCGTCGGATTATGATAAATATTGATCGTGTAGCCTCGCGTCAATATTTATCACGTCAGTACGCGTTACGCTAGCAATGGAGGAGGACGACTTTTTGGATCTTGTGGCGGCGGACGCACCGTCGTTGTCGCCGCCCCGCACCCTCCCGAAACGTACTAAAGAACAGGAAGTTTTAAAAGAATTTATCTTAAACTGACAAGTAATCAAGTATCCATGACTGCCTGGCATATTGAAGCCGGTGACATTATAGCCTAAAACCTTATATCTTTAAAGTTCCGTCCCGTTGCCAGGTAATGCAAAGTTAACGCTATTTTTTCTCTTGGGGTAATAGATTTTCTCATCACGGTATCTTGTTTGGTTAAAGGTGTTACTATTGTCAGAAGTTTTTCAAAGCAGGGTTCAGGCATTCGAAAATAATTCTCGTAATCATCCATTTCACCATGTAATTTAATTTCTGCCATTAAATTCAAATGTGTGTACCTTTCCCTTTGTTGTAACCAATTTTTTGCCCATCGCTTTCGCTTGACCTTTTTATTTAAACTAAGTGCTAAAATAATAGCCACGCAACCTTTAATTTTCAGCTCTGTAGCCAGCACAAACGTTTAAACAGCAGAAGACCGGACACAATACTGACGTAATAAATATTGAACGTGTAGGCTGGTGTATTAATCCATCAGTAAAAACTGAAATCCATCAATAAATACTATATTACACAGTAAATACCTTACGTGTAATTACCGTCGCATAACTCATCAAAATTATGGGGCACTTCCAATCATGCTAGAAAGTTCAAATTAGGTGTGAAGATAGGTCTTAGGTTACAATTAAATGAAAAAACGGAAGAAGGGTTTACGGGTATTCTCAAAAGACACAAATGTTAGATTCACGGACTATTCTAAAGTTCTGAAATGCTTGTTTGCCCTATTATCGATTTCATTACTTTTATAGGCCGAATTTTTGGGGAGGAAACGAACGTCAAGAACCATATTATATATTATATTTCTATGTCAGGAACTCTTGGGAAGCAAAAGAAAACCACGATGAAAAAAATATCCGATCTGGTGACCTACTCTTATTAGTTGCAACAAAACAACGGTTCCATTTCAATCACGGGTAGGTATGTACCAGGGATGTTACGGACCTTCGATTCCGACTCCGATATGTCAGACAGAACTTCCGATTGATCTTACACTTTCGGTTCCGACTTGGGTTCCGATACTGTTAAATTGGAGGTCGAAGCAAGTGGCGGCGGCGGCGGCGCGGGTGCCTTAAAGAGATTGACTGATTAATGTTTGTACTATTTTATTTAATTGCGTGCCCATAACACATCTTTCTTATGCCACCATCTCCAACTCCGCCACCGACTCCGACTCCGCCTTCGTCTCCGATTCCGACTCCGAAAAACCAATTTTAAAAACTCTGACTCCAGTTTCGGTTCCGATAAATCCACCTCCGTAACATCCCTAGTATGTACCTAGGTATTCTGACAATAAGTACGTGCACTGAAAAAAATGCAGACTAACTAAGATACATTTTCTCTTAGTTGGCATCAAAATGTTTAGAATAATTATTATTTATTTTGTTACTTCATACAAGATAGCAAAGTTGCCAGAACAAATTCATTTTATTTAAGTCGACAATTTTGCACATGAACAGAATAATCAACGGGCTTTGTTACATCATAGATGCTTTGTTAGATTTTACTTCTCCACTTTTATGTATCAATTAATAATTTTAGTTCATGGTAACAAGCTACTTATTAGCAATATATAAATTTATGTCGTAATTTTTAACAACGAGCATAGTTGAATATATAGCCTGCTTACTTAAATCAAACAAGAGAAGTGGTCGCATCTATTAACGATTTGTTGTGTCAACAAAACGCGATGCTCCCCCCAGTTTCTCTTGCCCCCGCGCGCGCCGCCGGCCGAACTTGTATCATAACGCCTACCGTGAGTTGCTTGCTGTTGTGTTGTGTGATAATTTTTGAAAAATAAGTATTTGCTTAGTATTAAACTAGTGAATGCTATAAACATGGACGCAGTGGCCGAATTATTGAAAACATGGGAACTGCCCGATCTCTTCCCAAAATTTGCAGGTAAGATAAATCATGCAGTAACCTTTACCTAGTACCTACCTACTAGATAGCTATTCTGTAAATCTAAATCTAAATAATCTATACTATGTACTATCTATATTAAATAATGTACTAAACCTAAAAACTGTAATTATAAAATAATAATACTCATTGAGTAGGTACTTCACTCCCTGATACTTACAAATCAACATAATAATATCCTCTTAATTTATTTTGAACCTTTAATTTTTAACTATTTATTTCTCCGAATGTACTGGATGGAAATAGTTGTATTTCATACCATTGTTTTCAGTTACTTGAAAAATATTGCTAAAGTCTTGAAAATATATTTTAACGTGCTTCCCTCATAAAAATTGGATTGGAAAATGGATTCTCTATTTATATTTTTTTTATTTCAGCACCTAGAGAAGAAGATAAAAATCTTACAGCGTTTTGGTAATTCCTCATCTTTCAAACAACAGAGAAAACAAAAAAACTTAAGCCACGCTGCAGCTGGAAACCATCTAAGGCAGAAACGCGGGATGCTTTCATCAAAATTTTAAGATCTGACGCTGAAATCGGTCAGTCTATTGAACTTCGGCTAAAAACATTAGAGAGTAAAAGGGCAACATCATAGCCAAAAAAAAATGTTGTCAAATTCCATAATTTTTTGTCGCATCCTATGCCGTGCAATATAAATATTCTAAGCGAATGCAAAACAATATGTAAGTATTTTGTGTTATGTAAGTGATTTTCATAACTAAATAAAGTTAAAATTAACATCTGGTTGTTTGATTGCTATACCATTTGTACCTATTATATTGTAGTTCTTGAGAACTACTACTAAGCCGTTGTCATATGAACTACCTGTATTCGTCAATGCAAGTCACAGTATCTTGCACATCCACAAAGTACCTACATAACTTGTTGTAATTTTTTATTACCTACAATAAGTTACTTTGTGGATGTGCAAAATACTGTGACTTGCATTGACGAATACAGGTAGTTCATATGACAACGGCTCATGTCTACGACGAATATGAGGTTAGTTGAATTAATTAGTTTATCACGGTTACTTCATGCAAGATCTTAGTTGAAACAACATAAGAACTTCATTGATTTGATAATGTTGCACAGACGTATCGTGCAAGGTCTTAGTTGAATCTACAAGTTAAGTATATTGATGTGACAATGTCTCATTCTTAAACTGGCCAACATTTGAGCCAAATTAAATAAGTACCCGTAATTAAACCAATTCATTACTTAGTAGACGGAACTATGATAATTTAACAAAGTTCTCATAGCTGCAGAAGGCAAGATCTTGTTAGGCTCGTATGGAGTCATGATGCGTGATCACATTAAACAAGATGTTTATTAAAGCAAACAAATTTTTTTTTCAGTGTGTTGAAGCATTTGACTGCCTTTGTTTTGAAGGTAGCCATGATTAGTTGAATGGTCGGTCGTGAGTGTCGTGGTCAACAAAATTTGCTCTTAGAACCTGGGAGCAAACCAATCCGTTGAATGATGATGTTTCGGTTTGTAAAACCGTGAGAAATGTTTAAGTAATTGTATATTCCATTATGTACGATACTAATCTACGTGCAGTAAGATATCTAATTAACCAGCTTCAAGCTATGAGTAAACTTAAAATAAGAAGCGTTTCCCGCATCATCATCATCTTTGTTCTTTTAGGATATCTCCCACGGCGGATAATGTTCAAGTTCAAATTGTACTTAATCTTACTGAGATATACAGGACAGACCAGTATTATTATAAATGCGAAATTGTGCACGAATGTATGTTATCCAATGACGCCAGAACAGCTGAACGGATCTGGATAGAGATAGATTATAGTCTGGAATAGCACATAGGCTACTTTGTATCCCGGGAGGCCGGGGGGTCGACATTCCGTTCATCGTTGGGCACTTAGGCAGGGCAATACTTGCCTAAGTGCCCATTGATGAACTGAAAACAGTTGATTAGTCAATAAGCAATTATTAGTAAGTAAGTATCATAATTAACCGAACCTGAGTCATTATCTTTTATCTACCTATTATAAGTTACGTAAAGGTGAAAGTGTAGGTATCTACTTAAGTATTATTATACTTAACTAGGTACGTACGTTAGTTAAATGATATACGTACTTAAGTAAGTACTTATAGCATTTGTAAAGAGGAAAATCAAATAAAAATAAACTGTAATTTTTTGAATCAAAGGAGGTAGTGTGAGGTACTAGCCTGATATACAGAGAGTTTTTAAAAGCGATCAGGCAATAAAATGGTCTCCTTGCGAAAACAATAAAATTGCTGAGCAGTTGAATCAGTTTCATAATGAATAACAATCAGCAGGTGGGTGGTCTGACGGTACCTATGTACACACACATAATATACAGATACTATAACACCTGCCAGCGAATACGCCCGCTTCAAGTTCGAATGCTATCCCCCAACCAAGAGATACATCCCCCAGAAATATTTTGACGTGAATTATATCACTGAGAATTTAGATCAAATGTGGAGTGAATCTCAAACAAACTGTGCATCTCCTTTCCACCACATAAGAGGTTGAATTAAGGATATATTTAATTCATAGTCCTTGTCAACCAATTATAAAACTTAATAGGTCCAAAGGTTTACCCCGGGGGTAAATAGACTAAAACTATAAACGATTTGGAAAAACGAAAATAATATCAGCCTAGGGTAATTTAGGAGGCCTACCTTACCTTTCATACAAACTTTGGCCCGTAGTAAATCGTCTTTTGGGGGTAGTTGTGAATGGCGATCTTTATTATTTACTTTGGCCAGTATTCGCACCAAGTTTCAAGTAGGTATATTGACCCAAGGAATAAGAAGTTTTTAAGTATAAACTTTCATCCCCTATTTCGCTCCTTTTTGGGACGCACCTCCAAAATACTTTTCTTATCGGATGTCTACATTACATCCTCCAAATCTCAAGTCTCTCCGACTAACGGTTTAGGCAGTGCGTTGATCCATCAGTCAGGACATGGTCAGGACAAATCATTTATTGTATGTATATTTATAGAGATGTATTATTTATAGTGGTGCTCGCTCTCGTGCCGGTGTCACGTGACTGTGCGTAGATATGGCCCGCACACTCGGTAAGGTCTCAGCTCATCAGCTGGGCAGCATGCAGCACAGCAACCCGCGCTAATGTGAGTCCCGCACGGTGTATAGAATTACCCTTGAACTATGTCACAGTATAAAATTGTTTACAGAAAGTATGGTTCACCGCGCTGTTCTGCGCGCATACAGCGGGTGAGCGGACAACAGCAAAAACTTGAGTGGACCTAAGTAAGTACCTAATTAGTGACCTACTCACTTTAAAAGGTACACGTTCTCCAGAAAAAAAGCTTAAAATTAAAAATAAGGAAACTATTACAAAAAGTCCCAAGTTCAAGTTCAGAAAGTTCACCGCACGCACGCGGATCCACGATAAGACTGGGTATGGTACGGGTACTACGGTAGTGCGTACGACGACGGTCGGCCAAGTTCCATTAAAGTGTTCAGTTAGGTGGTAGTTTTGTCCATCTACATTACTTTTGTTAGAAAACCAAAAATTCTCAAAATAAAAATGTCAAATAAATATATGCTCTAACAAGGGTATAAGGTCAAGGGTGTGCGTTTAGCCTAATTACTGTATGATTAGGGGTCGCGCGCGGGTCTGTGCACCTGCGCCTCTTGGCGGGCGCAGCTTTCGCGCGAGCTCGGAGCGGCACTCGGCGGCCGTCGGCGTCGCTCGGGACACGTCGGATCGGGAGTCGGCAGTTCGGGACTGCTTGCTTCGGCCGCTCAGGGGGAGGAGAAATGCATCGTACCTAGTAAACTGACACCCAGAGAACACCATGAGTAAATTAAGATCCTCACTATATGATACCTATATTTTTTTATTTCCGCCCTCTAAATCCTTTTCATTTCCTTAACGACTGGTTGTGATTACAGAGCCAGCAGTCAATTTGATGCTTGCATCTTTATCTAGATAATTATGTATCTGATGAATTATTATCTCGTCTCAATGTTCAGTTGAGCCATTCATCAGGAATGCCATGTCGTTACGCTGGCTACAAGCTAACGATTCACAATGAAGTGCGTTGTCGTAGCTCGTAGGGTCGTGGGGCGGGAGCCGGGAGCCGCACCCGGCGGCGGCGGCGGCGGGCGCGCGGCGCTCGGCAGTGCCTTACGAGGCGCGACCGCGAGCACGCGCCTGCCGCGCCACGACGCGCTGACGGAATGTAGTGAAGTGCACGCGAGCTTATGACACAGAGCTGACACATCCGAGCTGCTCGTGCAGACGTGCGTGCTCCGCGCCCACTGTACCGCCTGCCTGCACCATGGGCTGCGCCAGGGGACTCTGCACTGCTGAGAAAATATTCATCTTCATCAACATCGCCTTCGCGGTCAGTATTTTGAGTACCTACTTTAAAAACAATCACAGATTTAAATAACAGATCTCAAAAGAAAAATATTTTGGAGATTGTCTTGAAATTAAAAGCTCAGTTCTCATTGTTATTTGTTTTTTCAACAGGTAGATACTAATCTGTTTTTAAGATACCCTCAACATTATTAATAGAAATTTATTACTAAACTTAAATAACTTGGTTAATTTAAAATACAACATTGTAAGGTAACATGAAAAGAAGTCGGTTTATAAGATTCTAGTAGCGAGTAATAAAAGTATTGTAAAGGTATTGTAGTGGCCGTTATCTGAACTTTTAGTCACGATACGTCCTAAGCATGTTATTCCAAGGCCTATAGAGTGACTTACAATAACGTTGGCTAGAAGACCGGTTCCGTCAGTGAGCGCGGCAGTGTCGGGTGCCCGACGTGCCCGTCACGTGAAGAATGCAGCTTGTAAACAATGCGAGTCGGGCGACGCCGCGCGCTGCACGGGACTAGCTGGCCGGAGAGTGGAGAGCGGAGCGCGGTCAGGCGAGCTTACAAAAAATACGCTCTACTATACCGGAGCTAATACCGGCTACCTGCGGCTGCAGCCCCTCTCCGGCGCAGCGACTTCATTGCCGCTAGGCTATTATATGGTTGCTTTAAATAATTCGTTAGTTTCACCTTACTTCACTCACTTATACAGTTTTTACATCGAGTTTTTAGGTCTACTAATCCTGTCATGTTTTTGTTACGATAGCGGAAGCTTATTAAGAGACGCTTCAAATTTAATTGAAGGTGAACGGAAACTCGTAAACAAAGAACTACACGCTGGATGGTACTCTCTCAAGACTTGAACTTGACCTCAAGTGAGAGTGAGACTGCTGAGGGGGTGGTCTCGAATGATCCTTGACACCGAAACGTACACAATTATACGTGAAAAGAAATTTGGATTTAGACCAAGGACAGAAAGAACTAGCGACAGTCAACAAAACGAATAAGTAGTTTATATTATTGAAGATGTTTGGACGCAAAATTCGATCACCTATACTTTGATTATACTGCCTACCTTGCGGTTTTATACGGATGCGTCACATGAGCTTATAAAGAATGCACATCCGTAAATGGCTCGAGGCGTTTCAGATGTAGTGTCAGATGAGCAAGCTACAGAAGGAACCACAGATAATTGATTATTTGGGGGACAGTAGTAAATGAAGCGGTAAGGTGAGAATGGAGGAGCAAACATTTTGTGGTGCTCTAAGTTACATAGATCAAGTGTCTATATCTATAATCTGTATTCACAAATGATCGAGGTCGGCGCGAGATCGATTTGATTTGGAGAAGAAAAAAGTTTCGTGCAGTGCTTAGTGTTTACTGCTAACGCACGACGTAGTAACGTTACACCAGTTGCTCCAACTTGCGATGATTCCCATTAACGCAAGCTGAAGCAACTGGTGTGACCATGTCCACATGGTTGCAATTACAGGCAATGTATGCAAAGCAAGAAGGCAAACGCGACGCGCTGGGTAAAGGACACCAGTATTCTTCTTTTCGCGTCGCTTGACCAGGTTTTAGCAACCTGTACAGCTGCTGTACAGCTGCTGTACAGCTGCTGTACAGGCTCCTCACTACTGGTCTTACAGAATTTTGTGAGTTTTGCTCACCGTTGTCTTTGTATAAATCCTGGAAGGTGCAGTGTACTGTATCTCTATCTCCATCTACCTAGACACTGGCACTGCGTTTGGGATGAGTGGAGGATGCTCTATTTGGTAATTTCTGCGGGGCCCGAGGTGATGAAGTATGGAGGGCATTGGAGGGGTAGGGTATTTAAGCCTACGCAGATTGTTTTATAAAAGGGTTTGGCTGTCAGAATTTTCGTCATAGAATTTTTCAAATGCTTCCAGGGCTTTGGTAATCATTATTGGAGCTAGCAGGGCAGGTATGCGTGTGCTCTGTTCTACACATTTTGTTAGTGAGAAAATAAGTAAGATTGGCGGCTCTAGGATCTTTGTCCTCCAGGTCTTCTGCATATCAAATGGGCTTTATCGTAGATAGATAGACGTAATCAAGTTCTCAAAAGAACACATTCAGTAATCAAGCAAACTACTTCTTTCAAGTAGACACATTTCTTCGATAACAACTTCAAATTAATCGTTATCTTAACAAGTGGAGGCACAGATGCTCGCGAGCTGGCAGCGCTCCCCTGCCTGCCTGCGCGATACTGATCTGGAGCGCTCTGCACTTGGAGTGCACACGAGTGAAGTGACCGCGCTCTCCGGCACTCCTGATCACCTGCAGTCTGCACGCCTGCTCCTCGCTCACTTTATATCAATATAAGTGACTCTTGTACCAGCTTCTATCAGCGGCTTCGCCCGCGTCAATGTCGAAATTATGCATTACCTCCAGATTCGTTTAGCCATTCTGGCGTGATTGAGTAATAAACATCCATACTTCCAAAATTATTTGTACATATTTCAAGAATTAATGAAATGTGTTTTGTGTTATAAGTTTCGCTGGGTCTGCAATACAGTGACTGGGATATTCCGCCTAGAAAAAAAAAACTCAAAACTCAATCATTTATTTCATTTAAACAATTTACTAGATGATGAAGCTATTTGCACGTTCCAAAGCGTAGATCTCTACGGAGAAGAACGTGCAAGAAACTCCACGGACACTCTTTTAAATAGTAGTCGTAGTAGAGCACTCAGCAGTGCAGCTGCAAGTTGTTTGTCTTACTGCTCGCTGCTGTAATCGCTCTGCCACTTCAAATGCCCGACTACTGAGCTACTGGTACCAGTAGAGAAATGATTTAAACAGTTATTAGCGACTGTTTTGAACTTACTTACTTATGAAAAGTTTATTTTTAAGCTACCAGTTAACCTGTCTTTGCTGACGTGCAGTCGGGTATTATAGGTATTTCCAAAAACTCATACAAATTAGCATGAATAATGCTGAAGGTATTTAATGCATTCGTCATTCAATATTCATTATATTTGCAGCGCAATATTCCATTGACGATTTCCTGTACTTAGATGTTTTGTGGAATTAGAAAAAATCCCGTTGTACATAGTTAGTTCATGTTCTTACTTGTGGTTAAGGAAAACCACTACCTTATTGTTTATCTACGTAAGTCATGTGTTCTAAGTAAACCAGTCTAAAGCAAAAGCACCGAGCGTAGGAGTCTCGGGCGCTCAGCTGATCGTGCTCCTCTATCTATGTATATGTCGCAGCGTACTGACTTAAACAGCCGTTTATTCATATTGATAGGCCGGACATCACAACAATAAATAAAAGTATATCTTATAGACTTAGGGTGGGTTGTATCAAACAGTTGGTTAACGTTACATACGTACGTCAAAAAGTTACGATTACGGACGATGTTTGACATTCGTTAAATAAGAAGCGTTGTTTCAAAGCTTAGGGCGGGTGGTTTTACGTACACTTAACTCATGCGTAAACGTCAAATATGGTGCTAACTATCGTTAAATCAAAAAACGAGTTGTTTCACAATACGTCAACGTTAACGCATGCTAAAAAAATACGATCACGTTAACAGATGGTATGAGCACTGGTTAACGTAACTTTAATTACGTCAAATAGTGAAAACGTCATGAAATCTCTTTTTTATTCGCGAGTTTGGTCTTTAATGGACGATATTAGTTCATCTGATGATGATTCAAGTAGCGTAGAAAGAAAGAAAAAGGTATTTAAAGCACGTATTAATAATTTAAGCCTTTGGGATGATCAGGAATTTATCGCAAGATACCGAGTATCAAAGGAAGTAGCTATATTGCTAACACGCCAAATCGAAGACGAGATAAAATTGCAGCCCAAGTTCTGTTTTTTTTTAAAGTACTGTTGTTGTCTGTTTTTTTTACAAAACAACACAATCATCTTTACATTTTTCAATCAAAGATTGAAAGCGATCTTTCTCATTTTTAGAGAAGTTTGTAGACCGTTCTCTGTAAAAAAATGTCCAACAAATTATAAAATATACGTGTTTTGTAGATTGCAATGTTTAACATAAGGCATTTTAACAAAGGTACTTAGGTACTTTGGTGAATATGTATTCATTTTTCGTCAAAGTATACGAATACCGAATTTCTACAAGTATAATTACGTGGACTTCAGTTAAAAAAATGGCACAATGTTATTTTCCACAACAATAATAACAACAGCATAGTCTCACAGATTAAATTTGACGTGAACGTGAATGTTGCCATACTAGAAAAATCTCCCATCGATTTTTATTAGGAAAACATGTGGCTTTCTACTGGCAGCCCTGTTAACCATGACAGATAGTATTGAAACAACGCTTCTGCTTATTTAACGAACGTCAAACATCGTCCGTAATCGTAACTTTTTAGCATGCTTTAACGTTGACGTATTGTGAAACAACCCAATTTTTTGATTTAACGATAGTTAGCACCATATTTGACGTTTACGCGTGCGTAAAGTGTACGTGAAACAACCCGCCCTTAGCTGTACCAAATACACATATCTTACCGACTACGTTTGCAGATTTTTTTCCAAATATGTAGAACTAAAAGACGAAATTAACCGGCTTTGGCATCTCCAAAAGATTACAATAGTCCAGCCTAAAGGATCTGATCTACTCTTACCCCAATTCTTGAACACTTGGCTTGACTTAGGTCCACCATGCCATTAATCTTTCCCGGCTTGCCGTATCTCTACGTTGACGTCGTCCACCACGACGTCGATACCTTAATAGGTCATACCTAGGGTGACGGTCCAGGCAAAGAGAAATACAATCCGTAGGGCAGTTTTGTGGCGAGCGGTTGGGCATGCAGTACCCACCTCACGGACCTGATCTCCCGGGAGAAGTCTTGTTCATCATCTCCGGCTTGCCTTTATTGACTGTCCGGAAGTGAAAACTTACGAGGAACAGAGCTCCCACCTTTTTCTTGCCTTAATCGGCCGATCTGAGTGGAGATTCGCAACAGCAAACGTCCTCGGGAGAAGGATGTATAATCCAGTAAAATGCTGGTAGGGATCTTGACCTCACTTCCGGGATTGTCCTGATAGCCTTGGTATACCTCTCCACTCTTCTAGCACCTTAGGCTATGTTGCCACCTTGGCGCTACGTCACTTTGTGCTAGCGACCGTTTTCGGGGGCCATTTATTGAGTGTGTAAGTCACCCCCCGCCATTTTAAAGCCGTGTATATTATCAGTGGTCGGGCAGTGGCCAATACTTCTTCCGTAGTATACGGTAATCAGCCCACTAAACAACTGAAACCCATACTAAAGGACCGAGACCGCCTACCAAGAGAACTACTAGCCTTAGATAGATGCGATCCTTAAATATATCCAAATGTTTAGATACACGTTGTTGATACAAATATTGGCTACCATACCTGTTTCCACTGCTACACCAGAAAGTATCATTAAATAATATCATTACCTATCATTTTAAATACCTATCTCTCCGGACATCCAGAGTCGTTCTGGCGTGATTGAGTACAAGTAACAAACATCCATCCATAAATAAAATATATCTAACTGAAATAGTAATAAGATAAATCGCATAAAATCTTATTTTTTTCTTTTCTATAAGTCATAGAGAAGATGATCTGTTCACAGTATTATGATTTATGACAGTTTATAATAATCTAAGAAAGTTTTATTACAATCTACCTAATCTATACTAATATTATAAAGCAGAAGACTTTGTTTGTTTGTTTATTTGGTTGAACGCGCTAATCTCAGGAACTAGGTACTGGTCCGATTTGAAAAATTATTTCAATGTTTGATAGCTTTTATAGCCTATAACCTTCCTCGACAAACAGGAGCGGAGCAGTAATGAAAAATGTGACGCAGACGAAGTTGCGCGGGTCATCTAGTGGAGTTTATAATATCCGGTGACAATTCTCGGCTTAAAAATTTCCTAACAGTGAGAATTTATTTTTCCATTACTCGCAATCGTAATCCATAATATTAAATTACAGACTACAAAATGAGCGTGAAATAGTTTATTTTGAACGCGTGTCGAATATAATATCCAGCAGCGGGCGGTTTATTGTTGTGTGTAAAGTGTACATAGACCCATGCGTCACGTGCGAGTGCGACACACAGCCACCGTCTCACTGACCACACTGACCACACTGACCACTGACCACTGACCACGCAGCTGAGCGAGCTGCTCGCAGCTGATAACTTGAATTAGGTCGCTCCTCGTCATGTTTTGTTGTCTGTGGCGTCGCTGCGTCGCACCTTCTTCATTACTACGAGGGTCGATTCAACCTCAACAAAGAAACGTTCGTGACAAATACATACCCATAGGCCATATCTGTTTAATAATAAAGAGATTCTTTGATTAAAAATATTCTCTCATTAGATATAGCTTCGTGAAGCGAAGAAGAAGGGAACGCAAAAGACTGCATTATTGATTGATTGACCAGCATCAGAGGTCAAGTCATCAGTCGTCCTCGTCACGCTTAGCATACGGAGCTCGTTACTCCACTCATTTACATTGACAAGTATTTACGCACATATTATGCACTAAGTATCTATTTACTGTAAACACGCATTTCATAAGTACATTTTGTTAACGGCTAGCAATAATATGTGGGCTCATATTGCTGAGCAAGCAGCTCCCGATGATGACTATACTCATATTGTGTCAGATGTAGACACTGTTGGAGTTGGCGTTTTTGCTGACTACACACTACAAGTGTCCACTCTCGTGTCAATAAGTTTGCTCGCATGCGTGTTTGACAAATTTAGAATGAAATACTGAAGGCTCGTCGATACTACGATTATTTATCATTAGCGGGGTCGCGTGAGGTCACGGACTCGGCGGCAGCTCTCGACTTCGGCATCTCGCTTATTAGAATACTGCTCCAGCCATCAATTAGCCGGCCTTGATCGGCCATCAGCGTGTTTGTCCGAACACTTAGCGCGCCGCAGCCGCCGCCGCCGATCGCCACGCGTCACCCGATCACTGAACAAACCTACTATCGACTTGCATAAAAAAACGTCGAACTTGTTATAAAATAAATGTTTACGATTTTATCTGTGTTGTTCATCGGTAAGTTCATTGTCATGTTTCCTTCCGAGTTAGTTGTCGCGGTAATTATGTCGCCTATTTATAACATCGATACTGTTGTACAGGCTACTGCTACAGATATCCACTTCAGTTTTTGTATTACCGCTTCCAAATCTAAATATACTTCTCAACTATGATTTGGGTTTTTCGCTGGTTTTTGTGCAATTCGCTGCAGCAGTGTCGACAGTTTTTTATTAAGATAAGTTTAGCTGCGATGATAACGTCGTCGGTCGAGCAAGCGCAAGTGTTCGTAACGTGATTAAGAACATCGGCATTCTGAGGCATGGCACCATACACTCACTTACATGCAGTGAAGCAGGTGGACACTTTGAATAGGTAATACTTTATCCGCGTTCACGTTCGGATTCCGATCGCCGGAGCGGCGCTGGCGGGAGGGAGGGCTCTCGGAATACCAATATGTAGGCTAGTGGCTCTTAAGCAACTGTATGTTCCTACTGAGACACGTGTTGAATGTTTGTATGCTTACATTCGTGAGAAAGAGCTTTCGCTGGCCTGCTGAACAATCATTACTTACGCCCGTTATCTCTAATTAGAACCAGAGAACTAGAAGAACCACAATGAAATAAATATTTAGTACTCAAAATGTACAAATACCAGTATGATAATATGGCTAGGGCCACAATGAGGAACTGCAAGAACTAAGAAACACGAAGCGTCCATTCCACACCATGCATTGATCAGTAGGTACAGTAGGACGCTCGGCTCCTCTGCCTTATCTAATTCCGACGGCACTAACCGTCCCGCGTCCGCACTGTCCTAAGCCCTAGTCTGCTTAGCGGGCAGTGTCAGATAACTGATGAGCTAGCTACTAAACATGGGTTTGTTGCACAGAACAGATTATTTGTTCTGTGGTTTATTGTATCACACTGCTAAGCTATAACTAAGTACTGTCACGTCAAGCATTTTTGAGCAGTCAGTGTCACTGTACTGGACTGTACAGAAGTAAAGCCCACAGTCCATGTCATTAAATCCTCGGTAGAACCTGCAACCGCGTAATTTATTTTTCAAATTTTGAGGAAGTAAATGAAAAACGCAAAATTCAACGTGTAAATATATCGTTATTGATGTGAGGGTTCCCCAAACGTAGCTCCCCAAATGAAGCCTTACAGATTACTGATCAAGTAAATGAACAAGTGACGCAAACAGCCGCCCCTACTCGCCAGGCGCTTGGTGACTGGTGAGCGCCTCAGAGCGTCGCCACACTACTTCTTCACTCACTTCTTAATTATTACTTAACTATGTCATGTTTAATTACGAGTTGGCATTGTTTAACACAACTCGGTAAGTATTATGTTTCTTAGAAGGACAATGTCAGCTGCTGTGCGATTGTCTGTGTAGTTGTACAAAGAGACGTGTCGCGTCCTTATTGATTACTGACTACGACGGAGCAGCACTATGATGTCACGCGTCGAACCTGCGACCTTTGCTCCGACTTGTTCTTTGTTCATCTAGAACTATCCTATCACTAACAGGCCCTTACAGCCGAGCCCGCCGATTACGTTAATGCTAAGTTCAAATCGAAATCGAGCGAAAGATTTATGAAATTTGCTCTGTATTGATCTCTTGATTATAATGTGTGTTATAAATTCTTCTCCCGCTCTCGTCTCCTTCATCTCACAATGTCAGTCTATAGTTTGATAGACAAATTTTCCGATTGGCCCTGTAAGCGCTGTGTCGATGTCGCACGGCACTTGATTCGTTTACTTATTATTTAGAGGCATGGGAACTTGACCCACTTACATATTTCAGTCAAGGTTTTTCACAATTGTGTGCAAATGCAGCCTCGGCGGGCGCCGCCGGGCCGGCCGCGTCCTGCCGGGGCGACGGCGATCTTGCTTCCACAACATGTCGAATTGAACGCAGTAACTCCATAGGACGGTGCCGATCTACCCACATCTTGTTTATTTATTTTGTTTTTCTGTGAACTGAGTACAATTAGTGGCGACATTGTAGACAGTGTGACTATAGCACATTACTTGAGAGTTACGCAGCTTAGCACTTAGGTCTCAAGGTTTACAGCTGCTCTGCGTTCAGTGTTCTCTGTGTCATCTTTATTCGACCACATAATTATGCACTTACATTATTAGTAATGCACTTGAGCGTAGGCTCATCTGTGATGGCTTTAGACCTTCGCGCATCGTAATAGGAATCATAAAGTAAGATGTAGATTTGAAGTGCATCACATCGCTAGCATCAACGAATCAATCTCTTCAAAATTAGAGTTCTTCTTGGCTGGCTGTACGCGCTGAAGACGAATGTCACCCGAACTCGACCGTGGCCGTGCGTGCGTGGCGCGACAGGCCCCCCGCCACGTCACTCTTTGTTTAGAGACAAGTACGGCGTCCAGTGTCGTGACTAACTCCTGCACGCTGCTCCACACCTGACACTAGGCTCTCGGCCCGCCCAACTCGCTGTAAACACATTCAAAACTGGGTCCTGGTCGCGAACACCCTCTGCAGTAGCAGGCTGCGGGCTGCGAGTTCTGGCTGCTCGCTGTAGAGCCAATCTGGTCAGATAGTGCATCATTATCCCGTCACAAGCGTAGTGCGAATGTTCAGCGCCGTGATAAGACATGTCGAACCTTCTCACTCGCCCTTCTGCGGCACTGAGGCAAACGATAGAGCCGCCAGGTCGCACCGTACTGACCGGAATTAATATGATAGTCGACACGACAATAAGATACACACACATACACACACAGCCCGTTTTATGTTATAATACTACTTACTATCTTTTGCCCGCGACTTCGTACGCGCATGTCTCGTTTTATCCCTTCAGGCATTTCGGGAAATCCTTTTAGTGCTCTCCTACTCCCAAGTATCCTACATGCCAAACTACAGCTTTCTACAACCAGAAGTATTTGCTGAGCGTTGTCTGTCAGTCACACAATTTGTCAGTAACGAAAGAATTTTATACATTAGGATATTGATAACTATATAGAAACTTATTTAAAGAGATATCTGTATACACGTGTCACGGGGCGGGACATGGTCCCTCGTGAATACATGCCTTAGCCATTAGTATCCGGACTGCGAAGAGACAGGATTAGCTCATTAATTGTTTTCTCGTGTTCGGTACAAGAACAGCAGAAACAATTATACATAATTAAGATTGCAGGAAACGTAGAATACTAATTGAAAGAAAACCTTCGTGAGTCTCAGCGAAATTACCTTTTTATTCAGAGCAGAAACTCGCGGCTGGAATGACGATATCCATCCACGTGCGCGAGTTACAGAACAGCGAGGACTGCGAATATATTATGTATGCATTTACTTTCGGCGGCTTTTTCCGGGAATTCTTCCAACGATACTCTGTTGACTTTAGCAAGAGTAGGGTACAATGTAGCTAATAGGTACGCACCTCGAGTGCGATGGACTTGAACTTAATAACTGCTCCTAATAATAGTACTAAAGCACAGGAACAAGAAAATATGTAGGTACATGTACAAATGTTTTCATAATAAATTCAAAATCAAAGACGATAATAGTGAGTACTCGAGTGCACAACGTTATGATACTGTGGTTATGTTCAGTGGGTAGACTAACGGCGCGGCGTCTACAGTTTCGACTTATCGAAGCTTTTGTTTTGTTGACTGTTCGTTGTCCTGTCTGTGGAGCAGGTGAGCAGGCCAGCTACGTTCAGTGACCTACTTCTGTGCTCAGTGACAGCCACGCTCGTTGATCTGATCACTATATTATCTCTTCACACAATCTTCAAACTGGAACGCCAGTTCTCAACGAAATCATTTTTGGTCAGTTCTTCTCTCCCGAGATCGCTAACAGGCAACATAAACTGTATATTATTTCTCAAGTCTTACTGTAAATGAAGTACATGAATGTAACTTTCCATACTCTGAGTATATATTATGTACTGCTACATAGGTACTTTGTTATTGTTCGTAAAGCCTACAAGCTGAACGTAGAAATTTGAACGTCGGAGTTATTGAGTACATGTCAAGCGACGCGCGCCAATATTGCCAATGTTTCCGAATTTAGGTCAGTACATTTTAGCTTTGGTGTGTCCCAATTGTTTGAGTGGTGTGGTGTCAGCCGCGTCATCGCGTGTCGCTGTCGCCTGGCGCGTGTTGTTGTGTTGCGCCGCGTCAGCGACACCCGCGTGCGACCGCTGCGGCTCGCGCTTGATCGATGAATTGTGAGCGGTATGCTGGCTGACCAACTGCTCAATACTTATTCTTATCTACCTATCATTTAATATGTATTTCATCATTCATCTACAAACTATTTCCCACGAGAAGATAAAGCATTGTGCTCCCATGCACGATAAACCCATTTCGGCAAATTCAGTTGACAATTGCAGTTAATGGCTCCAACCATCGCGCCTTGTTGCCGAGCCGATGTTATCGCCGGTTGGACGCACACGTACCTAGTTGTACGTAATTGGTCCAATAATAGCTATTGAAAACCATTCAGCGGACAATTGTCGGATCCGATTGAGGTTGAAGAGCGGCTTCCAACACTAGCCGCTCTCTTCCGGGGAGACAATATTCTTTAAGGAACTTGTAGACGTATGTTTGTATGAATATACTTACTTGAATAAGTCAAATAAATATGCGAAGTTGGAAACGGCATGTGACAGTTTTGCGTTAGTCATGCGACGTGAGCTTTAATCGATGTGCCTAGCCCGCTGGTACAGGGGCACGCTAGCCCGCTGGTACAGGGGCACGCTGGCCCGCTGGCACGCTAGCCCGCTGGCACAAGGGCACGCTGGCCCGCTGGCACGCTAGCCCGCTGGGACAGGGGTACGCTGGCCCGCTGGCACAAGGGCACGCTGGCCCGCTGGCACGCTAGCCCGCTGGGACAGGGGTACGCTGGCCCGCTGGCACGCTAGCCCGCTGGGACAGGGGTACGCTGGCCCGCTGGCACAAGGGCACGCTGGCCCGCTGGCACGCTAGCCCGCTGGGACAGGGGCACGCTAGCCCGCTGGTACAGGGGCACGCTGGCCCGCTGGCACGCTAGCCCGCTGGGACAGGGGTACGCTGGCCCGCTGGCACAAGGGCACGCTGGCCCGCTGGCACGCTAGCCCGCTGGGACAGGGGTACGCTGGCCCGCTGGCACGCTAGCCCGCTGGCACAGGGGTACGCTGTCCCGCTGGCACGCTAGCCCGCTGGCACAGGGGCACGCTGGCACAGAGAGCTCGCTCCGCAACGCGGTAGTGCACAGCACGGGGCTGCTCGCCCAAAGAACACGTTGGTCTCCAGCGGAGCAGCGTGGCGGCGTACTGTGTGGCACGTCACTGGACTTCCTATGTTCGTCCCTTCCTTGGCCTGCAGGAAACTGTGCAACTTTCTCCTTATACCTATGAATAAGGAGCCTGACGCATTCGTGTGATGCACTATTTCCAAACCTGTCGCGTTTGGTTCGCGTGTCTCGTCAGACGTCGATTGATGCCTGTGGGGAAGAAGTTTCGTGCCTCGAAAATGAACCTTGCGCTGACGTGCGACGAGTCACTTGAGCACTGACTTGCGTGTCAGGGTCAGCGGGACGCTACGGACGCTGCTCCTTGTGGGACGTACTGCTCCTCATCGCTCACAACATTACACACTAAAGATACTAACTTAATTATGGACTAATAGTCTGAAATAAAGATTTATTTAATTTTAATTTTAATTTTAAAGATACTCTCACAGAAGCTGCACTATGCTTACACCTTTAAAGCTCTGGTATGCGTCTGGTATGGTTCGGGCACGGTTCGGGATTAAGTACTTAGAGCTCATATCTTGCTTCAATAGAACCAGTCGAGAATATCAGTAAGTATCGAAGCGAAAAAAAATATTGAATCTACATATTGCATTGACATGATTGACATTTCTTAGTAGAAGCGTGTTTATAAATCATTTTATCTTATTCTGGATTAAGAGGTTCATAGACGTTTTGTTAGTTACAGGTTCGGCTATGTATGTTCTGCCATCGAAGCATACAAAATTGATATTATTAGTTCGATAACATACTTAGTTAGAATACAATTATTACATTAAAAAATGGTCATGCAATACATTATGGAAGAAGTTATAATCATATCAACCCCGGTACTAACTAAAATTCTTCTTTTAAATAAGAGACTGCAATCTGTGAATGTGGAGATTGTGCTTTGTGGTAGGTATAGCGCGTAATATTATGGTCCCGCTGTGCAGTTGTCACTACACTGAGCGCTGAGCCGCGCTGTCGCGGCAACGTGCGCGTGGGCAGGGGACGCACAACATCTTATTGTACTCCTCTCGCTCCTTACCCATTAACGAATGACAGTGTTTGACGGTGTGACACATTGTCGCGAGGTCGCCGACCCCAGCACCCATACATTTAAAATTACAAACAAACAAATGCAGAAACTCCACACGAAACGCCATTTCTACATTTTTAAAGTCCTCGTAAAAAGCCGAACGTCAACACCCACCGGACTTGACCCCACGTGGCAACGCCACAACCAAATGACCCGCCTGTCTACACAGGCGGCGATGGAACCACTGTAATACCAGAAAAGGTAGATCAGTTCCCTCCTGTCCCCCTAGGGGAATAGCGAGAAGACCCGGAGTAGTAACGCAAAAAATTTAGGACGCTCAAAAAAGTGCCCACTAATTTCGACTGATGCAGATTTGTTTTTAGCTTTCTACCATTTACTCCAAAGGTCCGGAACTGTCGGTGCATATCGATATAATCCAGTTCCAGTTACCTGAAATAGTTTTTGCCGTTTGCCCACGTAATTGGTTATACCCAGAAATATTAACATAAATCCGACACCAATTCTTGCTCTTTGCAGAATATTTTACGAGTATTTAACCGTCCTTTGTGTGTTGTTTAAGACATCTTTATCTTCAGACAAAGTAAACTTTGTTGTGAAAATACTTGAGTGAGTAATATTAATATCATATCTCATCCAATAACAATGGAACTGCAGAAGCATGGATAGTTGTTTGGACACGACGCGACGTTACACGCGGCCTTCAGTCTCGTGTTCGATTCCGAACCGTCGTCATTTGGCGGGGTAAGCATAACAAGCATGCTTAGCAAGCAGGTGACGTCACTAGTCTGAGTCTGCACTATCGAACGAGCCGGCCTCGACTTTAGCACGCTCTCGACGAATTCGCGAAACACTCAAACACTTGCCATCAGTAGTGCGATTCACTAAGGCAGAACATCTTTACAACCAAGAAATCATCGTTGAAACATCTGATGTGGCGTCTATTTATCAGATGTTTCAACGATGATTTCTTGGTTGTAAAGATGTCTGCCTTAGTGAATCGCACTACAGCTTTGTTGTTGCTTCGCCACAATCAACAAATACAAGTACACGGATCTTTCATCCCAGCTACCGAGGCGTACACAAGGCGTTCAACCAAACGCATCCTAGGGCTGCATGGCTGGGTTCCTTTGCGTCGGGAGCTCGAGACCGAGCTAGTTGTACTTGAGGCCTGAGGGACACACATTTGCGTGGATTTGTGAAAGTTATTAAGTTATTAAATACTCATTATAATATAGGCTAAGGCTGCCGACGGCTGCTCGCCGGCCGCGGCGCGTGGCTCGCCGGTCGATACATTTGGGCGAAGTGTGAGGAGGCTAGTTATTAATAGTGGAAGACTGCACTGATCCGCGCTTCAGCGACGAGATTGCTCTTCAGGCCTCGAAAGTGACTGTTACATGTAATTGTAGGCATTCCTCGACTTGTGAAGCACAGCACCATGCTCTCAAAGTTGGCTGCTCGTCATTATCACA
Source organism: Ceramica pisi (assembly GCA_963859965.1). Lineage (NCBI taxonomy): Eukaryota > Metazoa > Arthropoda > Insecta > Lepidoptera > Noctuidae > Ceramica > Ceramica pisi. Next base: position 23,752,133 of record OY982542.1, read on the forward strand.
TGGCGTAGTTGCTGTTTAGTGAAAGCTATAGTAACGTACTTACTATGTATGCTAATTTGTTTTGTTGCGTCGGTAGTACAGGGCTACAGACTAGCTAGACCGACCGCAACTATTCTTAAAACTGGCAAACATTCGACATGATACTTATTTTATTTCTCGTATTACCGAGAACGTCGTATGTGATTTAATAACTACATAGGCTTCCTGAGTTGTTTTCCTTGATAAACTCAGCAGAAAAAACTTAGTAGGTAATATTATTTAATTGCTTCGTTCGCAATTAAGCACCGGTGATTAGCAGCAGCAGCAGGTAGTTGGCACGCATGATGCACTTTGTGTTTCATAGCTCTGGTACACCTTGCCGTCTGCTGTCATCGTCAGCCACGGATGTGTCGCGGCATCAATGCCCCCACGCCGCCTACTACATCCAAACTAAAGACCTCACGTTACAGAAATCCTAAACTGCGGTATCAAAGTTCACCAGACAAAACTCCCGCCTGCTCGGATGATCCTCCCTTTTCTGTGAAGGTTTGTGGGACTTTACTCCCTGTTCCTCCTTGTGGGACTTTGAACCCAGATAAATAACACTTAGTTGTGCATTCTTCCCCTTTTCAACCGACTTCTTTAAAAAGGAGGACATCTATATTCGGCTGCACGTATTTTTTTTTTAAATGTATGTTATAGGTATGTTCACCGATTTCACCGCCACTTGTGGACCAATTTCAAAAAATCTTTTTGTATTCGAAAGCCTATACTCCTGTGGTCTCATAGTCACCGAGTCAGAATCTGATGATTGGATCCCATGGAAATCGAGGGTAAACCTGCATTTTTATAGGCACAATGTTTTTCAAATACTTTCCAACGTAACTCAGATATTTGTGCCTGGTAATCATCATCTGCCAGCCTTTTCCCAACTACATAGGGGTGGGCTTCCAGTCAAACCGGATTCAGCTGAATACCAGTGTTTTACGTGGAGCGGCTGCCTACCAGACCTAGTCCACAACCCATTAAACTGGATAACACGATACTTCTTGGTAAGACTGGAGTCAGATTTACTGGCTTCTGATAATCCGCAACGACTGCCAAAGATCTACAAATGACAAATGACCGACATCCACGGCTTAACGTGCTTTCCAAGGCACGGAGAAAACTCGGTATGTTTAGATGGTCACCCATTCACAGACCAACCTTAGGCATTTTTTGCTTAACCTTTTTTTGTAAAGATCGACCCTTGTTGTGAAAGAGCTTATAAAAAGACCACGATAATTTCAGGACTGTCGTGCTCTATATCCATGAAGATAACATTGCATTGCTTAGAATAGCATAAAGGCGCCACAGTCGGCATTCAGTGAGCACCTGGCTCAATGAGCGCGGACCACACGTACAACTCAACGACCCATTCACGGAGGCAGATGAAGTTACACAATGTGCGCTTGTCGAGATAACGCAACTATTTCACATTCGACAGATTCCGCCCGGGAATGGCGAATGTGGACTGCATGCAGCATGCACGGTGCGTGGTGGGTCCCATCGCGGATGAACACCGCCGTATGTTGCCACTGTTGCCGGCGGCTCCGATATCGCGCCGTGTCGGGGTCACCCTGTCCCCGCACAACGACTGCCTCTGTACTGCTCCAAATTACCCATTCACATTCCATCTTTATCTCTTGTATTGACTGATTTCGTCAAAGAATCTTTGTTTCCCTGCAAATCGTATCTTCCGATAAGAACCAGCAGACTGTATCTTATTGTAACTTGATGTATTCGATATGCGAGCTCGAGGTCACCCGGGTTATCTCCTTATCTGCATATTATATTTTAAATAGGTTAACAGATATACTGCACTCAGATTACCTTTACGCATATTCATTTAAATTTTTAATAGAATGTAATTGACTATTAAGTATAGCAGTCAATAGTTTACAGGTCAATAGTTTGGATATTGGTACCGTTCTCAGTAGTCGAGCTGAAGTCAGGTGCCGTGGTTGGTGACGGCCTCGCTTCGTGTTGCAGATGTACAGCGGCGCGCTGCTGGCGACGGCGGCGCGGCTGGCGTGGGACCCCAGCACCTACACGTGGTTCCGCTTCCTGTGCGCGGCGCAGTACCGCGTGTCGGCGGCCTACGTGTTCGCGGCGGGCGTGTGGCTGGCCGCGCTCGTCTACCTGGCCGCCGCCGCCGCGCAGCGCCGCGCGCCCAACTGCCTGCACGTCGTCAGTATACCCATCTCATATACATACATCCATCCAACGCGCATCACGATTCACGTCATGTCATCCATCATGATGACTAATCTGGCATTGTTTGAATCAGGGATCTAGTCTCAATGGTGTGGGTTTTTGTTTGACTTTCAAATAATGTCAACATTCGTGAAAACTAATCAAGATGTGTTTTCATAACATTTTTCATCACGTGTATTCCCCAAAGGGTTGACAGCAGAGGTGTTCTGTTGTGGTACTTACTACACCCACATTTCCTATGAGGTTCAGAAAAGTCCGAGTAAACAGGGGTCTTGCTAAATCGCACAATTACAAATGTTCGTAGGTACTGCTGTGTGTTGCTTGGCAGTTCTTTCATTTAGGAAGTCGTTGGACCACTTCATTTTTTACCGACATAATTATCTTCGGTTAAAATCCGGCCATTGATCCGTGCAAAAACTGCTCCCTAACTCGCTTTACCTTCGGAGCGGAGGGCGCGGAGAGCGCGGAGAGCGGTGAGTCGCGAGTGTCGTCATCACGCCTCCTAACCCGTGTGTCGTGCGCAGTACGCGGCGGGCGTGGTGTGCCTGGCGCTGAGCGAGGTGGGCTACGGCGCGTGGATGGGCGCGTCGCTGGCGGCGTGGTGGCGCTCCGCCCCGCAGGCCGAGCTGGCGCGCCGCGGCATGGACCTGCTGCACGACCTCAAGCCGGCGCTGCTGGCCATGGAGCGCTACCGCGACGTGGCGCGCCCGCTCTACGACATGATCGAGGTACGTCGTCGTCGTCGACTGGCTCCGCCTGGCCGCTCTCCGAGCTGGCGAGTGGCGTGTGCTCACTGTAGTGTGTGCTTGTGTCGCAGGAGGTGGAGCGCGAGGCGCCCAACAACGCCTTCGTCATCATCGTGTTCGGCGTGCTGGGCATGGTGCTGCAGGTACGTCACAGACATGCTACGGTCTACACCGGCATAGCTAGCTGTTTTGTCGAACGCTCCTAGCTGTCGAGCGATCTACAAGCAATGAGTATTATGGACTAAATAAACTCACGTCATATATTATTATGTGACGTTTCAGGTGGCGGCGTTCATAATGGCGCGTCGCCTGGCGCGGCAAGCGCGGGGACCGGGTGCGGGCGGAGGGGGCGCGGGCGAGCGCGCGCTGGCCCCGGGCGGCGCGAGCGAGAAGGAGGCGTGCGCGTGCGCCGCCGCCGACGACGACAGCGACGCCACAGACGCCGAGCGCGCGCCGCCCGGCTGGCGCAAGAAGGCCAACCTGCGCATGTACACTATACTCGACAAGATTTTCTAGCAGGTCAGTTCCAGACACGGTTTGTGCAAAACATGGCGTACCCACGTTGGGACAACCTATCCATCAGCGGCACCGTGACTGACAGACCCAGAAGAAAAATTATCTTTTAGAGATGATAATGTTAAAAATTATCTTTAGAGATTCGATATTATGATGATGTGAAAAAGATGGCTTAATTAGGCCCACTTGCACATACTCGAGTATTTTTTTAATTCTTCTCTCTCTTTTAACTGAATATAGGTACCTTATAAACCTATATATTTTATAGCAAAAAAATAAAAGTACCATTTCAGTGTAACAAGAAAATTGCTATGAAAATTATGTAGGCGTTATGTACCTAAATATAGGAAAATGCCGGGAGCCCGTTTTCCAGTAGTGAGGAGCTATTGACTTGACTGTATACTTCTCACGCCAGGGGCCAGGCTGTTCGCCGCATCCCCCACCTGATGTCGGCTGAAATAAAAACCCGCGAGCCTTTTATGACAACAATTCATGGCTAAATATAATTTTTATAATTATTTAACTTTTCGAGAACGTGCACCAATTGCACGTTGTCATTTGTCATTGGAGTTGGTCGGCTCCATCGTGGCCTCCCTACGGCTGTCGCGTCTACTCCGCCTCTCGCTGCAATGTCAAACTTTCCCCACTTTCTTAGACACTGACAGTGTGTACAGTAAAAAAATGGCTTAACGGGCTTAACGTTGTCTATTCCAGGACGAGACAGGCGCGAGCGGTGCGTCCGCGCCGGTCGCGCGGGCAGGGGGCGGCGGGGGCGCGGGCGCGGGGAGGCCGCGCGGCCCCCGGCGCCGTTCCCGAGGCGCGCCGCGGCGCGCCCGCGCCGCCGCCCCGGGCGCGCCGCGCGACGCCGCGTGGGACGCCGTGCACGCCCAGCTGCGCGCGCGCACGCCGCGCCTGGCGCCGCCGTCCGCGCCCGCCGCCGCGCTGCTCATCCTGCACCGCGACCTCTAGCGCCGCGCGCCTGGCTGGCCGGCTGTGCGCGCGAGTCGACAATATCAACAGTATACTGTTATGTAACGAATCGAGAATGATGTGATTATATTAGTAGAGAGTCGATGAGACTAGCCTTCCACTTGTAATGGTCTGCCCATATCTCATAGGTTTCTATATTATTTTCTATTAAAACTGATTAACGAACACAGACTGCCATATTAAGTAGTAGTTAACAGTAAGCTAAGTGATAGGTGAGAGAGAGAATGTATGTACCGCGTACAGCCGGTCTGTTCTGTTCACATCTCACGTGCTCACTCAGGTGCAGTCAACAACAAGTGAGCTGACATTCCATCTTGTTCGTATGGTTTGACAGCTCACTTCGTTATCACTTCACCCACGCCTTCACTTCGACATGTTCACAGAATCGGCCGGCTGTACAGAGTGCGAGCTCATATCGGTCCGCCGCGCTCGTCGCGCGCGTTGCGTGTCGTGTTGCATGTTGTGAGCGGTGCGTTGCACGGGCGCGGTGGCATCTGTTGTAATGTTGTTGTTCCATTTATATTCCTATGTACATGTAGGTAGATAGAGTAGAGTTAATACGAGACGGTGCGTAGTTAGTATATATTCTGTAATAAACTATATTTTATAAAAGTATGTTTTCTAGCATTTTGAGTAGTGACTTCTTGCCTTGTCGCAAACTTATCGAGAGACGCGGTGCTATCAACACGACACAAGCCCAAAACATGTTAGCTGTTCTCTGAGCAGCTGTCCAGGGGTGTCACATGGAGCGAAGTCGATACGAGTCCTCCAGGGTACAGCTCCTGAGCATGTTGTGATGTCTAGTGCAGCGGTACCCAGCGCTAGCTGCAGCCTCGAGTACTGGCGCAGAGTGGCGCACTGCTACTTACACATTGACTCGCCTCCTGCGCGGGTGCGGAAAGGCATCGGCCGCAGCGCGAATATCGCTCACTAGCGACTAACAACTTACATCACAATTAAACCTAGTGTGAGTCATTTCATTTAACACGTTTGCCGTAACATCAAATCCGATTATTGTGATACTTACCATTTAGCTGTGAGTTGAACTAAGAGAGCGAAGTGAATCACGATAGAGTGTGGAGGTGTCGGGGGTCGGGGAGCGGGGGGCGGGGGGCGGCGGGCCACGCTACAGTCGCCGCGGGTAGCGCGGGGGGTGTCGGGAACCTGGTGCCAAATAGCGTAAGATATCTCATAGTCCGTGCGTCGTACGTCGTATGTCGTGCTTTGTACGTCGTGCGTCGTACGTCGTGCGTTGTACGTCGTGCGTCGTACGAGCCGTTCACTGTTGTATGTAGACCTAGCGTAAGTCGAGCTCAGCGGAGACCAGAGGGCTAATTCGCGTAATGATAAGACGCAGCGATTAAGTTTTAGTGCAGTTGAAGTTAAGTTTAAGTTTGAGTGATAAATGGTATTCTTGTAATCTTTGAACTGCGCGTAAACTTTGCGTGAACTGCACGTCAACTGCACGACAACCAAAGTCTACCAAACTTACTGACGTTGCAGAGAAAAAATGTTGTTAAAAAAATAGAAACGAATAAATTTCAATGAATATGACGTTAATATAATATTAAAACCTAAACTTAAGTTTATAAGCTGTTATTTTGGTTTTTGACGTCAAACAAATAGTAGAATACCGATCATGTTGCGTTCCGAAGCACGCACCAAAGACGCGCAACAGTAGAATGCCGCTATTGCGCTCGCGTGACGCAAACTTGACGCGAGCATATCTGACAGCGGTAGAGAATACCAAAAGCGTTGTTTTGATCGAAACTTAACTTCAACTGCACTGCAAGTGCACTGATTTAGTTACGTGAATTAGCCTACAGTAGACAATAAGCCGCGATACGCACACGCGCGCTACATAACTATGTTGACACGTTACTATTAAAGCAATAAAGTGATATTTTTGTACACGAGCCGTTTTATTTGTAAAAGCAGTATCTGGGACGATACCCACCACCTGTCGGCCTGTCGGCCTAGCCTGGCGTGATCTTAGACTCCTCTGACCAGAACTGTCCAGGGCTGGCAATTCAGCTGCTACATTCGCTGAACATATTTTATAACTTATACACCAAATCCAGACAATATGAGCTCCTCTGAATTCCACGAAGTCACAAAACGGCCATGGATAAGGTCCTCATCACATCACTGAGTTCACCAAGGATAGTACTTTGTTATAGGTATGTTCTCTCTTTACAGGCAAAGTTGTAATAGACTTAACAAAGAAATGCAATATACAAAGATCTATAGTCTCACTTCAGTCTTCAATATGAAATTGCTTTCAAGTGATTGTGATCAAGCCTTTTTAACCGACTTCCCAAAAAGGAGGAGGTTCTCAATTCGGTTGTATTTTTTTTTAATGTTTGTTACCACATAACTCCGACAATTATGAACCGAAAAATTCTTGTTTTATCTGAAATGATATACTTGCAGATTGATCCCATTTAAATTTTATCAAAATCGGTTACCTACGAAGTTTGGATTTTAAATCGAAATAGTTGGAATTCGTCTACTTGGATGATGGTTTTATGTCATCCAAGTAATCGAAATTGCATATTTTGCTTTTCTGCGATTTCGCAGTGGTGTTGTTAGGTGTGGGGTAATAGGTACTAAAAAGTGAAAAATAATAAACTTTGCAAAAAAATACAACCGACTTCCAAAAAAACAACAACACTATCGTTTAGTTTCATATTATGGTTGGCGCCAGATAAACTTGGAATAAAGTACACTGACCTTTCCCTAATATCCCTTCGTATATACCCGAACAACACATCATGAACCCTTTTTCATTACTAGAGAACGTAAAGGTTCACGATAGAAGTCGATTTAGGACAGCTTTATGTCATTATTTCTTCTCTTTTAGTGACCACTGTTTGTAGTAAAAGCCATAATATTACACTTTGTTCTGTAAAAATGCGCAATGGCTGGGAGTATTCCCATCTGTATCCGAACGTCTGTCCTGAAATGGGGAGAATAGGGAACGTTCGTGTCATCTGTCCACATTTTTATAAATGGAGACAGATAGGAGTAAAGAGTTTCATCTGTCGCCGAAATATGTTTAAACAAAAACAAGAAGACTGCTGCCAAACAGAGAAATTCAGCGCTCGCACACGCGAGATGTTGTCACATGCATAGAACGGGCCACGCTGGAGCGGGCCAGTCGTCGAGAACTAAAATAGTGACTAAACTATGAACTTTTTATGCAAGTGGAGCGTTCTTCGTTGTCCTAAAATTTTGGTTTGGCACCGTCTTCAAGAACTAAGTAAATACCTAGATCATTATTTATTTTCTTATTATTAGGTACTAGCTGACCCGCACAACTTTGTCTGCGCCACATTTTCCATTAGTGCACCGCTTCTTTTAATCGTAGCTGAAAGAATTTTTCAAATTGGTCCAGTAATTTCGGAGCCTATTCATTTCAAACAAACAAACAAACAAATATTTCCTCTTTATAATATTAGTGTAGATTAATTACTTTTAGGCAGGCTTTACGGGGTAGGAAAAGAGACGGGACAGAGACTGGATAACGATAGGGGTGGGAGTATATCAACTTATTTTGTTCTTTCCAGTGGTTTGGTTGTTAGGGTTCCGAACAAAAATCGGAACCCTTATAGTGTCACTCGAGTGTCTGTCTGTCACAGCCAGTTTTCGGTCACTGGGTCACTTTTGGGGGCCAAACTATTTTTTTTTTTTAATTGTTATATATGAAATGAAAGGGCTCACTGTCTGAGATTTAATTATATTTTTTGCATTATTTTTAATTAAAGGTTTTGAAGTTATTAAAGTAATTAAACGAAAAATTACCATTTCTCCCCTTATCTCCGAAACTAGTGAGCACAAAATTTTGATAAAAATAAAGGTAATAGATCTTTACCTATATGTACCTAGATTACAGGAACATCTATAAGAAGTCTATAATGTAAAAAAGGAATTCGTTCGGAACCCATTGCACGCGAGTCATTTATTAATGACAGTGTATTTTGACATGATTAAATAATTAAATTAAAATAGTAATTTCGTTTCAGCTACACTAACACCTACCACGAAGTAAAACGGAAAGTTTGACGGACTGCCTCTCTGTGCTACCGTCACCACGTGACACTGGCAGAATAGTCGGGACCGGCTCAGTTGCCATAAATATTAAAAAATAATAAAAAAAACACTACAAAGTAAAAAAATAACTTTAAATTCGAAGCTAAAAGTTTCAAAAAAATGTGTAAATACACTATGATGTAATTAATGAAACACCATTTTCGATATATTCTGAAATTGAACTCTTTAAAAAGTGAAAAGAGGCTTCAAACGATGCTGCAGAGTGCAGGCCAGTCCTGGCATACGACTAGGACATAGCTCGTTGCGACACTTCACACGCGTGTCGTACGGAACCCTAAAAATTATCTATGCAGACGCCCAGAGCCCAGCGTCTGCATAGATAATTTTTAGGGTTCCGTAGCCAAATGGAAAAAACGGAACCCTTATAGATTCGTCATCGTCTGTCTGTCTGTCTGTCTGTCCGTCCGTATGTCACAGCCACTTTTCTCCGAAACCTTAAGAGCTATGCTGTTGAAATTTGGTAAGTAGATGTATTTCGTGAACCGCATAAAGATTTTTATACAAAAATAGGAAAAAAACAATAAATTTTGGGGGTCCCCATACTTAGAACTGAAACTAAAAAAAAAACAATAAATTTTGGGGGTCCCCATACTTAGAACTGAAACTAAAAAAAAAAAAATCATCGCACCCATACGTGTGGGGTGTCTATAGATAGGTCTTCAAAAATGATATTGAGATTTCTATGATATTTTTTTTCTAAACTGAATAGTTAGCGCGACAGACACTTCCAAAGTGGTAAAATGTGTCCCCCCCCCCTTAACTTCTAAAATAAGAGAATGATAAAACTAAAAATATATATATGATGTACATTACCATGTAAACTACAAGCGAAAATTGGTTTGAACGAGATCTAGTAAGTAGTTTTTTTTTAATACGTCATAAATCGTAAATCGCAACTTCTGCTACGGAACCCTCAGTGCGCGAGTACGACTCGCACTTGGCCAGTTCTTATATTTTTTTATATTTCTGTAGGCGTCTGGGAGTTAGATTTTTTTTGCTGTTTATAGGCACGCGTTTGACCACTATTTCACCTGAAGGTAAGCGATGATGTGGTCGAAGATAGAGCCACGCTTGCCTAGAAGTAACTTATTCACTCTTGATTAAGACTCCCGGGTTGTAGCTATCGGGAAACACAGCTTCTGGCAGGAAATTCCACTCCTTAGCTGTACGCACAATTAATGTCTGCATTTGTCTTACAAAAACGTACTGTGCGAGCAATATATCAGCTAGGGACAAGTGTTTAACTAAATACTCACTAGTACATTATTCATAATAAGTCTCTAACTTCGGTGTGCCTTACGACATAGGCCTCCTCTAACGTCTTCCACTGTTTGCTATCGGTTGCAATTCTTATCCAAAGGGGACCCAGAGTGTCGCGGGACTATTCGAAAGAGACACCGTGGCTCCGGAACACAAAGGGCACTGAAGGAACATGGATGGGTTTTAGTCGGTAAAAGTCTGACACTCCCTCTCGCTCCGCCCAGAGCGGGAGGAGTCATTGGATGATTTCCCATTCTTTTATCAATTTCTTTGGACATTTGGTCGCTTGGAGAAATGATCTGACCCAGATATACATATTCCTCAACATATTCAAGTTTTTGTCCGTTGACAATTATGTCTGCAGCTGTTGTGTTTGTCATCATCTTTTTTTGTTCGAGTTCATTTCCAAACCCACTTCTCGACTTTTGTCTGCTAGCGTTTGTATCATGGATTCCAGTAATCTTGGGTTCTCCTCCAATATGACCAGGTCATCAGCGAATCTTAGATGGTTTAGTCGCTATCCGTTTATGTTTAGCCGTAGATGCTGACAAACCACTTTAACATCTAAATCACTACAAAAATAACGGATCCACGCGCAATTTCCCGAATTATAATTCCACCGGCTGTCAAGGAAGAGATCCAGGTACGTCATTGTCGACCCGACGCCGATGTGAACCCCTCCTACCTTTATTTGGGATCCTGATGGTGGCCTACTCCGAGATCCATGAGAGCACATGGCTTCGCACTTTTGAAGGGCCTCTTTGAGACCCAACTGCCGGATCCTCTCAACGACTATTGCAACCCCGCGTGTTATAGTGTCCGCCGCTGCCTGGTGCGACCCCCCCTGTGCCAGGACCAGCGTGTCGTCAGCATAGCAGACCACGCTGACACCGCTAGGAGGTCGGCGTGCAGCATCCAGTCGTAGCCGAAGTCCCACAGGAGCGACCCAAAACCGAACCTTGTGGAACACCGCACGACATCCCTCGCCGGTTCCATTCTCCCAGGTGACCGGGGTAGATGACGGCTCTGTCTGTCAAGTAAGCCTCGACTATCGACATCCGGTCGGCATCCGGTGATACCGACGTGCCTCCCTGATGCAACTTCAGGACACAGTGTTGAAAGCATTGGCGATATCAAAGGACACCGCCAATACAAGCCCGCCCCGGGACAACGCATCGTCGAGACTGCGTCAATATCTGCCATCTTTATTAAATTAATTGAAGAACTGAAAAGATAGAAACAAGATTTTAATTTGTTTTATTTTGGTCTTGTATAGGGTGTCTCAGTAAGAGTGCACTTTTTCATTTTTTAATAAAAACAAGTGTTTTATGACAGAGTTGTGATATTTTTATTGTCAAATCAAATCAAATCAAATCGTTTATTGCGTTCCATAATGTACACATACAGGTGGTAAAATAGATTAAAATTGAAACAATTATGGACCCTGTCGGGCACAGCAAACTTTAAAATAATTAGGAGAGAGGAAGAGCGCTTTAAATTCTTTTCTAGTAAAATAAGTGTTGTTTTTATTTCCTGTCCAACTTTTTCTAATGTTTCTAATGTTTTTTACATATAATTATTACCTACCTACTTTTTTAGTTTTGTATCACGATAATGTTTATTATTACGATAGTATATTATTTAGTTATCGTTATTAATAGAATCCAATGTCGTTTATTTATTATTATTGATGGAAAATATTATTTGCTCATATATTTAAATGTTTTATTATTAGAATAGAATAGTATTTAGTTGTCATAATTAATTGAATGCAATGTCATTTATTTATTATTATTAATAGAATACAATGTCATTTATTTATAATTGTAAATTTAATAGTACCTATGTCATTTACTGATGTAATTTATTAGTTGCTTTTATATTTAAATGTTTTACGATAAGAATATTATGGTATTTATTTATCATTATTAATAGAATACAATTGCCAATTGAATGGTATGTAATTTATTTATTATGGAAAGAATGTCATTTATTTTTTATTATCAATGGAATAAAATATCATTTATTTATCATTATCAATAGAAAATAATATAATTTGCTTATTATTATTAATATCATAGTAAATTATTATTAATGGAATATAGTGTCATTTATTTATTATTATTAAGTGTATAAAAATATCTTGTTTTGATCAAAATTTATCAGTTAAGTATTCTTCCACTGTGTAATAGCTTTTTTTAATTAAAAGTTGTTTTAACTTATTTAAAAATAAACCGGTTTTGTTTTCTTGCTTTATGTTTTCCGGTAATTTATTATATATTTTTATCGACATCGAATATGGACTAGAAGCATGCAACTTAAGGCGGGACGGAGGCAAATTTAGCCTATTTTTATGGCGCAGTGAATGGCTCGTTTGCATGTCTCCCCGTGTGTTATAAGATTCTGGAAATTTACGGACCAGTTTACACAACTCCAAGATATAAATACTGACCAATGTGAGAATTTTATATTTTTGAAAATAAGGCTTGCAACTATCCATCTGTTCTATGTTGGTAATAATTCGAATTAGCTTTTTTGTATTTGTATTGTATTGTACAGAAGACATGTTCCGATTAAGTATGGAATAAAATATCCGGCATATGACCCACACGGCTCCGATGACAGGCCATTACTCTTTTCATGAAATTTTCCGGGCCATGACTTTTGCACAGAGATGTGGCTGTACCTAACCGATGACGCGTTGGATTTCCGATTTGAGCTCAGGAATTGTCTCGGGTTTATGCGAATAATTTACAAAACCCCAAAGAAAAAATCGCACGGCGTTAAATCTCACGATCTTGGTGGCCAGTTGACATCAGAATTTCGTGAGGTACTGTGTTCTGGAAATCGATTGTTTCATGCGCGGTGTGGCAGGTGGCGCCGTGCTGCTGAAACCACATGTTGTCCAGATTCATGCCGTCCAGTTGAGACCACAAGAAGTCCGTTATCATATTCCTGTAACGAATGCCGTTCACAGTTCATGAAAAGAGTAATGGCCTGTCATCGGAGCCGTGCCGGATATTTTATTCCATACTTAATCGGAACATGTCTTCTTTACAATACAATAAATATATCACAACTCTGTCACAATACTTGTTTTTATTTTAAAATGGAAAAGTGCACTCTTACTGAGACGCCCTATATAATCTTAGTTGACAGTGATCACAAACGCAGTCGTTGAAGGACAAACTTAACTTTGTTGTAACAAAACGTTCTCATATATTTCAATGTACCTCACGGCCAATTACTCTTCAACCGAAAATATAAGTTTGTATTTGCAAACAATGATTTTTCATATGAAAAAATTACAAATTCCCTATTTTCAGACTTTTTCCTGTTCTTGTACTGTAAGATCTATCTTCTTGCCAAATATGACGCCTCTATTTCAACGGGAAGTACCCTTTAGGTTTTGATTCTGTAGTGTACACGGGTCGCGCGGGGAAGGGGTAGCACAAGTGAAACACTCGCTAGCTATCAACGCACTGCTTTATTCGTGAGTCGGACACGTGGTTGCAATAGATGGCGCGGGGGGGAGGCGCCTTGCACACATACATAACAATTCCTCCCTCTAATCAAAACACACGGACTACAAATCTAAATCCTTACAAGGTATACACAACATATTATACAATATCTACCGCGTGTATCCGACATCGACGCACAAACGATTTCCATGGGTCCAGGGCATGATTCTGGACACCCCAGAGTTGGAATTTTTCGTCGGTTCATTTCTCATTTTTTCATTTTTTTCAAGAGTACCACAAATAGGTATCAGCTCAGCTGAGCTGATATCTATTTGTGGTTTTATTCAGTGTAGAGAATACTTATTTACAATATTGTCAGTTGACTCGCCAACGCACCACCGCACAGGCCGACAGTTCGACAACGACTGCCCGCCCCACCACTCGTACCGGTATTTATAACCGAGCGACGTGTGCGCCCGAGGCAACGTCACAATACTGTTATCAGTTTGTAGGTAGTTCGATATATTGATATCTACATACACTACATTCCCTTCCTTGTTTTAACTAGTTGTATGTAACAAGATTTTGTTTTAGTATAACATTTAGCATATTTTATTATTTTGATTAATAATTTATTGACATGTCTGGCATAACAAAATCACGGCAGAATAATATTTAAAAATAATTTTATGGTTTAATTCAATGTTTCCTTTTACCCTTCCTCTTCTTCTTCTATTTCATTTTCTGATTCATTTATATCTTTTTCTGTGTTGATTTCTTTATTTTTATAACTTATGTATGTGTGTATGTGTGTGTTATTATCATAATTAATCAATCTCATTAATGAAGTAGACGTATGATAGGATTTAATGCCTTGGTTTCTTTATCATTAAAAACCATCTACCGACGCTTGTTTACTCTCAGAGTTATTTAAAACTTTAACTTAACTCACTAGTCGTTCAGTCAATCAGCCGTTTGACAGTTCAAAACTGGCTGTTGTAAATCCTTTAGGTTTGACTCGTGATTCACTAGTATTCGTGATTACCAAGTCCAAGCACCACTGAAAGTCACTAAACTCATAATTATTTGAACAAAGAAATTAAATAATCTTATTCACAGTCAACAGCTAACTCATAGCTCAGCACAACACACTTCCTATACTGGCACTGCACTTCCCCATGGGAAGAATACCGAGAAAACACTTATTTGTACCACCAATAGCTACGACAACGACACCCTGATACAGACTCCCTCGTCTATATCACTCTGGGATGCTGCTATGATACCCTGGTACGCTCGCCAACCCACAGAAACAAGAACCTGGTATTTCAAACTAATTTGATGCTAACTCTTAATCTACTTCATAACATTACGTGATAATTGACCTTGGCCATCTTCCCGACAAAGAGATTTTAAAACTCACCAACCGGTAAGCTATGCACATTAGGGCCCACAAAGAGAAGAGAAACTAGGCCTGACATGTTTGTGTCTAACGTTCATGTGAAGTAGCTACTACGTAAACGAATTACTACGGCAATCTACAAGCATTACGGTCATGACTGCACCGCATACTTCGAATCAATTGATTTTATTTCGATCTAACTCATAGTAGCTAAAATGTGTAACTAACAAGCAACCCGAAAGGGAAACATCTATTTAGAAATTGTAATAGTTCAGAATTCTACACACTCTTATAGCTTTATTCAATGTCATTAAAATCAAGTTGCTATTTTAAATCGTTTACAATCGAATTTACTGAATTTAGTAACTATTGATGTTATGTATGGAAAACTGTGACCCACACGTTTATATAAAAAACCTAGGTTCAATTTTTTCACTAAACACGTCGCATGCGGTCAGTTTGCTTGTGTGGCCATCTTGCCATCCAATATCTCATTATTTAAGTTATATTATTATTCCAATGGGAAATTCTTAAATTACTCGCTTATTTTTTTTTTTTAATTATTTTTGTTTTATTTATCGGCACGCGATTGACCACCATCTCACCCACGGGCAAGCGATGACGCGATCGAAGACGGAGCACGCCTGTTCAGACCACCCAATAATCACTCCTGATCAAAGACTCCAAGGATGCAACCATCGGGAAACACAGACTCCGACAGTGAATTCCACTCCAAGTAACTCACGTTTGCACGAGCACTCACTTTGCTCCCCCTATGAAGCCTGTATCTAAAAGATATCAAAGGGAACCGACGATGATGGTTTCGTGATGGTACAAAGGAGAGAATGCCGCCAGCGAACCAACTGGAACCGCTGCGGCACGACACCTACCGAACCCAAAGTAACTATACGTTCCGCGAAGCCGTAAACACTCCAGTATATATCTCGCGGCTACACTACACCACTAAGGCAGAGGGAATTTTGGAGTATGTGCGCCAAAAGACAAGCTACACGCCGAGAGTGCAGTTGCTGGAATCGCGCCCTAATGTCAACGTCAACGCGTTTGTGGTGCGGCCAACATGTCATGGAGGAGGACTTTTGACCACAGGTGTCACCGTCACTCCCGCGGACATGTCCCACCAGAGCGCACAATGACGTAATGCTTAGTGAAGTTTTTTACTTAATTTTGTAAGGTACATAATATCTATGTGCCACAATAGCCTGAAGATAAAGAGATTTACTATTTTTATAAGTATACCACGGCAGTTTCTTTCCCCAAGACTTGACGTTTAAAGTTGCATTTTCTAAAAGTGTTTGCTATTTTTATATTTGCGTCAAATGATCCTGTTAGGTTCAAAGGTTTAACAATAATAGTGTTATTGCACTGGATGTTTGGTTACGAGCCTGTACTTTATTTTGTTTCATATTTTCCCAGGTTTTGTGTGTGACCAACATTATTGCATTTACCTACATCTAGAATCTACTAACATCAATCGAAAAGATTGACGTTCTCAGATCTTACTTTGTTTAGATGTATAGTTTGGTAATAGCCACACCAAAGACTTCCACTCCATCAGCTGGTGACATTTGCATTTGCTGTATTATTAAACTAACCGATCCACGCAACCTCGTCCGCGTCCGATCCGCGTCCGATCCCCCATCAATGCCTCGCTCCTATTGTTCGCACCGTGATGTTAGATCCTAAAATCTTCCTCGATAAATAGGCTACCCAACACTAGAACAGAAACATTATTATAGACATTTTAGTCCACAAAATTTAGCAATTCTAGTCCACAAAATATAGGTAGCAGTGAAGCACGTTTCTTCTTACTACTCTCGATGTCAGCAGCCATTCCAGGTAGATCGAGAGTACCAGCTTCCAACGTTCCCCTCTCTTTCCTCCTACTGATGGAGGTTCCCCCTCACAATAAAATGTGTCTATTTAATTACGTGTATATAGATAATACTACTGATCTATTTTGTCTTTGATAACTGTCAATTTAATGATCAGTAGGAATCATACCACAATTACTGTAGTTCAATGACGACTTCTCAATTAAATGACCAGTAGATATTCTACTGCAATTATTGTCATTCTATGACGACTTGACAATTTAATGTCCGGCAGGTATATTGTACTGCAATGATTGTCACTCAATGATGACTTGTCAATTTAATGACCAGTTGGTAATTATTCTACTGCAATTACTGTCATTCAATGATGACTTGTCAATTTAATGACCAGTAGGTAATTATTCTACTGCATAACCGTCATTCAATGATGACTTGTCAATTTAATGACCAGTAGGTAATTATTCTACTGCATAACCGTCATTCAATGATGACTTGTCAATTTAATGACCAGTAGGTAATTATTCTACTGCATAACCGTCATTAAATGATGACTTGTCAATTTAATGACCAGTAGGTAATTATTCTACTGCATCATCATTCAATGATGACTTGTCAATTTAATGACCAGTAGGTAATTATTCTACTGCATAACCGTCATTCAATGATGACTTGTCAATTTAATGACCAGTAGGTAATTATTCTACTGCATAACCGTCATTCAATGATGACTTGTCAATTTAATGACCCGCAGCAATGCTGCTTAATATACGTATGCGGTTGCTTGTTGGCACAAACAAGCAACACTTCACGTTGGTCGCAACGTGCTGCTCCAATGCCAAAGACCAAGCCTGATACTGCTGACGAAGGCGTAGTACAGGTCCGCCAGTACGGCAGTGCAGGCAGGTTTGATGAGGAGCGCCAAGCCACGTCCGAAGCACAGGCAGAGCCGATCGTACGCAGACGGGAAAAGTGATGGCCGGATGAGAAGAAAGGACGTGAGCTGTATCGCTTCTTCCCGGACTTGGCCTCAGCTCCATGTGATTTAGGAAAAGATTGCATGACATTCAATTTAATGATCAGCTATGCTGCGTTAAACCATATCAATTGAATTATCAGCAATGCTGCTTAGTATGGTATCAATTTAATGATCAGCGTTGCTGCTTAACATCGTATCAATTTAATGATCAGCAATGCTGCTTAGTATGGTATCAATTTAATGGTCAACAATGCTGCATAATAATTAATCCATTTAACTATCAACCATGTTGACTTAGGTCACGTGTCAAATCAGCGTTGCTGCTAATGATTAAGTCAATGTAATGATCAGGTATAGTAAATAAATTTCAAATTAAGTTATTCGGAAATTTTTTTTCCACCAACCCATGTTTAGGCAAGCGGCACTTCATGGCAAGACTGGAGTCAGATTTTACTGGCCTCCGATCATCCGCAACGACCTAAGTTCCACAAATGACAGCCGGGGCCTACGGCCCAACGTGCCTTGAGGCACTTTGGTCTTAACACTTACTTATGACGAAAGTGTAAAAACATATAGCCGAAATGCTTCTATCCATTAAAGAAAGCAGCACTTCGTTCCTATTCTTTCCCCTTTTTTTTCTAGGAATTACTTTAACTCACAGTTTAATCCTCGTCGCCAATGTAGAGAATACTTATTTACAATATTGTCAGTTGACTCGCCAACGCACCACCGCACAGGCCGACAGTTCGACAACGACTGCCCGCCCCACCACTCGTACCGGTATTTATAACCGAGCGACGTGTGCGCCCGAGGCAACGTCACAATACTGTTATCAGTTTGTAGGTAGTTCGATATATTGATATCTACATACACTACATTCAGATTGCTCTTTTTAGTGAAAGTAGTTAATTAATTATATTTTTATTAAAAATCTCATTGGGTTAGGTCAGAATAACGCTTATGGGCAGTCTAAAGTAAAAAAACCCTTGAAAAAAAATTTAAAATGAGAAAAAAGCCGACGAAAAATTCTAACTCTAGGGTGCCCAGAATCATGCCCTGGACCCATGGAAATCGTTTGTGCGTCGATGTCAGATAAACGCGGTAAAGCTGAGGATTTATATACTATAATATCACATATCGTATTAAACATAACTAGAAGTACTTTTTAAAACAAAAAACGGGGCGATTACGCAACGATCTTTTTGTACCAATGTTTGACTCATCATCGTGCTGTGTGATCTGGGCATTGAGTTCAGTCCCTGCTTTATCTCCTACGTCCTTGGGGTTTGAAGGTCTCCCAGCTTCCTTGTCATCCACGTCGTTCGCACCAGCCTGCTGAACATCATCACAGGCCTGTTGCGGGTCCACAGATTCGTTCTCTTCCGACGATGAAACACTTCGCCCGCACAACTCCGCTTCCCTCCCTCCGGCCGAACCGCCCGGCAAGGGATCCGGTGAGCAAAGCTGCGGCTGAAGTTTGTGCGATTCCGGAGCAGCTGGTGACGGGGAAGGTGACGGTGATGTCGGAGGCGACGACGACGGCGAGTGTGGCCGTGACGGTTGCGGTGCAGGAGCAGAAAGACAAGATAGCCCAGGTGAGCTTACTTTGGTATTTGGTACGTTATCTTCATTATTGTTACTTGCTCTTTTATAAGGCATCAGCTGATTTATGTGCCTTTTGTAATTTTCCGAACTTTGAATGTCTTTTACTAAATACATTACTTTTCCTATTCTTTTAAGTTTGACGCCCTTACACCATGTATAACTTGCTTTGTAAACAAACTTTTTGTATAATACAACATTGTTTTTTTCTAAATGTTTTGTTTTATTTTGCCCTCGTTGCTTAGTTTGTATACACTGTTTATTTTGTGCAACGTTAGATAAAGCCGGTGACAAGGGTGCCGATGTCTTTGGATTCATCAGATCTAATCGCGACCTTAACTTGCGCCCAAACACCAATTGCGCAGGGGACAACCCAGTAGCAGAATTAACTGAATTACGAAAATCCATAAAATATTTCAGAAATTTTACCGATGCTTCTTTCGCGCTATGAGTTTATTCACTTTTAAATTACCTTAACAAAGTTTCCTGCCTGTCCGTTACTAGGAGGGTGATAGACGGTGACGTCATATGCGAGATTCCGTTTGCCGCGCAAAATAGTTCGAATTCTCGTGAGCAGAAAGCTGTGCCATTATCACTTACTAACGTTTTCGGAATCCCAAACCTTGACATTAAATCACATAGCTTTTCAATCACCGCGGTGTAAGAAGTAGCCGTGTTCATGTTGTAAACTTCTACCCATTTCGTATGTGCATCTACCGCTACCAAATACATGCACCCTTTAATTGGACCCAGAAAATCTATGTGTATTCTGTAAAAAGGACATGGTGGAAATTCTCAGGGGGCCGGTGGCGCGCGCGGTGGTGAGGGGCGCAAATGAATACACACATCGCATGAACCTATCGTTGATTTTATAGCCTGGTCAACTCCTGGGAACCAAAATCTTGATCGTGCTTCGGCCTTTGTTTTTACTACGTCTGTGCATAGGTCACTCGTATTTGCCGGAACCGCTATTGCGGACCACTGTCGTTCCTATAGTTAAAAATAAGACGGGTGATACGTCCGACATCAGTAATGACCGACCCATCTCACTCGCTACCACAGCAGCCAAGATTCTTGACAGTCTGCTGAATAGTCGCCTTACAGCACAGGTTGACTTGCACGATGCCCAGTTTGGGTTCAAAGCAGGAGTCTCAACTGAGAGCGCTATTTTGAGTCTGAAGCGGACTGTCATGTACTACACAGCGAGGAGGACCCCGGTACTTGCGTGTTTCCTCGACTTGTCAAAAGCATTCGATCTTGTCGCATATGACATACTGTGGGACAATTTGAGGGACGCGGGTGTGTCGGGGGAGTACACCTCCCTTCTCAAATATTGGTACTCCAACCAAAAGAACCGGGTGAGGTGGATGGGCACTATGTCGGACGAGTACAGGCTGGAATGCGGTGCCAGACAAGGGGGGTTGAGCTCCCCTCTACTATTTAACCTCTATATCGATCGGCTCATCGAGCGACTGAGCGGAACACATGTCGGATGCCACATTGACGGAACGAGTGTCAACAATATCAGTTATGCAGATGATATGGTGCTTCTCAGCCCCTCGATGAGCGGATTGAAGAGGTTGCTGTCGACCTGCGAGGCCTATGCGGTGGAGCATGGCTTATTATACAACTCGAAAAAGAGTGAAATTCTAGTATTTAAGGCACCTAAGCAGCAGCCGCGCAGTGTTCCTCCCATAAGTCTCAACGGCGTAGCACTGAAAGTTGTGAATAGTTTTAGGTACCTAGGCCATATTGTCACGAGCGACCTGAGGGATGACTTAGATATAGAGAGGGAGCGCAGGGCGTTGTCGGTGAGGAGCAATGTGCTTGCCCGCAGGTTCGCTCGTTGTACTACAGACGTCAAAGTTACCCTTTGTAAGGCGTTCTGTCAATCCTTTTACACGAGTGGCCTGTGGGTATCATACACGCGCCAAGCCTACACCGTCCTGCGTGTCCAGTTTAATAATGCTTTTAGGATGCTGTTGGGACTGCCATGGCGTTGTAGTGCTTCAGGAATGTTCGCGGAGCCTCGCACAGATGGTTTTCATGCCATCATGCGAAAGAAAGCGGCCTCCTTACTACAGCGCTTGCACGGTAGTGACAACAGCATCCTGGAAATGATAGCTGCCAGACCGGACTGCCCCTTCCAGGGACACTGGGTGGGGACAGTCTTAGGTATAAATAAATAAATATTTTATATAAACTAACAATAGTAACCTACTTCGTAAGCGCCATTGTTAATAACACCAAAATACTAACTTAATTATGGACTTATAGTCTGAAATAAAGATTTATTTAATTTAATTTAATTTTAATCTAATTTTAGTAAGAAAAAAAAAATACACACACGAAAATAAAAAACACGTACCTACACCAAATACGTCACACCTTCGCATATTTTTTTGTGAGTCGTGACGTCACGAGCCCCCACTCCCGAGTTTTGATGCGTTTTATCTTTGTCAATATTCACTGATTTACAAAAACAAAAAATATGTGTTCATTATTTTTCAATACCGTGAAGTCAGGTTACTTTGGCCCTGCAGTGCTATTCTGTAACAACATTTTCGTGTCTCGACAGCGGAATCCGAGGTGAGTTTCAAATTCGTACAAATATAAGACCTTATGATGTGTCAAATAAAGTTCACTTTGTAAGCTTAGTCACTCAGGTGAAGTCGATATCGAAGTGGTTATTTACAGAATAGACTGGCTGGAAGATAACTTTGGCTCACATTGTTAACC
Source organism: Ceramica pisi (assembly GCA_963859965.1). Classification (NCBI taxonomy): domain Eukaryota; kingdom Metazoa; phylum Arthropoda; class Insecta; order Lepidoptera; family Noctuidae; genus Ceramica; species Ceramica pisi. The sequence continues at coordinate 23,774,029 of OY982542.1, forward strand.
AATAGAAACACAGTAAATACAGTTTTCTGTGTTCATTCTGGTTAACGAGTTATCCCCTGAGATCCAAGTAACCCGACGTTATTGTACTCTAACTGACGGACTAAATAGTTTTGCAATTTGTGGATGACGGAATCTAGCCTATTGCAAACGGTTAGGTTAGGATTCAAAAGTACCAGGGGACCAGAAGCATGTCGAATTATTTTTAACCGACTTCCCAAAAAGGAGGAGGTTATCAATTCGGTTGTATGTTTTTTTTTATGTTTGTTACCTCCATAAATCCGCCAATTTTTTTTTATTTTTTTTTTGACCTCTGACCAGAAGCTTCGCGTCACCAATCTTTGTTAAAAAGGGAGCAGACAATTTTATTCGCCCAGCAAACTTTAGTTCTGTTGCCATCTATCCGACCGATAAAAATCATTCTAGTGACGATACCAAAACACTTGTCCAAAAAATTATCTCGCCGGAGGAACTGAAACTTCGGGTCCGCAGCGTTAGAAAAATTAGGAATGGAGGCGTTATTATTAGCACCGATAGCAAAGATGACATTGCTAAATTAAAAAACTCGGAGAAACTGGTTTCGTCGGGTCTTAAAATCGAAGAAACTTCAAAACGCCGTCCCAGGATAGCAATAATTGGTGTCCCTGTAGCTCTCAGTGAGAAAGAAGTATTGGATTGCATTTATGAGCAAAACCTATCTGAGAAATTGCCGAAAATTACTCGAGAGGCCTTTCTAGAAACAATAAAAATGAGCCATAAGTCCGGTAAGAAAGATCGCTCAACATGTAATTATATACTTGAAGTCCCGCCCAGCATCAGAAAAATACTGGTGAACCAAGGCCGTATTTTTATAAATTGGACATCATGCCCAGTTAGAGATTTCACTTTAGTGACCAGGTGCTTCAATTGCCAACAGTTTGGCCACGCAGCCAAGTTTTGCCGTGAAACATCTCCAACATGTAACCTCTGTGGAGAGACGGGACACTCGTTCAAAGATTGCAGCAACAAATCTTCTCCTCAGTGTGCAACGTGCAAACGTTTCAAGAGGAAACATGATCACCCAACTGGTGACATAAATTGCCCTGCACGAAAATATGCTGAAGACAATTATATTAATTCAATAGACTATGAAGGCGCCTAAGAGCGCCATCGAATAATTTGTTAATTAGCACATAAAAGTAGATAAGTTAGTTTTTAGTATAATGACTAATCAGCTAATCAGTGATCTTGACAGTTTTTCAGTGTCCGAAGCAATCATTTGTAATCTTGAGGAGTGCAAAAATCATCTTAACGCTGGTAAGAAAATGTTAACAGTGCTTACACAAAACATTCGTAGTATAAACCGTAATTTCAATGGCTTCGAAGTGCTATTACAGAATCTTGAAATAAGCTGTGACATTATTGTGCTAACAGAGTGTTGGCTCTCCGAACAAACAACGAATATACCATCAATAGACGGATACAATTTCCACAAAACAAGTAGCCACATTAATCAAAATAGTGGATTAGTTATCTATATAAAAAATAATTTAGAAGCAGTGGTTGAAGAACCCTTATTTCAAGACTGTAATTGCCTAACAATTAAAATTTCCCCCGATACGATATTTATGGCTATATATAGACCTCCATCTCAAAATATTGACAGATTCCTAGACTCGCTTAACATAAACCTAGAAAAAATTTCATCTTATAAAAATATTATACTTTTAGGTGACATTAACATTAACATTGCTTCCGGGAAAATCGATACTCATGCACATAACTATCTGAACATCTGCACATTTCATGGACTTCTACCAGCACATTATTACCCAACGCACCAGAGCGGCTCATGCCTCGACCATATCATAATAAAGTCAAAAGCGCCGTCCATAACAATGGTTACAAATACGTCACTTACTGACCATCAATCAGTTTTACTAACATTGCAAATACCTTCACCTAGAAAAAATTGCATGCGCAGCTGTTCAAAACTCAACATGACTAATCTTGAAAACGACGTACGAGGTATTAATTTCGACTCCGTTTATAATAATTCGAGTGACCCTAATATTTCGTTACAGTGTTTTATTGATTTGTTACAATGTGCTATTAAGAGAAACACTTTAACAAAAGTAATACCCAGAAAGTACAATAACATTAAACCATGGATTACGCCCGGACTTGTTCGCTGTATCAGACATAGAGACAGACTACACCAAAAATGTAAACTGTCCCCTAACAATGAAATACTATCAGTCACCTACAAGCGATATAGAAATTTCTGTAACAATCTGTTGAAAAAGCTTAAAAAACAATATGACAAAGATCAACTACAGAAGGCAGGTAAAAATAGTAAGCTAATCTGGAAATATATTAAAAGTAACACATTTAGAACCAAGCACTCAGAACCTCCGCTCGAACTTTTAACAACCGAATTGAACCCATCCGCAGCGACAAATAAAGCAAACAATTTCTTTATTAACATAGGGAAAAATCTGGCAGAAAAAAACCTAACCCACATTCCTTCTATTCAAAGCACATGTATGACTCACGCTGCACTGAACTCTTTTGTCCTGTTAGATACAGACGTGAGTGAAGTGATAGGTATAATAGATGGGTTAAAGGACGTTTGCGCCGTCGGTTGGGATGAGATTCCTAATGCCATACTGAAAAGACTTAAACACCTAATTGCCCCTCCACTAACTCACATTTTTCAGATATGTTTAACTCAAGGAATATTCCCAAAATTGCTAAAAAAAGCAGTAGTCACCCCTGTTTTCAAATCCGGAGACAAAACCTGTGTTACTAACTATAGACCTATTTCAGTACTAACGGGACTCTCGAAGATTTTGGAAAGAATAATTAACAACAGGCTAGTAAAATATCTTGAAAATAACAAATTGCTTTCAGATCAACAATTTGGTTTCAGGCCTAAAAGATCAACAAGCCAAGCAGTACACAAATTGACAAATTTTATAAGTAAAAATCTAGGTAGTGGCATGCATACCATTGGGATCTTTCTAGATCTTGCCAAGGCTTTTGAAACTATTTCTTGTTCTCTTCTTTTATTTAAACTGGAAAAAATTGGGATAAGAGGAACACAGCTAAAACTGTTAGCTGATTATCTTAGCGACCGTTACCAGTCTCTAAAAATCGGTCAGTACACGAGCTCTGAACTCAAAAATAGTAATTATGGAATCCCACAAGGCAGTATTTTGGGGCCCACATTATTTTTAATATATATTAATGACCTTTGCCGCTTACAACTTCAAAATGGTTTAATTATGTCATATGCGGATGACACAGCTCTACTGTTCTCAGGTAAATCAAGATCTGATGTCTATGAACTTGCTCAGAATGGCTTTAATATGGTGTGTAATTGGCTACATAACAATTTATTAACGTTAAATTCAGATAAAACCAAATTTATTCTATTTACAATGAGAAATACTAACAAGATGCTTACTAACCAAAACATTCACGCGCACAAATGTAATACAAACGCTGACACGGCATGCACTTGTCCCACTTTAATTAAAGCTGACCACATCAAATACTTAGGCGTCACGATTGACACAAACCTAAATTTCCGTAAACACATTGATTTATTATGCACTAGAGTGCGTAAATTAATATATATTTTTAAGAATTTACGGGACATAGCCGATTTTAAATTAATTAAACAGGTTTACTTGGCTTTGTGTCAATCTATTCTTACATACTGCATAACTTCTTGGGGTGGTGCCGCAAAATCAACCTTACTACTGCTAGAACGTGCTCAAAGAGCAATTCTAAAAGTCGCCACCCGTCGCCCATTTAGATTTCCCACACACCAGCTTTATATGGCATGCAAGGTGCTAACCGTTCGACAACTTTTTGTTTTAAGTATAGTTTTACTACAACACAATGAACTAGAGTTTAAACCTGTACCTTCAGAAAAAAGAAGAAAGGATCTGGTTTGCACGAACCATCAAACTAAACATGCTTTCTCAAAAAGATTCTATTTATTTCTAGGACCATTCTTATATAATAAATTTAACAAATTGCTTCAGATATATAATGTAAGTTATTATAAGTGTAGTATAATGTTATTTGATTATTTAGCAAAACTAAATTACTCGGACACGGAAAAACTACTAGAGGTGCTGAACTAAAGTAGCTGACTTAACTGTAGTTACCTAAAATTAGTATTTTAGTTGTAGATTTAAATCAGGATCTATAAGCGTAGTTTATGATAAGGTTATGCAAAATATTGTATCTGCTTAGATTTTGAAAATATTTTATTTTTATTTAATTCAATGACTTTCCCATTTAACAAATACTTTCGCAGAGAGGTGGCCTGAAACACAGGTTTAAGTAAACCTAGATCAGGCAACGCACTACATTACTTTCAGAGTTCTATTTTTGACTGTAAACTCATATTTGTCTTCCATAGTTTAAATTTAGATAATTATTATCCTAATGTAGATCTAGATTAATATATACAACTGCACTATAATGTACACTTTTTTGTAAACATGTTATTTCAATAAATTTTTTATTTTTTTTTTATTTTTTATTTTAATTATGGACCGATTTGAAAAATTATTGTTTTATCTGAAAAGATAATACTTGCAGATAAAGTTCGTAACAGATTTTCATAAAATTTAAATGAGACCAATTTAAATTTTATGAAAATCTGTTACGAACTTTGGATTTTAAATCGAAATAGCTGGAATTCGTGTACTTGGATGATAGTTTTATGTCATCCAAGTAATCGAAATTGCGTATTTTGCTTTTCTGCCACTTTGCAGTGATGTTGTTAGGTGTGCAAAAAAGTGAAAAATAAAAAACTTTTTACAAAATACGAAGAAACTAACAAAAACACTGACTTCCGAAATTAATGTTATTTTTTACTTTGTACTATTTTTTTTTTGGAAGTCGGTTGTATTTTTTTGTAAAAAGTGTTTTTTCTTCGCTGAAATTGTGAACGGTTAGGATTTGAAAGTACCAGGAGTACAGAAAGAGTTAAGTAGCATCGCGTTTATTCTTTTCCACGGTATATAGTGCAGAGAGTGCAGGCATGTATCGACTCACAATAGGCATCACAGAACAAATAAGGACAAATAATAACTGTTCTGTGATAGGCATTGTACGATGATATCGCTAGGTATAACAAGTCGCAAAAATTACGATAATTAATAAAAAAAATTATGAAAAAGGAATTCGAGCTGCTGATTTAGGGTGAAATCCACATTCGAATGGTGTCCAACCTCTCGCGTCCGGCCCTGGTTCAATCCACGGTCCGGAGCGAGGAGTCATGGGAAGCGGAGGAAGGAGGAGGCCGAACGCTTGAGAGAGAGGGAAACCTCCCGCCCCGGCCGCCGCAACAAAAGAAGACGCCCCGGACGTCGGGAGTCGCAGGGCGACTCCCGGCCACCGTAGGCGCGGGCCTGCGGTCGGCGAGCGTTGGGTGGCTCGCTGTCAGATCAGAACCAGGCCCGGGTCGAGGGCGCGTTGTGTTACACGCGCGCCTCAAAGAGATGTCAGCATAGTAGACGGGGCCCGCTAGGGCCAGTGCCTGCTAGGGTTAAGGAGTCTGTTCGAAAGAGTCACCGTGGCCATAGAACGCAAAGGGCACTAAGAGGAACACGGATGGGTTTTAGTCAGTAAGAGTCTGACACTCCCTTCTGCTTCGCCCAGAGCGGAAGAAGGCATTTGATGATTTCCCATCCATAAAAAAGGTAAATGTCTTATTAATTTAGTTTGACCAAATATGGTTCCCGTTACTATCGTCACTGCTGGAGGAAGGTAAATGACTAGGTAGGTAGGAAGGTAAACTAATGGAAATACTAATTTAAGTTGACAAATTAGGTTTTTACGTTTTGCACTTTACAATTTAGCTTGGTAGACAGGAATGATTCGACGCCACGCGTAATCAATGTAGCCATGAAACATTGTTCCATGAATAACTATAATGCCATATAAAAGTTGAATAAGGAAGGATAAGGTTTTATAACCAGTGCAGACGCTGCCAGTCGAGCACGGTGACTGCCGACCCATCTGCGGAGATACCGCGGCCATCACTCCTGACTGCAGCCGCTGTCGTGCTATCACAAATACGTCGTTTGATGCACGCCACATTATTGTGAAGTGAGAGGCTGTGATCGTCTGTGGTGGCAGAGTGGCGTGTTGGTGCGAAGTGCTCGTGAGTGAAGGTCCTATATAGCTACTGAGAAGCCGAGCGAGCTGTATTGAGCGGAGCTGAGCTGTGCGGAGATGATGCTGCGCGCGTCGCCGGCGCTGCTGGCACACGTCAACCTGATGCTCACCGTGAGTCACACACACACACACATGATATTGTGCGCGCCCCAGATCTTTGTCAGTCATGGCAGTCTTTACAGGAGAAACGGTGTCAATGTGGCGGAAGATACGCTCCTCCTTAAACTTAAAGTAATTTTGAAATGAGACACAAAGATTCGTGGCGCTTACTGCACACATAGGCCAATGCTTTTTTTAAATTTCTTTGTGATCTTCACCAATAAGTCTTGCAAAACCTAGTTCTCAATGCCAAGAAAACCAAATGTGTCAAGTTTGCCTTACCTAATGTTAGAAATCTGGGACCGAACGTCATCTTAAATAATAAGGTGCTTGAACATGTGGACTCGGCAGTGTTCTTGGGAATAAATGTTGATTCCAAACTTCAATGGGGCCCGCATATATCAAGCCTGCCAGGAAGGCTTAGCTCAACCACCTACGCCGTCAGAAAAGTAAGACAATACACTGACGTTGACACAGTTCGGTTAGTATATTTTAGTTATATTCATAGCGTTATGTCTTACGGTATCCTACTGTAGGGAAAAGCTGCAGACATACAAAATGTATTTTTTTTAATAAAACCGGGCTGTACGAGCAATATATCAGCTGGGGTCAAGAATTTCTTTAAGAGAATTTTTCAAAGATATTGGAATTCTCACGGTAGCATCTCAATTAATTTTTGCAAACATACTATATTAGAAAAAAACTTTTTACAAAACAATACAATGTGTTTTAGTTAGTTTCTTCGTATTTTGACACCGACTTCCGAAATTAAAGTTATTTTTTACTTTGTAGTGTTTTTTTTTTGAAGTCGGTTGTATTTTTTTGTAAAAAGTTTTTTATTTTTCACTTTTTAGTGGTACCCCATAACAACACCACTGCAAAATCGCAGAAAAGCAAAATACACAATTTCGATTACTTGGATGACATAAAACTATCATCCAAGTAGACGAATTCCAGCTATTTCGATTTAAAATCCAAAGTGCGTAACAGATTTTCATAAAATTTAAATGGGACCAATCTGCAAGTATTATCCTTTCAGATAAAACAAGATTTTTTCAAATCGGTTCATAATTGTCGTAGTTATGAGGTAACAAACATAAAAAAAAACATACAACCGAATTGATAACCTCCTCCTTTTTGGGAAGTCGGTTAAAAATATACATTTATACACTAAAACAAGTGATATCCATAACTTTAAAACTAGAAACAAGCACAAACTACATGCTCACCCTACCACCGTCTGCGAAGGGTTCAAGGGTCATTCGTGGGGCTCGGTATCCGTTTTTACAATAATACTTTCTTATCTTGAGCTGCCTTTTAACTCGTTTAAAGCTAAAGTTAAATCTAACCTTTGTTCAAAGGCATTCAACTATTCAATCAAGGATTATTTAGACGATAATAATAGTTGGTCGCAGTGTTGAACGCAAGACATTCTTCGTTTTAATGTTCCTTCATAGTTAAAAACGGTATAATTATATGTCGATTGAGGGCAATTATTTGTTTCTTTTCTTTTTTTATGTATTTACATAATACTCTCAATGCAATGATTTTTTTACATTTTTTTATTTTTTTTTATTTGAGTGTATTGCAACATGTGATTCAACTGTGAGTGACTTTAAACAATTGTTATTTATAAATGTTATTCTATCCAGAGTACTTTTGTAGAATCACAGATATATTGTTAGATTTATCCCTGCACGTGTAGGCGGGCACGCCCTTGGTGCCTGGAGGCTTATTAAGGCGGGGTTGCAGTACTTTTTAATATTTTTGAACGTCTGAAAATCTAATAAATTATGAGTTTTTTTATAAATAAAAATCATTACATAAAAATTGAACATACCCTCAAGTAAATCGTAAAGATAGAAACGCGATTTAGAATGATTGGCTCGATACTTTTTTTTATCAAACATGACACTAAATTACAATTTCAAACGTGTACTGCTAAGGAATCATCACGAATATACTTAATATATAAAAGTTATATCAATAGACAGAGCTTTTTATTTTGAAGTAAATGTTTAAACCATATTGTATAATTTCTTTATCAGTTTTCACCAAGAAGAAAAAACAATCAAAATTTAGGCATTATTTCGCTCGCCGGACAGTCGCTGTTGTTCGTCAAAACACACAGTACTGCAACCTCGCCTTAAGTTAAGTTTAAATTGTGAGCGGAGGAGTGTGCTAGCTTACAAGTGTCGAATGAGTTTAGTTTTTAGGTTGTATGTGTTACCCAGGTGTTTGTCTTCTTTCTCGGGTCCCTGGAGACCCGGTCCTTTGGTAGGCGTACGAGGGGCCGAAACCAACTCGCAGAGGCCCCGTTAGAAATTTCAAATGTAATGGGCACCAACCGGCGATTATCCCTGTATGCACTGTGAAAGTATACCCAAGGACAATCCCCGGTTGGAGCAAGACTATTGCAGAATATGGAAACATAAGATAAACGCTATGGGTTTGGGCGGTTTAGTGGTCTGATAATCGTTTATTATAGAAGAATTATTGGCCCCTGCCTGACCACTAACAATATACACGGCTTTTAAATGGCAGGGGGTGACTTGCACACTCAATGAATGGGCCCCCGAACACGGTCGCTAGCACAAAGTGACATAGCGCCAATTACCCAGGTTTTATTATTTTGGTTTGTAATAACAGTTTGCACAATTTTGTATAAATTCAAGTTCTTCTAACGCAACAGACAGATGTGTTGCTGGGGAGATTGTTGGCCACTTCTTCTTCCCACCTAAAACACTAGGAAGTGGTGACGGGCGGGCGTTTTTGGGGGACTGTCTTCTTGTAAACTGTCTTCTTGTAAAAAAATTAAAAAGTGCTGGCACTCAGCCTAATTTCAATAAATGACTTTTGATTTTGAAAAGACAAACTGGACATTCATTCATAACCAGTGGTGCAAGTCAGCCGATCTATCCTGACAACATCTCGGCTTGTAAACTTAGCTGGAGTGAGCATGAAGTGACCTGTCAACCATCTTGTTTGCAAGGGTTGATAGTTTCATGTGCACTACATACATCTCACCGTCTGCGTGAACTTATCAGAACATTTCCCGGCAGAGCACAAAAAAATATGAGTTCTGTTCGCATGCAGCATATTTCTACAGTTCCTGATACTTTTCGGAAATAGTTCTGACGTTTTTCCCGGAAAAAAAGACAGATGAAAATATGATCTGCTAACTTCCGGTAGCAGAACATTTTTCGCAAAACCAAAATTTTCAAAGTGTTTTCGGTTCATTAAGGTGAGTTCTATAGTTCCTAATCAGTTTTAGAAATAGTTCTGAAAATATAGGCTCTAAAACAATTTTTAAACATATTATGCCATTGACACCGAAATAAAACGACATTTTTCGCCGTCGCAAAAGAAAATCAAAAAATATCTAGAAAATATCGTGCACTGAGAAATCTTCGTTTTTAGGTTAAAACATAACAGGACCATGCGACGCAGGGAAAACTAAACCCAGAACTCAGACGCAGGCGTCAACATAGAATACAGGAAATCCAAGATAAGACTTAATCATGAAAATCATCGTAAAAAATTCAAAAAAAATATCTATCAGAAACCTAGCAATGAGAACTCTTCGGTTTAAGTTAGATATAATAACAACGCTATATGTGGCAACACAAAGTTTATTCAGAACTCAAACTCAGATATCAGCAGAGCATACTTGAATATCAGGGTTAGACAAAATCTTGACAAATTTTAGGTCTCTGAGTTAGAAATTAAAAAAAATAATTAAAAAATATACCCAGGTTGGAGAACTCTGCTTCGTAGGATAGTTCTTATGATGAACTACATTTAAAAATACAAAATGAGCTCAGAACTCAGACTAAGGCACCAACAGAGCAATGTTGAAATTCTAGATTAGACTAATTCATGAAAACTTTTAGTGTCGCTAAAAAAATCCAAAAAAATATCTGGAAAATATCCAGCACTAAGAACTCTTCATTTTTTTATTAAAACATAACAGGACAATACGACGCAGGGCAAACTAAACCCAGAACTCAGACTAAGGCATCAACATAGCACACAGGAAATCCTAGATAAGACTTAATCATGAAAACCTTAAGTACCACGTATAGCGTTGTTATATATCTAACGTAAACCGAAGAGTTCTCATTGCTAGGTTTCTGATAGATATTTTTTTTAAATTTTTACGGTGACACTTAAGGTTTTCATGATTAAGTTTTATCTAGGATTTCCTGCATGCTATGTTGATGCCTCAGTCTGAGTTCTGGATTTAGTTTGCTCTGCGTCGTATGGTCCTGTTATGTTTTAATCTAAAAACGAAGAGTTCTCAGTGCTGGATAATTTCCAGATATTTTTTTGCGACTTGTAAAAAATATCGTTTTATTTCTGGTATCAGTTGTATAATATGTTTGAAATTTTTTTTTATATTTCCAGAACTATTTCTATAACATATCAGGAACTATAGAACTCACCTTAATGAACCGAAAACACTTTGAACATTTTTGTTTTGGAAAAATTGTTCTGCTACCGGAAGTTAGCAGATCATATTTTCATCAGTCTTTTTCCCGGGAAAAACGCCAGAACTATTTCCTTAAATTACCAGGAACTCTAGAACTATGCTGCATGCGAACAGAACTCACATTTTTTCATGCTCTGCCAGGATATGATCTGCTAAGTTCACCGGCATCATCTCACCGTGGAAACTAATGTGGAGTGACCACAAATTGGGCTGTCGATCAAATCAAAGACAAATGACAATTCACCCCACTTTTTCTTAAGTTTTCAGCGGAAATGCTTGCTAGTCGATTCGGTAATATCTATTATTACCGAATCGACAAGCAAGCATTTCCAAAGGTTGACTAGTAGAGAATTATACATTTGTTTGCTTAAAGTGGATATGAGTAGTGTGCCGTGGTGACTATTGGGTGTGTGTGTCTACAGCTGTACGGCGGCGCGGCGCTGGCATCGGCGGCGCGGCTGAAGTGGGACCCCAGCACGTACGTGGTGCTGCGCGAGCTGTTCCCGGAGGAGTACCGCGCGCTGGCGGCGGCGACCACGGTCGGCGGCGTCACGCTGCTGCTGCTGCCGCACGTGGCCGCGGCGGCGCTGCACGCGTCGCGTCCGCGAGACCGCGCCATGCTGCTCTATGTGGTCAGTACCAGTAATCCCATTACTCCACAGAACGTGATATCTCATATCTTAATCATTAGTCAACGGAGCACAGATTCAAACACGGGGCCTGTGCTTGAATCTGTGCTCGATTGCTGGCAGTAGGCTCGTTCCCAATCTGCCTCACCCCTCTGTAAAAACAAGCGTGATAAGTAATGTGGTATGTACGTGAACAGTTCGCGGCGTTGCTGACGGTGCTGATGGTGGGCGAGCTCGCGTTCGGCGGCTGGCTGGTGGCGCGTGTGATGGCGTGGTGGCGCTCGGCGGCGTCGCAGCAGCTGGCCTGGGCGCTGGAGCTCAGCGAGGACCTGCGCTCCGTGCTGCAGTTCTTCAGCCACTGGCACCCGCTGCCGCGCCACATCGACGAGCTCATACAGGTCACCGCTCATGTCAATCCTAGCTCGTGAACTACACAAGATCATAGTCAGTTCTCAGTTTGTTTTACCTTCCGGTATATTTACTGATTTTGCTATTTTGATGTTTAGCCTATCAGTCTTCATTGTTAAAGAAGTTGACAAAAAGAGCAAACACTTCGTTTGTATCACATTTTCCATTAATGTTCCGCTCCAATAGGTCGTAACGTGATATTGTATAGCCTTTCTCGATAAATGGGCTATCCAAAACTAAAAGATTTTTTTTTATTCAAACCAGTAATTAGAGAGATTAGCGCGTTCAAACCAAACAAACAAACCAACTCTTCGGCTTTAGAATGTTAAAAGTAAGATGCATGTACATAATATGTTCATCTTCGTCCCAGGCATTTGAAAATATCTTGTTGGCGACATAAGACTCAAAATAAAAAAAAATAACACATCTGAGTAAACTGATAACCTTTAAAATATTCAAGAACTACTTAAAAACAATCACGGCGAACTAAAAATCCCAATGAGGATTAAAAAAAAGAAGTTGTGCACACTTGAGCAAGATAATAGCATCTAAGTAAACGCAATAAAAAATAGGGCTTTATTAAATACTAGCTGACCCGCGCAACTTCGTCTGCGTCACATTTTTGCTCCGCTCCTATTGGTCGGTAAATGGGGTATCCAAAACTAAAAGATTTCAATTCAAACCAGTAGCTCCTGAGAATAGCGCGTTTAACCAAACAAACTCTTCAGCTTTATAATATTAGTATAGATTAAATTCTATGCCAGCTTTTTTATCTTCTTCTATTTTTTATTAATTATAATATGCGAAAGTTTGGATGACTGGACTGGTTTTTTTACTCACGCTTATACGGCTGAAAGGATTCAGATGAAATTCAGCACAGAGGTAGATTATAGTCTGAAATACCACATAAGGCGATTTTTTTCGTGAGTAGGTATGTAGTACCTATCCTGGGATATTTACAAGATTCAAAGCATTTAATTCAAATAAACCGTCTGTCAAAAACATGAAGATATTTGCAAATTTTAAAGCGTAAGTATATCTCGAAAAATAACGTGCAAGAAACTCCACGACCACTCTTATTAAATATTAAGTTATATGTATTACAAAAATACTGGTTAGGTTGTCCTTGTTGCTTCTATACGTGAACAAAATGTAAAGTAAAAAGAAAGTACCTACGTCAAACAATTTAAATATCTATTTATTGAAACTTTTCGCACAAAAAAGGTACAAACGCGGACTTAATGCCTTATCAATATAGATAAGCTAGATAATTTGTGAAACGCGGGAGAAGCTACTGGTTGGTAGAACTTGATGAACTTTCTCTTCCGTGTGGTTCACATGTGAACCAGTAATGTCAAATTGCACTTGAGCCCCGCTGGTTCACATGTGAACCGGCACACCGCGACTGATTAAAACTTTACTTTTATTTCGTGAATAGGAAGCTTTAAAATCGTTTGTCTATGAATATTCTCTATGGTGTATAAAATTTGCCAACTCTAGAAAAAAAAACATACTAAAAAAATGACACCTGACATTTCAAAAACTCTAGTCAAAAGTTTCTATGTCTCGGTGATTTCGCGCGCAAGTGGTGAAGTGATTTTAGTGAATTTTGTGTGTTTTTAGTGCAATATTCTAGGGTAAGTGGATAAATAATCATTTATCACTATTTCCTACAAGTATGTAGCTAGTTTTTTGCATGAAATAACATCTCAAAACTTGTTTTGTCGAGCCAACAAAAGTTACGTAGTTCCGAGTGTTCGCCAACGTCAACATTGTTATTGTTTGGGTTTCTGGCAATGTTTACAATTAAAGTAAGCATATTGTAACGATTTATAGTTAACAATGCGTTGATGAATATATAGGTAGTATTCTACAAGCTTTTCCAATTGGAATCTGTTTGATATAACTCTGATAATCGTTATCAAAATAGCGCATTGAATTACGCAATAAAAAACAACAAATGGCGCCGCGCTTTATGAAGTTTGAGCTTGAATATTGCTATAATCGGCTATAGAACTCATATAAAAGATCATTGTCATTAGATTACTCTTCTTTTCATAAGCTAGATCCCAAAAATTGGTGTAAATTGATGCAATAGTTTTGTCAGAAATAACATAAACAGCAACATAACTACATTCAGCAAGTTCTCTCATTTCAATAGGATATATATATTTCTCGAGTACTAATAAGACTTTTGTTTGTGATTTATTTCATGACGACATAATTAAGGAACTCGAAACCATTTCAAGTGTGAGGATACAAGCTTTAGAAACGCCGCGATAACGTTTTAAGTGGCTCGGGTCAGATTACTGTTGAATGAGCGCCCGCCCGCGGGGCGATAAGGACTTGTGACGTAAGAAACGTTCCGTACGTGAGAGGTTAAAGCCTCTCTGTAAACTATATTTGAAGTTAGATTTCCAGGAATGTATGCATATAAATTATGTGAATTGCTAATGCGAGAAAGAGCCACGTACAGCAGAGACCGTAGGAAAAGCAACTCACAGTCAGATCTAGGCCTGCTACGAAAAGAGTTTGTCTTTGAGCTTTGTTTACAGTCATGGCGTAACATAAGCTTACGGGAAATTGAACCCGTTTAAAACTAAATGGAAAGTTATTAGGAATTAGAGGAACGCAAATCATAACTCAGCGGCACGGAATCTTGTCCAAGCGCTTATCTTGTAATACTTGCGATAGCTAGCGCTTTAAGTGTTTCCAATGATTGTTTTTTATGAGGATGGGTCAAAGGAATGTTTACTTGTGGACTGTGGTGCACTTAGGTGAAACATTTAATTTTCAGTTGAATAGTGTCACTTGAATGTATAAGTTGCGAGTTTAATATTGTGTATCCTTCAAGTTTACGGTTAGGTCATTTTTAGGGTTCCGTACCTCAACAGGAAAAATCGGAACCCTTATAGGATCACTTTTTTGTCCGTCAGTCCGTCCGTTTGTCTGTTAAGAAAGACTCTTTATCTCGGTAGCGCTTGGTGGTATTGCGTTGAAATTAATTAAAACCATATACTCTGGTACAAATGTATAGTTTTCAGATATTTTTCCTATACCTACTTGTTGTATGAGACGGTATTACACATTGGTATTACATTCTATTCTATGTCTTGACAAATAGACGGACGGACAAACGGACGGACCCGACTTCAAAAAAAGGACGAGGTTCTTAACTCGGTTGTTTATGATTGTTACCTCATAATAACGTCATTTACGAACCGATTTGAAAACATCTTGTTTTGTTTGAAAGGACTATTTCCTCATTGGTCTCATTTAAAATTCATCACAATCGGTTTAGTGGTTCGTATTTAAAATTTAAATTATATGGATTTCATTTACTTGGATTGCTATTTTTTTTTCATCCAAGTAAACGAAATTCCGTATTTTGCTTTTCTGCGACTTTCCAGTGGTGTTTTTAGGTGTGGGCCATAACTAAAAAGTGTAAAATAAATAACTTTTTTACAAAAATCTTTTAAGTTTTTTATATTGAGGTACGGCTATAAATAATAACAGCCGCACAGGTCGATCTTCAAGGTTAAGCAACGCTTGCGAGGTTGGTCTGTGGATGGGTGACCATCTTAACATGCCGAGTTTCCTCCGTGCCTCGGAAAGCACGTTAAGCTCTTGGTCCCGGCTGTCATTTGGGGATCTTTGGCAGTCGTTACGAATTGTCAGAAGCCAGAAAATCTGACACCAGTCTTGCCAAGGAGTACCGTGTTACCCAGTTAATGGGTTGTGGAGGTCTGGTGGGCAGCCGCTCCACGTAAAATACTGGTTTCTTTCTTCTTTCTTTCTTTCTCATGGACGGCCTGTGACGAGGATGAGGTGAGCACGAGGACGAGGATGGACAAACTTCAAATGACAACGTTATACTATTTTACATTGTTAAATATGACTGTTACCCTAATTATACAGGGTATAATTTAGACGGTCACCAAAATGGATTCAGAGTGTGTATTCCGTCCACTAGCGCCGCCAATCGTTTTTTATTAATTGTGGCAAATTTAAGACACGTAGATAAAAAACCGCTCTGTAGTGCACTAAAGAAATGTGTCTATTATTTTTTGACAGCTATTTTTAATACATAACTCATGGCTAAATAGCCAAAACGGCAATTATTGCTAAAAGTGGCCACTTTTAGTGACCAACTAGAACTACGCGCGAGCCGAGCGAGCGAAGCGAGCGGTGCCGCGGCAGCGGCCGGCGAGCGCTACCTCGAAATTGGTCGCGTTTTTTTTCTATATTATCGTTATTTGGTGACCATTTATCCATTTTGGTAACCGTTTAGAATTTTTTTGGTAGTAAAAAGGTACTTTTTTGGGTGGTGTTTAAACACAAGCCAATTATAAATACATTGTATGTGAATGTTTATCATTATATGTTGAAATAACTAAATAAGTAGAATGGTGCGTGCAGGAGGCGCAAGAGGACGCGCCGCGCAACTTGTACGTGGCGCTGGCGCTGGCGGCGCTGCTGGCGCTGCTGCAGCTCACGGCGGCCGCGGCGGCGCTGCTGGCGGCGCGCGCGGCCCCCGCCCGCGCCCGCGCCCCCCTGCCGCTGCAGTCCATTCCTCCATCCTACGACAGGTATTTCTTTCTTCTCGCTTTCCACTGTGCTGTGTTGTCTTCCAAGCTGTCTGGAGCGCGGGCCACGTCGTCACGTCTGGCGTTACCTACGTGTAGTCTACATTTATTATATTGTTTGTTGATTGTTCCGCAGTTCTTCGAGCTTCGACTACCAGAAGATGCCGCGCACGAAGATGCTGCGGAAGGCGCCCGACCGGCCGCGTCTACATCCTGGAGCCGCCGCGCCAGTGACGTCACCGCCACCCCCCGCGCACCCCGTGACCCCGCACGCGCGACTTACAACACTTTGGGGACTGATTTAACTCGAACTTTTAATAGTGTATAAGTGTATACTTACCAGTTTAGTTTTAGGGACTGTCATAATGTTAGTAAGTAAGGAAGTAAGCTATAAGATTACATTTGTCAAGAAATAGCGAAATTGGCGGGTCGCTTTACTGCAACACACAATGAGGGTGCCTTAGTGTGTGTATATTAGAGCGAAGAAACAGAGAAATATTAACCAATCATATCAGTCAAAATGTCAGTGACACACGTGGTGCGGAGATTTTATGCAATTCCATCGGTTAAAATTTCTACAGAATCAAACCTATTCGAGATGGGATGCAACATTATCCACCCCGGACGTCGCCCTCGCTAGCTACGCTATTGCTCCTCTATATCTGGACATACACAAAACAGTTACTGGGTTGTTCTTGCCAACACGCGATAGGGCCACATAAAGTCATGATGTTTAGGTTTACTGAGAAATGAGCATGTTTCAAACTATACAAAAACATACATACGTACATGCATACAAACGGGACGGCTATACTATTATGAATGACGCGGATCCTGGGAATGAAAACAACGTCACTGAGCAACCTGATAGTGTTTTATTGTATCTAATTAGCTTCGATGACTATTTTTAGAGGAATTAAATATCTGAGTAGAAAACAATAGTTATCCTGATAATTATGTATCATTATCCTCCATGAGCGTGTTCCTAGAAATATATACCCCATTACTTCCCGAAACGTTTGTCAATATTATGGGGACTGATGACTCAAAAGACTGAAATATTTATTTCAATTAAACCATTTACAGGCACTTTTGAATTGTCAAGGTCGGTCGGTCCAAAAAGATGAAGCTATTTGCACGTTCCAAAGCGTAGATCTCTATGGAGAAGAATGTGCAAGAAACTCCACGGACACTCTTTTAATAATAATAAATTGTTACAAAGTTTTGTTGACATCGTGTTGAAATTATACATACATGTGAGAACGATGTGACGAGCATGATAAAAACGTCCGGAATAAAACAGGAACAATTTAAAGAAATACTTAGTTAAAATAAACCATGGCAACTGAGAAATGACCAGTCCTAACCGACGGAGCCATGACATGCGCCAGGCCCATTCGTCTCAACCATTTTGAATGGAGCCAAATAATTTAACGCATACGCCACCATCAGCTAGGCTTTTGAGTGAGCATGACACTCCCAGCCGTCAGGGTACTTGAGTCTATACAATGCAAACACACACATTTTATAAATGTTGGTACTATTGATTTATCTAACTAACAGCAATGGATCAGTGTGTGAGTTAAATTAAATATAAAAGTCATAAAAGACATCGATGGTTGCCGCTTGGTCGATTCAAAGGGTCAAAATCTGTTTTTTATATTTCTGTGGTCAAAGTAGTTCATTGGAGCAATACCTAATTCATGCTGTGAAGCAGCTGAACTACACCTGCTCTAAAAATAGCTAAACATCTTCGTGATTGAGATGTGTGCCGTCACCATTGATATTAAAAGTAAAATATGACATGACCGTTACCAATGCTTTTAACACTACATTCGAAAAATTCTGTAACTATAAATAACTTATACGTATAACTTTCTTATCCTCCATTAGATTTGGGATTCTGTATTCAAATGAAGTGGTAATGTTAAATTAGCGCGCTCAGCGCCCTGCATGCCCCGTCACCTTCCAGTAGCCGGCCCAGGCGGCCGCCCGCCCGGTCCTAATGCCATTTGTCAAACTCAAGCATTTATTTACATTAAACCATTTACAGGCACTTTTGAATTGTCAAGGTCGGTCGGTCCCAAAATATGAAGCTCGTTCCAAAGCGTAGATCTCTATGGAGAAGAAGAGAAGAACGTGCAAGAAACTCCACGGACACTCTTTTAAAAATTATGAATTGTTACAAAGTTTTGTTTACATCGTGTTGAAATTATACATACATGTGAGAACGATGTAAAAGACGAGCATGATAAAAACGTCCGAAATAAAAAAGGAACAATTCAAAGAAATATTTAAAATAAACCATGGCAGCTGAAAAATGACCAGTCCCAACCGACGGCGCCCGTTCACGAACATGTGTGTAAGTTAAATTAAATATAAAGTCATTAAAGACATCCATAGATATTACCGTGCTTTCTTTTGCGACACCAACGCCGTACACATCATTCGAGCTGTTTCTGCAGCACTGGTGCCACGGTAGAACACGTACGTAAACCGAATCCGATATTTCATGTTTTCCATTGTGCGATAATAAGCGACGCCAAAGAAAAAATAGTGAGGAAAAAACAAATGAATGACTACAAATGAATGACTGTTTTAAAAATTTAAATGTACCAGCTAAATGAATTTATAATTTATAACCAGCATGTTTCCAATCATTCGTATCTAGAATATAATCATCTAATTTGTAATATGCTTGTTTACACAGTGTGCTTTTAACATAAGTTTTCAATTTTCTTTCATTTAATTCTAATATGTCACAAGGTATTTTGTTGTAACATTTAATACAGTACCCCATGAAAGATATTCGTACTTTTGTTAATCTATGGTTGATCTAATTTATTTCTATTTCTAGTATTAAAATTATGTCTATCAGTAATTTTGCTAAAGAGATGTCGATTTTTCCTTACACACATAATACTCGTATTTGCATAAAATGAATTGACAAGGGGTTGTATCGACGTAGATTATATGGCTCTGACAACACGCTTTTGTAAAATAAAAAGCTACTGCATACATGTGTATTGTATGTAGTCCCTGAGTTTTCATTGTGATATTACTTTAAGAATATATAAATAAAAGGTACGTAAGGAAACTAATTTGTTCTGTGTTTATTTGACTGCATCAGTAGCGAGTCTTCAACCCTCAGCTGCAGCATCGTGGTCAACCTGCTTCAGGATGCCTCGCCCGCAGCAGGCACACCAGCCGGCCTACTCGTCTGTACCGTTGGTTTATTAGGTTCATAGACGTTACGGCACTGACCATTTCTGAAGCATGGCTCTGAGCGCTTATATTTTCACCTATTATCGACATAAAACACTTTTTTACAAAAAAATACAACCGACTTCTAAAAAAGTAGGTAAGTATTAAAAACTTTTTACAAAAAAATACAACCGACTTCCAAAAAAAAAACACTACAAAGTAAAAAATAACTTTAATTTCGGAAGTCGGTGTTTTTGTTACTTTCTTCGTATTTTGACACCGACTTCCGAAATTATGTATTATAAAGTTATTTTTTACTTTGTAGTGTTTTTTTTTATTTTTTTGTAAAAAGTTTTTTATTTTTACTTTTTAGTGGTGCCCCATACCTAACAACACCACTGCAAAATCGCAGAAAAGCAAAATACGCAATTTCAAAGAATCATCTAAATAGTCAAATTCCAGGTATTTCGATTTAAAATCCTAAGTTCGTAACCGATTTTGATATGATTTAAATGGGACCAATCTGCAAGTATATCCTTTCAGATAAAACAAGAATTTTTCAAATCGGTTCATAATTGTCGGAGTTATGAGGTAACAAAAAAAAAAAAAAACATACAACCGAATTGATAACCACCTCCTTTTTGGGAAGTCGGTTAAATAACCTCCTCCTTTTTGGGAAGTCGGTTAAAAAACACCAATATATTTTTCACTATTCCCGCGAGCAGTCGTTCTATTTGCTTTGCGTGCCTTCGCAGTCACAGCTCATAGTGCGGATGTCGTAGCGGTGCCCCGCGCGTTAAGGCGGTTTACGTGTGTTAGACATCAACGGATTTACTGAAATCGCAAAGCTGGATGTAGTTTTGGTTTTTTGGTGTGTTATATAGACCAGTCCAAGAGAAAATCCAAAGGATCATGACCAAAACCAGTCTAGAAAAGTTGCACGTATGAAAACTAAATTAATATACAAATTATTTGCTTATTTTTTACAAGCTTTTCACTTCAGGAATTTTGTTTTCGTATCCGGAATTATGATTTTAAGATAAACAGTAAATTAACGATTGCTAGGTATATTTCCGTATAGTCATGATGGACGTTTCGTTCTCTTCATTTGTACGAGTCACGTAAGTATGAGCCTTTACATAAAAACATTACGAAAATGATATTAAACTCATAAATAGCTAAATAATTAGTAATATCATAATCATAACGTAGGTACTGTAATTATGTATTTCATAGTTCCGTTTTGAAAATATTTATTTTTGTGTTTCGTCTCACGCAAATGCAACTGTCAAGGCAGATGACAGACGCACCGGTAGGGATGGCGATTATTCCTAAACAAGATCGATTTTTAAATCTATCCAAATCGCAGGAAAGAATCGATTCAGCAATAAATTGACTTCTGATAGATCGATTTCCTATCGAGATAAATTCGTTGGTTACCCTCAAAGTACTGAATCCTAAAAAGCACGGAAGGTTGAAAAAAAAGTTGTTTTATTTCGATAATGTCACATCAACGCTGCGAGGCCATAAAAAGCACGTTATTCACGATTATTCACGTCATTTTTTCAATTAGCAGCTATTCTCTTATTTTGTTTTTAACTAACTTTGTTGTTTTGTACCTACATGAGTGATCTGTGGTCATTTTATAAGTTGCGAGTAGTTTAGACACAATTTTTAGGTTATCTTCGAATTTGTTTAATTATTTTAAAACTCGGATACTTGTATCAAAATGAACACTTTTATTTAATAGTATATAAAGCGTAGTCTATAATAAATAAAGATTTATTGTGTTTCAACTTAAGACGGATTTCCATATATCGTTGGTCAGGCTCCACGTGCGGTACTAAAAATTGGTCCTTCGAACCGGATAAATAACAAACTTTTGAGTTCACGCGCGGCCCGGCCGCATTGCCGTGTACTCGCAGTGGATCGCTGCGGCAAGAGTACTCGGTCCCCCACATCGGCAGCGACAGCTCCGTCCAGCTTCGTGGACGAGCTTGGCAGCAGCAGCAGGAAACTGGCCACCAGAGGGCGCCACTTGCATCCAATTCAATGGGTTGTGAGCGCATACGTCACCCCCGCAGTTCAAGGTATCGTCACAAGTAGGACGTCACACCCCAGTTCAACATGACATCAGAAGACTGACGTCTAATCCAATAGTTCAACGTGTCGCCACCAGGGCGCGCCACCATCATCGCGATCGTGTTGTGTGAGTGAAGTGCAAATTGTGACTACATTTTATTTTGAAAACAAGAAGAATTTAATGACAAGCAATTTGAACTTTACTTCTTCCAAGAAAATAAAATAGAAATTATTGAAGAATTTTGGACTTGTAGAATATCAAGATATAAAATATTTCCGCTTAGATTTTAATTAGCTGTATTATGATTGCATGTTAGTTAAGGACTTATAGTTTGACTAGCTGTCCCGCGCAACTTCGTCTGCGTCACATTTTCCGCTTCTAAATAATATTGCAACAAAAAATTGAGATACTATAGCTTACATCTCAATTTTCAAGTTGGATCGAACTGCACATGGTGTGCGAATTTTATTATAATCGGTTAAGTGGTTTAGGAGTCCATTGAGGACAAACATTGTGACACGAGATTTATATATATTAAGATTAGTTTCTTAAAAACGACGGGACGGGGAACCTATTCCAGTTTCCGACAGACGCTATATAGTTATATTTCAAACACTTGCAAATTTGTTTGCAACTTTTAGGAATTAGTTTTTAATTAAATTTTAAAAGAGTACTAAAGAAAGATTAACGGTCGAATACAATGAAACTAGACAAGAATTATTAGATTGTAGAAAAAGATGGGGATTCGTTTAAAGAAACTAATCTATCTTCTGTACATAAGTATAATAAAACAGTAGAAACCATGAATTCTGTACATTAAAAAATACCAAAAATTTAGTCCACAAAAAGAGCATTTTTTTTTTGTTTTTGTCCGTCTGTCTGTATGTCTGTACGCGATAATCTCCAAAAATACTGAACAGATTTGGTTGGGGTTTTCAAAGTTAGATTAGGCTTATTTCTGAGTAACATATAGTATAAAAAGTTAATCAACGTTTTTCGACAAGTTTTATACAATTTTTAATTATTCTTTCAGTTTAACGCAATGCAGATATTTATGTAATCATCATCAGATTCAGCTGAGCTTATGATGGAAGGTATAAGTTAGGATCTGATGAAGGGATCCCATGAAAAATATTTGTTCAGCGATATTTTCGTCAATATTGAACTGATTTAGATGATTCTTATTTTGTTTGGGAGAGTATTTTCTCGAACTGGTCTCATTTTAATTTTATGAAAATCTGATGAAGAACTTCGGAGCTAGGCAACGGAACTCTTCGATAAATGATAGCAAATGTATCGTTTAATGTATCGTTTATCAAAATAGGACACATTTACAATCAAATATCTTACAATTTAGTTGACATAAGTTGCAATTATGTTAAGGGCGTTAACGCAGCAGTTTTGATACATGACGCGTGACCACGCGATCGGGGAGCGCCAGTGCGCATACAGACTGGGTCTCAGAAAGTCATTTTTCTATTATTGTAATTTAGAATAAGTGAGTCGGAAGAATAAACATACCAAATTTTACCTCACACATCTCCTTTTATTTACGTTAGCGGAAATAGCAAAGTTAAGTGCACGGTTCGATGACATGGAAAACAGGAATCGTTATTTTATCAGACAGTAAATATACGGAACAGAAGCAATTCAAGAGTGCGGCGCTCCGAAGAAGATCCAGATTGGGTATGTTTTTATCATTTCCGTTACGCAGACAAAGCGCAGAAATCGGTCGGTCGGTTTGCACCAGGGGTTGGCCCTCAGCCCTTATCTCTTCTTGATGATAATGGACGCTCTGACGTCGGACATCCAGGAGTTGCTGTTTGCTGATGACATTGTGCTGGTTGCCGAAAGCGGCCTTGAGGTCCAGAGCAGATTGGAGACGTGGTGGCAAAGACTGGAGAGTGTTGGCCTGAAGTTGAGCAGAACCAAAACAGAATACCTGTTCTGCAATTTCGATGGTCTCTCCAGTCCTATACCTATAGCTCTCACCGGAACGCCTATACCGACCTGCTCCGACTTTCAGTACCTCGGGTCGCTTGTTCAGGGGGATGGCGATATAGACCGAGACGTAACACACCGGATCAACTCGGGATGGATGAAATGGCGACAGGTCACTGGGACAACTTGCGACCCACGAATGCCCCTCAAGTTGAAAGGCAAAATCTACAAGACCGTGATAAGACCTGTCGTAATGTATGGATCAGAATGTTGGGCTGTGAAAAAGACGGATGAAAATAAATTGCATGTGGCGGAGATGAGAATGTTGAGATGGATGTGTGGAGTAACAAGAATGGATAAAGTAAAGTGTTGGATTAAAGGTAGTATAAAAGTGGCGCCAGTGACTGATAAGTTAAAAGGGATCGAATCGCTTGTCTTGGTATGGTCATGTGAAGAGGAGAGAGGAAACGCATTTAACTAAAAGAGTAATGAACATAAATGTGGATGGATGGAGAGGGAGAGGAAGGCCAAAGGAAAGATGGATGGATTGTGTAAGAAGCGATATGAAAGAAAAACGTGTTGCGCCGACCCCAAGTAACATGGGATAAGGGCAGGAAGATGATGACACAAAGCGCAGAAATGTGTAAAACCATGTGCCTGGAAGAAAGAGGGAAACTAAATACGGAGTAGCCAGAGGCGAAAATCTGCTCCGTGTGGCCCGTCAACCGCCTCAGTGTAAGAGATGTAAACACGGGTTTGAACTTTCTCGTGGATACAGGAGCCAACCGCGTGTCGGTCATCCAAGTGAATAAGAAATATGAAAAAAAAAAAATCTCCCTGACAACGAAACCTGACAATTTTGATGCCTGACTAATGCTTTGGTCGTAATGACTCCTGAAACTTAAAATACTATCTATGAAAACACCAAGGTCCCTAATAGTATTAACTTTACCAAGATTAAGAATTATTTTATTTTAGCCAACTGTAACACGGTCAACAATGGTTACAGTTAATTGAGTAAATATTAACTGTAACACGGCAACTTGACACAGACGTGTTTTACCTACCCGTGCTATAGTGAATTTGTAGGGTATATATAAATAAGGAAAACGTTCAATTAATACAAATACCTTGCTACACAATACAAAGTTTATTGTTAACAGTACATATGCAGGTACTTACATGCAATACAGAAGTTACACTCTTCCCTAAAACCCTGTAAAATCACATGAATACACGCTCACCCTGTCTCCGTTCCAGGGTAAACGTATAATCAACATGAGACATAAAAAGTATACGAACTCAGGGACGGTTGTATGGGAACGTGAGGTAAACCGCCAATAACTTTAAGCTCAATCGTTTAAGTTAATTAAATAAATATTAGTTGTGCTCTATGCAGAAAAGACTATGTTCAACCCTCGAGACACAACATACACTGTAAATTATACCAACCCCTCAATTACATAGTCTTTCTACCAATAAGTGACCAGTGAGGTTCACTTTCTCTCTCAAAATAGCTTAAGAATTTAGCTCCTAGGAACAGAAGAATGAAACACGAAATGCGTGTGGCCTACCTCGGCAAATGGGTCGGCCACGCTGTTCGCACACGCGCCGTAACCAGTACTTATCAGCTCGCACCAAACTTGACATCTGCGTCCCTCCACAGGCTAGCGTCATAAAGCCAGAACCATCAAATTCCAGAAATAGGCCTAGCAATTAGGCTGCGACTCCATCGGTCTTCTCAGGCTGCGAGCAAAAGGAACTCGACCCAGCGACTCTCTCCAAAACACACCATTGGGTTTAAAAAATCTCAAGGCAGCACGATCTATTCCATGTCGTCTGTGTTGCAGTCTTGGTCAAATTATATTATAGTATTATTTAGAGTCATTTTGGTAGAAATATAATTGTCACCTATCCGCTTATTTTTTAAGTAACTCCAGACATACTTAGGATTATTGCGGAGATGTTCAGCTATATTTTTGTTAAAGTTTGTATAACAATCTTGTATCAGTTTGTCACATCGAGTTCTAAGGCATTCAAACGTAATTGTGTGCCTAGTGCGTCCCGTATTTTTTATATAGCTTGTGATATTTAGCTTTTTCTTTAATTACTCTTAGTAAAGCTCAGGTATACCAAACTGGATAGCGTTCATCTCGTGGTTTTGTAATTGGAGTATGTCTTTCTATAATTGGCATAAGACCATCATGAAATCTAGTCAACATTTAATTGACATTAGTTATAGGATACCATTCATCAGACCAAGAAATTTTCGTAAGTTCAGCATTGACCACTTCGTAATTACAAAGATAGAAGTTTAAGTACGGGACATTATTTTGCATCAGAGGTTTGGAGTGATTAGTTGACAAATTTGAGATTTCTAGCGCTGGGTGATGAGGATCAATTTGAATAAACGGATATGAGGCTTGAGATACAACTTTAACACCAGAAACAAGCACAAGCTACATGCTCCTTCACACCGACTTCATAAGGTCCATGATTCATTTGTGGGGCTCGGTAAGTATCCGTTTATACAATAGACCTCCACTTTCTTATCTTGATCTGCTTTTTAACTCATTTAAAGCTAAAGTAAAATCTAACCTCTGTTCGAAGGCATACTATTCTATTACTTATTTATTTATTTATTTATTAATAAGGCACACCAACGAAATATTTACAATTATGTCAATAACAGGAAATCTCAAATCTACAATTCTGTGTAAATACATCACTTATGCAAATATATGGTGTGCACAACATTTTCATTTAATTAAAGATAACAATTTAGAAAAAAAAAAACCATACATTATTACATTTGATTGATTATTATTACATTTGATAAATTAAAATAAAAGATGTCACAAAATGCAAATGTCAAGGATGCGAATTTAAAACACAGCAAAAATTAAATTAACTAAACCCGCAATACAAAAAACACTTATAAATTAAACAAGATAAACGTGTAAATGAGCATTATAAATTAGATTATATTAAATTAAATTGTTATAGAAATAAATTTAAATAAGAAAATGTCACAAAATCTAGAAGAAATGTCAAAGAAATACAGCAAAACTTAACAAAAAAAAAAACGTATGAACTGTACAAGATAAAAGTATAAATGACTGATTATTAAGACTGAATTACTGATTATTAAGACGATAAGAATAGTTGGTCACTGTGTTGAACGCAAGACAAATAATTATCATGTTCTTTGTGTTTAAGAGTCCTATTACATTTTTTACGGAAATTCATGATTTTTGACGCTGTAATTTTCAGCAGCAGTAAGATATTTCAATTATTTGATCCTTAATAACGATAGTGCCAGTCTCTTTCTTGTAAGTTAGAGTTACACATTTTCATTTTTCTTTTCGTGTAATTTTCTATAAATATTTTACGAACTCAGTTTGCAAGAAAAAATGTCGGCGATGGAACTTTGACGGTCTAATTCACATTGTTACAATCAATTCTTTTAAAAGCTGAAATTTCTAAAAGGTAAGTTGAATGTTTTACTTGTTTATTGGAGTTCTAGAATTTCTTCAAATTCCTTGAGTTTTCACGGAAAAAATCGTAAAGAAAGCCTAATTTAAGCCAGATGCCATGTCTTGATTCAGCGTCCATTATATTCCAAATAAAAACAATTTTATCAAATAAATTAATATGATATAAAATTTCAATCTACAATAAATACATTTCATTAGTTTTCGTTTGTCAATATAATAAAACAAAATTACAATAAATAAAATTAAAGTACTATATATTCTGCGTCAATTCAGCGCGCGCGCTCCTGAGTCTCGCCCGAGCGCCCAAATAAACTATTATCCTATTCAGACTAGTAAGTATCAAAATTGTTTCGCGGACTATAGATGTACTCCCAACGCAGACCAACGTAACTTCGTCTATTGCAAACGTTTATGACAGGTTATATGTGTTCGTATAAAATTGTTTTTTTTTATTTCTTTTTATTATTTATTTATCTGACAATGTAGGTAATTTTTTAAAATACTTGATTAATCCACATACCTACGTCAACACTTGCCTTAAGTGTGTATTTTGTTTTAGTGTCATAGTGTGCTAGCTGACAAGTGATAGGTAACTAATTAAAATTAAATAACCTACTACGAACAGCTGATGTTTGTGTTGTGATGATGTGTGATGTATTGTTTACTTTTATTCAATAATTGCACACAATAATTACTTAGAAGCAATAACATGCCTTTACTGAGCCCTGGCATCAATAACGTTGTTTTATAACATTGTCTGACGTTATAGTTTAGTACCTATATTGAAACCATAACAAAACAACAAGTTTAGCTAAATGTCGAAATACTCACTATTAATCTAACTATAAATTAACTAAAATAACGTAGATAGTTAATAATTATGTATTGTGGCCATTGTGTAAAAAAATAATCTAGGCATCCTACCCACAAAAGGAAAAAGTTAAGAAATTCAATTCAAGTAAATGTAACTTTGTCCTTGATTTCATATTATATAGTAAGTAGAAGAATTTGTTGTTATTTTTAGCATCCTTCCTCATTTCTCTTCAAAGTAATTCTAACTCTCCCATTTCTTCTTTTTTTGTCATTTCAATTCCAGCTTTCCTACCCTACATTGTCTATCTGATTAGTTCTCACCGCTTCTATATTTCTCATTCCAGTAACTTTTCCTGAAACCATGCCAGTGATGATCCGCAAGGGTACAGCTCAGGACTTGGAGCTGAAATTGAGAACGGCCCTTCAGGAACTAAAGGATTCAAACAGCCAATGTCAGTTGCTGTTGAAGGACAGAGAGGATAGTGAGGAAGAGATAAAGAAGGTCGTTTACAAAAACACAAGCTTAAAACGGGAGCTTGTGGAGCTACATCAACAATACTTGGAGGTTGTTGATGAACGGGATAAACTGCGGGTGATCACAGATGGTTTCGGTACCTGTAGTAACTTGTATGAGGAGGCTTTATGTAAAGTTAGGGACCTAGAAGAGGAATTAATTCATGCAAATTAGTTAATTACCAAATTACAAAGAGAAAAAGAATGTACTCGGGTTCGGGAAACAGATCACTTTACAATGAATTGATGAAAGCTAATTGTAACCCTAATTCCTTAGCAACAAACTCTTTACTAAAAATTAGTAATAATAGTTACCAAGTAAGTCAGAATAAAATTAAAAGATATGCAAAACTAAATAGAATAATTAATAAATGCAATAAATTCAAAAAACTACAGAAACACTATTCTAATAATATAAAACTAAAGAAAGAACGTGTTTATTTCATTAATAAGTTAAACAACTACCAAATTAAATTAGAAGACAGTAGGAATATTTATGAGATTGACACACAGCGCCTACAGTCTGAAATTCAAGTACTAGAGGAGTCTCTACACTCTCTTTATACTAAGTATGTTATGTCTCAAAATCATATAAAGGATCATATTCTTGCTACAAATGAATTGGTGGAAATATGCAGCAAACACACGGATAGCCTAGACACAGACTCTAATGGTTCTTTGCCGTGGGAATCCAATGTTGACACTCTCCAACTTCAGTCAACAGTGGACATGTCCCAGTCAGGAAGTGCTCGGGATTGTATCCCCAACCCAAATGGACCAGATATGGTACTAGGTTCATCACAAGTTGAACAGTACAGTGAGTCTCTCGCTTGTAGTAGTTATTGCTCAATTATATTTTCAGATAGTTTAGGGAAAGGGTTAGGAAAATTAATTAGTAATAACCTGAGTCATTCTTCTTCTCAGAATTATTGTATGCCACATACTTCCTACAAACAGATAATGTCATCTATAACTAGGAATAAATATGATGAAGATGCCATTATTACTATTTTTGTAGGTAATAGTTCTAATGTTACAATAGATGACATCACTAACTATGTCGATAAATTATTGAAAACTAAGCGTAAGAAAATTATATTGTATGCTTTTCCCTACTTTGAGCAATTGTCAAATAGGAAGAATATGTATAGCTAGTCATCATAGTGACAAATTTTTATTTTTTTGACAT
This sequence comes from Ceramica pisi, assembly GCA_963859965.1. Classification (NCBI taxonomy): domain Eukaryota; kingdom Metazoa; phylum Arthropoda; class Insecta; order Lepidoptera; family Noctuidae; genus Ceramica; species Ceramica pisi. Next base: position 23,803,663 of record OY982542.1, read on the forward strand.
CAACAATTTTGTTGATAAACTTAGGTCGACTAGGGATACAGTGTATTTGCCCAATAGTTTTAGACGTCAGATAGCGAGGCTATTAGTTTATTATATTAACTCAGACATTTAGTATGTCGAAGTACCCTGTAATTAACACCAACATTAGTAATAATACTAATGTTAAGGTTTCTGAATCCAATAATTTAAACTAGGGAACAGCAACAGTTGGTACCACTAGCAACTTAGATAAACTCAACAACAATCAGGTATCTTCTAGCAGTCAAAAATTGGGGCTAAGCAGAAATCCTTTAACTTATTTCTCCAAAATATTCAAGGCTTTGCTTCAAAACAGTTGGAAATAGAATTATTTTTAGAAAAAACAATGTTTGATATTATTTGCATAACTGAACATTGGTTAAAGGATACTGAAATGTTAATTAATTATGACAATTATAGTATAGGCAGTTGTTTTAATCGAAAATCAATGCTGCGTGGTGGTTCACTAATATTAATTAAAAACTGTATTAAATTTAAAACGCGTAAAGACATTGTTGAACTGTCAGTGGAACATAGCATTGAGCTGTCTTGTGTTGAGCTGGATAAGCATATCATAGTGTGCGTTTACAGACCCCCTAATTATCAAAACTACTCTATATTTGAGTCAGTAATGGAAGATGTGCTGGTAAAACTTGCAACTAATAATAAATAAGTGATAGTCTGTGGTGATTTTAATATTAATATTTTAGAAAATAATTCAGAGAGTGGTCGGTTATTACATCTATTTAAATCATTCCATTTGTCAAATATGTTCAAAGAACCAACCCGTATAACTATTAATACTGCTACATGTATTGATAGTGTTTTTTGTTGCTGTGACTTCTTAGACAAAGCTGTTGTTAATTATCTGCCTTCCGATCACAGTGGACTAACAGTATCTTTTGAGTCCAACATGACAATCCAAAAAGTGCAGATACAATCCAGGCCAATTACAACCGGCAAATTAAATAAATTTAATAGCACCTTAATCGGTAAGTTAAGTGACCAGGGCTTCACAATGAACAACGGTAATATTTTATAGAGAGAATTATTTTCACTAGTACAAACTGAGCTTAATGCCACTTTTAAGCAGCAGACTAGAAATATATGCCCTAAATTTGTATTTAGTGACTGGGCAACTAAAGAAGTCAGAAAAAGTAGAGAAAGATTTTATGAACTTTATAGCCTTAAGCCTTTTATCAACACGGAAACTTTTAATAAGTACGTAGCTTGTTAAACAAAAAATTTTAAGAATACTTGTAAGGCAGCAAAGGCCTTATACATAAGCAACAAGGTTAAATCAGCAGAAAATAAAATTATAACAGTTTGGAAAATTATCAATAATGAAACGAACAGGAACAAAAAAAAAACGGTGTTTTTGTTACTTTTTTCGTATTTTGACACCGACTTCCGAATTTAAAGTTATTTTTTTACTTTGTAGTGTTTTTTTTTAGAAGTCGGTTGTTTTTTTTTGGAAAAAGTTTTTAATTTTTCACTTTTTAGTGGTGCCCCACACCTAACAACACCACTACAAAATCGCAGAACAGCAACATACGCAATTTCGATTATCAAAGAATCATCTAAATAGTCAAATTCCAGCGATTTCGATTTAAAATCCAAAGTTCGTAATCGATTTTGATATGATTTAAATGGGACCAATCTGGAAGTATATCCTTTCAGATAAAACAAAAATTTTTCAAATCGGTTCATAATTGTTGGAGTTATGAGGTAACAAACATAAAAAAAAATAATGATAACCTCCTCCTTTTTGGGAAGTCGGTTAAAAAACATAATAATGATTATACATTGCGAACTCCGCGTGGACTCACACGCGAAAGCAAAGAAGTCGCTGAAGAATTTGTAAATTTATTTACCAGTATTCCAATTAAAACTACTGAAACCTTAAACTCGTCGCCCTCACTTTCTGTTGAATTATTGAAGTCGAATGTTTCAGCCTGCCCAATTGAGTTTAGCTTTAAGCATATAACCCCAACTGTATTAATAAAAGCTTTTAAGCAAGTCATGGTCAAATTGACAGAAGATCTATGGGGTATGTCTGTAAAAGTTTGTGCCTCCATTATTGACACTATAGCACCGTATTTAGCTTTTGTATTCAATCTGTGTGTAGATCAAGGGGTTTTCCCGGACCTTATGAAATACAGTAAAGTTATTCCTTTATTCAAATCCGGGGACAGTAAAGATACCAATAACTATAGACCCGTCTCTGTGTTGCCGGTAATCAGCAAGGTGTTTGAAAAGGTTATGCTAAATCAAATCGCCGTCCCCAGAGAATAAAATGATAAGTGTCATTATCTTAATTTTAGTGTTATGTCATTTTTGAGATCTGTGGGTGCTAATACATCTGCTCAATTTATTTCGTAATTTTTATACAGTTATTAACGAAGTTACAAACTACTACAATAGTATTCAAATATTTACAACAGGTCTTAAATTACGAGAATAAAGTGTTAATATAATGTTATCAAAATGTATTTCCACTTGGTAATATGACAAACAGCCATACAATCATGTTCCCGTGAAAAAATATTCGTCTAGATAATGATAAACGCAGTTATCATTTTATTCTCGTTCAAAACCATCCAGTCGCTTCGTATAAGATGTTTTAACAAAATTACTGTTATGGTTTTGAACAGTAAGACATATTGTCATCCTCTTCGCTCTCTTAGATTTCACGCCAACGCAATTGCAATGACAGATACAAAACATCAATTGATCAGTGTGCTTCTATGCGTCAATGCGTAAACATTGTAGCGCTAAGTTTTTTGTTTTTATTTTTCTAAGTGAACTGTAATAACTTAATAATAATAGTTATTTACGGTAATGAGTAAACAAACTAGGAACGCGCGTTTAAACGCCATTATGAATAATGTAGAATGGATTGAAAAAGAGCCAAATCATTTTAATAATGGTAAGTAGAACCTAGTCACAATTTATCTTAAAATATTCATTAAGTTTTAGTAATAGAACTTCGTAATTATATTCTCTTTCTATTTTCATACCCTATACCTGGTGCCGTATTATGACTATATAATGCCACCATGATGTCGGTGCGAGAGAGTGACACAACTATACAACATGACCGCCATCCTTTTTTCGCAACGAAATCATGATGGTATAATTAAGTACCTCATAATACGGCCCCTGTGAGATTTTAAAAAAAGATAGTTGGATTTCATTATTTAAACGTTTTTTAGATGTAAAAATAGGTGCAAGCGATTGTTGACCTAATTGACACTATTTTTATTCCTTGTTTTTAGTTATATATCTGCTCTGTTACCTACCTTGTCTATGTTTAAAATTGCGATTTATGACGAAAATCACTTGCACCTATTCTTGCAAGCACTATCGATGGCTGATTACTTTTCGGTAGTCTTTAGTTTTGACTTCATTCCCAACGCGTGTCCCGCAACCCGTTCAACTTTTTTTATTGATTAAATATGTAAACGCAATACCTACAACAACAACAATAATTAATTCGAGAATTTATAGTACGGTGGTACGGAACCCTTCGTGTGGACGTCTTGCTTACACTTGGCTAATCTTATTATTAATTTCCTAATGATTATCTTGTACATTCTTCCCGTTTTAATTAAGCCTGAACCGATTTTGATACTTAAATAAATAGGATGTCATTGAATTAATTTCAGTTTCGCAAATATGACTGCAATTATTTAGTGTAATCTGGCTACTGATATTCATTTATTACTTATCATTTCTATTATTATTTTTAGAACAACATCAGGGAGGAAATAACGACGTGGCTACTACGACATCTGAAGAAGTTATTGCTAAAACTCATGAATATATTTTACGAGAGACGAAAAAAGCATTTTACTGCGAGGAAAACGAAAATGAAATAAATGAAGATTTCTCACCGGATGCATCTGAGTATTTGCCGAGCCCAGAAAGAATGAAAATTTTACAGAAAAGCGGAAGTTCATCAAGTATTGGAGGAAATTCAGATTACATAGAAACAGCCAGCCAGAAAATAGTAAATACACCATCAACTATTTCCAACATATCTTTAGTTTTGAACACAATAGATTTCATAGCATCCCCTTCAGTCATATTTGAAGCCAATAAGTTGCAAGACAATCCTAAAGCACACACAAACTGTATTTTGGATTTGACACCGACTTCGACACATGAAAATAATGAACCGTCTAGGTACAAAACAAAGCTGTCATCAAAAAGATGCCTCAATACATTATTTCAAAACGATCAGCCGTCAACCTCATATACTAGTACTATTATTGATAATCACGGGATTGAAAAAGAACGAGAATCATCAGTACCGTCTCTTTTTGATTTGGATGAAACATTACAACCCGCAAATATTTCTGATTGTACATTATTGGACAAAACGATTGATAACAATGAAATCCTAATACCTAGACCTCAAAATCCAACACAAACAGAACAAAACAGTAACGTAGCGGACCATCAGAGCCCTGATCATAATGGTGACCATGATGGCGAAGACCAAGCCGTAATGCATTCATGTAACGTAGCGGACCATCAGAGCCCTGATCATAATGGTGACCATGATGGCGAAGACCAAGCCGTAATGCATTCATTTAGTACAGTTCAAGAATCGACACCACAGGGAAAAAATACAAGAAAACGTAAACGAAACGAAAATCAAGATATTAAAAATAAAAAATTAAAAAATTCAGGTGAAGCCTATAAAGGCTGCAGATCGAAGAAAATGTACGAGAAAAAAGTTTTAAAAGCTAGCTGTAAGTGCACAAAGAAATGTGGTGAAAAGATAACTCATGAGCAAAGAGAGTACATAATGCAGCAATATTATAAAATTGGAGATCACGAGAGACAATGGCAATATATCGTTAATCATACGTTAGTCGAAGATGTTAAGCGAATCACAGTTGAGCGAAAACGCACCCGAACTCAATCAATCAAATACTTTTTTAAAATAGATTCAAACAAAATTCAAGTATGCAAAACCTTTTTCATTAATACTCTAAGCATTTCACATCAAACTGTATATACAGCACTAGAAAAATCCAAACCTGAAGAAAACTTTATAGACCAACGAGGGCGACATGAAAATAGGCCGCGTAAAATGCCCATTTTAACAGAAGAAAGCATCATAAAGCACATTCAATTGTTCCCCACTGTTGAGTCTCATTATGTTAGAAAAGATTCTTCAAGGAAATACCTCTCAGAACTACTTAATATATCCAAGATGTATCGCCTCTACACAGCTTGGTTTGGACAGCAAAGATTTGACTGCCCTTTGGCAACTAAACGTCAATACGAAACAATATTTAACACCAAGTTCAATTTTTCATTTTTTAAACCGAAAAAAGATCAGTGCTCTCAGTGTACTCGTTATCGACAGGCTGATTCAAAAACTCAAGAAACATTGCAAGAAAAATATGATACACATACAAAAAATAAAGAAAAAGTACGGCAAATTAAAAAAGAAGAAAAAGAATCAGTTGGTCCTTCAGAAACAACCGTGGCAATTTTCGATTTGGAAAAGGTTTTGAGCATCCCACAATCTGAAGTTGGATCGTTTCACTACAAAAGAAAGTATCCCATTTATAATTTCACTGTGTTTGATGCTACTCAGAGTCAAGGTTATTGTTATGTTTGGCATGGTCAGATTGCTAAAAGGGGGGCAAATGAAATTGGAAGTTGCTTATGGCAATTTCTACTTAATGAAAAACAAAGAGGCATCCAGAACATATCATTTTACTCCGACGGTTGTTGCGGGCAGAACAAAAACAGATTTATATTTGCTCTATATATATTTGCTGCACAGAAGCTTCAGATGAACATCACACATAGATTCTTTGAAACCGGACATGGCCAGAGTGAGGGAGATTCCATGCATTCCAACATTGAGCGTGAATTAAAACACAGAGTTGTATACACGCCTGATCAGATGTACACAATCATTTTGAACGCGAAGGTACATGGAAAAAAATATCAAGTTAAAGAGATGACGCAAGTAGAGTTTTACAATATAAAGGAATTAATAGAAAATAAGAACTGGTTGAAAAATGAGGAGGGTCAAAAAATATCATGGACTCAAATCATGGAAGTGAATGCCTCACATTCAAATCCATCAATTTTAAAATATAAATACAACTTTGATTCCGACTATTCCCAATTAAATACAGAGCCTGCCAGAAGAATAAGGAGCAAGCGGGGTACCAGACAGATACCAAGCCCAAGTCCTAGCCGTGTCCCCGAACTCCAAACGTTGTACACTGAGCCTATTCCAATAAGCAAGGCTTTATACGATGACCTTATGAGCCTTTGTAAGGCAGGTGATATTCCAAGCTACTATCGTGGTTTCTACGAGTCCTTGACTTATTTCAGTAGCTGTTCTGGTGACAATGACGACAATGAGGAAGATAATGATGACTAATCACCAACCTTTTTTTTTTTTAATTCATTATAAGAATTGATTTTATGTGATAAATGTGATTATGAGGCTGTTTTATTGATGACAAATTGTGTGAAAGATTATATTTCTTAATAATTTAATTAGTATTGTATTCATAATTCACATAATATGTGATCATAAGGCTGATTTTAATTAATAAAAGACTAATAAGAGTAAATTAAGAAAAATACTGTTGTTTATTACTATTATTTTGAATAAAACTAACGTTGATTATCATGTCATAGTTTTATTAGGAAACCAAATTCAAAGTCCTTATCAGAAATGTTTGTTTTAATATTTACGAGAGTAAGACGATATTAAAGCATTATCAGAATCACTTGCTTCCTAAAAACCCGAAGAATAAAATGATAAGTGAAGAGTGCAATATTTAATTCCAGTCAGGTTTTACGGAGAATAAAATGATAGACGACATTATACAACTTAGACTATGATTAATATTGACTAACTTCTTATTTTCTAAATAATATCTCTATTTTGATACATAGGCGTATTTCACTAAAACGTTCAGAACAAACAAAAAATAACCTCTTTTAAAAGTTGATAATCATCTGTCTGCGTCCTGTATTTAAAGAGCAATCGACGAAAACATGTTTTTTATTTTTCCTGAAAAGTTGCATTTTTGTAGTTATCATTTTATTCTCCGGGGACGGCGAAATGCTCAGTCACTTTAATGAGAATAATATTTGACATGACAAACAGTACGGTTTCACCAAGGGGCATTATACAACTGACGCTGGTGTAATGTTATTAAAACATATCTTCAATGCGTGGGAAGAGGCGTAAGATGCCATAGGTATTTTCTGCGACCTATCGAAAGCGTTTGATTGTGTGAGTCATGAGACATTACTCCTGAAACTAGAGCATTACGGACTAAGTAAAACAGCCTTGAACTTAGAAAGAAGAAAGAAACTTAAAATCGTTTTTAAATGAAAGACAGCAGCTAGTTCATATAAACGGCAAAAATTCATTTCTTTCTCTTTCTCTCTCTCTCTTTCAATTCTTTCTTTCTTTTTTCTTTTTCTATATTTTAGAAAATAAACTCAATATGGTGTTGTTTGCCGACAATACAACTTTGATTTTTAAAGTAAATAGACATGCAAAAAATCTTGACAATGTAAATAACGCCCTAATGAAGGTACATGATTGGTTCACTGCTAATAATCTAGTGTTAAATGAGAAAAAAAAACGAAGTGCATTCGATTCACTATACCAAATGTCAAAAGTAATAATTGTGACATAATATTGAACAAGGAGAAACTAGAATTAGTCGAAGAAGCAGTTTTCCTGGGGATTAAGCTAGACTCAAGGCTACAATGGGGTCCTCATTTAACATTTCTTGCAGGAAGGCTAAGTTCAGCAGCATATGCTGTTAGGAGAATTCGCCAGTTTACAGATGTTGAAACCGCTAGACTAGTCTATTTAAGTTATTTTCACAGTATAATGTCTTACAGTATTTTACTATGGGGACGGGCTGCTGACATTGAGTCTATTTTCATTTTGCAGAAAAGAGCCATCAGAGCCATTTACCATCTGCGCCGGAGAGATTCTCTAAGAGAACTATTTAAAGAAATTAACATCATGACGGTCCCTTGTCAATATATTTATGAAAATATTATGTACGTTAGAAAGAATCTACATCTTTTCAGTAAACGAGGCGACAGACATAACTATGTCACTAGAAATAGGAATCAGTTAGTTCAACCAGGTTTCAGACTTGCTAAAGTAGCAACATCTTTCATGGGATACTGTTTAAAGTTTTATAACAAAACACCGCCACATATACTAGAACTAAATGAGACGAAATTTAAGAACTGTGTAAAACGCACACTATGCAAACAAGCATATTATAAATTAGGGGAGTACATGGACGACAAAAATGCTTGGCTCAATGCTGGTCCGCTCCACAACGACTAAAATGCCCGAACTTCGATGAAGATGTGAAAACATTGTTGGACCTGCTGAAGATTGTAAGATTATCTTTGCATTGTATAGACTCATTAAATAATGTTACCATGATTTTGTAAAAAGGCAGTGTTTAAAAGAGTGTCCATGGAGTTTCTTGCACGTTCTTCTCCATAGGATCTACTCTTTGGAACGTGCAACTGCCGCGCTGGAGATAGGGTCGGTGAGTTTGTTTTGTTGCAGAATAACTTGCTACTCTTGCTGACATACCTTGACTATTCAAAATTGCCTGTAAACTGGTCTATTTGAAATAAAGGACTTTGTATTTGTATATTTTTATTTGTATTAAAATTTGTTTATTTCAGACCACGTTATGTCCATATTTTGTTAGTAAAAATAATTAGCTTAAGACTAAGTTCGTAGCAATACAGTAATAATATTTTTTTTTTGTGTCATGTATTAGTTACTTTGCATACTAATTATTGTAAAACTCTAGTTCCTAAAACGAACAGACTATATTGGGGTCGGCTTCCAGTCAAACCGGATTCAGCTGAATATCAGTATTTTACGTGGAGCGGCTGCCTACCAGACCTCCACAACCCATTAACTGGGTAACACGGTACTCCTTGGCAAGACTGCAAGACTGGTGTCAGATTTTCTGGCTTCTGACTATCCTTATGTATGTATGTATGTATGTAAATCGGGCTGGTTTCCGCAACTCCACGACTAAGCGCGTATTTTGCGTGTAGGTGGGACAAATGTGTCATTCGATCCACCCCAGCTCCCCGAGGAAGGCCAGCAACGCCTTGGTGTTACCAACTATTTCACAGAGGGTACCTGGGTTACCGAAGTACTTGGCCCTGTAATCCGCGACTACCGGGCAGTTTAGAAGCAGATGTGCTGCTGTCTCATCCTCCTCCATACAGGCTCTGCACAGTGGGCTGTCAGTGGCTCCTATAGCATAGAGGTGTTTATTAAAAGACCCGTGGCCAGTTGTTACGGCTGTGACTGAGCGCAACTGTTGCTTAGTCAGTCTTAGGGCTTGTTTTGTGAACCGGCCATCAATAGAGGGAAGTGCCTCTTTGGCCTGCCTACACTCACCATGGTCAGCCCATAGCTTGTGATGTTTGTCTCTGGTGCGTTTCCTTACCAGATTGCGAAGGTGCCCGAAAGGCAGCGGCACGATGGGTTCGGGACCAATTGGTGTCATACTCGAACCCCTTCTGGCAAGCTCGTCCGCTGCATCGTTGCCTCGGGATTCGCTGTGTCTGACTATCCTTAACGACTGCCAAAGATCTCCAAAAGACAGCCGGGACCAACGCCAACGACTTAACGTGCTTTCCGAGGCACGGGGGACAAACATGCAACATAACATACAAACATTCACATTTATAACTATAATATTAGTAGGATTTGTAGTGTCTTTGTTTGGAAGTCGGTTGGTTGTATTTTTTGTGTTTGTTCAGCGATATTTTCACCAATTGTCAACCATTTTGGATGACTCCTTTTGTGGGTGAAAAAGTTTTTTTCGACACATTTGCTCAAAAAATGCCTTTACGAAGCTTGTATACATACATTGTTCGAAAGTTCAAAATTACGGTACGATAAAGTAGGTACTCTCACCTAAGTACCTACTTTATCGCACGCTCCAATGTATGGTGCCGTGCGTATTCTTTACGGTATTTTTATAAATGTCCATAAAAAATATAATTATATGAATTCAATCCGTCTGCATCCGTCAGCAAAAAACGCTTCCGTCTGCGTCTGCGTAGAGACGCTGACGGAAGCGTTTTTTTAGCGAAGAATTTTTTGCCTAGAAGTTTTGTCGCACTTTAATATTGAAGAAAAATGAGACAATAGATGTAGTCCTAATTACCCGACTGTTACACTTATGTTTTTTCGAGTGTATTTATGTATGATGTATATTTCTTTGGCACACTCTGTAGCCTAACCCTGTGGCTTAATAGATTTTAGCTTGAAAGGTGTCGTTAGATTCATCTTAATAGTGAAAATGATACTGGATAGGTATATAAAAATAAATAACTGAGTTTCGGTGCCATTTTAATGACTTCAACTTTTTTAACTTATCGAGTGGGGTATCAATATAAAGGGCTCGAGGAGACAATTAAAAAAATGTAACTTATTAAAATGTAGGAAATAAGTAAATGTTTTTGTCAAAAAAATCCGACCGGTACAATAAATAATGCTACTAGCTGACCCGCGCAACTTCGTCTGCGTCACATTTTCCGCTCCTAAATAATATTGCAACCAAAAATTGAGTGGTAGCCACCCTATCTTTCAAGTTGGATCAATTATATCTATGGTATTTACTAACTCGTGACTAAGTATGGTAAACCCTCGACTTCGTCTCGGGCTTACATTTGTCTACTCGTTTGTAAAGACCTACTTACCGCCCTTGTATCATAAATAACTAGGTATTCCCATACTGGACCCTTTTTTATTTGGTGCTGATGAAAAATTTCGGAGTTACGCAACGGAACTCTCGAATGATAGCAAATGAAACGTGATTGCTTCTTCATTGAAAGAAAATCTGACGAATTCAAAACCCCCTCTTTTTTAAGTTGGTTAAAATAAAATAATAAACTTTTGGACGGTTTTTTTTTTTAAAAGATTGTAATTTTTTAAGGGTAAAGTAGTATCGCGTTTATTCTTTTACACGGTATATAGTGCAGGCATCTATCATCTATGGATTCACGATAGGCATCACAGAACAAATAAGGACAAATAATAACTGTTCTGTGATAGGCATTGTACGATGATATCGCTAGGCATAACAACTCGTGTGGTTATCTGGTCCTATTAATTTAGTTTTTCCAAATATGGTTCCTATTCCTATTGTCACTGTTGGAGGAAAGTAAATGAGAAACTGATGAAAATACTAATTTAAGTTGACAAATTCGGGTTTTTACGTTTAGTACCTACTTTTAAAATTTAGCTTGGTAGGCAAGAATGATTCGAAATCACAATACAGCCAGGAAACATTGTTCCATGAATATATAAGTGGAATAAAAAAAGATAAGGTTTAGTAAACACACGCTGTCCGTCGAGCACGGTGACCCGACCCATCTGCGGAGGTACCGCGGCCATCACTCCTGAGTCCTGCCTGCAGCCGCTGTCGCGCGATACGTCGTTTGATGCACGCCACATTATTGTGAAGTGAGAGGCTGTGATCGTCTGTGGTGGCAGAGTGGCGTATTGGTGCGAAGTGCTCGTGAGTGAAGGTCCTAGCTACTGAGGAGCCGAGCGAACTGTATTGAGCGGAGCTGAGCTGTGCGGAGATGAAGCTGCGCGCGGCGCCGGCGCTGCTGGCACACGTCAACCTGATGCTCACCGTGAGTCACACACACACACACTTGATACAGTGCGCGCCTCAGATCTTTGTCAGTCATTTTATTTTATTTTACAGTTTTAGGAAAACTACAGCTAAACATTTTCATAGGAATGAGAGTAACAAAAATAAGGCCACTTAAAAGTTTCCACAGATAGAAGAAAGCTTATAAACAAAAAAAAATAAAAAGGTAAACAGTGTTAAAGTGAAAACCATAGGTAACAGGTAAAACAAAAACAAAAATACAACCGAATTGAGAACCTCCTTTTTTTGAAGTCAAACAGCCCAGATTTAACTGAATTAGTTTACGCCATCAAAGAAGCAATTACAGAGAGTCCGTTTTAATTTTAAAATACCAGTGCTGAAAACATCGATGTCGACGTCCCGGCTTACCGCATTAAATGTATGACTTGCTCTTATTAAGAATGAGTTTCGTCTGTAAATCGTTCCTACCACAGGAGTATGCAATAGATAGTGATTGCGCCGAAAGGTTGAAGGAATCCGCAGTCCAACTCTGCTCAGCAATTCGGGAAGCTCGGTGCAACCATTAGCGATTTTAAATAATAACGCCAAGTCTGCAATTCTTCTTGTACTCGAGATGACTGCGAACGAACGTACAGTAGAGAATTTTGATAGTTTGATGCTCCTGAACTCGGACGAGAGTCTTAAAATGAACCCCAGTGATTTTGATGCTTTTTTAATGATTTGATCGATGTGTTGATCAAATAATAGCTTTGAATCAAATACAACTCCCAAATCTTTGACTGTGTTTACTCTAGCTAGGGATTCGTCTAAAAGTTTATAGTCAAATGTAATAGGTACGGGCTTCCTAGTGAAGGAGCACACGTAGCACTTGGAGACGTTTAAATGGAGCTTATTAGCGGTGCAGTAGTACTGGAACCTATACAGATCCTCCTGCAAAGACAAAGCATCTAATAAAGAGTATGTTTTTGACATAATTTTCATGTTTTCCGCGTAGAAAAGTATTTTAGAGTGACGGAAGCAAGAATCAATATCATTGACGAACAAATTGAATAAAAGCGGCCCTAATAAAGATCCTTTGGGAACTCCCGATGGGATACGCATTGATCTTGATGAATACTCATTCAGCACAACAGTTTGAAACCTGTCCTCCACATACAACTTAAACCAACGGAAAAGATTACCCCTAATGCCCATCGACAGAAGTTTACGCATGAGAATAACGTGATCAATTCTATCGAAACATTTGGCATAGTCGGTATATATGACGTCAATTTGGGACCGATTAGACATAGCCTCTGACAAGAAGTCACTACAGAGAACGAGTTTTGTAGTTGTTGACCGACCACCCAAGAATCCATGCTGATGTTCACTAAAACTGAGCCTGACAGCAGAGTATACTTGCCTGTATACTATGTCATGGCAGTCTTTACAGGAGAAACGGTGTCAATGTGGCGGGTGTAGGTTTAAGATACGCTCCTCCTTAAACTTAAAGTAATTTTGAAATGAGACACAAAAAATTCGTGGCGCTTACTGCACACATAGGCCAATGCCTTTTAAGCTATTGCATAGCTTTTATCGCGTGCTTTGAGCGCGGCGACCGAATCAAGAAATTCCGTAACGAAAATAAACCTAACACCCCCCACTCCGACCGGCACAGCGGTGCGGCGTTGAAAGCCGTGCATCGTCTAACGTCGTTTCAGTTCGGCAGACTTCGGCACGGTGTTTCCGAAAAAGTTTTTTTCGTGTGTGTCTCACTTTTCACAGTTTTCACCAATTTTTCACGTTTTTTTGCGTTCAAAAAACGGAACCCTTATAGATCCGTCATGTCTGTCTGTCCGTATGTCACAGCCACATTTTTCCCAAACTATAAGAACTATGCTATTGAAACTTGGTAAGTAGATGTATTCTGTGAACCGCATTAAGATGTTCACACAACAATAGAAAAAAATTTTGGGGGTTCCCCATACTTAAATCTGAAACTTTAATTTTTTTATCATCAAACCCATACGTACGGGAATGATATTGAGGTTTCCTCCACCCAGTTACCTCTAAAATAAGAGAATAATGAAACTAAAAAACCGGCCAAGTGCGAGTCAGACTCGCGCACCGAGGGTTCCGTACAAACCTGTAGGTATATAAGTAAAAGTTATGGTATTTTTATTGCTAAATGAAATCCATAACATAACAATGTGGAAAGCTGACGGTACCTTGTCAATACATATATGAAAACATTATGTATGTTCGGAAAAATCTTCATCTCTTTAAGAAGAGAAGATATCGGGTAGGTCTGAGAATCGGCCAACATCTGTATTTTTTTTTTAATCGCTGAACAACGTTTGCTGGGTCAGCTAGTAAGTTTATGATTATTAAAAAAAATATACTATGTGATGTAACTAAAAATTTAAGATTTTCGGAATTTTTCCTATATGTGTACTTTATAACGTTGCTTCATGCCAAATTTCAAAATTCCAGGTCGTCTGGAAGTATCCTTTAGGTTTTGATTCCCTTGCGAGTAGTTGCGAGTTTCAAAATATGCGGCTTTAATTGCTGTATCTTTTGATTGCGTTGACGTAGAAGTTTGATTTTGTTACAGCTTAAAGATATTATAGACTTGAGTATTTGTTAAGAATTTAAATATAATACCACTACGCGTTCATGAGTAAAGGGGTAATAAGTTTAAAATTATTAAAAATATTTTTATTATATGATGTAACTAAAAATTTATGCTTTTCGCAATTTTTCCTTTATCTGTGTTATAAGACGTTGCTTCGTACCAAATTTCAAGATTCTGAGTTCACGGGAAGTACCCTGTAGGTTTTGATTCCCTTGCGAGTGTCGAAAATTTGCGGCATAAACGGGAGTATCTTTTGATCGCGTTGACTTAGAAGTTTGATTTTTTCACAGCTCCAAGAGACCATAGACTTGAGTATTTGATATGAATTTCAGCTTGATACCTCCACGCGTTCCTGAGAAAAAAGGTCTTGACAGACAGACAGACAGACAGACAGACGGACAACAAAGTGATCCTATAAGGGTTCCGTTTTTACCTTTTGAGGTACGGAACCCTAAAAAATATATGACGTACGAACGAGATCTAGTAAGTAGTTTTTTTTAATACGTCATAAAACGTAAACCGCAACTTTTGCTATTATACCTACAGGTTTGTACGGAACCCTCGGTGCACGAGTCCGACTAGCCCTTTTTTAAGTTTTCATCGTTAGATGTTACCGAATCGACTAGCAAGCATTTCCAAAGGTTGACTGGTAGAGAATTATACATTTGTTTGCTCAAAATGTTAAATAAATGAGTGATATGAGTAGTGTGCCGTGGTGACTGTTGGGTGTGTGTGTCTACAGCTGTACGGCGGCGCGGCGCTGGCATCGGCGGCGCGGCTGAAGTGGGACCCCAGCACGTACGTGGTGCTGCGCGAGCTGTTCCCGGAGGAGTACCGCGCGCTGGCGGCGGCGACCACGGTCGGCGGCGTCACGCTGCTGCTGCTGCCGCACGTGGCCGCGGCGGCGCTGCACGCGTCGCGTCCGCGAGACCGCGCCATGCTGCTCTATGTGGTCAGTACCAGTACTCCCCTTACTCCACAGAACGTGTTATCTCATATCTTAATCATTAGTCAACGGAGCACAGATTCAAACACAGGGCCCCTGTGCTTTCCCCCTCGGCATACCGACCCATCGTCCTGCTTGATGAGGTCGGCAAAATGTTCGAGGGGATCATCGCCTGCCGGCTGAACAGCCATCTGCGGATAGTAGGGCCGGACCTGTGGGATGCCCAGTTCGGTTTCCGACAGGGGCGTTCGACCATCGACGCGTTGGCCCTACTCAAGGGGCAGGTGAAGGGGGCGGTCGAGGCGGGGGACGGGGTTTTGGCGGTGTCATTCGACATAGCCAACGCCTTCAACTCCGTCCCCCACTCGACGATATTGGAGGCATTCCGCTATCATGGAGTGCCCCAATACCTGCGGGACCTCCTGGCCGACTACTTGGAGAACCGAGAGTTCCTCCTTGTAGACAAATCAAACAGGCTCAGGAGGTACGGCACGGAGTCCGGTGTTTCACAGGGGTCATTCCTTGGGCCACCCCTTTGGAACATCGGGTTGGGTTGGCTACTGCGGGGAGCCCTCCTCCAGGGCACGAGTGTCATCTGCTACGAGGATGACACTCTTCTCACTGCCCGGGGGAGGACCTTCGGTGAGGCGGCCTGTCTGGCCTCGGCTGGTGGATCCTTGGTCGCAGGGAGGATCCGCCGCCTGGGGTTGAGGGTGGCGCTGAACAAGACCGAGGCCGTGTTCTTTCGCGGGCCTCAGCAGCGCTGCCCTCCCGATGCCCACATTGTGGTTGAGGGCATCAGGGTGGGGATCCAGGCCCAGATGAAATATCTGGGCCTGGTACTGGATAGCAGGTGGCGCTTCGGCCCACACTTCAGCGGGCTGTCGACGCGCAGAAAAAAAAGGGCTTGGGCCCTGTGCTTGAATCTGTGCTCGGTTGCTGGCAGTAGGCTCGTTCCCAATTTCATAGGAATCAGACATAATTGGCGCTCCAAAACACAGGCGCGTCTCTTTACTGCAAAAAGGAGATGTTTCGACCAAACTCCTACTTTTCGGGATAAGACATCTGTTCCAGTCACTGATCGGCTCAAGGTCCTAGGCATGGAGCTGACTTCCAGTCTCAACTTCGGTGCAACCATTGAGTGTAAAGCTCAAACTGCGGCCAAAAAGCTGAGCATCCTAAATAGGGTGAAGCGATACTTCAGGCCTGAACAGCTTTTAACTCTATACAAAGCACAAGTCCGATCCTGCATGGAGTATTGCAGCCACCTTTGGGATGGCTCAGCTAAGTATCAGCTTGCCGCGCTTGAATCGGTGGAACGCAGAGCTAAGTATGAAGCAGGTGACGTAAAACTGGTGGTTGCCAAAGCTACACAGCTTGGCTCATCGCTGCAAGGTTGCTTGCATCGGAGAGTATGCCCAAGAACTCCACGACCTCATCCTACCAGTCCCCTTCTACCATCGGACATCCAGACGCACCGCAAATTACCATCCCTACCTTATTGCTATTCCACCAATTCGCACTAAGCGTTTCCTAGCGTCTTTTATTCGCACAGCAAAGGAGTGGAACTCTCTGCTTGCGTCTGTGTTTCCGAACGCTTACAACCCTAATCTTTTCAAAATTAGAGTGAACAGGCTCTTTCTGGGTAAGCTCGCTTCATCGTAGACTTCGTCTCCGTCATCTCTGATTTAGACAAGAGTCAAGAACAAACCCATCAAAAGTAAAAAAAAGAAATGGTTGAATATACTATAAAATAAGCATCACCTTTGTACTTATTTTGTTTATCTTTATCTATTTGTGTGTGTGTCTGTAAATTAAATAAAATAAAATAAACATCTGCTTAAACCCTCTATGAAAACAAGCGTGATAAGTATTGTAATGTGGTATGTACGTGAGCAGTTCGCGGCGTTGCTGACGGTGGCGATGGTGGGCGAGCTTGCGTTCGGCGGCTGGCTGGTGACGCGTGTGATGGCGTGGTGGCGCTCGGCATCGTCGCAGCAGCTGGCCTGGGCGCTGGAGTTCTGCGAGAACCTGCGCTCCGTTCTGCGGTTTCTCGGCCGCTGGCACCCGCTGCCGCGCCACATCGACGAGCTCATACAGGTCACCGCTTATGTCAATCCTAGCTCGTGAACTATACAAGATCATAGTCAGTTTGTTTTACCTTCCGGTATATTTACTGATTTTGCTATGTTTAGCCTATCAGTCTTCATTGTTAAAGAAGTTGACAAATAGAGCAAACACTTCGTTTGTATCACATTTTCCATTAATGTTCCGCTCCAATAGGTCGTAACGTGATATTGTATAGCCTTTCTCGATAAATGGGTTATCCAAAACTAAAAGATTTTTTTTATTCAAACCAGTAATTAGAGAGATTAGCGCGTTCAAACCAAACAAACAAACCAACTCTTCGGCTTTAGAATATTAAAAGTAAGATGCATGTACGTGTTTAATCTTCGTCGCAGGCATTTTAAAATATCTTGTTGGCGATATAAGACTCAAAATTTGAAAAAAAAAACATCTAAAATCTAAATCAGTAAAGCATTGAAATATTCAAGGACTACTTAAAAACTACGTCCAATGCATACTACAGCTATACCAACAAACAGGACTGAGGATCGGTGACTCACGGCGTTCCCCAGGGCAGTATTTTGGAGCCAACCCTATTCCAGGAGTTCGCAGTTCATCACGGCGAACTAAAAGTCCCAATGAGGATTAAAAAAAAGAAGTTGTGCACACTTGAGCAAGATAATAGCATCTAAGTAAACGCAATAGAAAATAGGGCTTTATTAAACATATTGATATTCGCATTTATAATATGTATAATACTCGCGATAGCTAGCGCTTCCAATGTGTTTCCAATGATTGTTTTTTTATGAGGATGGGTCAAAGGAATGTCTACTTGTGGACTGTCGTGCACTTAGGTGAAACATTTAATTTTCAGTTGAATAGTGTCACTTGAATGTATAAGTTGCGAGTTTAAGAGTCCTATTACGAATCGTAAATGCTCGTTTGCAATAGACGCAGTTACGTTGGTCTGCGTTGGGAGTACATCTATAGTCCGCGAAACAATTTTGATACTTACTAGTCTGAATAGGATTATAGTTTATTTGGGCGCTCGCGCGAGACTGAGGAGCGCGCGCGCTGAATTGACGCAGAATATATAGTACTTTAATTTTATTTATTGTAATTTTGTTTTATTATATTGACAAACGAAAACTTATGAAACGTATTCATTGTAGATTGAAATTTTATATCATATTAATTTATTTGATTAAATTGTTTTTATTTGGAATATAATGGACGCTGAATCAAGACATTTCTGGCTTAAATTAGGATTTCTTTACGTTTTTTTCCGTGAAAACTCAAGGAATTTAAAGAAATTCTAGAACTCCAATAAACAAGTAAAACATTCAACTTACCTTTTAGTAATTTTAGCTTTTAAAAGAATTGATTGTAACAATGTGAATTAGACCGTCAAAGTTCCATCGCCGACATTTTTTCTTGCAAACTGAGTTCGTAAAATATTTATAGTAAATTACACGAAAAGAAAAATGAAAATGTGTAACTCTAACTTACAAGAAAGAGACTGGCACTATCGTTATTCAGGATCAAATAATTAAAATATGTTACTGCTGCTGATAATTACAGCGTCAAAAATCATGAATTTCCGTAAAAAATGTAATAGGACTCTTAATATTGTGTATCCTTGTATTGTAAGTATACGGTTAGGTCATTTTTAGGGTTCCGTACCTCAACAGGAAAAATTGGAATCCTTATAGGATCATTTTGTTGTCCGTCAGTCCGTCCGTCCGTCTGTCTGTTAAGACCCTTTATCTCGGTAACGCTTGGTGGTATCGCATTGAAATTAACACCAAATATACTCAGGTACAAATGTATAGTCTCCGATTCTTTCCTATACCTACCTACTTGTTGTATGAGACGGTATTACTTGCCAAATTTCATAGTTCACGATCAACGAAAAATACCGGATACATGTTGATTCTCTTGAGAGTGTCGTATTTACACAGCTTCAAGGAACCGTAGAAAGTGAGTATATGGTTTTAATTTAACTCGGTACCTCCACGCTTTCCAGAGATGTCTTGACGGACGAACGGACGGACCCAACTTCAAATTATTATTATTAAAACAAAAAACCCAACTGCTTAAAATTAATGAACTGAAAAGAAAACAAAAAAAATCAACCGACTTCCAAAAAAAACACTACAAAGTAAAAAATAAATTTAATTTCGGAAGTCGGTGTTTTTGTTACTTTCTTCGTATTTTGACACCGACTTCCAAAATTTTTACTTTGTATTGTTTTTTTTGGCAGTCGGACATAAAACCATCATCCAAGTAAACGAATTCCAGCTATTTCAATTTAAAATCCAAAGTTCGTAACCGATTTTGATAAAATTTCAATGGGACCAATCTGCAAGTATATCGTTTCAGATAACACGATTTGAAAGGGCTCAAAATCGGTTTAGTAGTTTGGATTTTACATTCAAATATCTGGAATTCGTTTATTTGGATTGCGATTTGTTTTCTGCGACTTTTCAGTGGTGTTGTTAGATGTGATGTGGGGCACCACTAAAAACTGTAAAATAAATAACTTTTTTACAAAAAATACAACCTTTTTAAGTTTTTCTATTGAGATGCGGAACCCTAAAAATAAGTAAACTACTATCGAACCTCGCTGCATTCTGGTTTTAGTTAAGCTGTAGATAAAAGCTGGCGTCTCATGGACGGCCTGTGACGAGGATGAGGTGAGCACGAGGACGAGGATGGACAAACTTTAAATGACAACGTTATACTATTTTACATTGTTAAATATGACTGTTACCCTAATTATAAATACATTGTATGTGAATGTTTATCGTTATATGTTGAAATAACTAAATAAGTAGAATGGTGCGTGCAGGAGGCGCAGGAGGACGCGCCGCGCAACTTGTACGTGGCGCTGGCGCTGGCGGCGCTGCTGGCGCTGCTGCAGCTGACGGCGGCCGCGGCGGCGCTGCTGGCGGCGCGCGCGCCCCCCGCCCGCGCCCGCGCCCGCGCCCCCGTGCCGCTGCAGTCCATTCCTCCTGTCGCTGTCTGGAGCGCGGGCCGCGTCGTCACGTCTGGCGTTACCTACAGGTAAGTAATAGATGATATAACAACAAAATCTCAAATATTAACAACATATAACAACGGAACCTATAGTTTTATTTAATATAGCGATTAGTTAGTATAATGATCGACGAATAAAATTTTAAAATCACTATTTTTTATAAGCATAACACACATTAAATATAACATCGTTAGACATAATGACGTTTTTTTATAAATATTAAACGTTAGACCTAATGATTTTCGATTAAATAAACAATATACATACTTATTAAACATTAGACCAAAATATGATTTTCGATTACTTAAACGTTATATCAAACAACGTTATACTAATTAAGTTTTAAAATAAATAAATGTTACCTACACGTAAAGAAATTATATCAACAGTTGTTATATCTCACGTTGATTATATCTTATGAACGATAATAAAATGAAATTAGACCAAATGAGTTTATACGTTACTAGCTGACCCGTGCCCACTTCGTGCACGGCAAGCCGCTGTGAACGCTCGGAGCTAAATTCCCCAGCGCGTGCATGCGAAATATTTTCTCTATTCCTCGAGAGGCGCTGATGATTTTTATGAGCAGACTCTTCCGTACGGCGTACTCGAGCTGCTCTTGTCTGGGATGTCTGACAGGAAAGTTGTGATTTCCTTTTAGGCATGATAAACAATCGCTGAAACTGTCCGATATCCCAAAACCAGAAATACCACAGCTTCGAACTCGAAGAATGAGAACGAAGTAGTAGTATATTTTGTGTTTTAAGAAACCGAGCAAACAAAACTATTTAAAAAACCAACAACATCCAACCAACTGCATACAACTCACCTTTTTTTTTTTTTTTTTGGCTGGGAAAAAATGCGTTACGCATACCCTCAAGAGATGACATCCTCGCAAAAGGAGGCTACCGCGGCCCAGGACTCCTCACTCCCCAGCATGCATCTGACTACGCTAGGAAGGGAGAGGTCCTGTCCGATCTCCGCAGTGAGACTGCGACGCGGCTCGGACCAAGCTGGGCACACCTCCAGTGTGTGCTGCGCCGTGTCCTCCGCCGCGCCGCAGTCGTGACACGCCGGTGTCTCCTCCCTCCCGACCCGGTGCAGGTGTGTGCCGAAACAGCCGTGGCCAGACAACACCTGCACCAGACGGAAGGAGAGGAAGCCGTGCGGCCGCTCGAGCCAGTCCCGCAAGACTGGACCGAGCGCGTCCAGCGTTCGACGGCCAAAGGTGGCGGAGGCGAGGTCCTCTGTCCAATGGACGATGACGGCGTCCCTCGCCTCCCTCCGCACGGCTTCCCGCTCCTCAGCGACGGAGCGCTCCCCGAGCGCTTTTCGGCGCGCCGTCCATTCGTACACTCTGGCGAGCACCCATGCCTCCAACTCCCAAGGAGGGGTGCCCGCCAGAGCGCACGCCGCCGAGAAGCCCACAGAGCGGTAGGCCCTCGCTACCCGCTGCGCGATGGCCCTTTGGGGCCTGCGGATTGCCGTCGCATTCTCCCTCCTATGGAGGGAGTCCACCCAGATTGTGGCCCCGTATAGGGCCATGCTCCGCAGGATGCCGGCATACAAGCGCCGGCATCGCGCGCTGGGGCCCCCCAGGTTCGGGAGGAGCCACGACAGGGCACCGGCGGCCTTTAGCAGGCGCGTCGACAGCCCGCTGAAATGCGGGCCGAAGCGCCACCTGCTGTCCAGTACCAGGCCCAGATACTTCATCTGGGCCTGGACCCCCACCCTGATGCCCTCCACAACGATGTGGGCATCTGGAGGGCAGCGCTGCCGAGGCCCGCGAAAGAACACGGCCTCGGTCTTGTTCAGCGCCACCCTCAACCCCAGGCAGCGGATCCTTCCTGCGACCAAGGATCCGCCGGCCGAGGCCAGACAGGCCGCCTCCCCAAATGTCCTCCCCCGGGCAGTGAGCAGAGTGTCATCAGCGTAGCAGATGACACTCGTGCCACGGAGGAGCATACAACTCACCTACCTAACGACGAAATTAAATAATAGTTGGAGAGGGTCAGACTCTGAAAAATTACGTAATTGCACAACGCCATCTATGGGTAAATGGATAAAACGTCCGTACAAAGCATATTCTAATGCGGTTCGTGAATGGACGGCGGCATTTTGCGATTTAGTAATTTTAAATTATCTTCGAAACTATTTAACCAATTGACATACTGTTGTGGGCAAATCGTATCTCTATGATGTTCTTGTGATCATAATAATATTTTTTTCAAGAAGGTTTAATACTTTGTTGTTTAAAAATCGTCCAAAGGTAAGTACGTCGAAAAATACTTTTTTTAACACTTATAAGCTACTATATCTGCTTAAATATAAAAGACTAGCTGACCCACGCAACTTCGTCTGCGTCATATTTTCCATTATTGCTCCACTCCTATTTGTCTTAGCGTGATGATATGGAACGACTGGTCCGATTTGAAAAATTCTTTCGGTGTTAGATAGCCTATTTATTGAGGAAGGTTATAATAGCCTATAACCTTCCTCAATAAATAGGCTATCTAACACCGAAAGAATTTTTCAAATCGGACCAGTCGTTCCTGAGATTACCCCCTACATACAAACTTACAAACATACAAACTTACAAACTTACAAACAAATTTTACCTCTTTATAATATTAGTATAGATAGAAATATGGTGTCGCAGACTTTTTTGTAGAACTATTCAAAGCGGACCAGGTTGCCATACATTGTTTTCAATTATATACAACTGTTAAGGCAGCGCATGCAAATAATTCTGTTGTAAGAGCTATTTTTTTCCGCCTGGATAGACAAAAATTGAGATAGTTCGGCTAATATGCATGATATCTTAATAATTTATAGCCTATAGCACGAATAATGTAGCTTTCTACCAGTGAAACAATTTTTAAAATCGGTTCATTACTTCCGGAGATTACCCCCTACATACAAACTTACAAACAAATTTTACCTCTTTATAATATTAGTATAGATGAGACGCACCCGTTACCTACGCGTAGTCAGGATTGATTATATTGTTTGTTGATTGTTCCGCAGTTCTTCGAGCTTCGACTACAAGAAGATGCTGCGGAAGGCGCCCGACCGGCCGCGTCTACATCCTGGAGCCGCCGCGCCAGTGACGTCACCGCCACCCCCCCCCCGCGCACCCCGTGAACCCGCACGCGCGACTTATAACACTAAGGGGACTGATTTAACTCGAACTTTTAATCTATACATATAATAAAATCGTAGAGTTGCCGTGTCTGTACATTGAATATTTTCGCACAAAAATAAAATCGTAGAGTTGCCGTGTCTGAACATTGAATATTTTCGCATAAAAAAATACATAGAAATGTCAGAAAAATGACATAGAACACAAAAAAGCAGTTTTTGAAATTCTATTCTGTTTGTCTGTGCGTCTGTTTGTCTATGCGTTTGGAGGAGCATCACGCATAAACCACTGATTGGATTAAAAATTTAGGTACTTCAAAATATTAAGTGATAACCGGAGTAACATTTAGTGTTTATTTCATCAAAATCGATCCACAAAATAAAAAAATATCGAATTTTAAAGTTTACGAAGAAACTTCATCGAGCGCTAAAATAGGTTGTTTTCATTGAGACTTCAGATACTTGCAATGCCATCTATTGAGAAATTTTTTAATAAGAAATGTGTAAAAAGACCCCGAAATAATGTATTTTTGAGTTATTTTTTAATTAAACTTAAAATGTAGCAAAAAAAAGTTAAAATTTTATTATATTATCATTATTTATCGTAACGTGTAAGCTTCTAAGTTCGAACTTATGAGTATAAAGACAGTTCAGTTACGTTGTAGATCGATAGATGGCGTTATACTTATGACGCGTTTTTGTGAATCGCGGTGTTAAGATTCTCCGCTAAGCTTCTAAGTTCGAACTTATGAGTTTAGAGTCAGTTCAGGAGAGCCTCGACGACTTCATCGGCCGCCTGACCGCCACGATGTTCAGCCGCGCGAGGGCCTCGACCTTCCACCAGCTGCGGGAGCTAGCGCCCTACCACCGACGCCCACCGGATAGACCGCTGCCGCGGGACCTGATCCCCGCCGCAACCCCATCCGACCCGGACCATGACGCCGCTCGCTGAATACGGTTGACGGGCGCACGCCGGGAGTCCCCCCCGACGTGCCCGACCTCACCGTAACCAGCCGATGCCCACCAACCCATTGCCGCTAGCTGGCAGAGCGCTCACTGGAGGCTCCCCTTAACGGGGACGCTGCCGGTGGGGGCAGCTCTCGCTAGCGGCACAACACTCACCGGACTTGACGCCCGGACTTGACCCCACGTGGCAATCAACGCCACAACCAAATGACCCGCCTGTATACACAGGCGGCGATGGAACCTACTGCAATACCAAAAAGGTAGAACAGTTCCCTCCTGTCCCCCTAGGGGAATAGTGAGAAGTCCCGGAGTGTTAGAGTCAGTTCAGATAAGTTGTAGATATATCGTATAGCTATGGAATGGTATACGAGGTATGAATGACTAGATTATTTTTCGAATTATCGGGAGGAGAGAGTAGACTTCTAGACTTGGGTCGTACTTTCAAAATCGAGTACCAGGGCTTCCAGTACGTCTACCTTAAGAACCTAGGGCTCGGGATACTTTCAAGTATTTTCTACTTTCTTTCTACTTCTATTTCATCCAAAAGCCCTGTTGGAAGAAGAAAATACTTGCATGGGAAATTGAACCCTGACCTATTATTAATAAGGAGCACAATCGCGTTTACAAATAAATACTTGCTTTTTTGGGGGCCGAGTCACCCGCGTGCGTAGGAGAATACCCTTCAGCGAATCCCTACACGTGGTCCCCGGGTGGTGCTAAACAGGTGACACTAACCGCCTCCGTGGTCTAGTGGTTATACCACCTGATTAAGACTCAGAGGTCCCGGGTTCGATTCCCAGCGGGGGCAAATTTTTTGCTCGGTTTGGTTGGTGGTAGGATTTGTTCTAAGTCCGCCTGGCAAGCTACCACCATCATGTCTAAGTCTGTCGCCATAACAACAATGTTAACAGAGCGCTCACTGGAGGCTCCCCTTAACGGGGACGCTGCCGGTGGGGGCAGCTCTCGCTAGCAGCACAACACTCACCGGACTTGACGCCCGGACTTGACCCCACGTGGCAATCAACGCCACAACCAAATGACCCGCCTGTATACACAGGCGGCGATGGAACCTACTGCAATACCAAAAAGGTAGAACAGTTCCCTCCTGTCCCCCTAGGGGAATAGTGAGAAGACCCGGAGTGTTAGAGTCAGTTCAGATAAGTTGTAGATATATCGTATAGCTATGGAATGGTATACGAGGTATGAATGACTAGATTATTTTTCGAATTATCGGGAGGAGAGAGTAGACTTCTAGACTTGGGTCGTACTTTCAAAATCGAGTACCAGGGCTTCCAGTACGTCTACCTTAAGAACCTAGGGCTCGGGATACTTTCAAGTATTTTCTATATGGATAGGAAATTGACCCGTAAATTTCTAGGAATAAGGAGCACAATCGCGTTTTCAAATAAATACCTTCTTACGACGATTCAAGTTTCTACTTTCTTTCTACTTCTATTTCATCCAAAAGCCCTGTTGGAAGAAGAAAATACTTGCATGGGAAATTGAACCCTGACCTATTATTAATAAGGAGCACAATCGCGTTTACAAATAAATACTTGCTTTTTTGGGGTCGAGTCACCCGCGTGCGTAGGAGAATACCCTTCAGCGAATCCCTACACGTGGTCCCCGGGTGGTGCTAAACAGGTGACACTAACCGCCTCCGTGGTCTAGTGGTTATACCACCTGATTAAGACTCAGAGGTCCCGGGTTCGATTCCCAGCGGGGGCAAATTTTTTGCTCGGTTTGGTTGGTGGTAGGATTTGTTCTAAGTCCGCCTGGCAAGCTACCACCATCATGTCTAAGTCTGTCGCCATAACAACAATGTTAACAGCATTGTTGTGTTCCGGCAGTTAGAGGTATGATAGCCAGTTCCTCTGTGTAAGGGGATTCCGGGTGAAACTCGCTTCCATCTTCGGCCTAATCATCACTTTCCATCAGGTGAGATTTGGGCCAAGAGTTTCCCCGTTTCGAAAAAAAAAAAAAAAAGACAAACCAATTAAGTAAACTTGCATACGAAATTGTTCCGTAGCCTGTTACAAATAAGGATCACAATCGCGTATACAAATAAATACTTGCAAGGACACCAATAAAGTAAAAACCTACGAAATTATTCCGTAGGCTCACAATAAGGAGCATGATCGCATTTCCGAAAACTAACGCAGTTATTGAAATATTAAGATTGTATTGAAAAACTAATTAGTATTTATGAATTTTGTAAATTAAATACCACTACTCAGTCAGACCAGGTGGTAGGTAAGTAGCACGGTATTAAATTAATAATGAACGAAACCATTCCTTCCTACTTAAAAATAGGTTTAGGACTGTCAGCTGGGAAATATAATATTATGATTATTCAATGATTTTATTCAGTGGTCTACAATCGGCAATATTGTCAGTAAAAATCGGAGAAAATGTGTTTCGTCCAGCACAGTCCAAAAGGACTGTGCTGGACGAAATTAAGAATCCACTTGATTCACCACCATTCGTTCGATAGTCGGTTTTGTTGATTTTGATTCAAGATTAGTTTGTACCAGGAGATTAGGTACCTGGGCTGGTCGGCATTTCAACCGATAGAGATGATACAGTGCCCTGCATTAGGTACCCTCTTCATAATTATATTCTTAATTCGAGAGAGAGATCAGGATACGTAACTGAACGTAAATTTTGTATATGCGATCTATACCTACTTATAATATTACTAGCTGACCCGTGCCCACTTCGTTGGGCGGTAAACATTTTAACTTGTGATGAAATTATGAGTGTGGTTCGGTTAGTACTGACTACTATGATTTATTTCCTGACGGCCAAAAGGAGGGTTTTGTTTTTATTGCATAATAATATGTACGTAGCTAGGCTAGCGAGCCGCTGAGAGCGCTCAGCGTTAGACTCCCTGTCCCTTGTTGCAGAGCCATGCTGCTATAAATCACTGAGACGCTGTGCACGTTCAGCGCTAGATTCCCGAGCACGGACGTGCGATGTTCTCCAGCTTTGGTTAGCAAGCCGCTGTGAACGCTCGGAGCTAGATTTCCCAGCGAGTGCTTGCGAAATATTTTCTCTAAGTATTCCTCGAGAGGCTCTTCCGTACGGCGTACTCGAGCTGCTCTTGTCTCATGCCTGGGATGTCTGACGGGAAAGTTTTGATATCCTTTAAGGCATGATAAACAATCGCTGAAACTGTCCGATATCCCAAAAACAGAAATATCACAGCTTCGAACTCGAAGAATGAGAACGAAGTAATATTGTAATTGTGTTTTGAGAAACCGAGCAACCAAAACAATTTTAAAGACCAACAACATTCAATCAACTACGTACAACTTACCTAACAAACGACAAAAGTTAAATAATAACTGGAGAGGGTCATTAATCCGCGGAAAAATTCAGAAAAATGACTGCACAACGCCGTCTATGGGTACCTAATGGATAAAACGTCCGTACAAAGCATGTTCCAATGCGGTTCGTGAATGGACGGCACGGGCGGCGTTTTGCGATTTAATAATTTTATATTATCTTCGAAACTATTCAACCAATTGACATACTGTTTTGGGCAAATCGTATCTCTATGATGTTCTTGTGAACAAAATAAAAATTTTTTCGATAAGGTTTAATATTTTGTTGTTTAAAAAATCGTCCAAAGATAAGTACGTCGAAAAATACTTTTTTTAACACATAAAAGCTACTATATCTGCTAAAATATAAAAGATAGAAATATGGTGCCGCGGACTTTTTTGTAGAACTATTATAGGCGGACCAGGTTGCCATACATTGTTTTCAATTATATACAATTGTTAAGGCAGCGCACGCAAATAACTCTGTTGTAAGAGCTATTTTTTTCCGCCTGGATAGACAAAAATTGAGATAGTTCGACTAATATGCATGATATCTTTATAATTTATAGCCTATAGCACTCACGGATAATGTAGCTTTCTACCAGTGAAACAATTTTTCAAATCGGACTAGTAGTTCCTGAGATTACCCCCTACATACAAACTTACAAACTTACAAACAATTTTACCTCTTTATAATATTAGTAATATTATAAAGCAGAAGAGTTAGTTTGTTTGTTTGTTTGGTTGTACGCGCTAATCTCAGGAACTACTGGTCCGATTTGAAAAATTCTTTCAGTGTTAGATAGCCCATTTATTGAGGAAGGTTAAAGGCTATATATCATCACGCTAAGACAAATAGGAGCGGAGCAGTAATGGAAAATATGACGCAGACGAAGTTGCGCGGGTCAGCTAGTACTGTATAAATGTATAACAGTTTAGTTCTAGGGACTGTCAATGTTAGTAAGGAAGTAAGTAGTTAGCTTTAAGATTACATTTTGTCAAGAAATAGCGACATTGGTGGGTCGCGTTACTGCAACACACACTAAGGATGCCTTAGTGTGTGTATATTAGAGCGAAGAAACAGAGAAATATTAACCAATCATCAGTCAAAATGTCAGTGACACACGTGGTGCGGAGCTTTTATGCAATTCCATCGGTTAAAATTTCTCCGTTTCTTAATTCACAGAATGTAAACCTATTCGAGATGGGATGCAACATTATCCACCCCGGACGTCGCCCTCGCTAGCTACGCTATTGCTCCTCTATATCTGGACATACACAAAACAGTTACGAGGGTTGTTCTTGCCAACACGCGATATTGCTACATAAAGTCATGATGTGTAGGCCTACTGAGAAATGAGCATGTTTCAAACTATACGAAAACATACATACATGCATACAAACGGGACGACTTACTTACCTCAAAAAGAAAAAGCGGTACCCTGAGGGCGCGGAGAAACGGAGAAATATTAACCAATCATTTATATAATTATTACATTATGTAATTAATTGTGTGTTATTATATATACCTACCGATAATAAAACATAAAAAGAAAACTACAAACTAAAATACATAATAATATGTACAATGGGCGGCCTTATCGCATTATGCGATCTCTTCCAGTCACGTCAGTCAAAATGTCAGTGACTCACGTCACATCCATAAAATAAGTAGGTATGTGTTTTCACGGCACCTGCACGAGAACGTCAGAATATATGTCATGCAAACTCAACCTAAAGAAAGTCATTATTGCCCGGCTTGGTATAAAGAAAAACAGGACAATATTATTGCCCAGAGGTCAATTATGTGATTAGAATTTGGAACTCAACTTGGAGACCGACGGGAACCGCTCGCGGCCTGTCACTGAATAATTTTCTTGCAGTAGGTACCTGCGAAAAGTAGGGTATGCTCCTCTGGGATAAAGGTTTCTTGGGCCAAATTGTAAATTGACTGATGATTTTAGAAGATGTGTTGCTGGAGACTTTCTTTCGCCGCTTTTTTAGGGTTCCGTAGCCAAATGTCAAAAACGGAACCCTTATAGATTCGTCATGTCTGTCTGTCTGTCTGTCTGTCTGTCTGTCTGTCTGTCCGTCCGTCTGTCAGAGCCACTTTTTTCCGTAACTATAAGAACTTTCTATGCTGTTGAAACTTGGTAAGTAGATGTATTCTGTGAACCGCATTAAGATTTTCACACAAAAATATAAAAAAAAAACAATACATTTTGGGGGTCCCCATACTTAGAACTGAAACTCAAATATTTTTTTTTTCATCAAACCCATACGTGTGGGGTATCTATGGTGGGTGGTGGTGGTGGTGGTCTTCAAAAATGATATTGAGGTTTTGAGCTTGTACAGATACCGGCACGGATCTTGAGCGCTCGGTGGAAGAGTGGGGATCACTCTGCACATCGTACACCTTATGACAAATAAAACGTCGTCGTGAGGTACGTGCAGCAAGAGTAAAGAACGAATCCCGAGAGTGGGCTATGACGCGCGATGCGCTACGGGCCCATCACTGCACTTTCCCCGCCCCCGCGCCTCCGCGCCTCACTTCATACCACCAAAGAGACCCAATAACTCACTTCTGCGCAGGTGAAGGTCAGCGCTCAAGATCCGTGCCGGTGATTGTAGTTTGTTATAACTTTGATCGATGTTTTAAAAATAGTGTATTTAAAAAAAAATAAAGCAATTGATAAGTAAACATAATTATTAGGTACCTAAATTATGGGATTTAGATCTAACTATTATGCGAGGCCATATAGGCTTGTGATAGCTAAACAAGCTAATATATATCCCAGTTTGACAAGAAATATTTCCAAAAATATTATCAATTTGTGTGCCTCCTCGCGTAGTTGGTACAAGGTGGTAATAACGTCCTTTATCCAGCGTTATGCAACCAGTATTAAAGTAGTACTCTATGGCATTAATGACAGTATACAATTGTCTTTTAAAAAATCTTCGTTGAAGTCTCCAAAAAGTATTGTTGGCATATTGTTGTTGCATAAAACATTTTTGTTTATAAACTCCATGAAAGTTTTGTTTGTACATCTGGGCGATTTGTATAATGCAAATATTGTATGATTATTAAATTCAAATGAAACTGCTTCACCGTGACCAAAAGTACTGGATTGCTGGAAGTAACTTCTGGGAGACGTGATGTGTAAGTCTTGCTTGGCCCACGCTGAGATTCCGAAACCAGGATAAGAGGCCGCTGTCTTGGGCCCATTGGTTCTAACGATTTCTACGAAATCTGGTAGAGAGAATTAATCCTCAGTGTAACTCCAAGTTTCTGATGTAAAATATAGGTCTGATGCTAATATTTGTGGGTCACTGGCTATATCCGGTATTTATTTTTTCAGAGACTGTACATTATGGTACATAATCTGTGTGAAATTACTCTCTAAGAAATTTAAATATTGGTACTATTGGTTTCTCACGTAACTTTGCCATTTCTTTTACAATCTATCTTCTATATCTATATCTATCTATATCTTCTTCTTCTACTATACTTATAATAAATCTGTAGAGAGGTCAATTCTGTACATGAAATATATTTCCAAAATAACTATCAGGGGGTGATTAGGGATCGATACTGATGCCAAAAATGCAATCAGTACAATATTTGTCTGTCTGTCTGTCTGTCTGTCTGTCTGTATAACCGTTATAGAAACAAAAACTACTCGACGGATTTTAATGAAACTTGGTACAATTATTATTCATACTCTTGAGCAGGTTATAGTATACTTTTCATCACGCTTCAATCAATAGGAGCAGAGCAGTGAAGGGAAATGTTGGGAAAACGGGAGAAGTTACTCCATTTTTTAAGCTTCCGTCGCGTGTGCAACCTTAATGGTGAAAGCTACACAGAAATCATGTATGACGGAAATGTTCTCCTTAAAATTATATAAAAAATATCCAACGACAGCATATGTCTATCTTTTATGATTGACGAACAATAACACGTGTAACTCCCGATAGCTTAGCAGTTCGAAGCTTTCTGATTGTATTTGTCTACTCTTACGTTTATAAAACTCTCAGTCGTCCCTAATTAACATTAATAAAAGTTAACATTATTAACTATTCCATAAAAAAAGAATCATAGAAATCGGTATAGAAACACCAAAGTTATACATGAAAAACGCTAATAATAAGCCATCGCGAGTGAATACTGAATCATGCTAAGTATAAGGATTATTTTTGTGGTCGCGAACGCACAGGCAGGCGGCTAGCTTGGCGCCTGGAGGCTAGCGAGTAGCTTCGGAAAACGGCTTACGACAGTTTGCAATATTCTTTAATAATTATAATGTCGAGGGGAAGATGGTTATAATTTCGCTTTACACCAAACGAGTAATATTATAAATGTGAAAGTTTGGTTGTTTGTTACTCAATCACGCCAGAACGGCTTAACGGATCTTAATGAAATTTAGAACAAAGATAGATTATAGTCTGGAATAGCACATAAGCTACTTTTCATCCCGGGAATATGTTCTCTAGGGATCACGCGGGCGAAGCCGCTGGCAGAAGCTAGTACATATAATAAAATCGTAGAGTTGCCGTGTCTGTACATTGAATATTTTCGCATTAAAAAATACATAGAAATGTCAGAAAAATGACATAGAACACAAAAAAGCAGTTTTTGAAATTCTTTTCTGTTTGTCTGTGCGTCTGTTTGTCTGTGCGTTTGGAGGAGCATCACGCATAAACCACTGATTGGATTCAAAATTTAGGTACTTCAAAATATTAAGTGATAATCGGAGTAACATTTAGTGTTTATTTCATCAAAATCGACCCACAAAATCAAAAGATATCGAATTTTAAAGTTTACGAAGAAACTTCATTGAGCGCTAAAATAGGTTGTTTTCATTGAGACTTCAGATACTTGCAATGCCATCTATTGAGAAAAGTTGTAGGTACAAATCGAGCGCTAAAAGAGGTTGTTTGTTGTTTTCAATGTGACTTCAACGATACTTGCAGTGTCATCTGTTGAGAAAAGTTTTAGTGTGTGAACAAGTTGTGAAGAATCAAAGCAATGTTTTTTGAGTTATCTTTGAAGTAAATAAAATTTATGTAGCAACAGTAAAGTGAACATGTCATTATCTTATCATTTATCGTAACGTGTGAGCTTTGACAGTTCAATTACGTTGTTATAAATTGTTAAAACAACATCTATTGAGAAAAGTTGTAGGTACAAATCGAGCGCTAAAAGAGGTTGTTTGTTGTTTTCATTGTGACTTCAGCGATACTTGCAGTGCCATCTGTTGAGAAAATTTTTAGTGTGTGAACAAGTTGTGAAGAATCAAAGCAATGTTTTTTGAGTTATCTTTGAAGTAAATAAAATTTAATATGTAGCAACAGTAAAGTGAACATGTTATTATCTTATCATTTATCGTAACGTGTGAGCTTTGACAGTTCAATTACGTTGAAATTGTTAAAACAAATTATAATTCGTTCGATAGTCGTTTTTGTTTATTTTGATTTAAGGTAGGTAGGTTTGATCAAAATCGATCCACAAAATCAAAAGATATTGTTTTAGTTTAGTTGGAAACTGCCTACTATATTCTAATCAATCACAGCGCCATCTATTGAGTAAAATAAAATAGCCAAATATTTTGTCAGTTTACTTTACAACATGGTCGATAGATGGCGTTGCTCATGTGACGCGTTTTTCTTAATCGCCGTGTTAAGATTTTCCACTGGGGAACGACCCTCACACGATTTTTGAACATCGTAGGCGTTAGGTAGTGGTTTAGGTTCGGTATTGAATAGATTGTAATAGTCTCTGCTAGGGTCGAAATTTCCAAAACTTTGATTTATTGTGATTCGTTCGTCCGTTATCGTAGATATTAGATTTGTATGTAGATCTGTTGTTGCGAAAATGCGAAGCAGTCTTAGAGCCAATTTCACCATACTCTGTTAAATATTTAACGCACTGTTAAGTCACTTAAACGACCTGTTAAAGTTATCGAGTGTCCCACCACGGGTTAACGGACGTTAAATTCTCTTAACAAGGCATCAAATCTAATTACTGCTTTAGAGGTCCGTTAAACAGCTAACAGACGGTCAAAATCAAGATGGACGCTGCTGCATATAATTATATTTTTGAAAATGATATTTTAAAATGACGTTTTATATTATACCAGCACGTTTTTAATTGTTCTGTGTTTCGCACATAGAAAGACCTCACGCAATTGAACTCTTCCGTGAGTTTCTTCCACCCTTCAATTTTACTAGCGGTGGTTACTGAAGCAGTTTTTTTGTTCTCTATAACAGCTTTATCTTTTGATACCAAATTTACAAAAAAATATTTTTCAATGGCTGAAAAATTCGGTCCGCGTGTTTTTTTCGTCATTTTTTTCAAATTATTAGCGAAATTATCAGTTTCCAAACTCAAAAGCACCACACCAAACAAACAACACACACAAGCTAACCTCATCAAATCGCCATGACACTACATTTCGACCGGTATAAAATCAAAAGTAGGCGCAATTATATGAAATCCCACGGACCAAACGTCATTTGAAATTGGTCGCGTAGCATAGCAAGTGACGTACTATACGACTAGATACAAAATTGTGTTTTTCCGTACTGACGACATGTCAAAAACTAGCATTTCGATTTGGTCGGTTGAAAAAAGAGTGAATGACTTGCGAGTCATTCAGTTAAATCTTCAATTTGCTAACGGCCTGTTACATTCTTCCCGTAGAACCTAATATGATTTAACAGCTCTGTTATTTTTAACGACTCATTAGTTAATGGCTAATTAAGATGTAACAAACACTGTATGGTGAAATCAGGCCTTATAGTAGTACTCTATGATGCGAAGCCTTGGACGGTCCAACTTGCGGATTAGGTCTGTAGGGTTCCGTACTAAAGGTGCAGACGGGACCCTACTTAGTAAGCCTCCGCGATTGAATCCGTTTAGAGCGAAGCAACGATAGGTAACGAACTTAATAATTATAGGGTACCGTACCAAAGGTGGTCACGGTGACGGAACCCTATTTGAGTCTCGGCGATCAATTTTGATTCGTGCGATGCGAAGAATCGGACGGTTCGACTTGAGAGCCAAGGCGAATTGTAGGGTTCCGTACCAAGGTGGCTAACGGAACCCTATCATTAAGCCTTCACAACCGAGTCGAGGGCCGGGGACCAACTCGATTTTTAGGGTTCAGGCGGCACAGGAGATATCGTTTTTAACCGACTTCAAAAAGGAGGAGGTTGCAATTTGGAC
The DNA here is from genome assembly GCA_963859965.1 of Ceramica pisi. Classification (NCBI taxonomy): domain Eukaryota; kingdom Metazoa; phylum Arthropoda; class Insecta; order Lepidoptera; family Noctuidae; genus Ceramica; species Ceramica pisi. Next base: position 23,838,705 of record OY982542.1, read on the forward strand.
GGTATACATATATTTTTTTGTATGTACACCGATTATTATACCCCGGATTCCTCTAATTCCTAATAACTTTCCATTTAATTTTAAAGGGGTTAAATTTCCCGTAAGCTTATGTTACGCCATGACTGTAAACAAAGCTCAAGGACAAACTCTTTCCGTAGCAGGCCTAGATCTGACTGTGAGTTGCTTTTCCCACGGTCAGCTGTACGTACGTGACTCTTTTCCGAATTAGCAATTCACTTAATTTATATGCATACATTCCTAATCTAACTTCAAATATAGTTTACAGAGAGGCTTTATTGTGAATTATTTCATCAATTTCTACCAATCAGTGGCTTCGCCCGCGTTTCACAAATTATCTAGCTTTTAACTACCAGCCGCCTTTGTACCTTTTTTGTGCGAAAAGTTTAAATAAATAAATAAACAGATATTTAAATTGTTTGACGTATAGGTACTTTCTTGTTCCTTTATATTGTGTTCAGAAGCAACAAGGACAACCTAACCTGTATTTTTGTAATACATAACTTAATACAAAAGAGTGGCCGTGGAGTTTCTTGCACGTTATTTTTCGAGATCTACTTACGCTTTAAAATTTGCAAATATCTTCATGTTTTTGACAGACGGTTTATTTGAAATAAATGTTTGAAATAAATGCTTTGAATCTTGAAAATATCTCAAGATAGGTACTACATACCTACTCACGAAAAAATTCGCCTTAATGTGCTATTTCAGACTATAATCTACCTCCGTGCTGAATTTCATCCAGATCTTTTCAGCCGTATTAGCGTGAGCAACATAACCAGTCCAGTCATCCAAACTTTCGCATATTATACTTAATTAATAAAAAATAGAAGAAGATAAATAAGCTGGCATAGAATTAATCTACTTATACTTATATTATAAAGCTGAAGAATTTGTTTGGTTAACGCGCTATTCTCAGGAGCTATTTTTTACAGGTTTGAATTGAAAAAATCTTTTAGTGTTGGATAGCCCATTTACCGACCAATAGGAGCGGAGCAAAAATGAATAATGTGACGCAGACGAAGTTGCGCGGGTCAGCTAGTAGATAAATAAATATCCTTGGACAGATAAATATCCTTGGACATTTCACACAACGCCATATAGTCCCAAGCTAAGCAACCTAATGCTTGTGTTATGGTAACGATATGGCTGATAAACTACTTATATACATTATTTTTTTTTTTTGTAAATACAAACATATTATAGATAGAAAAACACCCAGACTCGGAACAAATACTTGTAGGTCGTACAAATATTTGTTCCGTGCGGGAATCGAACCCGCGACATGCTGCGCAGCAGTCAATCGCTCAACCACTGCGCCAACCGTGTCGTCTTCCATCCGTTCCGGTCTGGTTTTCTTTTACAATAGCATCTTTACTAGTTGGAGAGCGGGGTGCTTTGAATGATTCAGTCACTATAAATAGACCTTGCGCTGTAGTTGCAGGAGAACAAGCGATGTATATCATAGACCTTTGAATCGTAGGTTTTAAATGGACAACAACTCGTTCTAATATTGTACCCTGACTTTTGTGAATGGTGATGGCTTCTGCTGGACCTAATGGGTATTGACTTCTGCGAACTTGAAAATGTGATGATTTATATCTTTTTATTGTGAATGTGAACGGTTCTAATGGAGTCCAATTTCCATCTAATCAATTTTTTTATCGACTTAGTGAACTAGCAGCCTTATTTCTTTTAATTTTACCAATAATTGCTTCATTGAAGTTCAACCAAATCCGCGTCGGCCGTTTTTCACCAGATTATTAGTTAATTGCAAAATCAATAGCTGTTAATACTCCAGTAGAACCGTTAGTAAGACCATCAGCAGTGTCTATGTTAATTATTGTCAACATATTTTTTGCCCCTACCTTCAATATAAAACTTTTAGAAAGTCCATATGTTTGTTGAGTTGACAACCTAGAAACAGTTTCTAAGGCTTTCTCCTTCATAGTGACATTTGGTTCTCCTGATACAGAATCGATTGCTAATGACAAAGCACCTTCACTATCCATAGTCGACAGAACTCTACTGTTATGGTCGTCTACTTCTCGGTTGCTAGCGTACAAATTAACAGCGCCTCGAGCATCATCTGGTAACGTAGAATGACTAAAACAACGACTTTTAAACAGTTCTATGTCGTCACTCGTTATGGTTCCACTTGCAAAATGATTTAATGCCGTAGCAAAGGCAACATCGTCCCTCTGTCGCATTATTTGGTTTAACTCAGTAAGTAGAAATAGATCCCAAATAGGTGTTCTCGAAATTTCAGCAAGAGAATTTCGTAAATTAGGTTGGAACACCCAATTATCACTAACTGGTGGTAATTGTCTCAAGTCACCTACAACTATAACTGATTTTCCAGCAAATAAACTGATGTATGAAAAATTTGCTGCAACCGGCGGTTTATTTGGTGAAAAGTTCTAGACCCACCAAGCATTGAAATGTCGTCAATAATTATTAATTGCAATTTTGATAATAAATTTTGTAGCAAGTTTATTGGCAACACTTGGTGAAAGTTCTGGTAAAATACTTCCTGCTTGTGAAATTGGTAAACCTAATGCACTGTGAACAGTTTGGCCACCTATGCCAAAAGCAGCTTTTCCAGTAAAAGCTGTAAGTAATATCTTTAAGTCATCTGGGTTAGAATCAAGTTCCCTATTAAAACTAAGCGTCAATGTTTGAAATAAAGCTCTAATTAAAACACTTTTGCCGACTCCAGTTCCACCGCTCACAAACAGATAAATAGGAGAAGACGAATAAGATATTTTGTTAATGCAAAAAGTGCAGATACAATCCAGGCCAATTACAACCGGCAAATTAAATAAATTTAACAGCACTTTAATCAGTAAGATAAGTGACCAGAGCTTCACAATGAACAACGGTAATATGTTGTAATTTTTTTCAATAGTACAAACAGAGTTCAATGCCACTTTTAAGCAAAAAACTAGAACTATATGCCCTAAATTTGTATTTAGTGACTGGGCAACTAAAGGAGTCAGAAAAAGTAGAGAAAGACTTTACGAACTTTATGGCCTTAAGCCTTTTATCAACACTGAAACTTTTAATAAGTATGTTGCTAGTTACTCAAAAAATTTTTAGAATATTTGTAAGGCAGCAAAGGCCTTATACATGAGCAACAAGGTTAAATCAGCAGAAAATAAAATTAAAACGGTTTATCAATAATGAAACGAACAGGAACAAAAAACATAATAATGATTATACACTTCGGACTTCACGTGGACTCATAAGCGAAAACAAAGAAGTCGCTGAAGAATTTGTAAATTTCTTTACACTGGTAAAGAAATATAAAAGCGTTTAATCAAATAAAGATCAAATTGACAAAGATCTATGGGGTATGTCTGTAAAGGTTTGTGCCTCCATTATTAACACCATAGCGCCGTATTTAGCTTTTATATTCAATCTGTGTGTAGATCAAGGGGTTTTCCCGGACCTTATGAAATACAGTAAAGTAATTCCTTTATTCAAATCCGGGGACAGTAAAGATAGCAATAACTATAGACCCGTCTCTGTGTTGCCGGTCTTCAGCAAAGTGTTTGAAAAGGTTATGCTGAATCAAATGTTCAGTCACTTTAACGAGAATAGTATCTTACACAACAAACAGTACGGTTTCACCAAGGGGCGTTGTACAACTGACGCTGGTGTAACGTTAATAAAACATATCTTTAATGCGTGGGAAGAGGCGCAAGATGCCATAGGTATTTTCTGCGACCTATCGAAAGCGTTTGATTGTGTGAGTCATGAGACATTACTCCTGAAACTAGAGCATTACGGACTAAGCAAAACAGCCTTGAAATTAGTAAAATCGTATTTGAATGTTAGACAACAGCTAGTTCATATAAATGGCAACAATTCAACAGGATTAATCGTGAAAATGGGGGTACCACAAGGCTCAATTTGGGTCCTTTCTTGTTTCTTGTTTATATAAATGATTTGCCTTATATTTTAGAAAATAAACTCAATATGGTGTTGTTTGCTGACGATACATCTTTGATTTTTAAAGTTAATAGGCGTGCAAACAATCTTGACGTTGTAAATAACGCCCTAATGCAGGTACATGATTGGTTCACCGCTAATTATTTAGTATTAAATGAGAAAAAAAACGAAGTGCATTCGATTCACTTTACCAAATGTCAAAAGTAATAATTGCGACATAATATTGAACGGGGAGAAACTAGAATTCGTCGAAGAAACAGTTTTCCTGGGGATTAAGCTAGACTCAAGGCTACAATGGGGTCCTCATTTAAAATCTCTTGCAGGAAGGTTAAGTTCAGCAGCATATGCTGTAAGAAAAATTCCAGTTACAGATGTTGAAACCGCGAGACTAGTATATTTTAGCTACTTTCACAGTATAATGTCTTACGGTATTTTACTATGGGGACGGGCTGCGGACATCGAGTCTATTTTCATTTTGCAGAAAAGAGCCATCAGAGCCATTTACCATCTCCGCCGGCGAGATTCTCTAAGGGAACTGTTTAAAGAAATTAACATCATGACGGTCCCTTGTCAATATATTTATGAAAATATCATGTACGTTAGAAAGAATCTACATCTTTTCAGTAAACGAGGCGACAGACATAACTATGTTACTAGAAATAGGAACCAATTAATTCAACCAGGTTTCAGACTTGCTAAAGTAGCAACATCTTTTATGGGATACTGTTTAAAGTGTTATAACAAAATACCGCCACATATATTAGAACTGAATGAGACGAAATTTAAAAATTGTATAAAACGCACACTATGCAAGCAAGCATATTATAAATTAGGGGAATACATTGACGATAAAAATGCTTGGCTCAATGCTGGTCCGCTCCACAGCGACTAAAGTGCCCAAACTTTGATGAACATGTGAAAACATTGCTGGACCTGCTGAAGATTGTAAGACTATCTTTGCACTGTATAGACTCATTCTCTTTTGCGTTGTATAATTTTAGTCATAAATTATTTCGCAACGAATGTAACCATCATTTTGTAAACAATGACAACTGGTTTAAAAGAGTGTTCATGGAGTTTCTTGCACGTTCTTCTCCACAGGATCTACTCTTTGGAACGTGCAACTGCCGCGCTGGAGACGGGGTCAGTGGGTGTGTTATGTTGCAGAACAACCCGCTGCTCTTGTCGCTAGCGCAGCAGGATTAGCTTCATTTATTTGACTGACAGAACTTGACTATTCAAAAGTGCCTGTAACTGGTCTATTTGAAATAAAGGATTTTGTATTTTGTTGTAAGTAATGTGAAACAATATGTCTCTTTGGTCTGAATTAAGTTTTTTGGTTAAAGTTAATACCTCATCTTCAGTTAATTGTGGAGGTAAAACTATATAGTTGCAGCTATCACCGCATAGCTGTGGTCCTGGATTACTACCTGGTATCATGTCTTCAGCGACGTCTCCTACCTGGGTCTCAAATTCAGTCATTAAAAGGATTTTCATTAAGTCCCTTTCCGATAACTTCTTCTTCACTTTCTTCAATAAGCTCTGTATTTCTTATAGCTAACAATAAAGTTTCGAATTGCTCTGGTCCTCCTAATTTATTAAATTATTCGCTCTCAAGTTTTATTTTTTCCTTCATTTCTATTTTGTCCTTTATGTGTAGGTCTGGATTCGTTAATTCTTCTTCTCCGTTTCGCCATGGAATATACAGCATAAGTTGCTCTCTATAAAGATTATCGGGTTCGTCTAAAAAACTGAAATGTCTGCAACGAATTATCCTTGATCTTGCTTTTCGCCGTATAAATCCTAGATTGTCTGGTAATGGCCACCATTTACCTATCATTTCATCTGTTTGGTTTTGAGAACAGTTACTATCTGGACTATTATTTGGTTGTGTTACTACGTGGACGACCGCGACGTTTCGAATAAACAAAATAGGCTGCAAAATAAGCTAAACTAATGTCTTATAAAGGAACAGGTCGTTTAGCGTAATAACCGATGAAACTATTTTGGAAAATGTCATATGAATCTTCATCCATGTTTCTAATTTCTTGCATACTCTTTAAAATATTTGTACTCTTTCTTGGGGCAAACTTGTGTTCAAATATATTTCTGCTTCACTAGTTCGTGACAATGGAAGACCTGATATACAATACTAGCTGACCCGTGCAACGTCGTCTGCATAACGTTTTTCATAACTGCTCCGCTCCTATTGGTCTTAGCGTGATGATATATAGCCTACAGCCTTCCTCGATAAATGGTCTATCAAACACAGAAATAATTTTTCAAATCGTACCAGTAGTTCCTGAGATTAGCGCGTTCAACCAAACAAACAAACAAACTCTTCTGCTTTATAATATTATATATAGTATAGATTATAGATATCGCCTCCTGCGCAGAAATTTCACTGGCTTTCAGGAATACATTTGAAATACTACGTAGAGACTCCTTTACACTACTCTTTCCTTTCTTAGCCTCTTCTACAACATCTCGAAGCAAACGTGACATTCCTTTATCACTATATTTATATAGTCTACATCTGATCTACAATATATCACTGCGCAAGCAAATGGATCTTAGATGTACTGAACATCCATGTTTGCCTGATGTAACTCTAAGATTTTCTTGGAAAATGAATCAATGTGAACATATTTTGGAGATCGCTTTAAAAATACTTTCGGCCTTTTCAAAGTACTTCTAATAGCTAAAATTTAATCATCATGTAACATTACAAACGTCTAAAAACTTGATTGTATATTCTTAGCTAAATCTTTGACTCTTTTATAACAAGCGTCATCTTTTGGGAGTTCCACTAATACTAATATGGTGTACTCCATATATCCATAGGAAAAAATGGAATTTCGAAGCGACATGGTCTATCAAGTGTGGGTGTGTTTGTGTGTCTGGCGAAGAAGGTCATCTGTAATCTTGTTACTATCATAGAACCTATGTGCTGAAATTCAATTCTATAATAAAAATGGCTATATCTGTATTTACCAAAAAGACTTTCAGGACAAGACCAGGTTTTGCGAATTTCTCTTAGTTTGGTTTCAAAATGTGAAGCACATAATGCACATATATATACTGACAGGTAGTCTGGTCGTACAGCTCGACGGTCACATCTAGGTATTTCGGATTTAATTACTTTTGCATGACTCAACTTAATTTTACAGTCACGCTTAATCGCACAATGAACTTTTATAAACGCCAATTCTTCTAAATTGTCATCAAATAGTAACGATTTAGGGACGTGACCTTCGCCAGGAGCCATTACTATTACGTCTTGATTGACATCTAATAGAGTCTCGGTACCTCCTGGATTAACTGTTTCTTCTTCCTCTTCTTCTTCTGCAACACCTCCATCACACGTACAGTCTATATTATCGTCAACTTCTTCAACATCCCAAGATTCATTTAAATTGATTGCATTTTCCTTAAACAAGTCACAATTCACCAAGTACTGTGCGGCTCTACGAACGTATTCAGGTCGAATTTGTTCTTTGCGCCCATGCCTATAGCATAACTTTCGTCGTAATTCCACAGTAATTGGGTGAATTTCCCAAATGACTTATTTTTTGTCTTCGGTGAAATTAGTATTTTAAAAAAGGAATATTGTTTTGAATTATTTGTTTTAGTATTCATATAATATATTGTTATGTGGCAAAAATATAATTTGCCTAGGACTATTACGAAGGTAGAAATAAATACATTAACCTCGTATTTTTTTCAAATCGTTGCTGTCCCTCTACTTTGTTTTACAAACAAATAAGCTTATCTATACTAATATTATAAAGAGGTAAAATTGTCTGTAAGTTTGTCAGTTTGTATGTAGGGGGTAATCTCAGGAACTACTGGTCCGATTTGAAAAATTCTTTCAGTGTTAGATAGCCCATTTATTGAGGAATGCTATAGGCTATAAAATTATAAAGATATCATGCATATTAGCCAAACTATCTCAATTTTTGTCTATCCAGGCGGAAAAAAATAGCTCTTACAACAGAGTTATTTGCGTGCGCTGCCTTAACAGTTGTATATAATTGAAAACAATGTATGGCAACCTGGTCCGCCTATAATAGTTCTACAAAAAAGTCCTCGGCACCATATTTCTATCTTTTATATTTTAGCAGATATAGTAGCTTTTATGTGTTAAAAAAAGTATTTTTCGATGTACTTATCTTTGAACGATTTTTTAAACAACAAAATATTAAACCTTATCGAAAACAATGTTATAATAATCACAAGAACATCATAGAGATACGATTTGCTCAAAACAGTATTTCAATTGGTTGAATAGTTTCGAAGATAATATAAAATTACTAAATCGCAAAACGCCGCCCGCGCCGTCCATTCACGAACCGCATTAGAACATGCTTTGTGCAATTACGTAATTTTTCTGAATTTTTCCGCGGATTAATGACCCTCTCCAGTTATTATTTAACTTTTGTCGTTAGGTACGTGAGTTGTACGTAGTTGGTTGAATGTTGGTTGAATGTTGTTGGTCTATTGTTTTGGTTGCTCGGTTTCTCAAAACACAATTACAATATTACTTCGTTCTCATTCTTCGAGTTCGAAGCCTGCTGTGATATTTCTGTTTTTGGGATATCGGACAGTTTCAGCGATTGTTTATCATGCCTAAAAGGAAATCTCAACTTTCCCGTCAGACATCCCAGACATGAGACAAGAGCAGCTCGAGTACGCCGTACGGCAGAGTCTGCTCTTGATAATCATCTGCGCCTCTCGAGGAATAGAGAAAATATTTCGCAAGCACGCGCTGGGAAGTCTAGCTCTGAGCGTTCACAGCAGCTTGCTAACCAAAGCTGGAGAACATCGCAGGTCCGTGCTCGGGAATCTAGCGCTGAACGTGCACAGCGTCTCAGTGATTTAAAGCAGCATGTCTCTGCAACAAGGGATAGGGAGTCTAGCGCTGAGCGCTCGCAGCGGCTCGCTAGCCTAGCTACATACATCTATAATATAAAAATGAATCGCTAAATGTGTTGGTAAGCGCATAACTCAACAACGCCTGGACCAATTTGGCCAATCCTTTTTTTAGAATATTCCTTGAAGTACGAGGATGGTTCTTACGGAGAGAAAAAATATAAAAATTGCCTGAAAAAGACTAAAAACAACACTTTTTTATACTTCCATACTAAAGATTCGTAATAATACTTTAAAGTCAATTTGAACTTTAAAACCATTCCATAAAGTTTAAGTTTTAGTGAAGAGGTTTCGGGAAGGCAAAACAATTGAGTGACGTTTGTATCGTATAAAATATTGACATTAGTCAAATACAAATTGTCAGTGAGTAAGAGTAAGAGAGTAGCGGGGTAGGTAGGTAGACAGGTAGCCAGTTGACGGGAGCGAAGCCGCGGGGTACAGCTAGTATGCAATAAAAACAAAACCCTCCTTTTGGCAGTCAGGAAATAAATCATAGCACTCAGTACTAACCGAACCACACTCATCATTTCATCAGAAGTTAAAATGTTTACCGCCCAACGAAGTGGGCACGGGTCAGCTAGTACACTAATAAAAATAAGTAAATTAAGTATATAACTTAATCTATTTCATAGAATATTAGTTTTGTTATTAATATATAGCATATTTTATTACATAATTAACGATTATTATTACTGAGAGGCACAAACGTACTTGTCCTGCAAAATGTTCTCATATCGCTGGACAAAAGTTATTTAACCTAACTTTTCACGCTGCATATTCCCGCCAATAACGTAAGTATGCCATTCCAGTTGCTCCCGGACAATTATTTTATATTATCGGTGGTTGCATTTTTCAAGTGTAATGAGTAGTTTTATTATTGTTGTTTGGTTCTAACAGAGGTAGTAAGTGAATTAGCTTAATTTACTGTTATTGAATTTATCCTAGATATTATGCATTTTTTCTAATTTTCTAAAAAATGTGTTATTTCTCACGTCGCTGTTCTCATATCGCTGTAATAGGTAGTCTTTATTACCACCGATGTGATAATTTACATCGAAATGATAAGAAAAAATCAATCGGTGTCTTATATCTAATATCGGTGTTTTGATTCATGATCAACGCATAGTTTTGTCACATCGGTGGATTGCTTTAACATATCGGTAGAACATTTTATCATCTCGGTGAGTCGTTTTATCATATCAGAAGTACCGTACTATAGGTATATGCCCGTTGGGCAGCTGGATCAAGAGCTTGATTCAGAAAGCAGTACCTACTCCTGGACACGGCGCATACAGTGATGAGGTTCCTCTCTCGGGAGCCCTGACCACCGGTAGCTTGGACACGGTTCCCGATACCGGTGGGCTACTTTTTTATATTTTTGATTATTTTTATAGAAATACTAGCTGTACCCCGCGGCTTCGCTCCCGTCAACTGGCTACCTGTCTACCTACCTACCCCGCTACTCTCTTACTCTTACTCACTGACAATTTGTATTTGACTAATGTCAATATTTTATACGATACAAACGTCACTCAATTGTTTTGCCTTCCCGAAACCTCTTCACTAAAACTTAAACTTTATGGAATGGTTTTAAAGTTCAAATTGACTTTAAAGTATTATTACGAATCTTTTGTATGGAAGTATAAAAAAGTGTTGTTTTTAGTCTTTTTCAGGCAATTTTTATATTTTTTCTCTCCGTAAGAACCATCCTCGTACTTCAAGGAATATTCTAAAAAAAGGATTGGCCAAATTGGTCCAGGCGTTGTTGAGTTATGCGCTTACCAACACATTTAGCGATTCATTTTTATATTATAGATTTAAATATAAATTATATGTATAGAAAAATAAATAAATGAAATACGTTTTTTTATTTTTTTATTCTAAGTTACTAACAATAAATTTTGGGGGTCCCCATACTTAGAACTGAAATTCAACAAAAAAAATTTCATCAAACCTATCTATGGATAGGACTTCAAAAATTATGTTGAGGTTTCATGTATCATTTTTTTCTAAACTGAATAGTTTGCGCGAGAGACACTTCCACAGTGGTAAAATGTGTCCCCCCCCCTTAACTTCTAAAATAAGAGAATGATAAAACTAAAAAAAATATATAATGTACATTACCATGGAAACTACCAGCGAAAATTGGTTTGAACGGGGGTCCCCAACCCCCAATAGTTTTTTTTTTCTATTTTTGTGTGAAAATCTTTATGCGGTTCACGGAATACATCTACTTACCAAATTTCAACAGCATAGTTCTTATAGTTTCGGAGAAAAGTGGCTGTGACATACGGACGAACAGACAGACAGACAGACATGACGAATCTTTAAGGGTTCCGTTTTTGCCATTTGGCTACGGAACCCTAAAAACCCAGATAAGTTATATTAGCCACTGCGCTATTAAAAGCTGAGTCAAAGACGGGTGGATACCAAACAGTCCGAGCCTCACTCGATTGAGTTTTGCAGGCTTGTTTCGTTACAGAACTATTCAATTCAACTCAATTTCTTCAAGAATCAAGGGTTTGTTTTAGGATTAGGAGAAAATAGGTCACACATAAAATAAAGCATCGCGTCGATTTTAGTTTTAAGTTCACGTTAAATGATTACGTTTTAAACAAGATCACCTCATGCTTAGGTACTTGAGCGAAGCTTGTTTATTTTAAGCACGGATGCTTTCGACTGGTTACAGGTAAAAAATCTGTGTTTAGCAGATCCAGAATCAGTCAGTCAACAGACCCAAATATTAGCATGTTTATTGCATTGTTAAAGAAGTTTAGTTATAGAGTAATTCTAGTAGCCTTGTAGTACAAAACACTAGATTAGGTTGGGTCCTGTGAGGTGCAGTGGGTCCTAAAAGTTATCATTCAAATAAAATTAATACTAAATGGATACTTACAAAAGAAGAGAAGAAACGCGAAGAGCTTTATAGTGACTATGAGACTATGAGAGTATGAGAGTATAGTGCAATGGTAGATGTATAGTCAGGTAATTTTTCCGAGAAGAAGATTCTCCTTGCAAGTCCTAAAATTCACCTGGCATAGCTAAATTGAGAATTCAATCATGTCGAGAGAACATTAGCAAATAGCAAAGAGCTGTAAGAAAAACACACAGAAGTAATAAATTAATTTAGATTTTGGTCTTATGAGACACGTGAAGAAAGATGATAGCAAAAGGTAAGAAGTGTATCTACCATATCACGCAGTCATTAAGGAGGACAAGACCATAACTCGCCTTGTTTTTAACGCCTCTGAAAAGAAAAACAAAGGAGTGTCACAAAATGAAACGCTCACGGTTGATCCAACACTGCAGGCTGATTTACGCCACAGAGTTTTAAAATGGAGAGTACGTGCTATAGGACTTGAAGCGGACATAAACATAACAAAAATGTACCGAAGAGTGAAGGTAGCTGAAGAAGATGCAATGTTCCAAACTTAGAATAATAACGCATAGAAGCCGCGTCTAGAACAAAACCCGAGCAAAATCGTGTGTCCACTTCATTTTCTTTGTGTGCGTGAGCCGAATGTGTCTACGTTCCTCTAACGCACACAGATATAGCTTTCAGTGATACCATTACCAAGCCGTTATCCACAAAATATGGGAAGACGCATTATTATTTTGACATCAAGGCAAGTATTTTATGTTGTTGGGAACTGGAAAAGGTAAACATGATTTTTCATGTAATATGACATATTTTTTCGGAAGGTTTAATTCAATTTATTTCCAAATAAAAGGAAATAAATCGCATAAAGTATTCAATGCGTTTAGAATGCTTGATGGGTTATAATTATAATCAATGTTAAAACATCGGGTTTGATATGAATTAACAGTAAGTATTGTATTTTAAAATTATAAAAATGAAAAACATGAATGAAAGCAATGTGGGTATTTTTTCCTCACAAATAGCAACACTGTGTTATGACAAGTTAGGTTATTAGAATTTTGTTTTATTTATCGATTTACGTAAAAATAGTGCATAGAATGTGAGTACTTATTTGTGAAATGTTATTTTATCACATTTTTTTTTGTTTTCCTGATGTGCTATAACATCCTTTAACGCAACAAACTGTCATTTTCAATTATTTACTCGCGAGCTGTGTTCGACAGAACGTGACCTTGAGTACTGACGGCTAAGTTTGACGGATTGACGGATTAGGCTAAGTTTTAGTTGCCTCACTTTTTGCACTCGTACTAGGTTTCTATGCGTTATTATTCTAAGGTTCCAAAGAATACTGTGGCGTGACAGTTCGGACAAAGAGCTACAAGATTACGAGCTTATGAATGTGACCTTTATTAGCTTCTGCACCGTACCAAGCAGTCAAAACTTTACGTCAAATCGCCGTTGAAATACTTGGGGCATTGGGTAACAGCCGACATGAGGGACCATGTGGACATCGATAGGGAACGGAGGGCACTGTCGAAAAGAGCTAATATGATAGCCCGTAGGTTTGCACGTTGTTCAAATCAAGTTAAGATAACGCTTTTTAAAGCCTTTTGCACTTCTTTATACACGTGCAGCCTATGGATTTCCAACACACAAGCGGCTTACAGTGCCCTTCGTATCCAATACAATAACGGGCTCCACTTCGTATTACAAACTTTCGGTTTGGAGCTTGATTATTTTTTTGGGTAGAGTACTCTTCTTGTAGAACACTATCACAAAGTCACATAGCGCGCAAACACATAGTTTCAGAGAAAAAAAATCCTAAAAACTCAATTATTTCTAACCTATTTACGAAAAAATGACATATTTTGCCACAGATAACTTAAAAAAATCGGTCCAAGGTCGTTTCGTTTTACGGTCAGACTAAGTGACCACTCATTTAAAAGTTTTTTTTTATTGAATATTATAGTTTTTGACTTTATTTTATTTTTAAATAGTTGCGCAAGTATTATGTTTTCAAATAAAAAGCAAATAATAGACTTAATTAAATAAAATAAAAAGTATTTTAGCGATTGTGGGTAACGAAACGTAATTAGAATATTATGATGTGATGCGACGTTTACGTTTGACAGTTAAATCTTTTTTTTTTCTATTACTACCTATAACCTACATACACTACATAATAACCAACGCACAGAATTACACACATACATTAAGAAGTGGGTAACATTTCGAAGGACTCAAAATGCAAGAGCAAGCGGAGCGAGCTCTGGACTTGGGGGCACCCCGACTCGGATAGGTTAGGTTAGAAGGGGATGGCGGGGCCGAGTGAGCGAGCGAAGCGAGCGAATAGACCCCGCCATCCCCTTCGATGTTATTTTTTTATAAACCACTCAGAAGTAGGAGCCCCGCGCAGCGGGGCTCCGTCGACATTTTCTTTCAAATTAACATTTTTGAGAGGTTCGAGTATGACCTTGAGTATATTCTTGACGTTGGAGTTTAATAGAGGGCAATATTATACGATTTTAGGCATATTTTGACCTTGAAGTGTTTGACCTTGACATTTACGGGTTTGACCTTGACCTTGAAGATGCCCCTGACCTTAATTTGGATTAATTATATAGAGTCGCCACGTAATCTTCCCCACCCTTAATACTCCCACTATCCCACCAGTCCCGAAAGAAAGTTTTGGCGATTTTTTTCTCAGCCCCTATGGATTTGCGCGTTTTGGGAATTTCAAATTTACTATAGAAAAGGTATATTCTACCGAAAAAAAAATACCTACTATAAAAAACCGAAAGTTTGTAAAACGAAGTGCTTCCCAATAACGCGTTCAGCATGTCGATTCTGTAAAATTCAAACAACAACTCGCATTTCACGTCGCTATTCGCTCTCACTTCGCATAAGGTTCAAAATGACCTTGATTTTGCATTCTGTAAGCATCACCTAGGCACTTGCGAAGTGAAGTGAGCTCCAAAGCGACCAATACAGCTACTAGTGACTACCACACGCAACAAAATGTAAGTCGAGATTTATCGGTTTTTTATTTTACCAGTTTTTGACACAGAATTTTAGCTACTATGATGTTTAAATTATTATGATCTTATTTTAAGGAATTTGAGGCAACTAATAAGTAAAAAAAAACAGAAAACTCTAAATTCGTGACGTGATTATACCTAATCTATGCTTACCTTACGAAATAAAATGACTGACAGACAATATCATTAGTAATCTGTGGACAATATTTACATATTTTATTGCGTTGATTCCCTGGCTAAAGATGCATGCTCATCAGCGTCTGCTGACCTCTCCCACAACTCTCATCAGGGGTATGACTTGCTGAACTTGCCAAAAGCAAATCTTCAATGTGCATGGCAAGAACAGTGGAATACTACTGGTAAGAAAAAGGGTAGGTTCTACTATGCAGTTCAGCCAATCATAAAATCAAAACCTTGGTTCTTCAAATATAAAAAAGTCTCTAAAACTGTTGTATCCGTCCTTTGCAGAATCCGCTTAGGTTTTTGTTGCACTCCCGTCTTTCTGGATAAAATTCGTGTTCGTGACACCTCCCTATGCGAGTGCGGTCTGGAAGAGGGTACACTTGATCACATATTCTTTGAATGTTCAAACAACATCCCACCTTTAGATTTATATAGCCGCCTCCCTAAATTTAAGATTCCTCTTCCAATTAATTTCCCCTCCCTTCTAACATATTCTTCGTCTGAACTCCTTGTGACGCTGATGAGCTTCATCCGTCACAACAACATAAAACTATGAGTCGTAGCCCGAAATCTATCTGTCTTTGTAGTTGTGGTATATGTATATTTAATGTTTTAACCATTATTATATTTATGTATTTTTATTTTTTGTTTGTTTCAGTCCAGTACTAACCCGCCAAGTTCAACTGTATCAATCAAAGATTTTTATCATATTGCTGACCAGTTTACAAAAACTTAGTCTAATGCACACTTGCTTTTCCAATTTACTTTTGACATTGGCAGAATAGTCGAATCGGCTCTACTTGCCATTAATAAAAAATAGAATAGAATGAGTGGTATATTATGAGTGCGTTGTATTGTTTTGTTTACGTTTTGTTGGTTTTTGATCGTTCAGTGCCGATAATAATTGTGAAATAATCATGAAGTAAGTTTATATTTCTGGTTGTAAAGTTCAAAAATAATTTAATTAAGTACTTAATTAAAGAAATGTTTTATTTTGTTTTCTAATCCAACAAAAATGTTTCATTCCAAATGAGACACGTTCCTCTCTACCATCGTCGGCTCAGGTTGAAACTCTGGTAGAGTTTATGGAAAGAAACCCTGGCATAATCACAATCTAAACACGCTCACATAATCGTCGTCTCGGGTTAATAAAGTTAAACTTCGAATTTTGGTAGATTGTCGACGCTTTTCTAGTTTATCCAAAGCATGACCTTCTTCTAATAAATATTTAAACAAAAATATTCTTGCCATCGTTATCGCTTAAGAAGGTAGGCACTTATTCACCTTAAAAACATTACTTAAACACTATAATTTATCCAAAGCATGACCTTCTTCTAATAAAGATTTAAACAAAAACATTCTTGCCATCGTTATCGCTTAAGAAGGTAGGCACTTATTCACCTTAAAAACATTACTTAAACACTATTTAACTATGATTTCTTCTATTATCACTCGTAAAATAGATGCTTTTAATTTGACACTTTGAATCGGGTTCGAGTGCGAAGTGAGCGTCGAAGTGACGGGGGAATTACCTTATAGAATGCCACTTTTTACGTCATCTCATACTTTATCTGTCAAAATCTCGCGGTCAATTTAGTTCAACTCGCAAACACGCTCGCAAGAGTAGCGCTAGTGTAGATTCGAATTATCAATCGAGTTTTAGAATGCCCATCAGGAAACTCACAGCGGATTCAGATTCGAAGTTTAGAATGAAGTCTTACAGAATCACACTGCAGAGCGGTGTTGGGGCTGCCCCGCTTCTGCAGTGCCTCGGGCATGTTTGCGGAAGCGCGCACCGACTGTTTCCACACCACCATGCGCAAGCGGTGCGCGTCCTTGGTGCGCAGCTCTAATACAGTGCTGGCGATGATCGCCGGGAGATATGACTGCCCGTATATCGGACACTGCTGTAGCAGGCATGTTTCTAGCTGTGTCCGATAATGTCTGTTTTGTGTATTTTTTTATGTGTGTGTGTATGTGTCTTTTATGTATTCTGGTTGCTGTATGGGTGCTTTTTGGTTACCTGAAATAAATGCTTTTTATTTTTTTTATAAAAGTGAAAACTACCCACTAGCTGCAGATGAGGTTTTAAATTACTTTTACATGGACGATTTAATCACAGGATGTAACAGTTTAGAAGAAGGCATTAAGAGGAGAAGGTGGATTTATATAACAAAAATGGAATAGCAATTGCCAGGAAATACATAAGAGAATAGAAATAATTGAAAGCAATGAAGTTAAAGAACAACTAAGTCAAAAAATAACAAATGAGGACAAAACAATAGAACTAATAGATTCTATAGTGTACAGAACAATGAATAAGAGAAAATAGAGCACGAAGAAGAGAAAGTGTTAGAAATCAAATTAGATAGTACAATCAACATTTTGAGACTTACCCGGAACCGAAACGAAGATACTTTCCAAAACTCGGTGAATTTTCCGCAGCTGACGACTGCAACTGGAACTAAATGGACAATTATTTCGGACATAGCGCTATTGTTCGACCGACTAGGTTGGTAAGCTCCTAGTGACGTGGTTTTAGCAAAAGCGTTTATACAAAAATTATATATGAAGAACAAACCTCTAAATAAATAAAAGAATGGAGTACTTACCGTGAAGAGTTGTCACTACTTAGCAGTGTGCGGATACCTTGTTTGCTTGGAACTAAGTACGATGATCTTGAGTTGCATGGGTTCAGTG
The DNA here is from genome assembly GCA_963859965.1 of Ceramica pisi. NCBI lineage: Eukaryota > Metazoa > Arthropoda > Insecta > Lepidoptera > Noctuidae > Ceramica > Ceramica pisi. The sequence continues at coordinate 23,856,411 of OY982542.1, forward strand.
ATGATTCCAAAACCGCATACTCAACCGTAATTTACTTGCGGATGGTAGATTTTGTAGGCAAGGTTCATCTTTTGTTTTGGATTGCAAACACCAGAGTAGCCCCCATCAAACAAATTAGTATACCATGTTTAAAGTTGTGTGGAGCAGTTCTGCTGTCAAATTTATGTCAATAGAAACAGCTCAAACAGCCGATGTTCTAAATATTTTTAGCTGTAAAATCAAGGCTTGTACATTCCACTGTCGTGTTGGCATGCCTGAACAGCTACCCAAGTAAATGGAAGACGTTTGTGCCGTATGTGCGATACGCCACAAACGTCTTCCATCTACTTGAATGGCTGTTCAGTGCCATGCTTCGGAAATATTGACCACGATGAAGGCATATCAATGGTTTCATGTGAAAATCAAGGATAATCTAGTTAACTGCGCCTCACGAGGTATTTTACCTAGTGCATTAATAGAATATTGTTTATGATTTGCTGGACCACTATATCTAACTCAGAGAGACCATTAATTTATGAAAGACCAAATGATTTGAATATCAACTTAGAGCAAACAACAAAAACACATGATGCTGTAGTGCCAGAGCATTCAATGTTCGAGCGGTATTCGTCATTACAAAAGTTAGTTAGGGTAATCGCATATTGTAGACGCTTTTTAAGGAATAACACTTTTAAACACAGTCATTTATTAGAATTTTGTATAAAACAAACACAAAAAGATATATTTACAGTAGAATATTTACAATTGCAGGACAAAAGTTATTTACAATTAAAATCTAGCTCAACTCACTCTGTCCATATGTGGAGGCCTTATCAGAGTTCGAGGTAGACTTGAGAAAGCTCCATTGAGTGAAGACACGAAGCATCCTGAGTACTGCCAAACTCTTGTCATCTGACAAACCTAATAGTTGCAGATGCACATTTAAAGACTCTGCACGGAGATCCGCAGCGAATCTTTACATAAACTTCTATCACATTGCTAAAAAAAAAGTCAAATAGTGTGCTATTTACGGACATCGTTTTATTTTTCCAGTAATCTTTATTACAGGAAAAATAAAACGATGTCCGTAAATAGCAGACTTTTTCAGATATCATCAACTAAAATAACGTTACGTCCTGAATCCTTACTTGACCGGCTATATACCTACCATGAAGCGTCATCATAGCCTTTTCCTAGCTGTATTAGGGTTTCGTCAAACCGCCGCGGATTCAACTGAATATCAGTATTTTACGTGGGGCTGTTGCCTACCAGACCTCCACAACCCATTGATTGACAGGTAACACGGTACTTCTTGGCAAGACTGTAGATGTCAGATTTTTGGCTTCTGACAATCCATGACGACATCCAAAGACCTCCAAATGACAACCAAAACCAACGGCTTAACGTGCTTTTCGACGCAAGGAGGAATTTCGGTGTGTAAAAATGCTCATCCATCTGGAGGATTGGATTTTGCACTTCGGCCTTCGCACAAACCCATCATTGTGAACGAATTTTTGACCATAAACTCAACGGATACCATCGAGCAACCACCTTATTCATCAGATATGGCTCCAGCTGTCTTCTTTCTTTTTCCTAAACTCAAACTACCCACCACTTCGTGACACCCATTTTCATTGGGTAGAAAAACTAAAGTAGAATTTGCGGCGAGAATTGAACTCGATTCCAGGAAAAGCTTTTAATAAATGTTTTGATGGTTGGATTATTTGTCGTAAGTGTCGTTTCTGAAGGAGCATACTTTGAAGGTGATAAAATAAATTTGGATGATTAACCAACATTTTGTGTATTATTGATCTTTTCCCACTACTTTCTTCACAGAGTAGTAAGTAAAACAGAGAAGGAGTCAGTAACTCTCAAGGTAAAATAGAAAATAGAATCTAAAAAGGACCGAATTTTTCGTATTGTCGATTTATCGACTATCAGGACAGAATGGGGAATCGTCAGCTAAACATGGGGTGAGGTCATGCCAACTCCGCGAAACATAACACCGCGATTCGGAAAAACGTGTCATCAAATACTATAAGTTCGAACTTAAATGCTCACAGCATGTTTGACGACACGGTTGGCGCAGTGGTTGAGCGATTGACTGCTGCGCAGCATGTTGCGGGTTCGATTCCCGCACGGAACAAATATTTGTACGAACTACATGTATTTGTTCCGAGTCTGGGTGTTTTTCTATCTATAATATGTATGTATTTACAAAAAAAAAAACGAAGTAGTTTATTAGCCATCTCGTTACCATAACACAAGCATTAGGTTGCTTAGCTTGGGACTATATGGCGTTGTGTGAAATGTCCAAGGATATATTATATTATTATGTAACGATAAATAATGATAAGATAATTACATGTTCACTTTTATTTTGCTACACTAGATTTAGGCTTGTGTCCTGAAAAAATCTAATTACTCCGTCAGTTAGATTATCAAAAAAGATTTGACCCGTGTTTTTTCTTTTGTTACGGGAACCAAAATAGACGAAGTTACGACGCTTTTAAAACTCTCAATACGTCACACCTTCGCATAATTTTGAGTGAGTCGTGACGTCACGAGCCCCCACTCCCGAGTTTTGATGCGTTTTATCTTTGTCAATATTCATTGATTTACAAAAACAAAAAATACGTGTGCATTATTTTTCAATACTCTAACTGACGGACTAAATAGTTTTGCAATTTGTGGATGATTTTGCCTATTGCGTTGCAAGTATCTGGAGTGACAATGAAAACTATTTTTGCGCTCGATGAAGGTTTTTCTTCCTAAACTGGGTCGAGTTTCAAACTCAAGCATTTATTTCAATTAGACCATTTACAGGCAAAAAAAATATTACAAAGTTTTATTTACATCGTGTTGAAATTATACAAACATGAGAACGAGTTTGATGGAATAAACGTTAAATGTTACTCGCGATAACACTTAATATTTTTGAGTACCTAGATTTCGAATCCAATCAGTGGTTTATGCGTGATGCTCTCACAAACGACAAAAACACAACGACTACAAACAACAAACGATAAACAGACAAAAAAAAAACTGCATTTTGTGTTCTATGTTTATTCCAAACATTTCTATGTTATTTTGCAAAAATATTCAATGGTCAGTACAGACACGGCATGCTTACGATTTTATTATATGTATAGAATAGAAGAAGAATAGATTATGTAACACATAAAATTGAAAGTGTTGGAACCTGAGCACGAGCCGTGAGCCCGCGCGACTGCACGGCACTGGCGGCGCCGCGCCCCGCGAGCTCAGCTAGAGACTGCTAAAGTGTCGGAACCTGAGCACGAGCCGTGAGCCCGCACGACTGCACGGCACTGGCGGCGCCGCGCCCCGCGAGCTCAGCTAGAGACTGCTAAAGTGTCGGAACCTGAGCACGAGCCGTGAGCCCGCGCGACTGCACGGCACTGGCGGCGCCGCGCCCCGCGAGCTCAGCTAGAGACTGCTAAAGTGTCGGAACCTGAGCACGAGCCGTGAGCCCGCGCGACTGCACGGCACTGGCGGCGCCGCGCCCCGCGAGCTCAGCTAGAGACTGCTAAAGTGTCGGAACCTGAGCACGAGCCGTGAGCCCGCGCGACTGCACGGCACTGGCGGCGCCGCGCCCCGCGAGCTCAGCTAGAGACTGCTAAAGTGTCGGAACCTGAGCACGAGCCGTGAGCCCGCGCGACTGCACGGCACTGGCGGCGCCGCGCCCCGCGAGCTCAGCTAGAGACTGCTAAAGTGTCGGAACCTGAGCACGAGCCGTGAGCCCGCGCGACTGCACGGCACTGGCGGCGCCGCGCCCCGCGAGCTCAGCTAGAGACTGCTAAAGTGTCGGAACCTGAGCACGAGCCGTGAGCCCGCGCGACTGCACGGCACTGGCGGCGCCGCGCCCCGCGAGCTCAGCTAGAGACTGCTAAAGTGTCGGAACCTGAGCACGAGCCGTGAGCCCGCGCGACTGCACGGCACTGGCGGCGCCGCGCCCCGCGAGCTCAGCTAGAGACTGCTAAAGTGTCGGAACCTGAGCACGAGCCGTGAGCCCGCGCGACTGCACGGCACTGGCGGCGCCGCGCCCCGCGAGCTCAGCTAGAGACTGCTAAAGTGTCGGAACCTGAGCACGAGCCGTGAGCCCGCGCGACTGCACGGCACTGGCGGCGCCGCGCCCCGCGAGCTCAGCTAGAGACTGCTAAAGTGTCGGAACCTGAGCACGAGCCGTGAGCCCGCGCGACTGCACGGCACTGGCGGCGCCGCGCCCCGCGAGCTCAGCTAGAGACTGCTAAAGTGTCGGAACCTGAGCACGAGCCGTGAGCCCGCGCGACTGCACGGCACTGGCGGCGCCGCGCCCCGCGAGCTCAGCTAGAGACTGCTAAAGTGTCGGAACCTGAGCACGAGCCGTGAGCCCGCGCGACTGCACGGCACTGGCGGCGCCGCGCCCCGCGAGCTCAGCTAGAGACTGCTAAAGTGTCGGAACCTGAGCACGAGCCGTGAGCCCGCGCGACTGCACGGCACTGGCGGCGCTGCGCCCCGCGAGCTCAGCTAGAGACTGCTAAAGTGTCGGAACCTGAGCACGAGCCGTGAGCCCGCGCGACTGCACGGCACTGGCGGCGCCGCGCCCCGCGAGCTCAGCTAGAGACTGCTAAAGTGTCGGAACCTGAGCACGAGCCGTGAGCCCGCGCGACTGCACGGCACTGGCGGCGCCGCGCCCCGCGAGCTCAGCTAGAGACTGCTAAAGTGTCGGAACCTGAGCACGAGCCGTGAGCCCGCGCGACTGCACGGCACTGGCGGCGCCGCGCCCCGCGAGCTCAGCTAGAGACTGCTAAAGTGTCGGAACCTGAGCACGAGCCGTGAGCCCGCGCGACTGCACGGCACTGGCGGCGCCGCGCCCCGCGAGCTCAGCTAGAGACTGCTAAAGAGACGGAACCTGAGCACGAGCCGTGAGCCCGCGCGACTGCACGGCACTGGCGGCGCCGCGCCCCGCGAGCTCAGCTAGAGACTGCTAAAGTGTCGGAACCTGAGCACGAGCCGTGAGCCCGCGCGACTGCACGGCACTGGCGGCGCCGCGCCCCGCGAGCTCAGCTAGAGACTGCTAAAGTGTCGGAACCTGAGCACGAGCCGTGAGCCCGCGCGACTGCACGGCACTGGCGGCGCCGCGCCCCGCGAGCTCAGCTAGAGACTGCTAAAGAGACGGAACCTGAGCACGAGCCGTGAGCCCGCGCGACTGCACGGCACTGGCGGCGCCGCGCCCCGCGAGCTCAGCTAGAGACTGCTAAAGTGTCGGAACCTGAGCACGAGCCGTGAGCCCGCGCGACTGCACGGCACTGGCGGCGCCGCGCCCCGCGAGCTCAGCTAGAGACTGCTAAAGTGTCGGAACCTGAGCACGAGCCGTGAGCCCGCGCGACTGCACGGCACTGGCGGCGCCGCGCCCCGCGAGCTCAGCTAGAGACTGCTAAAGTGTCGGAACCTGAGCACGAGCCGTGAGCCCGCGCGACTGCACGGCACTGGCGGCGCCGCGCCCCGCGAGCTCAGCTAGAGACTGCTAAAGTGTCGGAACCTGAGCACGAGCCGTGAGCCCGCGCGACTGCACGGCACTGGCGGCGCCGCGCCCCGCGAGCTCAGCTAGAGACTGCTAAAGTGTCGGAACCTGAGCACGAGCCGTGAGCCCGCGCGACTGCACGGCACTGGCGGCGCCGCGCCCCGCGAGCTCAGCTAGAGACTGCTAAAGTGTCGGAACCTGAGCACGAGCCGTGAGCCCGCGCGACTGCACGGCACTGGCGGCGCCGCGCCCCGCGAGCTCAGCTAGAGACTGCTAAAGTGTCGGAACCTGAGCACGAGCCGTGAGCCCGCGCGACTGCACGGCACTGGCGGCGCCGCGCCCCGCGAGCTCAGCTAGAGACTGCTAAAGTGTCGGAACCTGAGCACGAGCCGTGAGCCCGCGCGACTGCACGGCACTGGCGGCGCCGCGCCCCGCGAGCTCAGCTAGAGACTGCTAAAGTATATAAATTATTATATATCATAATAAATCGTTATTACATTATGATTTCTCGACAAATAATGACAAAAAAACTGTTTTATATTAGTGCAATATTAAATTCCACTGAATTCAATTAGAGATAGATAGTTGATTGACAATTGACGGTCGTAGTGAGTGGACGTATCGAACAATAATTTAATATAAACAAATTTTTGTAAATAGCCGGCAATAGAGCAAACTGAGTCATCGTTTTGTTTTATGTAAGGTGGATTTGTGAAGATGACTAGTTATTAACAAGTGAATAACCTAATCACACAATGGATGATAGCCCCTTCAGCCCGAGAAGTAGGTGCGCTCGCTCCCCGCCGCCTGCAGGCGCGCGCGCAGCCGCACCCGCTCCTGCTCCTTAAGCGCCGAGCCAAATACGCGATGACGTTGAAGCAATATCGACGCCGAAAAAAGGTACATTTATTCCATTGACTATGCAGGCGCCTGAGAGCGCCGTTTATAAGTTTTTTATTTAGACCACTCTTTAGACTTTATATCTATCTTAGTACGGCGATGTACCATCGGTACATGGTGGACTTCCCACCTATACGCACAAAACGTTTTGGGAATACATTCATTATGCGTACAGCTAAGGAGTGGAATTCCCTGCCTGAGTCTGTGTTTCCTGATAGCTACAACCTGGGAGTCTTTAAGTCAAGAGTGAATAGGTTACTTCTAGGCAAGCGTGCTCCACCTTAGACCGCATCATCGCTTAACATCAGGTGAGATAGCGGTCAAACGTACGCCTATAAATATTAAAAAAAAAAAGTTATGATTAACAATATAATTAATGATTTAGATGATTTCTCTGTTTCCGAGTCAAAGGTTTGTGAAGCTGAGAATTGCAAACTATATTTTTCCGGGTACAAAAGTCCACTAACCATATTAACACAAAATATTCGTAGTATTTTTAAGAATTTTGATAGCTTTTGCACTTTTCAGCAACGTTTAGACATAAATTGTGACGTTTTTGTTTTGACCGAATGCTGGCTTGCCAAACAATATAACATACCACTAATACCGGGTTATGGAATATAAAAAAGTAATAGGAATTACAACCAAAATGATGGAGTGATTGTTTATGTAAGGAATCATTTAGAGGTGTCAGTTGAGGAAAAAAATATGCACGACTGCAATAGTTTGGTTGTGAGGATTGGATCAGAGTTTGCAATATTAGCGTTATATCGACCTCCTTCCTTTAAAAATGTTAGCAATTTCACGAAATCGCTGAATGATGTCTTGCAGGACCTGTCATCCATCAAAAACACGATTGTGATTGGAGATATAAATATCAATATTCTCCCAGGAAGTTCTTATGCATCTGCTCAGGATTACCTTAACCTATGTGCATACCATGGCCTGCTCCCCGCACACAACTTTCCTACACATATTAGTGGCTCCTGCTTGGATCATGTCATGCTAAAATCAAATTACCCCTCGCTTGCAATCGTTGTTAATTCGACAATAACAGATCACAATGCTGCCCTACTAACCCTAGATTGTAACATAGCTAAGCAAAACACTCGCACAATTTTAAAATTGAATAAAAATAAACTTGAGGAAGATTTGCGCGTCATCAACTTTAATCCAGTCTATAATTCCGCTGATCCGCAGTATTGTTTGTTGTATGTAATAGAAAATGTACGACATGCAATTCAAAAAAATACGGAAATTTTGCAGTTGAGCAACAAAAATTGCAACATAAAACCCTGAATCACAACAGGTCTTATCCGCTGTATGAAGCATAGAGACAAACTGCACATGAAAGCTAAATCTCAACCAGAAAATGCAGTGATACAATTGACATACAAAAGATATCGCAATTTTTGTAATTATCTTCTCAGAAAAATTAAATGCAATTACGATAAAATTTAACTGGAAAAGGCTGGAAGTAATACTAAAAGAATCTGGCAGTATGTAAGAAATGTTACATACATATCAAAACAAAAAGAATCTTTGTCAGGCTTATTGCAAGCAAACACGTCACAACTGACATCTGCAAACATAGCAAATAACTTTTTTGTTAATGTGGGAAAATGTTTGGCAGAAAAAAATCGGGGTCAATCACGTTCCACACAGTAACCTAACCTAACAAGCAGTCCTTTTATGGGTCGAAACACTTTAACATCCTTTGCAATGCTAGATACTGATGAGACTGAGGATGAAAGTATAATTATGACCTTGAAAGACGACTGTGCCGTTGGCTGGGATAATATATCCACTAAAATTCTCAAACAGTTCAAGCATATTACCACCACTTACTTATACTTTCCGCATCTGTTTATCTTCAGGTATTTTTCCCACGTGTCTTAAAAAAGCGATTGTTGTGCCCGTCTATAAGTCGGGTAGTAAAGAGCAAGTGACAAATTACAGACCTATTTTTGTACTGCCCTGTATGTCGAAAATATTAGAGAAAATTATGAACAAAAGATTGTTTAAATATCTGGAAGATAAATCTATTTTGTCTGAGCGGCAGTTTGGATTTAGGCCTAAAGTATCAACTGCCGATGCCGTACATCATCTGACCGACTATATAGCACGGGAACTGGACAAGGGTAGCCACACAGTAGGAATTTTCCTGGACCTCGCCAAGGCTTTTGACACAGTTTCAATTCCCATTCTGTTGCGCAAGCTTGAAACTTTAGGTGTAAGAGGCACCCAGCTGCAACTCTTTAAAAGTTATTTAGAAGACCGTACCCAGTGCGTAAAGATTGACAATGTACTCAGCGCTGATCTAAAACATACGTTTTTTGGTGTCCCCAAGGAAGTATTTTAGGGCCCACTATGTTCTTAATATACATAAATGATCTTTGCAAATTAAAGCTAGAACATGGTATGATCATATCTTACGCTGACGACACTGCTCTACTTTTCTCGGCTGACTCAGAAACTAAAGTGTACAAGTTTGCGCAACACGGGTTCAATATTGTAAATAATTGGCTCCATCATAATTCATTAACACTTAATACGGATAAGACCAATTTCATTAAGTTCTCGATGCGGAAACAAACACCTATCATTGCCCCAAAGCTGTATGCTCATTGTTGTTCAGCTCCTCTAAATAGTGAGTGCATGTGTCCCAATATTAAAATGACTAATAAAATAAAATACCTTGGTATCATTATAGACGATACCCTTTCTTTCAAACTATACATAGAAGCTGTACATATTAGAATTCGCAAGCTTATATTCATATTTAAAAAGCTGCGATATATTGCAGACCCAAAACTAATTAGACAAGTTTACTTTGCTTTTAGATCTTCACACTACATCACACCATGATATGACATCGCGTTCCACGTTCCACGTCCACCATATACTTACACATAATATAATGTGAACAAAATACTTATATTATTATACACTCTCGACTTATCTATTTTATAGCAACACTCAATATCACCGATGCAGTTAATACTACTTAATACAGCCGCGAACGACGCGGCGACGTGCGACACCGCGCTGCAACAATTTAGCTAGGTAATTGGGAAGAATTATTCGACGACACGCTTAATCAATACATAGAGCGATGATACATTATTCCATGAATAACCGTAATGCCATATAAAAGTGGAATAACAAAAGATAACGATTACAACTAGTGCGGCGAGGAGAGGTCGCGTACGCTGTCAGCTCCGCGACTGCCGACCCACCTGCGGAGATAGGGCGCTGATAAGATACCGCGGCTATCACTGCTGACTGCAGCCGCCATCGCGCTATCACAAACACACCGTTTTATACACGCCACATTATTGTGAAGCGAGATAAGCTGTGTGATCGTTTGTGGTGGCCGTGTGGCGTGTTGGTGCAAAGTGCTCGTGAGTGAGGGTCCAGCTACTGAGGAGACGTGTGCTGAGCTGAGCAGAGCTGTGCGGAGATGTGCGTGCGCGCGGCGCCGGCGCTGCTGGCGCACGTCAACCTGATGCTCACCGTGAGTCACACACACACGACACAATACATGATACTGTACGCGCCGCAGATCTTTGTCAGTCAAGGTAGTCTCTACTGGAGAAACGGTGTCAGTGTGACAAGAGAACCTCCTTCTTCATTTTAAGGTTTTTTTCAATGACACACAAATTTTCGTGGCATTAACTGCACACACATCTAGGCGGTAGTAGCCTTTTCAATTAAATTTCCTTGTAACCTTCCCTAATAAGGCCTTAACGACTCGATCAACTGATATGTAAATAATATTATGTAGTTACATTTCTGGTCGTGACTGGTGTATGCCAGCCATCAGTCACGGCACAAGAGTCACGTCGGGTGTGTGTGCTTACAGCTGTACGGCGGCGCGGCGCTGGCGTCAGCGGCGCGGCTGAAGTGGGACCCCAGCACGTACCTGGTGCTGCGCGAGCTGTTCCCGGCGGAGTACCGCGCGGCGGCGGCGGCGCTGGCAGCTGGCGGCTTCACGCTGCTGCTGCTGCCGCACGTGGCCGCGGCGGCGCTGCACGCGTCGCGTCCGCGCTACCGCGCCGTGCTGCTCTATGTGGTCAGTACCAGTACTCCCATTACTCCACAGAACGTGATCGCTTTGAGCGGCGTCTCTCTTCGTATGTACTCCTGTCTATAATAGATCTTTTCATTTTCGTGACATTTTAAGTAGTGAATGCCTCATTGGTTTAGTCATCAATTGGTCACAAGCTGACCAATGCCGTATGCCGTATCTTAATCAGTCGCAACCCAGTGTTTGAACCTGTGCACGGTGGCTGGCAGTAGGCTCGTCTTCAATTCCAAGAGAAGCAAACATGATTGACGACTTGTTGTTGTTGTTGACATTATAAAATTAACTTGTGCCTAACCCTCTGGTATGTACGTGAGCAGTACGCGGCAGTGCTGACGGTGCTGATGGTGGGCGAGCTGTCGTTCGCTGGCTGGCTGGCTGGGCAGGCGATAGCGTGGCAGCACTCGCCGGCGGCGCAGCAGCTGGGCGAGGCGCTGGAGCTGAGCGAGCACCTGCGCCCCGTGCTGCAGTACTTCGGCCGCTGGCATCCACTGCCGCACCGCATCGAGGAGCTCATTCAGGTCACCACTTATACCGACCCTGCCGAGTGCCAACTCGTTCACTGCGCAATATCATACCCAGTTATTAGTTTCGCAGGCATTTGACAAAATACAAAATCCTTTATTTCAAATAGTCCTGTTACAGGCACTTTTGAATTGTCAAGGTCTGTCAGTAAAAGTTAAAAATAATTTATTTCATAACAACATATATTGTGTAGACAAGAGCTGCAAATAGTTCTGCAGCAAAACATCTATCATCTCTCTCCAGCGCGGCAGTTGCACGTTCCGAAGAGTACACAATATCCTGTTGGTCATATAAGTCTCAAAATTGGAAAAACATCAAAGTAAACCTTTCAAAGATTCTGGGATTGCTCTAACGACCGACTCCAATGTGTACTACTTGACGGCTATACCAGAAAATAGGAATCGTTGACACACGGCGTTCCCCAGGGCAGTATTTTGGACCCAACCCTCTTCGCTGTCCTCCAGCTACCAGTGGCACTGAACTGAGCGACTTGCAATCACTGTCTTTTTAACTGACTTCCCAAAAAGGAGGAGGTTCTCAATTCGGTTGTTTTTTTTTTATATTATGTTTGTTTCCTCATAACTCCATCAATTATGAACCGATTTGAAAAGTTATCTGAACGGATATACTTTCAGATTGGTCCCATTTAAGGGTTTTTTGTCATCCAAGTAATCGAAATTGCGTATTTTGCTTTTCTGCGATTTTGCAGTGGTGTGGTGCTGTTAGGTGGAGGGTACCACTAAAAAGTTAAAAATAAAAAAAAAAATACAAAAAAATACAACCGACTTCCAAATAATAAAAAAAACTACAAAGTAAAAAATAACTATAATTTCGGAAGTCAGTGTTTTTGTTCGTTTCTTCGTATTTTGACACCAACTTCCGAAATTAAAGTAATTTTTACTTTGTAGTGTTTTTTTATTTGGAAGTCGGTTGTATTTTTTTTCGTAAAAAGTTTTTTACATTAAGAAATTATTAGGAGCTGTTCCTATCGGCTTACAACATCATTCTGGTTTAAAGTGACTCTGATCCCTACTACTTATTATGTTTGCAGGAGGCGCAGGAGGACGCGCCCCGCAATGCGTACGTGGCGCTGGCGCTGGCGGCGCTGCTGGCGCTGCTGCAGCTTACGGCGGCCGCGGCGGCGCTGCTGGCGGCGCGCGCGCCCCCCGCCCGCGCCCGCACCGCTTCCCTCGCCGGCTCCGACTCCGAGATGCCGCTGCAGCCGAGACCTCCCTCGTATAACAGGTAATTAAACCTTCTCGCTTTGTGCTGTCTTCTCGCATGTTTCTCCTAACGCACATCGTTGTTCACCCAAGCAATTCCACCTTCAGTAATAATAACTTCAATTTCACCATCGTCTGTAACACGCACTGCTCACCAATGACTTCCACAGTTAGAACTAAGCGCGACTGCAGTAGTGATTCTGGGGTCGTTCCTTAGACGTACTCGGTTCTACCAAAACGGAGTAATCCTCTAATACGAGTTACGATAACTTCCTAGATCGTAGTTGTGGTGTGGGATAGTGGTGAGCAGGCAGGCGCTGCACGCTATACTTGTGTGTTGCAGCTGGGCTTGCTGGCGTGGCCGGCGCGCGGGCCACGTCGTCGCCTCTTGCGTTACCTACGTAGTCAAGATTTATTATAGGGAGAAAGATGTGAGAAGGAAACAAATCGACAGCTGTTGAGTGTTCCGCAGTTCTTCGAGCTTCAACTACCAGAAGATGCCGCGCACCGCCTTCCGCAACGGACGCATCGTCATCCTGGAGCCGCCGCACAAGTGACGTCACCGCCACCCCCGCGCACCCCGCGTTACCTGCCCTGCGCTCGATAATCAACACTTTGTGGACTGACTCATCTCGAACTTTTAATAATACCTGTAGATTAACAATTAGTTCTAAGGACTAGATATACGAGTTCCTATCTTTGTATTATAAATAGGAATTAATTAGCTAGAACATTATAATTATTTGCCAAGAAATTACGAAATTGCTGGTCGCTTTATATTTATGGGCCTAAATTCATCTATTATCGATGACAATGTGGTCAGAGGTGGTCGGCAGTGGTCGGCAGTGGCCGGCAGTGGTCGGTAGTGGTCGGTAGTGGTCGGTAGTGGTCGGTAGTGGTCGCCGTCACAGACCACTCAACGAGACCTGAGCTGAATGCTTGAACTTTTCTGAATGAACAGCTAGCTCATTATAGGCCGTTAGTTGTGGTGTACCTTATATTAGCTTTTATTTTAACATAAGATAATTTTATTGAATGAACGAAGGAGTTACTTTTGTACAGGTGAAGTTAGTTCAGAACAGTGGGGCCTCCGCTGTATAGGTGAAGTGAGTTCAGGTTATGTCACAAATGTTTTTGGCAAGGCAGCGTCAGAGTCGATCAGTGGAGACTCACGAGAGAGAGAGTGGTCACGGTGCACAGCAGTGAAACTGACAGCGATTGCTTCAAAAGTATACATAATACCTAATTGTTAAATGTGTTCATCGAGTTTTAACTAAATATAATATTTATACTAGCTGACCCGCGCAACTTCGTCTGCGTCACATTTTCCATTACTGCTCCGCTCCTATTTGTCTTAGCGTGATGATAACCTATAACCGATAACCTTCCTCGATAAATGGGCTATCTAACCCTGAAAGAATGTTTCAAATCGGACCAGTAGTTCTTGAGATTAGCGCGTTCAACCAAACAAACAAACAAACAAACTCTTATGCTTTATAATATTAGTATAGATTAGACACATACTCTGTGTGGCCGTATTCAAATGCACTAATTTTAAAAATGTTTGTTAATTGACTGAAGCGTTATTCTTGGTTTGATGCTCAGTTTGCTCATTGTGCCCTTGTTGTGCCCTGTCCCGTGCCTGTCCCTGTGCCCTGTCCCTGCCTACATGTACGTAGTCTGTGACTTATGTTGTAAGAAGAGCAGCAGAATGTGATTACTTATGCTTCTATTAATTATTTAAAAAATATACAAATAAACTGTAAGTACGTAAGAAAACTGATATGTTTTGTGTTAATTTTTAACCGACTTCCCAAAAAGGAGGAGGTTATCAATTCGGTTGTATGTTTTTTTTATTTTTGTTACCTCATTACTCCGACAATTATGAACCGATTTGAAAAATTCTTGTTTTATCTGAAAGGATATACTTGCAGATTGGTCCCATTTAAATTTTATGAAAATCGGTTACGAACTTTTGATTTTAAATCGAAATAACTGAAATTCGTCTACTTAGATGATAGTTTTATGTCATCCAAGTAATCGAAATTGCGTATATTGCTTTTCTGCGATTTTGCAGTGGTGTTGTTAGGTGTGGGGTACCACTAAAAAGTGAAAAATAAAAAAACTTTTTACAAAAAAAAATACAACCGACTTCCAAAAAAAAAAAACACTACAAAATAAAAAATAACTTTAATGTCGGAAGTCGGTGTCAAAATACGAAGAAACTAACAAAAACACCGACTTCCGAAATTAAAGTTATTTTTTACTTTGTAGTTTTAAGTTTTTTACTGCATCAGTAGCGAGTCTCCAACCCTTAGCAGAAGCGAGCAGTATCATTGTATACGGCCTGCCGGCTTCAGGCCTCCAGGATCAATCGCCAGGCAGCAGGCAGCAGGTAGCAGGTCGCAGGTCGCAGGCAGCGGTCACGTACGCCACTACGATCACGCGTTCTGCTCATTAGTGACCATTTTTAAAGCCCGGTTCTATTTTCCAACTGAGTACAAACTACCGAAATAAAAATGTGTAAATGCTGTATATGTACTATGTAAATGCTGTATATGTACTATGTAGTATATGTACTATGTAGCCACAAAACAGAGCTGTTAGTAGGTTACTCTTGATTTTAGGGGTATGCTTAAACATCAATTGAAGAATGTATGCATCATCAATAAATGAGAAACACATTTAATGAATAGTTTAACATTTATTATTCATTATACACATGAAATTGAAAGTGTCGGCACCGAGTCGGCGGCGGTGGGCGCGCGAGTTTCACTCTCACATATACAGCACGAGCACGAGCACGAGCCGCGCGGTCGCGCGTGTGCACGCCCGCGCGAGTGCACGCCCGCGCGAGTGCACGCCCGCGCGCTGCCACCGCGCCCCGTGAGCTCCCGCTAGAGACTGTGCAAAAATATATAACTGGTGCAGGCGCGGGCCGATCCCCACGATACATCTTTACAACAAACATTATGTATACATATAGCTATCGTAATAAGAATATCTATCTAATACATTGTCAACAAAATAATACATCAGAGGAGCGGCGCGTCCGTGCGCTCACCTCCTGCGTCCACTACATCACACCATGATATGACATCGCGTTCCACGTTCCACGTCCACCATATACTTACACATAATATTATGTGAACAAAATACTTATATTTTTATACACTCTCGACTTATCTAGTTTATAGCAACAGTCAACATCGCCAATGAAGTAATACAGCAACGAACGACGCGCGACACCGCGCCGCGAGCCGACGCGCGTCCCTGCGACCGCGCGACAAGCGGGATGCGGAGTAGCGTAATACGATGTCTGGCTTACAACTTACAACACATGCTTAGGCTTTTATCGAGTAACATTGATGAAGTAACAGAAGCAACGATTACCGCTAGGTGTACACTCGTCCCAGTCTCGCAGACGATTACCGCTAGGTATACACTCGTCCCAGTCTCGCAGACGATTACCGCTAGGTATACACTCGTCCCAGTCTCGCAGACGCTCTCGCACTCGACATCGACACAGTATTACTGTGACATCGATCTCTAATAATCTGTTAATTCCTCCATCCACACTTACATATACAGTCGCACGTTATTATAACTCGGTTTCGTACTGCGACGTGGTAATTGCGACGAAGTTACCTACTACTCACGGATAAGTCATGAACATTACTGCATAAAGAATATGGAAGTTGTCGCCATTTCTTGAAATCTTTTGTACATAGGACAGTGGTGAGCCCGTTATCCGGAGGGGTTTGTCGTTGTGTCCGAGTCGCTTATCTGTAGGCAGGCGCAGCCGGCGCCGCCTCCGCCAGGAACGGGTTGGAGGGCCGCGGCGCCGGCGTCTGTCCCGGCACGCTCAGCGACTCCGCGCCGCTGTAGCTCTGCGGACACAAGCGAGGCGGTGAGACGGGGAGGGTTGAGGCGAGCGGGGGGCTAGTGGGGGGCGAGTGGGGGCGAGTGGGGCGCGCGTACCTGCGTGGCGCCGTACGAGTCGTGGTGCGCCAGGTCGGCCAGGCGCGTCGAGGAGAGCGCGCGCGGCAGCGGGTTGGAGGGCACGCCGTGCGGCGCCAGCACGCCCGCCTCGGCCACGGCGCGCGCCTCGTCGTCCACCGCGCCGGCCGCCGCGTCCGGCTCGCCGCGGAAGTTGATGAAGGCGAAGGCGGCCAGCACCACGGTGCACAGCAGGCCGTAGCCCGCGAACGTGCGCGTCGTGCCCCAGCGCGCCACGGCGATGCCGCCCAGCACGGCGCCGCAGCCGCGCCCCAGCCCGTGGTGCAGGCCCTGCAGCACGCCCTGCGCCGACGAGCGCAGGCGCGGCGGCGCGCCGTGCGCGATGTACGAGCAGCACGCGGCCCACACGGCGGCGTGCGTCACGCCCTGCACGAACTCGAAGGGCAGCACCCACCAGGGGTCGCTGAGCCACGCGATGTACAGGAAGCGCAGCACGTTGCCGGCCAGCCCCAGGCACAGCACCTGCCGCACCGCAACACCGTCACACACCGCACCACAGCTCTCACACTACTTACTCACAGTTAACTTATCGGTTCGTGATACCTTCACGTGTCCCATCTGCGTGATCAGCTTGAAGCTGAAGAAGTAGGCGAATATCTCTGAGATGTGGTTGATGACAGACGCCACTCCGAACAGCGTCGGGGAGCCACCGATGTCCTGGAAGAGCATTAGTGAAGCTGTGTTAAATGCTGAACATGTAGTACGTGTACGCGCGGTAAGTGCGCGGCGGTGCGCGTACCTGCAGGTGCCAGAAGAGGAAGGTGAAGATGAGGCCGATGCCGAAGCCCATGAACCAGGCGACGAAGAGGAAAGAGGCCGCCTTGACGTTCTGGAACTGGCGCAGCACCGTCACCCACTCGGGCATCTCGCGCGTGGTCTGCGCGAACACCTTGGCCTGGGCGAGCGCGGGCGGGGCGGCGGGCGCGGGGGGCGCGCTCGTGTCCAGCCCCGGCAGCTGCAGCTGCTCCGCCAGCTGCTGCTGCAGCCGCTCCTCGTGCGTGGGCTCGGCGGGCGCGGCCGGCGCCGCCTCCACGCTCACGAACTCGTACTTGAACCGGATCTGTTGAGCGCACCACTGTGTCACTACGGGTACGGACTACGGTACTAGTACGGTACTCCTACAGGAGGTACTAGTGATATCTACACAATATGTTCCTAGTACTGCGTTAACCAGGGCTCCAAATAATGTCTCCCTATTGCTACGATAGGAAGTAATTTTATTAAAATATCACAATAAAATTACTATCGTAGCCTAAGATTGTGCTTTGGTTTAATACTTTTAATAAAATCTGTAATGTGGAAAAATTATAGTACCTAGGTAATCTGTGGTTCCTGCGGAGTGGTACGGTTGAATAAGGGTTTTTAACATAGGGAATACCTTAGCATGCGAAAGTATTTATTAAGTCTTATAAAAATAGTCTTATAAATGCTCAAAGTTAACTTCCGAGCGCAGCGAGGGAGTTTAGAGTTTAACTCACGAGTGGCGCGAGGGAGTTAATACAAGAGTCCTAGATGCAATAAGGGAGTCAAGCTAGCTCCAGGCAAAGAGTCCTAGATGCAATAAGGGAGTCAAGCTAGCTCCAGGCAAAGAGTCCTAGATGCAATAAGGGAGTCAAGCTAGCTCCAGGCAAAGAGTCCTAGATGCAATAAGGGAGTCAAGCTAGCTCCAGGCAAAGAGTCCTAGATGCAATAAGGGAGTCAAGCTAGCTCCAGGCAAAGAGTCCTAGATGCAATAAGGGAGTCAAGCTAGCTCCAGGCAAAGAGTCCTAGATGCAATAAGGGAGTCAAGCTAGCTCCAGGCAAAGAGTCCTAGATGCAATAAGGGAGTCAAGCTAGCTCCAGGCAAAGAGTCCTAGATGCAATAAGGGAGTCAAGCTAGCTCCAGGCAAAGACACCTATCCCAGAGGAGCACACTCTCCAACTGCGTGACATTTTTTAAGTCATGAGAGAGGTGGCTGGCCGCGAGCAGTTCCCGTCGGTCTCCAAGTTGATTTCCAAATTTTATTCACATTATTGACCTTCGGGCTATAATATTGTACTGAATTTCATTATAACCAATAAAGGCAATAATGGCTAACTTTCGGGTTGTGTTTGCATGTCAATAATTTGACATTTTCGTGCAGGTGGTGTGAAGAACTATTTACCCTGACAGCTTTATGGGTGGCATGGGTAGGGCATGAACCTCGGAACGTAAGTTTGAGCTGTTTTTTATATTTCTGTGGTTTGAGTATTATTTAGCCAATTGATTGCTTCTGTAGTGGCGAGGGCGAAACCTCTTGACCACAACGATGGTTGGTAATCAGCTAATCAGGAGCTTAGGTGTTCACTTCATGAAATGATAATACGGATTTCCCATATATCTTGCTGAACCCTGGATTTACAGTCTTGGGATTGCTAAAAATAGTACATGTACATACAAAATTTCGTAGATCATAAATCACTAATCAGAATGTAAGTATTTACAACTGTATACCAATGACTACACATATAAATATGTCACTCCAATGCACACCACACCTACTTAAAACTGATAGTAAACAAGAGCACCGACCTGCGTGGCGGTGATGAGCGCGGCGCCCATCAGTACGGAGAACGTGGCGAAGCAGATTGTGTAGTTCTTCTCGAAGCGCTGCGGGCCGCCGCACGGGTGCGAGCTGAAGGCCGTGCTGTGGTCCAGTGCGATGCCCACGAAGAACATGGCCAGCCCCCAGCCCAGCGAGCCGAACATGCGCTGGTGCCCGTACCTGCGCACAACACGAGCTGTACTGCCGGCCTCGGCGACACACTGACATGGGGCCACAGCGCGGGATCGGAGCGGCGCTCACCTGTCGGCGTCCTCGCCCAGCAGCGTGATGACGGCGGAGTCGGCCAGCGTGATGGCGGGCGCGCTGAAGAACTCGCCGATCACCACCAGCAGCAGCAGCAGGAAGAACGTCTTCTGGATGTCGGGCGTGCGGTACACGATGAACGAGTGCAGCGGCGTCACCCAGTCGCCGTTGGCCTTGGGGTCGTAGTTGAGCGCGTCGCTGACGGGCAGCGGCGAGCCCTCGCGCCCGGCGGGCGGGCCGCGGAAGGCGCGCGAGCTGCTGCTGGGCCAGTCCTCGTCGTAGCGCGGGTCCGTCAGGTTGTAGGCGGTGGCGTTGAGCGGGTGCACGCAGGACACGGCGCCGGGCTGCACCCAGCTCAGCGGCAGCGTGAACACGATCCACGCGCCCAGCGACGCCAGCAGCAGCGTGCGCCCCTTCTGCCAGCGGTCGGCCAGTCCGCCCCAGAAGGGCGCCGACAGGAACTCGACGAAGGGCCGCGTGCCGATAAGCAGCCCGCACTGGCCCGCGTTCATGCCCATCTGCTTGAAGTACACGCCCATGAGCGGGAACAGCGAGCCGAACGCCGAGTAGAAGAAGAAGTAGAAGGTCTTGACGGTGAGCAGCTCCGGGTCCACGGCGTCGGCGCCGCACATCAGCTCCAGCAGGTCGGAGCGCCCGCGCACCTTGTGCGTGGCATCCTTCGGCGCCGGGTACCTGCGCCACATGCATGAGTCAATCACAACTGTATTGCTGGCTACCTTTCTATATACGAGTAGGGATGAGATATACTTGCATATATCAATACCTGGGCTTGCAAGTACGAGTTTCTAAAAAGACTAGGGTAGGAAACTAGGTATTCAAATACTTGCAAGTATTTCTGCCGTCCGTTTACTAAAAGGCCGTTAAGTGACATTTTGGCAAATTTGAGTTATATGTACTACGTAAAAGAGCAACTTTTTTTCTATAAATCAGTCCGGGTCTTATTTTTCTATCTTCATTTACGCTGAAGATCTGGAGGCTACACCCACGGCTAACTACATCATTTTTGAGATCGTTCAACACTTAAAAACGGTTGTGTCACTTTATTACACTATAATACGGCTACACGCTTGTAACCGTATGTTTAAAATTTATTTTAATCCACCATGCAATCTTAGAAAACGGTTACATGAAACTACAACAGTTTAAAACCGTTACATCACTTTTTACGCATTTTAATGATTTATGGTAATACAAGGCGCATTGGCATTAACGACATCTAAAAGACAGTTTTCTTCAATTACCACTCTACAAAACCGTTATTCACACTTAACTGGCTATTCGTGGGTAAGTCAACGTGATTTTGGAGCATATACAAATCTAAAAGACAGTGACCGTTATTTAGTTGTGATTGTTTCAAATAAAAGGTCAAGGAATACAATACAAAAAACGGTTAAGTGACACTCCTACGCTAAAAGACGTCTATGTTCCTACCTTCCTGGTATGCCTGCCCCCGCATCTCGTGACTCCAGTTGTCCGTTACTCCTAGTTACTTTACTATTTGGTTACTCCGCGGCAAAGTAAGACGTGTCTGTGAGCGATTGTGTGCTTTCCCGCCAAAAATGGCCACGAACGGGAGGTAAGAGTTCTATTACATTATTTTTAAGATTTATTAATTGCTATGTCATTTATTCACGTCGTAATATAAAACGCATGTACCTGTTTCCATTCTTCTTAAGACTAATAAATTGCGTTATCATTTATTCAGATCGAAATAATATATCACGCAGTAACGTGTACCTACATGGTGATTGAATGAACCTACTGATTGACGACAGTTTTTTGCATTTTGCTTGTCTGCATTTATACAGGTTGAGCTTTTATTGGATCCATACGGCAGCTATGCTAATAGTTCGAGATATTGCTCTTCAAAATAAATATCGAGTTTCTGAAACGCAATAAAACTACATTAATTAAGGATTTCTTTAATGTTTTATTTTGGTTTAGAAATTGGAGAAAACGTGTCTATATAACTTTTTGTTTGTAATTAAAAATTAGGTATGATTTTCGTAAATAAAAATTAGATTTTTCGGTTTCTGGGCCGAAAACGTTTTCAAAAACCGTAAATGCAGTTTTAATTCGTTTTAAACCTAGACGGATTTGTAAGAGCCAATTTTAATCTCATCTTCATATCTATAAGGGTCAGCATAGTATGTACCTAATATAATAATATATACTAGATAGCTGCCATAAAGATTCTTAAAAAAAACTAACCCTGCATAGGTACTCCATAATGCTTACCTACTTATATGTGTTTTGGCCAGGCTTTTACTTTTTTGCTTAAAACTTACATTTTTGCTTATTCTCGTTACGATTTCATTTCTAGATTTAAGAACTCAAGAGTCAAAGCGATGTTAGAGATATGCAATTATAGATGCCAACCAAACATGGTTAACAATAAAGAAAACCAGCCACCACGTCATCAACATCGTCAATCTTCCACCGAGCTTTGCAAGAAAACTACGTCAGGCAGCAACAATAATATCCCAAAACATATTGAAAAAATGGTCAACTCATTATTAAGCAGCTGATTATTCAATGAAGTCAATTATTTTAAAAAAATTGAAGTATCTACAAGGCAAAAAAAGACGCAGTTATCAATGCGTTAAAAGATATTAGTTAGCGTACTGCATAAAAATCCAATTCTAACAAAAAAAGTATGTGTAAGTACAAAGATAGTTTACGTCCCGAACGTTTTTTTGTTTTTTTTTTTTTGTAATACATTTTAATTGGTTTGCAAGACTAGGGACTCTGTACCTATAGCGGTGCTTGTGACAGCTTATAAAAGTGTATCTATTGTAATATTATATTATTATAATGATAAATACTGTTTAAATTATAGTTGCATTGGTGCGTCACTATTGTAACGTCTCCAACCTACGGCATATAATATTAATTACATTAAAATTTTAAATGATCCTTGTGCTCTTGATTATCTAAAACAATATTTTAAAGTGTTGGGCAGTTCTCATAACCTCCGAGCGTCCAAAAACTTAATTCTTCATATTCCTCCTCACCGCACTGGGTTCTTGTCAAACTCCTACGTTATTTCCACCATTAAACTCTGGAATCTGCTGCCCCTTGACATCAAGAAGTCTGAGTCACAATTTTCTTATCTTTTAAGCTTAAACTCTGAAAACACTACTTAAAAGCCTGTCCTTCGTAGTTTGGTCTCGTCATAATTATTGAAGTTCTCTTAATCAGAAAAATATTATAAAATATCATATTTATTAGTTTATTAATTGAGCATATATTATTATATGTATTTTATTAGTATATATTATGCTATTAAATTATTTGTGTAATGTATTGATTTGAAAAGATTAAATTTAAAAGTTTTTATTTTTTATAATTGGTTTTGTACACCTACCACAATGTAGTCTTTTTAACCCAAAGATTGACTGGTAAGGAATGCATTTTGTTAAGTCCGCCCATGTAACACTTTGTGCATGAAGTTTAAATAAATACATAAAAATAAATTACACACTTATGAAACAGGTGCCACCATGCAATGCCCCGTTGACGTCTTTTATTTATATATTTTCATATAAGTTATTGTTTTAGAGTTGATTTCTGATTTTATGTACCACAAAGGTTTGTGAGCACTTTTTTATAATAATTATTTTACTTCTTATTTGATCACAAAAACATAAACGAAAAAAACTATTATTTTAATTACCTAACTGTCACTCTTAACACGCACACACATATAAAAGCACAAAAAGCTAACTTAAAATCTAACACATAGTTGTCCATTTGACTTTAGAGCAACATGGGTTAGCCAGTAATTCCTAAACTAAAAGACAGTTAATGTGCACAGATTATTCAGAAACTGTATTATAGACCATAAATCTGTATTATATCAGTATCTCTTAACAATAAAATAGACAGTTAAAATCTAATAACGCTTTTTCACAAGTGCAGTTCGTTGAGTTTCAAATAATTTACAATGCAAAAAGAAGGTTTAGTGATTTAACTGTTATTTAGCTTTGGAATTGCATTTTAACTGTGACTCAAAGTAAATCTATAGTGATTACAATTCTATTACAACTCTATAACACGGCTGCATGTCAGCCAGCCGTTTTTTAGGATAGTATGAGGTTCATTAGTGGAATAGAAAAACATGACAAAAACACAAAACCATAATTTAAAACAATAATATTTCACTTAGCAATCAATAAAACCCATTGAAAGAAAGCTTAACAGCTATCAAAGATTTTAGTCTATTAAACATAGCTGTATGTTTAAACAATTTCTAGGGACATTATTTCCCACATTTTGGACCATAGCTCAAAATCAGGTTTATTCATTTAACGGCCTTTAAGTAAGCGGACGGCAGATTTGAGCCAAATGCGTATTTCAGTCTACTAGTCTACAGCCCCCGAGTTAGGCATGCTTTCATAGGAAATTAACCCGTGACTATCTATACTAATATTATAAAGAGGTAACATTTGTTTGTAAGTTTGTATGTAGGGGGTAATCTCCGGAAGTAATGAACCGAATTGTTTCACTGGTAGAAAGCTACATTATTCATGAGTGCTATAGGCTATAAATTATTAAGGTATCATGTATATTAGCCGAACTATCTCAATTTTTGTCTATCCAGGCGGAAAAAAATAGCTCTTACAACAGAGTTATTTGCATGCGCTGCCTTAGCAGTTGTATATAATTGAAAACAATGTATTGCAACCTGGTCCGCCTATAATAGTTCTACAAAAAAGTCCGCGAGATCCATATTTCTATCTTTTATATTTAAGCAGAGATAGTAGCTTTTATGTGTTAAAAAAGTATTTTTCGACGTACTTACCTTTGGACGATTTTTTAAACAACAAAATATTAAACCTTATTGAAAAAAATATTATTATGATCACAAGAACATCATAGAGATACGATTTGCCCAAAACAGTATGTCAATTGGTTAAATAGTTTCGAAGATAATTTAAAATTACTAAATCGCAAAATGCCGCCGTCCATTCACGAACCGCATTAGAACATGCTTTGTACGGACGCCATCTCTATGGGTAAAATGGATAACCATTTACCCATAGATCGCGTTGTGCAATTACGTAATTTTTCAGAATCTGACCCTCTCCAATTATTATTTACAAAATACAAAAATCCTTTATTTCAAATACATAGACCAGTTACAGGCACTTTTGAATAGTCAAGGGCTGTCAGTCAAATAGATGAAGCTAATCCTGCCGCGCTAGCGACAAGAGCAGCAGGTTGTTCTGCAACATAACACACCCACCGACCCTATCTCCGGCGCGGCAGATGCACGTTCCAAAGAGTAGGTCCTGTGGAGAAGAACGTGCAAGAAACTCCATGGACACTCTTTTAAACCAGTTGTCATTGTTTACATTTCATTTCGTCGTTAGGTAGGTGAGTTGTATGCAGTTGGTTGGATGTTGTTGGTTTTTTAAATTGTTTTGGTTGTTGGTCTTTAAAATTGTTTTGGTTGCTCGGTTTCTTATAACACAAATACTACTTCGTTCTCATTCTTCGAATTCGAAGCTGTGGTATTTCTGTTTTTGGGATATCGTACAGTTTCAGCGATAGTTTATCATGCCTAAAAAGAAATCACAACTTCCCGTCAGACATCCCAGACAAGAGCAGCTCGAGTACGCGGTACGGAAGAGTCTGCTCTTAAAAATCATCAGCTCCTCTTGAGGAATAGAAAAAATATTTCGCAAGCACGCGCTGGGGAATTTAGCTCAGAGCGTTCACATCGGCTTGCTAACCAAAGCTGGAGAACGTCGCAGGTCTGTGATCGGTAATCTAGCGCTGAACGTGCACAGCGTCTTAGTGATTTAAGGGAGCATGTCTTTGCAACAAGGGATAGGGAGTCTAGCGCTGAGCGCTCGCAGCGGCTTGATGGGCAAACTGTGAGAACATCGCAGGCCCGTGCTCGAGAATTTAGCGCGGAACGTGCGCAGCGTCTCAGTGTTTTAAGGCAGCATGTCTCTGCAACAAGGGATAGGGAGTCTAACGCTGAGCGCTCGCAGAGGCTCACTAGCCTAGCGACATACATAATTATGCAATACAAACAAAACCGAAATGTTTACCGCCCAACGAAGTGGGCACGGGTCAGCTAGTATAATAATAAGGAGCACAATCGCATTTGCAAATTAAACAATACTCTGAAATTTAAAGTTTTTTTTTTCTCATACTACTATTCTCCCTCCTTATTATTGAGGTAAAACGCATAGAAAGAAAGAAAGAAAAAAAATATCACCAAAATACTTGCCACAGGAAACTAATTCGTGTGTCTATACAAATTAGGATATTCAAAGGTTTTTTATTTGCAAATGCGATTGTGCTCCTTATCTATACTTATATACTTATACTTACATACTTATACTTATTACTTATATTACTTATTACTTATAATATTATAAAGCAGAAGAGTTTGTTTGTTTGTTTGTTTGGTTGAACGCGCTAATCTCTAATTAAAAATTAGGTATGATTTTCGTAAATAAAAATTAGATTTTTCGGTTTCTGGGCCGAAAACGTTTTCAAAAACCGTAAATGCAGTTTTAATTCGTTTTAAACCTAGACGGATTTGTAAGAGCCAATTTTAATCTCATCTTCATATCTATAAGGGTCAGCATAGTATGTACCTAATATAATAATATATACTAGATAGCTGCCATAAAGATTCTTAAAAAAAACTAACCCTGCATAGGTACTCCATAATGCTTACCTACTTATATGTGTTTTGGCCAGGCTTTTACTTTTTTGCTTAAAACTTACATTTTTGCTTATTCTCGTTACGATTTCATTTCTAGATTTAAGAACTCAAGAGTCAAAGCGATGTTAGAGATATGCAATTATAGATGCCAACCAAACATGGTTAACAATAAAGAAAACCAGCCACCACGTCATCAACATCGTCAATCTTCCACCGAGCTTTGCAAGAAAACTACGTCAGGCAGCAACAATAATATCCCAAAACATATTGAAAAAATGGTCAACTCATTATTAAGCAGCTGATTATTCAATGAAGTCAATTATTTTAAAAAAATTGAAGTATCTACAAGGCAAAAAAAGACGCAGTTATCAATGCGTTAAAAGATATTAGTTAGCGTACTGCATAAAAATCCAATTCTAACAAAAAAAGTATGTGTAAGTACAAAGATAGTTTACGTCCCGAACGTTTTTTTGTTTTTTTTTTTTTGTAATACATTTTAATTGGTTTGCAAGACTAGGGACTCTGTACCTATAGCGGTGCTTGTGACAGCTTATAAAAGTGTATCTATTGTAATATTATATTATTATAATGATAAATACTGTTTAAATTATAGTTGCATTGGTGCGTCACTATTGTAACGTCTCCAACCTACGGCATATAATATTAATTACATTAAAATTTTAAATGATCCTTGTGCTCTTGATTATCTAAAACAATATTTTAAAGTGTTGGGCAGTTCTCATAACCTCCGAGCGTCCAAAAACTTAATTCTTCATATTCCTCCTCACCGCACTGGGTTCTTGTCAAACTCCTACGTTATTTCCACCATTAAACTCTGGAATCTGCTGCCCCTTGACATCAAGAAGTCTGAGTCACAATTTTCTTATCTTTTAAGCTTAAACTCTGAAAACACTACTTAAAAGCCTGTCCTTCGTAGTTTGGTCTCGTCATAATTATTGAAGTTCTCTTAATCAGAAAAATATTATAAAATATCATATTTATTAGTTTATTAATTGAGCATATATTATTATATGTATTTTATTAGTATATATTATGCTATTAAATTATTTGTGTAATGTATTGATTTGAAAAGATTAAATTTAAAAGTTTTTATTTTTTATAATTGGTTTTGTACACCTACCACAATGTAGTCTTTTTAACCCAAAGATTGACTGGTAAGGAATGCATTGTTGTTAAGTCCGCCCATGTAACACTTTGTGCATGAAGTTTAAATAAATACATAAAAATAAATTACACACTTATGAAACAGGTGCCACCATGCAATGCCCCGTTGACGTCTTTTATTTATATATTTTCATATAAGTTATTGTTTTAGAGTTGATTTCTGATTTTATGTACCACAAAGGTTTGTGAGCACTTTTTTATAATAATTATTTTACTTCTTATTTGATCACAAAAACATAAACGAAAAAAACTATTATTTTAATTACCTAACTGTCACTCTTAACACGCACACACATATAAAAGCACAAAAAGCTAACTTAAAATCTAACACATAGTTGTCCATTTGACTTTAGAGCAACATGGGTTAGCCAGTAATTCCTAAACTAAAAGACAGTTAATGTGCACAGATTATTCAGAAACTGTATTATAGACCATAAATCTGTATTATATCAGTATCTCTTAACAATAAAATAGACAGTTAAAATCTAATAACGCTTTTTCACAAGTGCAGTTCGTTGAGTTTCAAATAATTTACAATGCAAAAAGAAGGTTTAGTGATTTAACTGTTATTTAGCTTTGGAATTGCATTTTAACTGTGACTCAAAGTAAATCTATAGTGATTACAATTCTATTACAACTCTATAACACGGCTGCATGTCAGCCAGCCGTTTTTTAGGATAGTATGAGGTTCATTAGTGGAATAGAAAAACATGACAAAAACACAAAACCATAATTTAAAACAATAATATTTCACTTAGCAATCAATAAAACCCATTGAAAGAAAGCTTAACAGCTATCAAAGATTTTAGTCTATTAAACATAGCTGTATGTTTAAACAATTTCTAGGGACATTATTTCCCACATTTTGGACCATAGCTCAAAATCAGGTTTATTCATTTAACGGCCTTTAAGTAAGCGGACGGCAGATTTGAGCCAAATGCGTATTTCAGTCTACTAGTCTACAGCCCCCGAGTTAGGCATGCTTTCATAGGAAATTAACCCGTGACTATCTATACTAATATTATAAAGAGGTAACATTTGTTTGTAAGTTTGTATGTAGGGGGTAATCTCCGGAAGTAATGAACCGAATTGTTTCACTGGTAGAAAGCTACATTATTCATGAGTGCTATAGGCTATAAATTATTAAGGTATCATGTATATTAGCCGAACTATCTCAATTTTTGTCTATCCAGGCGGAAAAAAATAGCTCTTACAACAGAGTTATTTGCATGCGCTGCCTTAGCAGTTGTATATAATTGAAAACAATGTATTGCAACCTGGTCCGCCTATAATAGTTCTACAAAAAAGTCCGCGAGATCCATATTTCTATCTTTTATATTTAAGCAGAGATAGTAGCTTTTATGTGTTAAAAAAGTATTTTTCGACGTACTTACCTTTGGACGATTTTTTAAACAACAAAATATTAAACCTTATTGAAAAAAATATTATTATGATCACAAGAACATCATAGAGATACGATTTGCCCAAAACAGTATGTCAATTGGTTAAATAGTTTCGAAGATAATTTAAAATTACTAAATCGCAAAATGCCGCCGTCCATTCACGAACCGCATTAGAACATGCTTTGTACGGACGCCATCTCTATGGGTAAAATGGATAACCATTTACCCATAGATCGCGTTGTGCAATTACGTAATTTTTCAGAATCTGACCCTCTCCAATTATTATTTACAAAATACAAAAATCCTTTATTTCAAATACATAGACCAGTTACAGGCACTTTTGAATAGTCAAGGGCTGTCAGTCAAATAGATGAAGCTAATCCTGCCGCGCTAGCGACAAGAGCAGCAGGTTGTTCTGCAACATAACACACCCACCGACCCTATCTCCGGCGCGGCAGATGCACGTTCCAAAGAGTAGGTCCTGTGGAGAAGAACGTGCAAGAAACTCCATGGACACTCTTTTAAACCAGTTGTCATTGTTTACATTTCATTTCGTCGTTAGGTAGGTGAGTTGTATGCAGTTGGTTGGATGTTGTTGGTTTTTTAAATTGTTTTGGTTGTTGGTCTTTAAAATTGTTTTGGTTGCTCGGTTTCTTATAACACAAATACTACTTCGTTCTCATTCTTCGAATTCGAAGCTGTGGTATTTCTGTTTTTGGGATATCGTACAGTTTCAGCGATAGTTTATCATGCCTAAAAAGAAATCACAACTTCCCGTCAGACATCCCAGACAAGAGCAGCTCGAGTACGCGGTACGGAAGAGTCTGCTCTTAAAAATCATCAGCTCCTCTTGAGGAATAGAAAAAATATTTCGCAAGCACGCGCTGGGGAATTTAGCTCAGAGCGTTCACATCGGCTTGCTAACCAAAGCTGGAGAACGTCGCAGGTCTGTGATCGGTAATCTAGCGCTGAACGTGCACAGCGTCTTAGTGATTTAAGGGAGCATGTCTTTGCAACAAGGGATAGGGAGTCTAGCGCTGAGCGCTCGCAGCGGCTTGATGGGCAAACTGTGAGAACATCGCAGGCCCGTGCTCGAGAATTTAGCGCGGAACGTGCGCAGCGTCTCAGTGTTTTAAGGCAGCATGTCTCTGCAACAAGGGATAGGGAGTCTAACGCTGAGCGCTCGCAGAGGCTCACTAGCCTAGCGACATACATAATTATGCAATACAAACAAAACCGAAATGTTTACCGCCCAACGAAGTGGGCACGGGTCAGCTAGTATAATAATAAGGAGCACAATCGCATTTGCAAATTAAACAATACTCTGAAATTTAAAGTTTTTTTTTTCTCATACTACTATTCTCCCTCCTTATTATTGAGGTAAAACGCATAGAAAGAAAGAAAGAAAAAAAATATCACCAAAATACTTGCCACAGGAAACTAATTCGTGTGTCTATACAAATTAGGATATTCAAAGGTTTTTTATTTGCAAATGCGATTGTGCTCCTTATCTATACTTATATACTTATACTTACATACTTATACTTATTACTTATATTACTTATTACTTATAATATTATAAAGCAGAAGAGTTTGTTTGTTTGTTTGTTTGGTTGAACGCGCTAATCTCACGAACTACTGGTCCGATTTGAAAAATTTTTTCAGTGTTAGATAGCCCATTTATCGAGGAAGGCTATAGGCTATATATCACCACGCTAAGATTAATAGGAGCGGAGCAGTAATGAAAAATGTTACGCAGACGACGACGTTGCATGGGTCAGCTAGTTTATTATATAGTCACACTAGCTGACCCGTGCAACGTCGTCTGCCGCACTTAGCCTCCCATTCGGTCCGTTATGCGACGCTGGATCATGGCTATCATAACCAGCCTAGTTCCTCCCAGAAGCACGGAGGCTTCCTGGAGGTACAGACTTCGTGGATTGACCTCAGCGTTCCGAGGATTCGAGCACGAGTTACGGAATTCCCGGATGACGGAGATGCAAAGTGACAATGGCCCGTAATTGTCACTATTATTACTTTAGATGTTTGCTGCTATAAGATTGCTTAGTTAAACGCGGATAAACTCGGTGTAGCCATTTTTGAGTGTCTCATACAGTGCCCGTGACCATTTGAAGTTATAAAGTTGCGCACATCTCTGGCAAATCCTTTGCCTTCATCGAATGCTCGCAACTACAGAAATATCTATGCTCGCAACCAATTTGAAGTCTACACACTGACTCACGAATAGGTAATTTATGAGAGGCATAATTATTTAAAGATTTGGGTATTGGAAAGAGAAGTGTGTGTGGAGAGTACTGGTGACGTGCGACTCAGTGCTCCAGAGTACCGGTGACGTGCGTCCCAGTGCTCCAGAGTACCGGTGACGTGCGTCCCAGTGCTACAGAGTACTGGTGACGTGCGACTCAGTGCTCCAGAGTACTGGTGACGTGCGTCCCAGTGCTACAGAGTACCGGTGACGGGGTTCCCTACTTGAAATCGAATGACGCGAGATCGAATAACACTTGCTCGAAAACGTTTACTCGATAGTACTTGAAATCGATAAATTATGAGCTCGACAGTTCACTCCCTCGATGCATTAAAATCTTGAATAACTATAAGCTCGAATCATCGGCAGCGCGAAGGCTCATCATCTTGAAACATCATTTCTCGACCGACCATCTAATCGATTTATAGAATATCTCGAAAACGGTGCGTCCTATCGCAAAAATAATGAAAAATTTTCCCCCTGCAGCGGCTTTCCCGGGTGCGCAGGCGGTTCTAAGCTTTCCAGTCAGGCCACTGCAATCTTTGGGTTCAAAGCTTTCCAGTAAGGCCACTGCAATCTTTGGGCTCAAAGCTTTCCAGTCAGGCCACTGCAATCTTTAGGTTTCAATCGTGAGGCGGTGGATACTTGTCTTGCCAAAGTTTGCGTCTCTCTCTAGAAGACATCCTCTCAGTCTCGTATTACACTCAGTTGGCTAACAGTCAACCTGAATTAATATGTCTGAAAATTCCGTAATTTTATTTTCTTCGTATGCTGAAGGGTGGTTCCGGAATCTTTAACTAAACAGCCTCTTTATAAACGCCCATGCTATTTGGTATACCATATCATGTAAGTGTATGTCGCAGTCAGCCGTTTGATTGACTGGCTAGCCTTGTCATTGAACGGCGCCGTTTAATCAGTTGCCTAAATGAAACCAGCCAAAGCTGGATGCTGAGGCGTTAGGGCGTGCATAGAATAGGGTATTATAACCATGTGACAAAATGAAATATTAATGGGCATTCTTAATTCAAACAACACCCCCCGCCCCCGCTGCTCTAACGGCGCTGTTCAAAGAAAAGGCTACGTATCAAATCAAGCTAACCGCCTTTCCTATGTTATCTAATCGATTTTGCATCCCAGATAGCTTACGTGGACTTGTGCATAAAAGCTGATTTATGTAGAATCTAGATTAAGCGAGCTTAAAATGCTGCACCACAAATCGTGTAGGTAACGTATACTTTTACCAAGAGATCGAAAAGTATCGGAGTACCAATGAGCTCGGGTGCTCCGCCCCATCAGCGCCACGTAAATCTGTTGTGTTGGGTCTCGGCCCCCCGGGCAAAAGCAGAGTATTGTAATAGGTACCTATTTTAATTTGAAAACGTAAAAAGCCTAGGTAGGTTCGTAGTTATAATAACATAACAGTTATGTGGAGACACGACACTACTAACTAATATTGTTAAGTACGAAGTTATTTTCCAATTTAAACTTATAACCTCACATTAAAATGTTTCAGTATTGAACGAGTGATATGAGTGATTGAATTTTTTTATCATAAATTGTAAATGTTATCGTGGATTATTGTCGTCCAGGCAACACTATTGATTGAAATGTCACGTAAGAATATGAAGAAAGTGAAGTTGTCCGGGCGAAGCTGCGGCGGCGGCGAGTGCGGCGGCGGCGCCCCGCCCGTGCTGTGAGCGTGCTGGAGCCCCACGCGCCGCCGCGCGCCGCCCCGCACGGGGCTCCGCCCGCGGCTGGGCATTGCCTGGACAGCCTTTTTATTGATGTGGTGCATGTTTATTTAACGAACTTGCCTTGTTACTGACTTAACTCATTTATTTTGAACCTTTTACGGAAAACATGTTTTAGCCAGATTTATAGACCATAAATTCGCTAGTAGGTAACACTGTGCAAATAGGGAAAAATTGTGTTATGTAAAAACTGGTGAATGGTTCGACAAGTTACAGCCTGGAAGGTCCTGGCGGCTGGCAGCACGCACGCACCTGGAGGTGTCGACCTCGCCGTACTCTTCGGGGTTGACGAGCGGGCGCGCGCCCGGGGCCGCGGCGGCGGCCGGCGGAGCGGTCTGCGGCGGCTCCATGGCGGGCGCGGCCGGACTGAGCCGCAGCGCTGCCGCCGCCGCCGCTCGATGGCCGCGCGCATGCGCCGCGCCCGCCTGCGCGCGCACCGCTGCCGCTGCTGCACTCCGCGCACTCCCCGCGCTCGCTGGGAACTCACTCACACATTCAGGAGCGCAAGGTTGTGGCGCTCGAGAGGAGTGCCTCCTCGCACGCCCCAGTAGTGCCGGGCGGAGGCGGCGTGCGGCGGGCGGGGCGGGCGGGGTTCGCGGCGGCTTTGCGGCGCGCTATGTGTGCCAGACGTGCCAGTGCTGTCGATGTCGGCGTGACGAGCGCGTCTTCTCAGGACGATAGCACTCGATACCGGAACTTAGTTTCGTTATGTTCCGTCTTGTCCATTGAAGAGATCGCGATTGTCATGCTATATAAATAAACTACATATTTTCTGTAAAAACGGAACCCCTATAAGATCACTGATGCAGTCACGTGTCCGTCTGTCTGTCTCTGACGTTTTTATCGCAAGTTTTGGTAACGTATAGGTACACTTGGAATATGGCGTAGATCGAGCTACAGATAAACACTAATGTCCTACTTACGTACGAGTTTTCAGTGGTTTGTAGTCTCTTTCCCTTGTAGATCCTCCACACCACTGTCGCATGTGGTCCGGAACGTGCCCAGGAGACTGGCACTACTGGCTGGCTGTGCTAGCTCCCATACAAAATATGGCGGCGGGAGGCTGTGCTAGCTCCCATACAAAATGGCGGCCGGGGCTGTGCTAGCTCCCATACAAAAGAGTTCTAACCCCTTTCTGAATAAACCTACTCCACCTGTTATTTTTTAACAACTCCAATTTGGTGTTTTTTTTTGTCAAAACTAACCCGATTTCGATTCTCGGCTAGGAACACAGATTTGTCAAAAATTAATAATGTAGGTAGTTTTAGTTTTCATCAAATTGAAATCGGGCTTGAGACACTTTAACTCACTCACTCACTCTCTTTCACTTTTTTTTGTATTTGTTTTCATTTTATTGTGTAATGTGTACTATGATCCTTTGTTGGTCGAATTAAACGTTATTTAATTTAATTTAATTTTAATTTTAAAAATTCACCGTCTTTAAACCTTATTAAGTACTAGCTGACCCGCGCAACTTCGTCTGCGTCACATTTTCCATTACTGCTCCGCTCCTATTTGTCTCAGCGTGATTATATATATATATATACGCCTATAACCTTCCTCAATAAATGGGCTATCTAACACTGAAAGATTTTTTCAAATCGGACCAGTAGTTCCTGAGATTAACGCGTTCAACCAAACAAACAAACTCTTCTGCTTTATAATATTAGTATAGATTGCATAATATACAAAATCTACGTTCAGTTACGTATCCTGATCTCTCTCTCGAATTAAGAATATAATTATGAAGAGGGTACCTAATGCAGGGCACTGTATCATCTCTATCGGTTGAAATGCCGACCAGCCCAGGTACCTAATCTCCTGGTACAAACTAATCTTGAATCAAAATCAACAAAACCAACTATCGAACGAATGGTGCTGAATCAAGTGGATTCTTAATTTCGTCCAGAACAGTCCAAAAAGAAACACATTTTCTCCGATTTTTACTGACAATATTGCTGATCGTAGACCACTGATAAATATAGTTTGTTTTAAGATTTTATAATATCAAAAAAGTTTTACTGGGTTCATAGAATCGATTTATTATAGAGGAGCTCGTGGCTAAAGCCGCACGGGCCGATCTTCAAGGCTAAACTATAACAGACGAACGCATCGATCTTCAAGGTTAAGCAACGCTTGCGAAGGTTGTTCTGTGGGTGGGTGACCATCTTGACATACCGAGTTTCCTTCGTGCCTCAGAAAGCACGTTAAGCCTTTGGTCCCGGCTGTCATTTGTAGATCTTTGGCAGTCGTTACGGATAGTCAAAAGCCAGTAAAATGTGACTGAAATCTTGCATTGAATGAGTTGTGGAGGTCTGGTAGGCAGCCGCGCCACGTAAAATACCGGTATTCAGCTGAATCCGGTTTGTCTGGAAGCCGAGCCAATATAGTAAGGATTAAGGAAAAGGCTAGGTTGTTATAATGGTCACCCATTCACAGACCGACCTAGGCAAGAGTTGCTTAACCTTGAAGATCGACGTGTTCGGCTGATATAGTTTAGCCACATTGAAACATAATACCAAATATTCATCTCTTCTGTTAGTAAAACAGTTTACTTATGGATACAGGTAACTCCGGACTCCGGAGGAGACTCTCCTATACGTCTTTAAGTTAAACAACATACTCCGGGTCTTCTCGCTATTCCCCTAGGGGAACTGGAGGGAACTGGTCTACCTTTCCTGGTATTGCAGTGGTTCCATCGCCGCCTGTGTAGACAGGCGGGTCATTTGGTTGTGGCGTTGCCACGTGGGGTCAAGTCCGGGCGTCTAGTCCGGTGGGTGTTGTGCCGCTAGCGAGAGCTGCCCCCACCGGCAGCGTCCCCGTACGGGGAGCCTCCAGTGAGCGCTCTGCCAGCTAGCGGCAATGGGTTGGTGGGCTTCAGCTGGTTACGGTGAGGTCGAGCACGTCGGGGGGGACTCCCGGCGTGCGCCCGTCAACCGTATTCAGCGAGCGGCGTCATGGTCCGGGTCGGATGAGGTTGCGGCGGGGATCAGGTCCCGCGGCAGCGGTCTATCCGGTGGGCGTCGATGGTAGGGAGCGAGCTCCCGCAGCTGGTGGAAGGACGAGGCCCTCGCGCGGCTGAACATCGTGGCGGTCAGGCGGCCGATGAAGTCGTCGAGGCTCTCCATGCGTAGGTCTCTTGCGATCACCGCGTTCTTCACGAACCTGGGGGCGTCTACGATGCTGCGTAGTGACAGCGACTGCTGCGCGCGCAGCCGGTTACGGTTGGTATCCGAGACCAGCGCGTACCACGCAGGGGCAGCATACGTGAGTCGGCTGCGAACATACGCCTTGTAGACGCCCAGCTTCGCTCGAAGCGGTAGGCGTGAGGACAGGACGGGACGCAGTAAACAACATAAAACATGGGGCTGACCTTATGCTACTGCGGAGAATCTTAACACCGCGATTCAGAAAAACGCGTCATAAGTACAACGCCATCTATCGATCTACAACGTAACTGAACTGTCTTTATGCTCATAACTACTCATAAGTTCAAACTTAGAAGCTTACACGTTACGATAAATAATGATAATATAATAACATATAATTATAAACATTATGTGTTTAATTAAAAAATAACTCAAAAATACATTGTTTCGGGGTCTTTTCACACATTTCTTATTAAAAAATTTCTCAATAGATGGCATTGCAAGTATCTGAAGTCTCAATGAAAACAACCTATTTTAGCGCTCGATGAAGTTTCTTCGTAAACTTTAAAATTCGATATCTTTTGATTTTGTGGGTCGATTTTGATGAAATAAACACTAAATGTTGCTCCAATTATCACTTAATATTTCGAAGTACCTAAATTTTGAATCCAATCAGTGGTTTATTCGTGATGCTCCTCCAAACGCACAGACATACAGACGCACAGACATACAGACGCACAGACAAACAGACAAACAGAAAATAATTTCAAAAACTGCTTTTTTGTGTTCTATGTCATTTTTCTGACATTTCTATGTATTTTTTATGCGAAAATATTCAATGTACAGACACGGCAACTCTACGATTTTATTATATGTATAGATAAGTAGGTATTCTTATAATCTTCTTCCAAGATGGTAAATGAAATGAGAAACGATGTGCGATGATACAATATTATAATCAGTACAACAAGACGGCTTTAATGAGGACAAGTTTTTTTGTATGGCCCAAAAAATATTTAATAAGTTACCTTGCTCAATAAAAAGTTTAAATTTAGCCAATTTCAAGCGAAAATTATTTACTATAATATTAATACAGAAATATGTTACTATAGTCACAGTGAATATTTTGATGATAGTTCTTTGACTTAATGATATTATATGTATACTTGTAACATGACTATTTATAATTATGCTATTTATGCACTATGACTCAATAGCAATTCTGAGGACAATGTGAATTTCAAGCATTTTTTCACAACCTACCTAGGTACAACCTTTGTTAACTTATTGACATTATAATTTTAACTTTGATATAAGGTATATATATTGACATTAACTATTGCA
Source organism: Ceramica pisi (assembly GCA_963859965.1). Taxonomy (NCBI): domain Eukaryota; kingdom Metazoa; phylum Arthropoda; class Insecta; order Lepidoptera; family Noctuidae; genus Ceramica; species Ceramica pisi. The sequence goes on from OY982542.1 coordinate 23,893,304, forward strand.
TTTCATTAAATATTTTATTAAATTTTATTGAAATTGACATTGGTAACAGAATTGTGATGACCAGGCTATCCGAAACGGTCAAATTTTCCCAATCAAATTTGAACCCAATCTCGTTGATGATAAAGTTGAAAATCTAACAAATAAATTTGACAGATTGTTGTAGCTTGATGTGCTGGCGACTTACGTATTTGTACGCCAAATGGCCAAACATAGAGAAACTATATTACTATTGTAACATCTTGCACACTATTGTAACCTATGTTTACAAATAAAGACATTGATTGATTGAAAGAAAACGTTACAAAAATTCGAAGTGACAGTGTTTGTCAGCTGATAGAAACGTTTCTAAATTTTGCAGAAATCCCATATTAAATGAAAATGCAGTGCAACGCTGATGTGTATTATAAGATCTTAACGAAGCTAAGAAGCCATGGCAGCTGGTGCATGCCACGAAGTGGAACTTGACGTGCAACAGCAAGGCAAGCAGCGGCTAGCGGCGCGCGGGCGTGCCGGAGTCCCGGTTGGTGTGGCGCGCCAGGCGCAGGCTGGCGGCGTGCATGGACGAGCGGCGGCGGCGCGGGCCCGGCCCCGCCTCGTCCCGCGCCGACCCCTCCGCCGACCCTGCCGGCCCCGCCGCCCCCGCCGCCCGCTCCGCCGACCCTGACTCTCGCTCAGGCGAGCGTGCAGTCTCCGCCGACTCGCTCGAAGACGCGCTCAGCGGACCCTGGAACGAAGCGCATCACGTGAGTGAGTGACGCCGCATACCGTGTGCACAGACACGACGCGACGACGCGACGACGCGACGACGCGACGACGCACACCTGCAGAGGCTTGACGGACTGCTCGAAGCGGAACACGAAGCGCAGCTCCGCCCAGAAGCGTGTGTGGAAGCGGCCGCCCTCGGCGCGCGCGCGCCGCGCCGCCGCCCACGCCAGGTCGCAGCACGACAGCACGATGCCCAGCGCGCAGCCCACCACCAGCACCAGCCACAGCCCCAGGAAGTTGGCCATAGACAGCTCCTCGCTCTCGTGTTCCTCGTCCACCTGCAACAGTCCGCGCGGCCGCGCCGCTCAGCGCTCATGCTACCTCAGCAGCAGGTTCCCCGCTCCCATAGCGAGCTCGATCCACTTACTCAGCTGAATCCAGTTTGACTGGAAGCCGACCCGAATATAGATGGGAGTAAGCTAGGCAGATGATGATGATGATGAAATAGGATCATTCAATGTATGACGATTCAACATCTTCGATCGCAACTTAGTTGAAAGTCGAAAAATTATTTGCCTATGGACAATGTTAGTATCTTTGATGATTAAATAATCAAAGGTTAGCATCAAAGTTACGCGTGATATCAGGCGGCGGGAGTTACCTATAATATGTTCGAAATCGAAATTGACAAATTATCAATTCCCAAACAATTTTCCGCATAATTTCATTTGCCAAATTATTACTTAGCAAAAAAATAATATCTTCACAAATAATTGTAACGTAAAACTAATGTTTGGCAAGTGAACGTTTTAAAAACAATAACTTGTTTACTAACTAGTAGGTACTTTTGCCAATTTTTATGTAGTCAAATATTTCAGTAGGAATAACACATTTTACGCAAAATAAATTAAGGCAAATATTTAGTATCGACAGCTTTCAATTTACCATTTCTATTCAGTCAATTGCTTAGTTAATGACGTTAATGACAAAAAAATTGCATCTTTATGTCAGTTGCACAGAATATACAAATTAAATTAGTTACAATGTGTACTGTTAAGTGGGTAGATGGTTAAGAGCGCTTTCACAAAATCGAATTGCTCAGGTTGACTAAAGTTGAATACCGCGCGTCACAAGATTTATATTGATTTTTGCATTGCATACAACAATTATTTTAAAATATTTACTTTACTTTTAATTAGACCAATTTTTTTTTCAAGCTATATAGCAATGCCACCTTAATTATTAAATATTTTTTATTTGAATTTGGATTATCATTTCATAGATATAGATTATAGTTTCGTACGAAAAATTGACAATAACTCTCAGTTTTACAGAATTATTTTTGGTGTATTACTGTATGAATCGTAATAAATTGATTTAAACATTCCAAAGTAGAAGATACAGTAAAGTTGTACCGTGGACATTTTTATAAATGATTAAATTATAATATCTTCGGTGTACCAAGGCATCAAAAGATTCCCTAAAGCAACATTTTGTGAAACATCCTTTGCGGAGTCAAAGATTTTACTGATGTACGTGAACAAATTGATATTTATTTAGAACACTCCCAAGATAAATGATCAAACTGTCTTAGGCATATCTTTGTTTTTTTTAAGGCTATATCTAAAGCAAAATCACACATCAAAACTCGAATAAAACGCTAAAATTCAAGAAAAATTGTGATAGCCCTCTTAACCATAAATGTCGCTCAATGTGGGTTAGCTCGGGGTCGCAAACCGGGATACTGAATTTCGAAAATACCGGAATAACGGGTCAAATTTAGGTCAAATTAATACCGGTATTCATTTCACAAAAACCGGGATATTCGGTATAAAAAACAAATACTTACAAATAGAAAATGTTACGCGCCATTTAATTCAAACTACGCGCGTGCGAGTTCGTTCACCTTACGACAAGACCGATGAATCCGGCGACAGTTGCGCGAACGGTGCAAGTTGAAGTTAGTTGCGTTGCGACCGACACATTTTCTATTTCAACTGTTTACATTTCGTCATCGTCATTCGTCATTGCGTTTTGTTGGTGTTGTGGTTTGTTTTTGTTATTCATAAATTATTGCTAAGAACTAACTGATTGATTACCAACATATCAAATAGTAAACCTTGTGTCAATGAATATTTTGTTTTATTTCGAATATAAATTCATTTAGGTTAGGTACCTACTTACTATTCCTCCGCAAACTAACTTTATTATACTAAATTTGCTAACTTAAGCTTAATCCCGGAAATATCGAAAATACCGGATTATCGGTATTGGTCTGGAGCCAGTACCGAAAATACCGGTTTTGCTAAAATGATTCGGTATTGCGACCCCTCTAAAACACTATCACTGTGTTTTGTAGCGGAAGTTTCTTGTCATTGTTACTATAGTAACATTTTTTTAAAATTATTAACCTTGTCCTAGTTCGGTTCTCAATAGCCTGCTAAAAATAATCTCGTTTTCCCATTTTTTTTTCTATATGTCTAATCATTTCTGACACTCGCCGGCCGCTGCAGCGGCAGCGCTCGCTTCGCTCGCTCGGCTTGTGCGTAAGATGTCACAGTTCTAACCTAACCTGACCTAACCATTTTTCTTTTAATAATTAACCACGTCTAACTAGTTCGGTTCTCGATAGCCTGCTCTCTTTTTCCAATATTTGTTTTCCATATAATCTAGTCATTTCTGGCACTCGTTCGGCTCGTGCGGCAGTGGTGACACCGGGCGTCCGGCACCTTGTAAATTAACCTAACCTAACCTTTAGAATTGTAAGGTACAAACCTTTTGTATTCAATAAATGATTAAATTAAAATATGTAAAATTGCATTTTTTTATTATTATATAAAAATGCAATTTTATTCCTTTCCTTAAAATCTTATTTTTGCCTTAAGGTATATTTTTTTTAACCGACTTCCCAAAAAGAAGGAGGTTATCAATTCGGTTGTATGGTTTTTTTTTTTTTTTGTTTTGTTTTGTTACCTCATAACTCCGACAATTATGAACCGATTTGAAAAATTCTTGTTTTATCTGAAAGGATATAGTACTTGCAGCTTGGTCCCATTTAAATTTATTTTATGAAAATCTGTTACGAACTTTGGATTTTAAATCGAAATAGCTGGAATTCATGGTGGACATCCACCACCTATACGCACAAAACATTTTGGGAATACATTCATTGTGCGTACAGCTAAGGAGTGGAACTCCCTGCCTGAGTCTGTGTTTCCTGATAGCTACAACCTGGGAGTCTTTAAGTCAAGAGTGAATAGGTTACTTCTAGGAAAGCGTGCTCCACCTTAGACCGCATTATCGCTTAACATCAGGTGAGATAGCGGTCAAACGTACGCCTATCAAAATTAAAAAAAAAAAACTACAAAGTAAAAAATAACTTAATAATAATTTCGGAAGTCGGTGTTAAAATACGAAGAAACTAACAAAAACACCGACTTCCGAAATTATTATTATTATTATTTTTTTATTAAGTTATTTTTTACTTTGTAGGTACTTAGTTTTTTTTTTTGGAAGTCGGTAGTATTTTTTTGTAAAAAGTTTTTTTATTGTCATAGCAAATCATTTGACCAAACGTTTATTGTCTGAAGATTGTTTGCTGTATAATAAATCATTTAATTAAAGGCTTATGCCATACTGACATCATCTTTGGTAATATTCTGCCAAGTAAAAATTTTACCAAATGAAAAAGTGCGTACTACAATCATTCCAAATATTGCATTGGGACAAAAAAAGGTTGCTAAAATTTGTTTGGGTATAGAAATTTTGTCAAAATCTTTTCGGCAAAACGGCAGGCTCCCCAGGCGGCGCTGGGCGGCGCCTCACGAGTGAAGCGCGCCAGGCTGGCACTGTGACCCGCGCGGTACCTTGCAGGCGCCGCCGCCGTGCTTCTCCTTCCACCAGGTGTGCTGCATGTCGCGCAGCGTGCCCCTCTCCTGCAGGTTCAACAGGCCCAGGTTCATGGCCTGCCGGAATTTGGAGTCTGCGCACACAATATTGTTTGTTGTTTGATAATGATCTGAATAATAACGATGATCATGAGCTCAGCAGACACTCACTCTTCTTCATGGCGATGCCGTAGCCCTTGCTGTCGAGCAGCCCCCCCACCTGCGGACACACAGCGTGAGTAGGTGTGTGTGTGTGTGTGTGTGAGGGTGTGTGTGTGTGTGTGTGTGCGCGCGCGCGATACACTACTCAGTAGTGCTCACGGTGCTCACGGTGCTCACCTTGGTGACGCCGCAGTTGCGCTCCGTCTCGTAATCGATGGTCGTCGACTCACTCAAGAATGCGTACTTCCCGCTCTCAACTCTGCAATCATTCGTTTTACTTACAGGATTGGGATTACAGTAGAAAGCTTTGTTACGAGAGCTAGGGTAATTTTACAAGTATAAAAGCAGTTTATTATATATCTAGAAGATAGAAAACCAAAACATACTTTTTTGTAAAAAGGTAACCCTGTTTTTAAAGGATGGGAAATCGTAAAATGACTGCTTCTGGTCTGGGTGGAGCACAAGGGAGTGTCAGACTCTTACTGACTAAAAGCCTTCGTGTTCCTAATGCCCGCCGCGTTCCAGACCGAAACCCTAATCTAAGTTCAAGAAGTATACGATTAGACCATGGAACTGTATAAGGTTCAGTTCATGGATTTTGAATTTCTAAGTGAATTTAAGGGACACTGAAAACTATATAAAACTATTTTGAATTAAAAGAACGCTTTCAGCAAAGCCTGGTCAAGTCAAAGTTAAGCTAATTGTAGAGACTTTACTCTCTACAATTAGCTTAACTTTGACTTGACCAGGCATAATAATTTATCCTGTTTGGTTGCTTGGTTCAGTAAGCGAAAATAAAGATAGGCTGTGTGTTACTTGGCGATGCCCTCCTCGTTGGAAGTGGGCATCTTGCGCGTGCGCATGTGCTGGAACATCCGCTGGTACAGCTCGCTCTGCGAGTGCTGCAACCAAGGCAAGACATTTATTTAAGAGGATGTGAAAGAAGAACTGACACGTATGTATGTGTCGCAGCCATCACCATCAGGCGTTTCATTTATGGCATCGCCTTTTCATTGAACGGCGCCATTTAAGCAGCACCCGAATGATATTCAGACAACTTTTCTTTTTTTCTAAATATTTATGCTCCATGGCAATCTGTTGTACAAAACAATAAGCCACTGTTTGTCTGACATTTAATATCCGTTGTAAGGCTTTTAGCTTGGAGAGACACTTCTCAGATGAGTGTCTCATTCCGGTTCCCTCTATCTGGCAGAATCTTTTATAATTAATATTACCTTTAGCAAAGTTAAAATTCCGCATAATTTCGTTTAGCATAACGTTTACTTAGAAAGACATTTATTTGGTACAATTTCACTTGGCAAACTATGAAGATGGCAGAATTGCATTTTGAAATGCAATGCATCTTCGTAGTTTTACATATAATGTAATAATTTTGGCATTTCTATAAAATAGCATTTTATCTTAAATTTAAATGTTGTCTTAAACAGTAAATAATTAAGTTGTGTTATAAAGTTAGTGACAGAAACAAATCCCTGAAAAACAGACTCCACGTAGTCTTTTCTGCCCTACCCCTAGAGTGTAATTTAAGCCCGCGTAGGCGCGGAGGGGCGAGGCGGCCCGCAAGTTGAGGAGCAGGTGGTATTAACCTACGCCGCCGCAAGCGAGCCGAAGCTGCGGTAGTGAGCGTTAATATGTATTGTATGCCTCTCAAGTTTGGAATCCCAATTACGAAGTATACATCAATCGATTGGAAGGCATACAAAGAAGATTTTTGAGGTACATTCAATTCCGGTCTAAAACTTACTCTCCCACTTATCTCCTACGCTGTAAAAGGTTCCATCTATTTCTTCTTTCTGAACGTAGAAGAATTGCAGACTTGGCGTTCCTATTTAGAATCGCTAATGGTTGCACCGAGCTTCACGAATTGCTGAGCAGAGTTGGACTGCGGATTCCTTCAACCTTTCAGTGCAATCACTATCTATTAAATACTCCTGTGGTAGGAACGATTTACAGACGAAAATCATTCTTAATAAGAGCAAGTCATACATTTAATGCGGTAAGCCGGGACGTCGACATCGATGTTTGCAACACTGGCATTTTAAAATTAAAAAAGACTCTTTGTAATTGCTTCTTTGATGGCGTAAACTAATTCATTTAAATCTGGGCTGTTTGAGTTACAAGTTACTCTGAACTGACTTAAAAAAAGGAGGTTCTCAATTCGGTTCTTTTTTTGTTTTTGTTTTACCTGTTACCTATTGTTTTCACTTTAGCACTGTTTATCTTACTATTTTTTTTTTTGTTTGTAAGCTCTCTTCTATGTGTGAACTGAAAACTTTTAATTGGCCTTATTTTTATTACTCTCATTCCTATGAAAATGTTTAGCTATAAGTTTTCCTAAAACTGTAAAATAAAATAAAACAAAATAAAATACTGCCATCTGCGACGATTACTCCGCGTGGGATTGCCGGAGCCCTGCAGCGCCGGAGCCGTGACAGATACCATGCTTGCTGCACGCTGCATGCTGCATGTTTCATGCTTACTGCATGTTGCATGCTTGCTGCATGCATGGTGGATGCTGTTTTGCATGCTCCTTGCTTGCTGCATGCATGGTGTGTTTGCATACTGCATGTATGGTGTATGCTTGTATGCATGCTTTATGGAAATAACAAGCAGGCAACCTTGCGACGATGAGCTAAAACTGTAAACTTTCTGAGGTATGAGAGTTCTGCCTCTTAATGACTATCGATATGAAATGTATGCCAAAAGACGATTCTGACTGTGAACGTTCTGCGATATGATGGTTTTGCCTTTTAATGAGTTTTGAATGTATGAAAAATGAGTATGCCAAATAATATTCTGCGAAATGAAGTTGTTATGCAAAATAATTTTATGACATGAAAAGTTCTGCTATAAAAGGTAAGCCCGTCTCATTCCATCCTGTTAATCTGTCCCGAAGAGTTGGTACGCTAAGTCTCTTTAATCTTTTATATTGAAGACCTAGGTCTCTACTCAGTCTGACAGCAAGCTCATTTTTGTGTTTAGATAGTCTTTTCTAGTAGGCGTCGCTACATTTTGATGTCTCCTGCTTTTCAGTTGTAAGGATCTTGATACTTATGTATTGGGAGATGTTATAGATAGCCGACCCTCAGTGTTTTCGTTTGAAATCGCTCCAAAATCTCTATGTTATTGATGCTGGCTGTACCCCATAGCTGGATGCCATAAGTCCATATTGGTATCAAGATGGTTTTGTATACTAACAATTTGCCATGTTTTCTCACATGTAAGTGGCGTCCTATCAGCCAGTACATATTACGTAATTTTAGATCTAGTTGCTTCCTCTTTGTCCAAATATGTTTTTGCCATGTCAGCCTTCTGTCCAAGTGCATGCCCAAGTATTTTGCATTATCGTCTTGCGGGATTTCCCCACTATTAAGAGTAACTGGTGGACATGTGTCTCTCCTGAGAGTGAAAGCTACATGTTAAGCTATTCCTCTATTTTGTTGTATATATTCAGCCAATAATGTACAAATGTATTGGCTGAATGTGCTTACAAAACATTTTCATGAAGGCTGGCAGATGCTTAGAAGCGGGGCTCCGTCATAGAGGGCAGGTTCCTATTTTTATAACAGTTAGTTTTATGGTTTTACATATTTTACTTTTATATGTAGTTACTGTGCGAGTCCTGAATAAACATTTTTCTTTCTTTCTTATTTCTGTCCGCAGGGTTTAAAGAAATCTAACATGAATGGAATGACCATCATCCCATTCGAACACAAATGATCCGTTTGGGGCTGCCCCCTGCCCCCAGTTACCTGACTCATATTCTGTTCAGTTAACTGCCGGGAAGTCACTTAGGCCACTGATTAAACGGTGCCATGCAATGAAAAGGCTAGGCCGCTAATCAAACGGCTTATTTTTTCCTCGAACCCATACGTGTGGGGTATCTATGGATAGGTCTTCAAAAATGATATTGAGGTTTCTAACATGATTTTTTTCTAAACTGAACAGTTTGCGAGACACATTTTACAACTTTGGAAGTATCTCTTCCAAAGTTGTAAAATGTGTCCCCCCCCCCCCCCCCCCCCCCGTAACTTCTAAAATAAGAGAATGATAAATCTAAAAAAAATATATGATGTATATTAAAGAAACATCATAATATTACAATCAGAAGTTAAGTGCATTAAAGATAGCTACGCAACTATAAGTCATGTGGAGGAATTAATTAAAAGAAAGAGTGAATCTCAACACCTAGGAGACTCGTCTATTGAAAGGTCAGAAACTAATATTAATAGACGACGAGGTGCTTTCGTATTGGATGATAGCATTTATGTTAATTTAAGTGATAGCAAATGTAATGAATCTCATAATGACTTGCAAGATACGGAAATAATAACGAATGTCGGTAAAATGACACATAACAGTGGGTCAATGACTTGCGTCCCCACTGTCACCAAGCAGGTTTCACCATCTCACTTGTCACCGCACGCTCTCACTTGCACAGTCAACTTAGGCACGCCCGCGCCCCTCTCCCGCGCGCTTGACATGACGTGTGCGCAGCGCGTGGAGGCCACTGCGGTTTCGACAAGCTGTAATGAAGTGAATGAGGCCAGCGTACTTGTACAACACCCAGCGACACTTAATACAAATTATAATTTGCAAAAAGGGAATTTATGCTTGGATACATGCGAGACGGCTAAGTCTTGGGCGAATACTGTGAGGGATGGAGAGTGGAAAAAGGTAGAACGACGGAGAAACTATAAACCCGCAAATAGATTTATTGGTAATCAGGGGAAGGGTGCAATTATTCCCGACAATAAGTTTAAGGCTGCAGACATAAAAATACCATTTTATATCTATAATGTGGATATGGCAGCTACCACTAAGGACATAGCAGATTATGTTTTAAGTAGGACACAAGTAATGATATCGCCTGAGAAAATTAATATGAAGAAACGCAAGGGATATGAGGCATATAAATTTTTAATTCCCAAAATGAAACTATCAGTGTTTATGGATGAAAACATATGGCCGGAAGGTGTGTCTTTCCGGCAATTTATTGAATTTAAAAATACCGTGAATGGATAAGCCTGTTAAGCTAATAAGTTTTAATTGTAAAAGTGTTACGACTTCAGTTGATTGTATCAGACGACTGTGCGCCACTGCGGACGTTATCGCACTGCAGGAGACGTGGTTGTTGCCGCATGATCTGGCCTTTTTAGGAAATATACACAATGACTTTGCATTCACCGGAAACTCAGCAGTGGATACGGCAGCAGGTGTACTTCGTGGTCGGCCTTATGGAGGTGTGGCACTTCTGTGGCGGAAGAGTCTGTTCTCGAAAGTTAGTGTTATAAAGTGCAGCAGTGTTCGTATCGCGGCAATAAAAGTGAGTTTGTGCGACAGAGATATGCTAGTTTTTTCGGTTTATATGCCTACCAACTCCAGTGACAATCTCGCCGAGTTTACTGACTGCTTGAGTGAAATCGCAGCTATAATCGACAGCAATGGTATAGAAACTGTATTTATTTTAGGTGATTATAATGCACATACTGGAGAGCTATTCCATAGTGAACTACTTAAGGTCTGTGAGGAACAACAATGGTTATGTGCTGATATTGAGTGCTTGCCAGGTGACTCATACACTTTTGTGAGTGACGCGCACGGGTGTAGGCGCTGGCTTGACCACTGTATTACGACACAGGCCGCACACCGGACACTCGTGAATGTTAAGGTACTGTACGATATATATTGGTCGGATCATATGCCTGTAGAGGTAGAATGTAATCTAAAGTTAATTACACCTAATATAGTATTACCTAAACTTAACAGTAATAACATTGTCTGGGGGCAACGTAACTCGACTCAGATACGTATGTATGAGGAAATGTGTAATGTGGGGTTACGGGAAATAGATTTTCCTCACGAATTTAGTCACTGTGCAGACTTTCAGTGTAGGAATGTGAACCATAATGTTGTTCTAGATGATTTATACAGTAACATAATATGTATTCTCCAACAGTCTGCGGAGTGTAGTGCGGCGGCGAATAAGCCCCGAACGTATAAACCTGTGCCAGGGTGGAATAAACATGTAAAAATAGCGTACGAGGAGGCTCGCTTAGCTTTTCAAGGTTGGCAGTTATGTGGTAAACCAGATACAGGTATTGAATATAATAAAATGCGTGATACGCGGAGAAATTTCAAAAGTAAATTAAAATGGTGTCGTAATAATGAAAAACAAATTAAACTAAATTTAATAGCTGAAAATCATAAATCTAAGGACTTTGTAAATTTTTGGAAAAACTCGAATAAACTGAATCCTAGGTCGGGCCTCCCCGTAAGTATTGGTGGCAAACATGATCCCACACAAATTGCCAATATGTTTGTAGACCAATTTAAAGTGAAGCCATTAGCAAATTCCTCTGCGGGTTATGTAACGCAGGAGGTGACTGGTGCTGAGGTGACCATGGCGCGGGGATTTAATTTATCTACTAAAGATGTCAAGAGAGTGATCAAAAATATGGTTAGAGGCAAGTCCCCGGGACATGATCACCTTAGTGTCGAGCACCTTAAGTATGCAGGTATACACTTACCAAGAGTATTGTCGATGTTTTTTAGCCTGTGTGTAAGTCATTCTTATCTGCCCAGTGCACTTATGCGAACTATTGTTGTACCTGTCATAAAAAATAAAACTGGTGATGCTGCTGATCCCAGTAATTACAGACCTATATCCCTAGCAACGATCATAGCGAAGGTGCTGGATAGTCTGCTGGATTCATACATGGCCCCCAGGATTGACTTGCATGATGCACAGTTTGGTTTTAGGCCTGGGCTGTCCACAGAAAGTGCCATTATGTGTTTAAAGCGGACTGTCCGGTATTATACGGATAGGAAAACACCTGTTAATGCGTGCTTCTTAGATCTATCCAAGGCATTCGACCTTGTGCCTTATGACCGGCTGTGGGACAAGCTAAGGGGTGAGAAAAAAGTAGACTTTGAAGTTACGTCATTGTTAAGTTTTTGGTATGTGAACCAAATAAACAATGTTAGGTGGGCTGGGTCTATGTCCGAGGAATATAAATTGGAATGTGGGGTGAGGCAGGGGGGAATCACCTCCCCTCGCCTTTTTAATTTATATATTAACCAACTGATTGTTGAGCTCAGCAATACTGGTGTCGGTTGTCATGTTGATGGAGTTGCTATGAACAACATCAGCTATGCGGACGACATGGTCTTGCTGAGCCCATCAATCAGTGCATTAAGACGTTTGCTGAAGGTCTGTGAGAACTATGCGGTGGCTCAGGGGCTTAGGTATAATGTCACTAAGAGTGAGTTTCTTGTTTTTAATGGTGGTGCCAGAAGATACTTAAATGTTCCTTGCATCTCATTAGCAGGTACACCCTTGAAGCAAGTCTCAAAATTTAAATATCTGGGCCACTGGGTCACTGAGGACCTGTGTGATGATCTAGACATCGAGAGAGAGCGTAGGGCGCTGTCTGTTCGAAGTAATATGCTGGCCCGTCGGTTTGCACGGTGTACTTACGACGTTAAAATGACGCTTTTTCGAGCTTACTGTCAGACTTTTTACACCTGCAGCCTTTGGGTCAAGTATACGCAGAAGGCATACAGCGCCCTGCGTGTACAGTATAACAATGCCTTCAGGATGATTGTGGGGCTGCCACGGTATTGTAGCGCTTCGGGTATGTTTGCCGATGCGAGAGTGCATGATTTTTATGCCATTATTCGAAAGCGATGCGCTTCTCTCCGGCACAGAACAGATACCAGCACCCACAGCATGTTGAGGGCATTGAGTGACCGGTGGGACTGCCCGATGCTTGGTCGTTGGGTGGGACTGCACACACGGGTTGGTTCTGGTTAGCTGTACGTGAATTTATTTTATTTTTATTTTATTTTATTTTATTTTATTTTATTTTATTTTATTTTGTCTTTGTTGCTATTATGTTATTGTTATTCTGCCTTTTTGTGATTCTTATGTGTGTTTATTGAGTTTATTTTTATGTAATTTTGTGTTTCTATGGACTTCAATGTCTGAAAATAAATGATAATAATAATAATAATAATAATTACCATTTTTGGGGGCCGAGTCACCCGCGTCCGTAGGAGAATACCCTTCAGCGAATCCTTAAACGTGGTCCCCGGGTGGTGCTAAACAGGTGACACTAACCGCCTCCGTGGTCTCGTGGTTATACCACCTGATTCAGACCCAGAGGTCCCGGGTTCGATTCCCAGCGGGTGCAAATTTTTTGCTCGGTTTGGTTGGTGGTAGGACTTGTTATAAGTCCGCCTGGCAAGCTACCACCATCATGTCTAAGTCTGTCGCCATAACAACAATGTTAACAGCATTGTTGTGTTCCGGCAGTTAAAGGTATGTTAGCCAGTTCCTCTGTGTAAGAGGATTCCGGGTGAAACTCGCTTCCATCTTCGGCCTAATCATCACTTTCCATCAGGTGAGATTTAGGCCAAGAGTTTCCCCGTTTTGTATAAAAAAAAAAAAAAAAAAAAAAATATGTAAACTACCAGCGAAAATTGGTTTGAACATGATCTAGTAAGTAGTTTTTTTTTAATACGTCATAAATCGTAAATCGCAACTTTTGTTTATAATATATACCTACAGGTTTGTACGGAACCCTCGGTGCGCGAGTCCGACTCGCACTTGGTTTTATTCTAAGTTTTGTCTCAGTAGTTTCGGAGATACGGGGGGGGGGGTGATAATTTTTTTTTTAACAATTTCAAAACTCTCACTCAATATTGGTAAAACCCATCAGAGTACAGTTCAAAACTTTTTTATCCGCTGTGTGACATACGCACCTCGAAAAAGTTGTATGTGGAGCCTTTGAACTTGGCGCCGTAGTCGATGCCGAGCTGGTTGTCGGCGAGCTCCTTCACGTTGCTGATGACCTGGTCGGACGACTTCTTGGCCAGCAGCGTGGCCAGGTTGGCCGTGTACGAACTGGTGATGACCAGCGCGAACACCCACCACACGCTGGCCACGGCGCGCGTGCTGTAGGCGCTGCGGGAGACAGACTGTCAGCTCAGCGGTGCGCGTGCGCCGTGCGGCCTACACTATCGCTCCGTACTGCGTATGTCAACTATGCCTGATGCGTGGCCTTATAGAACTGGTTGGATAAAATAAGGAACAACACTCATTTATTTACCAGTTTTTGGATCCCAAAGAAAAAGTTTTTTTTATGAAATGAGTATGTCAACAAACTATCACATTTTGGCAATTATTCATTTCGGCTTAACCTCTGGCACATATACAGTGTTTAGGTGAGAAGATATATTGCAGAAGGTAGTTACACGGGCGCGATCTCAGAGCCCTGCAGCAGCACGGCACCCAGGTTGAACCACAGCGCATTGGCCAGCGTGAACTGGTTCTCGAGCGCGGGCGGGTCGTCGATGCAGGGGTAGGGATTCTGCCACTCCTCGTGGCACAGCCGCCCCACCACGTACAGTATCAGCGACGTGCCCAGGTACGCGAAGCCCAGGCACAGCCACACCTGCGCCCAGGACAGAGTCGTGTGAGTGCTGGACAGGCCGCATTATCCAGAGCCACCAGCCACCATATGTGGCCACAACAAATCGCAGAAGGCTATTCTTAGAGACGCCACAGAACTTACGCCATTGGAGAAGGGCAGCAGGAAGGCAAAGATCTTGGGCTCGGGCTGCTTGGGTGTGCGGAACAGGATGCTGATACCGAGGTTCATGAAGGGCGTGGTGAAGTCCACCGCGCTCTCGCGCTCCGCCGTGATGGTGAGGTCCGTGATGGCGAAATCGATGGTCTGCACAGAGAGGGGCGTCAGTCTCGTGCTGCCGCGGGGGCAGGGGGGCGGGGGAGGCTTGCGGACGAGTCAGCGCGTACCTCGTCCTCCATGAGGCGGCCCAGCATGCCCGACCACTTGCCGGTGACGTTGTCGCGCGCGCCGTAGTTCTTGTCCTCCTGCTCCACGAACGTGTAGTTGAACTGCAGCAGCTCCGCCAGCTTTTCGATCAGCTCGATGCAGAAACCTGCAATCCCACAAAGCATAGTCACAATGGAAGTGGAAACTCTTATTCTGCAAGTTCTGCGAAATGATTGCGCAATAGGTTGGGATGGCATATCCCCCCTCGTGCTAAAAAATTGCCGTCAGACCTTGACGCCACCATTGACGTATATCCTAAACTGTTGTCGTCAAAAAGGCATCTTTTCTGATGCGCTAAAAAAAGCTGTCGTCCATCCAATTCATAAAGGAGGGAACAGAAACTGTGTCAACAATTATAGACCTATATCGGTCCTATCAGCACTCTCTAATATACTAGAAAGGATCTTGAATAATGGTTTAAAAAAAATCTTCAACAAACATCAGCTCATTGCTGATAATCAGTATGGTTTTCGTTCAGGAATCTCAACCGAAGATGCAGTTCTAGAGCTGACGCAATTGGTGGCTAGGAATCTTGACAGCAGAGTTAAAGGTCTAGGAATATTCCTAGACCTTTCTAAGGCATTTGACACAGTATCTGTTCCCAAACTTATCTCAAAATGGGAACTCTTAGGTGTACGAGGAAGGGGAAGCACTCTCGAAATTTTCAAGGACTATCTAAACAAACGGACCCAACGAGTAAAAATTGGAGAGTATTTAAGTGATGAAGTATCAACCACTTACGGTGTACCACTGGGAAGCATCTTAGGCCCACCCTCTTCCAAATATACGTCAATGAGTTGTGCAGAATGTCCATCCCCCAACTCCAAGATCATTGCGTATGCAGACGATACCGAAATCATTGTTTATGGTCCAACTTGGGATAGCGTTAAGCGCTATGCAGAAGCGGCTATAACAAGTATTATGAAATGGCTCAACCTAAACTGCGATAAAAAATCGTTCATTCCATTCGCTATCGCGCGTAACAACTTGCCCGACAAATCTTTCTCCATAACAGCGCACACTTGCTCCGAAAAATCCCCACAATGCTCATGTCCGACACTAACAAGAACTGATAATGTGAAATATCTGGGAATCCAGATAGACGAAGGATTACGATGGGACAAACAGGTTGACGCTATTACCACTAGATCTGAGATTTTTTGCATATTTTCAAATCCCTTAGAGACTCGGCTGCACCTGAAATCCTGAAGATGCGGTGTACTATGCACTATGTAAATCCGTCATTGGATATTACATCACAGTATGGGGTGAAGCCAATAAAACCAGTCTCCTGAGGATTGAAAGAGCGCAAAGGGCCGTACTGAAGGTGATGTTGCAAACCTTATCGCTACTCCACTACGCAACTATAATATGCTGATTGCAAAGTACTTTCAGTGCGCTAGCTTTTTGTACTTCAGTCTACTGTAAGAAAACACGCTAGCATTCCTCCAACTGACCCTATAAAAAGGAAGAAACTACCCATAAGTACCCCTCACAAAACCACCTTCGGTAAACACCAATATTACACATTAAGTACCTACATACATCTACAAACAAATTCACAAAAAAATATACATTATTGATCTAAATAAATATGAAATAAAATCAAAATTAACGGAATGGCTACTGGAACAGGACTATCAACAAACAGAATCCTTACTTAAGTACGTCGCCTAACTACCAACATATCTCCACACACCCACCCATGCACACGCACCGACGCTCATACCATCACACACACACACACACACCCATACACACGCACCGACGCTCATACCATACACACACACACACACACCCATACACACGCACAGACGCTCATACCATCACACACACACGCACACACACACATACAAATCACGTATAAATATATAGGTACTTAAATTTCTGTATTCCGCGATGTGTCCGCGATGTCTCCGGACGTTGTCTTTGATCCACATTGTACTTGTTTTAGCCCACGACCTGTTCAACATGCGGCAGACGTCGACCACTCTCATTTTTGGGTGACGTTGGCAATTTGTATTATAAATTATGTTTTTTTTGTGCTACAGTCTACTGTAAGAAAACACGCTAGCATTCCTCCAACTGACCCTATAAAAAGGAAGAAACTACCCATAAGTACCCCTCACAAAACCACCTTCGGTAAACACCAATACTACACATTAGGTTTACATTATTTCTCTAAAACGTAAGTAGCCGAAGTTACTCCTCGTTATATCAGCTGCATATATGATGAGCAGGATATAGTTAGTATGGATTTAGATCAATTTGCGCCATCGTACACTCATACGGCCGCGCCATGCGGATTTAGATACCTCTTGGCCCCTTCCGTGAGCATGTGAACTGAACCCACCCAAGTACCCATTTAAGGTGGTAGTGGTAGTGGTATCTTGCTGTCAATAATATAAATTGTTCACCCGTTTTTAGTAGATTAGGTACGTGCTTACCTTCATAGCGATCATTCCCAGATAAACGGTTCATAGATTCTTGCATCATCACGTACGGTTTGTTCTGAAACAGAAAATTATTACATAAATTAATTATTAAAAAAATGTGACGCAGACGCAGTTGCGCGGGTCAGCTAGTCTATACTAATATTATAAAGCAGAAGAGTTTGTTTGTTTGGTTGAACGCGCTAATCTCAGGAACTACCGTCTCGAATTGAAAAATTATTTTTGCGTTGGGTAGTCCATTTATCGAGGAAGGCTATAGGCTATATAACATCACGCTATGACCAATAGGAACGGAGCAGCAATAAGAAATGTTGCAAGCGGGAAAAAAGCTTCTTTTGCGTGCGCTGCGTAAACGGTTTAAGTTACGCAAAAATCAAGTTTTACGAAATTATTTCTCTTTAAAACTTCTAAAAAAAAGTCCTCGACAGCATATGTCTATCCCTTTAGGTTAACTCACTATAACCCTTTTTATGGAAATCAAATTTGTTCTAAAATAATGCATTGAAGAGTTTGTTTGTTTGAACCGCTAATCTCAGGAACTACTGGTCCGATTTGAAAAATTCTTTCAGTGTTAGTTAGCCCATTTATCGAGGAAGGTTATAGGCTATATATCATCACGCTAAGACAAATAGGAGCGGAGCATTAATGGTAAATGTGATGCAGACGAAGTTGCGCGGGTCAGCTAGTAATAACCTTCCTCGATAAATGGCTATCTAACACTGCAAGAATTTTTCAAATCGGACCAGTAGTTCCTGATATTACCCCTACATACAAACTTACAAACAAATGTTACCTCTTTATAATATTAGTATAGATAAATACATACAGCCGAACATAGAAACTGCTCCGTTTTGAAGAAGTCGGTTAAAAGACTAAAGATCGATTGTCACTGCTGTGAAACGGCTAAGCGGTACCACTGTTCGCTTAGTATCTGTACACACCTCGGCGATGAGCACGGTGAAGGTACGGTTGGTCATGGAGTCGGGCGGCGGCTCGGCGGCGGGCTGGTCGCGGCGCTGCCAGGTGAGCCCCGCGCGCGCCGCCCACAGCCCCGCGTGCTGCAGCCGCCCTTCGCGCGCCAGCTCCACCACCTCCAGCTGCACCTCGCGCCGCCCGCCCTCCACCTCCCACGTGATGGCGCCGCCCACCAGCCGCCCCGCGCCATCCTCGCTGTTCCACTCCTCCGAGCGCAGGTAGTTGAGCAGCGTGTCGGCGTGGAAGGCGCCGGCGCCGGCCGCGCAGTCGGCGGGCGCGGCGGCAGGCAGCGCCAGGCGGCGCCACGCCTCGGCCACCAGCTCCGTGCCCAGGTGCGCCAGCAGCAGCGCCGTGGGGGGCGCTGCCATGATGTCTTTCACCTCTGCGGGCTCCGGCAGCTTGTCCCCCTCCTCCGCGCCAACCGCCGCTCTCAGCCGCTTCGTGTACATCTTGCCCCATTGAAACATTACCTCCACTACCTCCGGGGACTCGGGGTCGAACAGGCGAAGCGCTGTGGAACGTCCGACCGTCAGTGAGCCCGAGTGAGCCGTGTGCAGCGTGTCAGGGAGGGGAGGGGCGCTCACCGGTGACGTTGGCGCCGCCGTGGCTGTAGTCGCTCAGCGGCTGCGTGTGCAGGTCCAGGGACAGCGCGATGTACGAGTGCCGCTCGGCCAGCAGCCCCACGCGCTGAGCCGCGTCCAGCACGCGCACCGTGCACTCCGCCGAGCACCACACGATGAAGTTCGTCAAGCCGGACTTCTTCAGCACGAGTAGCAAGTTTCTGCGCAAACATACTTAACTACCAATAACGTGACATAACTTAAACGAGTGGAACGTGTCGACGATGAGGCTGATGAGACCTGAGCAGTGCGTCTTCGTGCGCGGGCGGCAGCTGGCGCGCCACGAGCGCGGGCGCGCCGCCGCCTGACAGCGGGCCGCCGGCCGACAGCAGCGCGGCGCCGCGCGCGTCCCCCTCGTGCAGCAGCACGGCACGCTGCCAGCCCTTGGCCGCACACAGCTCCGCGCAAGCCTGCACACACACAGCGTCAGCTGGGTCGGTCGCGCACCGCTCGTGAGCCAGCGGGAGGAGCGCGAGTGGCGAGTGCGCGACAGACCTGCGCCAGCACCTGCGGGTGCGGGTAGAGCTCGAGCGCCTCCCAGGCGGCGCTGGCGGGCGCGTAGTCCACCAGCAGCAGCGGCAGCGCCGCGCGCGCCGCGCCCGCCGCCGCCAGCCGCGCCGCGCGCGTGTCGCCGCCGCCCAGCGTCGCCACCACTGCGTCGGCCGCCTGCGACATACGACGCACACATATTATCTATTCTATTTATTTTGATTGTTTATTAATTTTTTTGATTATTTTTTAATTTAGAAACAGATTTGTCGTTTATAACACTGTTGTATCGGTTACCGAATAATTGCTATTTCCGTAAGATTGTAAAATATCTTAGAAAATGTCAACTCTCAAAAATTGACAAATAAATATTTTTTGATACCTATGATTGTAAAGTTTCTCCGTGTCATTCCGAGAAAATTGTGAACTGACAAACTGGCGATCAATCAGCGATTCAGCGCACAATTTATCTGTTTTGGTATGATAGTAACATTGGAAAGCTCAGCCTAAGTTCCCGTGGCATTATCAAACCCATAATTCCATTAATTTGCTAGAATGTATGTAAGTTTGCAATGTATCTGTCACCGAAAAGTGGCCAGGTTATAAAATAACTTGAGAGATTGTAAACTTGCGATAAATTGTAAACTGAACATTAATCAAAATTCGCTTCAAAATTTGATAGTCTATAATTCCTCGATTTCGTTCCGAGTAATTGTGAACTGGAACAAAATGGCGACCAATCATAGCACAAGTCTAGAAACAGGCTCTCAGTGGTTTGGTATGTCACATACGTACATATATAAAGTAAGAATTAAATGGAATAAAATTAAGGCAATACGGCAATTCTATTACGAGACCACTGACGTCCCAGTGACCGGCCACTGACGTGCCAGTGACCGTGCGATTATGAATTTAGCAGATTACGAACTTTTAGCAAAATGACAATGGCATGACAATGGGATCGTGTCGGAATGACAAATTTATAAAAATAGCAGACTCGGGCCCCTGGGCACGTTTCCGGATGACGACGATGCGGAGGAATTCTTCGACGCTTAGGCGTATCTTGTTTTTGTATATTTATTTGTATATAGTTAGGTTTAGTTGTTTTCATGTTTTTATTAATATATGGTAGTTAATTGATGTTATGTCAAATTGTATATAAAATAAAAATATCATTATCTGTTTTTTTTTTATTATTTGTTGTTGTACACCTACCACAATGTAGTATTTTTAACCCAAAGGTTGACTGGTAGAGAATGCATTGTTGCATTAAGTCCGCCCATGTAACACTGTTGTGCATAAAGTTTAAATAAATAAATAAATGTATTAAGTTTACGATGCCTCAGGTGAGACAAGTGGAAACTAGTGTGCTTATAAAGGGAAAGAGTTGAGTCCTGAAGGTACTACTGTGTTCTTAGGCATAACTTTAGATGCTAAGCCTCAGTGGGGCCCACATATAGACAAGTTATCTAAAAAAACTTAGCTCTGCTGCATGCTGTCAGAAACATTCGTTTAAAGATACTCAATCAGAGACAAATTTAAAGATATAAATATAATGACTGTTCCTTGTCAGTATATTTAATTTATGAAACTATTTTGTGTTGTCAAAAAAAATTCAAAATGTTTAAAAAATACAGTGATATACTTACATAATTTATACATCTATACATATAAATAAAATTGGAGTGTCTGTTTGTAATATTGAAATAAACGTATAAATATTTATACGGTACCGGTACGTACACCAAAATAACATTCTTTACAATTTTTGTCTGTCTGTCTGTTTGTTCCAGCTAATCTCTGATATGGCTGGACCGAATTTTATTGGCAGGTTACTGATGTAATAAGGAGTAACTTAGGCTACGTTTATTTAAAAAAATAATAAAGAATCGACTGTTAGGCGGAACGAAGTTCACCGGGTAAGTAACACTTTTACACGTCAATCTTTTTTGGTAATTTTAAACTAGATGAGGCCGGCGTTTCCTAGCTGACTGCTCTGAGAAGAAACACCGAAACAAACTCAGAGGTCAAAGATCATATGAGAACCATGTAGGTTAATGTCTGAAGTGTTATTTTGAGGAAAGTACCACACAGATTTGAGTGGACCTGTCCAGACAGTGCAAGCATTTGCCAGTTAACGTGTAGCTCAAACTTAGAACTAAAAGGAGCTGTACGAACTGACGAACAATACCAAAGTAAGGACATTTGTGTAGGCCACATAAAGAACTCAAACCGCAAGAAAAATATTAAACAAAATGAACCCTTAACATAGCAATCTACATGGTTCTCATATTCACAATGCGTTATATGAAGACCATGTAGATCAGTGTTTGATCTGGTCTTTTGAGGAATGAACCACACAGATTTTCGTGGACCTGTCCATTCAATGCAAGCCTTGATCAGTAGTCGATTAGCTCAACTTAGAACAATAAGGAGCTCAACGACTTGACGAAAAATGCCAATGAAGGGCCATTTGGGTAGGCCACAAAAGTACTTAAACTGCCAGACATCGTTCAAAATAATGTAAAGAGAAAAAAAGAAAATAATAACCCACATAGTCCCCATATTCTCAATAGTAAATTAAAAAAATAATAATAATACTCTATAGAGAAAGAATTCATTTAAAAAATAATGAATTAAAATAAAATTTAAAAAAAAAAATACAATTTGAGATTACTTTAAAAAGTAAACATTGATGTCAAATATAAAGATAAACGAGAAAAAATAATAGAAAATAAATATATATAAACATTGGGCCATGTACATCTTTGAAGCAGCACAATCCCAAGCATTTCTGTCCTGAAGATAGTCTTTACCTGTGTAAAAAGCTTTCTGCCATAGCTTACGTTTTATAAAAGACTAGCTGACCCACGCAACTTCGTCTGCGTCACATTTTCCATTAATGCTCGGCTCCTTTAAGTCTTAGCGTGATGATATGTAGCCTATATCTAATACTGAAATAATTTTTCAAATTGGACCAGTAGTTCCTGAGATTACCCCCTACATACAAACTTACAAACAAATGTTACCTCTTTATAATATTATATTATATTAAATATTAATATTATATTATTAGTATAGAAGTATAGATTTGAATTTATTAACGCTAAGTTCTTGAATGTGGCTAGGAAGTTTATTACAAAAATGTTCCAATACATTGGCATCGAAACGAACCACCTATTTTTTTCAGTCTGTCCCAATATTTATTTATTTTATTTTGTTTTATGTTTTTTAATTTAATATAGAAGTTTTAGGAACGAAAAAAAATGTATTTATTCGTAGTAATTATTTTATGGATATTTCTGTATTTTTTAAACAGATTAATATTTTGTGTGCATAAAAGAGATTCTCATAAATATATACTGAGAGGACATAGTCATTATATTAATCTCTTCAAAGGAGAAACCCAATTCTGGGCCTACATGAACACGAATCAAGTATGTACCAAAAAATCGACTATTTTTCTTAATTAATCCATTTAAACCTTAGCCTCAATTATATTGGCCAAGTGAAGGAAATAAGTAGATTTCTATTTTTAGTTTTGAACCAACTTTGTAAATCATTACAACACGTTCATTTGACGTCACTAACTTCACAAACACTGACAGTGTATCAAAAGAGTTTACCTTAGAAATAATCGATTTAGTGGAAATATACTATACGATACTGTTACAAATAATTAAATAATGCTCCATTAAAAAAAAAAAAAAAGTGAAATGTTTTTTGATCATATTAAAATCAATGTTAAATAAAAAAAGCATTTAATCGATTTTAAACGTGAACACCAAAAAATCCAATTAATAAATAATCAATGTCAACGACTGTCAATAATTTTATTGTTATGTCATTCGCTTCGCGTACCGTAAAACGGGGTGAATAGAAACACACGGGGTATTTCGGTACGGTCTATTAGATGATCTACAATTTTTAAAAACTCAGTTTCATTCCATAGGACTTGATCTGAATTTTTCTAAATGTGAATTATTTTTATTCCGCGCGCTCGCTTACTCGCAGTAAGACGTGTTTAGTATTCGCTACGTAAATTAAAATAAAAATTCAATTTTCCTTAGTGTTTATAACCAGTAAATCAATAAATAATATTGCTAGGTGCTAATGGAAACCAGTTATAACACATAGACCAGTAGATAATAACATATTATAAAACAAACATTTAAAGAAGAAACGTACGGTGTAACGAAACAACGAGTCACCGAGTGAGTCACAGCAACAGCTACGCGGCCATTGGTGGTGAGTCAGAAACGCAAGCGCCGGCGAAATTACCTTATGTGGCCATGAACTAGCCGCATCGACGTCAAAAACAATTGGGGCTTGTAAAGGATACTCTTAATTCGCATTCGAATGCATAAGCCGATTAGCTGAGAGTGCGAACATAGTGGCGGCTCTAAGAAAGTTTTCTTTTTATGAATTTACTACTTTTTATTGATTTCTTTTTTTTATTGATTTGTTTCTTTTTTTTTATCGTTTTATACAATCAATAAATAAAATATTGCAAGATGGAGAACGATCATTCCGATAATATTACATACAGAAAACCACAGCGATCAAGCTCGCTTTGCGATATAGCTAATACAGAACAGTCACTTTTTGATGCTACTATGCTAAGCTTGCCAAATTCTTCAATTGCTGAATCTCAAGAGAATAAGGAATTACTGGAAAAATATTGTGTTTTGGAAAATCAATTGTTGAGTGCGAATAACGAAATAGAAAACCTACATCTTGAAAATGCTTCATTAAGACAGGAATTGAATAAACTAAAACATGTAATTGATATACATAAAAAAGTTGGAACTGCTGACAATACAATTCGCACACCGATATCAGCTAAAAAGAAATGTTCTTCCAAGTTGTCAAACATCGACAAAAGACCGGAATTAATACCTCAAAGCAGTCAAAGTCAATCTAGCGAGAATCAGAACAACACAAAACAGCAAGTACCTCAAATCTTGAGTAACCTAAACTCTGAAGGAGGCTGTAGCAGTGATAAACTGTTAACACACAGCAATGTCACCAAACATAAAATCTGCATCCTTAGTAGCAATAATAAGAATAATGTATTGTCCATTGCTGAGAAAACTTTTGATAACAGTTTCAACCTGTGCCATTATTTGACACCCTACGGATGCACCAAACAGCTGCTTAGGGGTCTTGATACAAAATTACTGCAATTCACTTTAGATGATTTTTGTATAATATTCCTTAGCGAAGAAGACTTTAAGAAGACCAATAACTACTACGACATTATTTTCCATATAAGAGACGTATTGCAAGGCGTGCAGCATACAAACATAATAATCTGTTTGCCTACATTTAAGTGCCCTTTTGATACAAGTCTGTTTAATTGCCGAGTAGAGATTTTCAATAACCTACTGTATCTGGATATTCTAACGCATGGTCACGCCTTCCTCTTAGACAGCAATCTAAATCTCGAATACGATTACAGCATGTTTGATAAGCACACAGGATCTATAAACAATCGTGGCCTATCTAGAATATTTAAGGACTTATTGGATCTAATTAATAGTATAACTGAACAATCTGAGATAACAGAAATTGTTACAAGCGAATCGAAGAAACCTGTAAAATCAAATGATATCTTTTTTCTCGACTAAGCACCTCTATATATTACACCAAAATATTGCTGGGTTGTTAGGTAAATCAGACAATCTTACAATATGCATACATGAACTACTTGATAGGCATTTGGGGGTAGATATTTTATGCATTACTGAGCATTTTATGATGGAGGGCTACGAAAAACATCTTAACATAAAGGATTATTGTTTGGCGGCCAGTTTTAGTCGCAAGGCAAGCAAACGAGGTGGATCGTGTATACTGGTAAGGAAGGGACATCAATGGAAGGAACTGGGTAAAATAGCAAAATTATCTTCAAGTGGTGTTTTTGAATGTTGCGCCATCGAATTAACGACGTACAAGACTGTAATTGTTTGTGTATACAGGGTACCCAATGCAAGCAACTTTAATGAGTGTATCGAAAAATTAGATATAATGTTACGTATGCTTGTAAACAAATCCTATAGGAATATTGTTTTAGCTGGAGATTTTAATATAGACGTATTAAAGCGAAACAGGCAATCAATTGAATTTGAGACGTTGTTACTAAATTACAACTTAAAACTTGCTCTATATGAACCAACTCGTCTTGGGAGTCAGTCATGCATTGACAACTTTGCGCATAATTTTAGCAAGTCTTTTAAGGCTTCCGTACTAGAATTAGCTCTCTCTGACCATACGGCTCAACTCCTCAAATGCCCTATTAAAACTATCGGTTCTTTATCACAATGGCGTGTACTTAGACGAGATTATAATAATGACAATGTCAATAAATTTAAATCTTATTTGAACAGTTTGACATTTACAGATGTATATGAATCCAAGGATCCTAATATGGCCTTCAATGCATTCACAGAATCGTTCTTGTTCCTATATAACCAATGCTTTCCTAAAATACCAATTTATATGAAAGTATCTAAGAAGCAAAAGTGGGTTTCGCGCGGTATTAAAAGATGTAGTGCGAAGAAACGACATTTATTATGGCAGTATCGATTGAAACCCACGAAACGAAACAAAACTCTATTTAAGAATTATTGTAATACGTTTAAAAGGGTCATATATTTGACGAAAAAAGCACAGAATACTTATAAAATACAGACATCTGGTAATAAATCTAAAACGACATGGCAAATTATTAATGACAATCAATTAAATACTCCTAAGAATAACATTAATCAAATTCGTATTAACAATACAATTATTTCAGACCGTAAACAAATTGCAAACCTGTTTAATGATTATTTTATTGATAAAATAAAACCTATTGCCGCAGGATCAACTGTCACTAACCATATCCTGAATAGAAAGGATTCGATGTTTATGGCCCCCAGCTTACCTATAGATATATTCAAAATTATTTTAGCCCTCAGAAACACGAAGAGTGTAGGTTATGATGGTGTTAGTACACAGATTATTAAAACTGTCGCTGACATTATATGTGGTCCACTGTGTCATATAATGAACCTGTGTATTTGTGAAGGAATGTTTCCAAATGCTTTAAAAAAATCTATAGTAAAGCCATTACATAAGAAGCACGAGAAAGACCTAATGCAAAATTACAGACCAATATCATTAATATCCATTTTCTCTAAAATATTTGAAAAATATATTTCCCGAGAACTAAGCGCTTATATGGATAAAAATTATATACTTTGTGATGAGCAATACGGTTTTAGGAAAAGTAAATCAATAAATATGGCAGTTTTTGACTTTTTGCACAAAATAATGATAAATATGGATAAAAATACACCCATCTGTGCAATATACTGCGACATGACGCAGGCATTCGATTATGTTCAGCATAATGTTCTATTAAAAAAGCTCGAAGCGTATGGTGTTCGGGGAAATGTTCAGAAGCTCTTACAATCATATCTACAAGACAGGAAGCAAATAACAGAAATAACGACGGTTAATGCGAACACTAAACGTGAAGTAATTTTTACATCTGGGGAGCGTAACGTCAACCATGGCGTGCCACAAGGAAGCGTATTAGGACCACCCCTTTTTACCCTTTACGTCAACGATTTTCCTAAATGTATAGATCACAGTATGACTCTTTTTGCCGATGACAGCACGATAACCATTCCTTGTGATAATAGGCATATGTATGAAAATGATATAAATAATACATTAAACAAAGCGATTCAATGGTTAGAAAATAATAACCTTAATGTCAACTTGAGCAAAACTGTAATAATGCATTTTAGCCAAAGGCAGTTAAAATTTCCAATTTTTAAAATTAAATATAATAATAATGTAATAGATAGCTGCAAGCCGTTCTTTATAAGCCACAACATCCTGACTTTACCATCAATTTACATTTTGGAAATCGCGTTATTTGTTAAAACTAACCCTAATCTATTTCCCAGCATGGCAGACTTGTTTCCTAGAAATAGACGTGATAACAGTCAACTCTGTCAACATAGGTCTCGGACTGCACTTATGCGCAAGAGTGTTTTTTGTATGGCTCCCATTATTTCTAATAAGCTTCCAAGTAACTGGAAAGAGCTAAGTGTAGAACAATTTAAAAGGAAAGTAAAATCATTTTTAGCTAGCAAAGCATATTATGATGTAAATGAATTTTTAATAGAATCATTTTAAATGGACATGTTCTTTTCTACTTTTTATTTTTTTTGTATTATTTTATTGTAATTTAATGTAATAATGGTCTGATAATGGTTTTTTTGACTACAATGATTTTTTATTTATTTTTTCTATTCTTATTTAATGATAATACTTTGACATTTTTTATGTGTATAACTATTTATTTCTATAAAAATTAATTATGTGATAAATCGTTTAAATGTAATTTATTTATTGTGTCAAAATTTTCATTGTTAATGAATGTTATTAATTTTTATTCTAAACTTGTACATATTAATATTTGCACACCATGACAATATGGTAAACATGTTAGCACAACTCCACTTGTATCACCTTGCATGCATTTACTTATAATTGTATGTACACACATGTTTGAGCAAATAAATTTATCTGAATCTGAATCTGAATCTGACAATTCTGACCGACAACTCATTCTTTCAAAATTCAAAGCTATAGCCCCTGAAATCAAAATAATGGACAAAAGCTCTCTTCGCCTCCTTGGGTCGCCAATCTTTGAGAATTCTTTTCCCAATTTTGTTGAGGAAAAAATTCAAAATTTCAATGATGTTTCGGAAAGATTGTTAAAAATTAACATGCGTTCGGCCATCACCATAAAATCACCATAATTCGCTACTGCTGTGTCGGCCCTAAATTATCATGTTTTCTTCGTGCTTCCCATCTACGGAAGCACCCTCACCTTCTGGAAAAAATGGACAAAATTATAAAGCAAACGCTATCATCAATTTTAAATGTGGCCATGGACGACCGAGTTTGGGCTCAAGCCACTCTTCCCATCCGCATGGGAGGCCTTGGCGTCCGCAAAATTACCAGTATTAGTTTACCGGCTTTTATATCCTCGGTTCACGGCACTGAAAAACTAGTCAGGAATATCCTAGCTTCTACACTGACTGATTTTGATGTGCCGTACTTTACCGAGGCTATAAATGCCTGGAGACTCGCTTGCCCGAATCAAAATTTACCCGACAACCCATCATACCAGAGACGGTGGGATGAGCCGCTCTGAGGAGTTCAGAATAACCTAATTGCCTCTGCTGCCACTTCTGCGGAGCGTGCACGCCTGCTGGCTGTGGGTGAGTGGGAGTCGGACCTCTGGCTTCACGCACTACTGTCGTCGAACATAGGCACCTTGTTCGACGATACTACTTTCCGCCTCGCTGCTTCCCTTCGCTTAGGCGCATCCTGTTGTTCTCCTCATCGCTGCCACTGTGGCGAAGCTGTCAACAGCCTCGGGCACCACGGCCTGTCATGCAGTCGAAATGCGGGTCGCATAGCACGGCACGCAAATATTAACGATATTATCCGACGCGCTCTTGTCGCCGTCGGCGTGCCAGCCGTATTAGAGCCCATTGGCCTGGCACGCGACGATGGCAAAAGACCGGACGGTATGTCTTTATTTCCATGGAAGATGGGTAGGCCTTTAGTGTGGGACGCTACTTGTGTCGATACTCTTGCGCCATCCCATCTTCCTAGCTCGTCGTGCCGTGCTGGTTCTGCGGCTTCGGCTGCTGAAAACCTCAAACGGCGGAAATATAGTAGCCTTATTGATAACTACATTTTTGAGCCGTTTGGGGTTGAAATTCTTGGACCGTGGGGTCCGAGTGCTCACGTTAAAGATCTAGCAAAACGCTCAGTTGACGCTTCGCGTGACCCAAGAGCTGGCTTTTACTTTGGACAGAGGATAAGCATTGCCATACAACGTGGCAATGCAGCCAGTCTTTTGGGCTCACTCCCAGTCGATAGCGATAGGGACGAATTTTTTGATGCCATATTTTAGTTAGGAGTTTTTTTTTTTATATTTTAAGTGCATATAGTTTGTTCTTTAAATAAATAGAGTCCACGGGGTATTATTATTATTATTTTTGCGTGAGTACATACATGTTTTTTTCCGTATTTTTTGGGATTCATTATTTTATATCCTAATTATTTAGCTCGAATCCTGGACTCCAAAATTTATTGTCTTTTCGACTGACTCTCGCTCGAACATAGAATACCGTACCGTGCCTCCCCTGCTAGCCTTTGCTGGATAACTGGATTTGTTTATCGTTCTTTAACTATCTACTTAAATAATGACATCATGAGCCTGTACATCAATTGCGGAATAGCAATGGAGCGCTGAACTACAATAGGCGGTACGCGAAGTTTGGAAAATGAATCAATTCTTTCAGTTGTACAGGAATGGGTCGCGCCTCAAACGTTTAGTATCCGATATTTCTTTTGTACGTAATGATTTAATGTGAACAAACTTAATTGTGTTACAGATTCTGTTCAGTTGTCTGTTAATACTTAGTTGTATTTTAAAAAATAATACCAGTATGTGCAACAAATAATACCAGTATGTGCAACAAATTCATATTCAAAACATCTCCCATCCAGACGTAATCTGAATGGTTAATTACAACCTATTTCCTGTTGGAAAAGAAATATGGCCGTTTATGTTTACCAAAATGTGCCAATCAAATGTTTATGTTTAAATGCTAGTGCTAGACCTAATAGTCTCATGATAAATGTATATTTCAGTTAAATGAAAATGACTTGCGGAGAGCATGTAAGAGAAAATGGCTAATTGTTAGTGTGAAGAGAGGTGGACGACGCCCACAGCACTAACTGTCAACCTTGGACTCAACCTGGATGTTAAGAGGAAGAATTAAATCCAGGCATATTATGTAATAGGATGTATTTTGTGAATATATTAGTCGACAGCTCTCTAAGCTGAGGGGATGCTGTAATCCAATATTTTTGCACCTGTATTGTTGGCAAAATAACGATTGGTTGCTGTGCCCACACCATGAGCATAATATGGTATCTTGGCTTGGCTCCTGCACAATTTCTAGATTCTGTGTTATTGTATTATGACAATCCAACGAAGAAGAAGGTGATTAAAACTATTTAACCCAATATTTATGTTTTTTTTATTTTAATATAATGCAATCTCAGATTAATTGTCAAATCGATTTATTCATAAAAACTAATAATGCAAGGCCGGAGTGAAGTAAGTGGCCCTTGTCTAATAAATATAGTTTTCAAAATCAGAAGTGATCTTTCTGAAAGCCTCAGCTAAATGGAACTGAAATCCTGATCGCTTTTATGTAGGTACCTAAAACTTGATCGTTCTAGGCTGCAGGCGCTGCAGCGCAGTGCAGCAGTGCAGCAGTGCATGTGCGTTCACATCAGTTATAGGCTCCAACGCATGTAAGATCTAACGAGGATTTTTTGTCGCATCGAATTATACTTAGTTAAAGTAAGTATGTATCGCTGTATGTGTTGCTAAGCGCAAATCTCGAGAACAGCTGAACCGATTTCGCTAATTTTTTTTTGTTTTGTTTTTTATTGTCAGGAGAAGGTTCTTATGAAAGAAAAAAATAAGAAAGTTGCAGGGTAGCCAGTTGACGGGAGCGAAGACGCGGGGGCCAGCTAGTAGAAATATAAAAATGATATATTTTTAACCAACTTCCCCAAAAAGGAGGAGGTTCTCAATTCGGTTGTATGTTTTTTTTTTATGTTTGTTACCTCATAACTCCGTCAATTATGAACCGATTTAAAAAATTCTTGTTTTATCTGAAAGGATATACTTGCAGATTGGTCTCATTTAAATTTTATCAAAGTCGGTTACGAAGTTTGGATTTTAAATCGAAATAGCTGGCATTCGTATACTTGGATGATGGTGTTTATGTCATCCAAATAATTGAAATTGCGTATTTTGCTTTTCTGCGATTTTGCAGTGGTGTTTTTAGGTGTGGGGTACCACTAAAAAGTACTATAATAATAACTTTAATTTCGGAAGTCGGTGTCAAAATACTAAGAAAGTAACAAAAACACCGACTTCCGAAATTAAAGTAATTTTTTACTTTGTAATGTTTTTTTTAATGATTTGGAAGTCGGTTTTATTTTTTTGTAAAAAGTTTTTTTTTAAGAATAATTTCAGAAACAATGTAAAATGTTATCGAATAAAACAGAATTGATTTAGTCGATAGTTACATCTGTGTAATAACTAAAAGGTTAAAACCTTTAATCACCCTTTATATTTTAGAGATTTCCACAAACTATACCTATTCTCTCAAAAATTTAGGTAGTCTCTCACCCCGTCGTTCGTCTATTCAGCAAAGATAGTTTGCAAATAAATGCATTGCTGAGACACACAGTGCCTGTCGCTGGCAGTGGGTACACACACACAGTGAGTAGAGCGGGTGCAGTGTGCAGTGGTACCTGCGCGCAGACGGCGGCGGGCGGCGCCAGCGGCTCGGCGGGCTCCAGCGGCGCCACGGCGACCGCGCCCCCCGCCCCGCGCGCGCCCAGCGCCGCGTCCACGGCCGCCGCCAGCTGCAGCGCGCGCACCGGCTGCTCCACCACGCCTGCGCACACAACACTCGTCACACTCCTCACGCTCGTCACGCACAACGGTATGCTTAGGTACGTAACGTTAACATCAATCATGTACCAGGTGGTCAGGTACGACCGTACGACCGTACGACCGTACGACCGTACGACCGTAGTTATCACAAGTACGAGAGCGCGCTAGTGCGCTAGTGCGCTACTGACCGATGACGAGGTCCGAGGCCAGCAGCAGCGCCGGCAGCGCCAGCAGCGCCAGTGCGGCGTGGGCGTGCATCAGCTCAGACGACTCTCAGACGGTGGCAGCGCGCTCGCAGCCGCGCCGCTACTGGCGGCGCGCGGCACGCAGCACGCGCCGCCAGACTCGCCACGCGACCCGATTCATCGGCTATTTCTGGACGAGAGACGCTTCACTATTTACGTGAATAAACCATTTGGCGCATGTTGACATTTTTTTGTTGTCTGCTCCGTTAATGTAGGTATGTCAAAAGAGTTAAACCAAGTGCGATTAAAAATTAATTCTAAACATACCAGGTACAAGAAAACTTCGTGCCGGAGTCATCATGCTATTTACACCTGTCAAGCCAACTCAAGTTAATGCCAAGTCGCTCTACCGACCGCTATTTCGAAAATGGGGTTCATTTTTGGATCGAAAATAAAAAAAAAAGCTTTTCCAACCGTTTCGTGTTCGTGTGACAGATCTAACCTAGTGGCTTATCGTAAGGCATTTATGAAACTTAAAAAAAACACTACAAAGTACAAAATTACTTTTTCGACACATTTGCTCACAAAATGCATTTACGAAGCCTGTATACATTGTTCGAAAGTTCAAAATTACGGACCATACAATGGAGCGTGCGGTAAAGTAGGTACTCTCACCTAAGTACCTACTTTACCGCACGCTCCGATGTATGGCACCGTGCGTATTCTTTACGGTATTTTTTTAAATGTCCATAAACAATATAGTTATAAGAATTCAATCCGTCTGCATCCGTCAGCCAAAAATGCTTCCGTCTGCGTCCGTTCCGGAATAGTTCCATACGCGTTTTTTTTTGCGAAAAGCTTTTTGCTCAGAAGGTTTGTCGTACTTTAATATTGAAGAAAAAATTAGACAATAGATGTAGTTCTAATTACCCGATTGTTACACTTATGTTTTTTTCGAGTGTATTTATGTATGATGTCATATTTCTTTGGCACACTGTAACCTAGCCCTGTGGCTTGATAGATTTTAGCTTGAAAGGTGTCGTTAGATTCGTCTAAAATTTAGACGAATCTAACGACGCCTTTACCTAGACTCTAAATAGTGAGAATGATACTGGATAGGTATATAAAAATTAAAATATCTGAGCTTCGGTGCTATTTTAATGACTTCAGCTTTTTTAACCTATTGAGTGGGGTATCAATATAGAACTCGAGGAGACAATTTAAAAAATGTAACTTATTAAATAAATGATTTTGTCAAAAAAAATCCGATTGGTACAATATATAATACAATTTACAGTATAGGTATATAATTCTCCTAAAATGTTTCACGCAGACGCAGACGAAAACGGAAGCGCGTTCTTATTTTAAAAACGCACACATTTCCCCATTTGCAAATTCGCGCCATTTTCAACTAGAAACGTCAAAGATTGGAGCGCATACAAAATAAATATACGCGTTACATATACCTTAGGATGTATGGGGGTATACCCCCTGTATCCCTTGATGTATCCAAACTTGTTTGTGTTAGGCATGGTTGGTTACAACAGGTTGGAGACGAGAAGGGGCCTTGCTTTGGCATCATATGTCCTTGGAGTGTTCCGGGGTAACACAAACAATCCGGGTGTGTTACAGGAGATAGGTTTGTGCGTGCCGGATGGGTACGTGCAGCGTCGTAGACGGCCCGATTTTTTCGCACTGCCGCGCAGTCGCACCAAGCTAATGGCCAAGGCTCCGCTCTCGCGGACATTGCGCACACTAAACCTGGTTGCCAATAAAATTGATGTGTTCTCTTGTTCACTGAGCGAGTTCGCAAAAGTTACTTTGCACATTTTATGTTATTCCACTTAGTTGAATTTATACAGTCTATTGATTTTTAATGTATTATAATATTATTAGTGTTTTTGTTATTAATGGTGTATAATTAAATTTTATAGAATTGATGAATTGAATGTATTGTATTGTTTTTTTTTTTTGTACTTATTGCTAATTGAATTTAATTGTACTATTTTTTATTGGTAACTGAAATTTATTGTTATTGCAATTAGTTATATTTTCTCTGTTTTTCTACACTATCGCATTGGGTTTCTGTAATGGTAGCTGTATGTATGTCCGTAATAAATAAATAAATAAAATAAAGATAGTTGCGACTTTTAATAATAATATTAATTAGAATATGTGTTCAAGCGAGGAATCAGATATAAATATGGAATCTAATCCACCTGATATCTTGAATGAGGCGCCAATTGCAGAAAATGGTCTCTTGCCGCCAAAATCGCGAGAGCGCTATTTAATGATTAGCAATCATTTTTAATAGATAATGAAAAAGTTTGTTTAATTATATATTTATTTAAATAATGTGTCGAAAAACGTTGTATGACACACGAGCGGATATTGGTCTTTACAAACTCGTGACTATGGTAAACCCTCGACTTCGTCTCGGGCTTACATTTGTCTACTCGTTTGTAAAGACCAACTTACCGCTCTTGTATCATAAATAACTATAATTTTGGGAGTTTGTGTTTTTGGTAGTTTCTTCGTATTTTGATACCGAATTCTGAAATTATAGTTTGATTGTATGATGTATGATTGAATTCTTATAACTATATTGTTTATGGACATTTAAAAAAATACCGTAAAGAATACGCACGGCGTCATACATCGGAGCGCGCGGTAAAGTAGGTACTTAGGTGAGAGTACCTACTTTACCGCATGCTCCATTGTATGGTCCGTAATTTTGAACTTTCGAACAATGTATACAGGCTTCGTAAATGCATTTTTTGAGCAAATGTGTCGAAAAAGTTATTTTTAGGGTTCTGAGTAGCTGGAAACCTCGAGAACTACTAAAGGTCGATTCACACATATCAGTGAGCCCACAGTTCCGGCACAGTACCGCATCAGTCATAAATTATTCTTTCAAACATTCTCTATGGATGTATTCACACTTGTCAGTGTCAGTGTCGTCTCAGTACCGTCAGTGTCAGTGCCGGCACCGGCCATCACGGACGTGATCGGCGACGACGATATTTTATCACGGATCACTGACGCCGCTGCATCGAAAATAAAATGGAGGACGAGGTGTTGATTGAATTAGTTCGTGAGAATACTGTTTTGTATGATTTATCTCATGCAAAGTATATGGATACAAAATACAAAAACAATTTGTGGAACAAAATAGGAACACAAATGAATGTAGACGGTAAGTCAAAATTTACTTATCTATAGTGCTATTGTAAAGAGGAAAGATTAGATTTTTGTCTATGTGTTTGAACCTACAAACTACTGGACTGATTTTAAAAGATAGTAGATTTTATAGTAATCCGACGCAAAAAGATTAAATTGTTGTTGCATTTGAAATACAACATGTGAGAAGTCGAGATGGGCCGCTAGTTTTAAAATAAAATAATACAGTGTAAGTAAGTTGCTTTATTTTAATAGACAAAGTACAAATCATATATTATCTTCTTGCCAGGGTACTGATCCTGCCTCAGAAATTGTTCGAGTTTTAATCGAACACTACGCGAAAATGCATAATTGCATCGACCGCAAATATGCATATTCGCTCGTCCACCAAAATGTGAGCCAGTTCGCGTTCAGATCTCATTAGAGACACCACGTTCTCAAAACCATTACCATTGTCTTGTATCTAAGTGTTATAGTGATTTAATATTCAGCTATTTCCATTACCTTTACCATTACCATTGTCCATATCTAAGTGTTATAGTGATTGAATATATAACTATTTCCTTTACACTTCAAGACTTTAACTTACACCATATCCTATCAATATAAAAGGGTAGTGTTGGGCCACCATATAGCGTCTAGCACTACTTTTTACATGGTCCTTCGAGCATTAAATTACCAGTGACTATCAAGTGAAACAGTGCCGCGCAACCAGCAGATCGCAGCAATAAAAGAACTTCGGATTGCAGAGACGGTCGGTAGCAGCACATAAGGTCAGATCGAACCATTTATTACACTAACCATTACCAAAAAATTTCAAACCAATTTTGAACATGGATTCCGATTCTCTGTTCATCAACCAAACGGAACTCTATGAAATCCTTGACAAGTTTTTAATCAACATTAAGAAAGATGGATCCGAGAGGAAGACCATCGACAATTATAAGCGCAAGGCTAAAATGTTGGAAGCATACTGGCACGATTATCAAGAAAACCATAAGAAAACGTGCGAGTTTGCAGATTATGACCACATTTACTTCAAAAAGGATTGTTTCGAGACAGTCCAGGAAGTTTACTTGGAAATCAAGGAGATAATAGACAAGGCGATGGTTCAATTAGGAGCGACGCAGCTGAAAGATGACAGCCTCAGTAGAACCAAACCAGAAGAGGTACAACCATTACCAGGTAACCGGGCTAGGCAACAGCTAAGTGTAGACTATCGTCGACAGGAGGGTGAGGCGGCGCAGCCACAACCAGGTATGTCGTCTCGCTATGAGGAGACCTCGCAGCGAGAGAATTCATCGTATACATATAGAGGCTCCAGTAATCTGACCGGATTAACAAAGAAGCAGAATATTAATTTCAAAGCCTTCATGAGAACTGTGAGTAATATACAGGTAGATAAATTCGAGAATCAATGGAAATTCGAAAACGCTCTAAAATCACTGGATAGCCGATGGGGTGAGATCGACAAGCTTCATTGGGAAATTGAAGGCGAAGAAGGAGGCGACGATGTTGCGTACCAAATAGAATTCTGCAAGCACGAGGAGATATACAGTAAGTTGACTAACGACATCAACAAAAAGATGTGGGCAGTAAAGCACCGAGAAAAGTCAGCACCAAAAATGGACATCCCCGTGTTCAATGGGACTTACAACCAATGGGTTTCGTTCAAAGACTTGTTTAGCGAAGCGGTCGACAAAAATCCGTCAATGTCCAACGCACAAAAAATGCAGTTTTTGAAGAGCAAGGTGACTGGAGAAGCAGAGCGTCTGATACACCATTTACAGATTAGCTCTGACAATTATCATGTATGTTGGAATATTTTAAACCACAGGTATGGTAACAAGAAATTAATTCTCACGTCCCACATTAATATACTGCTCGGACTTCCCAACATACAACAGCAGTCGCTAGCCACGATAAAGAAGCTGCATGACCAAGGAGACATTGCACGCTATACAGAATCTAGGAGTTGATATAACAACTTGGGATCCACTATTAGTGCACCTACTAGCGCAAAAGCTTGATGACGATACCTTCACCGAATACATAGAATCGGTCAAGAATCCAAGAGAGCTGCTCGAGCTGCAGGAGTTCCTGGAATTCCTGGAAACCAAATTTACAGCGCTAGAAGCGTCCCGTCGCAAGCAGGAGCCATCATACCAAAAAACCACGACGTATCAATCAAGCAGGAACAATAACCAAAACCAGAAGAAAAGTTTCCAGCGCAATAATCATCAATCAGGCAACAAAGACAATTCAAAATCAAACATGAGCGCGTTGCACGTGTCGCGGTCGATAACCTGCGCATTGTGCAATTCAGAACATGGATTGTGGCGTTGTCCGGAATTTTTGCAAATGACGCATGAGCAAAAGGCAAACAAAATTGAGCAACTAAATTACTGCCAAAACTGCCTATGCAGTCATAGTAATAAACCATGTCAGTCAAGCAAACGATGTCGTAAATGCTTAGGTGCGCACAACACTCTACTGCACGAAGCATTAGCAAAACAAAGTCCAACTGCGTCAGCAGATGAAACCTCCAACAAGAGTGTTGCAACAAAAAGAAGCGCAACTAGGTCATCTCACGTGTCCTGGGATGATATGTCAGAAGTTCTTTTAGCCACTGCAAATAAAAAAAATAAGGGAGCCGATGGAACGCAGCACAAGATGAGAGCTTTAGTTGACCAGGGTTCTCAACTGTCGTTAATCACCGAGAACGCAGCACAAACATTGGGTTTAAAGAGGGATAGTTTTAAAGGTCAAATTTACGGTGTCGGCGAAAAAGAAAACAATGCGAAGGGAATGTTACAAGTAACGCTGCAGTCAACAAATAGTGACTTCACTTGTGACGCAAACGTTATCGTAATGAATAACTTGATCAAGCGACTGCCCAATAACACGTTCGATAAACCAACAACATGGAACCATATCCAAGGGATACAATTGGCCGATCCGGAGTTCCACATAAGCAGACCGGTAGACATGCTTCTAGGTGCAGATGTTTATAGCAAGATAATGTTAGGAGGAATATTAAGAGGCGACAATGACAAGCAACCAATCGCCCAACAGACGCAACTAGGATGGCTGCTCTGTGGATCTATGAAACCCCATTACCAATGCAATGTCATTCTCAATAACACAGAAGACCTTCTGAAATATTGGGAGAACGAAGACATTAACCAGAAGATAGATATGACAAACGATGACCATGAGTGTTTACAGTTCTTTATGAGAACCACTAAGAGGCTTGAGGACGGAAGGTACGACTGCCACTTAAACCAGAACATAAAGAAAAGTTGGGTCAAACCAAACCACAAGCTTTGACCCAATTTAGGAACTTAGAAAAGAAGTTCGACAAGTACAGCGAATTGAAGTCGGATTACAAAAAGTTCATGGACGAATATTTAGCATTAGATCACATGATACCATGCAGCATTAACCAAGCGCCTGAATGCTACTTACCACACCACGCGGTCATTCGGGCAGAATCAACCACTACCAAACTAAGAGTAGTTTCCAACGCCTCGGCAAAGTCATCATCAGGATACAGTCTAAATGACATCATGTACAGGGGTCCAAATATACAAAAGGACCTTCAAGAGCTTATCCTGAAATGGAGACAATATCAATTTGTATATACTTCCGACATCGAAAAGATGTACAGAATGATCCGAGTGCACCAAGAAGATCAAGCTTACCAAAAAGTATTACGGCGAGAATCGAATAACCAACCAATACAATCGTTTCAACTCGTCACGCTAACATACGGAACAAAACCCGCAGGCTTCCTAGCGATGATGTGCTTAAAGCAACTAGCATCTGATGAACGAGAAAAATTTCCTGATGCAGCAAAAGAATTAGAGGAAAGTTTCTACATGGATGATTTTTGCGGAGGGCGTCATTCCACGGAAGCGGCAAATAAGCTGAAATCCGACCTCATAAAATTATGCAGATTGGGAGGATTTAATCTAAGAAAATGGACCGCGAACAAACCAGAGCTATTAACCGATTTAGAAAGAGAGCAATGTGACCAGTCAACATACGAGTTCAAGCAGAACGATTCTACCAAAACATTGGGCCTCCGTTGGAACCCACAGAAAGATAATTTTACCTTCAACCCGAAAATAGAACCCAAATCAAATGCAACTATTACTAAAAGAGCTCTACTTTCGGACATCTCCAAGCTGTTCGATCCATTAGGGTGGTTAACCCCCTTGAGCACTACCATGAAACTCCTGTTTCAAAATGTCTGGTTGACTAAGATAAAATGGGATGACGCCCTACCAGAGGCAATGAACTCAGAATGGGTTAAGTTGAAGCAAGAATTTCCAGAGATAAACAACATAGAAGTCAACAGATGGCTAGGAATGGGAGAAAACCAAAATATAGAGTTGTACGGATTCTGCGATGCACCAAATAAAGCATATGCGTGTACAATATATTGCAAGGTCAGAACCAAAGAAAGGACAACCATAACATTAGTTGCAGGGAAAGCCCGATTGGCCCCCATAAGCAAGGTCTTATCTATACCGAGACTGGAGTTAATGGGCGCTCATCTGTTAGCTCAGCTAATGCAAAAAGTTCGAAACTGCTTGTCAGATTACCCAACAGATGTTTACTGCTGGACTGATTCAACCGCAGTACTAGGATGGATACAAGGAGATCCAGCCCGATGGAAACCATACGTAGCAAATCGGGTAAAATCAATCACCAAAACCATACCACCTAAACATTGGCAATATGTGAAGACGACAGACAATCCAGCGGACTGTGCTAGCCGTGGTTTTACTGTCAAACAAGTCAAAGACCACAAGTTATGGTGGCAAGGGCCATCATGGCTGCCATCATACACAAACCAAGAAATCAGCAATCAACCGAATCGCTGATTACCGCAATTATAAAGCATTTGATGAACCAATACAGCTCCATTACGAAAATCATTCGTATTTTTGCATGGATACTGCGATTAGGCAATCGGACAGGAACTTTGAAAAAACAAGCTCGCCGAGCATACCTCGAACTACACGAACTTCGTCGCGCAAAACAGCTGATAATCAAAAACGTTCAGCAGGCGGAATTTGCAAACGACCTAGATTCATTAAACAAACACGGAAGAGTGCACTCTAAAAGCAAGATTTTGAGTTTAACCCCAACCATAGATGAACGCGGAATATTACGTGTGGGTGGGAGATTAGGAAACGCCCACATGAGTCCGGAGATGAAACATCCCATCATCTTACCTCACGATCATCAGCTAACTACATTGCTCATCAATCAAGCTCATAAATTGACCTTCCATGGCGGAGCGCGGTTAACATTAGCAAACCTACGACAACAGTACTGGATTATCGGCGGTTACATGGCCACTAAAAAGTTCATAAGAAAATGTGTCATATGCAGGAAACAAAATCCTATGCGACAGTACCAGTTAATGGGAGATTTACCAGAACCAAGAGTGAATCCAGAACATGCGTTTCATCACTGCGGCGTAGATTACACAGGCTTTGTAGAGGTCAAGGCAAATAAAAGACGGGGCATCAAAACCACAAAAGGGTACATTGCAGTTTTCGTATGTATGGTCACGAAAGCGGTTCACCTAGAACTCGTGTCAGACATGAGCAGCTCCGCCTTTTTGGCAGCTCTAACCAGAATGGCAGCCAGAAAAGGGGCGCCACGACATATGTACAGTGACAACGGTACTAACTTTGTGGGAGCTAACAGAATGCTACAGGAAGAATTTAACCAGCTTCAAAAAGAATTAAAAAAATGTTTTATGACCGAGATAACAGAGATGGGCATAGAATGGCACTTTAACGTACCTAGCTGGCCCAATGCCGGCGGTCTATGGGAGCGAGCAGTACGCAGTCTAAAACATCATCTCAAGAGGGTTATCGGTCAACAAAAACTAACTTTCGAGGAGTACACCACATTGTTAGCCAGACTAGAAGCGTGCCTCAACTCACGACCCCTTTGCGCGATAACCGAGGATCCTGACGATATAGACTTCCTTACACCAGCTCATTTCTTAACAGGAAGACCGGGAACAACCGTAATAGAAACAGAGCAAGATGCTAGAACCAGATGGCATCTAACCAGCAAGTTATTTCAAGATCTTTGGAAACGATGGAAGGCTGAATACTTGGTACAACTCTCATCGAGAAGTAAATGGATGGAACCAAAAAAAAACATCGGTATCGGGGATCTAGTGGTGATTCACGATGAGAATCTACCACCAGGAAAATGGGCTCTTGGACGTGTGGTCGAAACACACCCAGGAAATGATGGCCTAACTAGAGCTGTTTCATTAAAAACCAAAAACGGAGTCATGAAACGCCCTATCGTGAAACTGTCCGTTTTGCCCATAAATCAAAACAATGCGACGACACCAAAACCAGATGTAAAACCAACAACCAAGTTGACAGAAAGGAAAGGAAAACCGAGACCAAAAATCGCAACTGTTGCAGCTGTTTTACTGAGTTTTTTCATGCTTATTCTTCCGTCTTACGGATTACATGATGTTAAACCATTTCCAAACAATCAAACCCTTTATTTTGACCCTATTTCAAAGGTACAATTAATCAGAGATAAATGGACGTTAGTCATGTACTACGACTGGGACCCTATTGGACAGGCATAACCACTTATAATAAAATAAATCCAGACCACCCAGAATCCAGTCCATTTCTTTGTATGAATAAATGAATTGAATTGAATTGAATTGAATTGAATTGAAATAGCAAATTACCAAGAACAATTGTGCGCAACCATTGAAACACAAAGCCATTGTAATACGATCGTGCAGCAAGCCCGACACGATTATCAGGAACTCGAATACTACAACGAACTTTTGCTAGCTCAGCATTTTGATGTCCACACCAGACAGCGGCGCGCCGCAGGGAAGACGATCCGGCGCCAACGAGGACTGATAAATGGTATCGGGTATCTGGCGAATGACTTATTCGGTGTGTTGGACTCACGTTTCGCTGACCAGTATGAAAAAGACATAGAAACCATACATCGCAATGAGAAACACCTTTCTGACCTATGGAAAACCAAACTTCTATAATCGAAGCAGAGTTCAACCTTATGAAGAGGATGGAGATCACTGTAAATAAACAACACAAATTAATAAACAAGAAGCTTTTGACTTTACAAGAAAACGCGAGCACTCTCCAACGCGAAATACAAAATATTTCATACGTCAATGACTTCACATTGTCAGCGATGTCTGCGAACACTTTGCTGCAAGGATTAAGACGACTCCAAGACACGTTGCTCGATGCGTTAACAGACATATACCACGGACAAATTAACATACATTTACTGCCACCAACACAACTTAAACGTGAGCTCCAAACCATATACGGCCAGATGCCAAGCGAACTCACACTACCAATCACCAATTTAGATACAGATCTTCAGTACCTTTACAAACTACTGAAAGTCAAAGCCAGAGCGACGAAAACATTTGTAATAATTGAGATTACTTTCCCACTAATATCCAGAGAAAGTTTCAAATTGTACAAGATAATACCTGTACCGCAACAAACAAACACCATTAAGACTACAATCGTACCAGTTTCTGAATACGTAGCAGTCAACCTAAAGAAGGATTCCTTCTTCAGCATATCCACACAGGAACTAACGGCATGTTTACACCATGGAACTACTATTATGTGTCAGCTGTTAAAGCCAATAACAGACCTGCAAAATGACGAAAGTTTCTGCGTCAGGAACTCGGCCAACATATGTAAGATAGAGAAAACCAACTGCACCAACGTATGGCTTGAATTGCATTTGACTTCACAGCACTTTTATTTTTGTTGTGACACCTACACAATAAAAATAATATGCGGCGACCATGTGACAGTTCTTCAGCTGAGCCAAGCCGGAGTCATTAGCATAGGTCAAGAGTGCGTCATCAAAGGAAAGGACTTCTCATTATATTCAATACGTCACCAGTCCAACCAAATGAACATTTCACCAACCATTTATACGCCAGAATTCGACCAAATTAACCATTTGATTAACATCAAAATCCCGGACGAAAGAACGACTGATGACGGAAACTTGACCATACCCATGACCAGTCTGGGGGAGGTGATTGAAAAACTGAAGAAAATCGATTCAGACATAGACGACATATCGCCCCATGATGTCCACCAATACGTGATTTGTTACGTGTTGATGTCCATCGCTCTATGCGTAGCAGCGGTCTGGTTATGGCAGACCGGGCGATGTCGCCTGTGCCGAAAGGCCGCAGCTGGACACCGTGGCGAAGGATCCCACCGGCAGCACACCACGGTGACCCCACCGCCTCCGAGACCACGACGACACAGCGAGAGCTGCTGCCAACAGGAGTTTGCAGCGGTTCCGATGACACCAAAACGAACCAGAAGACACGAATCACATAGTGAAGTGCTCAGTGCCCGAGATCTAAAGGATCAAAGTGAAGTCAGTTTTCGTTTACACAATTGTGCCAAACGCTGGCCTAGTGCGACCTATAGTGTGATCAAACGGGACAAAGATACGAACACAGGCAATAAAAATGTTGCTTTTACGCTGGAAGACTCAATAGTGTAACTTTAAATCAGTGTTAATGTATTTAATCATTTGTAATTACTTAAGTAGTACCTATTAGATTATATACAATAAGCCTTTAATTTTAGCC
The DNA here is from genome assembly GCA_963859965.1 of Ceramica pisi. Lineage (NCBI taxonomy): Eukaryota > Metazoa > Arthropoda > Insecta > Lepidoptera > Noctuidae > Ceramica > Ceramica pisi. Next base: position 23,937,083 of record OY982542.1, read on the forward strand.
TTTACCTTGATTGCTTACTATTTTTATGATTACCAGTTAAGATTACTATAAGCCAACGAGTTTAAGTAGTTTCACATTTTGTACACACCATAAGTATCATACTTTATACATCATCTCGTATTTCTTCTCGCTCTCGGGAATATGTTCGAGTTTTAATCGAACACTACGCGAAAATGCATAATTGCATCGACCGCAAATATGCATATTCGCTCGTCCACCAAAATGTGAGCCAGTTCGCTTCAGATCTCATTAGAGACACCACGTTCTCAAAACCATTACCATTGTCTTGTATCTAAGTGTTATAGTGATTTAATATTCAGCTATTTCCATTACCTTTACCATTACCATTGTCCATATCTAAGTGTTATAGTGGTTGAATATATAACTATTTCCTTTACACTTCAAGACTTTAACTTACACCATATCCTATCAATATAAAAGGGTAGTGTTGGGCCACCATAGCGTCTAGCACTACTTTTTACAGAAATAAAATAATTTTTGAATACTTCTCTAACGTGAAATGCGCCCGCTGTGGCGTTTCCGCCTTGAGGTTGCACAGTTTCCAGTAAACTGCTTGTATGAGGCTGATTACCCTCATAATCTGATGCATGTGTTGTATTTGGATTGAAATATTTGATGAAGTTATGTAAAATACAAGTAGCGAGTACTATGTTATCTACAGGACATGGTAAAAGTGGCCTATGAATCAACACATGCGAAACCTTTACCATTATTCCTAGTTTTTTTTTTAAATTACATTTTACTGATTAGAATAGAACGGACACTTTTTAATTACGAAACCATTTTAAAAAGAAACTCACTTAAGTTTTATAACCCGTCGCCATTATTTTAAAATGAAACAAAGCACTCTCAGCGCTGTAAGATTTTTAGTTACCTACAAAAAGAGTAAAGCGATTAAAGCGCTGTATGACACAAACACTATTGACACTGACAGTCGATGAAATGACAGTTGACACTTTGATGTACCTAATGTATTTGGCACTTGATACCAGGGAATCGGCCGTCGACCTAACTTACCACGCTTTCGTATGTTAGAAAAACAGTAACACTACTCTATACATTTTTTGGTGAGATCTAAAGTCTGGCAGCTCTGGGAACTTAGTGCATTTGGTATGTTTCTATTGTTTGGTATGTTTTATAACCTCAAAATCCGAAATCATTTTGGATATTTTACAATTCTGACAAGTGTCCGTGATTTTAATTTAGTGTCAGTCGAACATATGCATTATTTAAAACACAGATAGTAAATTCACGTCTCTGTTGGTTCTGAGGCGAACGATGTATGGGCGATGAGCAATGTCCTTTTCTGGGTTAGCTTGGATCCGTCTATTGTATATTCTAAACTTTTGTGTTAATATACCGAAAGTATTTCAACAATTCTTCTTGCTCTTGATAAACGATGATTCAAAATGCGCTTGTCGTCATTCAAATTTTGCCCTGGATAAGGTCGCATTAAATATGTTTTGAGAGGAAATGCTTCATCTCCCACAATCACGTGTGGTGTTTCTATTGATGTTCCTGGCAACGGAGAATTTCCAGGTATACCTAAAGTTCCTTGCTGTAGTCTTTTTCCTAGGTTGGAATTTGCAAAAATGCCACCATCACTGTTTTTGCCATAAGACCCAACATCAACGGCAATAAAGTTATATTTCGCGTCCACAAGGGCCATCAAAACAATTGAAAATGTTTTCTTGTAATTAAAATATAGAGATCCACTGTTCGAGGGAGCCTGAATTGTTATGTGCTTACTATCCAGTGCTCCGACACAGTTAGGGAAATTCCACAACAATTTAAAGTCATTGGCAATAATTTTCCATTTATCTTCTGTAGGCAAAGGTAGCATTTCACTCATCAGAGTTTCCTTTATTATCTTGCATGTTTCCATAACTATGGAATATGCTGTGCTGTGGCCCAAGCGGTAACTAAATGAAATTGTCTTCAGAGAATCCCCTGTTGTTAGATACCTGGAACAAATAAATCTATGTATAATACACTTCTGGACACATCTATTGGCCCACCTTGTATTTTCAGTTTCATTTGGTCCTAGCTAAAATTTTATATTAGGTCGAGCAAAAAGTTTCAAGTCAGTTTTGAACCTGGCACAATTTCATTCAATAGTCTTTTTTTGAATTTCGAACACATAATTTAAAGAAACAAAAGACAATTTGGAGCCTGTTTGTTGATATCAAACAATCGAATCGAAACTTGGTTTTATTGGTTTACTTGGATTTAATTCTTGAAAAAGTGATTGATATCTTTGGTTTTGCAACAAACATTACTTATTCTTAACATTAAGGTGAGGTTCTATCAATAATCTATAGATACTTCACCTGAAGTCGCCGCCCAAGCTGTGGCACTTATTCAGGCCGGACACAGCCAAAGAAACGTGAGTGCTCAACTTAATTTAAGTCGATCTGCGGTCCGAAATGTTTATCGGAGGTACCTAGAGACTGGTGGCTTTGTTCGTCGCCAAGGAAGGCCACGATCTCGGGTCACAACTGAAAGGCAGGATCGATTCATCGTGACGACCAGCTTGAGAAATCGTCACCTTACCTCCATTGAGATACAAAACCAACTTCGCGACTTCCACGGAGTATCTGTGAGCGCTCGAACTGTTCGGAGAAGGTTAAAAGAACGCGATATGGTACCACACAAGCCAGCTAATGGGCCCAAACTAACGCGAGCCCACCGAACAGCGCGCCTTCATTTCGCACGCAGTCATTTAAATTGGACACAGCAAGATTGGAGCCGTGTACTCTTTTCTGATGTGTCTAAAATTGTGTTACATGGCAATGATGGAAGGAAGAAGGTCTACCAACGTAAGGGAGAGCGTTTCGCACAATGCTGCTTTGAAGAGAGGGTTGCTTATGGCGGTGGCTCATGGACTGTCTGGGCCGGTATATCCGCGAGCGGCAAAACTCAACTTGAGGTTGTTACAGGACCACGGCTGCCAACATTAAATGCTAAAAGGTACATTCGTGAGTGCTTAGAACCTCACGTGATACCATACGCGGACTATGTGGACCCAAATTTGCTTTTTATGCATGATAATGCAAGAGCCCATGCGGCCGGCATCGTCAGGATATATCTTCGGGATGTGAACATCACAGTTATGGACTGGCCAGCCAGAAGCCCAGACATGAACCCCATTGAGCACATGTGAGACGAGCTAAAAAGACGTGTTAGGGCTCGTCAGCCAGTTGCCCAGACGATGCAGGAGTTGAAAACTGCCATAGAAGAGGAATGGGAGATGATCCCTCAAAATTTCATAGAGCGGCTGATAAACTCTATGCCTAATCGTATGAGAGCTGTGGTAGATGCCCATGGAGGCAACACGCGTTATTAAATTAAACCTTTATTTGATAAAACATGTTTTTTATTCAAAAATCAATTGCCTTTAACAAGGCGCATATCCGACTTGTTAGGCGTAGCTCCATGTCGTATGGTATTCTGAATTCAAATTTAAAACAATACGATCGAAAAAGATGGTAAAATGTATCAGGTTTAAAACTGCATCAACAGTTTTTGTTCAATCTAGCAATCATATTTCGGTAGGGGCCATCGAAACCTAAACTCTAAGGTGGGCCAATAGATGTGTCCAGAATTGTATCATTTTCATTGCAGGTTCAACATGCAAAACACGGTGGAATAACATAAGAGACAACTATCGAAAATCGTTGAAGAAAACGGAAACTAAAAGTGGACAAAAGAAGACCAATGTTAAATTATACAAGTACTATGAACAATTACATTTTTTGGAAAATATTTCAATGAACGACCGACAGTACAAAGTGTAGAACCAGAAAAAGAAAATTCTGACTCCGAAACCGAAACCAACGAGCCTCGAAATACCGTATCCATTTCATCTGATATACCCATTGTCGCTAGTAACAAAGCATCCATTCCATCACCAAGCTACGTATCCACTCCATCACCACCATCACTGTCGTCTCCATCTACTACATCTACTTTAAGAAAGAGAAAATGTTCGACAAAATGCACACCAAAACCATCCTCAGCAGCTTCATTAATGGAATAATTATGTTCTTCAAAAAAATCAAGAAAAAGCTGAACGCGTCGAGCACCCAGTTGATGCTTTTTTAAATGGTATTGCATCCACACTGAAGAATTTGAATCAATATTACGCTTCACGGTTTCCTTCAGTTTCCTACTCAGTTTCCATTTCCGTTTTTCTCATGGACTGGTTTTCTACAATTGGATTTTTCATGACATGAACGGAGACGTGCTTTCATGCCAACAGGAGACTCTTTCTTCCTTTGGATTTTTCATGACATGAATGTGGTTAACTTTATAATTTTGTTTTTATAAATAGTAATCTGGTATGTAATTTAAATTTATTTTCCATAACATTTACATGAAGATGCAATAGTATCCATATTCAATACTGTCCTTAGTAATTATTATCCCTAATCAATAGTATCTAGTTTAAAACTTTAATTATAAGTTTAGATTAAATCTTGCAAAGCCCTGTATTTTGGAAGCTACTGGCTTATGAATAGAGAAAGTCAAAAGAGTTTAATTTGTTTTATTTTTCTATTCAGCTACCCACCGGCAGATTAAAGGTTCAACTCTTCCGACAGATACTTTCCGGCATAATTTATTTCGATGTGGTCTCCAAGGCGCCCGAAATTGAATCTTAGTTTATTTTAGTTTAGTTTTTTTTTTATTAGGAGAACACAAGCCTTTCTTTACACCCACTTTAATATTTTATTTATTACAATGGCTAAGACTGAAATATTTACTACTGTGCAAAAATATGAGATGAAGATGATGACAGAGCAAAATGTACCATTATATCCAAGAGATATTGCAACTGAACCAACTAATACAAATCTCACATCGCAATCTATTCTTGACTCTACTGGATTGGCTAATATAGTAGATCCCACACAATCATACCTTCAACATAGTGATGTGCAGCAATTTGTTATGAACTATACAGTTAACGAATGATAATGCTCTAGAACTTAACAAACTGTTAAAAGTATAATGTGTTTATGTGCCACATACGAAGTAATAAAACTGATTTACTTAAATACATATTTTCAGAATTTTAATTAAAAAGTTATTATTAACATACCTGTCAGTGGATGGATACATCTGCACTGCAAAAATGTGTTCACTGATATGTTGTCGACTGTTCCTACCTCCAAAAAGGTAAAAACAAAGTTAATAAAATCTGGTTTACCTACCTTAGACAAATTGCTAGCCGCTCTCTGAGTATCTTTCTTTACTAATTTATTTCCTAGCTTCTGAAGGAGAATATTAAAACAGCTTTCCGACATTTTAAAATATTCAAAATACTTTCTTTCGTCTTTAATTAATTCATTGTATAATGTCACAAATTCTCCTTCAGATTCTCTTAACTTCCATGCTTCATGTACCCATTTTCCTATTTTTTCCTCGATTCTCTTCTTCTTCTTCGTCTAAAGCAATGGCTATCATAGCTAATTCTGTGTTATTGAAGAGTGCCATCAAAGCAATCGACGTCAACGCTAGTCTGAAGGGAACGTCGTGCACGAAGACCCGCAGAGAACCGTACTGTGCCTGATATGTGTGAATTGAAGCACTGACGCACCACTGTAGCACGGATACGGAACTGTAATGGTACTGTGCCGGAACTGTGGGTTCACTGATATGTGTGAATCGACCTTAATGCTATTTCAAATAGAAATTTGGAGTTTTTTTATATTTTTTGCAGCATCGACTGATAGAGGTTCTTAAAAAGAATCGTCCAAATCGGTTGACAATTGGCAAAAGCATCGATGAACACCCCTCGCGCGTAAAACGCTCCCGTCTGGACAGGCTCTAATCAATTTTGAAGTTAACAAAGTACATCCACAAAAAAATAATCTTATTTATTTAGTCTTCTGTACGCGAGTTATTTAGAAAGGAGACGGGGACTTCTAGGCCTGATTATAATAAGTTGAGGTATGGCTTAGAATAATAACGCATAGAAGCCGCGTCTAGAACAAAACCCGAGCAAAATCGTGTGTCCACTTCATTTTCTTTGTGTGCGTGAGCCGAATGTGTCTAAGTTCCTCTAACGCACACATATATAGCTTTCAGTGATACCATTACTAAGCCGTTACCCTCAAAATATGGGAAGACGCATTACTATGTTGCTATCAAGGCAAATATTTTATGTTGTTGGGAACTGGAAAAGGTAAACATGATTTTTCATGTAATATGACATATTTTTTCGGAAGGTTTAATTCAATTTATTTCAAAATAAAAGGAAATAAATCGCATAAAGAATGAGATATTGTTCAATGCGTTTAGAATGCTTGATGGGTTATAATTATAAACAATGTTAAAACATCGGGTTTGATATGAATTAACAGTAAGTATTGTATTTTAAAATTACAAAAATGAAAAACATGAATGAAAGCAATGTGGGTATTTTTTCCTCACAAATAGCAACACTGTGTTATGACAAGTTAGGTTATTAGAATTTTGTTTTATTTATCGATTTACGTAAAAATAGTGCATAGAATGTGAGTACTTATTTGTGAAATGTTATTTTATCACATTTTTTTATTTTCCTGATGTGCTATAACATCCTTTCACGCAACAAACTGTCATTTTCAATTATTTACTCGCGAGCTGTGTTCGACGGAACGTGACATTGAGTACTGACGGCCTGGTGGCTAAGTTTGACGGATTAGGCTAAGTTTTAGTTGCCTCACTTTTCGCACTCGTACTAGGTTTCTATGCGTTATTATTCTAAGAGGTATGGTTTAAAAAAAAAGGTTATATTTTTTATTTTAGAATGTGAAAAATCAACTCAATCTACAATCTGGAAAATGAGAAACCCAAAAATTAAGTAAAGATGTACCTACAGTTATCTGTTTTTGCCAGCTCACGCAATCGATTTATAAACTCTTTTTACGTAAAAAAACTAAAATCGCCAAAATGTCAGTTAGGAGTTCATGCATAGATGAGTTCATGTCACTCGATGTCACTTCATCGTCGCTATAGGTACTTTTATTGATATTTTCCTGCTTTAATTCAACGGACTTCTGATCTTCCTTCTTGTACGACCCTTGCCTTGCTACCATAGGGTCAACTCATCTAATTCTGTGACAAAACAGAATGTGAAAAAAAAAAACAGGTTAAACTTTATAAATTTTATTTTTATTTTTAATAGGAACATTAATCAGTCTTTTATTTATCATATAAGCAAGTGTAATCTTAACACATATGAATTAACACAGCGTAAAATGAGCTTAATCAAACCGCGATGACTTGTCTAATTCTGCGACAAACACCATAATTCGGTGATAGTACTTCTCTAATTCTGCTATAACCGAATTAAGCGAGTATTTATTATTTTTTAACACAAAAGTAACAAAAAATAAAATTAATAAAAAATATAAACATATTGAAAGTAATAATTATATTGTATTTATTAATCAACGAGAAACTATCTGACTTGCTTTTTACTTTTCACCACTGGACTCGTCAATACTACAACCATCACACATAAAAATTTCTTGGTTGTCAGTTATAATTTGACTTTGGCAATGGGTATGATAAGGATTAGTACAGAACGAGCATGTTATCCAGTCGGCTCCATTTTGTAACTTTACATCTTGTGAGTATAGCCCATTGCACGTACTACAAATCCAATCATCATTCGAGACGGAATATTTTGATCCCTTTGATGATTGATAAGATTGTTTGACATTTTCGTTTGTTTGTCTTCGTGATTTTGGTTTATTAATCTGCTGAGGGGATAACTGCCGCCGTATATCTTCTTTTTTGACATGTCTTACAGACACGGTTGCAGATGATGTTGTGACAATCGGTGTTAAAATAAAAAAATAACTCACTTAATTATGTGATAAAAAAATAACGGACTTTTTTAAAATGCTTGAAAGCGATCCTACTTTTTTACCTCAGTAAAAATAAATATTTTCTGACTTAAACTACTAACGTACACGTACTGAAAACAATTATTAATACACGAATTGAAAATAATAAAAGTTTGCTTGGTTAATTCGGTGACACTGTTTTGATTTGCAATCTTGAGAATCGTTAACTTTTTGAACCCAGGAAATAAGGTATTGTGCAAAAACAAATGAAAAATTACTAAAACCTTTATCGTTATCAACAAGTATATGGTTTTAACAACTAATTGTCAAAGTATCATGAACTTACACTCACCTTTTCTATTTAAAATGAATTAATTAGTGACAGCACAGTCGCACGCTACCGGTGAAACGTCAAACATGGCGGGCGCAATGACAAATCCCGTGATTGTTACTATCTCACTCGCACGATCTTAACAAAAATTTGTACACGAAAAGAAACTTTATTACCCCACCATAGGGTTCATTTTAATGTATTGGATTTTACTCCTATAACGCTGCGAAAAAGTCCAAACGTTGTATCTCCGAATTAAGTGAGTCACATAATTAGGTGAGTTTTGAACACGGAGAACCCCGCTTAAACGTTGAACTTGGACTTGTTATTTTGGATTCTACGAACGGCCTACTGATTGGATATTGTCATCATGGATCGTTGTATAAATTGTGGCATTGCGACTAGTCGCTGTAACGAACTTTGGATGATTAATTGATATTAGCAGTAATTCGGCAATGGCAAGCACCACAATCTGTAAGTACTTACTCACTTCCTGTTTATCAGCTCACCAGCGTCCACGCACAGCAAGCCACAATAAAGATACATTACATTGAACTAAGTAACTATCAGCCAGAGTAAATCAAATCATTTATTTGCATAGAATGTAGGTATTGTATAATAATTAATAAAGTTGTTATAAAAATAAACCTAGTGAGCCGGGTGCATTCTGCCTGAGTAGGAAGATTTTTAAGGTATGTAATCATGTTATCTGTTACTATTAAAAACTTTGCATCTTTCAGGTAAACAACAGTAACCTTGTTTGCCAAGCTTGCTGGGACTTGGCTCAAAGATCACCTCTTGGTGAACCTTGACATCTTGGCCACCGTAGTGTTTATCTACAATGTGGATGTTCTCTTGCATGATGGTCTGTGGTCCATCAACTTCTTCCCAAGCAAGCCGAATTGAAGAAATACAGCCACCAGCACAAGCTCTTGCTGCTGACCCTCCAGTTGAAGAAGTTAGAAGAAATCAGCACGAACCTACTATTCTATTATCAGATTACATGAGAGCTATAGAAACAGAAAGTAGGTGCTTTATTGAAGGATGCCAGAGAACAGAGAGATGTACCTCTCGGTACAGAGTTCCACTTTCTACCAGAAAAATGTTCCTCAGTCGGTACAAATATTATGTAGAGAAGCAATATTATTGTAACTGTATCGTAGGCAAACGGACTGTAGGCTGCTGCGTCCATGTTATTTCAATAATATGGTACCTTATTTGGGCTAGGTACCTAGACAATATACCTATAGTACTCCCTGCACAATTGCTAGATGACGTTCTAGTTATAATTTAAGATGAATAAAAAATGTTAATAAAAAACGATTTTCATTTTTAAACATCATTTCCTTCCCACACTACAAATTAATATATATATATATTCATCCTATCTATTGTATTAAAAAAAAAAAACAGAAAATCATAAACCCGACTGCTAAGCGAACTAAAAAGACGTAAACAAGAAGAAAATCATGCTGTGCAGTCGAAGGATACTTCTGGTTTATATTTTTGAAATCATCTCTTAAAACCCTTTATTTTGATACCCCACCTCACATCAGTTTGGAAGAAAAAAAATTGGGGCCCCCACAATCCTATTGCGCCCAAAGCCACCACTTTTAATATAGCCACTGGCTCGCAAGGCGAAGACGAATCGATTGACGTAAGAATCATCAAAATCTGCTTATCTACGCGTTAGGTCGCTAGAACGCTACATAGGAAAAAACAAAAATACATACAAATATACATACGTATAATGATAAACACATTACCCTCCTTCGGCAGTCGGGTAAAAATGATAATCGCACTTCAAAAATCGGCTGTTAGTTACATAACCTCACTTTTCTTAAATCTCTTATATCTCGGCTCAGATTGCCAAAATCTGCAAAATTTTCAGTGATTGTTTGTTATAATATAGTAGCTATCAATTGACACTAATTTCATCTTTGTACATCCAGGCCCAAAATTGTGTGAAAGCGTACCCGCCTCCTTTTAATTTTAATTTTTAATTTACGTAAGATGGTACAGTGTTGTAACTGTATCGCTCTAACGTACAAACAACAATAGCTCTGTACTGGCACTGCATTTCATTACACAACCAGCGATAGCAGAATATTACCGCTTCCTCAGCATTATTTAAAACGCCATTGCTTAACATAGCTTAACAGTTACTTAAGATATAGCGCCTAAACTACTACTACACTATCGATAGCCAACGTAAGAATAACAGCCACACTTTAGTTTTTTAGTATAGAGCAACAAAGTGCCAAATCAATAAGCAAACATCGATTATTGCTTATCATGAGACCATAGCCTTTTGTTAGTTGGTCTCCACAGCATAAAAATGTTTCTAGGGAACAGTTTTATTTGAAAAACTAGCTGTTGCCCGCGACTTCGTTCGCGTGTATGTTGTAAAGTAAAATGTCGTTAGGTTAGATCTCTAAGACATACGAACAGTCAATATCTAGCATTGCTTGACTCCTCTTAGCATTAAGAACTTGGAAGGGGGTTATGCAAGGCACTGGCTGTTTCACCTCTTCTGTTCCACCAGCCCAAATATGTTTTCATAATGAGAAACGTGGGTTGGCCATGGGAAGACACCAACCGGAATAGCAATCTACCCCTGCAACAGAAACTACACCGACACTACTATACAGACTCCGGTATCCACACCATGTTAGACTCCTATTGTGTCCGTTGTGTGCAGGTGCCCTGGCCAAGTTAACCAGCCTTTTTTATGGATTGGAATTCATCAAATGACGTCTTCCGCTTTGGGCGAAGCATAACAGAGTGTCAGATTCTGACTGACTAAAACCCATCCGTGTTCCTCTTAGTGCCCTTTGCGTTCCAGATCTGTGGTGACTATTCGAACAAATTCCGCAACTTTGGCAGGCACTGGTCCTAGTGGGCCCCGTCTACAATACTGGCATCTCTTAGAGGCGCACGTTGAACACAACGCGCCGTTAACCCGAGCCTGGTTTTGCCGAGCCGGTGGCAGGGAATCGCCCGGTGACTCTCGTCGCTCAGGGCGTCTTCTTGTGTTGCGGCGGCTGGGGCGTGAGATTTCTCTCTCTCTCACGCTTTCAGCCTCCTCCTTTGCTAGCATTACTGCTTCGCAAAATGAGGTAACCGCTTCCATGCATCCTCGCTCCGGGCCATAGATTGAATCAGGGCCGGTCGCGACAATCGTGACCGGTGAATACCTGCGTCAGGCGGAAGGTGAGGACGCTGTGACACCGCTTTTGCCACTCCTCAAAAAGGGGACTTACCACCGCAATTGTGGCATGCCCAAAGGTGGTAGAGCTGGACCTGTATTTTCAGTTTCGTACGTGAATTCGGATAAAGATTGCAGCAGGCAGTAAAAATAGCTATGTCAAGCTGTGCGCTGTGTTCCACGCGTGCCTGAAGGAGTTTTCATCAAAACAGATAGGAGCTAGCGGGCCCTATTTACCGGGCCAGTGCCGGGGTTTCGGATTTTTTTCAAAGGGCATTAGAAGGAACACGGATGGGTTTTAGTCAATAGGAGTCTGACACTTCCTCCTATTGTACCTAGAGCGCGAAGAGTCATTTGACGATATACCATCCTTAAAAAAAAAACTCTACCACCTCTAAACCTTTCTTCGCGAGTTCGTCTGAGTCGTCAATGAACGACACGATTGGCGCAGTGGTTGAGCGATTGGCTGCTGCGTCGCGTGTCGTGGATTCGATTCCCGCACGGAACAAATATTTGTATGACCTGCAGATAGTTTTTCCGGGTCTGGCTGTTTGTGAATGTGACTTTGTATGTTTGTAAACGCACCCACGATACATGAGAAATTCCTAGTGTGAGGCAACGTTTAAAAAAAAATGCCTAGGGAACTACAGTTCCCCTTGATCCACTGGAGAGTGAAGCCCGCAATGGATAATTTCTGGCCCTGGGCTGGTCATGATGTTTCGAAGGCTCACTGGGAATTGAACAGTTTTAAAAATAAACAGTTTGTTGAATATATGTGAATTTCAGCCGAGTGCCTTTGCAAAGTTTTGAAATCATAAAACTTAATCTGAAAACATTTCTTAATATTCTGCGTATTGATGGCTGTTGCTTCCCCGTACAGAGAAGAAATGGATCCAGGCTGTGAAACAATCGGTAAGCGCATGCTATCATCTAAAATAACTTAACCATACTCTTGAAACCCACACCAACCTTGATGAATCAAATTAATTTTTTTATTTATTTCGATCCAGGAACGCAAATCGAAACAATTTTATATTTTTAAAACCTAGAAACCCAATATATTCGGAGCTAATGCAATTCTTTCGACTCCTCTACCATGGGACTTCCATCTAATCGTGGTTGTTATGACGTGACCCCTTTTATGAAAGGATGGGAAATCATCAAATGACTTCTCCCGCTCTGGGCAAAGCAGGAGGGTGTGTCGAACTCTTACTGAATAAAACGCATCCGTGTTCCTTCTAACGCCCTTTGTGTTTCAGGGCCACGGTGACTCTTTCGAACAAATTCCACGATAAAAAAGTGAGATTAAATGTATAACGCCATCTATGGAATATGATATAGAACTGTCAAATTTTAAGTGCGGAGTTTTTTTTTAGGGTTCTGTACTTCAAAAGGAAAAAAAGGAACTCTTATGGGATCACTTTGTTGGCCGTCCGTCCGTCTGTCTATCAAGACTCTTTATCTCGGGAACGGTAGGAGGTATTGAGTTGAAATAATATACTCAGAAATACAGTCCCTTGAAGCTGTGAAAAAAACAAACTTCTAAGTCAACGTAATATAAAGATACGGCCGTTTATGCTTCATAAAATGTACATTTCGACACTCTCAAGGTAATCAAAATTTATAGACTACTTTCCGTTGACGTAGAACTTAAATATTTGAAAACTACACATTTAATGCAATATAAATACTTTAAAAAATAGCCTTTATTTCAAATAATACCTTGTACCTATCTACAAATGTGTAGGGAACCCTCGGTGGGCGAGTCCGACTCGCACTTTTCCGGTTTTTTTTTTTTTATAATAAAATAGAAGTTCATTCTAAAGAAATCCTATAAGTACATTTTTAATACCTTAAAAATATGATAGTGTTTTATTCCTTGGAAAGTACTTACCAAAAAATTTTTTTTTTTTTTTTTTTTTTTTTTTTTTTTTTTTTTTTTTTTCTTTATTTGTTTAAGGGATTTTTGTACACTAATGTGACGATGTCAATCCCATCGTACTGCTACATATAAACTACTTAATAAAAATTACAAACTAGGCTTATCTCTTAACTATAAAGGAATACAACATTTTTGCTGCTTCACAAGTAGGTTTGGCTAGAATGCCATGGAATATTCCAACATCCATAACTGACAGTTTTAAAAAATTCAACAGGGCTATTCTTTTGTTGTTGTATCGGACACATTCCACTAACACATGATGTACGTCCTCCTTTTTATTACAAACCTCACAGTTAGGGGAGTCAGATTTTCGCATGAGATAAGCAAAATGGTTTAGTGGAATATGTCCTGACCGTAAACGATGCGCAGCAACAATTTGACAGCGACTCATCTTTGATTCAGAGAACCAAGGTATATGAGGAGGCTCACACTGTATACTTCTATACCAGATTCCTTTTGATTTTGATCTTTCATTAAAATACTCTTTCCATGATAAATGATAAATTTTCCTAAATTTACTTAACATTTCCGAATAATTTGGTAACAAACCCCATGATTGGGTGCCTAAAAGAATGGCCTGTTTAGCTAATCTGTCAGCCTCCTCATTACCAAATAGTCCTACATGTGACGGCACCCACTGGAAAACAACATTATTACCTATTTGCTTTAAGTATTTTATTTGTTTTAAAATTGTGTATGCTATAGCTAAACCCTTTGAACCGTTACGAACACATTTAGAAATATGTTGTAAAGCACTCTTACTGTCCGAGCATATGACCACTTTATTGGCGTTTAATTCCAAAACATATTTCAAAGCTTCAGAAATCGCAAATAGTTCAGCTGTCATAATGGAAATGTAATTATTCATTTTAAAAAGCTTGTAACATTTATTTGCTAAATCACAATATGCTGCCCCGACTCCATCTGATGTTTTAGACCCATCCGTGTAAATAATATGCCAGCCAGTGTATCGTTCATGTAATTCATTAAGGGTGTTATATTTAAGAGAGCACGTGTCATATTGCGATTTTGGAGCAGTGATGCTTTTTAAATCACATCTAATAACATTCTTAATATCTATATTTGACACCCAAGTTTCTAAAGTAAACCTTAAAGCTGGATACGAAGAAGAGATCTCCTCAGTCTCCACCAAGTTTAGTGAAGTAACTAGAAGAGGTTTCTTCTTCCTATTCCAGTATCTATTGTCAGTCATATTACTCAGTTGTGAGATCAAACTGGCGGACATATCACTGGCTCTGGATTGTAGTTTCAGACAAAATTTAAGAGAAAGATACTGTCTTCTTATTTGTAAAGGAGGAATACTTAACTCACTCTCCATGACATGTATCGGAGTCGTTTTAATGAAACCGCCTATTATCCTTAAGGCCAGGTTTTGTAATTTGTCTAATTTATAAGTGTGACTATTTGCAGAATTATCGTACAAAAAACATCCGTAATCAATCCTACTTCTAATAAGGGCAATGTAAAGCCTGCGCATATATATAGGATGAATTCCCCATGACGATCCTACCAGAACTTTAAGTAATTGAATTTTTTTCTGTGAGGTCTCATATACCTCATTAATATGCTTTCCCCATCTTAAGCACTTATCCAGCCACATCCCTAAATATTTAATGTTATCGACAACGTCCAAAGTCCTGTTGTTAACTTTAATACCAACGGAAAGCCTTCTACGACCTCTGGTGAATATGCATAGTTTTGATTTATTACTTGATAATTCTAAACCTAAAAAATGTATGGATGAGACGAAAAAATCCAAAGCCCGCTGCAGATTATCTATACTATCTTGCAATTTATTATAATTACAATATAGCACGAAATCGTCAGCGTACTGACTGACACATACACTATTCATATTTTGACAAATGTTTGCTGTGACAATATTAAAGAGAAGGGGGGATAAAGGATCGCCCTGAGCAATTCCTTTACCAGTCCATCTTACATAATGTCTGTTACTTTCTTCAGCTTTTATAATAAGATGTCTTTCTTTTAGAAATTCCCAAATATAAGAACAAATGTATTTTCCAACTTTCAAATCATTCAAAATATGTATAACCCGATCAATAAGAACGTTATTATATGCACCTTCTACATCCAAAAAAGCGGCTAAAGTTGGCGTATTATTGGTGAATCCTATTTGTACTTTAGTAACTAAACGTGCTAGACTATCATGAGAAGAATGATCTCTTCGAAATCCAGTTGTACTCGGTGATAATACTTTATTAGACTCTACAAACCATTCCAGTCGCTTCTGGATCATGGAGTGAAAAAGTTTACACAAACAGGATATCAGGGCTATTGGCCGTAACTTACTATCGGGACTACTATTACTTTTAGGAATCGGTACTATGTAAATATCTCGCCATTGTAAGGGAACCGATGATGATTTAAAGATTAAATTATATAATTCAAGTAAATAATTTTTAGCTATAGTAGGCAACCTGGAAATCATTGAATATGTAATATTATCCATACCAGGAGAAGTATCTTTTGTTTTTAAGCAAGATTCAAATTCTTGCTTCGAAAACTCACAGTTTAAGGGTGATTCATCATTATTAAAAACGGGAGTTGGAGTCATAACAAAATCTGGAGCCAACGAGTTTATAAGTTCTACTTTTTTATCATCTGATGAACAAACTCCCGTCTGCCTAAAACCCTTCATCCAGCGCATTTTTCTCCACATTGTGGTTGAAGTTGTGGTCTCATCAATACTATCACAGAAATTATGCCAAGACTTAGATCTAGCTTGCCTTATAAGCTTTTGACTTTGGGACACTTTAACATTTAGTAACTCTAAATTTTGGGGGGTAGGGTTTTTCCTAAAGTTGGTTAATGCTAAACGTCGCTCAGCTACTACTTTGGAAAGTTGTTGGTTCCAGTATATTTTAGGTTTAAATTTAGATACTGGATTATGACAGAGTTTAATAAATGGTATTGTTTTATCTGCAGCTTTATTAATTTGCGTAATAAGGAAGTCATACATATTTTGAACGTTACTCGATGGCGGTGAAGCTTCTAAAAAATTGTTGAAAATAGTTTTACAGTAGTTAGTCCAATCCGCTTGTTTAAAATTTCTCTTTAAAGTGATATTGGCAGAGTCTTTATATTTAAAGCTGATTTTAATTATTAGATGGTCACTACCTAGGTTTTCATTACTAACACTCCAGGAACAATTAATAGCAATGTCTGTAGTGCAAAATGAAACATCAGGAGAGGTTTTTTGCAAAAAACCATTAACGAGCTTCATTCTAGTAGGATTGCCATTATTTAATGAGATATAATTGTTTTCGATTGCAGCCTCAAACAATTGTTTCCCGCGCAAATCACTTCGATTGGACCAGCAAGGGTAGTGTCCATTAAAATCGCCTGCAATAATCGTGTTTGTCGGAAATTTAGAAAAAATGTGCTCCCAGTCTACTTGGGTGGTTCTCACAGAAGACGGGCAGTAGACCGATATTATATTAGTAATTAATTTACAGTTAAGAATTTTAATGTTTATTATTTCTATGCCTGCATTAGTCACACTTATAGGTATCAACAAAGTTTTTAGAGATTTGTGTGAAACAATCGCTACTCCTCCATACGAATCAAATCTGTCCTTTCTGTAAACATTGTATCCAC
This sequence comes from Ceramica pisi, assembly GCA_963859965.1. Taxonomy (NCBI): domain Eukaryota; kingdom Metazoa; phylum Arthropoda; class Insecta; order Lepidoptera; family Noctuidae; genus Ceramica; species Ceramica pisi. The sequence goes on from OY982542.1 coordinate 23,954,065, forward strand.
TTATATTTATGTGATTTTCTGGCTCCAACCACGTTTCACTTAAAATGGCTATATGAATTTTTTCCCGATTCAGTAAAAGTTCTAAATCAACTAACTTAGGCTTCAGACTCTGAGCGTTCCACTGATATATATTGATATTACTAGTAGTCTGATCACTATCCATTTATAAATAACATGCACAATCTACTTACAACGTCCCAATCCTTAAAGTATGAAAGAATATAAACCATAATTTCTTCTAAGATTAATCTTAATCCTTTCTTAAACTTTTGTTCTGTTGATAAATCTGATAGCCATATGTCTCTAACCTTGTTGTAAAACTTTGTCAATTTAGATATTTTCTCGGTATTTTCCAGTTTTTTGAAACTTTCTTCCATTGTACTCGTATCTTGATGATTTTTCTGTATTTCCTGATTATATTTTTTAGTATTACTATTCTTTTTTCGTTGTTGTGTCTTCCCATTTTGTTTTTTCTTATTTTTTTTACTTGTATTAGCTCTACTTTCGGTAATTTCTTCTTCACTTTCACTAGTTTCTTCGAGTGAAACCCTTGCGTCCATGCAGGTATTTGCTACATTTATTTGTGGTTCTAAGTGGGTAACAATATCTCTGTAAGTTTTATTCTGTAAGGTATGAGGAGGTGGTATTCTTTTAAATTCAGTATTAACAGTAATTTCTTCAGTACTGATTTTTGATGACTTCAAATATAAATCCAGCGCTTTCCTATAAGAGCAGTTATTCTTGCTCATTATTTCCCTTATCAATTTTTCTTTAATATAGACTGGGCAACTTTTATTTAATGCCATGTGTGGGCCTTTACAGTTAATACACGAAAACTCCAACGTGTCACAATTAATATGTTCCTTTCCACACTTAGGGCATTTTATCTTCTGGGTAGGACAAAAGCGCTTCATGTGTCCATATTCCCAACATCCCGAACATTGGGTAACAGGGAACAAATATGATTCAACCTTAAAACGGCACCCGTATCCAAATATATGTGAGGGTAAAGTCGAACCTTCAAAGGCGACTCGTATAACTTCACTATTTACCCACTGACCATCATTGGTTAATCGTTTAAGTCTTTTAACTGCACAAATATCGGATTCACTTTGAAACAGGTCTACTAGTTCTTTCTCCTCTAGATCCAAGTCAATATTTCTGACAATACCATATACAATACTCAGTTGGTCTGTTCTTTGACATCTAAATTCTAATTCTCTAAACTTTTGGCAGTTAAGAATTTTATTTGCATCTTCAATGTTTTTAAGTTTTATAAATATTTTGTATGGACTTTTATATTTGATCGTGAGGATATTATTTATATTTTGAGATTTAAACAATTTGGCCATACCAACCATTTTTGGAAGAACTGTCTTAGATGTGAGACATACCTCAAAATATTCTTCTTGCTGGGTATTATTTTCAAATCTACCCACATTGCAATGATTATTTTGTGAATTGCTCCTTAATATTCTTTTCTGTTTTCTTTTTACAGTGGTGAATCCATCATCTTCTTCGATAATTTCATCGCTATCTTCTCTCATTCTTTTGCCAACATTTCTACGTGCTTCTTCGTCTTCACTTATTGTTTTTCTTTCTATACTTCTTTTTTCTCTGGTATTCTCCATCATCTCTTCATTAATTATGCTTTCATCTGGTATGCTAGACTCTGTACTCAAAGATCTTCCAAAACTATCCATTGTCTAAATGATTGAGTAACATTAGCGTTAATAATAGAAAAAAATGTACGAGAAACAAAGTAAGACGTCCGCACGCCTAAATCGCACACACCGCACTGCAAAAAATATGTTTTGGTGTTATTCTCACCTTGTTGATAGTAAGTACTATTTCGGTCAATAGATGGCATTACGGGTATCGGCGTTACGTAGTAGATAAGTTTAATTCTTCTAAAACATCGCTACAATTCCTATCAGGTTTATGTGTTAAAGTCATATAAATGCGGTTTTGTACTTTTTCTACGTGATGTGAAAAGGAATACCTTCAGATAAACAGAAAATAGGTTCTGTTAATTATACTTTAAAACGCTGGCGTTTATATTTTGGCATACTAAACTATCCAAAATAAAACAATAACTTGTTATAAATATTTAAAAATATAAGGTAAAATAAGAATGTTTATAAGTTAGGAAATGCATAATTTAAATAAAATCCATAAACAATTTTATTACGACTCATGAGATTGGAACAAAAAGAATTACTACATACCTACATACTTCTACTTAGTAGAAGCTCATTGTTTTTGAAATCAATAAAGCAATGTTAGTCCGGAGGGTGTTGCTGTTTTGCCCTTTCAAACACTAAAATAATTGTTAGGCAATGCTTGTTGAAGACTGGATAAATTGTTTTTGAGCTGTATCCGCAATAACGGTCCGACGCCGAAAGTAATGAGTTTGCATTTTATGTAAAAACAATATCTGCTCAGCCGTTCTGACGTGATTGAGTAATAAAAATCCATATATCCATGCAAACTTTCGCATTTCTAATAATAGTAAGAAGTAAAATATAACACCTGGAACAATCAAATTATGTTTGTGTAAAAAGTCAAGGAAGATAACCAACGGTTGGGACACCGGCCCTGCGTGCGCGGGGCGCCGCTTGCTCCAAGGGCGACTGCGCCACAGTCGTCACAACCTGACATGACGTTTTTTGAAAAAAAATTCGTGTTGTGTTTTTGTGTATTTATTTAAATTTATTTGTGGCAGTGTAAATATTTTTCATAGTGCATAGTTTGTTGTTTTTAAGTTATTTTTTGCTACAAATTATGTTTTCATCTGTAAGTATTGTATATATTATATAGGCTTATGTTTAGGTTAAAGGATAGTAGCGATGCCATCCGATGTGCTAGTCAACCTGCCACATCGCTGGATGACTTAGTGAGGTGCCCCATTGCTCCCAGGCACGTTATTTTAAGGGTGAACGAGGCTTGAAGGTACATGTGGGGAAGAAACACAAACCCCACAGTGTGCCTTCATCATGCCCAACTATCACCACTCCTCTAACACCTAATTCACTCCCTCAACCCCTTTGGCAAACCCTGACAAAATTAAAATCATCGACACCAGTACTAAAAAGAGTTCCTCGTGGCGCGAGACCATCCGTCGCTTCGAGTTTGGCACGTTGTGTCCGCCTCGTCGCCCAAGAGAACTCACAAAGTGCTTGGGAGCAACTGCTCACCTTTCCATTTAGGATTCTACATGTGCAAAAAAATTCGGCAACTAAAAAAACGCTAACAGCCCAAATTAAAGAAAACTACAACATTTCGGCCCAAATTTTCGAACCATATTCACCATCACACCTTCCCCAAAGAGGTTTATTGCACCATGTGGAATCTAAACTAGGCGAGGGTGATATCAGGGGCGCAGCTAGGATCATCTTTAGCAGTGATGTGGTTGCGCCGGACTCTCCAGAGACACTTAAGGCTCTGGAGAGCAAACACCCCGCCCCGGCAGATGATCTCTCCTTCCCCGAACTACCTGATCCAGAAACAAACGTACTTAAAATTACAGGTCAACAAGTATGTGCGGCCGTCTGTTCCTTCCGAAGTGGCTCCGCCGGTGGCCTCGATGGTCTCTCCCCTCAACATCTCAAGGACCTAATGTGTGCAGGCGCTGGGGAAGCCGGTGAGTCCCTTTTGAAGGAGCTGACGGCCCTCATCAACCTAATGCTCTCTGGCAATGTGAACGAAGCCGTCATTGATATTTTGTACGGGGCAAACTTATGTGCCCTGCGCAAAAAGGATGGCGGCATTCGTCCCATTGCCGTAGGGTCTACATACAGGCGCATCGCAGCCAAAATTTGCTGTGCTTTTTATAGTGAATCTCTGGCCAGCAAATTCCAGCCCCTACAGCTGGGCTTCGGTTCCAGAGGGGGCTGTGAGGCTGCGGTGCACGCTTTGTCCTCGTACCTCAAAAGCAATGAAGGTGAGGTCATTCTTAAGGTTGACATTAAGAATGCCTTCAATTCCGTGAATAGGGACACCTTGCTGACAGAAGTTAAAAAAGAAATACCCAAAATTTACAGTTTTCTTCATCAGTGTTACAGGCATCCTTCTAAATTACTTTATAAAGAAAACCTTTTGGAGTCAGCAGTCGGTTGTCAACAAGGTGACCCTCTTGGGCCAGTCATTTTCAGTTTGGCAATAAATCCCATAATTCGGCAGCTAAATTCTAAATTCAATGTTTGGTATTTGGATGATGGAACTCTAGGAGGTGATGTAGATACAGTCCTTGAAGATTTAACATTTTTGATGGATAAATTCAGTTCAATTGGGCTAGAACTCAACCTTTCGAAATGCGAAATTTACCTCCCCCAAACGACTGACAGACAGACTACCTTAGCAAAATTTAACACTGTAGCTCCTAATATCAAAATCACTGATAGAAATTCTTTTCACCTCCTGGGCTCCCCAATTTTTGATGAATCCTTTCCAACATTCATTGAGCAGAAAATACAAAATTTTAATGATGTCTCGGATAGACTTTTCAAAATTAACATGCATTCGGCCTTTACACTTATTCGATACTGTTGCTTTGGACCAAAATTTACATATAGCCTTCGCTCCTCCCATCTATGGAAACATTCACATCTTTTGGAAAAAGTGGACCAAATTATAAGAAACACACTTTCTTCAATCCTAAATGTGGCCTTGGACGACCGAGCATGGCAGCTAGCCACACTTCCCATTCGTATGGGTGGTCTCGGCGTCCGCAAAATTTCAAGTATTAGTTTACCGGCCTTCCTCTCCTCGGTCCACAGTACTGATACTTTAACCAGGAATATTTTATCATCCTCACTGGTTGATTTTGAAGTACCGTGTTTGACTGATGCGTTGAATGCTTGGAAAATGGCTTGTCCCAACATGGATTTTCCCGACAACCTGACCTCCCAGAGACGATGGGATGTGCCGCTCTGCAGTATTGTACGGAATAACTTGATTCATACGTCATCGAATACTGCTGAGCGCGCGCGTCTGTTGGCTGTGGGAGAGTGGGAGTCGGGTTTGTGGCTTCAAGCACTTCCGTCATCCACCATAGGTACTATGATGGATGACGCATCGTTTCGGATCGCGGTCTGTCTCCGCTTGGGCGCACCTTGTGTTGCTCCGCATCGGTGTCATTGCGGAGTTTCTGTCGACAGCCTCGGACACCATGGCCTTTCCTGCTGCAAGAGCGCAGGCCGCATAGCGCGACATGCTAGCATCAACGATATTATTCGTCGGGCTCTTGTCACCGCCGGCGTACCGGCAGTATTAGAACCTAGTGGCTTGGTACGTGACGATGGGAAGAGACCAGATGGTATGACGTTGGTGCCGTGGAAGATGGGTAGGCCTCTGGTGTGGGATGCAACATGTGTCGACACCCTTGCGCCATCACATGTTCCAAGTACGGTGGGCTGTGCCGGCGCTGCCGCTGCGGCTGCTGAGGCCCTCAAGCGGCGCAAATACTGTAACCTTATCGGTAATTACAGTTTTGAGCCGTTTGGGGTCGAAACGCTTGGGTCATGGGGTCCGAGTGCGCGTCTCCTTTTTAAGGAAATATCTCGTCGACTAAACGACACTTTGCGTGACCAGAGGGCTGGCTCGTTCTTTGCTCAAAGAATTAGCATTGCCATTCAACGTGGCAATGCTGCCAGTCTTCTGGGCACGTTTCCGGATGACGACGATGCGGAGGAATTCTTCGACGCCTAAGCGTATCTTGTTTTTGTATATTTATTTGTATATAGTTAGGTTTAGTTGTTTTCATGTTTTTAATAAATTTTCAAAGAATTACTTCCAACATTCGATTAGTAATTTCACAAATAGTTGGATATATTTAAAGGTGTCTGTCGTTACGGGTAGACAGACGCCAGAAAATCGACCAGCAGTCTTGCTAAAGGGTATCACCCAGATAGGTACTGGGATGTGAAGTTCAGATAGGAATTCACTCCATGTACAAAACTGGTATTCAGCTGCATCCAGTAACGCTGGCAGCCGACCTCAATTTTGTTGGAAAACCGCTACCCAGACATATTAATATTCAATCACTCTGGGTAGTCCTTTTCAAGTCAATATTTTTCATTTTACTCTTGTTTGTACGGATTTAACAACATTGTTGGTTAATAACAAAATTCTTTGTGCTTACTATACAAAAAAAATATAAATTAAAAATGATCAAAAACAAAATCCATATGGCAAGATTCGAACCTTCGTCGCGTCCAAACACAAGACATGACGTACAACCGCCCCGCTACGTGTTGATAAATTTTAACTGTGAAATAGCCGTCCTTAATACGCTTCATGAATTTTTCTAATATGTTGTGGTTTTTTTTAATTCCTCGCTAAACTGTTTGGAAAAACGTCGAATAAAAATTTTAATGTTGTTTTAAGTACGTAGACCCCCATTTTATTATTATTTTGGCATAAAAATACAGTTCAAAGATAAAATAAATACAAAAACAAAATCTGTTTGCGGGGTTCGAACCATGTGCACTTTCTCGTTCAAAACACACATTTTTGATTATTGCTCGTCCTCCATAGCATATAGCGTGATAATATATAGCCTATGTGTTGCCTATACCTATAAGGATCATTTGTGCAAAATTTTAACAAAATCTGTTCAGTAGTTTTCGCGCCAATCGTAATCACACATATCAAGATTTACTATTTTATTATATGTATAGATAATATGTACGTAGCTAGGCTAGCGAGCCGCTGCGAGCGCTCAGCGTTAGACTCCCTGTCCCTTGTTGCAGAGCCATGCTGCTTTACATCACTGAGACGCTGTGCACGTTCAGCGCTAGATTCCCGAGCACGGACCTGCGATGTTCTCCAGCTTTGGTTAGCAAGCCGCTGTGATCGCTCGGAGCTACATTTCCCAGCGCGTGCTTGCGAAGTATTTTCTCTATTCCTCGAGAGGCTCTTCCGTACGGCGTACTCGAGCTGCTCTTGTCTCATGTCTGGGATGTCTGACGGGAAAGTTGTGATATCCTTTTAGGCATAATAAACAATCGCTGAAACTGTCCGATATCCCAAAAACAGAAATATCACAGCTTCGAACTCGAAGAATGAGAACGAAGTAATATTGTAATTGTGTTTTGAGAAACCGAGCAACCAAAACAATTTTAAAGACCAACAACATTCAACCAACTACCGTGTACAACTCACCTACCAAACGACAAAAGTTAAATAATAACTGGAGAGGGTCATTAATCCGCGGAAAATCTTAACACCACGATTCAGAAAAATGGATAAAACGTCCGTACCTACAAAGCATGTTCTAATGCGGTTCGTGAATGGACGGCGCGGGCGGCGTTTAGCGATTTAGTCATTTTATATTATCTTCGAAACTATTCAACCAATTGACATACTGTTTTGGGCAAATCGTATCTCTATGATGTTCATGTGATCATAATAAATTTTTTTTCGATAAGCTTTATATTTTGTTGTTTAAAAAAACGTCCAAAGATAAGTACGTCGAAAAATACTTTTGTTAACACATAAAAGCTACTATATCTGCTAAAATATAAAATATAGAAATATGGTGCCGCGGACTTTTTTGTAGAACACTGTTAAGGCAGCGCACGCAAATAACTCTGTTGTAAGAGCTATTTTTTTCCGCCTGGATAGACAAAAATTGTGATAGTTCGACTAATATGCATGATATCTTTATAATTTATAGCCTATAGCACTAACGAATAATGTAGCTTTCTAGTAAAACAATTTTCCAAATCGGACCAGTAGTTCCTGAGATTACCCCCTACATACAAACTTACAAACTTACAAACAAATGTTACCTCTTTATAATATTAGTATAGATTATACTCGGTGCGCGGGCGGAGCGTGAGGGGCGCCTGACGCCCGCCGATAGAGCGCGCTGATCTCAGGAACTATTGGTTCGATTTCAAAAATTCTTTCATTATTATATAGCCCATTTATCGAGGAAGGTTATAGGCTATATATCATCACGCTAAGACAAATAGGAGCGGAGCAGTAATGGAAATTGTGACGCAGACGAAGTTGCGCGGGTCAGCTAGTATTAACTAAAACTGTACTCTTATAAACAATGTTTTTGGACGTAGAATAATATAAAATACTAGCTGACCCGTGCAACGTCGTCTGCGAAACATTTTTCATTACTGCTCCGCTCCTATTGGTCATAGCGTGATGATATATAGCCTTTAGCCTTCCTCCATAAATGGGCTATCTAGCACTGAAAGAATTTTTCAAATCGGACCAGTAGTTCCTGAGATTAGCGCGTTCAACCAAACAAACAAACAAACAAACAAACTCTTCTGCTTTATAATATTAGTATAGATTGAACGCAGACAATTATTTGATTTCATATTTATTTTTTAGTCGCTGGTAAATTATTATTTAAGAACATGGCCGCAATTGTGCGATAGATTTAGCACTAGAGACTTTTTAGCACTCGTGAGGTATGGATCAGTCCAGTTGTAAAAATATCAGTAAATCCTAATTGAAATTTATGTACGTTATGAAAACGAATAAAATGATAAGTTTTTTTTTTGCGCCCTCTAGGTACTACAAATGAACGCAAGAAAGTCGATGCAAAATCTGTAGTCCTCTAGTGCCTAGGTCTCAAAAGGGAGTCCTAGGCACTACTCCTACACTCTCATTGATTGATCTATTTCATGAACAGCTTGGTTATTAACATTGCCACTGTGAGATAAGAACTCTAAAATCTGCTGTCTGTGCTACTACTTATTGCACAAACAGAAGGTTTTGAGGGTTCAACACAACCGTAGAAACGGAACCCTATAGGATCACTCGGGTGTCTGCCTGTGCGTCTGCGTCTGTCAGTCACAGCCAATTCTACTGGACCGATTAGTTGTTTTTACGGTACTAAAATAAAGCAGCACCATCTATTCCGCCAGGCGCACTGAACGAAATCTAGAGCTTTCAAACTAAACTGAATTTATTTTCAAAGCTTCCAGTTATATTAATTTATACAAAAAAAAGTACAAAGGTATATATAATTAAAATTTTATTTTAACCCTAACGGCATCAATCGAGCTATGTGACTAGTACAGAACTACAGACACTGGCAACACTTACATTTATATCTTTGACATACTCTACTGGAGATGAACTAGTTATAATGGGCATAAACCGTAAGGTGGAGAAGCGCTCCAAGCGCTCCAAGCGCTCCAAGCGCTCCAAGCGCTCCAAGCGCTCCAACAGCTTGCTTCGTCTAACTGATACCTGTAGCTCCGTGGAGCATTGCATTCGTGACAACTGAGGACCAGGTTGAAACTATAGTTGAAACTTCACCTATTTGCAATTGTATTGCTTTGGGTCGACAATAAGTATCTCCTGAAAAACTAACATAAAGCTACATCTATAGCTATACTAGTCATTCCGAGCTTTCTGTCGCCGGCAAGGCGTCGGGAACCGCATGCTGGTGGTGCAGCAGCACGATCAGCACGTCCGCGGAGTCCGCGCGCGACGTGCGCACCACGCGCGCGCACGCGCCCGCCGCCGCGCAGCGCGCCGCCGCCGCGCTCGCCGTCTGGCTCGAGGAGTCGCGGCGCGCCGCCGCCGGCGCCGAGCGCGCCTCCCGGCCCGGCCGGTACTTGCCCACGTGGCAGCGGATGGAGGTGGCCGTGAGGAAGTGTGCGCGCGTGTTGCGCGCCGGCCGGCACGCGCACACCCACACGCGCGGGCCCAGCGACAGCGCCACGCACGCGCCCGCCGACAGCGACACGCTCGCGCACAGCGTGGCCGTGCGCGCCGCGCTCGCCGCGTACAACGGGAAGAACGCCACCCAGATCACGCACGTGGCGTACGCCGCCGCGCCCACGAACCGCGTCTCGTTGAAGTTGTGCGGCAGCCGCCGAGTGCGCACCGCCAGTACCACACACGCGGCCAGCAGCACCAGCGCCGGCACCAGCGGCGTCAGCTGCGCCGCCGCGTGCTCGCCGCCGCACGCCAGCACGGAGCGCGCGCGCCCCGGGTGCTGCAGCTGCGGCGCGGCCGGCCATTGCACCGCGCTCCACGCAGCCGCGCACGCGCCCGGCGCGCTCAGCGCCAACCACGTCCATACCTGAGCACGCGACGACAGCAGGCGCGGGCGCGCTGCCGGCCGGCGCTCGCTCGCCGCCACGAGGCGCGCCACGCGCACGGTGCGCGCCAGCACCGCCGCGTACACGCCGGCCAGCGCCGGCGCCGCAAGCCGCACGAGCGCGCAGGGCGCGGCGCCCGGGCGCACGACCGCCGCCAGCGCCGCGCCGTGGCACACGGCGGCCGCACACAGCAGCAGCGCGCACAGCTCGCGCGAGGCGGACTTGACGACGGGCGTGGAGCGGTGGCGCCAGAGCGTGGCGGCGCACGTGAGCACGGCCGCCAGCCCCCCCGCACCAGCCGCCGCCGCCGCCGCCCGCGCCCCGCGCTCCCCGCCGCCCCACTCCACCGGTGACGGCAAACACGCTACCAAATTATATAAATATTAAGCACACACACACACACACACACACTGGCTGCTCGATTTGTTGGCCAGTGATCAAAATGCATGGAACGCTCTGGAGTCATAGTCGATGGCTTGAAGCTGGCATTGATAATTGCTGCAGCAGTTGGTTGCGTCCGCTGACAGTGACAGTGACAGTGACAGTGACAGTGTATGCCTGGCAACTGCTTCACCGCACAATGCACATGCTGCTGACCGGTCGGAGAAGTCGCAACTACTCGAACGGTTCACGCTACTATTTATATGTCTGTGGGTTCACGTGAGTACTCCATGTTAGAGTTTTCACAGAATTCCAAAGTAATTATGGGCATATAAGGATTATCCAAGTATTGCTTGAGATCTTCTCGCAAATGAAGTATTTAAAAATGAAGAAACTAAATTATAGAACCTAGCCGAGCCTACGTAGTTTCATCATAAACATTGTCAGTAAAATTCATTAAGAATGTTAACATTCGTTTAAAACGCTTGCATACTTTGTACGAAATTAACCTTATGCTTCGCGGCGGCGCGCCGGCGTGGCGCTCATATCTAACATGTACTAAGGAGTTCGAAACTTCAGTATGGTTTGGGGGGGTTGAAGTCTGAATAATAGTGTCAAGTAGCTGTTATTCAGACTGGATTCAACAGGTAGGTATTAGTGCTCTATTTCCTTTAGCTTGTATCGGCGCGCGGCGGGGGCACTACCAAGATTTCGCAAAAGTTACTTATGCGATCCGCGTCGGGGCGATGTCCCGGCGGACAGAGGCGGCAGCCCGGCGCCGGCGGCGGCACGGTCACGGCCAGCGGCGCGCACGTCTCGCACGACCAGCAGCAGCGCGCGCGCCCCACGCCCGCGCGCGCCCACTGCCCGCGGCCGCACGCCGCGCCGCACGCCGCCGCCACGCCGCGCGCGCGCCTGCGCACAACGCGCCGTCACTACGTGCTCTGTGGGGCCGCGGGCCGGCCGGCGCTGGGGCGGCGCTGGGGCGGCGCTGGGGACGCGGTGCGGCGCCTACCGGTGCGCGGCGGCGGCGCCCCCTTGCAGCAGCAGCGCGCCGCGGCGCCAGCGCGCCACGCGCTCGTAGCGCCACGCGCCGCCGCGCCGCTCGAAGCTCATCACGTCGTAGTCGCTCAGCCTGAGGACCGAACATGATGAAGTGCTACATTCATCGATGGTAGTAGGCTCTCATATTAGAACTTTAATCGCGCGCCCGCCGGTACACGGTGACCTTATACTCACTGGCTGAGAATGGCGAGCTTTCCTTAACTTATAATAGGAACTGGTTTAGCTGTCGGAGGCCGCAGGCCGCATATCTGATGTGCCGCGGCGGCTTCCTAAAGTGAGGTGAGGAGCGAGCGGTACTGACTCGGGCGGAGGGTCGCCGTTGTCGTCGAAGGCGACCAGGCCGCCGTCGGGCGCGCGGAAGCGCACGCGCGCCAGGTGCTGGCGGTAGCGCGACACGTTGAATGGCAGCATGGCGGCGCACGGCCCCTCCCCGCGCGCCGCGCCGCACGCCTCGCGCGCCATGGCGTGCAGCGCGTGCGCCAGCGCGTACACGCCGCGCACCACCAGCGCCAGCTTCGGCTCCTGCGTGTAGTTGGCGGCCAGCGACTCCGAACCTTCCGCGCAACCAGACACAGCTTGTCAACTACCTATCCAATTATAATCTTTATTGGCATAGCATGTGTTCCACAAGCCTATCACCTCACTACCATTTTCCAGGTCTTTGACGTTCCAAGAACTCTAGAGCTATCCGTGTGCACAGTGCACACTACTTGAGAGTATCAACAACGTGAGGGCTCTGCGCCGCTGCGGCGCGGGCGACCAGCACTTGAGCACAACAGTTACTTGATATAAATAAAGAGTATCACCTGAGCAGCGGCGCGCCCCCGCCGGCGGACGCTCCGACAGCGAGCAGCTAAACTTCTGTTCCCAGAACTCCTGTAGATTTATTACAAACGAGTAGGTACCTACTGTAAGTTCATAGCTGAATGCGATTATATAGTGCGCGAACATGGATTTTTAGGGTTCCCTAGCCAAATGGCAAAAACGGAACCCTTATAGATTCGTCATGGCGGTCCGTCTGTCTGTCTGTCCGTCCGTCCGTATGTCACAGCCACTTTTCTCCGAAACCTTAAGAGCTATGCTGTTGTTTGGTAAGTAGATGTATTTCGTGAACCGCATAAAGATTTTTACACAAAAATAGGAAAAAAACAATAAATTTTGGGGGTCCCCATACTTAGAACTGAAACTCAAAAAAAAAATTTCATCGTACCCATACGTGTGGGATATCTATGGATAGGTCTTAAAAAATGATATTGAGGTTTCTAAGATCATTTTTTTCTAAACTGAATAGTTAGCGCGACATACACTTCCAAAGTGGTAAAATGTGTGTCCCCCCCCCCCTTAACTTCTAAAATAAGAGAATGATAAAACTAAAAAAATATATGATTTGTACATTACTATGTAAACTACCAGCGAAAATTGGTTTGAACGAGATATAGTAAGTAGTTTTTTTTTAATACGTCATAAATCGTAAATCGCAACTTCTGCTTACGGAACCCTCAGTGCGCGAGTGCGACTCGCACTTGACCAGTTATATTTTTAACTTATTGAACATTATTAGAAGCGTTCGTAGCGAGGGAACAGAGGGTTCCGTACAAACCTGTACGATTTATGACGTATTAAAAAAAAACTACTTACTAGATCTCATTCAAACCAATTTTCGGTGGTTGTTTACATTGTTATGTACATATAATATTTTGTTTAGTTTTATCATTATCTCATTTTAGAAGTTAAGGGGGTGAGGGGACACATTTTACCACTTTGGAAGTGTCTCTCGCGCAACTACCTATTCAGTTTAGAAAAAAAATGATATCTAGATAGACCTATCCATAGATAACCCACAAGTATGGGTTTGATGAAAAAAAAGAATAGAGTTTCAGTTCTAAGTATGGGGACCCCCAAAATTTACTGTTTTTTTTTCTATTTTCGTTTGAAAATTTTAATGCGGTTCACAGAATACATCTACTTACCAAGTTTCAACAGCATAGTTCTTATAGTTTCGGAAAAAGTGGCTGTGACATACGGCCGGACAGACAGACAGATAGACATGACGAATCTATAAGGGTTCCGTTTTTGCCATTTGGCTACGGAAACCTAAAAAGATACTGTCGTTTGTGCCGCAAAAAGCGTACATTTCGGCCATTGATAATCATAAAAAACCTTTGTTGGTTTGGGTTTTAATATATCAATGATTTCGGCACTTTAGAGAATCAAAATTTATACCTAGGGTATTTTCCGTTGACCTAGAACTATGTTTGGCAAGTAATATCGTCTCATGTATAGGTATAGGCACTACAAGTTTAAGTCTGAAAACTAAACATTTTTAATTAAATAAAGTCTAAAAAATATAGTCTATACTTAAAGCACCTACAAAGTAACTGCGGAACTTTCGGTCGGTGAGTCCGACTCGCACTTGTCCGGTTTTTTTTATTACTTTCACCTGAAACCAGGGATTCCTGGTGTTGTTATGTGGCTTGAGCGCGAGGTAGTGTGCGTCGAACTCCTTCAGGTAGGGCGAGCGGATGCGCAGCGTGAGCGCGCGGTGGGCGGCGCGCTCCACGCCCTCCACCACGTCGCGCCGGTCCGCCCAGCCGTCGCTGGCCACCAGCCGCAGCGCGCGCCCCTCGCTCCCCTCGCGCCCCTCGCGCCCCGCGCGCGCCATGCCCGCCAGCAGCGCGCGCGCCGTGCGGCCCTCGCACCAGCAGACGGCCACGCGCGGGCCGCCCGCCAGCCGCGCCAGCGCCGCGTCCACCTGCGCAGGCGCCGGCGTCGCGCGCAGCGCCACCTCGCGCGCCACGCACACGCCGCCGCGCGCCGCCTCCTCGCGGAACGCCGCCATGCCGCTCTGCCCGTAGCTCTCTGTGACACGTGTGTGACGAGTGTGACGACTGTGACGCGCTACGCACATGACGCACGCGAGCAGCGCGGCGTGCAGCGGGGGAGGCTCACCGTCCGTGTGCAGCGCATGCACGTAGGTCCAGTTGTGCGCGCGCAGCAGAGCCACCAGCAGCCGCGCCTGGTGCCGGTCAGACGGCACCACGCGGAAGAACGTCGAGAAGCGCGCGCGGTCCGACAGCTCGCGCGACGTGGCCGAGTACGACACCTGCGCACACGCCATGAACATGCGATCGACCCGCAGGGGGGCTAGCTGTGACGACTTAAGGTGGAAGCGCCAGGGTAGCCCGCGAAATTCAAATATTTTTTATGTTTTTTGTAATTTGCCGGTCAGTGTAAAGCTGTACGTTAAACATAATACGATTCGCGGCCGTAACGCATATATATCTTAAGAATTATACCCATTTGAATTATCAATATAACTATCTAAGCTCATACAACTCGATTGAATAACTTTTTCACGAAATAACATTCAATCGAGTTCTGTGAACTTAGAAAGTTATTTTATTGATTCAAATGGTTATAACCCTTTAGGTAATTTTTTTTTACGATCGCGAACTGTATTTTGTTCAACAAACAGCTTCACACTGACCGGGAAATGGCAAAAAACATAAAAATATTTGAATTTCGTGGGCTACCCTGGAGCTTCCACCTTTTCGAGTACCGACCTGCGGGATAGAGAACAGCTGCAGCAAGTTCTGGACCTGCACGGCGGCGGAGCTGGCGCCCGGGCCCAGCACGCCCACGAGCGGCGCCGCGCCCGCGCGCGCTCTCTCGCCAGACTGCAACAGACCGCTTACGACAATTATATTTCTCTTTTTTTTATTGTGACTGGCCAGGCATATATTTCCAACCACTGCAACTCCTTTTTTTTATTTTATTTTTTTTTTCGGCTGGGAAAAAATGCGTTACGCATACCCTCCCACTCGGGGGAGTGGGGGGTTATGTGAGACTCCCCGGGCAAGCCCGGTATACCCACTTAAACAACCCAGCACGAAATACCTGCATCGTCTGAGTGGGGGTGGACTGGGAGATCGGCGTAGCCTTTGCGTCCAGTCCACCTCCAACGACTGCCCGCCTTCACAGCGGGCCCTTCACGCCCTCCCCCCTGGGGGAGGGCCGGGAACCTCTGACGATGGTGGAGATGCGTGCAATGCGGGCGGAGGTGCCTCCGCGCCTGTCGCTCGCCCATCACCACCGCGAGGAGGGAGAAGAGGACGTCTTCTCCGACCTCGCCTTCGTCTGCGGAGCGGCGTAGCGAGAGGACCGTCCTCCCGGGCGCGCTCCACCGCCTCCTTCTGCGAGATGACATCCTCGCAAAAGGAGGCTACCGCGGCCCAGGACTCCTCAATCCCCAGCATGCATCTGACCACGCTGGGAAGTGAGAGGTCCTGTCCGATCTCCGCAGTGAGACTGCGACGCGGCTCGGACCAAGCTGGGCACACCTCCAGTGTGTGCTGCGCCGTGTCCTCCGCCGCGCCGCAGTCGTGGCACGCCGGTGTCTCCTCCCTCCCGATCCGGTGCAGGTGCGTGCCGAAACAGCCGTGGCCTGACAACACCTGCACCAGACGGAAGGAGAGGAAGCCGTGCGGCCGCTCGAGCCAGTCCCGCAGGACTGGACCGAGCGCGTCCAGGGTACGGCGACCGAAGGTGGCGGAGGCAAGGTCCTCCGTCCAATGGACAATGATAGCGTCCCTCGCCTCCCTCCGCACTGCCTTCCGCTCCTCCGCGACGGGGCGCTCTCCGAGCGCTTTCCGGCGTGCCGTCCATTCGTACACTCCGGCGAGCACCCATGCCTCCAACTCCCAAGGAGGGGTGCTGGCCAGAGCGCACGCCGCCTAAAAAGCCTACCGAGCGGTAGGCCCTCGCTACTTATCGCAGTTGCATTCTCCCTCCTATGGAGGGAGTCCGCCCAGATTGGGGCCCCGTAAAGGGCCATACTCCGTAGGATGCCGGCATATAAGCGCCGGCATCGCGCGTTGGGCCCCCCCAGGTTCGGGAGGAGCCACGACAAGGCGTCGGCGGCCTTCAGCAGGCGCGTCGACAGCCCGCTAAAGTGCGGGCCGAAGAGCCACCTGCTATCCAGTACCAGGCCCAGATATTTCATCTGGACCTGGACCCCCACCCTGCCGAGGCCCGTGGAAGAACACGGCCTCGGTCTTGTTCAGCGCCACCCTCAACCCCAGGCGAACCACTGCAACTCCTGAAAGCCAGAATCAACATTGGCGACCACCAGAAAATCGCCGAGCTAATGAAGCCCGACGAGTCCCGGAGAAACGATCTTGGATCCCGCATCGAAATTAATCAGAAGAGAACAGCGGAGGAGTAGGAAAAAAAAATATAATTTCCTCTTCCCTCCTTATCAAGCAGGAGACAGATTAGAGCTAGGCCAATAGGCACCAAGGGACATATACAACTGGGTTAAGCCGAGTTGCCAAGCTCCACGGATTATTTATTTTATAAGATATTAACACTGAAACTAACGGGTCTTAAATTGTGAGCTACTTTTGGGTCCAGTTATAGGTATGGCTAAATCGCCTGAACGCACTGAAAATTGTTCTGGTTTCTACAAGGGCCGTATAGTAAACTACTCCAGATGTAACCTGAATACTATCTAACATAATGTTACGTTCAGTCTGCCAAAGAATGCACTCCCGTAAGACGTGAACTGCGGATTTTTCATATTCAAGGTCAGCTGTAGAACATTGACATAAAGGTGAGGCTACAAGCCTAATTAAAGTTGCCATGACCTGTGAGAAATTGGGAAACACAGTGATCAACCTCCAGCCATGTCCTATTCAGCCGCCCACGAACGGATGGAAAAAACTGATGGAGGTGTCGGCCTTCGATGGAATTTTTACCACCTACATTGCTATTCGGATAAAATTTCCTCCCAGACGTCAGTCTGGGGTTTTAGTAATCTAGAGATCTTAGCAAGGTCGCGTTGCGGTAAAAACTCTGGGTCCGTGATCTTTCTAGCGTAGTTGTTCATAATATTATTTTTAAATAACCGCTTTTCCAGTTACATTTAAGGCCAAGTGCAAACTCAAAGTAATTGCGTGACTGAGTGTGTCTAGCCCCGGCCACAGGCCCCGGCGCCGCGCGGCCCCCCACGAGCTCGAGTGCCCTCGCTGTCCTCTCCGTCATCGTCACGCAGTGAGCACCGAGCACTCCGCGCTGCGCACACCTGTCGTCGGCGTCGTATGTGGGTCATATGTGGACGGGACCTCCCGTTGTCCGATTTTAGTTGGGCTTACTCGGGGGGTGTAATACGTATAGATAGTAAATTTTTAATATGAATATGTCACCGGAAAATGGCAGACTCCGTAAGATTGTAATAAATCTTGATTCGATTATAATTTCTCGATTTATTATGAAAAAATCGTGCACGTGAAGGTAACGGGATCAGAACTGACCGCAGAGCAAGTGCCGGAATCGCCGATAGACGCAGGAAGCTGGCGGCGCGCTGGCGGCGCCGGCGGGGCGATGGCGTCGCGCACCAGGTCGATGGCCTGGCGCAGCGCTGTGGGGGGCGCCCAGCACGAGTCGCGCAGCTCGGCGCCCAGCCGCAGGCGCGGCAGGAGCGCGGCGTCCGCGTTGATGGCGTCCAGCGCCAGCAGCGTGGCCTCCACGCGCTGGATGCCGTAGTGCTCGCGCACGGCGCCGCAAGCCGCGCCCGCGCGCGCCTCCGCCGGCGCGCCGTGCACCGCGAACAGCGCGCCGAAGCGCACCGCGCCCCCCACCACCGCGCGCTCCCCCGCGCACGCCCACGCCAGCGCACTCACGGCGCTCACGACGCGCGCCAGCCCGCGCATCACGCGACTGCCGCTCACGGCGGCGCGGCACACAATGCCTTCTCCGGCTACTCTTGAGTACGAGTAGCACTTGCGCACTCACCATCGCTACAAATGAACTCGCATACGGTTCCGTCTTTACTATGACGCAAGACCAAAACCAAATTGTTATATTTATTTATTTATTATTTATTTATTATATACTTTATTGTACACCTCATAACAAGTACAGGAATAACGTTTATAAAAACAAGTGTACAATGGGCGGTCTTATCGCACAGGGCAATCTCTTACAGACAACCTTAGGACCTTATAGGCACTAACTTCTGCCAAACGTCGTTTCAAGTTGACGGCATTAAGGTGCATCCACGCCGCAGTTACTTTTGGTGGAGCAACGTTTCCAGGTGTTAGTGGGCAACATTTAGTTATTTGTTGTTGTCATAAGTTGAAGAATGCTACCTAATGTTGTCATGTTGCTTTATGTTGCTCCAAAAAAAGTAACTGTAGTGTGGATGCACCTTTAGCAGTTCTTGAGATATCTAGCTGTGATAGACGCGAGACTGACAGACTAAGTCAGACCATAAAGGTTCAGTAGTTACGCCGACCAGTTTTAAAAAATAAAGTCGAGTTAAGAAATTCAAAAAATATACTTTGTTATGTTTTTAGTCAACATTTAATTACAATAGTACAAAAAGGAACTTATAAACTAACTAAAATAGAACACTACACACGATAAAAAAACTGCGTTTAAAAAAACCGACTTCAAAAACCGCACGAAGTCGGTGCATATATTACCACTTTTTTTTTTTTTAGGGGTGGGAAATCATCCAGTGACTCCTCCCGCTCTGGGTGTAGCGGGAGGGAGTGTCAGACTTCTACTGACTAAAACACAAAGGGCAAACACACCGGAACACAAAGGGCAATGAAGGAACATGGATGGGCCATGTTCCTTCATTGCCCTTTGTGTTCCGGAGCCACGGTGTCTCTTGCGAATAATCCCGCGACTGCATATATTACCACTACTAAATAACTACACCTCATATTTCACATCAACTCAGCTTAACCAGAACGATGGCGTTGTGGTCTACATAAGAAATAATCATATACCTCGTTTCAGAACTAAATATAGCACATTCCTCTGCTCTTCAAATAAAAATTCATAATTTTACTATTATAGGTATAGGTATATCGTTCTCCATCAAATGTCTGTGCACACGATTTCATAAACTCTTTAAACTGCCATCTCGAAACTTATAGTAGGCACAAAAATATTATTGTCACTGGTGACATAAATATAAATGTAGTTAATCGAGAAATCGTCAGAAACATCTCAGCAAAGAACAAATAGGTTAAACTACTTAAACATGCTTTCACTGCATGGCCTCCTTCCAGGGCACTACCTGCCAACTAGAGAGCAGAACTGCCTTGACCATGCCTTTCTGAAACTTGATAAAACTAGAAACACATCCTTTGTAGCAGTGCTAAATGCAACAATAACGGATCATGCTATGGTTTTGGTAACTATAACTAGCTCAAATAAAACACAAAGAACTTGTTCTAAGTCCTCAAACATCACAGACTTTGAAAATGCTTATAAATGCCTCATCAACATAGATATATCAATTTTCGACACATATACGCTCCCTGATCACTTTGCCAATAAACTGGTGGAAGTTATCAGAGCGTCCCTCAGTTCCAACTCTAAAACTAAATCCGTTTCATGTTGTAACAGGACACTGAAGCCTTGGATTACAAAAGGTGCACTGCGATGCATTCGATTTAGAAATAAAATGCAAAGACAGACTAAATTAATAATAATAATAATAACCCTACCGCAGTATCTCTACGTTGACGTCGTGGTGGGGCTTGCGCGTCCCGATGGACCTTAGGTCATACCTAGGTTGAGGGGCCAGACAAAGAGAGATACAATCCGTAAGGCAGTTTTGTGGCGAACTGTTGGGCAGTAGCGACCCCACGAACCTTATCTCCCGGGAGAAGTCTTGTTCCTCATCTACGGCTTGCCTTTATTGGCTGGCCAGAGTGAAAACTGACGAGGAACAGAGCTCCCACCTCTTCCTTGCCTTAATTGGCCGGTCTGAGTGGAGATTCGCTAGAGTATACGTGCTCGGGAGAAGGACGTATAATCCAGTAAGATGCTGGTAGGGATCTTGACCACACTTCCGGGATTGTCCTGATAGCCGTGGTATACCTCTCCACTCCTCTAGCACCTCAGGCCATGTTGCCCCCTTGGCGCTACGTCACTTTGTGCTAGCGACCGTTTTCGGTGCAAGTCACCCCCTGCCATTTAAAAGCCGTGTATATTGTTAGTGGTCAGGCAGGGGCCAATAGTTCTATAATAAACGATTATCATTCCACTAAGCCACCCAAACCCATAGCGTTTCACTTTTTGTTTCCACGTGTTATCGTCGCGGGGGGGGTGACCGCGGACTCGGTTTTGGTAAGGTTGGTTTTGGTTAGGTTGGTTTCGGTTAGGTTTTTTTTTTTTTTTTTTTTTTTTTTCAGTCTAGCTCCGCCAACGATATTGGCGCCTATTCTATATCTTAACCTCATTCATACCAGTTCTCGCTATACATTCCTCTCGTACTTTCATGCTTCATACTATATCTTTCTTGCGTTCGTCATCATTCAATCTGTGGGTGGGACTCCCACTTATATACTATCTGAAACTATCCTTTATTTATTTCTGATTTGTTTCAGGCTTTGGGGAAATAATTTCTTCAGATTCATTTTTATTTCACATTTTTCCTTAACTTATTCTATATTTTACTTTCTTTTCTTGATACAGCCAATCAATTCAATCTTTTGCTAAATACAATCTATTTGCTAAGATACAATCTTATTGCTAAATACCGTCTAACATTATTAAATACACTCTAAATTACTAACTACAATCTACCATTGCTGATACATTCTTATTACTAATACATTCTTACGTTACTACATTCTTATTTACTTACTACTATCTTACGTTAGGTACATATACTCTTAACTTACTAACTCAAGTACATTCGTTTCCTTAGCCTACTGCTCATTATACTAATTACAATTTATCTCTCTTATGTCCTATGCTTCGGTGTTTATATATGCAATATAAATGAAACATAGTATATTTAACTCGTTTTATTTCTATTTATAACTATCTGAGCTATACTCTCACAGAAGGCTATTAATTTACTCCTGATTTTCCCTGACATTACTTCCACTAACGTTTGTCTTGTCAGTCTTTTGCCTATCTCCTGCTCAAGATTGTATCTTTCTACTTCATGCACTGGGCAATCCAGAACGATATGTGGAACCGACTCCGCTATATCGGGGTCGCAGATGCACGATGGGTTCTCCTTACACTTAAAGCGGTTCAAGTATTCTGAGAACCCACCGTGCCCCGTTAGGACTTGCGTCAGCACTCCTGTTGGCCTCACTCGTCTCACGATACGGTAAGCGGCCACCGCGTCCGGAAAGAACATTTTCGTCACGGAGGCGGTCTCGCCCGACACATATCTCCGGTTCCACTCATCAAGCGAACTCAAACGAATTTGGCGCTTGATGTATGAAACCGGACACAGGTCGTAGTCTGGCCTCCTCCGGGACGTCAATGCTGCCTCCTTCGCCAGTTCGTCTGCGCGCTCATTCCCCGGCAGACCCGCGTGAGCTTTGACCCAGAACAAAGACACAGCTTTGCTCTGGTTCAGTGCCTGAGCCAAGTTCGCTCGTGTGCGAACCGCCAGGGGGTGAAGAGAGCCATGGCTTGTCAGTGTCTGCAATGCTGACATTGAGTCACTGTACAAGCCATAGCTTAACTCTTTACGCTTTAGGATCACGTCCGTTGCCTTACAAATGGCCAGAAGTTCCGCCTGGTAGACAGTGCAGTACGCGGCAAGGCTAAGCTTGAAGTTCTGGATTTCACCTTCACTATCCCACAGGGATAATGCGGCTCCAACCTTCCCTTCAATCTTGCTGCCGTCAGTGAATATTCACACTGCCTGCACGTTACTACTGTCCACAAGCTGTTGGTCTGCCAGGCACATGAACTCCAAAGCCATTTGCTTGGCAGGGTGAGAGGTCTCTGCAAACCTCACCATACCCTCAATCTCCCGGTCCCCTGGCACAAACTGGGACGACCCTCTCCTTGCCTCATACAAGGCGGCTGCCTCTTGTATGCGCAGGTCCAGAGGCAGTATCCCAGCCAGCACCAGTGCCGAGTTGAGCGAAACGGTACGGTAAGATTTGCAGAGCTTCTGGACGAATCCTCGTTGGACAGAACCTAGCCTCCTCCGTATGCCCAGTTTTTTCGTGGCTGGCGCCCAGGCACCCGCCGCGTACGTAGCTATTGGCTCGACCTTCGCAGTGTAAATGACGTGTATTATGTCCCTATTTAAACCCCAGCTGACTTTTGCCGCACGTGACAGTTGTTTGAAGGTATCAGTTACCCTTTTGCAGACGTTTCTGGTGTGCTCGCTAAATGTAAGCTTGTCGTCGATGGTAAGCCCTAACAGCTTGATGCTCCTCACCATACTGATGCCTATCCCGGCCATACTCAGAACTGGAGTGTCATACTTAAGTTTATTAGTGATAAGCATGGCACAAGTTTTATGAGGTGCAAACCTAAGCTTATTTCTGACTCCCCAGTTCTGAATATGGTCGAGAGCTGCATTAGCGGAACTGGAGATCTCAAGCGCTGTATCCCCATCCACGACCAACACTATGTCGTCCGCGAACGCCTGCACGAAGTACTCCTTCTTCTCCAAATCATGCAGCAGCGGGTCCAGCAGGAGATTCCACAAAATGGGACCACCGATTGACCCTTGGACACAGCCCTTGTTGGTCTCTCTCACGCATTCTTCCCCAGCATACCTCACTCTTACTTTTCTGCCGTCGAGGTAACTATCTAGTAGCCTCCTGATGTTCACCGGGCACTTTTCCTCAGCCAGCCTGACCTTGATTGCCGGCCACCAGGCGCTATCGAAGGCGCCCTCGATATCCAATGACACTAGGACAATTAGCTTTTTCAGCCTCAACTTGTCCTTTACATGCTTAATTAGAGTATAGAGGGCGTCCTCGGTGCTCTTCTGGGGCATAAAGCCAAACTGGCGAGTACTAAACCGCGGCACTAGCTGCCATTTCATCCTTGCTACTACCATCCTCTCCAGGACCTTCCCCAAGACTGGCAGAAGACCTATCGGTCTATACGACTTGGGGTTCGTGTAGTTTTCCTTGCCCGGTTTTCTGTGGACCACCACCGTTGCCAGATGTCCGGGAAGTGCGCCAATTCTAGGCATTTGTTGTATAGGGCAAGGAAGGCGTCCGGGTCCTGGTAGATCGCTCGACGGCAGATGTCTGACGTGAATCCATCCAATCCGGGAGCTTTTTTGGGGTTGAAATGCTCCACGGCTATCTTTAGCTCCAGCTGGGTAAATGGTGGGTCATGATTATCATGCAGCCATTCATTTACCCTTTTGGCTGCTTCCCTGGTGCGCCTGTGGTCTGCATTATCATCTTCCGCTGTGTCCTTTGGATAGAAGGTGTCGGCGAGTAAGGCTGCCGATTCCTGTGGGTTAAGAAATGCTCCATCTCTGGTTAGGGTCAAGTCTTCTTGTCTCCTGGTGGTCCCTCTAATCACTCTGTAGATGCCCTCCCACATTCCTTCTCCATCCTGTTTTTGGCAGAAGCTCTTCCAGCTGGCGACTTGGGCTTTCTTGGCTTGGCACTCATATTCTTCTTTGGCTTTCAGGTATTCGCTGACGACCATCGCTCTACGGACCGGTGCGGCGTTTCTGATGCGGTTCTTCCTGGTCATGACCTCCTTCTTCTTGGCGGCGAGTTCCTTTGACCACCAAGGAATGGTAACTTTGGCTTTTCTCGTTAGCTTAGGAATAGCCTCGTCACAAGCTATTTGGATCACCTTCCTGTACCTAATTACTAGTTGTTCCAGGTCCTGTCTATTGTTTATTTGGTTTATAAAATTTTGAGTTATGCCTTTTTCTATTTTATGTTCCCCCAATTTACTTTTGAAAACTTCCCAATTTGCTTTTTAAGTGTTGTACTGTCTTGTTGTCCGAATGATGTTGATCCCTTTTTCCCTTTTAGTTTTGACCTGGAACAATATGGTGTTGTGATCCGAGCTTGTTATTCCCGTATCGACTCGCCAGCCGTCTATCAGGTCGATTAAGTCAAGAGAGCATGCTGTGACGTCGACGTGACTTTTATAAACTACTCCGCCCCTCACTGTATAAAAGGTCGGCGTGTCGCCAGCGTTCAATACCTGAAGCTCTAACTCATCCAGGGTCCCGGACATTTCTTCTCCCCTGGGGTCTTCTATGGTGCTACCCCACCAGGTACTCTTTGCATTTGAGTCTCCGCCTATTAAAAGTTTTGCAGTGCCAAGCTCTGCTTTTATTGTGGTCAGCTGATCCAGGTAAGGCCCTATGGGTTGGTCTGGCTCGAAGTAATAAGAGACTACTGCGATTTCACAGGCTTTGGTCCGGATCCCCACCACAACGATGTTGTTAGTGGTGAGTTTCGGGTAGGGGATGACATCCAAATCGTCATCAAAGACGGCTATTGCTGCTTTAACCCTCCCACTTCCTTCAACCTCGCACTGGTAGACTCTCGCACCACGGTAGCTCTTCATACTCCTTGCCCCTCCCACATAAGGTTCCTGGATCAGTGCCCATGCGATTGCTCGCTCACTGGCCTCTAAGAAGAGTTCGGTGGTTGCCAGTTCCTTCCTTTGCAAATTGGCTTGGACTACTGCATATCCTCTGGCTGGGGTGCCCGCCCTGTCGCCCGTATCGACTTTAGCAATACGCTACCCGTGCTCTTGCTAACACCTCGCATCTTCTTCTGACCGGACATTCGTCACTGAAGGCGTTGTGCTCGGTGTTCTCTTGCTTAGCACGTACACAGTAACAGCACGATGGGGCTGTTCCGGCCATCCATTCTGCGCATTGTGTCCTCATATGGGGACCCCCACAGTGGCTGCACTTTTCCTGTTGCTCCTTGCAAAGTCTTCGTCCGTGGCCAAATCCAAGGCACAAGGAGCACTGGACCAGTGGCGTTTGGTCAGATACCCGGACCCGCTGCAGGTCAATGTGGACATATTTTCGATCCTGCAGTTTATTCCACAGCTTTGGGGATACCCGGAGAATAACGTGGTGCGTGTGGGGGTTCCTGGTCCTCTTTTTGAAAAGTACCTCTACCCGGTCTTCTTCTCTCGTTAGCTCTTCAAAAACTTCCTTATTTTGGTTTCTAAGAGCTTGGAGGATATCTTCGTCGCTATTGTACGTCAGCAGGTCCCTCAAGATCACGAGAGGGTCTCTGTTCGTGACATCCTCAACCTTCAGCATCTCCCCAGCACTTGCCAGTCTTTCCTTGACCCTTTCTCTATCTTCTTCGGTTTTACAACCCAGTATAATTTTCCTGTCCTTTGCCTTTCTTATTCTGTCCACTGTAACCCATCCCTCTTTTGCGTTGACCGCCTTCCTGATGTGGTCGATTATTTGCTCCCCAGTTTCCGTTTCCTAAGTGGAGGTGACCACTATGGAATGGAGCGCCGTCTGTTTCGGTGGCTGATTGGTAGGCCGACTTGCTGCAACACTAGCGTAAGAGAGCTTCTCCATGTGCTCTTCGCTGTTTTTTAGCGCCTCTTTCAGCCTATCCATCTTCTCACTGTTTTCCCGCAGGTTTCGGCTGTGGTCTTCCAGGACCTTTCTGAGGGACTCTATTTCAACGCCTGCGCTAGAGACAGCCTCCGCCTTTTTCCCCACTTCCGCTTGCGTTTGCGTCTCCGCTGACCTACATGATGCCCTCGGGAGCTGGGTTTGCCCTTTTTCCAACACCGCCTCCTTTACCAGGAGGTAGAGCCGGTCTGCCTGGGCCTTAACTTCCTCTTTTGTCTCCTTCTTGGTGTTTTTTGAGTTTGTCATGTAGGCCTTAATTTTGCTTACACAAATTCTGGCCTCTGCGACTCTGGTTTTCGTAGCCGGTGGACTCAGGCAAACCATACCGACAGACGCTCGTCGTGAGGTTTCCGGTGTTGATTTAGGCGGCACTTTGTTTGCCGCTTCCTTCACTGGAGAGATCTGCCTTGTTGCTGGCTTCCCTGACTCCACCTCACCTACGCTCCTTCCGGCGCTTTGCGTTGAAGATCCAGCTTCTGATGCGTTCAGCGGGCTCTTATTTGGCTGGTTTGCCGCCCTCTTGACAGGTGTGCGATATCCTAGGATCATCTTGCCTGGTACAGAATCGGATTCTGAGCTAGTCTGAACGTCGATGGGGTATTGTAAAAGGTACCCCAGTCAAGTATAAATGTAAATAAACAAACAAACGAAGAAATATAAATAAAAGTGTATATAAAAACAATAACAAACACGCAACGAGCTATCAATTTCGACTCTATCAACTTTGTCCGCTTAACAGTATTCCCCTTAATAGGTAACTACCGCGCTTTATATACGCGACTAGAAGATCTAGGCCGCACTCTCTTTGAATATTGCTACTAATGTAGCAAGTCAGTTCCACAGATGGCTCTACCTCTGCACAAAAGGGTAGAGGAGCCGTAAGTGATGTCGATTAAAGTGAAGGTAGCCTCTGTGAGAGTAGAGTCTCGTTACTGAATTGTTTGCTGCAGATTATAACTTTTAGTAGAGTCTACTCTACTTATTTTCTTATCAACTATCAAGATAAAGGTTATAGCTTAGGCGCCTTAGTCTGGTTTTGATTTTAAAACTTGTTTACAGCTTTTAATTAAGTGGCTCTATGTAGAGTCAGT
Source organism: Ceramica pisi (assembly GCA_963859965.1). Classification (NCBI taxonomy): domain Eukaryota; kingdom Metazoa; phylum Arthropoda; class Insecta; order Lepidoptera; family Noctuidae; genus Ceramica; species Ceramica pisi. The sequence continues at coordinate 23,981,070 of OY982542.1, forward strand.
TTGACTTGACCATTGACTAGAGCCCGCCGAGCCCGTTGTACTAAACCCAAACACGGAGCACCTAGCCCCAAGGATTCCGGAGCAATCAAAGTTTGAAAATTTCTGAATCTACCCAAGATGGCGGCCAAAAAGTCCCAAAAATCAACTACTCCGCAACCACGCGGCCGAAATTACCCGTGCTTGGGCTCGCCCTCCTGTGCTCAGCGAGATCCACCCAGCGGTATATTTTTCAGGCTGAAAATCTCGGGGTCCTGAAAAAGCCTGAAAGCTGACTCGTACGAAAGGTAGTCGTCAGGCTATTGCCACAAAGCAATTCCCGTCGCTCTGCGACCTCCCGTTATGGAGATACGGCTGTTTAAAGTTTTGCCAAGATGGCGACACAACTGTCAATGTCAGTTTTTGACAGGTGATATCTCCACTCCGTATGGTCGCAGAACACCCGAGTTTGGACTTATCTGGCTTGGCTTCTCACGTTCCGTCGCGAAAAGCGGTTTTCAGGATCCCGATATCCCCCACCACCAAAACACTTAAATTCTAAATAAAAAGCTGAAGGTTGCTTTCCTGTCAACAGCAGTGGAAACCGCAACCCTCTACGATGCTCCAGTCCAGAGTAATGTCGAGTGCAAGTTTTCCAATATGGCGGCTGCTTGTACAACTTTGGCGCCTTTCGTCCTAAACCAGCCGAGTTTGGGCTCTGTGGATAGGGCTTGAAGAGCCCAGTCCCAATCTGAAATTGATGTTTTTGGAAAACTTGCCCCCGATTTACTACGGTCAATAAACCCCTTAAATTTAGCTAATTTAACTCTATTTAAAAAATAAACACGTAAAAATTTACAAAAACACAAATAATACTTATTTAAGCTTATAGACTATTTTTTGGTGGCGGTTCCGGAGTCGTGAGGTCCTTATTTCATACCCCTAGTTACAACCCCTAACTTTAAAAAATTTGTAACTCCTAAACTAAATGGGGTATAAAGCTGAAATTTTGATATGGTATAGATGTATATGAGACCCTTCTTACAACTAATTAAAAAGGGGGGGTCATCGCGACAAATAATTAAATATAAATATTTGAAATATTAACAAATTTTGAAAATTTAATAACTCCGGAACCACTAAACCTTTTTTGATGTTCGAAGCGCCGTCTGGATGTGCTCGCCGCCCTCTCACGAAGCCGCTCAAAGATGTTCGCCGCACTCCACCGGAACCGGTTGCACGTGGCCACGTGGTCGATGGTTTTTCCCAATTTTCTCGGCAACCGCTAACCGGAAAAATCGGGAAGCCCAAGCGGGATGCCTTAGGGCGTTTCTTAAAAGGCCCTTCTCAGGGCCAAACCAAAGGCCCTTCTCAGGGCCAATCCGACGCTTCAGCGTCAGAAGCTAGCCGCGCGCCGTCTGCAGCTAGCTTCTTCAGGACGGCAGACGAGACGTCGGACTCAGACGGGTCCCTCGTCAGCGTTTCAGACGCGGGCACTTCGCGGTCGCGAAAGCGCCCCGCGCGTCGCAACGAAGGGTCGGGAGGTTCTTCGGCCTCAGGCTCGACGGGGCTGGCGAAGGCGAAGAGGCCAGCGACAGCCGCAGATACCCACTCGGTGGGTCTCGAGGATGCCCAACGACAGTTGGACCTATCTCGGCGGGAGCAGAACCAGCAGGAGCTGGAGGAGCGGGTAGCTGCGAAGGAGCAGCGAGCGCGTGCCGCCCGGGCCAAGTCCGGCTACGGCGCGTCACGCGTTCTGTACGCCGACAACTCCGTGGCAGAGCTGGAGCGTATGGCGGAGGAGGACGAGGAGGAGATCGTGGAGGTCGCCGCCAAGTCCTCACACCTTAAGGGCACTTTCCAAAAGGCCCTTAAGTGCCGGGCCGCAAGTATGCGCGGCATCGTCGAAGAGCTGGTCCGACGGACAGCGACCGACGAAACGCGGCAGCTGCAGGCGAAGGTGGATCGCCTGCAACTGGAGGTCAGCCAACTTCATCAGAAGTTGGCTGACGCAACTGCCCCGCCAAGTCAGGGCACGTCGCCTGCAGTGGAAGCCCCCGCCTCCAACCTTGAGGATGTCATCCGCAAGGTCGTCATGGAGGAGCGGGCTTTCACCCGAGCCTGCTTGGCAGGCATCGAGGACCGGCTCCTGCCGGAGCAGCGCCTCCGACCACCGCTTGCGGCGGACAAAAGGCAAAGTCAGCCGGGGCCGTCCTCACAAGTGGAGGACGCCATTCTTCCTTCGACCACTCCGTCCAACCAGGAGGGTTGGATTGAGGTGGTCGGGAGGGGGAAAGGCAAGGGAAGGGGAAAGAAGACAGCGACAGCCGTCTCTGCTGTCCCCGCCACTACGCCTCCCAACCAGTCGCAGACGACTGGGAGGGGGAAGGGGAAAGGCAAGGGCCGAAAGGCGGCAGCGGCCGCCCCCGCCACCACGCCTCCCAGCCAGTCACAGGCGACTGGTAAGGGGAAGAGGAAGGGGCGAAGGAGGGGTAAGCTTGTTCCCCCACGGTCCGCGGCCGTCGTGGTGACGCTCACTGCGGAGGCTGCGGAGCGCGGGGAAACGTACGCGTCTATTTTGTTGCGTGCGCGTGCCAATGCCGATCCCGCCAAACTGGGGATCGGCAAAGTCTCCTGCCGGCGTACCCAAACCGGGGCTCGACTTTTTGAGTTCCCGGGGGCGGAGGGCAGCGCCAGCGCCGACCTCTTCGCAGCCAAGCTGCAGGAGGTCGTCGCGGACGCGGCCAAGGTGGCCCGACCAATCAAGTCGGCGGCCATAGAGGTGACGGATCTCGACGACTCCGTCACCAAAGAGGAGGTAGTGGCGGCGGTCGCTGCAATCGGTGGATGTAGCGTCGCAGCGGTACAGGGCCGCGACATCAGGGTCGGCCGCGGCGGCATGGGCTCTATGCGGCTCGAGTGCCCAGTCGCCGCCGCCAAAGCCGTCCTCAACAAAGGACGGCTCTCTGTTGGCTTTAGCTCGGGTGTGGTCCGGGCACTTGATGAGCAGCCTCTGCGCTGCTTTAGGTGCTTCGGCATCGGGCACACCCGAGCCCTCTGTCCGTCCAAAGTCGACAGGACGGACAGTTGCTACCGCTGCGGCAAGGACGGCCACAAAGCCGCCTCCTGCACGGCTGCTAAGCCGCACTGCGCGGTGTGTGCCGCCAGTAGCCGCCCGGCGGGTCACATAATGAAGGGGAGGAATTGTAATCCTCCCCCTACGAGGGGCAAAGCGCAGGTGCCAGCTGGGCCTGTTGCCAGCACAGCTGCGGAGGAGGGGGGTGCGATGTCCGACTAATGGATAGAGTCGAACATCGCATCCTTCAGACGAACGCCAACCACTGCCGGGCAGCCCAGGATCTGCTGATGCAGACCATGGCTGAGTGGTTGGTGGACTTGGCGGTGGTCGCCGAGCCTTACTCGGTCCCTGGCAGCTGGCTAGGCGACCGGGACGGCTTGGTGGCGTTGGTGTCGCGGTCTTCCACAGACTCCCCTCCCCTCTCGCTCTTAGAGAGGGGACCGGGATACGTGGCCGCCGCGTGGGGAGATCTTTCCCTGGTGGGGGTCTACTTCTCCCCTAACCGCCCTCTCTCAGACTTTGAGGACTTCCTGGAGGTCCTCACTGCTGTCGTAGCGAGGGCGGCGCCACGCCAGGTCGTGGTGTTGGGCGACCTGAACGCCAAGTCGGAGGCCTGGGGCAACCCGGCTGCCTCCTGCAACGTCCGGGGACGCGCCGTCGTGTTTTGGTCGGCGTCATGCGGCGTGTCCCTCCTCAACAGGGGGGCGGTCCACACATGTGTGCGGCAACGGGGAGGGTCGGTGGTCGACGTGTCGTTTGCCACCCCCGTCCTTGCCGCACGCATTGTGAACTGGCGGGTTGAGATGGTGGAGACATTGTCGGACCACAGATATGTGCGGTTCGACATCTCCACCCAGCATGGTTCCCGGGGGGAGATGGCCCGCTCTGGCAGGTCTCCCTTCCCTCGGTGGGCCCTCACTCGCCTGGACCGCGAGGCAGCCAAGGAGGCTGCCTTCCTGCAGGACTGGCTGTCGCCCCCTGTTGAGGTCCTGGACGTGGACTCCGCAGCGGCCCAGCTGAGGGGTTCCCTGACCGAGGTGTGCAACTCCAGCATGCCTCGGTCCCGTCGTCCGCCTCCCCGTCGTGCCGTCTACTGGTGGTCGGAGGAGCTGGCAGGCCTCCGGGCCACCTGCGTGGCGGCCCGTAGGGCCTACACGCGGAGCCGTCGGCGCAGCGCACGTAGCCAGACAGACGAGGACCGTCTTTACGCTTCATATCGAGAGGCGAAGGCGGTCCTCAAGTCAGCTATGTGCGCTGCCAAGGACGCGGCGAGGGCCGAGATGCTGGAGGGTCTCGATCGGGATCCCTATGGGAGACCATATCGGGCAGCGCGGAACCAACTGCGGCCCCATGGTCCCCCCCTGACGGAGACCCTCGAGCCGGCGCTGCTGGATGGGGTGGTCCGGTCCCTGTTTCCGCGCAGGACCGACTTCACCCCACCAACGATGGACCCCCCGCGAGGGGCGGCACCACCGGCGGAGGCAGACGTGCCCCCGGTGACGGAGGAAGAGTTCCGCGAGGGTCTTCTTGGCCTTCGCGCCAAGAAGACGGCCCCCGGTTCGGACGGCGTCCCAGCACGGGTGGTGGCTATAGCTGCCGCTCAAATGGAGGACAGATTTCGGGACCTGTTCAGCGCGTGCCTCGCGTCTGGAAGGTTCCCGAAACTGTGGAAGGAGGGGCAGCTATGCCTCCTCCGCAAGGAGGGACGCCCAGTGGACTCCCCCTCGGCATACCGACCCATCGTCCTGCTTGATGAGGTCGGCAAAATGTTCGAGGGGATCATCGCCTGCCGGCTCAACAGCCATCTGCGGGGGGTAGGGCCAGACCTGTCGGACGCCCAGTTTGGTTTCCGACAGGGGCGTTCGACCATCGACGCGCTGGCCCTGCTCAAGGGGCAGGTGAAGGGGGCAGTCGAGGCGGGGGACGGAGTTTTGGCAGTGTCATTCGACATAGCCAACGCCTTCAACTCCGTCCCCCACTCGACGATATTGGAGGCACTCCGCTATCATGGAGTGCCCCAATACTTGCGGGACCTCCTGGCCGACTACTTGGAGGACCGAGAGGTCCTCCTTGTAGATAAAACGGCCAGGTTGCGGCGGTACGGCGCAGAGTGCGGTGTTCCGCAGGGGTCGGTACTTGGGCCCCCCCTGTGGAACATCGGGTTCGATTGGCTCCTGCGGGGAGCCCTCCTCCGTGGCACGAGTGTCATCTGCTACGCGGATGACACTCTCCTCACTGCCCGGGGGAGGAACTTTGGGGAGGCGGCCTGTCTGGCCTCGGCTGGCGGATCCTTGGTCGCAGGAAGGATCCGCCGCCTGGGGTTGAGGGTGGCGCTGAACAAGACCGAGGCCGTGTTCTTTCGCGGGCCTCGGCAGCGCTGCCCTCCAGATGCCCACATCAATGTGGAGGGCATCAGGGTGGGGGTCCAGGCCCAGATGAAGTATCTGGGCCTGGTACTGGACAGCAGGTGGCGCTTCGGCCCGCATTTCAGCGGGCTGTCGACGCGCCTGCTGAAGGCCGCCGGCGCCCTGTCGTGGCTCCTCCCTAACCTGGGGGGGCCCAGTGCACGATGCCGGCGCTTGTATGCCGGCATCTTGCGGAGTATGGCCCTTTACGGGGCCCCAATTTGGGCGGACTCCCTCCACAGGAGGGAGAATGCGACGGCAATCCGCAGGCCCCAAAGGGCCATCGCGCAGCGGGTGGCGAGGGCCTACCGATCTGTAGGCTTTTCGGCGGCGTGTGCTCTGGCCAGCACCCCTCCTTGGGAGTTGGAGGCGTGGGTGCTCGCCAGAGTCTACGAATGGACGGCGCGCCGAAAAGCGCTCGGGGAGCGCCCCGTCGCTGAGGAGCGGGAAGCCGTGCGGAGGGAGGCGAGGGACGCCATCATCGTCCATTGGACAGAGGACCTCGCCTCCGCCACCTTTGGCCGTCGAACACTGGACGCGCTCGGTCCAGTCTTGCGGGACTGGCTCGAGCGGCCGCACGGCTTCCTCTCCTTCCGTCTGGTGCAGGTGTTGTCTGGCCACGGCTGTTTCGGCACGCACCTGCACCGGATCGGGAGGGAGGAGACACCGGCGTGTCACGACTGCGGCGCGGCGGAGGACACAGCGCAGCACACACTGGAGGTGTGCCCAGCTTGGTCCGAGCCGCGTCGCAGTCTCACTGCGGAGATCGGACAGGACCTCTCCCTTCCCAGCGTGGTCAGATGCATGCTGGGGAGTGAGGAGTCCTGGGCCGCGGTCGCCTCCTTTTGCGAGGATGTCATCTCGCAGAAGGAGGCGGCGGAGCGCGCGCGGGAGGACGACCCTCTCGCTGCGCCGCTCCGCAGACGAAGGCGAGGTCGGAGAAGACGCCCTCTTCTCCCTCCTCGCGGTGGTGATGGGCGGGCGACAGGCGCGGGGGCGCCTCCGCCCGCATTGCACACGTCACCACCATCGTCGGAGGTTCCCGGCCCTCCCCCAACGGGGGGGGCGTGAAGGGCCCGCTAAGGCGGGCGGTCGTCGGAGGTGGACTGGACGTAAAGGCTACGCCGATCTCCCAGTCCACCCCCACTATGACGTTGCGGGAATTTCGTTGCTGGGTTGTTTTAGTGGGTATACCGGGCTTGCCCGGGGAGTCCCACATACCCCTCCTACTCCCCCGAGTGAGAGGGTATGCGTAACGCATTTTTTCCCAGCCGAAACAAAAAAAAAAAAAAAAAAAAAAGGTTAGGTTGGGTTGGGGGACCCCCTCACACTGTTTGCGTCCACGTCGCGTCCCCTGGAAACGGCCCAGTTCTGTCACCGTAACGGAGTGGCAGACTGGGCACGGCCAAAGTACAGTGTGCATTCGTAGTCTATTTTATCTTCACCTTGCGGTTGTTTTTATCTTTTTGCGGTTTTTACTACGAATTCGGCGGAGGCAATGCCTAAGCCCAAGCGGGATGCCTTAGGGCGTTTCTTAAAAGGCCCTTCTCAGGGCCAAACCAAAGGCCCTTCTCAGGGCCAATCCGACGCTTCAGCGTCAGAAGCTAGCCGCGCGCCGTCTGCAGCTAGCTTCTTCAGGACGGCAGACGAGACGTCGGACTCAGACGGGTCCCTCGTCAGCGTCTCAGACGCGGGCACTTCGCGGTCGCGAAAGCGCCCCGCGCGTCGCAACGAAGGGTCGGGAGGTTCTTCGGCCTCAGGCTCGACGGGGCTGGCGAAGGCGAAGAGGCCAGCGACAGCCGCAGATACCCACTCGGTGGGTCTCGAGGATGCCCAACGACAGTTGGACCTATCTCGGCGGGAGCAGAACCAGCAGGAGCTGGAGGAGCGGGTAGCTGCGAAGGAGCAGCGAGCGCGTGCCGCCCGGGCCAAGTCCGGCTACGGCGCGTCACGCGTTCTGTACGCCGACAACTCCGTGGCAGAGCTGGAGCGTATGGCGGAGGAGGACGAGGAGGAGATCGTGGAGGTCGCCGCCAAGTCCTCACACCTTAAGGGCACTTTCCAAAAGGCCCTTAAGTGCCGGGCCGCAAGTATGCGCGGCATCGTCGAAGAGCTGGTCCGACGGACAGCGACCGACGAAACGCGGCAGCTGCAGGCGAAGGTGGATCGCCTGCAACTGGAGGTCAGCCAACTTCATCAGAAGTTGGCTGACGCAACTGCCCCGCCAAGTCAGGGCACGTCGCCTGCAGTGGAAGCCCCCGCCTCCAACCTTGAGGATGTCATCCGCAAGGTCGTCATGGAGGAGCGGGCTTTCACCCGAGCCTGCTTGGCAGGCATCGAGGACCGGCTCCTGCCGGAGCAGCGCCTCCGACCACCGCTTGCGGCGGACAAAAGGCAAAGTCAGCCGGGGCCGTCCTCACAAGTGGAGGACGCCATTCTTCCTTCGACCACTCCGTCCAACCAGGAGGGTTGGATTGAGGTGGTCGGGAGGGGGAAAGGCAAGGGAAGGGGAAAGAAGACGGCGACAGCCGTCTCTGCTGTCCCCGCCACTACGCCTCCCAACCAGTCGCAGACGACTGGGAGGGGGAAGGGGAAAGGCAAGGGCCGAAAGGCGGCAGCGGCCGCCCCCGCCACCACGCCTCCCAGCCAGTCACAGGCGACTGGTAAGGGGAAGAGGAAGGGGCGAAGGAGGGGTAAGCTTGTTCCCCCACAGTCCGCAGCCGTCGTGGTGACGCTCACTGCGGAGGCTGCGGAGCGCGGGGAAACGTACGCGTCTATTTTGTTGCGTGCGCGTGCCAATGCCGATCCCGCCAAACTGGGGATCGGCAAAGTCTCCTGCCGGCGTACCCAAACCGGGGCTCGACTTTTTGAGTTCCCGGGGGCGGAGGGCAGCGCCAACGCCAACCTCTTCGCAGCCAAGCTGCAGGAGGTCGTCGCGGACGCGGCCAAGGTGGCCCGACCAATCAAGTCGGCGGCCATAGAGGTGACGGATCTCGACGACTCCGTCACCAAAGAGGAGGTAGTGGCGGCGGTCGCTGCAATCGGTGGATGTAGCGTCGCAGCGGTACAGGGCCGCGACATCAGGGTCGGCCGCGGCGGCATGGGCTCTATGCGGCTCGAGTGCCCAGTCGCCGCCGCCAAAGCCGTCCTCAACAAAGGACGGCTCTCTGTTGGCTTTAGCTCGGGTGTGGTCCGGGCACTTGATGAGCAGCCTCTGCGCTGCTTTAGGTGCTTCGGCATCGGGCACACCCGAGCCCTCTGTCCGTCCAAAGTCGACAGGACGGACAGTTGCTACCGCTGCGGCAAGGACGGCCACAAAGCCGCCTCCTGCACGGCTGCTAAGCCGCACTGCGCGGTGTGTGCCGCCAGTAGCCGCCCGGCGGGTCACATAATGAAGGGGAGGAATTGTAATCCTCCCCCTACGAGGGGCAAAGCGCAGGTGCCAGCTGGGCCTGTTGCCAGCACAGCTGCGGAGGAGGGGGGTGCGATGTCCGACTAATGGATAGAGTCGAACATCGCATCCTTCAGACGAACGCCAACCACTGCCGGGCAGCCCAGGATCTGCTGATGCAGACCATGGCTGAGTGGTTGGTGGACTTGGCGGTGGTCGCCGAGCCTTACTCGGTCCCTGGCAGCTGGCTAGGCGACCGGGACGGCTTGGTGGCGTTGGTGTCGCGGTCTTCCACAGACTCCCCTCCCCTCTCGCTCTTAGAGAGGGGACCGGGATACGTGGCCGCCGCGTGGGGAGATCTGGCCCTGGTGGGGGTCTACTTCTCCCCTAACCGCCCTCTCTCAGACTTTGAGGACTTCCTGGAGGTCCTCACTGCTGTCGTAGCGAGGGCGGCGCCACGCCAGGTCGTGGTGTTGGGCGACCTGAACGCCAAGTCGGAGGCCTGGGGCAACCCGGCTGCCTCCTGCAACGTCCGGGGACGCGCCGTCGTGTTTTGGTCGGCGTCATGCGGCGTGTCCCTCCTCAACAGGGGGGCGGTCCACACATGTGTGCGGCAACGGGGAGGGTCGGTGGTCGACGTGTCGTTTGCCACCCCCGTCCTTGCCGCACGCATTGTGAACTGGCGGGTTGAGATGGTGGAGACATTGTCGGACCACAGATATGTGCGGTTCGACATCTCCACCCAGCATGGTTCCCGGGGGGAGATGGCCCGCTCTGGCAGGTCTCCCTTCCCTCGGTGGGCCCTCACTCGCCTGGACCGCGAGGCAGCCAAGGAGGCTGCCTTCCTGCAGGACTGGCTGTCGCCCCCTGTTGAGGTCCTGGACGTGGACTCCGCAGCGGCCCAGCTGAGGGGTTCCCTGACCGAGGTGTGCAACTCCAGCATGCCTCGGTCCCGTCGTCCGCCTCCCCGTCGTGCCGTCTACTGGTGGTCGGAGGAGCTGGCAGGCCTCCGGGCCACCTGCGTGGCGGCCCGTAGGGCCTACACGCGGAGCCGTCGGCGCAGCGCACGTAGCCAGACAGACGAGGACCGTCTTTACGCTTCATATCGAGAGGCGAAGGCGGTCCTCAAGTCAGCTATGTGCGCTGCCAAGGACGCGGCGAGGGCCGAGATGCTGGAGGGTCTCGATCGGGATCCCTATGGGAGACCATATCGGGCAGCGCGGAACCAACTGCGGCCCCATGGTCCCCCCCTGACGGAGACCCTCGAGCCGGCGCTGCTGGATGGGGTGGTCCGGTCCCTGTTTCCGCGCAGGACCGACTTCACCCCACCAACGATGGACCCCCCGCGAGGGGCGGCACCACCGGCGGAGGCAGACGTGCCCCCGGTGACGGAGGAAGAGTTCCGCGAGGGTCTTCTTGGCCTTCGCGCCAAGAAGACGGCCCCCGGTCCGGACGGCGTCCCAGCACGGGTGGTGGCTATAGCTGCCGCTCAAATGGAGGACAGATTTCGGGACCTGTTCAGCGCGTGCCTCGCGTCTGGAAGGTTCCCGAAACTGTGGAAGGAGGGGCAGCTATGCCTCCTCCGCAAGGAGGGACGCCCAGTGGACTCCCCCTCGGCATACCGACCCATCGTCCTGCTTGATGAGGTCGGCAAAATGTTCGAGGGGATCATCGCCTGCCGGCTCAACAGCCATCTGCGGGGGGTAGGGCCAGACCTGTCGGACGCCCAGTTTGGTTTCCGACAGGGGCGTTCGACCATCGACGCGCTGGCCCTGCTCAAGGGGCAGGTGAAGGGGGCAGTCGAGGCGGGGGACGGAGTTTTGGCAGTGTCATTCGACATAGCCAACGCCTTCAACTCCGTCCCCCACTCGACGATATTGGAGGCACTCCGCTATCATGGAGTGCCCCAATACTTGCGGGACCTCCTGGCCGACTACTTGGAGGACCGAGAGGTCCTCCTTGTAGACAAAACGGCCAGGTTGCGGCGGTACGGCGCAGAGTGCGGTGTTCCACAGGGGTCGGTACTTGGGCCCCCCCTGTGGAACATCGGGTTCGATTGGCTCCTGCGGGGAGCCCTCCTCCGTGGCACGAGTGTCATCTGCTACGCGGATGACACTCTCCTCACTGCCCGGGGGAGGAACTTTGGGGAGGCGGCCTGTCTGGCCTCGGCTGGCGGATCCTTGGTCGCAGGAAGGATCCGCCGCCTGGGGTTGAGGGTGGCGCTGAACAAGACCGAGGCCGTGTTCTTTCGCGGGCCTCGGCAGCGCTGCCCTCCAGATGCCCACATCAATGTGGAGGGCATCAGGGTGGGGGTCCAGGCCCAGATGAAGTATCTGGGCCTGGTACTGGACAGCAGGTGGCGCTTCGGCCCGCACTTCAGCGGGCTGTCGACGCGCCTGCTGAAGGCCGCCGGCGCCCTGTCGTGGCTCCTCCCGAACCTGGGTGGGCCCAGCGCGCGATGCCGGCGCTTGTATGCCGGCATCCTGCGGAGCATGGCCCTATACGGGGCCCCAATCTGGGCGGACTCCCTCCACAGGAGGGAGAATGCGACGGCGATCCGCAGGCCCCAAAGGGCCATCGCGCAGCGGGTAGCGAGGGCCTACCGCTCTGTGGGCTTCTCGGCGGCGTGCGCTCTGGCCGGCACCCCTCCTTGGGAGTTGGAGGCATGGGTGCTCGCCAGAGTGTACGAGTGGACGGCGCGCCGAAAAGCGCTCGGGGAGCGCCCCGTCGCTGAGGAGCGGGAAGCCGTGCGGAGGGAGGCGAGGGACGCCATCATCGTCCATTGGACAGAGGACCTCGCCTCCGCCACCTTTGGCCGTCGAACGTTGGACGCGCTCGGTCCAGTCCTGCGGGATTGGCTCGAGCGGCCGCACGGCTTCCTCTCCTTCCGTCTGGTGCAGGTGTTGTCAGGCCACGGCTGTTTTGGCACGCACCTGCACCGGATCGGGAGGGAGGAGACACCGGCGTGTCACGACTGCGGCGCGGTGGAGGACACGGCGCAGCACACACTGGAGGTGTGCCCAGCTTGGTCCGAGCCGCGTCGCAGTCTCACTGCGGAGATCGGACAGGACCTCTCCCTTCCCGGCGTGGTCAGATGCATGCTGGGGAGTGAGGAGTCCTGGGCCGCGGTCGCCTCCTTTTGCGAGGATGTCATCTCGCAGACGAAGGCGAGGTCGGAGAAGACGCCCTCTTCTCCCTCCTCGCGGTGGTGATGGGCGGGCGACAGGCGCGGGGGCGCCTCCGCCCGCATTGCACACGTCACCACCATCGTCGGAGGTTCCCGGCCCTCCCCCAACGGGGGGGGCGTGAAGGGCCCGCTAAGGCGGGCGGTCGTCGGAGGTGGACTGGACGTAAAGGCTACGCCGATCTCCCAGTCCACCCCCACTATGACGTTGCGGGAATTTCGTTGCTGGGTTGTTTTAGTGGGTATACCGGGCTTGCCCGGGGAGTCCCACATACCCCTCCCACTCCCCCGAGTGAGAGGGTATGCGTAATGCATTTTTTCCCAGCCGAAACAAAAAAAAAAAAAAAAAAAAAAAAAAAGGTTAGGTTGGGGGACCCCCCACACTGTTTGCGTCCACGTCGCGTCCCCTGGAAACGACCCAGTTCTGTCACCGTAACGGAGTGGCAGACTGGGGTTCGGCCAAAGAACAGTGTGCTCTCGTAGCGATTTTATTTTATCTGGCGGATTCAGCTGCGATTTCGGAGGAGGCAATATGCCTAAACCCAAGCGGGACGCCCAAGGGCGTTTCCTAAAAGGCCCTTTTCAGGGCCAACCCAACGGCCCTTCTCAGGGCCAACCCAACGGCCCTTCTCAGGGCCAGTCTGACGCTTCGGCGTCAGAAGCTAGCCGCGCGCCGTCTGCGGCTAGCTTTTTTAGGAGGGCTGACGAGACGTCGGACTCTGACGAGTCCCTCGTCTCAGACGCGGGTTGTTCGCGGTCGCGAAAGCGCGCCGCGCGTCGCAAGAGCGGGTCCGAGGGTTCCTCGGCCTCAGGCTCGACGGGGCTGTCGAAGGCGAAGAGGCCAGTGACAGCCGCAGACACCCACTCAGTGGGTCTCGCAGATGCCCAACGCCAGCTGGACCTGGCTCGGCGGGCACAGCTCCAGGAGGAGCTGGAGGAGAGAGTTGCTCTCAAAGAGCAGCGAGCGCGTGCCGCCCGGGCCAAGTCCGGGTACGGCGCATCCACCGTCCTCTACGCGGACTACTCCGTCGCGGAGCTCGAGCGGATGGCGCACGAGGACGAGGAGGGTATTGTGGAGGTCGCCGCTAAGTCCTCTCATCTTAAAGGGACTTTTCAAAAGTCCCTTAAATGCAGGGCCGCGAGTTTGCGCGGCATTATTAAGGAGCTTGTCAGCCGGACGAGCACCGACGAGACGAGGCAGCTGCAGGCGAAAGTGGATCGCCTGCAATCGGAGGTCAGCCAGCTTCATCAGAAGTTGGCTGACGCCACCGCCCCGCCCAGTCAGGGTACGTCGCCTGCCGTGGGCCCAACGCCGGCCGTGGAAGCCCCCGCCTCCAACCTTGAGGATGTTATCCGCAAGGTCGTCATGGAGGAGCGGGCCTTCACCCGAGCCTGCATAGCAGGAATTGAGGACCGGCTCTTGCCGGAGAAGCGCCTCCGACCGCCGCTTGCGGCGGACAAGAGGCGAGTCGAGCCGGGGCCGTCCTCGCAACCGGAGGACGCCAATCTCCCGTCCACCACTCCGTCCAACCAGGAGGGTTGGATCGAGGTGGTCGGGAGAGGAAAGGGAAAGGGCAAGGGCAAAAGGACGAAGGCCGTCTCTGCCGCCCCCGCCACCACGCCTCCCAGCCAGTCGCAGACGACTGGGAAGGGAAAGCGGAAGGCCAAGGGCCAAAAGGTGGCAGCGGCCGCCGCCGCTGTCCCCGCCACCACGCCTCCCAGCCAGTCACAGGCGACTGGCAAGAGGAAGAGGAAGGGGAGAAGGAGGGGGAAACTTGTTCCCCCACAGTCTGCAGCCGTCGTCGTGACGCTCACGGCGGAGGCTGCTGAGCGCGGGGAGACGTACGCGTCCGTACTAGTGCGGGCGCGTGCCAATGCCGATCCCACCCAACTGGGGATCGGCAAAGTCTCTTGCCGAAGGACCCAAACCGGTGCTCGAATCTTCGAGTTCCCGGGGGCGGAGGGCAGCGCCAGCGCTGACCTCTTCGCAGCCAAGCTGCGAGAGGTCATCGCAGATGCGGCCAAGGTGGCCCGACCGACGAAATCGGCGGCCATACTGGTGACCGACCTCGACGACTCGGTCACCAAAGAGGAGGTGGTGGCGGCAGTCGCAGCCATTGGTGGCTGCAGCGTCGCAGCGGTGCAAGGCCGGGACATCAGAACCGGCCGTGGCGGCATGGGCACTATTCGGCTCGAGTGCCCTGTCGCCGCCGCCAAGGCCGTCCTGGTCAAAGGAAGGCTCTCCGTCGGGTTCAGCTCCGGTGTGGTCCAGGCACTTGAAGAGCAGCCTCTGCGCTGCTTCAGGTGCTTCGGCATCGGCCACACCGGAGCCCTCTGTCCGTCCAAGGTCAACAGGGCGGACACCTGTTACCGCTGCGGCAAGGACGGCCACAAAGCCGCCTCCTGCACGGCCGCCAAGCCGCACTGCTCAGTGTGCGCCGCCAGTGGCCGCCCGGCAGGCCATGTTATGACGGGGAGGACGTGCAATCCTCCCCCTAAGAGGGGCAAAGCGCAGGCGCCAGCTGGGCCTGTTGCCAGCACAGCTGCAGAGGAGGGGGGTGCGATGTCCGACTAATGGATAGAGTCGAACATCGCATCCTTCAAACGAATACCAACCACTGCCGGGCAGCCCAGGATCTGCTGATGCAGATTATGGCTGAGTGGTTGGTGGACTTGGCGGTGGTCGCCGAGCCTTACTCGGTCCCTGGCAGCTGGCTAGGCGACCGAGACGGCTTGGTGGCTTTGGTGTCGCGGTCTTCCACAGACTCCCCTCCCCTCTCGCTCTTAGAGAGGGGACCGGGATATGTGGCCGCCGCGTGGGGGGATCTGGCCCTAGTCGGGGTCTACTTCTCGTTTGCCGTTTTCGTTTGCCACACCCGTCTTAGCCGCACGCATTGTGAACTGGCGGGTGGAGCTGGTGGAGACCTTGTCGGACCACAGATATGTGAGGTTCGACATCTCCACCCAGCATGGCTCCCGGGGGGAGATGGCCCGCTCTGGCAGGCCTCCCTTCCCTCGGTGGGCCCTCACTCGCCTGGACCGCGAGGCAGCCAAGGAGGCTGCCTTCCTGCAGGACTGGCTGTCGCCCCCTGTGGAGACCCTGGACGTCGACGCAGCAGCAGCCCAGCTGAGAGGATCCCTGACCGAGGTATGCAACTCCAGCATGCCTCGGTCCCGTCGTCCGCCCCCCCGTCGTGCCGTCTATTGGTGGTCGGAGGAGCTCGCAGGCCTCCGGGCCACCTGCGTGGCGGCCCGTAGGGCCTACACGCGGAGCCGTCGGCGCAGCGCACGTAGTCAGGCAGACGAGGACCGTCTCTACGCTTCCTACCGGGAGGCAAAGGCGGCCCTCAAGTCGGCTATGTGCGCTGCGAAGGACTCGGCGAGGGCTGAGATGCTAGAGGGTCTCGATCGGGATCCCTTTGGGAGACCATACAGGGCGGCGCGGAACCAACTGCGGCCCCATGGTCCCCCATTGACCGAGACCCTCGAGCCGGCACTGTTGGATGGGGTGGTCCGGTCCCTGTTTCCGCGCAGGACCGACTTCACCCCACCAACGATGGATCCCCCGCAGGATCCCCCGCAGGAGGCGGTTCCACCGGCGGAGGCAGATGTGCCCCCGGTGACGGCGGAGGAGTTCCGCGAGGGTCTTCTCGGCCTCCGCGCCAAGAAGACGGCCCCCGGTCCGGACGGCGTTCCCGCACGAGTGGTGGCCATAGCTGCCGCTCAAATGGAGGATAGGTTTCGGGACCTTTTCAGCGCATGCCTCGCGTCTGGAAGGTTCCCGAAACTATGGAAGGAGGGGCAGCTATGCCTTCTCCGTAAGGAGGGACGTCCGGTCGACTCCCCCTCGGCATACCGACCCATCGTTCTGCTTGATGAGGTCGGCAAAATGTTCGAGGGGATCATCGCCTGCCGGCTCAACAGCCATCTGCGGAGGGTAGGGCCAGACCTGTCGGACGCCCAATTCGGTTTCCGACAGGGGCGTTCGACCATCGACGCACTGGCCCTACTGAAGGGGCAGGTGAAGGGGGCGGTCGAGGCGGGGGACGGAGTTTTGGCAGTGTCGTTCGACATAGCCAACGCCTTCAACTCCGTCCCCCACTCGACGATATTGGAGGCACTCCGCTATCATGGAGTGCCCCAATACTTGCGGGACCTCCTGGCCGACTACTTGGAGGACCGAGATGTCCTCCTTGTAGACAAAACGGCCAGGCTCCGGAGGTACGGCGCGGAGTCCGGTGTTCCACAGGGGCCGCCCCTTTGGAACATCGGGTTCGATTGGCTCCTGCGGGGAGCCCTCCTCCGTGGCACGAGTGTCATCTGCTACGCGGATGACACTCTCCTCACTGCCCGGGGGAGGAATTTCAGGGAGGCGGCCTGTCTGGCCTCGGCTGGCGGATCCTTAGTCGCAGGAAGGATCCGCCGCCTAGGGTTGAGGGTGGCGCTGAACAAGACCGAGGCTGTGTTCTTCCACGGGCCTCGGCAGCGCTGCCCTCCCGATGCCCACATTGTCGTGGAGGGCATCCGGGTGGAGATGAAGGCCCAGATGAAATATCTGGGCCTGATACTGGACAGCAGGTGGCGCTTCGGCCCGCACTTTAGCGGGCTGTCGACGCGCCTGCTGAAGGCCGCAGGCGCACTCTCCTGGCTCCTCCCGAACCTTGGGGGGCCCAGTGCACGATGCCGGCGCTTATATGCCGGCATCCTGAGGAGCATGGCCCTCTACGGGGCCCCCATCTGGGCGGACTCCCTCAACAGGAGGGAGAACGCGACAGCCATCCGCAGGCCACAAAGGGCCATTGCACAGCGGGTGGCGAGGGCCTACCGCTCGGTAGGCTTTTCGGCGGCGTGCGCTCTGGCCAGCACCCCTCCTTGGGAGTTGGAGGCGTGGGTGCTCGCCAGAGTCTACGAATGGACGGCGCGCCGAAAAGCGCTCGGGGAGCGCCCTGTCGCGGAGGAGCGGGAGGCAGTGCGGAGGGAGGCGAGGGACGCTATCGTCGTCCATTGGACGGAGGACCTCGCCTCCGCCACCTTTGGTCGCCGTACCCTGGACGCGCTCGGTCCAGTCCTGCGGGATTGGCTCGAGCGGCCACACGGCTTCCTCTCCTTCCGTCTGGTGCAGGTCTTGTCTGGCCACGGCTGTTTCGGCACGCACCTGCACCGGATCGGGAGGGAGGAGACACCGGCGTGTCACGACTGCGGCGCGGCGGAGGATACGGCGCAGCACACACTGGAGGTGTGCCCAGCTTGGTCCGAGCCGCGTCGCAGTCTCACTGCAGAGATCGGACAGGACCTCTCCCTTCCCAGCGTGGTCAGATGCATGCTGGGGAGTGAGGAGTCCTGGGCCGCGGTCGCCTCCTTTTGCGAGGATGTCATCTCGCAGAAGGAGGCGGCGGAGCGCGCGCGGAAGGACGATCCTCTCGCTGCGCCGCTCCGCAGACGAAGGCGAGGTCGGAGAAGACGCCCTCTTCTCCCTCCTCGCGGTGGTGATGGGCGGGCGACAGGCGCGGGGGCGCCTCCGCCCGCATTGCACACGTCACCACCATCGTCGGAGGTTCCCGGCCCTCCCCCAACGGGGGGGGCGTGAAGGGCCCGCTAAGGCGGGCGGTCGTCGGAGGTGGACTGGACGTAAAGGCTACGCCGATCTCCCAGTCCACCCCCACTATGACGTTGCGGGAATTTCGTTGCTGGGTTGTTTTAGTGGGTATACCGGGCTTGCCCGGGGAGTCCCACATACCCCTCCCACTCCCCCGAGTGAGAGGGTATGCGTAACGCATTTTTTCCCAGCCGAAAAAAAAAAAAAAAAAAAAAAAAAAAAAAAAAAAAGGTTAGGTTAGGTTAGGTTAGGTTCCGGGGGGGGACCCCCTCACACTGTTTGCGTCCACGTCGCGTCCCCTGGAAACGGCCCAGTTCTGTCACCGTAACGGAGTGGCAGACTGGGTACGGCCAAAGTACAGTGTGCTCGTAGCTCTTTTTATTCTATTGCGGTTTTATCTTTTTGCGGGAAGCTACGAATCTGGCGGAGGTTATGCCTAAGCCCAAGCGGGACGCCCAAGGGCGTTTCCTAAAAGGCCCTTCTCAGGGCCAACCCAACGGCCCTTCTCAGGGCCAACCCAAAGGCCCTTCTCAGGGCCAATCCGACGCTTCGGCGTCCGAAGCTAGCCGCGCGCCGTCTGCAGCTAGCTTCTTCGGAACGGCGGACGAGACGTCGGACTCAGACGAGTCCCTCGTCAGCGTATCGGACGCTGGTGATTTGCGGTCGCGCAAGCGGACATACCGCAAACAAGGGTCCGATGGTTCCTCGGCCTCGGGCTCGACGGGGCTGTCTAAGCCCAAAAAGTCGGCGACAGCCGCAGACACCCACTCAGTGGGTCTCGCGGATGCCAAACGCCAGCTAGACCTGGCTCGGCGGACACAGCTGCAACAAGAACTGGAAGAGATGGTTGCTCTCAAGGAGCAACGGGCGCGTGCCGCCCGGGCCAAGTCGGGGTACGGCGCGTCTCGCGTGCTCTACACCGACTACTCTGTTGCGGAACTGGAGCGTATGGCGGAGGAGGACGAAGAGGAGATTGCGGTGGTCGCCTCCAAGTCTTCTCATCTGAAAGGGACGTTCCAGAAGTCCCTTAAGTGTAGGGCCGCGAGCATGCGCGGCATCGTGGAGGAGCTGGTCCGGCGGACAGCAACGGACGAAACGCGGCAGCTGCAGGCGAAGGTGGACCGCCTGCAGCTGGAGGTCAGCCAGCTTCATCAGAAGCTGGCTGACGCCACCGCCCGCCCTAGTCAGGGCCCGACGCCTGCCGTGGAAGCCCCCGCCTCCAGCCTTGAGGATGTAATTCGCAAGGTGGTTATGGAGGAGCGGGCTTTCACCCGATCCTGCTTGGCAGGAATAGAGGACCGGCTCTTGCCGGAGAAGCGTCTCCGACCACCGCTTGCGGCGGACAAGAGGCAAAGCCTGCCGGGGCCGTCCTCACAGGAGGAAGACGCCCAACTCCCGTCCACCACTCCGTCCAACCAGGAGGGTTGGATCGAAGTGGTCGGGAAGGGGAAAGGAAAGGGCAAGGGCAAGAGGACGAAGGCCGTCTCTGCTGTCCCCGCCACCACGCCTCCCAGCCAGTCGCAGACGACTGGGAGGAGCAAGGGGAAGGCCAAGGGCCGAAAGGCGGCAGCGGCCGCCCCCGTCGTCCCCGCCACAACGCCTCCCAGCCAGCCTGGCAAGGGTAAGGGCAAAAGGAGGGGAAAGCTGGTTCCCCCAAATTCCGCAGCCGTCGTGGTGACGCTCACTGCGGAGGCTGCGGAGCGCGGGGAAACCTACGCTTCAATTTTAATGCGGGCGCGTGCCAATGCCGATCCCACCCAACTGGGGATCGGCAAAGTCTCCTGCCGGCGCACCCAAACCGGGGCTCGTATATTTGAGTTCCCAGGGGCGGAGGGCAGCACCAGTGCCGACCTCTTCGCAGCCAAGCTGCGGGAGGTCGTCGCAGACGCGGCCAAGGTGGCCCGACCGGTCAAGTCGGCGGCCATAGAAGTGACCGAGCTCGATGACTCGGTCACCAAGGAGGAGGTGGTGGCGGCTGTCGCAGCCATTGGTGGCTGCAGCACCGCAGCGGTGCAAGGCCGGGACATCAGGACCGGCCGCGGCGGCATGGGCACTATTCGGCTCGAGTGCCCAGTCGCCGTTGCCAAAGCCGTCCTTGACAAAGGATGGCTCGCCGTCGGCTTTAGCTCGGGTGCAGTCCGAGCACTTGTAGACCAGCCTCTGCGCTGCTACAGGTGCTTCGGCATCGGCCACACCCGGGCCCTCTGTCCGTCCAAGGTCGATAGGACGGACAGCTGCTACCGCTGCGGCAAGGACGGCCATAAAGCGGTCTCATGCACGGCTGCCAAGCCGCATTGCGCGGTTTGTGCCGCCAGTAGCCGCCCGGCGGGTCACATCATGAAGGGGAGGAACTGTAATCCTCCCCCTACGAGGGGCAAAGCGCAGGCGCCAGCTGGGCCTGTTGCCAGCACAGCTGCGGATGAGGGGGGTGCGATGTCCGACTAATGGATAGAGTCGAACATCGCATCCTTCAGACGAACACCAACCACTGCCGGGCAGCCCAGGATCTGCTGATGCAGACCATGGCTGAGTGGTTGGTGGACTTGGCGGTGGTCGCCGAGCCTTACTCGGTCCCTGACAGCTGGCTAGGCGACCGGGACGGCTTGGTGGCGTTGGTGTCGCGGTCTTCCACAGACTCCCCTCCCCTCTCGCTCTTAGAGAGGGGACCGGGATACGTGGCCGCCGCGTGGGGAGATCTGGCCCTGGTGGGGGTCTACTTCTCCCCTAACCGCCCTCTCTCGGACTTTGAGGACTTCCTGGAGGTCCTCACTGCTGTCGTAGCGAGGGCGGCGCCACGCCAGGTCGTGGTCTCGGGCGACCTGAACGCCAAGTCGGAGGCCTGGGGCAACCCGGCTGCCTCCTGCAACGTCCGGGGACGCGCCGTCGTGTTTTGGTCGGCGTCATGCGGCGTGTCCCTCCTCAACAGGGGGGCGGTCCACACATGTGTGCGGCAACAGGGAGGGTCGGTGGTCGACGTGTCGTTTGCCACCCCCGTCCTTGCCGCACGCATTGTGAACTGGCGGGTTGAGATGGTGGAGACATTGTCGGACCACAGATATGTGCGGTTCGACATCTCCACCCAGCATGGCTCCCGGGGGGAGATGGCTCGCTCTGGCAGGTCTCCCTTCCCTCGGTGGGCCCTCACTCGCCTGGACCGCGAGGCAGCCAAGGAGGCTGCCTTCCTGCAGGACTGGCTGTCGCCCCCTGTCGAGGTCCTGGACGTGGACTCCGCAGCGGCCCAGCTGAGGGGATCCCTGACCGAGGTGTGCAACTCTAGCATGCCTCGGTCCCGTCGTCCGCCTCCCCGTCGTGCCGTCTACTGGTGGTCGGAGGAGCTGGCAGGCCTCCGGGCCACCTGCGTGGCGGCCCGTAGGGCCTACACGCGGAGCCGACGGCGCAGCGCACGTAGCCAGACAGACGAGGACCGTCTTTACGCTTCATATCGAGAGGCGAAGGCGGTCCTCAAGTCGGCTATGTGCGCTGCCAAGGACGCGGCGAGGGCCGAGATGCTGGAGGGTCTCGATCGGGATCCCTATGGGAGACCATATCGGGCAGCGCGGAACCAACTGCGGCCCCATGGTCCCCCCCTGACGGAGACCCTCGAGCCGGCGCTGCTGGATGGGGTGGTCCGGTCCCTGTTTCCGCGCAGGACCGACTTCACCCCACCAACGATGGACCCCCCGCGGGGGGCGGCACCACCGGCGGAGGCGGACGTGCCCCCGGTGACGGAGGAAGAGATCCGCGAGGGTCTTCTTGGCCTCCGCGCCAAGAAGACGGCCCCCGGTCCGGACGGCGTCCCAGCACGGGTGGTGGCTATAGCTGCCGCTCAAATGGAGGACAGATTTCGGGACCTTTTCAGCGCGTGCCTCGCGTCTGGAAGGTTCCCGAAACTGTGGAAGGAGGGGCAGCTATGCCTCCTCCGCAAGGAGGGACGCCCAGCGGACTCCCCCTCGGCATACCGACCCATCGTCCTGCTTGATGAGGTCGGCAAAATGTTCGAGGGGATCATCGCCTGCCGGCTCAACAGCCATCTGCGGGGGGTAGGGCCAGACCTGTCGGACGCCCAGTTTGGTTTCCGACAGGGGCGTTCGACCATCGACGCACTGGCCCTACTGAAGGGGCAGGTGAAGGGGGCGGTCGAGGCTGGGGACGGAGTTATGGCAGTGTCGTTCGACATAGCCAACGCCTTCAACTCCGTCCCCCACTCGACGATATTGGAGGCACTCCGCTATCATGGAGTGCCCCAATACTTGCGGGCTCTCCTGGCCGACTACTTGGAGGACCGGGAGGTCCTCCTCGTAGACAAAACGGCCAGGTTGCGGCGGTACGGCGCAGAGTGCGGTGTTCCACAGGGGTCGGTACTTGGGCCCCCCCTGTGGAACATCGGGTTCGATTGGCTCCTGCGGGGAGCCCTCCTCCGTGGCACGAGTGTCATCTGCTACGCGGATGACACTCTGCTCACTGCCCGGGGGAGGACATTTGGGGAGGCGGCCTGTCTGGCCTCGGCTGGCGGATCCTTGGTCGCAGGGAGGATCCGCCGCCTGGGGTTGAGGGTGGCGCTGAACAAGACCGAGGCCGTGTTCTTTCGCGGGCCTCGGCAGCGCTGCCCTCCAGATGCCCACATCAATGTGGAGGGCATCAGGGTGGGGGTCCAGGCCCAGATGAAGTATCTGGGCCTGGTACTGGACAGCAGGTGGCGCTTCGGCCCGCATTTCAGCGGGCTGTCGACGCGCCTGCTGAAGGCCGCCGGCGCCCTGTCCTGGCTCCTCCCGAACCTGGGTGGGCCCAGTGCGCGATGCCGGCGCTTGTATGCCGGCATCCTGCGGAGCATGGCCCTATACGGGGCCCCAATCTGGGCGGACTCCCTCCATAGGAGGGAGAATGCGACGGCGATCCGCAGGCCCCAAAGGGCCATCGCGCAGCGGGTAGCGAGGGCCTACCGCTCTGTGGGCTTCTCGGCGGCGTGCGCTCTGGCCAGCACCCCTCCTTGGGAGTTGGAGGCGTGGGTGCTCGCCAGAGTGTACGAATGGACGGCGCGCCGAAAAGCGCTCGGGGAGCGCCCCGTCGCTGAGGAGCGGGAAGCCGTGCGGAGGGAGGCGAGGGACGCCATCATCGTCCATTGGACAGAGGACCTCGCCTCCGCCACCTTTGGTCGTCGGACCCTGGACGCGCTCGGTCCAGTCTTGCGAGACTGGCTCGGGCGCCCGCACGGCTTCCTCTCCTTCCGTCTGGTGCAGGTGTTGTCAGGCCACGGCTGTTTCGGCACGCACCTGCACCGGATCGGGAGGGAGGAGACACCGGCGTGTCACGACTGCGGCGCGGCGGAGGACACGGCGCAGCACACACTGGAGGTGTGCCCAGCTTGGTCCGAGCCGCGTCGCAGTCTCACTGCGGAGATCGGACAGGACCTCTCCCTTCCCAGCGTGGTCAGATGCATGCTGGGGAGTGAGGAGTCCTGGGCCGCGGTCGCCTCCTTTTGCGAGGATGTCATCTCGCAGAAGGAGGCGGCGGAGCGCGCGCGGGAGGATGATCCTCTCGCTGCGCCGCTCCGCAGACGAAGGCGAGGTCGGAGAAGACGTCCTCTTCTCCCTCCTCGCGGTGGTGATGGGCGGGCGACAGGCGCTGGGGCGCCTCTGCCTGCATTGCACGCATCACCACCATCGTCGGAGGTTCCCGGCCCTCCCCCGACGGGGGGGGCGTGAAGGGCCCGCCGTGAAGGCGGGCGGTCGTCGGAGGTGGACTGGACGTAAAGGCTACGCCGATCTCCCAGTCCACCCCACTAAGACGTTGCGGGAATTTCGTTGCTGGGTTGTTTTAGTGGGTATACCGGGCTTGCCCGGGGAGTCCCACATACCCCTCCCACTCCCCCGAGTGAGAGGGTATGCGTAACGCATTTTTTCCCAGCCGAAACAAAAAAAAAAAAAAAGGTTAGGTTGGGGGACCCCCCACACTGTTTGCGTCCACGTCGCGTCCCCTGGAAACGACCCAGTTCTGTCACCGTAACGGAGTGGCAGACTGGGGTTCGGCCAAAGTTCAGTGTGCTCTCGTAGCGAATTTTATTTTATCTGGCGGTTGTAGCTACGAATTTCGGAGGAGGCAATATGCCTAAACCCAAGCGGGACGCCCAAGGGCGTTTCCTGAAAGGCCCTTTTCAGGGCCAACCCAACGGCCCTTCTCAGGGCCAACCCAACGGCCCTTCTCAGGGCCAGTCTGACGCTTCGGCGTCAGAAGCTAGCCGCGCGCCGTCTGCGGCTAGCTTTTTTAGGAGGGCTGACGAGACGTCGGACTCTGACGAGTCCCTCGTCTCAGACGCGGGTTGTTCGCGGTCGCGAAAGCGCGCCGCGCGTCGCAAGAGCGGGTCCGAGGGTTCCTCGGCCTCAGGCTCGACGGGGCTGTCGAAGGCGAAGAGGCCAGTGACAGCCGCAAACACCCACTCAGTGGGTCTCGCAGATGCCCAACGCCAGCTGGACCTGGCTCGGCGGGCACAGCTCCAGGAGGAGCTGGAGGAGAGAGTTGCTCTCAAAGAGCAGCGAGCGCGTGCCGCCCGGGCCAAGTCCGGGTACGGCGCATCCACCGTCCTCTACGCGGACTACTCCGTCGCGGAGCTCGAGCGGATGGCGCACGAGGACGAGGAGGGTATTGTGGAGGTCGCTGTAAAGTCCTCCCACCTAAAAGGGACATTTCAGAAGTCCCTTAAATGCCGGGCCGCGAGCATGCGCGGCATCATTGAGGAGCTTGCCCGCCGGACAAGCTCTGAGGAAACGCGGCAGTTGCAGACAAGGGTCGATCGTCTGCAATCGGAGGTCAGCCAGCTCCATCAGAAGTTGGCTGACGCCACCGCCCAGCCCAATCAAGGCCCGTCGCTTGCTGTGGGCCCAACGCCTGCCGTGGAGGCCCCCGCCTCCAGCCAACTTGAGGATGTTATCCGCAAGGTGGTTATGGAGGAGCGGGCCTTCACCCGCGCCTGCTTAGCGGGCATTGAGGACCGGCTCTTGCCGGAGAAGCGCCTCCGACCGCCGCTTGCGGCAGACAAGAGGCGAATCGAGCCGGGGCCGTCCTCGCAACCGGAGGACGCCAATCTCCCGTCCACCACTCCGTCCAACCAGGAGGGTTGGATCGAGGTGGTCGGGAGAGGAAAAGGCAAGGGAAAGGGCAAGAAGACGAAGGCCGTCTCTGCCGCCCCCGCCACCACGCCTCCCAGCCAGTCGCAGACGACTGGGAAGGGAAAGCGGAAGGCCAAGGGCCAAAAGGTGGCAGCGGCCGCCGCCGCTGTCCCCGCCACCACGCCTCCCAGCCAGTCACAGGCGACTGGCAAGGGGAAGAGGAAGGGGAGAAGGAGGGGGAAACGTGTTCCCCCACAGTCTGCAGCCGTCGTCGTGACGCTCACGGCGGAGGCTGCTGAGCGCGGGGAGACGTACGCGTCCGTACTAGTGCGGGCGCGTGCCAATGCCGATCCCACCCAACTGGGGATCGGCAAAGTATCCTGCCGGCGTACCCAAACCGGGGCTCGTATTTTCGAGTTCCCGGGGGCGGAGGGCAGCGCCAGCGCTGACCTCTTTGCAGCCAAGCTGCGGGAGGTCATCGCAGACGCAGCTAAGGTGGCCCGACCAACTAAGTCGGCGGCCATACTGGTGACCGACCTCGATGACTCGGTCACCAAAGAGGAGGTGGTCGCAGCGGTCGCAGCCATTGGTGGCTGCAGCGTTGCAGCTGTGCAAGGCCGGGACATCAGGACCGGCCGCGGCGGCATGGGCACTATTCGGCTCGAGTGCCCTGTCGCCGCCGCCAAAGCCGTCCTGGACAAGGGAACGCTTTCCGTCGGCTTCAGCTCCGGTTTGGTGCGGGCCCTTGAGGAGCAGCCTCTGCGCTGCTTCAGGTGCTTCGGCATCGGCCACACCGGAGCCCTCTGTCCGTCCAAAGTCAACAGGGCGGACACCTGCTATCGCTGCGGCAAGGACGGCCACAAAGCCGCCTCCTGCACGGCCGCGAAGCCACACTGCGCAGTGTGCGCTGCTAGTGGCCGCCCGGCAGGCCATGTGATGAAGGGGAGGACGTGCAATCCTCCCCCTAAGAGGGGCAAAGCGCAGGCGCCAGCTGGGCCTGTTGCTAGCACAGCTGCGGAGGAGGGGGGTGCGATGTCCGACTAATGGCCAGAGTCGAACATCGCATCCTGCAGACGAACGCCAACCACTGCCGGGCAGCCCAGGATCTGCTGATGCAGACCATGGCTGAGTGGTTGGTGGACTTGGCGGTGGTCGCCGAGCCTTACTCGGTCCCCGGCAGCTGGCTAGGCGACCGAGACGGCTTGGTGGCGTTGGTGTCGCGGTCTTCCACAGACTCCCCTCCCCTCTCGCTCTTAGAGAGAGGACCGGGATACGTGTCCGCCGCGTGGGGGGATCTGGCCCTAGTCGGGGTCTACTTCTCCCCTAACCGCCCTCTTCCAGACTTTGAGGACTTCCTGGAGGTCCTCACTGCAGTCGTTGGGAGGGCGGCGCCACGCCACGTCGTGGTTTTGGGCGACCTAAACGCCAAGTCGGAGGCCTGGGGCAACCCGGCTGCCTCCTGCAACGTCCGGGGTCGCGCCGTCGAGTTTTGGTCGGCGTCGTGCGGCGTGTCCCTCCTCAACAGGGGGGCGGTCCACACATGTGTGCGGCAGCAGGGTGGGTCGGTGGTCGACGTTTCGTTTGCCACACCCGTCTTAGCCGCACGCATTGTGAACTGGCGGGTGGAGCTGGTGGAGACCTTGTCGGACCACAGATATGTGAGGTTCGACATCTCCACCCAGCATGGCTCCCGGGGGGAGATGGCCCGCTCTGGCAGGCCTCCCTTCCCTCGGTGGGCCCTCACTCGCCTGGACCGCGAGGCAGCCAAGGAGGCTGCCTTCCTGCAGGACTGGCTGTCGCCCCCTGTGGAGACCCTGGACGTCGACGCAGCAGCAGCCCAGCTGAGGGGATCCCTGACCGAGGTATGCAACTCCAGCATGCCTCGGTCCCGTCGTCCGCCTCCCCGTCGTGCCGTCTATTGGTGGTCGGAGGAGCTGGCAGGCCTCCGGGCCACCTGCGTGGCGGCCCGTAGGGCCTACACGCGGAGCCGTCGGCGCAGCGCACGTAGTCAGGCAGACGAGGACCGTCTCTACACTTCCTACCGGGAGGCAAAGGCGGCCCTCAAGTCGGCTATGTGCGCTGCGAAGGACTCGGCGAGGGCTGAGATGCTAGAGGGTCTCGATCGGGATCCCTTTGGGAGACCATACAGGGCGGCGCGGAACCAACTGCGGCCCCATGGTCCCCCATTGACCGAGACCCTCGAGCCGGCGCTGTTGGATGGGGTGGTCCGGTCCCTGTTTCCGCGCAGGACCGACTTCACCCCACCAACGATGGATCCCCCGCAGGATCCCCCGCAGGAGGCGGCTCCACCGGCGGAGGCAGATGTGCCCCCGGTGACGGCAGAAGAGTTCCGCGAGGGTCTTCTTAGCCTCCGCGCCAAGAAGACGGCCCCCGGTCCGGATGGCGTCCCAGCAAGAGTGGTGGCCATAGCTGCCGCTCAAATGGAGGACAGATTTCGGGACCTTTTCAGCGCGTGTCTCGCGTCTGGAAGGTTCCCGAAACTGTGGAAGGAGGGGCAGCTATGCCTCCTCCGCAAGGAGGGACGCCCGGCGGACTCCCCCTCGGCATACCGAACCATCGTTCTTCTTGATGAGGTCGGCAAAATGTTCGAGGGGATCATCGCCTGCCGGCTGAACAGCCATCTGCGGAGAGTAGGGCCGGACCTGTCGGACGCCCAGTTCGGTTTTCGACAGGGGCGTTCGACCATCGACGCGCTGGCCCTGCTCAAGGGGCAGGTGAAGGGGGCGGTCGAGGCGGGGGACGGAGTTTTGGCAGTGTCGTTCGACATAGCCAACGCCTTCAACTCCGTCCCCCACTCGACGATATTGGAGGCACTCCGCTATCATGGAGTGCCCCAATACTTGCGGGACCTCCTGGCCGATTACTTGGAGGACCGACAGGTCCTCCTTGTAGACAAAACGGCCAGGTTGCGGCGGTACGGCGCAGAGTGCGGTGTTCCACAGGGGTCGGTACTTGGCCCCCCCCTGTGGAACATCGGGTTCGATTGGCTCCTGCGGGGAGCCCTCCTCCGTGGCACGAGTGTCATCTGCTACGCGGATGACACTCTCCTCACTGCCCGGGGGAGGAATTTCAGGGAGGCGGCCTGTCTGGCCTCGGCTGGCGGATCCTTAGTCGCAGGAAGGATCCGCCGCCTAGGGTTGAGGGTGGCGCTGAACAAGACCGAGGCTGTGTTCTTCCACGGGCCTCGGCAGCGCTGCCCTCCCGATGCCCACATTGTCGTGGAGGGCATCCGGGTGGAGGTGAAGGCCCAGATGAAATATCTGGGCCTGATACTGGACAGCAGGTGGCGCTTCGGCCCGCACTTTAACGGGCTGTCGACGCGCCTGCTGAAGGCCGCAGGCGCACTCTCCTGGCTCCTCCCGAACCTTGGGGGGCCCAGTGCACGATGCCGGTGCTTATATGCCGGCATCCTGAGGAGCATGGCCCTCTACGGGGCCCCCATCTGGGCGGACTCCCTCAACAGGAGGGAGAACGCGACAGCCATCCGCAGGCCACAAAGGGCCATTGCACAGCGGGTGGCGAGGGCCTACCGCTCGGTAGGCTTTTCGGCGGCGTGCGCTCTGGCCAGCACCCCTCCTTGGGAGTTGGAGGCGTGGGTGCTCGCCAGAGTCTACGAATGGACGGCGCGCCGAAAAGCGCTCGGGGAGCGCCCTGTCGCGGAGGAGCGGGAGGCAGTGCGGAGGGAGGCGAGGGACGCTATCATCGTCCATTGGACGGAGGACCTCGCCTCCGCCACCTTTGGTCGCCGTACCCTGGACGCGCTCGGTCCAGTCCTGCGGGATTGGCTCGAGCGGCCACACGGCTTCCTCTCCTTCCGTCTGGTGCAGGTGTTGTCAGGCCACGGCTGTTTCGGCACGCACCTGCACCGGATCGGGAGGGAGGAGACACCGGCGTGTCACGACTGCGGCGCGGCGGAGGACACGGCGCAGCACACACTGGAGGTGTGCCCAGCTTGGTCCGAGCCGCGTCGCAGTCTCACTGCGGAGATCGGACAGGACCTCTCCCTTCCCAGCGTGGTCAGATGCATGCTGGGGAGTGAGGAGTCCTGGGCCGCGGTCGCCTCCTTTTGCGAGGATGTCATCTCGCAGAAGGAGGCGGCGGAGCGCGCGCGGGAGGACGACCCTCTCGCTGCGCCGCTCCGCAGACGAAGGCGAGGTCGGAGAAGACGCCCTCTTCTCCCTCCTCGCGGTGGTGATGGGCGGGCGACAGGCGCGGGGGCGCCTCCGCCCGCATTGCACACGTCACCACCATCGTCGGAGGTTCCCGGCCCTCCCCCAACGGGGGGGGCGTGAAGGGCCCGCTAAGGCGGGCGGTCGTCGGAGGTGGACTGGACGTAAAGGCTACGCCGATCTCCCAGTCCACCCCCACTATGACGTTGCGGGAATTTCGTTGCTGGGTTGTTTTAGTGGGTATACCGGGCTTGCCCGGGGAGTCCCACATACCCCTCCCACTCCCCCGAGTGAGAGGGTATGCGTAATGCATTTTTTCCCAGCCGAAACAAAAAAAAAAAAAAAAAAAAAAAAAAAAAAAGGTTAGGTTAGGTTAGGTTAGGTTTTTTTTTTTTTTTTTTTTTTTTTTTTTTTTTTTTTTTTTTTTTTGTTTTGGCAGGATTGGGAAATCCTCATGGACGAATCGGCCGCCCACTCTGTGAGACGACCGAGACAGTGCCGGACTCTTACCGGCTAAAACCCACTCCTGCCACGTGGCTTTTCCCCGTTCATTTTCAACGAGACCTTGGCATTCTGGTTTTTTCTTTTATTCCGGTTCTCGTATTTTCGTTTTTAACTTCCAATTTCATTTTATTTCTTGTTTCCTTTATTTTATGCTTAATATATTTAGCCTGGTGGGACTCCCGCTTTTCAGCCTACTTGACAATTCTAGTACTCAATTATTTTTCCTGGACGTTATAGTTTTTTGTATTATTTCCTTAATTTCCTAATATGTATTTACTTCTATAAATTTTCTATTTTCTAGTTTTTTGTATCTATAATATTTGTGTACTTAATTATGTTATCTTAACTAATATATTTTTATTCGTTTTTCTGCTTTATATATTTAATCTATTTACTTATATATTTAGTTTACTTATCTACTACCTTATTTTATGTTTGTGCTTATTATTATTCTAATTACTATATTTTATCTTAACTTGTGTTTTCTTATTTCAGTAGATTTTTATTAGCTAATTTATATCTAGAGTATTTCCTTATTTATTAATGTTATTTTTTATTTAATATTTTTATTTATTTTCTGTTTTACATGTCTAGTATATTATTATATTATTAGTTTTATTGTGGCTATAATCTTCTGGACTGTTATAGGGTAATGGGGGAGGGGGGGGGATATGCATATGTTTACTTATTTTATTACATTTTTTGTTTTCTGATTTACGTATCTGATACTTTCTTGTACTATATCTTTCTGCTTCATTCTTTATTTTATTTATCTAATCTATTTTATGTTTGTGCGTTTTATTATTCTTGTTACTATATTTTGTCTAGACTGTATTTCTAATTTATATCTAGAATATTTACTTTTTTAAAATTGTGTTTTCTAACATTTTATATTTTTATTTATTTCTGTTTTACAAAGGTATCTAGTCTATTCTTTACGTAATAAGTTTCCTTGTCTATATAATGAGATAAACAGAAGGTGATATACGTGTCTAAAGGTGATAGGGGGAAGGAAGGGGGGAGGGAGAAGAGGATTAAGGAAGAGGGATTCAACTTTGACGTTACAGTATTTATTTCTAATTGATTGTGGCAAATGTACATATATATGCTAAGATTATACGTAATTATTGTCGATTCTTTTCCAGGTTTTTTATTTCATCTGCATTCTTGGGGTTGTTTAGGTACATTTTAGATATACATATGTATATATTAACTATATAATTTATATATCTGTGGGGAGGGGGGGATTTTAAGCGTAAGCCGTTGTCGTCCGGGCCAGGTAGTCCCATTTTTTGCGGACCGGGCACTCCACACTAAAGGCATTGTGGTCGGTCCTCTGGAGCTTTGAGTGCAAACAGTTGCAGCACTGCGGTTCGTTACCCGCGACAAATTCCACGCACTTCTCGCGTAAGTGCGGTCCTCCACAGTGACTGCACCTGTCTGCACTCTCCGTGCAATATTTCCGGCCATGCCCAAATGCCAAGCATCTAGTGCATTGGATGAGCGGCGACTGATCCTCCACCCTGACTCTTTGCAGGTCAAGGTAGAGAGCACCAGCCTCCGTCATCCTCTGCCATACTTTGGGCCTGACCTGGACGACAACGTGCGCTGTCTTGGGATTTCTTGTCCGTTTCTTGTATTTTATACACATATCTTTTTCTTTCTGCTCTAGGTCTCCAAAGATGTCCTGATTCTGGGAGTAGAGCGCCTTTACCAACTCGTCGTCCCCACTGTCCAAAAAGACGTCTTTTAGGACGACGAGTGGGTTCTTATTTACCATAGGCGCCACTTTGAGCCCTTCACCTCGGCTTTCAATCCTTTCTTTTAGTTTTTTGAGCTCCGCTTCAGAGTCACAGCCCAGTATGACCGTCTGGTTTCTTGCCTTGCGGACCTTATTTATTTTAAGGCCAGTTCCCCTGGCATCGACCGCCATCTTCACCCTGGCGAGCACCTTGTCAGCAGTGTCCTGGCTGACTTCGGACGTGACAGCCAACGAGTGAAGCGCCGGTCGGTGCCCGGGTTTGGCCGCAGCTACGGAGGCGTAAGACCGCGTGTCGGCTCTCGCCTCGCATGCCATTTCCCTCACGACCTCCTTGGTTCTCTCCGTAGCGGTGGCGACGTCACCGGCAAGGCCATCGATCCTACCGCCGAGGTCACCGACGGCTCGACAAACGCACTCCAACCCCACTACCGCATTGTCGATCCTGTCGGTGACCTGGTCGGTCGTGCAGACAACCCTCTCGATGACCTCGTCACCGATTCCGGTGCAGTGGTCGGTCAGGTCCTGAATGCCTTTGGAGGGTTAGGTTTTTTTTTTTTTTTTTTTTTTTGTTTTGGCAGGAGTGGGAAATCCTCATGGACGAATCGGCCGCCCACTCTGTGAGACGACCGAGACAGTGCCGGACTCTTACCGGCTAAAACCCACTCCTGCCTTTCTAGTGACCCCTGACATGGTCAGAGACCTTTAACTCAAATTAATTGAAAAAGACTAATGTTTTATAAAATTTCTGAAAAGATTTTCCAAATGTTTTGAAGACTACGAACTATTTTACGAACAATTTTGAATTTACTTTATCTTAAAACCTTGTTTTCCATGCTTATCGCGTTATATGAAACTATATAAGGAAAGCATAGATCATACAGTTTTATTCCTTTTAATGATTCTATTTGTAATTTTGGTGCAAAACTCTAGAATGGTTTCTCTAAATTTACTATTTTTAAATAATGTGTAAAAATTATTAATGGTCATTTCTGTCTCCAGTTTAATTTCTAATTCCCGCCTCTCCCTTTCGAACACAGGACACTGGAATATGATGTGCGGGACGGACTCCGGCACACCCGGCTCACAGATGCACGATGGGTTCTCCTTACACTTGAAGCGGTGCAAGTATTCGGAGAACCCACCGTGCCCCGTCATGACTTGTGTTAATACCCCGGTTGGCCTCACTTTGGCGACGATCTTGAAGGCATCAATCGCGTCCGGGAAGAAGATCTTTGTGACTGAAGCTGTTGTACCCTCCTTATACCTCCGGTTCCATTCGTCAAGCGACCCCAAGCGGATCTGTCGCTTGACGAATGATACCGGGCAGCGGTCGTAGTCGGGCTTTTTCCTGCTATGCAGTGCGGCTTCTTTTGCGAGGTGGTCTGCGCGCTCATTTCCCTCCAGTCCAGCGTGTGCCTTTATCCAGAACAAAGAGACATCTTTGCCCTGGGATAAAGCCACGTTGAGGTTCGCTCTTGTCTCCACTGCCAGGGCGTGGAGGGAACCTTGGTTCGTGACTGACTGTAGAGCGGCCATTGAGTCACTATAGATTCCAAAGGTTCCCTCTTTGCGCCGCAGTATTTGGCGTGTGGCTACGCATATGGCTAGGAGTTCCGCCTGGTAGACCGTACAGCACGACAGCAAGCTGAGCTTGACGGTTTTGATTTCAGCTTCCCTGTCCCACAGGGACAGTGCTGCCCCGACCTTGCCGTCAATCCCGCTGCCGTCGGTGAACAATCTTATGTCTTGGCTGTTGTGGGCCTCCACAAGTGACTGGTCCACCAAGCTCACGAACTCCAAAGCCATATGTTTCGCCGGGTGCGGGGTCTCTGCAAATGCCACCACCCGCTCCACCTCCCGGCCAGCCAGTGATGGCTGGGGCACCCCCCTCTTTGCCTCGTACAGTGCGGCTGCTTCCTGTATTCGGAGGTCAAGTGGGAGTATCCCAGCCAGCACTAGCGCGGAGTTAAGCGAAACGGTGCGGTAGGACTTGCAGAGCTTTTGAGCGAACCCCCGCTGGACTGAATTTAGGAGCTTCTGAATTCCGACCTTCCTTGCTGCAGGCGCCCAAGCGCTAGCTGCGTACAATATAACCGGCTCGACCGCCGCGGTATAGATACTGCGTATCACCTCGGGGTGTAGACCCCAGCTCACTCTGGCTGCTCTGGACAACTGTTTGTAGAAGTCGAGGGCCTTCTTACAGACATTTGCAGCGTGGGTGTTGAATGTGAGCTTGTGGTCCACAGTAAGCCCCAGTATTTTTATTTCCTTGGACATGCCAATGTCGACCCCGCCCATGGTCAGGAGTGGGACGTCATGCTTCAGCTTCCTCGTTACTAGCATGGCACAGGTTTTGTGCGGCGCAAACTTCAGCTTGTTCCTGACGCCCCACCCCCGAACATACTCGAGGGCGGCATTGGCCTGCCTTTGGACCTCCAGTGCTGTATCCCCGTCGAAGACGAGCACCACGTCATCGGCAAACGCCTGGCAGTGGTCGCCCCGTTCTTCGAGCCCCTTCAGCAGGGGATCCAGCACTAGGTTCCACAGGATCGGACCCCCAATCGAACCCTGTACACACCCCTTGGTCGTACTCCTCTGGCACTCCGCTCCGGCGTACCTGACCCGGACTCTTCTCTCATTGAGGTAGCTGTCGAGCATCCGCCTGATGTTCACCGGACACTTTTCCTCAGCCAGTCTGGTTTTAATGGCCGGCCACCATGCGCTGTCGAAGGCTCCCTCTATATCCAGTGATACAACAGTGATCAGCTTCTTTTGGTCTAGCTTTTCATAGATATGCTGTATCAGGGTGTAGAGGGAGTCCTCGGTGCTTTTCTGGGGCATGAAGCCAAACTGGCGAGTACTCAGCCGCGGGATCAGATGCCACTTCAGACGAGCTACCATCATTTTTTCCAGGATTTTGCCCAGGACAGGCAGAAGTCCGATTGGTCTGTACGACTTTGGGGTTGTGTAGGTGTCTTTTCCAGGTTTCCGGAGCATCACCACCGTAGCCACTTTCCAGGCCCCAGGGAAGTAGCCCTGCTCGAGGCACTTGTTGGCCAGTGCCAGGAACACCCCCGGTTCCGGGAGAATGGCGTGCGCACAGATATCGGCTGTGAGACCATCCGCCCCCGGTGCCTTCTTCGGGTTGAAGGCTTCCACCGCGGTTCTCAGCTCCAAAAGCGTAAACGGTGGGTCATGTTGTTCATCATGCGACCACTCGTTTACACGTTTGGCCGCTTCTCTCGTCCGACGGTGGTCGTCCTCGTCCTCGTCTTCCAGGTCTTCGGGGTAGAATGTCTCCGCCAGCAGCAGAGCCGAATCTTGCGGGTCGAGCGATACTCCGTCCTTCACCAGTGGCAGGTCTTCATGCCTTTTGGAGGTCCGACCGATGATCCTGTAGATCCCTTCCCAGACCCCCTCCCTGTCCTGCTTCTCGCAGAAGGCCTTCCAGCTTTGAGTCTGCGCTGCTTTTGTTTGGGACTCATATTTTTCCTTTGCTTGCAGGTACTCATCGACGACTTTCTGCCTCCGAACCGGTGCAGCACATCGTATGCGGCGTCTCCTGGTGTTGACCTCAGACTTCAACTCGGCGAGCTCGGTGGACCACCACGGTAAGGTAAGTTTATTTTTGCTTCTAATGTTGGGTATTGTTTTTTGACTAATTTTTACTATTGTTTCTATGTATTTGTTTATAGTGTGTTCTAATTGTGTTTTATTATTAATTTTTTCTATTTCCAGGATATTTAATTTATTAGTTGCTTGTAATTGGGCCAGTTTCTCATGAAACTGACTCCAATTTGCTTTTCTTGTGTTAAATACCCTGGTAGTTCTTCTAATGTTGGTTCCTTGTGATTTTTCCAGATAAATTTTAAAAACAATACCGTTGTGGTCCGAGCTCGTCATGCCTTCGTCAACCTTCCAGTCCTCCACCAGCTCCAGCAATTCGGTTGAACACGCTGTTACGTCAACGAAGCTGGTGTAGGATTTGCCGCCTCTGATGGTGTCAAAAGTCGGAGTGCTGCCGACGTTGAGTACCTGCAAGCCCATCTCCTCGAGAGTTCCCGAAAATTCGTCGCCCCTTATGTCGACGACTGAACTGCCCCACCAGGTGCTTTTGGCGTTTGCATCGCCACCCATTATGGTTTTAAGCTGGTTCAGCTCCTGGCGAATCCGCTTGAGGTGCTCCAGGTATGGCCCGATGGGCTGGTCGGGTTCGAAATAGAAGGAGACTACTGCGATTTCCCAGGCGCGGGTTCGGATCCTCACCACCACGATGTTGTTGGTGGTGAGTTTTGGACACTGTATGACGTCGAGAGAGTTGTCAAAGACGACGATGGCCGCTTTTACAGTTCCGCTTCCTTGTTCCACGCTCTGGTAGACTCTCGCTCCTTGGTAGTCTCGCATCTTTTTGATCCCGCCCACGTATGGCTCCTGGAGCAATGCGAATGCAACCCTACGCTCGCTAGCCACAATCAGGAGCTCTTGGGTTGCTAAATTCTTCCTCTGCAGATTCGCCTGGATCACCTGGTAACTTGGGCGAACGTTGGGGTCGTTTCCGAGTGCCGTTGGGACCACCTTAGCAATAGGCCACCGACTGGCGCGCCATTGCGTCCCACTTGACGCGGATCGGGCACTCGCTATCGAAGGCGTTGTGGTCTGTTCTGGCCATCTTCGCCAACACACAGTTATGACACTTTGGTGTCTCTGCTGACAGCCGCGAGGGGCAGTCCACACGTAGGTGGGGGTCTCCGCAGTGAACGCAGAGGTCCGCGGATTCTGTGCACAGTTTACGACTGTGACCATATCGCAGACAGCGAGTGCACTGCACCAGTGGTGACTGGTCCAGTACACGCACCCTCTGCAGGTCGATGTGCACTCGACCCGCCATCGTCAGCCTCTGCCAAATCGTTGGGGACACCTGTAGGATGATGTGGCACGTGTGGGTGTTCCTCGTCCTACGACGGTATTTGACCGAAATCTTCACATCCTCCACAGGTATGTCCCCAATAAGGTGGTGGTTTTGGCGCTTTAGGGCCTCGATGACCTCGACGTCCGAGTGGCAAGAAAGGACATCCATGATGATGACGAGCGGGTCCTTATTTTTTATTTCTTCCACCACCAGGTTCCCTGCCCTCTTTATGCGTTCCGTCACCCTCGTCATCTCCTCCCGGGTCTTGAAACCCACTACAACCTTTTGGTCCCTGGCTTTCCGCAGCCGCTCGACCTGAGTGCCTTCGTTTCTGGCATCGACCGCCGTTCTGAGCTTCTCAACGACCTCTTCACCGGTGTCCTGTTCATCAACGGATGAAACAACCACCGAGTGAAGAGGCCTTTGGACATGCTGCCTCAAGCTAGCTACCTCCGCGAAGGTCGGCCCCTGTCCCGGAACGTAAGGAGGAGCTTGCTTCAGTTGTTCCGACAGAGCCCGTGTATGCTGCTGGCACTCGTCCAGCGCTTTATTGTGCTGCTGGAGGTTCTCCATAAGCTGCTTCATGAGCTCTGTCGGTTCAGCTGAGGTTGTTTTCGGGGCTTCCGGTTCGGCTGCTTCTAGAGATCCTTTCTCCCTTTCCATCTCTGCGGCCTTGACTAGCTGGTATAGCCGCTCAGCCGCTTTTACAACTTCGTCCTTAACATCCTTTTTGATAAACCGGTAGCTGTCCACATGGCCCTTAATTTTTAAGAGACACGCCTTTGCCTCCGTGGTTCTATTTAAGTACCTCACGGGTGGCACTTCTCGAGGCGAGCTCTCCAGGGGTTTTGCTACCGGTAACTGAAGGTGCAGTTTTACCTGCTGGACGGTCTGTGACTTGGG